>RPOG01000005.1:1524288-2787462 GCA_008086565.1 Thalassoma bifasciatum
TGTGTGTGTGTGTGTGTGTGTGTGTGTGTGTGTGTGTGTGTGTGTGTGTGTGTGTGAAGTGAGAGAGAGGGAGAGAAAGAGAGGCGGAGAGAGACTCAGTCTGCCCTTCGCCTCAGAGCAGAGGCAGTTCGGGTCCCCGCAGCATTCAACGTAGTCGAGGAGGTACAGTACAGAGACTGTCACCGCCATTACTGCTCACTCGAGCTCTTTTCAAGACGGAAACTTTTTTTTAAAAATAAAACCTAAACAGGTCAACGAAAGCGGCAACAGTTTGTAAACTTGAAGCCTTTTGGAAATCCTGAGAGACGAGAAGAAACTTTTTATACATTTTTCTGGCGTCTTTTTGAGGAGTTTTGAAAAAAAAATTATATCCAAGGCAGAAAAAATACTGATTAAAAACAAGGTGAAGACGGTCGAAGAAGGAGAAAGTAAGGGTTTTTGTCGCGCCACAAGTCCAACAAGGAAAAAAAAAAGAGACCTGCTGCGTTCAGTTGCATGGCTACTCTCATTTGCCAAAAAAGCTCGACTAGTTATAATAAATAGATGTGGTAACTTCAGTGTTGGACCGTCTTCAGCCCTCCACTTTTACTCGCCAGTGACTTGAGATTCCTGCGAAGCAATTGGGCTTCAACTCCGTACCGAGGAGGCGGAGTCTTAACTTATTAAAAGGAACTTGCCGAGGCTCGGACGCCCGCAAATATGATGATGATGTCTCTGAACAGCAAGCAGCCTTTCGCCATGGCTCACACCAGCTTGCCCGAACCTAAGTACTCGTTGCACTCGTCCTCATCCTCCACCTTGACTTCCAATGCACCCTCGTCCTCCTGCTCGTCCTCCCGACACAGCAGCACCATCATCAGCAGCAGCGGCAGCAGCTCGGAGGCGATGCGCAGAGCCTGTCTCCCAACCCCACCGGTACGTATTCTGCATAATCACTGCTTAAAGGCACATTTTGACAGCCCACTTTTTTTGCTTGATGTTTTTTTCATGTCTGCACAGCAAATCACCCAACACCTCCATATTTTTTTCCTCTGCTCAACTTATGTATTCAGCCGGCTTTGCCTCTTGTATTAATTTTTATGACCTGGGATGTTGCATGTGTCTTGTTTTGTGTGCTCCCCTTTTTAGGATTTCTTTTTTTCACATTCTGGAAATGTTTTAAACCGAGGAGTGGAGGGAGAATTCCCTGCTGACAGTTATGTGTGCATTCTATTTGCAATTGCAGAGCAATATATTCGGAGGCTTGGATGAGAGTCTGTTGGCCCGGGCTGAAGCTCTCGCGGCGGTGGATATAGTCTCACAGACCAAGAGCCACCATCACCCTCCACATCACAGCCCCTTCAAGCCGGACGCCACCTACCACACCATGAACACTCTTCCCTGCACCTCGTCTTCCTCCTCCTCCTCGGTGCCTATTTCTCATCCGTCTGCCCTGGCTGGTCACCACCATCACCACCACCACCACCACCACCACCAGCCCCACCAGGCGCTGGAGGGGGACCTGCTGGACCACATCACCCCGGGACTGGCGCTGGGAGCCATGGCGGGGCCGGATGGCTCGGTGGTTTCCACGCCTGCGCACCCTGCCCACATGGCGGGCATGAACCACATGCACCAGGCGGCCATCAACATGGCTCATGCCCACGGGCTACCCACGCACATGGGCATGAGCGACGTGGACGCCGATCCCAGGGACTTGGAAGCGTTCGCGGAACGGTTTAAGCAGAGACGGATCAAACTCGGGGTTACCCAGGCGGATGTAGGGTCAGCTTTAGCCAGCTTGAAGATTCCTGGGGTGGGCTCCCTCAGCCAGAGCACCATCTGCCGATTCGAGTCCCTCACGCTCTCCCACAACAACATGATTGCTTTGAAGCCCATCCTGCAAGCGTGGCTGGAGGAAGCGGAGAAATCACACAGGGAGAAACTTAACAAACCCGAGTTGTTCAACGGCGCGGAGAAGAAACGGAAGCGCACATCGATAGCCGCGCCGGAGAAAAGATCACTGGAGGCCTATTTCGCCATCCAGCCGCGTCCCTCCTCGGAAAAAATCGCAGCGATCGCAGAGAAGCTGGACCTGAAAAAGAACGTGGTGCGGGTCTGGTTTTGCAACCAGCGACAGAAACAGAAACGGATGAAATACTCTGCATGCGTCTAAGAATCGCCTTAAACCACCCACCCACAACAAAAGACTTGGGTACTGTTTAGGGACGATTTGTATCATATTTCCTATCTTACACCTTTTTTTCCAATCATCGATGACTTTGTGCTTTGAACTTCGAAAAATTCCTAAAATTGAACTAATGACTGACGACTAAAATGAGCCCACAGTCACGTCTTTTACTTGCTGAGAGGAGAGACGTGGAGGAAA
The DNA here is from genome assembly GCA_008086565.1 of Thalassoma bifasciatum. Lineage (NCBI taxonomy): Eukaryota > Metazoa > Chordata > Actinopteri > Labriformes > Labridae > Thalassoma > Thalassoma bifasciatum. Next base: position 1,526,657 of record RPOG01000005.1, read on the forward strand.
GTTGAAGCATCGTTTGAAGAGCAAGTAAGAACACTGTTTCCACACTTCCTATGCTTCTTCTCCTTTTAATGACTTACAGGACTCTTCTGCTTTAATTTTTACTTCAGATTAATTTCCAATGAGGACTACTTTAGTTTGCGTAGGCAGAAACACCCCCATGAAAGAGTCGTTTCCACAGCACAGCGGGGCTAGTTGAACTCAAAGCACTTGGTTTGGTGACTCTTGGTGGTGATACTTTTTTGGCCTATAGGATAAGCCACAGTTTTCCCTCCAAGCTGGTGACGATGCAGTCTGACATTTATTCAGGGTCCACGAGGGGGATTAAAGGGACAACACACAAGCTAATATTAGATTACTGCCAAACAGCCCTGTGTAAATGAATTATTTACTTGTCACACACTTCATTTTGTGTCTAAATGTGTAATTAATTCCACTTATTTTGTTACCATGTGTAAACAAAGTCAGGGATCTATTTTTAAGATACCCAGGGTTTGGGGATAAGGTAAATGGTTTCTTTGTTTTTATGATTATTAAAATAATAATTATGATGATGAATTATAGACCTCAGTATGTGGAGATAAAGAAATAGTGCGTCATTTGTAAGGATTTTACAGATTTTCGCCATTGAAAAATATGATTTCTTGCCGGCTGCAATAAGTTGACACTCCAACGTGGGCCGGTATCTTATGAACTATTTATTGAGTGAGGTCATGTTTACTTCATTACATATTTATCGGGATTCCCCCTCCCTCCTCGTTTTGCCTGAGAAAATCAAATTCTGACAGCAAGTAAAGCGTGTTGTTTAGCTTTTAAAGGGAAACGACTGTGAAATTTTACGGTCACAAATTTTCATTTTTAACATTTGAGATGGTACAATCGAGATATATATGAGATAGTATTCTCTTTTTTAAAATTATTTTATGTATGTTTTCTGCTATTTATTTGTATAAATATACGCGCATCATTATGACGTCGTTGCTTGTTAAAAAATCACCTTGTTTAAGTAAAATGTTTTTTTCTTAAAGAGAAAAGAAAACAGCTTCATGGAAGTATACGTGTACAATGTAAATATTTCATTGGAACCAGTCGATGCACATAAATATATTCGTACAGGTTTTTGCTGTATTGCTGTTTTAGCTGAGGTAACTTATTTCTGTAATGTATGTTTGCTTTTGGGTTCCCTGGTTAAATTATTCTATTAATTTATTACATCCATGTAATTTTAATTTATTTAATTATTGAACTGCAATATGTGTTTCATTAAAGAACAAACTTTAACATTTAATCGGAGCTTTTTTCCATGACTACACTGTGTAATGTGCATCATCCAGACCTTTTAATATTCTTTTATTTATTCATCTGTTTATTTATTGATGAGGAGGATGGGAACGCTTTAGCTGTGGGCTGCACAGCTTTTAACAGATGTGTTGTGGATACTGAAAGCTGATTTGACTACCAATCCTGCCAATATTCTATATTAGACACAACTTTGTGGCTACCTAAAGGTGTCAGGTTTAATTTTGGGGCCCTGACATAGAGCCTTTGAGCAAAACACCAACCCCAAACCCAATTTATATACTGGTTTTTCCCTCTACCTGGGTAATTAAAGAGATAGATTATCAAAATGATAAAATATAATGAGAGCATCTTTTTTGCCTTCCTCCTTCAGGCCTCCTCATACAGCAGGCCACACAGGAGAAGTCTCTCCTTCTTTTATTCCATCAATGTTAAAGACACACGTGGCTCCTCCACCGCCTTGCTGCCAGCTTATGCAGCTCACTGTTGCCTTACCTGAGAGCAAATGCTAATATTCTATTAGAGTCTAATCAGAGGGTCTATGGAGAGCTGGATGGGTCCCTGGAGCGCAGACTTGCCAGATGTCAGCCCGCCAGAAAAACAGCTCGCCTGCCAACGTGCCCGTCTCTATTTAAATACACACTCTAACGTGCTGAGCTCGTGCATGCATGTGGGCTCACAGGCTCGAGCTTTGATGCAAAACCTTTGGTAAGGAGTTAGGTATGAAGAGAGGAGGGTATAGGAGAAAAATAGAGGAGTAATTTGAGTGTCATGTCCAGAGCAGAGTTGTTGTTTTGAGAGCTTCAGGGCTGACTGACTGGCTGGCTGAGCGCTGAGTAAGCTTTTCAGCACCATGGACAGATACCTGAGAGGCTGCAGGAGCTCAGCATTAGCATTTCTGAAAGCTGTCCTCCACCTTTACACTGATTATTTACAGCACCTGGAATACATTTGCATGGGATTTAAGATATTTAAATGAATGAAAAAGGCAGGGGGAGTTAAAAGCACGCTTAAATATCATTTTTTAAAATGGTTTTTGAGAAGATTTTAAGCTAAAGGCCTGTAAAATAGTGTCTAAGCATATATACTCAAAACGTGAAACATTGTCTTTAATTGAATTAAGTATGTCACTTGGTTCCATGTAAATGTATGAGACTGGTTGAAAGCAATATTTTTAGGGTCAATTAAGTTGAAGTTATTGTTTCCAACTAGTCCAAAGCATTTAGATGGAACCATTATACGTAATGAATTTGATTAAAATCAGTTTTTTCTTTCTTTCTTTCTTTTTTCCTTTTTTTTTCTTAGTGTAACATTCCGACAGCCTACGTCTGTCACTTAACGGAAAAACAAACCAATAGAAAGAAAATAATAATAAAACCGCATATTAATCATTATAAAAGCCTTTATCAGGTTTAAAATTTCAAAAATCTTTTATTTTTTACCCATTCATGTACAGAAATAAGTTGTAATAAAATGTCTCTAAACTGAAACTCATCCTCTCAATGACACTGATCCATAAACCAAATAGCGCCGTCCTCCTCGTGACAAATTAAGAGTATCAAAACGAGCGTTATTAATGAGACAGCAATGATGGCTCATCAATTAAAAGATGCTCCTGGTGAGTGCTTCTAATTTCCCCTAAATGAGCCATTCACTTAATACGTTAATAAGAGCGAATTATTAAATTACACATCGAATTATGAAAAGCAGATAATTATGAAGCGCGAGTTAAGCAGTCATTAGCCATCCCTGTTAATTACCGCTGGTCAGGGAGGGCTGTGCGTGAGGGTCTCATCGGGAATTGAAATTAACTTTATGCAGTGAGCCTCGCTGCTGCTCGACAAGCGCGCGAGCCCTGCACAGACAGACTTATAGAGTAGACAGGTCATCTACCAGTCTGCTGCTGTTTTATTTCACATATTTGGCAAAAATCGATCTGATTCTTTGATAGCGAATCAATGAGGCCCATAAAGACAAGCAGACTCACACACACACAGAGGGAGCATAAGGCCTCTGCAGCACAATACAAAAATCGAAGGTCCCTTTTCATATAATAAATACGTGAAGCAAACACTTCACCTTAAAGCCACATGCGCTCACATCATGCTCCATACATTGAAGCGTCCATATATGACAACACAGAAGCTATTCTACAAAACGAAAAAAGGCAGCACTGTTTCCTTTTGTTATAATTACGCCCTCTGTTTTATTTTTCTCTCTCCGCTGAATATTTCCCCCTCTTTCACAGGGATGCCGATGAAATTTTAATGAGGCCAGGGACTGTCGGAGCTCCCCCTGGGGACCTGAGAGTAGAATATTTTAACTGTACATTTACGCCAAGTGTCTGCCTTCAAAGACGCGACTGCTCTCGAATTAGACGAGCCATAAAGTGAGCGCGCGACACGCACCATATAAGCCTTTATTTATCATCTGTTGGGCTCTTTTTGCAGCGCCAAAAACACTGTGCAACACCCCGTCAGATCATGGCTGCTACTTAGATGTTAAGCGGCAATAGCCATTTGATATTGTCGCCAATCAGTTGTTGTTGATGCAATATTAATCAGGCATCAATAGTCGTTAGTTTGATAAGTGTTTTCAAGAAACTAATCGATGGGGCAGCAGTGGATGGTGAGGAGGATTTTGGTGGGATACTTTTTGATCCAGGATGGCATGCAAAGGAGGGAAAGTCATACTATATCTGCCAATGAAATAGCTCCATCTCTCTCTCTCCCTCTCTCTCTCTTTCTTCGCGCTCTTGAACATAATATCGCACGTACGCACGCACGCACGCACCAGCCACGCGCACACTCATAAACACACGAGTTGACGCCAGGGGCAGTCTCATGTTTTGTTCCAATACAGCACTTTCCGACAAACGAAATCTATTTAAAAAATGTTCGCTTTACCCGTTTGTTTTGAACTACATCGTGTAAATGAAGACACATGACCACTTCTCAGCTCTTGAACAATAAAGAGATAAAAGAACGTTTTGTAGGCTCAATTAAAAGCACAACATGATTTTGGAAAAACAGGCCTTTAATTTGAAATGTAAATGCGCTACAAATGCGAGATGGTTCCAGACATGCGTAGAAGGAACTCATGCTGTATTAAAAATTCAGAAGATTGATGTTTAGACCTATTGCTTTAATTTTGATCTTTTGTGAGATTTTTTTTCAAGACAAGAAAAAAAAATCGTTTTAGTGAGCGAAGATAAGCTTGGGAAAATGTTAAAAGAAAAAAAAAGAAAGAAAAAGAAAGAAAGAAATAAGAGATGAGTAGAAAGTGATAGACCTTTTTTTCACAATTAAAACAAACAAAAAAAACCTCTTCTATAAAATTGGAAATAATCCATGTCCCTTTATTTACAGATATTAGCCCTCATCAAGCCTCCATCACAGGAATAGCTCAGGGGCGTGATTCAAGGGTGGATGCTGAGGGGCCACCATCACCCGTAGCATGTGGTCAAAACCTAAGTAATGATTTTGGATGCATAACCAAAATTCTGTCTTATCCCCTGGAGATTTATTCCCAATCCTTTCTTTTATTATTTTTTTTAAATACATTTTTTATGAATGGAATACCATATTTACTTTTTATAAGACCTCACATTAATTTTTGGTTTTGTGGACATTTCACTTTTGTCTGTGTGGTTGAAATCATTATGTGAATTTGTGAATTTTATTTTCAACATGAACCTATATGAATATTCAAATGCTTTTGCTTGAGGGGAAAACCGTCTACACTCCACTAGACTCTTGCAGTAGCTCCAACATGCCAAGCATCACAAAAAGAGCATTTGCTGCAGTATATTTGGTGATTTTGATACACTACAGTGTACTGTATCAGTTTCTATTTTTTATTCAACTTTTATTTCACAAGGTAGAACACCCAGAGGTCAAGACCTCTTTCACAAGGGTGACCTGGCCAAGAGGCAGCAGCATCATACTAAACAAAGACAAACAGCAAACACGAACAACGAAAATTGGAGTAATTAAATTAAAGCAATTTGGTAAATAAAGTGCAGGAGTTATTTTGAGAGCAACAGTTTAAGAACATAGGTACTGTTCGATTAAATTCTGTTGTTGGTTTCTTAAGAAAGAGTGGAAGGCTTCCAATGAAACAAATTCTGAAAGTTTCAGCTCAGATTGAAGGGGGCAGAGTAGATCAGTAATCCAAATCTATAACAATAAAAAAATCTAAACTGAGGTCCAGTCCAGAGAAGCCAATTCATATTAAAACAGAGCCAAATTCGCTTCCATCAAATTCTAAATATATTACAATTATTATCATTATTATTATTATTATTATTATTATTATTATTATTATTATTAGTAGTAGTAGTAGTAGTAGTAGTATTAGTATTATGTAAATTAATCAGATTTTTATGACCAAATATAACCTGTGTAACTTGATTACTTTGGTGTCTGTACAGGCTAGAGGAAGAATGTCCTTCAAGAATAAAATAACTGCCCGATGAATATAGAAATTGAAGTCAGACAATGTCTCCAGACTTCTCACTTAAATGGAAAAGGTCAGATGAGTTCATAATAACAGCTTTTCATGATTAATTTTCCACCTTTTCTTTTACTTTTTGCTCCTGCTGAGGTTAATTATGCAGGAAAAGCTGAGCTAAGATAATCATGAATAGACTAAATTGTGAGAACTGAATTCTAAATGTCACTACAAAAAGGAATACAATTACTTTACCATTTATCCATTTAGGAACAGTCTAAGATTAAAAAAAAAAAAAAAGATAAAACAGAATAGCTTGGATAAAGGAATGATGTTGAATTAGAAGGTATGGAGTTCAAGAATGTGAACTCCCAAACACCATAGTGCAGCAAAACACTACTGTAACTTTCACAGAACAAAATTGTCATAGGAATTATGCCCGGTCTGACACCTCAAGTCTCCCAAACTGCAAAAATGTTTTGTTGCAAGCTTCAAACCTGTGTTTAAAGAATCAAAAATGAGGCCCTTGTGATTTTCCAGCAAAATTTGTCAAATGCTTTAGTCTGTTTGCTATTTGTGTTAACATGTATTGGCAAACTGTGTCAAAGTACTGAAAGTTGATTGACTTTTTTAATTTTACATCTCAAAGAAACCTTTAACCTGTCATGCCTCAAATAGTTGTGCCCTATTTTTACAGGACATTGCAACATGTAAAGAAAACAGAAAACAGGGTGTGGATTTGCATCAGGTCCATGCATCAGCAGTGCTCTATAAACACAAGGAACCCTTGACATCAGATTGGCAGATCTTAATCTGCGGATTCCTCTTAACATGTGTGAACACACAAGCTATTAACTTAATGTGTTCATCATTTAATGCAGTGCTCTCAGTTCTATATTATGTCCTCATGTGTAAATTGATGGCATCAAAGTGCCTTCAGCCATCAAATATTTAACAACGGGGTGGAGGTACACTTTTATGAACAGCTAGGTCTCCCTTTTCACCTGATCTTTTTTTTTTTGTAAAGTCGAGCTTTAAACTCACTCGTTCTTGGAGGCTGTTTTGGTGTTCCGAATGAGTAAGCTGTAGACCAACTAGAGATTGGACCTTAATGAGAAGGTGGTAGAGCTGTCTGCTGGATGTGTGTTCATTGGGCTTTGACAGCCAGGCTCTGTTGCGGATCTATTAATCATACCCACAAGGAGTGCTAGTCTCTCTCTCCCTCTCTCACTCACTCTCTCAGTTTTCAGTTTATACAGAACAGAATCATTTACATAAAGTCCTTAAGGCAAATAACTGTTGGGGGCTCTAATTTATATCTGATCGAAAATTAGCCGTCATTATGCGCGCCATTAGCTGCGTCTTTAATGTGCTTCTAAGCACCATTTGTCAAGCAGCTTGTTAATATCCTTCAAGTCTTTAAAGTTGAGAGCTCATTAAAGACTGCTGGGCCTGCTCTTGATGCCATTTCATAAAATTCTGAGGGAGGGGACAGGGCATTTTAAAGTTTTTGTATGTTAACATGGTCCAAAAAATTAAGACACAATGTACTGTGTGTGAACCATTCTTGCTTTAGTAAAACCTGGAGGATTGAACGTAGAACTTTTTTTGTAGAAAACACATTGTTTGAATGAAAATGCTACAAATTTGGACACAAAAAAGAAAAAATATTATATAGAAAAAGTCTGATTCCACATTTTCTTATAGTAATGCCAGAAACATCTATAAAATTGATTATTTTTAGCAAATTTCTTTTGTCTATGCAAGACCTTGAAGGAAAAAGCAATTGTTTTGAAATGCATGCATCTCATAGCGAAAAATGGAGCCCTTCTTGTGCGCCCTGTACACTGAAAAGCCCATATAGTTGCTTTACCCACAGCCCATAACAGGAGACCCTCACGGGCCCAATCTTTTCCTATGGGTAATGGGAGTTATGCTGCTTTATTATTGGTTAAAACTCCAGTGTCCTTAGTCTTTTTTCCCCTCCTGCGGTATAACAGATTCCTCCGGGCTAAAGCAATAAAGAGAGTAATTAGAATGCTAAAGACAGATGTAAATAAAGGGAATGAGACAGTGGTGAGGGATGAGGCGTCGAGGTCACACACTCTCATCAAAAACCCAGTTGGTAGCAAATGACACAACGTTCAGTGCCAGAGGCCCGGGGCTACAACTGCAAACCAGAGGACATAATGGACTAAATTATGGCTTCAATGTCTACGCATTGGAAAGCACCAATAAGGACACACACACACTTGCACACACATGCGCAGTTTCAAAGCCCAAACACTGATCTGCAGTATGGCTGGGCTTTATCTATGCAAAGTATTATGCAACGTACATTCATTGAACATGAAATAATGTAAAAAATAAGAGCCTGACTGCCCTGGAAATAACAACTGCTGATAATCCAATGCCCTTGTGGAATCGTATAATATTGCAAAACCCAAGCTTTAAGAGTAAAAGTGCTTTTTGATTTAAGACCTGATTTAATTCTAGCATGGTCAAATAATTTAAAGCTCCTGTGAGGTACTTATTTTTGTGAGTCTTGGTGAGCGTTGAGAAAAAAAAAATCTTCCTGTTGAGCCCATTCTGTAAATTAATGTGCAGCTAACATTTTCTACCAAAAAATGTTGGCATGTTTTTCCAAAGACACGTGTAACATGTAACTCACTCTGAAATGTTACATTCAATTACAAGCTTTTTCAATTACATGCTTTTAATCATGTCTTCACTGTCACTCTTGATTATAATTTTAGAGGGATCTGTATTGGTTAAGGTGTGTTCTGTAATTAGCTTCTCACAGGAGCTTTCGTATTTTTATTTATACAAATTCTAAAAACAAAAATAAGGTCAATGAAAATATGCAAAATGTGATTTTCATTATTGTTCAACTACGTGGAGACGTTTAGGAGGCTGTGGGGGCGGCACCCCGCAAACATTAACTCTAAACACTATACACTGGAGATTACATGCACAAAGATGGGGTTGGGCTAATTAAAATATTTGCATTATTAAAAATACATCAAGCACTTGAAGGCCATCATATTTAACAACTGATGACATAAGAGTCAATTTAAAGTGTTGAAATAGGTAACATGAAGTTTCCTACTATTATATGTTCAAGTGTCAGGTCAGCAGTGATCAAAGAAGTGAATTATTAATGATTTCATCTGTTATTTTTTTAAATGCATCATCAGAAAACATTTTATTTTATACAGAGATTTGAAATATAAGAGCATCTTATTAAGACAACTCAAAAAAAGATCACAATGACAAAAAAGGAGATAAGAGTGTTAATGTTATCACAGTAAATCTACTGAAAAAGTTGTAGCGATTGGTGTGAACTCAACAGAGTTTATAAGAACAGAGGCCGAGCCTATAGAGGACAAAACTTACATCCACTCCTGTTAAAATGTTTTACACACTTTAGATGGGGCCTTGTTAATGAGCCTCTCTATAAGTTTCCCTTGCTTCACACACACACACACACACACACACACACACACACACACATATATATATATATATATATACATACAGTGCTTTATGTCTGTTCATATCTCCTTTATGCCCCTCAGTTTGTGAGAGCCACAAATCACTACATGACTGCACATTATGCAAAGAAGCATACTGTACATGGGTGTAAGGCAGTGTGGAATATCAATGTTACAGATTTATAGGAGATGGTTGTAATTGCAACAAATCTTTCAACCTTCCATCTTGTTTGTAGTTTTAGCTGTGTCTGAGAAACTAATTAAGACTGATGTACTTCACATTTTTTCGCAGTAGTCTGTCATATGTGTATTGGAAAAAGATGCTCAGCATTACATTAATGTATTGACATAGTGTCTACACAGCTCTTTCAAGCTATAAAAGAATTGCTGTATCAATTATTTGAAGAATTTGAATTAGATGACAAAAATCATAAGACAATCAGAGCCCCCTTAAATGACTTGACATAAAAAAATATAAATCAATTTTCCTACAGTTTGGCTGAGAAGGTCTGGGATAGTAATAAGCTAAGAAACTATGATCTTTTCACTAGAAAAATGGAAGTTTCAATAACAGCATATCTTAAAGGGAATATTTTCTTTCAGGCATAAGAACAAGGGTGAGAAACTTTACAACATACATGTGAAACATGTTTTTTGAATTAAGCAGAAAGGCTTCTACCACTTATAATCTTAACGAATACTCAGAATCAAGAGCAGTAACAATCTAAATGATTGATTAATATGTATAAAACTCTTTACTGAAATCACACTATATTTCATTCATTCAGGTCTGATTGAGAACCTACAATCTCTGTCAGTGTCACATTTATGACTTTGCACTATCATTTGTGTGTACTAAAACTGTAATTGCAGGATTTCTGACAGCACTTGAAGGCAGCTTTTAATGGCCTTTCTGCTCAAACTGATTGTAAGCTGTCAATCATGCTGGAAATGAGCCATCACACACATTTCAGACAGCTATGGGAATGTAGGAATTGCTGCAAAACAGGCACAGGCTATTCAGAGATGTGTTTAACACAAATGCAGACATTCATGAACAGGTTTAAAATCAAACAAAAAATTATAGTTAAACAAAAAAATTAATTCACTAAAATATCCGTAAGATTGACCATCAGGGTTGTAGTACTAAGTCATCTGGAGATGTCTGGCATTTATATTACTGATGACAAAAGTTATACCCTCTTGCTATGAAAAAAAACTTTATTGGAAATAATGTCTCCGCATAGCAAGTTGGTACCATCCATTATATTAGATTACACTGTGCTGTTGAAATGTGTGCAGCTAAGGTGCCTTTGCAAAAGGTTGATTACGTTGGATATATTTCACCTGCCGCTCTGGGCTATTATTGCTTGAGATACCGGCTATAGTCAGAACCCTGATGGAGCGATCCTAAATGGTCAACGTCCCTGGTAAAACCATATAAAGTGATTCAATGCGAGCATAAAGAAATGTTAATGATCGTCAAAGACTTTTGTGTTGGATGGCTTTCCTTCCAGTTACTCTCTCCTCCTTGCTCTCTACTGTCCTTTTTATTTTTTCCCTCACTTTCTGTGGGCAATGAATGAGGGAGCATGTGTAGATTATGATTTTTTTTCATGAACCATTTGAGGGAAATAATACCTTGATATGGACCAAGAGAACAAAATTCAAACCCAAACTGTAACCATGTTTCTGAACCCCCCTCCTCAAAAATATTGTGTTCAAGTAACCCATACTGCTAATGTTGACAGTGTGCTGTGTCTGGGAGATGCCTGTGTATCTCAGTGGTTGTGCTGTGAAATGTGGCACTCAGACATAGTTTCTGACCTCTATATAGCAGTGTGAAAGGACCTCAACAGCTGTAAACAACACTGCAATCAGTGTCCCATCTGCTCCCATGTCCCACTTGTGTGGATGCCTTTTTGCCATTTCTTTCACCGTCTGCCAAGTGGCTGCCTCAGGACATCTAACCCAGAGAAAAGAGCTCATTTACCCAAGAAGGAAAGAAGCACACTAGATTTCTGAGTGGGTTTGCTGACAGGAAAACTTGGGGAGTGGAAAAATTTCACAATGTTTGGCCAATTAAAAATATGCTTAATAAGTGGTATTAAAAAAAATGGTGAAGAAAAATAACAGTTCACCAAAATGCTCAAAAAAATGTTTTCATGACAAATTTAGAAAACCTGTGATTGAACACTTATATCTGTTATTATCTGTACAAGCTGCCAGCTAGCTTTGTAAGAAGCGTCTGGTATTGATTTAACCTCTATTCACCCCTGTTCAGGATAATGAAGCTGACACGTGGGTTAAATAAAGAGGATGCTTGAGATTAATCCACTCCAAAGGTAAGTGGTGCGACACCCATTTTGTATAAAGCCACTCAGTGGATTTGTGTATGCACCTTGACACTCATCATTTTCACAGACTGACTTTAATTAGAACTTCAGTTATTCTTTAGAAAATATAAGTTCATTTAAAAGGATTGTCTGGCTTTAACTTGATTTCAATGTGAAGACTTATCTTAAAAAAATGTCAACTTCTGTTTCATAGCCATGTTAGGTATGTAAACAAACAAAAAAAATGAAAGCTTTCCTATATGCTTGTATATGTACTCTGATTGTTTTTTTCACACAAGTGGAATGTTTTGAGTTCATTTCAAGTGTGAATAACATTTCAGACATCTGTCCGAGATTTCAATGAGAGATGGTCTCTGCTTCATTTTCTTAATCAGTGAGCTGTTTTTTTTCTCTTGTTGTAAGAACACTATAAAATGTAAGTAAGAATCAAACAATCAATAAAGTAAACAAAAAAACTCTCTCATCCTCACAAATCAGTAGAATTACTCGTCAAGCAAACAAACTTCAAACATGTTCATTACAGTAGAACCAAATGCACGTCATATGTTGCTGAGCCAATGTCTCCCAAAGTAGGGGAAATGCAGATGTGTGTGTCTGCGTGTTTGTGCATGTGTGCGTGTGTGTGTGTGTGTGTGTGTGTGTGTGTGTGTGTGTGTGTGTGTGTGTGTTGGGGAGGCAAAATGCCTCTAAAATAAAAAAGGTATTTAAACTTGCATATTTCATCTAAAATTGTGCAATTGTAAACAAATATTTGGTTTCAAATTTTTATAAAATCATATTTGTTTGCTAGTTTTTTATTGTTTGTTCATTTTTGTCAATTTCTGGATTGGCCAATTGATGTATACACATGACAGGGAGTCACCAGTCTCTGGCACCGCTTATTTTGAGGGTTATGGGCTGAAAAGTAGCACAGCCAGCTGCCACTCAAAGGGACAGAGACTCTGGAAAAGGATCTTTAGGTAAACCAGCACAGATGTTAGATGTCAATTCACAGTGAAGCAGTGTTAGGCTGTCTTTTAAACTAGTAAGTGGAGGAAAAGTTGCATTAAAGCTTCGACTTGTTAAAGTTACATATTACCACTCAACTGCAGTAAAGGCATGTTACCTTGACCTGCAAGGAGGACCAAAGACTGGTGCTAGCTCTCCTAATGCCAGCCACACTCAGCAAATCAATTAGTCACCGTTTATATGTGGACTTTATCATCTGTTTAATAAACTGGCCTAAACCTTTCTGAGTGTTTTCTTACCTTCAACTGGTCAGTAAGACTGAATTCCAATTTTCGTCAAACTACAGGAGCATGATCGCTTGAGGCATACTCTTGTTTTGAGCATTGAAAACTTACAATTGTCCAAACAAACTGATAGAATTCTTGTTACTAAAAAGTTGATCATCTTTCTCCTTGTTGATCAGTTTTTAATATTAAATATATGTCATGTGTTATGATCAGTCCACGTTTCCTCTGTTCTTTAAATAATTGCCTTATGTTTTTAAAATGAAAGCGTAACATCTTTACAAGCTCTCCTTTCAGGGGTGGGCTAAGGCAAACTTTGTATTCTGTATGCATAATCCATGTATAAATATGCCTTACACCAGAGCCCTGTGTGTTATGTGATTTGAGTTGGGGTCAGAGCCACTTGTATTCCTGTGGGTGGGATTGTGGAATTGCAGGAGATTTGATTGGAGCATTATCCCTACATGAGGGCCCTCCAGAACTCTTATCTGTTGTTCCCCCTACTCATTTACTTTATCAGTGCACTGCTGTAATATACATAATTCAAACAACCAGGGAATGTCTTTGGGCTCCGAACCACCTGCTGGCTTTTATTAGCTAATTAATGGTGATTTATCAGAGCTGCTAATTTGAGTGGGGCCTCTTGCCTTCAGGAGTCTCAGTGCACCGCATGAATTCTGATGGTAATTATGCTTATTTGATGGGCAGTTTGCTAAAACAAAAAGTTCTGTCTTTTCTGCCCCACAGGGATGGAATTTCTGTTCTTACGAAAGACGACCTTGTGTGATTTTTCTCCCCTGTCTCATTAAGGTCTCACACACAGTTCATTTTAATACTTAAATCCAAAACAGCATTTTTTACCTTTTCACCTGTAGATGTGTCCTTGGGAAGGTCTTTTATGATGTCCTCATGTTTCAAGTATATTTACTGTTCAAGGACTAGATATTTACCTAAGGCTGGAGACTGGTGTCTGGGAGGCCCTCGAGGAGAATACTAACATAATTATGTCAAATTTTCTTCAGCTTATGTGAATAAAAAACAAAGATGCATCAATGATACAACTCGAAATTTTTACATTTGCATTATTCTGCCAGTTACTGATAAGTATATTTTAATATTTACGAAAATACACCATCTCTCAAGATTTTAAGATAAATTAATATAAAGGGGTTGCAATTATGAAAATGTATGAAATGATGTGGAGTTTGAAGGGTTTTCTTTAAAAAGATAGTTTCATTTCTTCTGTCAGTAGCAGGTGATTCAGCCCAGGGTTGCACTGACTTGGTGATCAACAGTTCAACTAAAATGTCTTTTCGGTTGATTGGTTCAGAACCTTCAAAAAGCAGAACTGTATAAAAAAGATGTTGAGCTCAAATATATTTTGATTAGATCTCTTTTGAAAGTGGAATCGGATTCTCTTTCACTGATGGTTGCAGCCACCTTGAGAAGAATTTGATTGGAGCTGAGGATGTGCAAAATGCTACAGCAATAGAGAGTGAAAGCCAGAGAGGCCTTTCCACAAAACAAAACAAGCTGTGCTTAATCTGCAAGGGTTCAGTGCAGTCAGTTAGTTAACTACAAATCCCACTGTTGCCACTGAGATCTAACTTACCGGATGTACAGCACAATAAACATAAAGGTCTAGTGACAAAGACTTGAGTACCAAGAACATGTTCCATTTTATAACTGGTTCCAAGTTTACAAGATTCAAGGATTTGATACGGCATGTAGTTCCACTTATCATTTCCTCATAGCCACATTTATAGTATCTTTCAGGGTTGAACCTTTAAGAGAATTTTGAAGTCCACATGAGGCATTCTTTATCCATCAGAACCTGCTGCATTGGCCTAGCTTTACATCAAAATGCATCAGGTGATGCTGTAAATTTGAGGGAATGCTCTATCAAAGGTAAAGCAGCATGTCAACAAATATTTAAAATCTGTTTTGTTACATTAGAGTCCAAAGAGCTTCCATCCTCCCTAAGTTTCTGCAAGAGTCCTGGGTCGGGCTAATGGATAGACCAGTCAATCGTGGTAGTATCATGGTTAGTGTGTAGGAGTTTTGGCAGTTTAGGCAGGTAAAAAGCTTGGTAAAGGGAATCAGCATGGTCATGGTATATGGTGGCATTAACTCTTGACATCAGAAAACATGGTGGACCAACAGATGATATGGCACCCCAAACAGTCTCTGAAAGCTGAAAGTGTACACTTGACTCCAAGCAACCTTGATTCTCACCACTGGAGACTCAAAGATGACTTTGGAACATTGATTTCCAAATGAAGTGTAAAATTTACTTTGAATTTACTTTGTAAGATGCTTCTGATGTCCCCGACTCAGGAGTTACGAGATATCAGTTACAGGCCATTTTCTAAACCTGTGCATGGTAGCCCTTGATGCACAGACACCAGCTTCAGTCTTCTACTTATGCAGTTTACCATTAAATTCTGGATTTGACTTGAACATCCCATGAAGGCTGTGATCTTCCATGTTCTTTGCACACCTTTTCAACCACACTTTCCCCTTTATATCCTTTGATAAAGCTCTCTGCAAACACCCAGGGTTTTCAACAAACAAGAACTGATATTCTTGTTGAGGGTGTCAACAATCATTTTCTCTTCAACTGTAAGGTCAGCAGTCGGTCTTACCTGCTTTTGTGGTTCTGCATACTGGAGTAGACTGAGAGATATATGGTTTTTATACCATTTGAGTAGTTATTTACTCTCTTAAATGAAACCACAAACTATTTTGAATATTTCTTGAATAACTGGTGGGACTCGGGTAGATTTAATTTTTCCTCATTTTAAACGCATCCAAATACATCAACCACCTTCTTGTTTCTGATGTATTTTTTTCTTTTTCAAGGGAATGCATCATTTCACCTTCCACCGTTCAAAACATTTGACAGGAGCTGTCATTTCAACAAAGATCCAGTATGGTATCAGATGGCCGATTGATGTTTTCTGCCCTCTGCATGCATATCCTTGGGGAAATGCTGCAGACTCGCTCTCTTCCAGAGCAGGTTAAATCCCAAAAGGCACATAGAAATGTACAAGAATGAAACAGTACGTCAAGTCATTTGGCATGTCAGAAATTAGAACATGAACGAAGAGGGAGAAACCTTGGGTTGAGATATATATCTGCCAGCAAACACATTTTTCCTGATCTTTTTATCCAAATTCAAATGAATTCAAAACAGCAGGTAAATGGTAATATCACACAGGCAAGCAAAGCTGCCTCCAGCAACATTCACCATTAAAAGAGTTTTCCATGCAAGGTGCTGCAGCTCTCTGCAAAAAAAAAAAAGAAGGTGTTTGCTCAGTGGGATTTGAACAAGAATTCTGAAAACACACTTTAATGTTGAACTCATACAACAACCTCTGAGCAGGTGTTTTCAGAACAGAACATGCTAAAGGAACCCTTTTATGTGTCTGTCATGGAATCACAGGTATCATTTGTACATGTGTGGGTTTTATTCCATCAAAGCAAAATTACAAACTGACAGCCAAATTGAAAAAATGAACAGAGGTGGATGTTAAGCGTAGAGACCAAATAACTCCCTGTTGATCAAATTCACCCGACAGAACTTGGAGAATCAATGAAGATGCCAGTCAAGATCTCTACATCAAAGCAGAAATGTGTCTGTGTAATTCCAGCAGTGACCCAGAGAGGTCACAGTGTGCGTGTTTGTGTGCAGTTTCTGTTTGTGTGCATACAATGGACCTCTGGTAGAGACAGGCCACCTCACTCCCTCTGGGGACAGAACCTTCAGTATAAAAATACACTATTCACAGGGACCTCTGCAATTGTACCAGGAGAAAAGGACCAATCCTTTCCCCTCTATAACAACACACACAGACGTACACACACTCAAAACTCAGTCTAGGTTTGATGGGAGGAGAATGGAAATAAGCGCCCATGAATGCTATCATTTCATTTCTCTGTTCCCAATGCTCCAGGGATCTCTGGGAAGGAGTAGGAGCAATAAGTTCACTTTACTGAATTAATGCTGTAATTCTTTATCAGGAGAGCCTTGGCATTACCTTGAACTGGGCTGGTTTTATGCAAAATGGTTTCAAGCCTAGTTTTTTTTTTTTTTTTTTTTAAATGATGGTCCTAATTTGTTGGCTCACTCTAAATTATTAATTTCTTTTATATTCAAGTAGTTATTGCGTGTCATAAGTATGTATCTATGGGGTATGATTTAATAGCATCGGCTGGACCTTAGGAAAGGAGCCGGTGCAGAAATGCTATTAAATATTGATAATTAGCTAAATATTTGCCTTGGCACCTGCTTTGAGCTACTGTGCTAATTGGCATGGGAATGGCTACAGTGGTCACAATGAGATGTTCAGTCGGTCACTGGCAGGTGAACAAATCAATTAGACAAGGAGGATGTGACAGTGATATCTGAAAGGTTATATTGATGACTGCTAACATAATAGTGTTTCAGAAAGAAATGTATGTCAAATAATACAAATTCTGAGGGTAAGATTCTCTTTCCAGAAGTGCATAAAATGAATCAGCCTGAGTCTCCATTTTTCCTTTTTTCTTTCCTTTTCTTGAAACACATATGACTGGAGTTCTCTAGTTTTACAAGAAAAGTCTATTTTACAGCTTTCACTGGAACTCCTTTAATGTCCTCAATGCTCGACTCCTTTGTTAAATGAAAGAAATAATTTTGAAAAAAAAAGATTAAAATTTACATTCCTGTAAGTTCGGTGTTGTATGAAGTATAATTTGTGTAAGGTATAATACACGGTAAGCAGGTGATCATGTGAAAAAGAATTTCAATGAAGAAACGAGACTGCAATAGAAGGCCCTAAGGATTCTGTAGCATCATCTGCTGACTATATATTATCCAGCCACAAGCTGATCAAACAAAAGTACAAACAACTTGAAACTATTGATTTAGAAATTATTTAGCTGATTTAAAAGATTCAACAGATTTGGCAACAGTAAATTCAACAGCCTACTTGTAGTTAAAATTTGGGACCTGGTGATAGATTGAGTTTATAGTATACATCCAAACCAGTCAAATCCAGACAATTTTCTTGTATGGATATTGCTATGTTGCATTATGGTAGAATTATGCATTTCCTCAATAGTTTGCCTGATCCTCTTGTTAGTGTCTGCCCATCTTCATCCTCCCTCCCTCTAAGGTAAACCACAAACTCAAAAACCTACCTCCACCCTTGTCACTTACAGCAGGAAGTCCTGTATTACAGCTGCAAGGAATCAGATAAAGTCGGGATCAACAAAACCAAAACGCGCTGGTCTATTAAAGTAAAAAGCAGGCTTGATTATTTGGAGATGGTTCAGATAATGTAATACTACTAGTAAAACTGTAAATGTAAAACTCAGGACATCAAGCCAACAACCTTCTGCATGAAACTACCTAATGATCAAATAATAATGTAACACAACGATGTAGGTTAAAAGTCGAGACAGTGAGAAGACGATAGGACCCCATAGGAGCATGATAAGAAGATAAAAAGACAGGAATAAAAAGAATAAGAAGATGACGTCACAGAAAAGCAAGGTGGTAAAAGTGTGTTTTTCTAAAGGATTTAAAAGATGATACTGAATCTGCACGCCTTACATCCTTAGGCAGGTCGTTCCAAACTCAAGGCAAAAAAAAAAAAGATTAAACGTCAAAACTTTGACATAAAGTCAAAATAATGACATAGAAAGTTAAAACTTTAAGACAAAAAGTAGAAATTTTGACTTTTTATTTTGAGAAAAAAATATTTACAAAGCCATCATTTCATTTTTTATATTTCTAACTGATGGAAATCTGCTTCTATATGCTACTTATATTATAACTATAGAAATTTTTTTACTTCAAACAGGAAAAGAGTGTTTTAAATAAATGTGAGTTATGGGTTATGACACTACATTGCTGTCTTGAGTATCTTTGGGTATTTTTGAGGTTGGGTAGGGGGTCCTCTTTTTGGGGTTTTCAGAATATGGTCACCCTCGGCATAGGTCTGCTACATCAAGGATACAATGACGAGTTAACACCTTAATGGGAGATACAGGTCTAGACAGTAAAGCTACAAAATGGACCTACTACTTTTCAAAGACATATTTCAGTAACCGTCAATGCTTATACTGTTGGCTGATGTTCAAATAATGAGCGTCACTATTTTCCTCTATGAAACCATGAAGTGTTGCATCAGTTGACGAATATGAGTTGAAGAATATGCCTATGGAGACAAGGTATGTAAACACTATACAAAGAAAACCTCTGAATAACAGAAGAACATCAGAGTCAGCATTATACATCCATCTATCAGTCAGTCAATCAGACATACCACTGAACCATCTGCCAGCCTCCCTCATCCCAGGCTGAACCCCCACAGCCACCAGCCAGGAGGAGGCTCTCTCCTGGGGCCTGATGTGCTAATGTGAGCCTTTGTGGTGCTAAGCTAAGTGGATGGCTATCACAAAGAGAAACTGAAAATAAACTGTTCATCTTCTAATGGTGTCCTGTAAATTATCTGTATATCAGATTTTTTTTTAAATTGTTTTGATTTTTAAAGAAAAAAAATCCAATAAACAAAACAGAACCCTGCTACAGTGCTCTGCATGGTCCTCTGCAAAATTCAATTAGACATAATGTTGCACTGCAATCTATTCATTTGAGGCACCAAGTGAGGCAGCCAGTGGGAGTGTATTGATTGGAGCGTGTCATGTGTGGAAGCGAGAGAGGGGTGGCCACGCTTTTTTGCTTAATGGACTGAAATAAAAGAGGCGGGAATGGGCTTTAATTAGGGAACAGTGGCAGGGGCATCAAGCTTCCCCTCCCAGTGGTTAACCCCCCCCCCCTTCTCAACAACACTCATCAATCCATGCATTTCAACATGTAGCCAACACACCACCTATGCATTTACACACAGGGCAACAAGCATATAGTGTCTCAACCATATACACACACACACACCAGACCAAAACCCACAGTAGGAGGGCAGAGGAGAATGAAGGGGGTGATGGAGGAGAGAATAAAAAAAGAGAAGGAGTGCTGGGCTCCCAGGGTCTCAGCTGCTGCTAGGGTGCTGCCTGTTCCTCGCAATGAGTTGCAACTGTCAGTTTATTTTATCTCAGGCTTTTCATCATCGCACAGAGCCCGGTTGGAGGAAGCCACCTGAGAGTCTTAGGAATTTGTTGGCTACAAGTCATTAGCAAAGACTGCTGAGACGCACCAGGGCCAGAGATGTGAGCGGGGTACTGCTGCAGACAAGTGTGTCCCTTTAACCCATGATGGGCTGATTGGCACAGCAGCTTGGCTTTGATAGCGGGATAATTACATGCAGCCTGGATGACGCCGGGCAGGTCATAGATGCTTAGCGGTGCAGGTGAAGAAACAAGGGAGTGATGTGAATGGAGGTATTTGGAGAACATCAGAGTCTATTAGATGTGAATTGACCCAGACTGCAGATAAATCCCTCACTGTGGAATGTGGACCAGCTTCACTTGGCTGATCCACAGCCACAGTGAGATGGACATGATTGTAACAAATAAGTTGGTAAGTAGTTAAGTAGGTTACTCGCTCTGTTGCTATATTTACTCCTAAAATGTAGCAGGTTACGGATCCTCAGTTACACTGGTCTTTAAAATGTAACACTAGGAAATGATGTTGAGGCACTTTCTGATTTCATTGAGAAAATGCTGAAATTTCTCAAGCATTTAAAAAGAATCTTTCCTGGTTTATGTGTTTTGCTGGTCACACACATAAGGGAGTCATGCGCAGAGATACCAGCAGACAAGAGGCGAAACAAATATCAAAATGAAATCATACATTGCAAAGTAAATAAAACCCGTTGAAATACAAAGACAGCTATTTTAGAGCTTTTATTAACTTAAGTTTTCCTCATTACTCACAAATATGCAATAGCCAACATAAAGATTAAATGTAAGGATGCACAATATGTATCGGTACGTTATTGGTATTGGCCAGTATGCGCTTAAAATGAACTATTGGCTACCAGGTGATGAACACGCTGATATCTGCTAATTTAATATAATGAGCTGCTGCTAACTTGGTTAAATGCCAGACCTTGGCGCCATATCCCTGGTGTGAAGAAGACGTGCATGGCGCAGCATGTATCTGGTGAATAGAGGTTGTTTCCTCACTCTGACAATTGTGAAATTGGCCAACTCAGGGAGAGCAATGAGCAATTAATTATTTTTATCACTTTGAACAGAAAATAAACACTAAATAACAAATGCATAAGAGTATGCACCATTGTACTGTATGCTAATTCCAATACAGAAGAGAGTTGATTTCAGAAATTGGGTTTGCAAGAAAAAAATAATTAAGTTGTAAAATATCCGATATTGGCAAAAAATCTATTGTTTTGAATCACAAATTCAGTGTTTCATGCTGAAAATAAGCTTTTCACCGACAGGATTTGTACACAGCCTCTTTTTGATTATACGCACTACAAACATATACACCACACTGCTACAGGCGACCATGTACAGGGCAACTGGGCCGCTGCACCCTCAGTGAATCCATGTGTGCTTTGGACTGGTTGCTTTTGAAAATTACAAAAAGGTGACAGATTCTACACTGCAAAAACTGAAATCTAAGAAAGTCATTATTTCTCATTTATTGTAAAAATTCTCTTGCTAGTCTTGACATGAGCCACATTCAAATGACAAGTTTAGAAAAAAATGTCTTGTTTCAAGTCATTTGAAGAAATAAATGAAGATTGAATTACTTGTCACAAGTCAAAAAAATCCACCAATGGGATAAAAATGTAGTCATCAAGTTTCTTGAAATTAAAAAGATGTCACAACTACAAAAAAGTTGTTGACTTGTTACAAGAAATTCATACCTCATTTTTGTCTTTAAATAACTTGAAATAAGACTTCTCAACTTGTCAGCTGAATATTGCTCATATCAAGAATAATAAGACAATTTTAATTAAAAATAAGACAAAATGACCTGTTAATATATCTGTTTTTGTGGTGGAATGAAAGTTTTAGTTAGTGTTCAGTTTTTTAGTGCACACATCCATTAAGTATTTAATGATAGGCAAAAAATACACAAAGAAAAAAAGGAAAGCAGGTCAACCACTCATTTGAAAGTAAACCAATATTTATGGTTATGCGTTTAAATGTGCTCTATTTCTTTTGCTTGATCAACAGACTTACTTTACTGACCAGACTGAGGCCCCAGATTGACACAATGAATTCAGTGTCATCTTTGGTAACACAATATCCAAATGACAAAGTAAAAAATACACAAGTTGTGACACAACTTGTGTAGAGCAGCGCTAGTGTTTTCTGTGACCGCTGAGTTTGGATCACTGAACATATCATTTCCACTTGGCTTACAGGCGAGCTGGCTGCAAGTACGGTGTAATGTTTGGAAACTCCTGTGTGTGTAACCACTGAGGACCAGGCTATCAGCACCCTATTGTTCTGTGTACAATCTGAGGGATCCCACCACATATTTACATTCACTTACAAAGGCTACCAGCTCATCTCTAGTGTAACAATACCTTGGTCAACGGGAGCAAAGTCTCTGTAGCTGCTTTTATACTGACATGAAAGAGTATAAGTCCAAGTGGGAACACGGTAT
This sequence comes from Thalassoma bifasciatum, assembly GCA_008086565.1. Classification (NCBI taxonomy): domain Eukaryota; kingdom Metazoa; phylum Chordata; class Actinopteri; order Labriformes; family Labridae; genus Thalassoma; species Thalassoma bifasciatum. The sequence continues at coordinate 1,549,077 of RPOG01000005.1, forward strand.
TAAATATGGATTCTGTTTGGGTCCCACTTCAGTTTGTCTTGTTACCTCCAAACTCCCAACCAGTGTCCATGTCTCCCTGTATGAATCTGTGTAAGTGGATGTTTTTGTAATGTGAAGGCTCCAGAGTGAAGAGAGGCTTACCTTGAAAAAAAGCTGTGTGATTACCCGACAAACACAAACAGTGTTCGTAACCTTGACCACACCGAACCATTCTTTGGGATGGATGAAGGGTGAGGAGGAGTAAAAATTCCAGCGGGTGTCTCTGTGTGTATCTAACCTTGTGAAAACACAGAGACGTGAGTTTGATGGAGTTATTACACATCCCTGCTTCTACCATTTGTGCGGCTGAATCTATTATCATGACAGAGACACGGCTAAGCTGAGATTCTGTCGGGACATTTCATCACCTCAGTGTCGCAGGTCAGGCAATTCCAGCAGCCTCTGTTTGCTTTTCATTACTAAAATACAAACTTTAAGGATGTCTTTTTGCTTTTTTTAACAGAATCGTGTTGACTCAAGCGATGATTAGAGAGTTATTATTTCTTCTGTGCCTCTGAAAATGTAATATCAGAGGCTGCGAGACAGTATTTTGGCTCAGTAAGGCGGCTTTTGTTCCAACAATGCACAGCCAGTTTATTGTGGTAATAAGCATTCAGGAAAATAATTAGTCAAGCACATGTTGTGTATATTAAGTACAAGGCGCCTTTGTCTGCTCTCTGGAGTCTTCGTTTCTCTTAACATACAGTAGTTCAAAAGAAGAAGGGCTGCTCTTTATACTGTATGTTGGAGATGTATCATCACTCCTGCATCAGTCAAAAACTGGTGGATTTCATCATCAAACAAGTAAACACACTGTCGTCATTGTGAGCTTTGTGTGCTGTTGCCATAATAATCAAGCCAACACATTTTGCTTTCCCTGTGTGGAGCATGTGATCACTTTAAAAGTGTCATATATCTATTAGAGAGGGGGAATAAGGCACTGGTTATCACTGCAAGATCTCCCCTGACAACTCTCCAATTATGTATATCACATCCCTCCTACTGTTTGCACTAGAAGTAATCAATAGAGGATGTGGCTGAGTGAGCATACATTTTGGTGGAACCAAATGCATGAAAACGTAATCATTTGCTCAGACTGGCAAGGAATCAAATATTGGAAGAGAACAAGTAGGCAGTGGTTCTTTGCGAGGGGAGGAACTGATTAGTGACTGTAGCTTCAAGTTTGATGGGGTGTGGTGGCGGATCAGTGGGGGTTCTCTCCTGACACGGCAAATGGAATGGGTGACAGGTGGGAACGGGGATGAAAAAAGGCAGTCCTCTGCCGTTTCATGAATAAATGTAAACACAGCTCCATGCAATTACTGCTGCTGGTCATCTCCTTTCAGGTTTGGGTGGGGCAAACATGCAACTCCATCCCAACAGGTCCAATCTAATGAAAATGCGCAGGTTACTGGGGCGTTTAATTGTATATATGGCAAAGCTAAGAGTGAGGACTGTAGGGGCCTGTTGCGGATGAAAGCCCGACCCTACAAGTGGAAAATTTGATTCAGTTTAAACATAGCGTTTCGTTTATTGATCTGCCGTGGAAGGTGAGATCATCACAGGAACACGACCTGAGCAGATGGATTCATTTGAACATGTCATGAGAACACATGGGTCTTGTTGCTCCGGAGAATAACTTGATACACAGGGACAGCAGCCCAAATGAAATTTTTAATGCTAATGATTAGAAACATTCAGATGCTTCTCATTTTTATGGGAAGTTTACAATCTGTGATTTTGTATTTTGTCGCATCAGATCATGCACTATGATGCATTATTCAGAATAATAAAAAATATATTGAATTTGTATAATTTCTAAAATACTCTGTATTGACTTGAGACTTAAATATAATCAAGCCAAATGTGTCTTTCACAATATCAGGAGAAATGATGTTGAATAATTTGAATGTATTCTCGGCAATCACACAGACAAGTGTTAATCATTTATCCTATTTTGAATAAATCTTATGTAATCCTCTGCATGTATATGCATATCTATGTGATATCAACACTTATCCACCATAGAAGAGGCGGGTCAAAGCATACCACAGTTATATCTTTTCTATTACCAAGGTTAATCAATAATTCATGGGTCACAATAGCAGGCGGTGAGAGCTGAAGAGAGGAGGGGGACACCCAAAGATCCTCTCCCTGAGAAGGAGCCCCTCAAAACCAGGAAGAAGAATTCAGAGCCTGAAACCACTCTGTGCAGAAAAAAGCAGCACAATGAATTCCTCACACCTGCCTGCCGTTATGGAGAAATGTAGACCATCTTCACTATCATCACCACTGACACTACCGCACCTTACAGGCATTCCTCTGTGAGGCGATAACCTTTTCTTTCTCCTCTCTCCCCATGCTGGTCTCTGAGTAGTACTCACACCATCACTTAGAGCATTAATCAGAAAGCATGTGCCTAATGGCTCCTGACAGGCAGTGCCCATAATGGGCTGCAGTCCAAGCCTGCATCCTCCTCACGCATCTGGTAACACTAACAGCAGCAGCCCGAGTACAGCTGCCTGCCTGGTCACCTCGAGATTGTTAATGACAGTGGGTGATACAGTCTCACTCACCATAAAACACTTAGGACCCGAAGATGTTACCACATCATGCATGAAGAAAGCTTTTTGATAGTATGCTAATCTCAGCCATTACTGTGGGATGATTTACAATCACTTAAACAGCACATGAGGCGGCTGCACAGACACAGCCTGGCTGGCTGGGATAATAAAGACGCTGGCACGCGTTGATCATTAGAGAGCTCTCAGTGCCTCTCTCTCTCTTTCTCTCCATTGTGTGTGTGTGTGTGTGTGTGTGTGTTGGTGTGTGCTTGTGTGTGTGTGTGTGTGTGTGTGTGTAAGCATGCACTCTGGATGCAGTGGCATTTGGCTTAATTAGTAAGCAATTTTTAACATGAAAGAGACAAAAGACAAAAGGGAGAAAGCGCGCTGTTTTATGGCAGTGCAGTGTTGTTTACTACCTGTGTGTGTGATAATGGTGGAGCATTAACAGAGAACTATATGAGGTGCAGCTTCTTTGTTTTTTATCCTTCAAATTACTTTTTTTTCTTTTGTACTTTAGGATTAACTACTTTGTTCCCTACATTTCAAAAACTTACAATTTCACCTCCCTTAAATAATGTGGTTTAACGTCCAAACCTTGGGGAAACGTATGAAAGGAAACAAAATTAAAACAAACGCTGAGGTCATTAAATATTGGAAGAAGGTAATGATAGAGAATGTTACCCAAAACAGTGATGGGGGGATGTTGACTCATAAAATAATTTGGTGTCTGTCAGTGATATAGGAAGAAAAAATCTGTTCAAATGATACCATGTCCTTGAATAACCAGGAATATGCCCACCTGACCTGCAGCTAACCATCAGATGCTTGTTATATCAGTGTTTCACCGGTGCTTTGCTGTGTTTGACAATTTATGTTACCAGCAGACATGCCATTCAGCAAGCCACTGCCAGAGTGTCACACCTACTTTTTCGAATGCTTTTTCCACATGTAAAGCTAGGAAATTGCATCAATATTTCATAGGAGGCAGCATTTTGTTGTGCACAGATTCAATGGGCAAGGAGATAAACAGTGGGGTATAAATAATGCAATGCGGTGACACTGACCTTATTTTGTGCCTTTCAACCTGCGCTGATATTTTGATGCACAGTGCCCCGCTACTCTCGAGCACACAGGAGGTTTTCACGCTCTTTGTTCAAAGCCTGGAAAAAAAACACTTCCTGTTTGACAGAGGTTACATCACTGCCTAAACCACCTAAAGACATTAACCAAATGCAGGGCAATGTGTTTTTTTCTTTTTTTTGGATACTCTGTGGGAAATACATATCTTCATTTTTACAGAAACAATGCGAATGCTAAGTGGCGGTTTGACAACTGGTGTTGACAGCTGAGCAGATGCCTTGAAGGTGAACTGTGAGAGGCTTTGACAGGGGACTAAAAAGGCAGCGCAGCAACCTCAACTTCACTGCGCTGTGGGGGAAGATAGCAAGAAGACGAGAAAAAGCCTGTTAGCCCAAGTTTAGGTCAGCTTTACAAATGAAAAAAAAGTTGATAAACTAAATTCAATTTATGTGAGGAAAGATTTTAGCTGTGACATATGAGAGATATCATTCTCTGTATAAAATATTATTGTATAATATATCTGAAATGTAACTTTTGTCAGGTGAGTAAAAGATGGCCGGTATTTTATCTTAACAATAAATTTCCTTTTTTAAATTTTTCTTTTTAAAATTTCTTTTCATTTTTGCCTTGGAAAATAGTACTTACAAATACACTATATTTAAGACACAAGTGCATGGCAAGCATACAACATTCTTAGGTTACAGTTTGCAACTTATAGCTACATGTAAGCCTCTATGTACTTGCTTTTCTTTTTTGTGGCTATTTAAGGAAGCAGTAAGAGAACTATATACAGCCAGGGAGACAGTACCAAGAATAAAGCAAATCAAACAGTATCAGCAACTGGCCAAATAGACTTTTGAATAAATACCAGTCAAGTATTGAGACACAAATAAAAAAAAGTGAATTATAGATAGAACAAAAAAAGAAAACAAATAGATGAATAAAATTAAAACACTAGAATGGTTCCACAATAAACCTAATTAAAATAGTCAGGCCTCATAAAAAAGTCCTGAATGTACATCTTTCTGCAGAATTTTACTGTGATAACAATATCACATATTTTGACGGTAGTCGACAGTGATCAAGTATAAACTAAATTATTTTTCAAATAAAATAAACATGAAATTAAAATCTGAAAAATCTGGGGGGAAAATCCTCTTTTAATATGAGTAACTATTTCCCTAATGCCCCTTCACTTTACATTTGCAATCCTACAAATAAACAGTTAAAAACCCTTGAATCAAAACACAAGATCCTTCATTATTTTATCAATACTTCTGCATTCATGCATAGAATTACCCTGTTGTCATTTTACGGCTACCTCATTGTGTGATACACCCCGTTAATGAGAAGTAAGTCTCAACAATAATGTGATACAAATTCAAAGTAACCTGTAAAATACATTTAAAAAAAACATTGGGTCTCAACAATACAAGACCGTTAAAAACACGGTTCCACTACAATTCATCCTTGACAGAAATTTTGTTTAACAACTTCATCCACAAGTCTCACATCACACTTATCCTTATTTAGCACCACTGCTGCCCATTTCCCCCACTTCCATCTATTACTTGAATATGATGCCAGTGTTACATATTTAGCCAGAAGATATCCATTTTAAATCTATAATTCATGTGTTAAACATTTTATTTGGCATGTTTTAAAAATAAATAACCTAAATGTGTTTTTAAATATCTCCCTGACCCTTGAGACTGTGTGTGTGTGTGTGTGTGTGTGTGTGTGTGTGTGTGTGTGTGTGTGTGTGTGTGAGTGTGTGTGTGTGTGTCTGTGAGTGAATGTGTGTGCCTGTGCGTGCATGCATGCTTGTCTGCTCAGCCTTGTTGAGCATGTTCTCTCAATCATTAGCAGTTCAGCAGTCATAAAGCTATTTCTCAGTGCAGAACAGAAAGGCTTGTTCCAATAGAAAGATGCTTTAGATACAAGCATGTGTATGTGTGTGTTTATTTGGTTTATACATTTATAAAAGGTGACAAACAATGACAAAGCTCCATCTGCCAAGAGCTTTTACCATGAGTGTTATAACAACCAGTAATAAGTGTAAATAATAAATGGCCCATATCTTACCATGGGGGGGCCTCAGCAGCACTGCTAAACTATTCAAGGTGCCTTGTTGATGGGAGTTATTTTTTGCTGTGGGGTTGTAGAAATTCTCCGCCTTCCCAGTAGAGTTTTGGCCTGACAATAAACAACAGTTTAATACTTTATCTAATCCCTGCCAGGAGGTGAGTCCAACAGCAAGCTCTTGCAGATGTTCACATCCAATAATCTATCCATAATTGATGAAACAGGGAGGTCAGATGTAATGGCTGCTGCCATTCCAGCAACAAATAAATGGTTATTGACAAAACAAGCCAGTGTGGCACTGAGTGGGCTGTGAGATGACAGGCACGTAGCAGAGCAAAGAGGAGACGATGCAGGAGGCTGAACTTTGCGCCGCTGCTCCTCAGACGGCCGGCCAAGGCCCAGAGAGCGGAGGGATGATCCCCCTGTGGAAAACGGTGGACACGCCCCCAGGAGGAGCCGTATCCAGGAGAAGAATCAGAGTGATAAAAAGGGGGGAGAAACGAGGTGAGGGGGGCAGGCAGAACGGTGAGGTGAGTGAAACTGCATGGAGTGAGCTGAGTGCAGTGGGCCAGCTGTCCGCTCTCCTTTCATCTCTGAGCTTTATGTCAAATACAATCTACCTGGCTGTCAAACTCCTGCAACCATCTCACAGCCCTCTCTCTCCCTCTCCCTCCCTCACTGATTCTATAACTACACCCCACTCCCTCCCTCTCTGTCTCTCTCTCTTCATGTCTCTGGTGGCTGCACCGAGGCGTCCACCCCTGTGTCCTCTGATTCTCCTGGATAAATCTCTGAATGGTCTGCAGTATGCTTTATTCTCTGACATCAAAGTGTATGTCTTTTTAAAATACCAAGCAAGTAAGAGCTTTTTGGAAAAAAAAAGAATAAAGGAAAATTCTGCAGTTAATATGACAATGATTAATAGTGAAACTCATTCTCTTTTGTTTGAGCTTTTCATTAGTTCAAGGACCGAAGTATCTTCATATTTTGTGATATTGCATTGCATTTCTATAAAAAAAACAAAAACTGCCTGCTGAAAAGTTTTAAGCCGCATTCAAAAATAGTTCGCATTTATGCTGAAATACGAGATTCTGGAGAAATAGAGAAAATACATAAAGAAATAAAGTCATAGTGTTCTCAAATCTCAAATATCAATATAAATTAGACAGAATGGTCAATAGCTGAAATTAAAAATGTCTCCACATGTTGTATACCCCCCAACTGTGGTATGATCAGATCAAAGTTATACCCGATTAAAGTTTCAGCCCAGGAGTAATGAAATGAGTCAAAATATTCTTCTCTAAACCTCAGCTTTTTGTGTTTCAAAGCAGGTTGCTGCCACTTCTCATAAGTCTAGTAATGTTATGAAGTAAAAAAAATTCTAAAGGTTTTCCTAAACCAGATCTGCAAGCTCAAACATTTCTATGTAAAATAATATGAAAAAGAAAAGGAGTGATAAATGTGGTGCAAAGAAGAATAAAGAAAAACACTTGCGATGCCACACTGCTGCTTCAATCTAGAATTTAACAAGATTTAACTCACCAAACAGACACTGCACTGCTTTTAAGCCTCATTTACTCCTATGTTATAAGTGGTTATGTGTTTCACAACTGAACACCCAATGAGCAAAATGCTTCCAAGAATTACTGAGAAAGCAGAGGACAACATGCTTTTTAGTGCTCTGAAAAAAAAAGCCCATTTCTAACTCGAGCGGAGGGGTAGTGACTCCCTTCTCCACTGCTTAATTACTGTGTGGGATCATGAATATTTCAGGCATATGCTTTCCCACTTTGTCACTGGAGTTCAGAACTAAAAGAAACAAGTTCATATGCATATTAATAGGAGGTTTGTGGGTGGAGGGGGACAGGAGGACTAAGGGTTGCCAGTGTGCTGGTGACAGCAGGAGGAAATGGCACTCATTCCCCAGCAGCTGCTCTTTTTAGATCCCCCTCAGAGGGAACTGCCCGAGGAGGGCCTCCGCCACAAAGGGGATAAAGGAGATGAGGGCTCTTGATGGAAAACAGGCAAACAACCACTGGGACCCCATACCCCCTCCCTTCAAACGCTAATGTGAGCTCGCACTCACACACGAGCACACACAGAAACCCTTGGCCCACACTTAGCCGACCCCCAGGAGTTGTCGGGGCCTCTTTAGCATTTTCCGTGGTGGCTGCTAAACTGTGCATTAGCACCAAGCTAACGGGAGAGCTCTAATGACACACCAAGACTGAGAGGCCTTTTTTTTTTCCAAGCTATGTATAATGACAAATGGGATGCAGTCCTAAGGGAGGGGGGGAATGAGCCGGGGCCCTGAAAGCATCTGAGGCCTCTATCGGTTGAAGAGAGACGTACTATTAAAATGACAATATAAATGTAAATCCTGAGCAATAATTCTTAAAAACGGCTGATGCGACCCTCCCCTGGATCACGTGTGTCAGTGCACTCACATGGTCTAGGGGCAGCATTAAACATTGTCTAATTGAATTTATAGCCCTTTAAATACCACTTAGCACCCAGTAGAGCATAATGATATGCTTTATTTAACATATCTAAACAAAGACGATTACAGCATTGTGCAGGTTTAATGGTGCACAAATGTTCTCTTTCCACTTGATAAAGACGCCTGTTTGCTTAAGGGAAGGCTGGTTTCCAAACTCAGTGTAACTGAAAGCCTCAAAGCAGAGCTGTGCATTTTTTTCAGAATGTAGAACAACTCTTTGACTATTTTGAACCCTGTCAAGTGTGTATAGAGACATCAAGAAGTTTCAATGGCAAGTTCAAAGGGAGCACTAATTAGTTTGACCTTTCCTGTCATAATTAGCATGCCCATTCAACTGCATTCAACATTTTACTGGGCTAGAACAAAGGGACTAACACTCAAGCTGTGTTTTTGGGTAGCAAGCACTTTCTAAATGGATGCAATCAAACAAAAAGGGATTTGTTTTATTTGTTTGTTTGACATGCACCCCGATTTGCACAATCCCTTTGATGGACATAGAACCAAAGTAAAATGCAAATATGCAAAAGTTTTCAACGAGCTCAAGTGTCTAAAAATGTAAAGCAGGAGCACAAAATAGAGGCATGCAGTATAAGGCAATTAGATCACCAAAAGCTACATCAGATTTTATCCATCAGATTTTGATACAAGACACAGCTTATAGGAGCGCCGATAATACAGACATGACGACTGCATCCAGCTTGGGCACAAATGGTTGTTAAACCCTTTAAAAATCAAAAAGCCAAGATCTTAGGGTACTCAGGGTGTTATGGGTCATTTATCTGCTGCCAGGTTAAGCAAATAACAGCTAGAGACAGGATAAAGTAAACATGGAACGCTTATCTGTAAACATATCAGAATGACACCTACAATAAACCATTGTGATCTGTTTCAGATCTTGTTCCACTTCCCATAAGTCATCATCACAGCCACTATAATTCCCTTTCTTGGCACCAAGATTTTTGTCTTTTCTGCTCTTTAGATAAAAAGCACAAAGAGAACAGGACAGAGGGGGTGGCTTTTGTTTTTGTAACTCTGTGTCTTCCCCCACACTTTCTCTTTCTCTTCCAGTCCCTCTGTGGGGCTCTGGTGTGATTATTACACTTTCAGTGGAGGATTTAACCACGGGCCAGTTGGGCCATCGCCTCGGGGAGGCCCCGATTTCAATGCGTGTGTGCTACTTTTTCCCCCAGTTTATTGCCTTGCCTTTTATTCTGCCAGACAGTCCCACTGACATCAGGGGGCTCTTAGAATAACTCGCCTGAGGCAATCAGATCCCTGAACCTTAAATCAGCCACCGTATACTCGTATAGGTTCCAGATCCGAAAATGAGGAACTGCTAATAGATACAGATAACTCATGTGATGTTTGGATGAAACCATTTTTTATTGTTTTAATATTGAAGTAGTGTGACAGCTAAGGAGGAGGTCATGAGCCCAACTTTACAAAAGAGCTAAAATACTTGAAAGAACTGACTGTGACACAATTACTAATGAAGTAGTGACAAAATGTGCCGTCATTTTTTTCTGGCCCTTTGAGTCAAGTATTTTAGATGGTAACTTGCATCAGCAATTATTGGTGTGACTTTGCTAGCTGTAGAGAAAACCTTTCATCATCAACAAAAAAATTTTGATAAGGCATTTTCTTTCAATTTACCGCATTTTAAATAGGTTTATTCAGCATATGTTTGTTTCAGTTTGTTTTAATTACAGACAAAAATACTGTGTTTTGAGCCATTTTCTGCATCCTGATTGCATTTAAACTGGATATGCTAGCCCATCCTGAGTGACGTAGCATTTAACACCTGGAACAGCACAGAACAGGTACTTTGGAAGATGCCGGCACAAACTGCGCTGGTGTGCTGCAATGATCCAGATGTAAGAAAATGCAGCGTAGCCCAGAGTTTTTCCAACGGAGATATGGCATGGCTCCTTTTTTTGACTGGCACATCACCCCTAAGGTCATCCAGCAGCTCAAAAATGGCACTGCTGGACAAACGATATGTCTATAATTTTTTTTATTTCTCACGGTCCAAATATGTTGACACATGCACGTATGGTTCCCTCTCTCTCTTTTCAGTCATTACATCTGTCTCTTCTCGCCATAGTGACAGCAGACATTTGTGCATAACGCTGTGCCAGTTTTCACCTGCCTATCAAAATAAAGATGCAAAAACATAGGCGGCAATCGTTTCCAGGTTTGATGAATCAGTGTGGGAGCAAAATAATTTAATTTGTACGCATGCAAATCTTGAGTACATTCGGGCCTCAACATACCCTCCAACTTTACAAAAGAGGGTGTATTTCTGCATTTATTTTGGGCCCTGGAGTGTCATCTGCCATTTTAATAGTAACTATTTAGAGCGCTTCAATGACAGATTCAAAGATTTCTACAACAAATGAATGCATTCATTTGGAATCAACAGCCAGCATATGTTCACTTATTCCTTTAAGACCAAATACAACATGTTGGTCATTTCAGGTGATTTAATCTATTTAAAAATAAAATACGGGACAGCCCAACAACCCCTCTTGAAGCTAAAATTACCTTAAAGTTTTGGGTGACATTATTAAAATGTTTCCTTTTGTAAGTCTCAGAAAACATTCAGCAAGTTTGGTGTAAAGGACCAGTAATTTCTATTTATTATAAGTTATATTTATCAAATACCTTAGTTATCTTTTCTGGGCGCAGAACAGAGGGAGAAAATGAGAAAAGCCAATCATGATTTGGATCAGTTCAAAGTAAAGTGGCTTAACATTGATCGGTGACAGTTTTTTGAGCCTCTTAATTGGTCCTTATGAGGGCTCAGCATAATTGGCTGCTGTTAACTCAACAGGGACCCTGTTTTGTATTGTGATGGTTTTGGCCTCTCTTTCTGCTGGTTGGTTCAGACTGTGATGATCAATGCCACAAGTCAAGTACAGGTCAAGCTTATGTCAAGATTCAGGCAAACAATGATAACATGAAAGAAGATCAATATTCCTTTGTGGTATTAAAATGAGCAGCACCCACATCCAACAGTTTCAAACTGATCAGAAGTGGATGATAATAATGCATCACATGTATTCCACTTCAAAGTTCTGAATAATGCAGGAAACTCAACTGGTGGATCTGTTGCATTTAGATTTTCAGATACATGACAGTATATACACTTTTACAAAACTTCAAATTCCGAATTCTTGGTATCACTGTCCGCAGCAGAGAGTCAGAGCTGTGCAGAAAGTGGCCAGATAATTGACAATGAACTTTACTTTCAGTTTGATGTTGTTCTGCTTCAGAATACAAGAAAGAAAGTAAGTAATAAATTAAGAAATGAGAGTCCCTCTGTTTTAACTCAAATGCCACATAAAATAACCAACACTGATTTGAATCGATATGACCAAGCAATCAAAGCTACTTGATCCTTAAAAGTTAGTTGAGCATCCATCATGATGCCCAGGTTCCAGGCAAATTTTATGGGCATGAGGTTGGTTGTTCCAGGCTTTGAGTAAATTCCACAAATAAATGTATTAAGTAAAATAAATGCTTAAAACTTCAAATCACAAGCTGTAAGTGCTATCAGGCTGTGATTGGTGAATTGGTAACAAGTGAGAATATGATGCTAAGAAGGTAAAAGGAGAACCAGATTTTCTCTGATTATTCTCGTTACATTTATACATTTCTATGTTGAAGTACAGAGTAGTACACCTGCCTCCAACAGAAGTGACAAGCTGGCCAGGAGATGACATTGCCCCATTATCATTCTCTTACATTTTATTGGACTCCATAGGAAACAGACAAATATGGCCAAGCGTTGTTAGAGCACACTCCCAATTAATCATATTTGTTATCTACAATTTTAAAAACACTGTGTGTATGAAAGTGGACCCATAATCAATCAAGTCAAAAGAAAAACCACACTAAATGCAAACCAACCCATGATTAATTCATGCTACTGAGTAAACACTAAATAATTTCTTAATGTACAACTGTCAAAGGACCTGATTTGTTGCAGGCTGGTGTACATAATTAAGACATTCTGTAAATTCTATCCCATGTGTGTGAGCACGCTTGTGTGTGTGTGTGTGTGTGTGTGTGTGTTTGCCTCAGTGTATGACTGACAGCTCCAGAGCCCATGTAGCTGGGTAAATGTTGCAGAAGGCCAGAGTCTCAGGAGTGAGCACTGTGGATCTGTGATCTCTGATCTACGCGGGAACTCAGCGGGACAGTACCACTGACTCCACTATCATATCAGCCATTGACATAAACTTACATCTGGGGAGTGGGGTGGGGTGGGGTGGGGTGTCCTCCTGTCTGCTGCTGCTGGAGGTTCGGCATGTCTAAAATTGATGGCATGGCCCTACAGTAGAGGTGTATCAGGAGTCGAAGCTCTAACAAGAAGCAATTGTGCCTTTGCTTTACTTCGGCACACTACAAGGAGTACAGGTCGAAAGAACAGCTGGAGCTCAGAAAATGCTAAAAACTGATTTGTTTTTTTAATTGTTCTTTGTAAATTTGTTCCAGTACAAAAAACTAGAATTGTTAGTTTGAGGACTTCAAGAGGAGTCCAAAAGGGAAAAAGTTACAGCTTGATTTGGCTAAATGATGCTCGAACTAAGCGGCCAAAGATATGCGAACAAAAAGGAATGCATATTTATGTCTCAAAAACAAGAAAAGCGCTTTAAACTGAAAAAGCAAACATTGAATCATTCTTAAAACAATGTTAAGTTAAAATCATTAATATTGAAACGTCATCTTTGTTGAGACAGCTTAAAGTCAGATCGTATCAGCCTTTAAGATCTGGGTTTAAGATTTTATATGCAGTTTATGCAAGCAAAATGGGCCACCGCCACATCGAGCTCTCGCCTCGCGCTTTATTGAAAGCTTTCTTAAAAACGACTGATAAAAGCCAAGGGCATCTTTAAGAATTGACACACTCTTTAAAACACACATCTCATGAAAAAGACTTAAAGAGGGCCAGTTGCAAATTTAATATAACTTGGGGGATGCAGCAGTGAAATACCATCAGTGTGCGAGCTGCGGCTGTTCACAAAGTAACTGCTGGGGTCTGAGAGAATACTCGGCTCACATCACATCTAAAAGCCAAACACACTGGCAGACAGAGGCGAGGCAGGCGAGGCTGATGAAGAGTGAGGAGAAAAGGCAGGCTCAATTGAGCTGGAGAGCTATACCCCGATTTCACCTTTTTGCATCACTTGCTTTTGTACCATATGTCCATTCAGAGCCTTTTATGGCATGAAAGTAAAGGTTTGATGAGTTCATCTGAGTAAATAAGGGAAAAAAAAGAATGGGGGAAAAAAGTTTCATGACATGTCTCATTCTTCCAAAACCTTCGGCAACCCCGAGCAAACAAAGAAACCTGGACAAAGAAGTCTGAGCGTTCAGAACGACGCATGTTGAGAGCTTGGAGCACATGAGAAACTTCAGTGTAATTCTGTTCGCCATTATTTTGATGCACTTTTTTGTTTTTCAACCCATAAATATTTGATGAACTAGGTGCAAACAAAAACTACAGAACTGATGCCCACACTCATGAGCCGTCAACACTGAGGCCACGATTAAGAGCATTCAAATGAACTTGATTTCACTCTTCTGAAAGGGCAAAAATGCAGCCCAAACAGAACCTCATCAGTCTTAGCTTCACTTCGATCCAATATAGCCAATAGACGGCACCGATTACAAGACAGAAGAAAGAGGCACGTAGACCTTGGCAAACGCTCGTTTTTATTCCCTATATATTCTCAAAATGATGTGTTGATTTGATCTCCATGGGAAGTTAATTAGGTTCATAGATTGCTCCAGGTATTCTTCAGGTAATTCACAGTGTCATGATACCTTTAGACCTTGCTCTGCAAACACACTGCTGCATTATATGGAGCAGCTAATTATTTTCACTGTGTCAGAGGGTGTGCATTTTTGCCCAGTAGTAACACAGTGAAAAGGAATAATAATTGGAAAATGTAATGAGATGAGGCCAGCAGACACAGCCTACATTGTAAAAGTTAATGCAATTTACCGAAGTGACTATGATTCAACCTCCCAGGATCCTTCTCTTTTTCTTTGGGTCAAAATTATTAGCTGCCATCTGCCTGGAAGGATTTTTTCTCCTTTTCAAGAGCCCTCTCCATCTTAGCATTCACAATGTCAATCAAGCAAAAAGAGGCTTCATACTGAGACAAACAACATCACTGACATTGCATTTCAATTAACGGGTGATTGCAAAAACCCAAGCCTTAATTTCTGCAGCGGCTCTGCCCTCAGAAAACGGTGGAAGTAGCTTCAGGATGAGCCTTAGGCGTCTCCCAGCTGTCAAAGTTGGGAGGGTATACAATGAGGCCACTCACTTCCGCTGAACAAGTTGTTGAGCTCAGAGCAGGTACATGACCTGCAGGGTGGTTTGCATATTGGCACTGCGTGAAGGTTGAGAGCAGTGGAACCTCTCATTAATCCTTCAGATAACATCAGTTCCACTATCAACACTTCACACCAGCCAGTTCCTCTCCATCTCTTCTGCAGCTTCTGCCTCTGTGGAGCATCTGTCTGAAGAAGAGCAGAATCTAACCTAAATATGAATAAATAAATTTCCCATCCAATTACTCGCTTGAAAAGATTCATTCACACCCCTACCTTTTCAGACATGTTTTATTTAAACAAAGGACATCAATCCTTGAATTGTAAATAAAGGGGCCGCTTCACGCCAATTGTTTTAAAATGTTAAGCTATAACTAAAACCTCGTAATGAAGCTGATCCGCAGAGACCAAGGTCAAAAGTAAAAATCATTTTGGTAATCCGCTGTACAACAGTTCCCTCACAAGGTGGCATAATTAACTTGAAATATTAATTTTTCAGTGCATTGCTTATTGAATTATACATCTTCAATTTGCCTTCCCCAGTACACTATATTGAGCAATGATGGTGAATAAGGAGTAGACGAGACCTGTTGGTGTATCTTAAGCCCCTGAGCATGAATTATTATCTTAGTCTCAATGAAGGACATTTGGTTGGGTTCATGGAAATTATCAACCCCTCCTGAAGAGGCCTGTTCGTCTGAGTAAGCTGTAATTGCTTTCTCAGGACATGCAAAGGAGTTTTATTAATTCAAGTGATGTTGATAACCTGGAGACTGAGGCTACAAAAGGACTTCAGAAGATAAAGCACAAAATTCTCCATCTAACCAGCTTTATTCAGCCATAGTTTAAAGCTCAAAACAAATTTCAGCAGTTGTCATTGTAAGCACAATCTGGCTGTTGGATACGGTGCTGAGTAGAGTTTCAAAATGCAAAAACAAGAAGTGAGAGAGACATAAATGAACAGGCAGTTAGTTGAAAACAAACATCAATTTAAGTGAAATAGTCTGTTCATCAGCTGATCAAAAGTTCAAGACCATAGCCTTTAAAAGTCAAAATCTGCACAGAAATGTGGATTCAACGTTGTTTTCAGTCAGGTGTTCACACTGTCATGACCTCCTGTTAGAAAAGACAAAAAAGCTTTCTCCCTTTGAAAGTTGTTGGATTGTTAAGCTACATGAGCAAAGCCTCTAAGCAATGCACCATTGCTGCTGAGGTTGGACACAGTAAGACAGCCCTTTAGAATCTCCTAAAAGATCTTTATTTATGCGTTATTTATCTGTGTTGTGTTCATGTTATTTATTTATCTTTCTGTTTCCTTTTTTTCCTCTTTTTTCACATGAAAGAATGCTGGGAGGTACTTTTGCATATCAGATTCAGCTGGGATGTATGCATATGTAACATCTCAAACAGTGTGATGTGTAATAAGGCACAGTTAGATCACCAAAGATGATCTCTAGATCAGACTTCCCTCTGTTCCGTGGCTAAAATAAAACTATACATTTTTTGCACAGAAAGCTCATGGTTTCATACTATCACAGGTCTATGACAGTATGAGGGCACTTTTTTTTCAAATCACAGAGAAACTGGGGTCACCTTAACATCTGTTTGTGCCGCTGAAAACAGTTCCTCATCACGCTAAGAAAAATAGCATTAGAAGAAGATCTATATTTCATTAATGTTTTTCCACAACAAAAGCTCTTCTTTTTACAATGGCTTGTGAGTGTCCTCTGTGGAAAATGGAGGCTTCATTCCAAGAAATGACACAGATCTTAGCCAGAGAGTTTACCAGGATCAACACAACATCAACACTCCTTACAAAAGTCTGGCCACTTTATAAGAGAGGTTCCAGCTGACTTTCCATACTTTGCATCAAAAATACAACTAACATCAGCTTTCAGCTTTCAGCGCGATTCCTTATGCTGGGTTGTTGAAGGTGTAACTGCTCACTTGTGCAAATCAGCAGGTTTCTTCTCAGTAACACCAGCCACATAATAATAGAAGTAATGAAGCCGCCAGGGATCTAAACAGGGTAGTAAGAGTAGGGGCTGTTTTATACAACCCCACAGTGTAAACATCTTCTATGTGCAGTAGGTGAGCAAGTGTCTTTGCGTTTGCTTTTCTGCTTACACAAGATGTAAATAATTTTTTATTTTCCATCAAGTGCCTGGCATTTATTCCATAAGCCTTTCTGCTTCAGCGCTTGTTAAATATCAGTTTGACAAAGGCAGTGACACTGTGAAACTTTCCCATTGTCTTGTCAGTCATGCCTGAAGAACTCACATTTCCATCTCTTACTCTCACTTTTTGATCCACAAAAATGGAAAAGATTCTTTTATATTCAAATGAGAACATTAACATTAGACATTCACCATCACAAAGTCCCTCTCTGTTAGCATCTAATTTGAATATCTCATATCTTCAAGACACAGCTCAGTTAGAGTCATCTGGGCTTTTGTCCCTTGCACGGGAGACCACAGGCAAGTCAGAGAGGTGTCACACATCCAGCCTGGTAATTTGTCATGAAAGCCCCCTTTCCTGGGATGAAGGTAACGAGTTGTCAAGGTTATAATGGCTAGCATAAACATAGCTAATTAATTAGAAACCAGGTGGGGCACGGTAAGGCCAGACTGCTGAGAGAATTCATAATCAGCTTATATGCTACGTTTTCTCCTCAGAATATATTGATAAGAGAGAAAAACAACTCCACTGGTGTGAATATCAACAAGGAGAGACTGATAAGGACTGTCTCTCAGCGGCACCTGTAACAACCTCAAAGAGAGCATGCATTATAAATACAAAAGGAAAGCCACTGTCTATTAGAAATGACGACCAAAAGGCACTCAGACAATAACATGTCAGCGTGTCTTTAAGTGAACACCCATTCCCCCAGATGTCTCAAAATGGCAAACAAACTGAAAATGGCATGCTAATGCTCAGAAACTTGGCAATAACTGAAAACTTTCAACATTGCTTTTCTCAGAGGACCCAGTCGTCTCATTTTAGACTTTGATAATGAATGGCAGCTAATCCATCTATACCGTTCACTGAGAAGAAGAAAAGCCCTTTATTATGTCAGGTGTGTAATATGACCTTAATACTTTAATTAGTGAAAGAAAACAGAGATCAAACACTGCTATAGTTGTGATTTAGCTGAAGTTGATCAAACGCTGGGTGGTTAATACTGAAAACGGTAAAACAAAGCAGATCAGACACTACTTAAACATGAGTAGCCTGTAAAAGTGTTATAAGAATAGAGTTTGCAGAACTGTGTCTGCGTAATTACCCCTTGTTCTCATTAGTTTAGGGAAAGCTGACGACACCACAGCATACCAATTCCTTTGCCCCAGGCTACCTTTCCAAAATTTGCTCTGTTTGGTTAATAATGAGAAAGTCTCTAAATCTCTTCATATAGCAATGAATCAATACCCTGCTTTCTTTATACTCCTTCAAAATCAGACAAATAGAAAATGACTTTTAGCTGCAAATAACAAGTTGGTATAGCATCAGTGTCAACAGTTGTTTTTGAGCCCTAAGTTGTTATTTGGACAAGGTCCTGGTTTTTGGGAGTTGTGACTAAAATCACACATACTCAGAACAAGAATTGAGTTACAGAGCAGTGACAAGTTGGAAAACGCTGAATAAGCAAAAATGTAAAACCCTTTTTGGTTGAAGAGTTGTCAACATCACTCTGGGGCTGAATTAGGTGAAAAGGGGGTGCCCGTGGTACTGACTCACCTTTTTAAAAAAAAATTTTGGAACAGGCCTTTGCTTTGCCGTGAAGGAACTTCTGTTTATTTTTGTTGGAAAGATGTTTCTGTTCTTAGCTGAAGGACAATTCCTGCATTCATCCATTCTCTTTTGCTTATTGTGTTGAGAGTTTCTGGGGCCTATCATAGCTGTCTTAAGGTGAGAGGCGGAGTACAACCTGGACTGGGTACCAGTCAATCGCAGGGTTGACACATAGAGACTGACAACCTTTCATTCACACTCTCACACCTACAGGCAAACTCTATTCAAGGACTGGTTGAAGCTTATTTTGCCTCCAAATACTGAATTATCTGCTGCTGTTACTGAATTTTCCATGGTGATGTTTCCGTGGTTATGTTCTGTTGTATGATTAGTACCATCTACTTTTTCCTTCACTTAAACATAGTATCAGCAATGAGTCACAATCTTTTTGAAATTACTGCTTGTTATAGAGCCAGATTCAAGTTCAAAGGACAAAGAAATATTTGGTGGGTCCTTGGCAAATGCAGTAACCTTCAAGGTTTTTACAAAATAAGCAAATTTTTTTAATACATATTTTTCATCACAAAAAGAGTAGGAATAACAGGTGTTAATAAAAACTAGATTTTAAAAGAGGAAGTAATAATGTAATGTCGAGAGCTGTTTATCTCACACATGAATGGGGAAGATGCTTTACATGTGTTGTGGGGTGCATCTTAGCTGACATTGCTTGTTGAAATTCAGTTTTACACAAGTGCATATGAGCAGCAAAATGAGAGAGGCCTTGCAGTCAGGAATGTGTAAGGGAAAGCACATTTTGAGGTAGATTTGGCCACTCAGCATTATATTTTGAGCCATAGGAGTACTACAATGCAAAAATGTTGCATCCTACAGATTGCTGTTTGTACAAAGTAGATTACACAGAAACCATGGGGCTGATTATGGAGATGATTTACTTAAAAACAAGCAAACGTTTATTTACAAATGTATGTAAGAAGATTGGAGCTGAAAACAGGGGTGGGGTTTATATCCTTTGAGTTCCTATATGCTTGAGGAAACTCTGGATACTGCTGTGATAGGCTCGCGACCTGTCTGGTGTTTACGCTGCTTCTTGCCATGTAAGCTAGGATAGGCTCTATGAATGGATAAAAAGAGTAAAGGAAGAAAAAAAGAAAGGTGGATGGATGGATAGTGTATTTGTTGGTTGGTTGGTTGGTCGATCAGTTGGGGGCAAGAAAGGAAGCTAAAAACATTCCCTTTCATTGATAAAATATTTATTGGGCCAGTGGCTCTAATGTGAATCCATCTACAGAAACATTTTTAATATATTCCAACACCAAACTAAGGCAAATTTTAAGTTTTATAACTAAGAATAAAGTTGCTTTGATAAAGAAGCAGATCAGATCAATTGAGCTGCCTTGATGGTGAACCTATTCTGAAAAAAAAAACTGCGGTATCATTCAACAAGTTGTCGCTGGTGAATGTTATCAGAAAGACTCAGTAGATCTAGAAGAAGTTTCAGAAGCCCTGACTTTAATTTCCCTTAGCATTGCAGATGCCATGGATGAAACCATTTCCATTTCTCTGCCCTCAGGCTCCAAATGGTGCTGCTGAGGTTCCTGCTGCGACAGGATAGCTGCCACCAACCCCCCCTCTATATACCTGCTTAGTGGTGCTGCCCGAGCCTCGGTCAGGAAGTGCTGAAGCTGATCCAGCTAATCGGGCTGACTCCTCCAGGGACTTCTGCCACCATATGGCTGACCCAGGCCCTGCAGCCTCCCCAGGGGTGACTTGCGCCTGGATCAGAGTAACGATAGTATACAGATCTCTGTGTTACCCTTCTACCCCCAGCATGACTACACAGATGTTGTTTCAGCAGATTCCTGAAAATTCAGACAAGAGTGGGGTGTTGAAATGGAAGAGCAGACGGCAGAAAAATGCTAAGAGGTTGATGTGGAACTTAAAATTTGCCATATTTCTCAGCCTGTTTTGCCAGACTTTAACAAGATGGATGTGAAAATACAAAATAAAATCATTTCACAGTTTGGCAAGTGGACAGAATGCTCTACATGTGGCTGTATAAGCCACAATAACAGGACCATGTGGGAGAAGCACTTTCAAGCTGTCACTTTTTCAGGCAGTGCCCTGACCTTTTGGAGATGCTCTCACCAGAGATTTCAATGGTGCTGCACCAATATTTGCATGCCTTTTCTCCCTGAAGGTAATAGGGAAGCAATAAAGAAGGAAAAAGTCAACAGTTTCTACACAAGCTAAAGCTCTATCTAAATGTGTCCTACATCTCAGCACCCTGCTAGGCACCCCCACCCCTCTCATTCTTCATTCCTCTTGCCTCCTGGGTGGAGGTTTGATTGTGGACCACCACCCTATCCTTTTATCCTGCAAGCGAAGGTCTGCCTCTCTTCAGTGACAAACAGAGGTGTGGTTAAGAAGAGAAAAACAGAGGGGAGGGACGTTTAGTGGCACATATTCCCCCCAAAGCATAATAAGCCATGCTCAGGTTAGATACAAAGATATAGTAAGTCATTATTTGCAGGCCTAAAGGGATAAGGTTGTTTCACAACCCAGATGGTATATCAACACCATGCAAAAAGGACAATCCTCTGTAGTTTAGTCGTTCACTACCAAAGACCAATAAAGGCCATGTTTTGACCTCCTTGTTGTCTAATTTGTGTGTTTAATAATGTGCCATGTACATTGGTTTCCCATGAGGCAATGAAGACGTAATTTACATATTTACATGTTTGTTACATAAGTACTGACTAAAGACTGTCGGTAGTGTGTGTTTTGAAAAAACAGCGTTACTACATTGTTTGTTGACTTTGGTTAATTTAATTTTTTTTCTAAATCATTTGTTGAAAAAAATATCAATGATTTCATGAACTAGAAATCAGTCGTGCCACTCAGTTTTGGTGTTGAACAATTGTTTGTGCTTTTATTGGATTAGTTAGTTGGTCAAAATGAAAAAAAGTAATTACTGAACAAAAATCTTAAAAGCAAGCTATTTCAATTTAAGATGAACAATAAATGTGAATGTGAGTAGATCACAAAAGTGGACCTGCATAATGACAAAACACTTATCTGTATCATCCAATATGAAGAGGGGATGATCATAAGGGTCCAACAAGCCACTCCACAGTAAGAGAATCAGACAATCAGACGTCATAAACACAATTACAGCCCAAATGTATGACTGCAAAGACAAAAACAGACTTAAAAGCTAACAAAGAGCAGAGGAAACAGCACAGCGAGGACCATCAGGTTTCAGTTATTGCTGGCTTTGCAGGCAAAAAGCAATTATCTGCGAGCACATCAGTAAAAGCATGGAGCTGCTGACATAAAAATGTCCACTTCGGTATTGCTGTGCAGCTCGTTGCAGTCGGTGGGAGCAGTAAATTGTAATGAGGAGGGCCTGATGGAGGCGTTAGCTCTGGGGACTGTTAACTGACAGCCAAGTCAGGTGACAGATGAGATTTGTATCATGCTTAGATTTGTTATCTAATTCCTGCTGTCATCAAATGACACAATCTGTCGTCGTTTTGTTGTCAATGTGCGGTAATATCACTTTGAATCCTCAAAATTAAGTTGCTTGACGATTACACAAAGAGTTTAATGTTTTGTGTGTGAGGGTGTATTGACCATCAGTTAAATACCCAAAATGAGTAGTTGAGCCACACAGAATATATACAGGCCTTCGCTTTATATGTCTGCACTAAATTCCCACTCACCTTAATTCTCCACATTCAGTGATATCCATTAATGATACTCAAATAGCCTGCATGTCTTGTGTATGCAGTAATTGACATTCTTATTAATTCTTACAGACATTAAAGAGTTACACAGCCAGGGTTTAATAGATACATTTTTGTATGTTTAGTCAGTCTCATTTCCTTTAAGATATAAAAGAGAAAGTCAAACAATGCATGTTAGAAGTAATACTACTCTCAAATTACCAGTATTTTTGTCACTGTGGCCTCTGGTTCTGTTTTAGAGAAAGAGATGGTGATGATTGTTATGTTTGCAGTTCCAACACTGCCATGCTGCAGGCTGGAGCAGCTCCATGCAGTGTTTATACGGTTTGCAGGGACACCTATTGGCTAAATATGAACACTACACTTTTTGAATGCCCAAGATGAGAATGTCCCACTAATTGAGGGTGCATTGCTTTTTATTTGACTACTTTATCAATGCAGAAAAACAAACTGAACCTGTAATGCATAATGGATAACAATTACAGTCCAGCACACCCTTTCATAAAAAGAGAAGAAGAAAGAAGAGTTTTCCAATTTTTAACACAGTCACATATTCTCAGCCTGAGCAGTCAAGTCAGCCTGTTAGGAATAAAAAAGAAAAAAGAAAGAAAAAAAAACGCTGCTTCCTTAGGACATACTAATGAATCATGTATAAAAGATAATCACTATTGGTTTATAAACTCCAGCGTCTCACAAGCCACAAGCACGCTCCTCAGTCCCAGGATATGCAACAACTAGAAATATTGTAATTAAAACGAGAAACATGGCTGAAATTCAGACTTCAGACAAGAAGAAATCACAACAAAAGCACTCAGTGACATGAAAGCACCAAGTGTAAAATCCTCTGCATATCCTCTGTTAAAAATAGTCAAGACATATGGGCAGATTTATCTTTGCAAATGAAATCAAGAGCTCCTTTTATTTTACACCTTAAAGAAACGCCTCTTTGTTTGTTGGGTGAAAAGGTGTTTCTTTATAATCAAAAAATGATTTTAATTTAGAGAGTGGCATTTCAGCCATTTCCTGTTGAAGTTTGAGTGACACATTGTGTCTTGTTTTTGTCTTTTTTTTTCTTCTTACCGGAAGTGTGACATAATTTGACAAAGAATTTGTTCCTAACACAAAAGAAGAGGTGACAAAAATTAAAACTCAAACTCTTCTCTTGTCGCTCATTTAGCTGCTGTTCACTCCTGCAGCACTCAACAGGTGTCGTTTGCCACAGTAAGTCCTACTTAACGGCAAAAAGACTTCCCTCTTGATTCAGCTTCACCTTTCATGGACCAGCTACCTTTGAAAGAGTGAGTGTATACAATAAATAGAATAATTCATGATTTTGTCATTAAAAATGAAAACTTTCTTTTCCTCATACTTGGGATGTGTTTTGAAATTATACATAATGGACCATGGATGTTCAGAAGTTTTTCCAAACCTCCTCTAGCTACGTAGGGAGATGTACACGAGTCCCCCCTTGCGTTTCACAGGAGAGGGGTACCAGGGCTTTAATTATGTGCAGAGCTCAGATCATTAGCATGGATGGGGGTGCAGTATGGAGCGTCCTCGTCTCCAGTCAAGTGTGCACAGAGTCGACCACCCCCTCCTTTCTCCTCTCATGTAAGGAACGAGCCGTGGCCTTGTTACCGAGGCGCAGGTTAACAAGCAGTCACAGCAAGTTCATGCTGATGAGCTGTAAATACATGCAGGAGAATATCAGCTCGTAAAGGTTACAGATAGTTAAACAAGATCTTCATTGAAACTGGATTTATCAAAAACACGTTGCACAGGGTTCAATTTGCTTCAGGTTAATCCATAAGTTCATTTTTTTTCCATAAAGTTATGATATTATAAGATACAACGCAAACAAGATTTTACATTTGTGTGGAAGAAGAATCTCAAACTGTGTTGTTGTAGCCCTGTAAGAACAATCAGCTCAATCCCACTAAAGAAACTCGGCTCTCTATGCCTGAGCTGCTTGAAACAATCTAAGTATTACCGTGACACAGATACACGTAACGCTCACGCACATTTATCCCAACCCAGTTCTAAACTTTCTCAATTATTCATTAATGTGAAATTGTGTTTGTCTCAAGTGGAACAGTACGATTTCCTCCTGCGACACACAGGCATTGTTTGGCCCCTCTCCAGGGCCACTGTCACTCCTCTGCCAATTTCTCCATTGACACATATTCTTCAAGAATCCATTTCCCTCCTGATAGTTTGGAGGACCCTGATTTGTCCTAATCCTGAGACCATTTGTAATACAGAAGACTAGGATAAATAATAAATTGTGTATGACAGAGTCAAAGGAATGAAAAAATGGAGCTGGCGAACAAATGGTTTGCTTTATGGTTTGGAAGAAAAAATCTTTCTTTATGGTCGCATTATCAAATCATGATATGTATATTCGCTGTTGAAATGAATAATAATAAGTGTGAATGTGGGAGAAATATGCAGAACAAAAAATAACTGGTGTGGGGCAGCAGTGACAGCTTTATAATCGTGCCACTGTGAGGCTGTGTAAATGTCGGATTTTGTATTTTGCCGGAAGTCTTGCGGCACATGTGGGTATGAGTGCATCTCAATCATGGTTTTTGGACAATATCTGCTATTTTAATATGCAAGACATTCATGTTAAAGATGTTTTAAAGAGACAGAAATTTTATTGAACAAAGTATCAATGAGGATGACGAGCTGTATCAAGAGAATCGAAGAATGGATTTGACAGAAGGGATTTGTACAAGAGCAGCTAAACAGTCAGAAAGAGTCTGAAAACCACATGTACAACACTTTTTGTAAGTAAAGCATAAAATTTTCTTACTTCTTTTTAATGAGATTTAAGGTATTCTGCATGAAGTAGTTGCATTATCATTTTATTTAAATTACTTTTGTCCATATTTCATATTTTCAACAGCAATACCTCAAAGTGAGATGTAAAGTTGGACCTGATGTATGAAATGTAATCTGGGAATGAAATAAAATGAATATTAACAAAAAATTATTAGACAAAGCTATTTAGATATTGATCAAGGCCTCCATCCATGACAAAGATGGTTTATATTGCTATTAATCTGGAAGCAAAGTAATCAATTATAATCATGTAGCCAATTCAATGAGATGTCATTCACACGTAGGGACCGGGAGCCTAAAGAAACATTAAGTGACCTCTTGCAAATTTTCCCACTGGCCCTTTTTCTTCCATGAATGCTGCATGCTGAGTGTGAATTCATACATAATTTGGGAACACTCTGTCGTGTGATCTTCTGTAAGCACTGTTCATTCAAATCCTGCAGAAGGCTACTGAATAACTTTAATAAAAGATCAGTGATGCTAAAGACTCATAAAACAACACTCATCCATTTTAATGCTTGGAAATTACCATTTCAGTTTCCTCTGGAACAGAGATTCATTTTGCAGAAGCTAAATTAGTTTGAATAGTATAATTTGTAAATATATGTTAATTAACCCTTTTTTCTTCATCTCGTTTGTTAAGACCGAGCAGAGTCAAATGAAATTCAAACTTACCTGTAAGGCACGCTCAGGACCTGTCTATGAATTAAGGCAAATAAAAACACTCCTGCACAGTTTACTTTTTTGCCTACTCAGTTGTTTTTAGTTAGGCGACGGTCTTAATTGCATTGTCGTTAGTGCGTCTAATAATCGCCACGGGACATTTGGGTTTATGAACCTACGCGGGTTTCTGGTGTGTGTAAAACCTGCACTAGGAAAACCACAGGAAAAGGATGCCCACCACTGCTCCTTAATTTAAGGAGAGATTAATAAAGTAGTTGCTAGACTTGCAGTTTGTTCTCCCTAAGGGTTGTATTAATAATCTTAGAGATACAGGGTTCATCTGTGGAGAGCTGCCCTTGTAAAAGACCGACAAAACTTAAAAGCCTTGTCTTAAAAGATCACTGATGAGCTGCTGTTACTTGTCGTCTATAATTTACTGTTAGTTTCATGCACATTAAAGGTTGAAAGAGAGTCCGTCTGTACAGTATGAATACTTACAGTCAGTCTGCTGGACTAAACTGCTAACAAAACAGCCTACAGATCTGAGACCAGGAAGGGAGATGTTTTACAGCAGTATGGTTCTATATTTAGAGGTGCAGCATGAGTGAAGAAGTGAATGAAAAAGGACAAGGGAAAGAAAAACTGGAGACACATCAGACACATTGTACACAGTCATTCTTTCACCCCCTCTGAAATAAAGCAAAATACAATGCTTGGAAAATATGCTTACTTTAACCTCTATTCCCCTAAAAATCATAAGTAAAATATGCGCATACAACACAGAATTTAAGACTATAATTAAAAGTCATTGTCTTAGCCCAAAATTTTAAGTAAGTGCATTTGCTGCCAAACAAACACCATGTTGAAAAACTGTGCTTAGGAAACAGCTGAGAAAAGTCATCTGAAATAAACGACTTGCTGTAGAATGGTGGGAAAAGGTTGTGCTGTTCCCTCATAAAAAACAAACCTACATCTGAACTGAACCCTAAGCAGTACTGGGTTCTTATTTCACAATCGTCTATGGGCCTTTGTAATTGAATTTGAGCATTCAAACAAATAAATTCTATAACTGAATAGTTAATATTCAAGCAAAAATTTTGCTTGATGGACTCAGACGTTGACTGTAATTTCAAAGAATCAGCCAAGAACAATAACTGATTTTTTTCTCCAAAGTGGTTTAAAAAAGTCAGGCCTTAAACTTCTCAAAACTGCAGCACAGATTTTCCAAATTATACATCTAGTTTTGTACATAACATGAATTCTGGACAGTTCAGACTAAGTTGTTATTGATTTTTTTGTTGATGGATTAGTTGCTGAATGGAAATTTAAAGATCAAAAGATTCCTATTCACAACAAATGCATAAACCTTTTTTTCTTTATTCTTGTTGAAGGCTCCAGTTGTGGTGCAAAAGCTTTGGTGACTACTTCTGAAGACAAAATTTTCAAGGGAATTTTTTTGTTAAGTGTCAAATAAAGTTTTAAATTCTGGGTTTACGACAAAATTTATGAACTGCAATAGGATATTACTCTTTTTTAAAACACAAAGCACGAAACATTGCTTTAACTTTTGATCACCAAACATGTCATGCATTTAAAGAATCTCATAATCAGAGCTGTTGTTAGAAAGTGTCATGACTGGAAATAACTATAACATCAATTGAACATCGTTGTCAGACTAGAGGAGAAGATGTGGTATCATAATGGTTTTGTGTAGGAATGGTTAGGAACATTGATGAGAAGTGCGTAGATAAAAAAAAAAAAAAAAGCAAACCTGAGTAAGATCTTTATGGACCTTTTACAATAATAATAAAAAAAACACTTAGAAATAACTAAATCTCACAGATTACACCTTGCTCATTAACGTACTCTAAAGCCTCTTTTGGTTTCTGAGGCAGTTTAATTTAGATTGAACAAAATGCATAGACAATGTCTTT
Organism: Thalassoma bifasciatum; assembly: GCA_008086565.1. NCBI lineage: Eukaryota > Metazoa > Chordata > Actinopteri > Labriformes > Labridae > Thalassoma > Thalassoma bifasciatum. The sequence goes on from RPOG01000005.1 coordinate 1,576,633, forward strand.
CTAAAACACTCTTGTTTACTGCAGGGTGCATGTATCCTCCATAATTAGACTGGAATTTGATTGATAAGGAAAAAAAAAAAGAAAAAAAAAAAACGTTTGAAGCTTTGATGGAGCATAATTTCGTCCAATGTGCCTCTATTCTCTTAAAGGTATTGACCAGATAACTTTCAAAAAGCAAAAACTACTTAGGAGCAAGCAACAGATGTGTAACTTTGGAACTGTAGCTTTGGTGAGCGCGTGTGCTGTGTTTGAAGCAGAGATGCACTCTTTTGGTGAGGTTTATGTAAAGATGCTTTCAGATGAAAACGTTTGTTTACCTCAATCTTCTATAAGTAATAATAATAATAAGATGTCACATTAGAATCCCAACAGCAAATCAGTTGGTTCATTTAATGTAGGAACAATACAGTTTTTAAGTTGTGGTCCTTCTCTTTCAATTAGAAGAAATTACAAATTTCTTAAGGTCTGTCCATTTTTTATGAGAATGAACCCGTAGCCTTGTATTGCACTCTTGACCACCTGTTGAGACTTAGTGTTAAATATTTTACAGCCTCTCTCCCTTTTCACTCCTTCCTCAATGGCCCTTTGATGTTTTTGTTACACATTCGTTCCTTCTTTTTCATCCTCCCTGGAAAAGCTGTGGAATAATCCTACAGTTTTCGCCTTTCATGACCAAAACTTTGCATTGCATTTTAGCATGTGTCTGGAGAGCGTCCGTTTCCCTCTGTGTGAAGGATCATCTTTAATAAAATGGGGGCTGTAAAGCTGTTCTGACCACACGGCGCAAAGGTCTCTGGGAGACTGATTAGCATGTGGGAGTCAGCGCATGGCGTCTTGATAATGAGAAGAGGAGCTGGTTTGCTGCCATGTGACACAGCTCGGCCTTGATGCCATTTCCCAGGTTGGTCAGGAAATACTACAGCTATATTTTCCAGGTCAACGTGGCGAGCAGCCATTCTGACAACTTTGAACTTGAAAAGGTTTGTTAATTTCGAACAGTCTCATCACAGAGTAGAGACGTTACTGCATCTCTCCTCAGACTGGAAGGATGCTCCTGTGTGACTGGAGCTCTGGAGGAACAAGCCATTACAGAACAGTTTCATAAAGCGCGATGTGAAAGTTTTTATTTCTTAATCTCTACTAAGTGTCTGAGCCCATGTTCCAATGATGAAAGCATCTGCATTACAAAAAGTACAGAACTCAACAACAAAGACGTAAGCCATGAATGACATGCTCATTTAAGAGTCTGTGCAAAAGATCCCAAGTTTCCACAAACAGAACTGCTCAGCGCAGAACAATGAACTTACATGGGGCAAAGCTTTGAGCCAAAGTGCAATAAAGACATTAACTGTTTTCTCCCAAGTTTAACTGTTGTAACCACAGTTATTCATGCAGTGGACTGTGAGCACTGCCAAAACACTCAGGGGTGCACAGAGGTGATTTTCAAATAATTTAACACGGCAGCAGTGAAAATCTCAGGATTAAATACTGAACGATCAACAAGAGTCAGAAAATATGAGGCATAACTCAAAAGAAAAGGACTGACTGACGTTGTGTTATTGCACTTGAAAAGTTAGTTAGTATTTGTTGTTTTAATAGACTAGTGACTGGGCTCTGACAAAAGTTTTTGATTTCAGTCAAGTCTTGGTTCCCTTTTATTTTTTATTTGTTAAATTTCTTATGAAGTAGTGACCAGCAAGTGTGAATGATTTAACTTCAAAGTTTATTTAAAGAAATAAGCATAAATGTAGTCTTAGTCCATCCAACCATGTTCTTTATTTACTGTTTTATCAGAAAATGTATCTTTGTCATAACTAATGTGAAAAAAGTATAATACTGTTTTCCAATGGGAGAATTGTCTGTTCTGTTTCAAAAATACCTCCTATTTTTGCAGACATGATTTTGACAGCACTACTTTTTTCTACACTAAAGGCTTTTGGAGGGGCCCTTTATGTAAGCCCCTCCAAAGTTGTTGCTGAGTAACGAGATAATTTGAAGCAGTTACTGTTCTGTGGTCCATGCTTTCAATTAGTTGCAGAATGGGTTATTCAATGGCCCATACCAATATCAAATTGAAAAAAAGGCAACTAGTTAACAAAGAAATCCAATAATCCACACATAACAATCGAAAAATTATACACATTCATTTTGTGAGCAATGTTTAACTCTGTTATTCTTAATATCATAACAGGTTATGAAATAAAAACTGGCCAGAAACTGTTGAAATTTTGATATACTGTCATTTAGACTAGGAAAAGACATTTTCATTTATAAAAGACTCAGAATGTGTAATACAGGCTGGATCCACTAACATTGCTCGACAGTATTAACACTGCTGCCCGCAGTATCTGCAGACATTAATTGTTTTTAATCAGCCTTGTGAGTACAGACATCAGCTGATGCAAATTATTTTACATACCATTAATCAGCCTAGTTAACCGGTCAGTGGACTAATTAGACTATAGAAACCTTGATATGAAGACAGTGTAGGATGACTTTTCTTACGATGACAGTGATTGTGATGCAGTGGAGCACACTCTTAATGAAATTCCTAACTCCTCTGCCCTGGTGTCAGGTTTGACTCGATGATGTGGTATATTCACAATCTCTCTTTTTTGTCTATTCCCTGGACAAAAAAGGGAAAGATCTAAACCTTTTCTTTTCGACTGAATTTACATCTTCTGCTCATTTCTGCTGCTTTCTTACCAAGAGAATTCTAATGAAGGGCAGAGTCGGATATCTACAGGGATACAAGAGGACCTGGAGACAGGAGAGAATGCAGCCACTGATGGCAAGAAATTTCCATAAAAGTACAATCAGGTTGGAATTTTAAAAGTGAATGTTTAAGTAGTCTAAGAGATAGGCTTTGATTCACACTCTGATCAAACCCGAGACATCTCATTCAGAGAATAATGATTTTTTCCCCCTTAATTTCACTCTGTTTCTGTCTCATCTGTGAGCTTACAGGTAGAGCAAAGCCCAGTGGTATTGTTTTCCCTCCAGTAGTGGAGTACAAGAGCCTTTCTTCTACCGGATTAGACATGGCCAAAAAGAATGGCAAATGTAGATTTGCCACAGTGTTGCAAGGTTGACTGTATAGTCAAGAGAAGTAGTCAAGTATTTCATGTTCCTTTCAACACTGAATAGCAGTCAATCGATACATATCTCATATTATAATTTAAGACACTAAATAAAACAGACCTCTGTCAGTGCATACTGTAATTCATATCAGGATAAGACTGAATATTAATAATCTATTGTTGTTGTTCATATAAATCATGGACAGTTTAGTTCCATAATGATAGAGAAGTGTCCGTTTGAATTCACTGCTTGAACAATTCTCATTCATTCATTCATTCATTCATTTGGTTGCCTTTGGATGACTTTCAGAAAAAGCTTTTACACTGTGCATCCAAAACTCAGAAGTTCAATAAGTATTACAAGACTTTCACGATTAGAAACTCAATACACACAGAGAAAGAAGAGAAAATGAAACAACATTAAAAACTGGAGGCCTTTCTAGTATTATCTAAAACAGAACACTGAATCATCTCAACTAAGGTGAGGCATTTTTCCAAGTTTTGAATCGGTGCAGTAGATTCTTTTTATCAGTCAGTTTCCTGTTAAAAAAAAAAAGAATTTAACAAAGAGCTCAACTGCATCTCGAAAAATCAGTCACACCTTTATGTCATCCTATATTTTACAGTAAGAAGCGGCACTGCAAAGCTCACCACGCTCAGCTGCACTGACCCTACGTTTCTCTTTCACTAGTATTAAGAAAGTGAAGGAAACTTTATCCAAACTGGGCACTGAGGTTGTAGTGCACACAGAGCTTGTCTATAGATTTTCAGTTCAAAAATATGGTCTGTCAGACATGCGTGTTTTTGCTGCAAGCTATTACTCTTTCATGGCCCCTTTTTGGGGAGAAGGTTCCTCACCAATTATTTTCAGACAGATGCAGGGATGCAGAATGACTAGAAGCATCAGTTTTTTTTCCAGGTGATGCCTAAGGTAAGGAGAGAATGGCCAGAGGCTATGGCAGCCCTCTTGGGACACAGGGGGCCTATAAACTGTGAAACTGACATCTCTCATCCATTACTTTTGCTAAGTAAACCTTTAAAAACCTTGACAGTCCTCTACATGCTTCCCCCAACCTGTATATATTTAGCATGTTATGAATTTGAAGTCATTTTTGAAGTATTGACTTTGTATAATCTTGTGAATAATCACTGATCCAAGGGTGAATAAAAATGTTCTATCAAAGATCACCTCCTCATCTGCAACCATTCATATTTCTTTTAACACGCCTTATGTTACTTTTATGTGCTACAACTTTTTAAAATCAATACTCGCTACACTTTCAGGATGAGATATGTTTTATCGCATCAAATACACTTCCTTCACTGGCAAGTTTTTACCCACGTCTATCAAAACCGGGCCAGAAGGAGCTGGTTATAGGGTTCAAGTGAATTCTTTCATGAGGTGCCGTTGGCAGCACGTAAAATATAAAACACAGCAAAGCCACTCTTATTGTCACTATGCAGGCCCCCTTGATGATAAGCCCTCACAAACTGAAAAGCCTTGCAGGGTGCCTCCAGAAATGTTCCTTCAGTCACAGAAAAGTCCCTCAAAGGTCCCTTTGACAAGGCCACCGTATTTGAATTCTGTCACCTTCACTTAGAGACAGACAAAAACAGACTCCTCCCTGTAGCTTCTCCCTCACAAAAACTTTATCAGTGCTCATTTTCAGCAGTGATGATACAAATGAGCTACTCACGACTTCTAGATTTGCTGACATAGACTAAATAGTTATTTTAATGGTGACTGTCCAAATTCACATCTTGGCATTATCTGCAAAATGTAATCACATATGACTGACTCTACACTGAAGCTGCTCAGTTCAGTGTATGTCAAACTTCAGTATTGATGTAAATAGCTTTGCTATGTGGTGAACAGAGTGGGTTCAGGGAATTGAGTGGGTGGATAAAAAATATAGGAGACACATGATTGGGAATGCTTGAAATATACTGAAGTTAGAGCAATACAAAAACAATTTTATATTGTAAAAGATATTTTTTTCATTGCATTTGTAAATATTGCTTACTCAACAATCTGCTGATAAAGAATTAATTTTTGTGTTCACCATTTTATACCTCCATGTTTGTATAGTCTCCCAAAACCAACACAACTGGCAACAGAATGGGCCTTTTAGGTCTTTCATAACTTTTAACCCCATTTAGGTCTCTTGAAAGTGGCTCTGGAAACTGGAAACTTTTTTTTGTCTCTGCTTTGGTCTCCACCAACATCATTTAGTGGTTAGTCAGCATAACCATTAAAACAGAAACCCTCTATTAATTCTTCTGCTAATCCTGCCAGATAAAATCTCCCAAAATTTCATGAGCAAGCTAGTTGTCTCCTATTTCTCTTGGAAATTTATTTTTTCGTCCTTTTTGACACTGACTGTATCGAGCAAGTTGAGTGCAAGGCTGGAAATATTTTTTGAGCAATGGAGCTCTGAGAATGAGGGGCTCAAATGATCCCAGCTCAACCAGACATGCATGCTCAATTTCAGAATATAGCCTTGTTGAATTTAAAATGCAAGGACACAAAATTATTGCAATGAAAAATCAAAGACATCCCTCACATCTGTTTGTAACTACAAAAAAACATAACTCTTACAGGATGAGATAGAGGGTCATGTCCTCTCCTCCTTTGCTTGGTTTTTACAACACTGACATCATATGAGAGAATTGAGCTTGTTGCTCAATTTGCCTGATGACACAACGCTATTTCACAAGTGTTTATTGGCAACTGAAAATCTTACTTTCAGGGGAATGTGGTTACTGCAAGTTGTGGACACAGCATAAAAAACCTTAGTATTGAAGTACAGAATAGGTGTGTCTCAAATAACTATTCTTTTTACAAGAAATAATGTCATTTTTCAAAACACACACACATACATACACAAACACACACATTATCTATCTATCCATTTATATTTATATATCTATATGTATATATATATATATATATATATATATATATTTATTGTGTACAGTAACAAAGTCAATGTAACAGTCATGAATGTGATACAGTGTCACCAGCTTAGATTTTAATTTCTAAATTTCAAACACTTGCTCTTGATCCTTCTACAGGAGTCAAATGTAAATGGATTTATAGTTCAAAGTGATATGAAACATCAAAAAAGGATCAATGTTTTTAAGGTCGTTCTTATATCTAGGACTACAGTTGTCATTAGGGCACCATTAATTATTCAGCACACTCCAGGGTATACACAGAATGTCTTGGGCAGAAATGAAGCACAAAAAACAGGACAATATTATTCCCAAGAAGCCCAAATGAAGGACTTAAAATCACTGCCAGTTGTCTGAGAAGCCATTAACTAATGTTTAGAGTACAGTTCCCCTGTTTGTGTATTCAAACCGGCTCTTATTTTATATTTTATTTTCAGGTCCAAATGATGGTAATCCAGATGGAGGTAAATATAAATCATCAGGTCAAATTCAACTCCATTGCTCAGGAGACAATCTTTGATCAATATCACCACTCTGGGTGCCTCTGGAAACACCTCAAGGGTCTACTAAACATCATCTATGTAAAAGCTGCAGCTCCCTGACAAAGGACATACATTAGAAGAAGACTGTTCACACAGTTTATCAGGCCTCTGTAGCTGCAATGCAAGAAGCATTTCAGTAACACCTAAAACTGAACAGTAACATACCCATTCAGCATTTACAGCTACATATTCTCATTCACACACAAGGCTATGGAGAGAAATCAGATAGCAGATTCTCTCTTGCATTACAAACTACGAAAAAAAGGGTGAAAGGTAATAACTATCTGCCAAAGCAGCTTAATGTTCAACCAGAGAAGGATGTTTGTATAATGTTTTTCAACCTGGCAAGTTTAGGAATATAAAAACCACTAGTATCACTTCCCTGGAAATTATGTATTTTGACAATATCAAAGTTTATACTGTCACATGTCACATGTGTTCTTGGAGTTAAGTAATTTGGACAGATAATTATACCCCCCAAGTATTTTCTTTTTTTAAATCAGAGAACAGGTTTAAATAATAAAACCACAAGAGTCTAGAGGGAACCACAGAGGGTACACTCCAGAGGTGGTAGGTCTAAACACACGAGGGACATGGCACTAATCCCTGGTGTAAAGCTCTGTAGACTTAGAGTAATATTCCTCAATTAACAGAGAAAAAAAAGACAAGATTTGAAAAATAATTAGCACATGCAAAAATGCCAATAGATACAGAAGTTTAGAGCAACAGGAGAAGGCTAAATCTTTGTTTGTCATCCTTTGTGTGTTTGAGAGGAGAGTTCAGCCTTTAAAACACAAACACATCAAACCGGACTGTGTGGTGGTGGAGTTGCACTGAGAATGTTCAACTCCATCAATATTTAGCTTCTCCACCACCTCACCACCTCAACAGATAAAAGAATGTGGAGGCCAGAGTACAGCGAGACGCCACCTCTCCCAGTGATGCTAATTATCCTTGTTTGCTATCTTGGTAGCTTGCAGGCTTTCTGATTGGGTTTACTTCACCAGATAAATAAATTATTTTTTATAAAAGTGTAATGGCACCTCTCTGGCCCTTCTTCACACTCAAGAAATGTTGGTAGAGATATAGTGGAGCAGAAAAAAAATCCACTAATTTGTTCCAAATTGTGTACCTCTAACTCTAAAAGCATTCTTGATTTTACCCATAGTTCTTCTCAAGAGATAGCGTTCTTACTTTTAAGTATGGGTTGTACGAAAAAAGAAATGTGTTTAATTTCCAAATGCAAAGTTAGATTTTTTTAATGTTATCACGACTAACTCTATAAATGCGAAGCTTTGTAACTTTTTTGGCTCTCGACTTATTGACACTTTAGCAAACCATTAATCTTAACAATCCTCATTCCTTCATTTTAATCCCTAACTGAAAGAGATGTGTGGAAAATATCATGTGCTTGACTCATTGCCTCATTTTACTCATTAGACCCTAAAGCTGAGGAATGATAAGCAGACACTTAAGTTTTCACAGTTCAAAGGGACTGTGAGGAGTATCTGTATCTGTTGAAAGTAAAACTGCATGTAGAGCTGATCTTCCTTTTAACACCATTTTTCCAACGCAAAGAGCGTTTGTGTTGGCTTAACTGTTTGTCATCAGTTAAGAAGTGCCATTATTTCAAATGTGACTGCAAACTTTGTGAGTTTGTATCGTAGTTTAGCAGCAGGCTACAATTAGTGCCACTCACTCACAGCCTAGTGCTACCAGACGTATCTGTACTGTGTAACATTGGTGAATCCTGGTTATGTCCACCCAGTGCTCATCTACCAAGCAGAGCTAAGGTAACCTCATTCTTCATTTTATTCATGGACTCTTAGATTTGAACAGTCCACTCTAGTATAACTGCTGCATGTGGGTTGGAAAGAACATTATCACAGACAGCTTACCCCGCATTTTAGCATTTAGTTCATGTTTTAGCCTTTAGCCTATGCTCTATTACTCTCCTGTTTAGCTTTCTTCTGCCCTTCTGTCCCTTTTCCAACAGACAGTCAAGCTCCAGTTATCCACTATTACTACAAAATAAATCAGAGAAATGATTTTCAGTAGAGTAAAACACAGATCACTTCTTCTCACTGCTAAACTTCGGTCAGCATGATGTTGTCATGGGGACTTAGACTTAGCACTGATATCCTTGTTCGAATTGTGAATTATGATTAGGCAAATTTCTAGATATGAGACTTTTTTAACATCACTAAGAAAGTCCTCGCAGTCACCTGAAGCAGAAACTAAAGTTTTCACTGTTTAAATTAGTGGTGTCAATTTTTTTGTTGGGACTCTTTCAGAAGCAAACAAAACCCTAATATTTCAAAAAACAGTGACTACAAAGTTCAGGCTAGTTAACTGGAAAATAAATTCTATGTAGGAAACATTGTATAACCCACAAGTGGCAGAAACAAATTTGAAGAAGGCTGGCAATATTAACACTTATACTCAAAGGAGTGAGTCAATAACTGTTCACTGTGTTCAGTAGAAACATCACTGTGCACCACAACACTTGCTTTAATGCATGCTAGTGCTGTGCAATATTGCAAAGTTTGGTTTCATCAGATACCAAGTCAATAAAGAGCCAGTATCATCAATACCAACAGTTATTTCAATCCTTTTTACATAGAATAGAAGTGTGTCAAAATGAATCAAAACTAACACAGAACCACTAAAATAGTTTCTGTTCTTTAATAAAAGTAAAAAACTGTTTTTTTTCCAGAAAATATTCATATGCTTGAATTTCTCTGCTTTGGTGTAAAACACTGCATTTGACAGTTCATCAATACCAACAACTACTCCATTCCAGCATGTGCAATGTGTCATTTTGATCTAACAGCTTGTACATACTGGTAGATTGACTGTTACGAAAATCTAATATTTAGGAAATCAGCAATGTACTGAAAATTTCAAGTATCGATCTCATCGCTCAAGTATTGCTCAATACTGACACCAATGTTGGATTTGATGTATCGAAATTTTAGATCGATTCCATCACGACTAATGAGTGTCACAGGTTGACAACAATGTAAAGTGGCTATTTCCTTTTTTTTACACACTTTTTTGGTCCGGATATTTTGTTGGGGTCATGCAGGAAAAAATGCGTTTTAATGCATTCCAAAAATACCAGATGTTGGTCTCATTTACCCTCGCAACATAAATACAGTAGCAAGCGAGAGAGGGGATCAGAGCCCCCTTGACGACAAAAGCTGAGTAATGCCATCACACAAACGATGCAAATCTGACGACACATGATCATATCAATAGCGCCACCAAATGGCAGTGTTCAAGATCTCACGATATCAAAAGACCGAAAAACAACGTGACAACAATAAAAACACAAAGGCGTGAACGGCGCACACTAAATACACAGCAATCAATATTCAAAGCCACCACACATGATACACCACAACCAAACAGCCCATTCAGCACCACAGACAGGTGAGCGGCTCCCTCAAGGAGCGCACGTGAGGTGAACACGCCCACACACTGATCACCACTTACGCATTACACAACTTCCACTTTTTTCCAAACGATATGTAAACAACATTAAAGATTACACTCAGAATGAAAATAAAGACTCACCGATGACGTCTTGAAGAGGGATGACCGACGCTTTTTTTTTTTGACGGGCCCCCGATAAAACCAGGTTTTCCGCTTTAACCACTCCTGATTGGATTATCTTGTTTCATCGTCTCCCTCTTAAGATATTAGTGAATCCTCGTGTTTATGTAATCCCGAACGTTTAAACTCCAACTTTTGCACAAGAAGAAAAGTGCTAAATCGCACACAAGCAAAAAAGTCAACTCGATTCATTGTAATGCAATGAAAAAATCGATAAATCAATGAATAAAAGTGAACCAGCTATTGCGTTACTACATAACAGGGAGCGGCACCTGCGTAGTGCCCGCCCTTTTCTAACAAGCCAATGAGAAGCGCTCTAGGGCCCTGATCTTCAGGCCCCACTGCCTGCGCTGCACACGCGCATGCACGCGAAGCGGTTCGCCCGCCCACGACACTGCAGGACTGAGGCCATCTTCGCTGTTCCCTACCGCACAATGAACTTTTCACACACAACTACACTTTAAAAGTAGGGAAGTTGCGTTTGTCAAATGAAAACTGCAGACATTTAGTGGGGGGTAAGTTTATTTTTTTTTATTAACTTATGCTCAATGACACTCTTGACACAGGAAAACTTAAAAAACCTATAATTCACCCTGCACACCAGCGCCCTCTGGTGGGACTGCGCCTCGTGCCACGTGGGGTGGGGCCATGCAAAGATGGCATGCACTGAAGTATCTTCAAACATACTTTTTACCCATATGCATGGTTTCTACCTCTTTTAAGCAGTTAAATTAGCTTAGTCTGGGTGTCACAAGTATAGTCCCTGTGGATGCTTGCAGCACAGTGACACAACTTTCTCCAACGAGGTTCAAGTTTTAGGTTGAACTGTATGAAGATCCATTGCTTGTCATCGAACTTGCCTATGTAAAGAGACACAGTTTACAGACTACTTAACTTCCAGGGGAGATATCCAAGGCATGTTTTTTTATAAGTTTATCTTTATTGCAACCAATCGCTAACACTTTATCCCTATTTTTATTCTTTGCATATGATGGTGAGAATCCATGACATCAATATGATGGTGAACTTGTAAACAAATTTAATATAGCATTAGTCTATGCTATGGATTAATGGATAAATACATATTAAATAAAATTCAGGAAGAAAATGACGCTGCTTTGGGTCAGATGTAAGTTCGGCTACATTACGCTTGCGCTTTCCATTGTCAACTAACAACTTGAGAAATGGCTTCTCACTGACTCACTCATTATTTGATGGCGAAGTCTGAAAGAAGAGTTTAACTATAAGTGTAAACTGACTGCTGATGGGTGACGATGATAATGGTCCAGACATCTCCAAATTTCCTTTTTTTCAGCCAATGTGCACTGAACGATGCTGAAAAAGAGTCGGAAGATTCCTCAGCTCCTGTCCCAGATAACATTAATATGGATTAATCTGTTTTGAGAGATACGATGACAGGTAATATAGTCTTCTTCTTCCTTAATACTGTTTATGTTTGTCTTCCTGTCTTCCTCTACTTCTTGTGAAAAAGTGTTTCTGAGTAGAAGTTTGTTGGAATATAGAATGCATATGGAGAAAAAAAAAACTTAGCACACTATGTTGTTGTATGGATGTCTGGAGCAACTCATTTAACATTTTTCAAGGCTCTTAAGGCTCTGATTGGGCCTGTATTGGGGCAAATTCTTTTTTCCTGGCCAACTGATTACAATGAAACCAGCCTAGGATATTAATGGAAACAATAAAAACATTACAGAAATATTAAACAGAAACAACCAAACGTTTGTTGAAATAATGTTTTAATTTCCACTCACCTTATTAATACACTAATAAAACACAAAACAATACCAGAATAATTGCTTCAGCTCCAACATTCCTTTGCTCGTGAGGATAATTAACTGAAAAGTGTAAAACCAATTAAAACCATTACCATGACAGTATTAAAATCATATTCAAGTAAAAAAAAACACATAAAAAATTAAAAATCATTAAACATCAAACTCCAATCTTGGTAAAATACTTTTACTGAATTTCTTTTGTCATAATAAGAAAATTAAAATGTACTTCTACTACATTTTGTGCTTTTGCTTTTCCTCCTTGAAGATATTTGTCTCAATTAAATGGTTCTTTTAAACAAATAAATCATGCCTTCATTGCAACCAATAGCATTTCAACTGTTCTGTTGCTTTGCTGTGAAACAGCAGGTGTTTTGAAATTGAATGTAGTCAAAGGTGTGACCTATTGCACTGTCAGATGGGATGGTCAATCAGCACTATGCTTTGGCAAAGACAGGGGGACTTGCCTGAGATTACACTGCCTGACTTGTCCGCAGGACAGCCCCCAGAAACCAGCTTTTTTTCTGCTTTGCCTGCCTGTCTGTCACTCTGTTTCTCTCTGGCTCAGAGGCTCACTTTATTGTCTCTGTCAGTTGTTAGCTGGTGGTTTGCCTCCACTCACTGTCACCCCTCTGTCAGGCCCTGACCGATAAAGCTAGCACCAGCGCCAATCTCCCTTCTTCTCCTCCGTTGGCTGTTCCTGGACTCCATTCCACCACTAATTAGCTCTTCAGAGATTTCTCTTCATGGAAGCAGGGGGTTGTGGGGTGGGGTTGGTGGGGGTGTAAGGGGGGGCTTGAAGGGCAGGGTGGGGTAAGGGGAGGGGAGGCAGGAGGACATGTGGAGGAGTGGGCGATGATAGATAGATAGATAGATAGATAGATAGATAGATAGATAGATAGATAGATAGATAGATAGATAGATAGATGGATGGACTGGAAAAAATGTCTTCAGGCTTTGGTCAGATAGCCAATGAGGTGCAGCTCTGGCTGACTAATGTCCCGCCTCTGCCTGGGCCAACATGACCACTGCAGGTCTTCAGGTGATTAACATGTTGGCAGGGGCTCCTACATGAAAAGACCCCTGTTTCTTTGTCTTCTGGTGTGTAAATATTGTGCTAGCAGAATATGAAAGTAGTGCAACTATAAGGTACAAAAACATAGGGAAAAAAGATCAAGAGTGGGTCTCACATCAAGGAGGACCCCGAGGATGTCTTTGTTGTCAACTTCAGAAGGGGGAAGAGAGGAGCAGAGGAGGAAACTGGCAGAAGGGGGAAAGATGCCAGAGAGAGCTCAAAGGATTCGGTCTGGGCAAGGTGATCGGTATTCCTCGGCAGTCTGCCTTCTGGCTCAGATCAGTGGGAGTAAGCTGGCAGCCAAGCCAGAGGGCATAACAGCACAAACACACCTTCAGCACTATACTGCTAGAGGCTTGGCTTCACAATCTGGAGGGGCGGGAGTTGGAGGGAGACACAGAGGGAAGAGCAGGGAGAAAATAAATACACTGTAATTACCTTCAAATCATCAACCTCTGACATCTATTGTAAATATGTGTATGTGAGTGTGAGGAAAAAAGCCGTAACCCCTTGCTAACCATGTGTCAGAGTACCCTTTCATCTGATAGTATTCAGCCATGGGTTATGTGTGTTGAAGGCACTGAGGTCACCAGTAAGTTGGATTCATCCTGAGACCAGCGGTGTCATTTTTACTCTCACTCTTCCTCTTCTCTCTTGGACAGAATCCATAATCTCACAACCTGTGACGAGCAGAGAGAGCGCCCTCCTCTTCCTCTTCAAGGACTTCCCACTGCCATGCCGAGACACAAGCCTGACACACACCTCACACCCGACACCTACATGGCCCTCGCTGATGTTCTGTTACAGCTCAGACTAAAGGTCTAACCAGGTACCTGATGGGTGGGCCGAACCTGGCAGGGCACACCAAATGGAGAGCTCACACACATACACAAAGTGTTGTGACAGGTAGCAGATGTCCTGGCAAAGGCCAACTGTCTCCCTGGACAACCATGGATGACACACATACACACACAAGCTTGTACATGCACGCACACATTTGTGGCATGTGGTTGTGGTGTTACTTGTGCTGTGCATGTTCAAAAGCACCTGTAATCTGACACACAGTAAGTGAAATGTCCATTTGCTATCATGCTAATGCCTTGCTACGCACATTTAGCTTCATAATCAAGCAAAATTTATATATAAGTTTTATGCAGACTACCTTGTTATGTAGAATCTTAAAACAATGCTCTACCCAAAGTCAGTTCTGATTTTTTTGTTTCTTGACATCTTCAGTAATTTCAAGACAAAGATGAACAACAGGACTTTATTTTAGCAAATCTAAGGTAATGCAATCAGCTTGATGTAGAAGTCAGATTTTTAAATTTATTCTTAAACTGCTGCAGTCATACTTTTGTTTTTATTTTTTTAAATAATGAAAGCAGAACTTCCATTTTTTAAAAATCTTAATAGTTTCTCCACCAATGCAAAACTTCCTTCTATTTAAGGTTGATGCCTAGCCGTAAGAGCTGAAATCCTACAAACTCTGAAAGAAATTTGTTTTTTAACTTTTGCTACAAGATTTTCCACCAAACAAATTTGCCTCAGGTCAGACATTAGGAACTTCTTCCAAGTGTCTTTCACATTTTATCCCAAGTATATTTTGTGGGACCTTGAGTTGATGTGCAGGGAAACTAACTTGAGACACAAATTCATTTTTGATGTGTTAAATCCAATACATCCCTAATGATAAATCATCTTCATTATTATTCTATATACCAGATAATGTAGTGTTGTAATAGATCAATATGATGCTGTATTGAACTTTCAGTCATGTCTGTGGAGATTTTCAAGAACATCACTCCTCAAGGCTGCAGTGAAGTCAAAACCAAATCTAATATTGTTTTAAAATTGCAATTCTGCTCGTGCTCTTTAACCCCATGAACGGATCATAACCGAGTACTCTCCGTCAGATAGAAAGAAAAAAGTCCTGTTTTAGGCTTTAAAGTGGAATCCTAATGTGTGTTTTTCCTCTCTGGAACAAGCCTTATATTTCCCGCTGCACAAGGTCAACACACTCACACGGCCAGAGATGGAATTAAATAAATAACTGCAAGAAACAATTAGCAATGCATCAATAGTCGGATCAATAGTGATGTTGGTAATTATCACTTTTGGGATAGGGGAGATGCTCTTTCCTTATTGATGCTCTCTAATTCACGGGGATAACCTCAGGGCCTGAAGAATAAATCAAAACACATCAAGGTAAACCACATTCCCAGCTCCTTTATGACAGATGTGAATAAATATTACCCCCATAACTTTAAATATTAAAACGCAAACCTAGCCTGCTTGAACTCGCTGTGGTCATATAACTAGATCTTTATATTTCAAAAGAGGGAGGCCGATTTTGAACCATCAAAGGTAGGAAGAGCATATCAAAATGCGTATTTCATGTTTAAGAACCTTTTATAAAATAAGGTTGCATTTATAGAAAAGGGTGTATTTGTTGTGTGTGGCCATGGTGCCGATATGTTGCAGTTTTTATTGCATTATCAATAATTAGCCTGACAACCTCCTGCCTTGCCAGATTAAAATTTTGCAAGTTCTTACATTTGCAGGAATCTTTATTTTGTAATATCATGTGTCATATCTGTATCATTAGGCAAAGATCTGTATACATTTCAATGCACATTTTATAAGCGACCCTGTTATTGTTCTTTCTTCTGCTCTGATATGATTCGCAATGACATGTGACACTTCATTTAACTTATTAGAGGCCTAAAACACTAGTGAATGCCTAATTGGCTCTGATCACGTCAGTGTATTCAAGGCCATCACTTTAACCCCTATTATCATCAAAAAAGTATCTATTTCCATCTCTCTGCGGCGCAACAACATATCATGATCTACTACACATTCTACTCATCACATTTGCAACTTATTACTGTGTTTTGTGAAGTAGAGCCCCAGTGAAATACGTTGAAGCTGGTGAGTCCTGAAAGAACAAAAATCCAGATGTTTCTAAGGGTACATTTGGAAAGAAATAATTGGAGTTTCTCAATAAGTTAAAAAAAAAATAAAATACAAAAAAACCTAAAAGGTAAAAGCTTCTTTAATTAGTCTTACAAGTTAATTTAAGTCATTCCTAGAAAACATGCCAGCACTTTGTTCTCCACCAGTAGAGTACAGAACTGATGAAAAAGTGTATCATCTATTCAGAACCATTATGTAAAATGGTGTTAATCATTTTACATCATTAAATCTGCTTTTCGTATTGAACCATTTTTAATTGGTTAATTATTTTGTAATAAAAAATGTGCAGTAAAATTCACAATATCCAGGTGGGGTCTTCAGAGGTGTTGCAGCAAACGCAGAGAAAAGGGGATGGATTCTTTCAGGTGAAGGAGCACAAACCTGAAGATGTTTCACACTATTCGCTTCTGAAATTAATTTAGCAATTAAGCAACTCCCAAAGTGTTAGCAAATTAATTTCCAGTCAATTTCTACACTGAGTTGAACAATCCCTGACTCATTTGAGCCCTTTGAGTAATGTCTGCATTATTGTGTTAACAGAAGAAAGGATATTAGAGAGGCTGTCTGAGAGTCTGATTTCTCGGCATATTGCCTCCATTGATGTATGTTAGTCTCCATGCAGCACACGCTCCCTCTCCTCTTCATTTCTCCTGTGTTCCTCTAAAACACGCAGCAATCCCTGACCACCAGCTCTCCCACGAGAAACCTTGCTACCATTTATTTCCAGTTTAACCGGAATGACTCGGCTCAGGTTTTCAGCTTAAGGCCTAATTCTAGTTTTGTCCTAGCTTACCTCTGAGCTCTCAGAAGAACCAGACCCTCTCCAGACTCACAGGAGAACTCTTTGAGCGTGTGCACCATCTGAGCCTGGGCCCCTCAGGCCCCTGCTGTATCAATAATGCAGACATGACCACACTGATTGGAGGAGACAACTGTTTTTTAGAAGGAGCAAACCCAAAAGAGAGCTCTGTCTCAGTGCACAAGTTTGCTCTTGCCGGTGATTTAGATGTACACCTGCTGGAATGATTGCGTGGTCTTGTGCAAGAGCTTTCCTAACATGGAGGTGCTGTTTCTCATATGGCCAAAGGCATGCATGAGCACATGCACAGACACACACACACGCGAGTGCATGCACACACTCAGTCACCCAGGTGAGGGAGGGCACGCTGCTTTGTTGATGGATCCATTGATTTTTGAAGGCCTCACTCCTTCTTCCTCTTTTTTTTCTTTGATTATTAATTCACAGAAGCAAAAGAGAGCTGCCCAGTACTTTCAAATCTTAACCGCTCACTAGAGGACCATCTGACGAAAAGAAGTGCCCTATAGTCGAGAGATGTTCGCGTTTGATAGGTGCAATTAATAAAAAATGTACAAACAGTTAACTACAAAAAGCCTCGATAATGGAACAGAGGATACGATTAATGACAAAGTTTTTAAAAAATTGTATCTATTGGATATATCGTTGGCAGAATTACTTCCTTAACAGTTTAAAATTTCCCAATTACTCTGGTCCAGAATGATGATGAAATCAAAGTGTAAGTGCTGGGTTGTTGCTAAAGGGTAATACCAAGTGAGTGGTGTGGGGAAATAACTAAGCTGACCAACTGGGCGCAGAAGAATGAAGGTTTTCTTTTTATTGTTTTATTTTTGGCTCAAGGTATTTTTAAAGTTTTAAATCATTTTTATGTCAAGAAAATGCAATAAAATGTTATATTTAGTGAATTTTGGAGGAACACATTGAAATATGTGAAAATTGTATAACTCAAAAGAAATTAAAAGGTTCTTTAGTTTGTTTAACTGCTGATTAAAAAACGATTTCTTTCCTAATTTTTGCAAAAAGAGGCGTCCAGTTTGTCATTTCCAAATTTATTCACTAGGGGGAGCAAAAAGTATGTTCCCAAGTTCTCCCACATCTAGAAGAAAAGTGGACATGCAAGCAACAAAAAAGACACATTTCAATCAAAACACAGAGAGAATGACAGTAAACATTCTCTTAACTACATTCCTCAGTCCACCTGTGCCATATCTTTCACAAATTTCTCCTGTTGAGAGGCTGTGGCACTCTAAAAACTTCATTTTGGATGAAGAACACTCACAAAATGTGAGGGGGAGGGCAGGAGGAGAGTGGGGGGTTCTCCAAAAAAAAAAAAAAACTTTGAATGTTTGTGCCTCCCAAAGCTGATCTCGCAGAGGGAGTGTGGTTCAATACTTCATGCTGAGCTCTTTTTGATCACTTGACTTAGCTGTGTTTGTTTGTCTGACGTTGTGATCTCTCTGATTAGTGAAGATGGATTAATGAATCATAAAAAGACATGTTAGAAGTGTCTCCTCGCAGGGACACATCCAGTAATCTGCTGAGAAACTGCTAATGCATTTTTCACTTTTTCTCTGCATAATTAGACATATTGATGAATATTAACAATTAAGTCTTTCAAACATCTTATTTCATCTGACGCCAGATAAAGACTGCTGCTTTTTGTGAATTATATCCTGAGATGCTCCTCGATGAAACATCCGAGATTCACCCAGAAGGCTTTGCTCCGCTTGCTCCATGCTCGTCGCTCTGGGCTCCCTATGCATCCCTCCACCAGCTCCCACCCCCCTGCATGATTTTTCTCCCCTTTTTTGCTTGTTTGATATATTTCTTTCCACCCCTCCACCACCACCACCAGTGCCGTATTCAAAGACTTATACAATATACATGCGCCATCTGGTCAAACTTGGTGAACTTAAATATACCTGTCAAGTGCAACTTTAGAGTTTCCCTTCGCAACCTCGACTAAGTCTCGCCCAATCCACCAAGGCTTTAATTAAAAAGCAGCCCCAGTTCCAGGATGTGCTGCTTAAATGAGGGGGTTTGTGCTGGCAGACGAGGAGCTGGGGTCTTGCAGTGGGACCCGGCTTGTGGCTTTCATCACTTCCACTCCACAGCTCTGAAGTTCCGGAGAGGCATCTGTCTGACTTGAATTGGGAAAGATGGAGCGATGCACAGTGAGAGAAATTTAGACAGAGTAGAAATTGAAGAAGAGGAGAGAAGGGGGGATGGAGAGAAGGAGTGGGGGGATCATATGGGGGAGCTGGTACCCTGCTTTTGTTCTAACTGTGCACTGTGGGAGAGTGAAATGTTAAAGGTAGACTTTATTTCTGTGCACTTCTTTAAATCAGCAAAGACATCAGTTTAAGATTTAATGATAAGATTAGATCTATTTTTTCATTTTTCAAAACTTCTTTTCCTCAGTTAAAACACAAGTGTTAAATAAACAAAAATACATTTTAGGTCTTTTTTTCATGGTTTGCATACCTCAAGAAAAGACAACTGAAATTAACAGCATGTTTACACAAAATGTAATAAACAACATTGTTTTGCATTCGCATCTAAGCACTTCTGCAAATGTCTACAAACTGGGTGCTAACATCAACTGTGAATCTCTTTCAAAGACATGCATGACCTAAAAGTAAAAACTAAGATCTTTTTTATATAAAGACAATCAACAAAAGTATCAAATGTTAATTAATTTGAAAAGCATCTTACTTTATTAGTGTTATTCTCTGCTTAGGAGAATAGCAGTACAGCTCCCTCAGTGTAATTTCCTAAAAACGAAGCCACTCTGCCACCTAGTGGTAATTTCTTTACACTACAGTATAGCTTTTAGTTGTGCAAAAACTGAGCTCCCATAAAAGCGATTAGATGGGTATCCTGCAACACAGGAAAGGCCCTGTAGGAAATCTTTTTACCGGACAACATATTTTACCCCTCAAAAAGGAAATGGAGCAAGAAAAATCTGTCAGTCTGTCAGCCAAAGCAAAGAAAAAAAAAACACAACACATGCAGCTTGAAGTCATATTTCTTTACATGATTTTTCTTATCTATTTATCTCCTTACTTAGTTAATTTGTGCGGGGTGAGATAAAACAAGGTCAGAAAGGAACAAAGATTTGGTTTAGGTAGCTCTTTGAAACACTTTGTTACCAAGTGCTTATAAACTTACAAGCACAGACTTTAGGGGTAAATTTTTCTTACCTCATTTGCAGATTCATTCACAAGCAATATTTGACATGATTTTTGTCTTTTTATAGCTTGAAATTAAACATTTTATAGACTTGTTAAGTGCACTTGTTTGACCCCATGTTAAAGGTACTGTGAGAACTATGTGGAACATTTTTTTTCCAGGGATAACAACTTCATTTCCCATGAGCATGATCAACTACTTTTATGAGGAGGGGACTCATACCAGGGTGGGTGCTATTTTGAGGTAAATGGATGGTGAGCAGATCTTCTTTTTAACACTGGGTTTCTTCATTTAAGATAACTTTACAGGAAACAAAGCAAACCCCACTCTTCATTTTACTGATGGACTCTCAAGCTGGAACAGAACACTGCAGGATAAGTGCTACATGTGAGTTGAGATGCACATTATCACAAACAGCTGAGCCCATGTTTTAGCCTTTAGCTTGTGTTCTGTCACTCCCCCTTGTAGCTTTAGTCTGCACTTCTGTCCATTTTCTTTTTTCCAGTCCCTCTCCAGTGCCCATTGTTACTACAAATAAATCCAAGAAATAGTTTTCTGCAGAGAAAAACACAGATCTCTTTCATCACTGCTTTTTCAGTGTTTTTATAAGGACTTCTATGTGATGTGAATTAATCCTGGACAATCTAGAAAGGGAAACTGGGAAATAGCATTTGCAAAGAAGAAATTTTGGTGCTGAAAATCTTATTTTAGATTGTCGCATAAAACATGGCTCATAATTTTTTAAGATCATGTAAAAAAAAAACTTCACAGGACCTTTAAGTCTCAAAATACATTTTTGTGTTAAAAATAAAACAAACATACTTAGGTTTGCAAAAAAAAAAGCATGTAATAATGTCCCAAGAGCCACAAAAAGAGAGCATTGCTGATTTTTTCCCCCCACTATTTCTAATGCACTGAACGTTCTCTATCTCTCCCAACCAAACAAAATAAACAATGTTCATAGAAAGTTTGCATCCCCTTTGCATAGGAACAGATATGATAAGCAATCATACATCAAATGTTTAGACCCATGCATCCCATCCTGGGGCTCGCCCTGTGGCTGCTAGAACAGACCAGATCATATCAAGGTCCAGCAAAATACTCAATATAATTGTAAATATGCAAAAAATGGATATCTTTACAGCCAGCCAGTTAGAATTGATTTTTTTTCAAATTATAAATAGGTTTAGGCACTCATGAAATCACATGAACTTAAACAGGGTTAAACAGTTTGTGATGATTCTTCATTGCAGAGAATCAAAAGCCAAGGACACACGGAGCCAGAGGTCAGAGGGGTAAAACATTTTTAGAATTGAAATCATGAATTTTGTTTCGACTTAAAAATGTGAGTCCACTTTATTTGTTTGTTAAAAAGAAACTACTCCCATAAATTTAAGAAATCAAAAGCTCCCCAAACATCCCTCAAAGTTTGAAGACTCCAGGCTTGGAGCCAAAGCCCACTGAACCCTGAGGAAGGGTTACAAACTTCTCACGCATGTCTCAAAAACTGTCCCCCAAATGGGCCTTTAACTGGAAGTCAGTGCTGTAGTGATATTTTGCCAATAACAGCACACAGCACACAGTCATTTCAGAAAGCTTTTGAGTCTGGAAGGATTATCTAAAGTATAGTTACACAACAGCAATACTGACACCTAAATAAACGTAACGATGGATATAATTACACAAACACTTTTGTCTGCTAACACACAGACAACTGGTGGATATGTATGGCTGTGTTATGATAACTGTCGCCCCTAAAGTGTCATTACATGTCAGCTGTTCATCTTAAATGAGAGGCATCAAAGGAGAAGTTCTTGTTTCAGTGCAGTGTGGATGTGTGGAGGCGGTCAGTGTCGTTATATAATCAGTCCCACTGCTCCCGCTCTTGTATTTTTATGAACTCAGGAATTAGCAGAGACATTTGGTTGCTTGTTTGCAGAACAAATAAACACACATATGAGTCCAGCTGCCATATGATGCACTTTGTGAGTCTCAGTGTTTCTTATAACACAATGCATTCCCTCTCATCAATGGGGGCTTGGCAGCAGAATGCAAGTTGTCTCAGTTGGCATTGTTCACTTTCAAGTGGATTTTTTATTTCATGTTTGAGCTCCTTTGGTGAATTTTTATTTTCATAGATGGAGAGATAAGAACTCAATGTTCTGCAGCACATTAAATGTTATATATTTGTATATAATTGTATAAATATTCTGTTCCAAACAAAGCAAGCAAATATCTACTCTGAAGAGCTAACACTGCATACACTCTCCAATAAACCTCTGTAAAAAGGAAATAAACTATTATGGTTATATCAAATATTTGCAGTGCCGTAGATGATCAAAATGAAAAACTTCAGCAGAGCCAGGCTGTCTTAGAACAGTCAGTTTCGCAAAAATGTTCTGTAAAATCTGCACAGAAAGCAAACGTAGGACTGTTTGGGTAACAGATTGATGTATGTTTTTATCTGCACAAAGTTAGGGCTGTGTTCAGCATTTCCTTAGCATTATTAACTTTTTTTCTAATCTGTTTCCATTTTTTGTGTTTTTTTTCCCTAAAGTCAGTTTGGCCAATGGCGTTTTTCCATTTCAGCCTTGAAGTCTTTACCAATAAAGTTCTACCATATGTAGGGTAGAGGGAACATCTGAAGCTGTCACATGTTTGTGATTATGCACCGCTCAAGCAATCTCAAAGGCATCAGGGCATTAGTGTTTTACTTTGATTACAGTGTCATGAACCAGGATGAAAGGGCAAAATTATGGCAAAAGCAGACATTTTGTTGAGTAAATGACCATGAAAATTTCTTATCTGTACAATAGATTAACTTTTAAAATGTGCTCTTCAGAGATTAACACTCATTTTCCGGGTAGATTAGTGAGCTATTGCGTGTTATGGATAGATGAGATTAGTGAAAGACCTGTTGTCTGGACCAAACGCTTGCTTATCAGCGTCTGCACTCTTCAACCTTTGTCAGTCACACCGTGGCAGTGTGTTTTCATTTTTATAAGCTCAGCAGCTCACCTCATGTTAATAAATCATAACAGTCACTACACTTCTTCTGTTTCTTGTCTCACTTGTTACATACATTCTTTCAGCCATGCCTGTGCTGCTGAGTTTGTTTGCTTTCATGAGTAAGTTTTGTTTGTTCTTACCCCCATATAACTTTTGTAGAGAGCCCACATTGCTCCATGTTTGCAGTTTTAATGTTTTCAAATGGATTAAATGGGTCATTTAAATAAAGTGTAGGTAAGGGACTACCTTGGAATATTTTGCGACCTCAAAGGGTCCCAGTTGCTTCATAAGATTGTACTTTCAATTGTTAGTGCTCCATGAGTTTTGGGCACCATTCAAAATTTAATGAGAAATAATTAGATTGCTCATGATAAAGTGATATATAAACAGAAAAACAATACAAAAATCTAATTTTCCTTTGGCTGAGTGCTGGCATTGGGGCCTGTTTCCACAAATGGCATGCCCAGTGCATAAATGCTGAAAACTGCACTTTTTTGAATGTCTACTTCTAACTAGCTGCAAAAGCCCAAGACAACCAATGAACACTAATAGTAAAATGGTATTTACAACAAGAATATAGGTGTTTGTAGCCTTGTACAAAAAGTTTTCTTCCAAATAGCACTTTTCTGAATTTGCTTATACTGAACAGGGGTTATGCTTTTTGCTTGTTTGTTTGTTTTTTAGATAACTCACTGGCTGACTGTAAAAGTTTCATGTATAAGGGTTGTGGCTGGCATATAGTCCATGAGGCTGAGGTCCCTTGTCAGTGCCTCTTACTAAGTTATAAGAAAGTTTGACTTAATGAGTGTTTCTAGCGTGGATACGGCCATTGTTGAGCTTCAACTCTCCAACATATGGGTGACATCACTGAGACTGGGTCCTGTTTTACATGATCTACCAGGCCAACCGCACCAGATCCATGCCCTGATTCACATGTACACTCACTCTAACTCTGCTACAATTTATTCTGGCTGTGTGTCAAACCCGGGCAGTCCGGCGCTCTAGATCACGTTGCATCAACTTGCACAGAGCAGATAAAGTGGGACAGGAAATTGGGCACTGCAAGGACTTCAAAACATTTGTTTGACTTTCAAAATAAAATACCTTGTGTCAACACCAGTTCATATTTCGAGTTACTACAACAACAAATAAGGGAAGCAAGTCCCAGAGTCAAAAGGTTTTGGATTTTTAGAGCCCAATAAAGATAACACGACTGAGGAAAGCTGGAAGCTCTTGAACACGTGGCTCCAGCTGTCCTGTGGTAGGGCTACCACCAACCCCTGAGCACAAAAACAAACTAGGAATCTTTTATTTTTTTCCCACAATGCTGCCATTTCTTTTTTAGTTTTCTTTGTAAAAACTTCCTTGTACAAAAGCAAACATCAAGCACACAGATTTAAAAAAAAACAAAAAAAAAACAGGCTAAACAGTCACTACTGAGGTAAGTGTAAAGGTCACAGGACAACTCCAGTTACACATCAAGATTAAAGGCCTTTGCACACTGAGCACTGAGTCTGTTATTTTAATAATTGAATTTATTAGGGAAAGCCCCTTAAGAAGCAGCATCTCGTTTTCAAGGGGGTCCTGGTAATTTTCAGAGGCATTTTTGGATTCATAATAGAAATAAATGAAAAAATGAGTAAATAAATAAATAAAAGTGTTACACAAAGACTCTTTGCACGTCAAATCCAATGTGTTCATTTTTCAATTAGTTGCTAAGATTTGCATTTCAAGAAAAATTGAATCAATAAGGGATGATTTCTTGGTTCTTTCACTACTTCCATCCACTCCCTAAACCAAGTCAGGAGCAAGGAGAGTTTCACCTGCTTGTAAAGAAGCTGTGGATTTATCCTCATTGCTTGGAAATATATTCTAGAATGACAGTGGTTGAGTTTGATACACTGCTAATTTTACTGGTACCACACATTAAACAGAAAAACACCAATTTCTTTTAAGTAATTGAGCCTGAGTAGTGACTGATTGTATTGAGGTAGGCACAAGCCCCTCAGTTATTCGTCATCTGAACATAGCCTGAAATTACAAAATGTGTGTTGGTAAATGTAGCATTGCAATTAGCCTACCGTATCTCTGAATAGTCAAACAGACCTCAAAACATCCTGGTAAGATACAAAAAATGTGAAGAAAATCGAACATAGTCTGATAAAAAATAATGACAAAAAAAAGTTTTGGTGGCAGTATGCAAATATGATTTACTTAACATGGAATGGAATTTATTTTTTAACGAGCGTCAGGATGAAAAACACAAAAAAAAACCTTGCAAACCACAGTCATGAGGTGGAATGCAAAAGTTCTGATCTCACTGTTTTTCCTTTCTAACAAATAAAAGACAAAAAATGTCCAGTAAAGTCCCACAACCTGCTGACCACAGATTGTTTGTTACCTTTTTTCAACCTTAGATTCGCTCCAACTCTGTGCTTGCTCCGATTATTTAAAAAAAATTGAGATGAGTTCTTGGAAATTGGGAGACACATAAAAATGATAGTAATAACATGGTTCAAATAATCCCTGATAATGTGGTCTACGAAGACAGTTAAGCCAAGTAAGGAAAGCCAAACATAGCTGTGCGCACACACACACACACACACACACACACACACACACACACACACACACACTCACAGAATGTTTTCCTAGTGTAATTAAATCATAAATCAATCATACATCCCTGGCTCAGCCTGGGGGATCTCCCTGGAGGATTTTGAGGCCCACACTGTAAGTCCCTGCAGGTCACAGGGGTGGCTGTTTTTCTTGGACATGTTTCATGAGACTGCATGTGCTCTCTCTGGGAATGGGCTCTGTTGAAAAGGAGGAACAACTGCTGAAATCTAGTTTCTGGACACAAGAACAGTTGTCCAGCTCAACTTCATCTCAGCAGCCCTGCACCCCAGCACCACAAACTGCCCAGGTCTGTGATTGAAGCGGCTCCCAGTGGGTGGCCTTGCATCTTTAATAAGCCAGAGGTTATCTTGGATCGGCTCATGCTTGCAGGAGCCCTGCAATAGCAATGCTCACATGACACAATGATTTTTCGATAAGGAATCCAGTGAACACATAACAGGGTTCTTGTTGGTATAAGATGATAAAAAGGCAAACACTTGATCAAGGTAGACTAGTAAGTAGGATATAAGTGAATTATTCCTTTCATTTAACTGTAAGAGGCCAGTAGAAACATGTAACAAATCATGATATGACGTCACACCAGCTTTAGACATTGCTAACTTGACATGTCACTTCATTATGATTGTTTAGTGATAGCTCTAAGTGGTCAAGGAGACACCATTATTTTTGGAGTCATTGATAGGTAGATTTAAATTGTATCTGACCTTTAGTGAGATATTACCTCAAATCTGGTACGAGATGAGATTATCTGAAGAGTTTAGCAGCATGCTGTATCATTTGGAGATGGGAATAAGTTTTGTGTCCAGGGTTATAAATATTTTACATTTTTGGGAGAGGTTCCATTTAATTTGTGCTTTGGTTTTAAAGAGATGATTGATAGCTCTGCTTACAAGTGTGGGCTCTCACAGTGTTCTGTGAATCATTAGCACCAACACAAGTCAGTGGATTTTGTAAATCAACAAGTTTCTGCTTCAAATCAACACAAGAATCTCTTTCAGACATGTCCGAGGGATCTTTGACATTTTCATCAGCAAGTTAAATGTGTGCCTTGGTTAGTAGAGAGGGTGTGACATCAATCTTATGCTGTTACTGGCCAGGCTGCTTCTGAATATGACTTGTGTTCATTAGCTCATTCAGTGAAGGAGGTCTTTTTGCTGCACTGTTCACAATGGACAGAATTTAAGGCACACTGTCCATTTTACATGCAATCAGTGGTTTTAATATCTTAAAATAATCATCATTATATACAGAAACATCTCCTTATACATTTATTGTAAGCAAGAGAAGATAAGTAAACAAGTAATAATGGAGGACCTAGTGTTGTGCCCTGAGAAATACCAATACTGATACTTTTTGTAGAACGAAGAATCAAAAACCAGATCTGAACTCACTCTAATGCAGTTGTTTTATATATCTTACTCTCTCAGTGCTTACCTCAGTCAAAAGGTGGACACATGAGCGGAACTTTGTGCTTGTTACCCAATGTCCATGAATCCCAGCGCATCACTGTTTCATAACAATATTAGAAACTAATGATACAAGGTCATCAGAGGAAAATCAAGTGATAAAATGTTGAATCATTTGAAATGAATAAAGCACATTTCATATATAGAGACAGACATATAGCCGTACCTTATACCTTTATGTTCTGTGGATGCCAGGTTTGGAATACAGGTTCATGCGAATACACTGTAAAAACATCTCGGGCTAAAGGAGGAGAACTGATTCCAAACAGGTTTAATCAAATGTATGCTTGTTTCTCCTAAAGTGCAACGTGTCTCAGGCTCATACACTTTGCTCTGCCCCGTAATGGAAAAAGAAAAGATTTGAAAATTTACTTGAGTTACAAGGGCAACTTCTGATGCAAACTTTTTTTTTTTCTGAAATGCTCCAACAATGCACTTGAACAACAGTGGACCTCCTGCTGATGAAGAGCTTTAAGTCCATCCTCAGGTTAGACATATTGATGGCTGGCTTATTTGAACAGAGAGCCAGCAGGCCTGGGTCATTAGCTCTGTCCGCTGTGGCCACGACACCAGATGGAGGTGGAGGTATGGCTGTAGGCTGTACTGTGATCCAAGACTTCTAAACATGTAATCCAGCCTCCTCTGAGGGTCCCTAACCACAGGAAGTCTCTCATGCTGCTCCACTGATCTCTACCTCATGGCCTCTCCCAAACTTTCACCAATAAATAAATTCATTAATGAAATTGTTTTTGCATGACAATTTAGGCGGTGAAAGGACTTCTAAAGCATTGATCAAGGCTCAGCTCCTCGTTTGTGATGTCTGTTGTTTGTTTGCTGTGAAGAAAGGAGTCAGCGTATGGATTTTTTGATGTTGTTAGTTTAACAACAATAGATCTGATTACATTGCCTTCAGATGGGCTATGTAACATGAGATATTTATTAGGTTAGGAATATATTTTAGAAGAATGATCTCAATTGTGAAACAGACTTTTAAAAAGCAATAAGCTCAAAAGTAAAGTTATTAAGTGGCTGATAATATCTAGGTGCTCTTTGCAAAGATTAGTTCATTACTAAACCATTACAACTGAAAAACATTAAATGACCACAACCTCTCATCTCTGCATTACTTCTTAGAGGCTAAAATATGTTGAAATACTGGCACTATAGAAACAGTCCCAAGCAAAGGCAAAGTCTATCTAATTGGTGAGGTTGTGAAAGAAAATGGGGATTTTGGTTGGACTAAATGAATGTACTGTTGGGTAGGTTAAGGGGGAATATAGTTCTGTGAAGTATTCCTAAGTAAGGATTACATTACGTTGAGTCACTAAATATGTAATAAAATCAGTGTCTTTCAGGTGTATACAACACACACTATATTATCCAAATCTTTTCATCATTATTTTATTGTTATTATGATTACAGTATTTAGTACCATTGCTGGTTTTGTCAATATAAGAAGCTTTTTTATGCTTTGGTTAGTACACTAACTGCATTGTGCGTACAGCTACCACTGACACTGGTTGCTTTCACAGCGACAAACAGAAAGTGATAGACCTCTGTTTCTGAAAATCAAGCCTCTCTGCTGCGTCGTGTTCAGGAAAGAGATATTTTCAATGTCAACAAAAACAGGAAATGATGATGTGATGACGGGATTCACTGCTGGTTTTTGTGAAGCTTCTTCTTGGCACTTGGTTTGACACGGACAGAGGTTTTTTCTATAAGTGTCGAAAGTTTGATGTCATCAAGCTGTAGGGAACCTCTAGATCAGGTTTGGCTTCACTGACAATCATAGGATTTATTTATTTTCACTTTAGGAAGATAACCATGCTACATTGGCATTAAGAAATTCCCCAGAATGCCTTCAAGAGGGTTGAATAATGATGCCTTTCAGTAGCAACACTGAGGCTGTTAAACACTGATGTGGTATCTGATTTTTATCTTAACAACATGCCAGGCTTTTTGCACATATTTTCTCTCAAAATATTGCACACTTTCAGACTTATAAAAACAAGACCTCAGCTGTGTACACTTGACCATCATCAGCTCTTATCAACCCATCTCCCAGAAGAACACAACCCCTCCCCCTCTGAAGACATAGCTTTATAAAAGCCTGAAGTTAATTGCCCATATCTCTAAACATGCAGTAAGTTTCGTGGCGGCCCTGCCCTGGCACGGCTGGCAGTGCCCATTTCCTCAGCTTTGATCATCAAGTACAGGAAACAGCAGTCAGTTTCAGAGGCTTTCATTCCTGAGTTTGCCTTTATGAGCATAAATAAAAAGGGACCAGACTTCTGACATTGTGGTACCAGAGCAGAGTGGGAAAGATAATAGATGAGGTTTTATATGTTCGTATAAGTCATCTCCTGATGACACTCTTTGTGTGTTATAAGTTCGTCATTTGTTGGTTGGTATAAGTTCACTTGCTGTTGCACAAAGGACTCAAACCTCTGCCTTTCAGGTTTTGTGTTGGTTTGATGCCTCGAATGCCACAACCAAGACCCCAAAAAGAATTTATTTGCCTATACATAAGGGCTTTAAGCGTTAATACATCAATCACGGTGCAATACATCAATCGTGGTGCAAATGAGGTCAGAAATTAACCATTGAGGTTTTGAAGGCACATTTCAGAGTGGTACTTCACAGAATCTGAATCATGAATCATGAATCGCTGAATCATCACAGACCTGTGGACGAATCACAATTAAGGATGTTAGCATTCTAAATGGGGCACAAGTGACAGCAGGTCAGTCAGCATTAAGGAACACAGATCCAAGGTACATCCTCAGGTGAGCTAGTGTTGCCTAACACTGTTAAAAGGGACTTTTAAATGCTAAAAAGTAACTATAACAAAATTGAGTTGTGATTGACCAAGTTCGATTTAAATTCAGTAATTAATTTGGATTTTGAAACCATTATTTTTTAACACCATGATAAATTAATTAAAAGCGTCTTCACATGACACACTGACAGCATATAAGGAGGTGTGAGGAAGTTGTGGTCAAAATGATCTTGTCAGTCTTAAGTTTCCATTTGAAAACAAGCTCTCTGTTTTAATTGTCTACACAGGTGGGCCTTTAAGTATCTTTTGACCCGCAGGGCCAAATGAGGGACCCATTACAGAGGTCAGAGGTCATTTTGGTGCTTGAGGCTAGGTGATCTGAGCGCTGCTTAGTTATGCATATCCAGTGAACCACAGCAATCACGGTGTGATTATCCATGTGTCTAAACTGGTAGGACTATCACGTTGATATTTGAGTGTTATAGATTTGTGTGAACTGCTTACAGCCTCAAGTTTGCATATGAACAGAACAATAATCAGCTCTCTTTTTTACAAGCAAATACCATCTCTCTTTACACAGTAGGGCATTACAAGTTAGTGGAATAATAGCAGCATTACACACACAAACCATAAACATGCAATTACACATCCAAGGCTCTTCACATATGATATCTCAGCCTGTCATCAGAGACATAACTACTGACAGATGGCATCCACCTCCCCCCTCTAACCTTTGACAACCTCCTCTCTTTGTCTCTTATTAAGAACTCAAGGGAGTGCGATAAGGTCCTGAGGAGTCGCTGCCCAGTCGGCTGGAGGAGAAAAACTCAGAAGGAGGTCATATAGTCTGAAGGGCCAGATGAGGCCAAGTAATCCCCATGGACTGTTAATCAGCATGGAGGATAAACATAGAAACTACAACCACAAAAGTTAATGTATCATATATGGATGAGATAACCACTAAGCAACACCAGAACTTTGAGACTGTGATGACATAAAGCATCAATAAACATCTAGAAACACTGATAATGATCACAGCCTGTATTCATATTTTTTCAGTCACTACAGTTCACTGACCTGAAAGCAAAATTCTGACATTAATGTATATTGTCCTTACTTTTGACATATTTCCACCCCCTACCACATGAAGAAACAAACGTTTATGTTCACTATTAATAAAATCTGATTCCTCCTTCTCGTCTATGACCCTCAAGCTCACTAGGTCCAGCTGAATACACAAATACCCAAAACCACAAAACAGTCAATCATCTGTAAAGGCTCTCTGAGTACTTTAAAATAGTTGGCACTGCAGTTTTTAAAGACACATACTGACAGAATTAAGTCAGTGATTCTTATTTGGAGACTATTTCCAACTATGGATTAATGCACATTGGGTGGTCTGATGGGTTTTTACAGCATTATGTGGCTTTATGCGAGACCAACTCAAAATAGATGACAATGTGTATGTCCACTGTAATGGAGCACCATGTAACCCAGACTAATGATATGAGTCACTCGTGGTTTTCTCATGGCTTAAGGGTGACAAATAAGATTGGTGGCGCAATTGGTACACTGAAGTGACATTTGTCAGAGTTCATAATGAATATTCTCTTATTCCTAAGTTTTGATCCTTTCAGCAGAAATCAAATTCCAAACAAACCAACTAGCCTTAAGGTCAGAAAACTGTCAAAATTGAACAAAATTTAATGAGCATAATGAAGCTTAACACAAGATTAAAAAATCTATCGATCAGAAATTTCTGAACTCTAAAGCTTAGGTAGAGTGGTTTTGTGCTAGTATACTACTGTAAGGTTGTAGAGTGTATGGCTCAGTTAAGTTATTTTCATGTTCTGGACATATCTGGATTTTGTTGTCCTGGCCCTTAAGCTGTGGAATTCACTACCAGATGATTTAAGGATAGCAACCTTTAAATTCTGATATCTTTCAAGTTTTTCTTGATATAATCATTGCTACTTGCTTGTTTTAACATATTTTTCAAATGTATTTCTGCATGGTACCGTGTAACTTGATTTTGTAAGGTGTGTTATTATTATTATTATTATTATTATTATTATTATTATTACTAGTATTAGTAGTAGTGGATCTATCTAGATAGTGAAGGATGACTGACAGCTTTGCCAACATGCAACCTTGTGCTGACCACCCAGGTCAGTTGCAATGTCTAATTGATAAGTTGACTGAACATCTCTAAGATCATTCAAATGTTTTATATTTTTTTCTATGAGACTTGTTTATGATTAAAGAATACTTGCTCTACCTTTTAGAAAATCTCAAAATTCATATCAGTTGCTACAAAATTGAATTTAGACTGGTTTAATGTAAAGCAACTAAGCCCTTGATTGTAGTATTAAGCTTTGCTATGTATGTCTTAATCCTTTGACAGGTGCAGGCCACACAATTAGTATATTTCTACTTGACCTGAAAATAGACTTTGCTGTCATAACTGTAATTGTTATTACCACCCTGAAATACAAAATAGAAAGTACCCTTGTTTGTGTGCCTGTGTGTGTGAGAGAGAGAGAGGTGGGAAGCTGCACTGAAACTATTTCTGTCAGTTAGTTTTAGCTCATCATTATCTCAAGCTGCTGCAGCCTTGATACGGAGACCAACACTCTGTGGCTGCTGACAAAAACCTGCAAAAGTGACAGTGCAAACCAAAGAAGGAAAAGTTATTTCATTGGAGCTGAGCAATCTGGTATGCTAACCTGCAGTCTGTGGTCTTAGTGGATGGATGTAACAAATCTTACTTTTAAGCAATGAAGTAATTGAAAGCTTCTCTGGGGAATATATAGATGAAAATTTAATTGTTAGTTAGAATGGCTTGAATAAAGACACAGCATTTGAACAAAACAGGTATTTGGAATTACTACTTGTTAAATATTCAGTAACCAAAAAAAAAAAAACCCTGAGTGTTCAGTAGTTCTTTTGGTAGTCTAATTCAAGTGGGCCGTAGTTCAAAGTGGAGAAAAACACTGCTAGCAATCAAGGGAAATAAGTGGAGGGATTAAGTGTTTTGGGGCCAGAGGGGGTGGGGAGGTAAAACAGGAGGTTGGTTCAATTTCAACTGCAACCGGACATGATGGACAGTCAAGAGCAGATGGAAAAAACACATGCAGACAGTTTGGTTGGACAGGGGCGCACTTTTGTACAAACTTGTGTCACATTACTCAAATCTCAGTATAACAAGGAGGGTACATGAGTCATTTTGTAAAAATAATAATAATCACTCAGGCAATTTCCTCCAAAATTTGTCCCTAATCTCCATTTATCAAGTTACCTTATCCAACAATGATTGTTCCATCCGGCTGTAATTCTGGAAAAATTCTTTAGATTTGTTTTTCAGTATCAGCTCTTTATCAGGTAACAAGTAGAAAGTGTGCAACATCTGGAAGCTTAGGTCTGAATCCCCACCAGTCTCTCTTGACGGAAGTTTGTTATCCTCAGTCTGGGCCACTTGGTTTTCACAGCTGCATTTACGAGTAGCAACCAACATTTAAATTGTTCACAGATGTTTTTCATTTACCTGAAGTAGGAGTGCAAGTGTTCATCACAGCAGTAGCTGCTGCGTATATTTTTGTGAGACTTTTAAGCTCAATGTAAAGTAAGTTTGTAAAAAATTACATTCATGGTGTTTCGACTTAACAGAGGACACAGTAATGGTAAGGTTTTGAAAAATACAAATTCACAAAATGTCTAATGTCTTATTTTCATTTGAAAAAGTGCAACAGACATGGAGTTGTAATCGTCCCTCAGACATTTTGAGTATGTACTCATGGTCTCTCCAACAGTGGAAAGCAAAGTACGATGGGCCCAGACTCTTTTTTTTTTTTATCAGTTCACTTAGGGTCTGTCCGACAAGAGCCAGATTGTAAGCAGGAATGTGCTCAGTCCAGGCCGAGTGCCGTGTCAAAGACTGCACTATCAGTTATCCTGTCGTCTGAGAGCACTGTGTTTGGTTTGTGAAAACTACCAGCAGTGGGACTGTAAAGAATTACAGTGAGAATTTTTTTTGCTATTATTATTATTATTATTTTTTTTTAATTACATTAGTACAAGATTTTCCCGTTATCCTGTCACACCATTCTACACAATTGCTTTTATTGAGGCTAACAGTTTGTTATTGGAGTGCTTCAGGGACTGAGCACCCTTTAAAGTCAGATCATTAACCCTCTAACACCCAAGCCTCAGAATGTCTGCTTGGACTTTATGTTTCTCCTGTGAATAAGTGCTTTGACCCAATTTTTCTGGAATACATGGAACTTTTGTTATCTGGGAGTTATTTCAAAATTTACTGTATAATATATTGGAGTGAAACAGTTTAAACTGAAGAAAAGTACAAATGGAGAATTTGATGTAGAGCACAGCCACACTTTCCACCCAAACCGTGCTGTCATCAAGCACATTTACTCCCTGCAATGCTGCTCCTCAGCTGGCCAGTACATGGCCTTAGTTACTTTTTGGTTTATGTTAAATCATTTTGGGCTGATACAGTTCTCTAACATCCCCGCCATTGATTTAAATGTTTGTACAGAGGAGCGGTTACAGCTATTATATGTCATGGATTATGCATGATGTCCGTGGTGAGTTCGCATGCCTATGCTTGTGCATGAAGTTAACTGCACCAAAGCACATCTCTTTGAGTCATGCGAAAGGCAAGAAGTGAGAAGTGCCTGAGTATGGTTCATTTGTGGTCACACTGGCCAAACAAGCTGGATTGAAGTGTGCTCTAGCATGGTACTGAAGGCCAATGTGACCACGTCCTAACCCCCATTTCATACATAAAGCGAGCACGCTGCGGAACGTCAGTGCCATGATTTTCAGTGCATGGCGACACTGGAAGCATCTCTTGAGCATCGTGCAGCGGAGCACACTCCATAGCAGCAGGATACCACATCATAAGATCACAGGAGAAACAAATGTTCCTGCAGGAATTGTAATGTATTGGCACTCCCCAAAATTCAGAAATTTAATTCCATACCTCCTCTTTTCAGTTGGTGTCCTCATAGAAATGAAGTGTGGTGTCATATTGAATCCTATGAAGTTTTACCACCTCCAAAATAAATTTTTCCTCGTCCATGGTGTCAGATTATGTCTGACCTCTGATCTGTTGATGAATTATGGCCCTGTGCCACTGAGACATGACACGATTATGATTTACAAGGATGAAATTTATTCTTCTTATACAAGATCTGCAGAGCAATTGGACAAACTGCTTAGTCCAGAGGGCAGGGGGGAAACACCAACAGTCCCTTACAAGAACTTAAACCTCATAGCATGTATGCTAGCTGGCAATACAAAGACGAGAAGCCAGGGCAAACATAGAACAGGTACACTCAGGCTTTTTCTGTTGCTTCTTTTACGTAATAGCAAACTTAAGAATACACTCAGTTTCCAGTTTATTTAAACATTTGTTTTCATTTTGTAAAAAGGTGATAAATTTAAATGAGTTGATCTGGCACACATGTTTCTTAATGTCTCTTGATGTTTACAGTGGGAACTGGGCCCCATTATCAAAGCAATGCCTCATCCTTTCCCTGAATTCAGCTGTGGAGGCTGGTAAGTCTGAGTCACCCTACAGAGGTTTGACAGCTGTAAGTGCTGTCTGATGGGAATGCAGGCTTGACATTTGATCAATCCTTTTTATCTCGCTCTACGGTCAGAGAACTGCGTATGTCACAAACACACACACGCAAAAAATATTTTACAATTGTCCAGTTTAGCAACACTGTTCAGTTCTCACCAACAAAAAAGTCAATCCACTGCAGAGCCTGAGAGAACTATTGGAGAGCTCAGACCTTGACTACAGCCAATAATATAATCTGCTATGGTATTCAAATCTGCAAGCCCTGGCACTTTAAATGTCTTGATAGGTATGTAGAGGTTAAGAAAAGGATAGTGCCTGGTGAAGAAAGTGTAGGAAGCAGAACAACAAAACTACTCTCATTTTCATGTTAGGTCGAGCCTCAGTTGTTGCTTGTTTGTGTCTGATCTGCATCCGATCCAGATTTTATGGGTTACAACCCTGAATCATCCCACTTCCTTTTGAAATGTTCCATGGATATCAGTCCAGACTTCTTCCTGAAAAAATGCTGACACCAAACAGATGTTTCAAACAGAATTTCTATCTTTAACAAAATTCAGATGGACTGAAAAAAACCCCCACAGATGCCAGTTTTCCTGTTTCTTGCGATGCTTTTGTTTTTACAGAGATGATCTTGAGAAAAACAGCTCTAAAATAGCAACTTGTTCAGACTTATCACAGCAAAGCTTTACAAAGGTTAATCTGTTTTCAGTAAGCGTGAACTCTACACCTTCAGATGGTATGAAGCCATAGAGAAGAAAGTTGCAAGAACTTTGCACCAGCCAGCACAGACTCCTCCTCAGGCTGTTTTCATCAGCTCTCATCATAGACACTGCTTAGACAAAATCCCCCTCCTTCTAATTATGGTGTTAACAATATTATATTGATTAATATCAGATGAACTCAAGTCCTGGCACTAATCAGGCTATTATGAAGATTCCTCCATCAAGGTTCATGTTTTCTGTGTCTCTCCCTCTGTCTTGCTGTAACTTTTTGTTTGTGTGAACCATATGTCCCAAATTAATAAATCCAGGCAATAAACTGAACCCTCTTCACTCTGTCACTGCTTGTCACAGAAGAATTGGCCTCAAACTTATTTCCTCTCTCTCTCCTTCTCTCCCCCTGTATCTGTCTCTCTGTCTCTCTGTTCTTTCTGTTTTCGTGCAAGTGTCCCAGTTAAGAAATTGCTTACATCCCACTCAGTCTGGGGCTGGATTGAAATTTCCCATAGGGTATGTACCAATATGCAGAGAGCACACTTCGACAGATGCCATCAGAGAACAAGCATATGAATTACCAGGCAGCCTGCCATCTTTGAGTTCAGACAGAATGGCATTAATACCTGATTACGATCCAAACAACAACACAACAACAACATGAAAGCCAGAGCAACTGGGAGCAGGTAAAGGTTTCATCATTTATATATTAATGGATTTACTAACAAAGACTCTACTACCCCCCTCTAAAGTTAAAATGTCATAGAGGCTGCCAACAATCAAGGGACTTTGGTGAAAAATAATAGGGGTAAGGATTAAGATGCCGTCAGCAAATCACGTTCCAATAAATTTGATATTCCCCTCTGCTGACCATAACTTATTCAGAAGCCATCACAAATTTATGACTACAATCAAAGAAAACACGATGATTTTAATTTTAAATGGCTGTAAATATTGGCATTACCCAATTAAGTCACATTTGAATGGAGAAAAAGTACCTGCAAATGAACCATTAACACTTAACCTCTATGTTCAGAGAAAAAAAAAAGTTTGATTTACAGTTAAGAGGGAAAAAAAGCTTGGCAGAATACGATTTTGTGAGGCAATTATTGATTTATTTAGAAATGCATTGATTGTATTATACACATGAATCACTTTTATTTCAAAAAGAACTTCCTCTAAGTCGTAAGTGTTAAGAGAAGTTCAAAAGCAACAGAACATTTAGTGAAGCCCATGCAAAAGTATTATATTTTTAGTATTATTACCCACTTTAGACTGGCTGCAAAAGTACCAGAAACCTCATTCACACCCAATTAAAAAACTGATCTTCACAATGAAGTGTCTGAACACCTCATTTCTTTATCATCATCAACTGTACAGAGATTAATTCTTTGGTAAGTGGTGATTCTTTAAGATAGTTTTGCTCATGTAAATAATATGTCTGAAATGACTATCTGGCAAGCACTCTCTAGATGTCTTCGAAGAAGCTACAGAGCTGCCTTTTTACCTTATTCGAACTCCAAAGAAGCGAGGGTGAATCAAGCTTTTTCAAAAAAGCTCTATGGATCAAACATTTTTTGTTTGAAAATGGACAGGTCTGTTACAAAAGAAGGGTTTGTGTTTGTATGTAATGAATATTTGATAGATAAAAACAAGTTGTGAAAAAAGGAATGAGACTGTAACCCTTGTGCACTACGTGTGTCCAAATGTATGCTTTTATACACTGATGGATTAGTCGCACAAGCCTGACGAGCCTGACAACAGGCCTCAGGTCACAAAAGGTCAGAGGAATGAAAAGGTTTGTTGATAACTTGATGACAGACTGTTTTTTTTTTCATTCATTTGGTTGTTTGTTTTGGAAGTAAATTAAACATCACAATGAAAACAACAACAGTAACAAAAAGACCCAATAAAAAAAAAACAGAAAGAAACTTGAATGATTACAAGAGTTGCAAACAGCTACACAGCAACAGAAACGTCAAAGAGAAACAAATGAAGAAAAAGTTTGATTGAATGACTATAAATGTAAACAAGCTACTTCTCAGCAACAAAAAAAAATGTCAAAAATGAAGGCACCACGACAAAGTGGCAGGAAATGACAAAAAAGGGACAAACAGCTACATTACAAAAAAAGTGAAAGCAGAAAGATAACAAAGCTAAGGTGACAGAGAAAAACTATAAATGTACACAAGCAACAACAATACAAAAGAATTCCCCCTAAAAGAAACAGATGACCACAAAGTGACACTGAATGTCTGTAAATGCACAGTATACAATCAAAAAGCTTTTGAGAACGGCCTCAAAGGTAAAATAAATAAATGAATAAAAATCATTGCTACAGTTAGGTTCAAAGAACCACAATGTGAAGACAAGAACTACATTAACTACACTTAAATGAGACCTCAGAGCATATTTCTCTTGGGTAGGTGGAGTGGTTTTTTTTCCAGGAGCACTGACTCACTGTGTGATAACCTACTGTCAATGTGCATACATACAGACATGTCGTTCATCATATGCTCATTGTTTCTATTGAGAAAAGTCTTTTGACTTCATATATTTGGCACATAGAGCTACTCTTTGCTACTTACTGTTAAGAAATGGTCATGGAACATTCATAGTGTATATGATATTGTGCTGGCATTAACTAGAGGTCATCAGTTTGCACGCCAAATGTATATAGTTCAGATATAAACACATTAGGAAGCCCCTTTTACTATGGACACTTTGCATTAAAAATGCATCTTTGCCATTCAAAACTGCTTGCTTTAAATTGATTGGTAAGATTTACACTTTTGAAATCCATCTATGCAGGTAAAACCCATGAAGTGTTGATGGACATCTACAAGCCCTTTATCAGTCACCTCTTTGTTTTAACTACTCCATGAAGAAACAGCCGTTTTAACAAATTCAGAGTGAACTATTCGAGGACTAGCGTAAGAAAGCTCTAATTGAGTGCTTCTCTTCTACTGGCCGTTGCTGTCTCAGCTCTTCAGCTTTAGGAAACAGATCGTGGCGACTTTGATAGGCCTCTTCCTGCTCTCAGCACACATCATGATAAATGATCCATTTCGGAGTCCGTAATGGATGCTGAGGAGAAGCACTCATCCTTCTAACATTGAACTGTCTTCTTCTCTCATTCAGACGTGTAGTCATCTCATAGAGCACTGTCTGTCTTTGATGGGGATTTGTTTTGTCATGCAGGGCAAAAGAGAATATTATATAACCTTGATTTGTAACATAGTTGTTTGGTTAATTGAATATAAACTTACCTTTGCCACTTTATAATCAATAACTTGAAAATTATCTCATACAGCTGGAAAAATGGTTTGTCAAAATCTTTTTTTTCTAATGTTCAGGTGAAGTAAAAGTTAGAAGCAGGATGTAGTTTTGACCACCCATACAGCATTTGGTCAGTTAAAAAAGGCAATCTGATGATTTTATCCCACTTCCTGCTTTTCCGTTACAGGAAAACACAAAATCCCATCAAGGATATTGACTTCCTCTTCTCTCCAATCTTATCTCTGCTCTTTCGTGTGTGAGGAAACAGTTGCATGTAACATATACGAGACATAATGTAAGTCAGAGAGGGACAGGTAGGAGGGATTTAAAGAAAAAGGGCAGATTGGAGGGGCGTTTGGATCCCAGATGCCCCTTCCCATATATGTTTCTGCTCGTGTGTGTGTGTGTGCATGTGCTGGTGTGTCTTGGAGTTGACTGTCGGCAGGCGGTGCCTCTGAGAGAGCGGAGAGCAGGGGGAGATGTTTCCAAAGGGGGGCCCAGTCTGTTACCAAGGGGAGGTGGAGATTTACTATCCCACCCAGTCAAAGTGTCTCACTGGTGCTCTGACACACACACACATACACTCACACAGACACACACATAAACACAACTTCACACACACACTCAGACATACTGCAAACTCTCCACAGGAAACTCTGAGCCATAATGCGAAGGCACCTCAGAGCAGACGGGTGTATTGCTCAAACCAAGTGGGATCCGCTGCGGCTTTGATAGTGCGTTAATTACTCATGTGATGTGATACAGATGTCTGGGGGCTTCAGCCGAAAGTTTGCCTGACGCTTTCCAAGGGGGCCAGGCAGACATTTTAGAAGAGGTAGGTGAAAACCAAATGTATTTATTATT
The DNA here is from genome assembly GCA_008086565.1 of Thalassoma bifasciatum. Lineage (NCBI taxonomy): Eukaryota > Metazoa > Chordata > Actinopteri > Labriformes > Labridae > Thalassoma > Thalassoma bifasciatum. Next base: position 1,617,036 of record RPOG01000005.1, read on the forward strand.
TATGGCTGGATCAGTTTGCGTGCTGTCACAGATCCCAGCAGTGTCATGCTGATGCTAAACTGTGATGCTACTTGAAGGGCTGGCTGCTAAATAGTTCTTTGTGTACTTGGTGACAGCTGGGACTCTGAACAGGAACATCTCTGGGCTATAAGAGTTGCCTGTGCTGTGACAGGATGAAAAGGGCTACACTCTAGATGTGGCACTTGAAACTTTATCTGCTCTTAGGTTGGAGTTTAGATGAATGAATCAGTCTCATGTAGTCCTAAGAGTTTGTAGGTTTTCTTGTGAGGAGGTGGTTAAGGTGAAGACATAACTAAAGCATAAAAAGGAGAATCCAGGGTATGGCTATTTTTTTTTCTTCTCTTTTCCTTAATCCAGTTTTATCATCCACTTGTATTCTTGTTACAAAAAAAGTCCTTAAAATCCAGCCTGCAGTCTGTCTTTCATGTAAAGCAATCTCCACATGTTTAAACTTCTCCAAATTAGAACCAGAAGAAGAATGCAAAACTGAGGGAATCGGGAGCTTTATATGAAAACAGCATGTTGGGACACAAAGCCTCTTTGTATGGATGCAACATTGTTGACAGAGAGACACAAATGAAGGCTTCATCTTCCAGAAACAACAAATAAGATGCCCGTTGCGCTCTGCTGATGCCTTTCCCTCAAATGTCTGACTGTAACCAGTGCTGGCATCCCCCATCTGTGCCCCCTTGGCAAAACCTTTTTGAAGTCTTGAAGGAGTTGCTTTCCTTCCTCACAGCTTTTGAAAGGACAGTTTAGCTTTCCTGTGAAAGACGCTTTTGTTTCACCTTTGTTAAACTGAACTGAGGAAATAATATGGGAAAGCTAGAAGTAGTTACATTTTACCAGTTGTGCCGTCAGAAGAATAACAAGATCTTTCGTGTGTTGTTTGTTCTCTTCTCTCTGCAGTGATATATTGGGACAGTCTTTCAATCAGTGAAATCAAAGCGCCAAATGTGTTCCATAATGGGCAGCTCAGCTGTGCATATGCTGCTGCTAATGGCCTGTATGGCAGCCAGAGGAATGTGCCAGACAAACAGAGCTGAAGTAGAGGAGGGCCTCCCTGTCCATTCCACCCTCCACTCTCCGGCTTTTGACAGCAGCACCAGGAGTCCCATCACAAAGCCGGGCCTTCACCTGGAGGCCAGAGAGGCTGGCGCACAGGCCGTGGTATCTGCAAGTCAAGGGAATCAAACTGTTGAAAAGAAACCACTACGGCCTCCATCGTGTATATCAAGGACGACTATTAATCACTATTTCAAGTACATCAACACTATCATTTCCGTCATAGTGTTTGTTGTTGGCCTGGTTGGCAATGCCACCCTGCTTAGGATTATTTACCAGCACAAGTGCATGAGGAATGGGCCCAATGCTCTCATTGCAAGCCTGGCGCTAGGGGACCTCATCTACATTATCATTCATATACCCATCACTATGTACAAGGTATGGTTTTTAGCTCTTTTTTTTCTTTTATAAGTTTTCTCTCAAAGTACCTGAATGTAATCTGTAAGTGTTCATGAAAATAAAATGCAGCAACAAAGGAAGTGATGCGCAGAAACAAAGTGCGGTATCAATGATGGGAAAAGGCACGGAGGGGAGTGTATGAATAGACGGGAAAGGGTAATCAGTGGAGGTTATCATCCCTCTGTGAGCAAAATAGTGATGAGAGGAGCAGGGATATGGTCAGCTTATGTAAACAGAAGAAACTGGTTGTGTCACACATGCCAGCAGCTGATTGACCTTGAACATTAGCCATTACCTATTATCAACATGTTTCATTCTTTCTAAACAAAAATGAACCTCGAGTAAGTTAAGTAAAGGCATATCTGTAATGTTAAATCCAAGCAAAAAGTGAAAGTCAAAAGTTAGTTTAACACTATTATGTAGCTCAAATAAGAGCTGGTCGAACTTTTTGGAAAGAGCATAACTGTGTTTATGAACATATCTAATGTAAATAGACTTTTAAAATAATCAGCAAATGATAAAATTAAACTTACAAGTAGCTCCTGGGAAAGTCTTGGGGGCAAACACAGAAACAAACAGGTTCAAAGCAGAGAAAGAAAACCATGATGGCTTCCTTGTTATTTTTTTAAATCTGTAAACTGATGATTGGTGGTAAGTTTTATATTAAGTGATGATGCTGTAAAAACATTGATGTTGATGAATAATAGTCAAGTTTTTTTGTTAGTGCTTAATAATAATTAATAATAATTAATAAGAATTACGATTAATTCCCTTGCTCTATTTTTGTCTCATGCCAAGGTTTATAGGTAAATCTAATGCTTTTACCAATGCTATTTTTTGAGTTTCGTTTCTATTCTTCATTAAAAAAATGAGTTAGATTCATCCTCTGTGCCAAATATGTACTACAAAGATTGAATACCTTTCTCTTAATCAGTCTGGATGTATTTGCAGGTTATAGCTTTGCATCTTCAGTTTCTGGCAACTTGAAACTAATGTGTTTACCTTTGCTTCATGGACTGGGCCCCTAAAATATGAGGCGTTTAATGATGAAAAATTATGCTTGAGGCTGCTGCATTAGGTTGATTAATACCAGTAAATAATGTCCTGCTCTGTTTATGAACTAAGAATGATGACTCAATAAGGCGATCAGTCAGCTAGATTTCTCCAGTGTTTTATAGGATGCCGTTTTACCAGCACAAAAAATGAGAAAGCCACCTGGTAAGAATTAACTTGGGACTTTGAGGGTAGAGTAACTTTGTACTTTGAGAAACACATGTGCAAAGAGGAAAAAAATCTTACTGGGGGGAGGGAGTTTATACACAAAGAAAGACAGACCTACGTGTACAATGCTGAGACCATGTTTAGGCCCCTTGTTCACATCCTCGAGGCCATGACAGTTGTTTCCAAAAATAATCAGCTACTTATACACTAAAAGACAGTGACGTGGGCCTCTTTCCTCTGCTTCTCCTGGGAAACTTTAACAGCTTGAATAAAGAATAGAGGGCCAGGAAGCACCACACGGTTCTTCCTTTAGCTTCAATATTTGGGAAAACTTTTCTGTTAATGCAGGTCATGTTTCACTTAAGAAGAAGTGTAAAGCAGCTGGGATAGAAACAAAGGTCTCAGTTCACAAGGCTTGGACTTCAGTTCCCAGAGGAAGTAATATGATTAGAGGCTCTGGAAGTGACTCTGTGTTACAAGTTTTGGGACTTTTTTATGTCTGCAGGGGATGTGGACATTTCATCAGCTCATGAGATCCATGTGGTTTGGGTCTGATTAAACTCTAACTGATGCTGAGATGACATCTGGGTCTTCAATGTGCCCCAGTTTACAGAGAAATTGCCTTAGATGGACTCTAATCATGGTCAGAACAAGTCCAGCACCAATAGTGAAAATGATAACAGACTCCCTAAGGACTCATTATGTTATTTTTCCATCAAGACAAACTGTAGTTTTATGATGGACTTATTAATGTGCATGAGTATAAATGCATTATAAGAAATTCTACTCAGATGAGTATTTGTGTCTCAGTTTTCTTGTGTTTCTTCATCAGCTCCTGGCTGGACATTTTCCATTTGCAGACAGACCTGCTGGCCTGTATCTGTGTAAGCTGCTGCCCTTCTTGCAGAAAGCATCGGCGGGCATCACTGTTCTCAACCTCTGTGCCCTCAGTGTGGACAGGTCAGTGCTTTTTCCATTCACAGTGCATTATTATGATGATGGGTTTTTTTATGTAGTACACAGTAATTTCCCCAAACTTCTTGTGTTTTGACATTGCTTCTTTCTCTCGTAAAGGTTTTATTTGTTTTTTTATAATCCCACTGAAACCTATAAAAGCTGCAGTTTTCAAAAAAAAACCCAATATAGTCTGTTAAAGCATGAGCTATCATGTTGGCCTGTATTCTTAAATACAAAGAACCCATCTGTAACAAACAAGAAAACTGCTTAAATATAGCAGCTTTCAGACACCAGTTAATATTTTTGAAGTGGAAAATGGAGCAAAATATTTTATTATGCCATTTGTGAGTACATAATAACAGATTGTTTTGCCGTGCTGACTGCCACGCCTGATTGTCTCCACTTGGCTAATGGCTGAATATACTGCCATTGATCAATAAATTAAAGCAATAAGGAAGAGCAGGTGAAATATTGCTGCTTTCAAATGGAACTCCTAGAGTCAAGGCATTAAGTAGTGCACAAGAAAGGTAATGGCAACATTGATGACATAACAGTTCAACACAGATAACACAGCAAATTTCAGCTAACTTTGGAAAAGATAAAACAACTGAAATACAACTTTGATGCAACATCTGTATGACCAAAGGTCTCATTGTTGAGCGCCATATTTAACCTTCACAAACACTTTTATTTTATGATATTTCAGTTTAAAGGCTTGGACGTCCATTTAATAGAGACAATGATGATCTTTATCGGGAAAGGTCTATACTGATTTAGCAATCTCACCGGGAAGTTATTTATCCGCCTCAGGGCTTAAAACTTTTTTGATGGGCTTCTGTAATGGAACCATTTGATGTGATTTATTTTATATGCAACATTAAGCATATGAAGCATGTACTAAAGAGTGTATATGATGTTACTACCAAATGCTCTAATATCTTATATAATAGTACCTTAATAGAAATCCCTGGATGAATAAATCATGATCATGAAGTACATAAGCTAAGAGCTCATTTACTTCATGCTCTACGGACAAAACTTGCAAGATAAGAGCCTCCGTAGCTCCAAGGTTCAATCAGGCAGACATTTTTAATGACCACTATTGTGAGAAAAAGACTGCAGGGCTGTGCAGTTGTGCTGAAGAGCAGATGTTTGTGTGTTTATTATTGAAGTACTTGAGACTCTTTTGTATCTTTTCAATGTTGGAGGAAGAGAAAAAGGTGGCTACATTACCACTTAGTAAAATATAAATGCCGCCATGTTGTTCAACAGAGAAATTCAAATGTGTCATGAAAAATATATTGTTTTTGCCATAAAATCTTGATGCAGGATTTTACTAAAACATTTCGACAAGTGGTTTCCATTAATGAAACAAACAAGCAAACAAGGATTCTGTGCATGCTGGGAAGCAAAAGCCAACAGACAGACCCCTCTGCCAACATGGGTTGCTCTGTTTGGAGGCTTTACAAAAATATAAATATTAGATATTTAAAATAAACAATTGATCATCTCTCCTCATCAATTCTTAACCTTTTGATATTCTTTGCTGACTGAGCAGTTTGTTGTGTTTGGTGTGCTGCCATGCATAGAGAGAAATTGTTGTTAGCTTTGTCAGTCAGGAGGGATAGGAGAAGTAATAACTACTGAATTATCTCTTTAGACTGAAGGCAGCTGAATATCTGCAGCCCTGTATCCATTTATAAAAAGGCTTTTGTTGTCATACCCTGGTAATTGTGTTATATTATTCACTTTGTTTTCACTTCCTCATTTGTTTCCTCGGAGTGCTATCACATTTGCTCCAGTTGCAGTAACTTACTATGTTCTAGTGACACCAGTTTAATCCACTAATCTTTTTTTTTCTTATCTTTAACAATGTTATTATGTGATAACAATACAAATGCTACCTAATACCAAACATCAAAACATATTATGAAAGACGAAAATGTCAAGAGATAATGGAAGACTAGATTACTGATTGATTATTCTTAGCAATCAAAAACAAAAAAATATTCTGACTGTGCAGTTGCTTGGGCTGTAGCTAGAAGTACAAAAGTCTTTGCTTAAACATGTGTCCCTGAGGCTGGGGTTGATCAGATTGTGAATAAACACTCGTATCACATTGTACAGGGCGTTAAAGAATATACATCTCCAAAGTAGGGGTAAGTTAGGGTAATGTTACAAAAATGCCATTAACTGGTGGAATCTTCTGTCCTCTACATTACAACGAAGTTGGTGATCAAGTTCTCAAAGTTCTTTGATTATGACATAAATCCTTTAAGATTTGGGTTGTGTCACATGAACTTTCTTTTCTCTCTTTTTAAATGATTGCTAAAATGTCAATTCTTTATCTGTGTTAATCAAAGTTGAGGCAACTGCAGAATGTAGACGTCACGTGACTTATCCATGCATAACTCCTCCTCTTTGTATATTGTACTTCAGGAGGGCCTAAGGAGTTTCGTCAGAATCTAACACAGTCCAGTATCTCTGATCTATGTTTGATTCTTTGTTTTCTCTTTCTTGCCCTTCACAGGTACCGCGCTGTTGCGTCCTGGAGTAGAGTTCAGGGTGTGGGCATCCCTCTCTACACAATCATTGAGATCGTGTCCATTTGGGTGGTGTCACTCTTTCTTGCGGTGCCTGAGGCCATCAGCTTTGACATAATCAGCTTTGACTACATGAACCAAACCTTCCACACCTGCATGCTGAACCCAAAGTCCCGCTTCATTGAGGTACCCTGTCATCCTTTCTTTATCATTTTTAGATAAGAAAACGCTGTTTAATGTTTTATGTCCCCATGTTTTGCTTGTACTGGGGCTAAGATGTGCTGTTCATTAGTACACAGTGTTGAGATTCTCATATGAATGGTGTTTGAATTTTGCAATTGGGAGACAAAACACAACTGAGTTGATGAGATAAGAACCCAGCTGCATAGATATTACTTAAAGTGAAAGTAAAAGTTCAATGTTAAGTCTCCATCAGCTTGAAAGGGTGCATTTGTTAGACATGTACTGTATGTGTGGAGTATCAGTGACTATTAAGCATGTGGTAATGTTCAATTTTGGTTCATCAGTCACTACATTTCCTGCCTGGTAAATAGTATCAAAACACAAATAAATCAGAAACCACTGATAAGTAAGGGCGTGCAACCACACACAAATGTTTTTTTTTCAAGCTAAGAGTATTAAGTACTGTTTTAAAAGTTAAACCTACTTTTCCCTCTCTTTTCAAGTGTTTGCTGCAATCATTTTAAAACCTCACCAGTAGTGTGTCCAGATGTTTTTGGCTGAGGTGGCCAACTTGAGTAATGAATTTTGTAAGAATGGTATTAAGTACTGTGTATTTGCAGGAAAGATGAACATTTTTCCCCTTATAAATTGCTGCAGTGTTTATCATCAAAACTTAACAGCAAGAGCCATTCAATCAACAGCTTTTAGTAGTTAGGACTAGAATCACCATCTACAGTATCTTTTTTTTTTTTTTTCAGTGATGTGTGGGAAAATGTCAGCTGAGTTTGCGCAGAAAGTAGGCAGAATGCCAGCACTTTGCTGTTTAGGATAACCCTGCTGAACCAGCATGTTTATATCACAACTAAGACTTATAAAGATCATCAGTGTCAAGCAGTGACTTCTTGGGCTGGATGAGAACCAACATCAGATCAATGAAGAGTACACAAAAAGGAGATGTTTTGAAATCCTGATAAATGAACACGTAGACTCTTTCACCTCATCTATGTGGATGGAAGACAAAAGACCTCTTTACCCTCATGACTCAGGGGTCATGACCCAGCCATGGCTACCCTTTTGCACTCTGTGGACCTGTCTCTGAGTCTTAGAGCTCATACTTGATTGCAGGACAAGTATAATTGCTAAGCTTTAAAATCTGGTTGTTGAAACTCAGCCACGTGTTTCACCTGTCATCAGATATCAGCAATACAACAACAGTGGGACTCTAAATAGCACATTTCCTTCCTTCCACATCTCCACCATTTGAGTAGCTTTTTGGATACAGACGTGCAAACCTGACATTTATGTTTTTAATTTTTATGGAAAATGCTGATCAAGGTCCTTGAAAATTTGTACGATTTAGAAACTGATGTACTAACACATTTTTTTGTAACCACAGAAAGCCAGATGTACTACGATTGCCTGTTTTTTAGACACTCTCAGAGTGCACATGTGGCACTCACATACTGTATTTCATAAGGTCTGGAGTGCAGGGGAAGCCTGGTGGTGGTGGTGTATCTCTGAATCCTGGAGTCTTTAAAATATTAAAAAGACATTTTCTCTCAACAGATAGATTCATGTTTCAAGGGGATCGTGTTAAGACTTTCAAGTATAAACTCTATCTTTCTTTCTTTGTCACAGAATTTGATGGAAGCTATGAGAAAACTGTTGCTAAAAATCCACCTTAAAATTGGGTAACCAATAACAACCATGTTGTTATTGGTTACCAATAACAACCATGTTTTTATTCATGCAGTTATTTCTTTGACGTGTAATTTTCTCTTTTGAATATTTTTTTTGGAGATCTACATAGAAGCTAAGGACTGGTGGCTGTTCGCCTGCTACTTCTGTTTACCTCTGGCCTGTACTGCTTTCTTTTACACTTTGATGACCTGTGAGATGCTGAATCATAGAAAAGGCAGCCTGCGAATAGCCCTCAGTGAGCACCTGAAACAGGTAACTATAATGGAGCCCCTTACTCCTAAACACAACTCCAGCTTCAGGTGTTTTCTTTTTTTCACTCACAGTATGTGACAATCTGTTATTTGTAAACATTTGGATCATTTTAAGGACATCTCACGTTAAGCTCATATTTTGTCTTTCTTTCTACAGAGGAGGGAGGTGGCCAAAGCTGTCTTCTGCCTTGTTCTGGTCTTTGCCCTCTGCTGTTTTCCACTTCACCTCAGTAGGATCCTTAAGAAGACCATTTATATCCCCAACGATAATATGCGCTGTGAGCTGCTCAGGTGAGTTACTCATTAACCCACTGACGAAAAAAAAAAAAATGTAAAAAAATAAAAAGTAAGATGAATGTGTGAAGCCAGGTTTTCCAAGCACTTATTTTTCTCAGTATCTAGAAAGTATAAGATTTTTGTGTTTCCAAATAGTTGGAATAAAAAAAAGGTTCATTGCACAAGAAGTTCATCGAGAGTTAATGACATCAAGCTGACAGATTTTCTGTTTATATTTTCAGTTTCCTGTTGGTTCTGGATTATCTTGGACTAAACCTTGCATCAATCAACTCCTGCATAAACCCAATTATCCTCTACTTTGTCAGCAAGAAGTTCAAAAACTGTTTCAAGGTACAGCATTTCCCCACCAGAGATGGATATTAATGAGTGAAACACAACTCAAACCTTGACTCTTAATCCCTCTCTCACTCAACACCCAAAAACATTCACACTCTTGAGACACAGTCTGGCCTGTAAAGAAAACAGTGAACTCAGGCGTTTATCAGTGACACAGAGGATATGACTAGGATGACATTCCATGAGCAATGTGTAAAAGCAGCTCAGTGATCTATGTATGCACTTTGTATAGCAGAGGTCAAACACTGTAAATGCCTGTCAGAGTGAACTGAGTTGGAGATAAACCATGCCTCAAGTTTATTCTATAAAGGACGGTAAGCCAATGGAAAAAGTGGCAACAAATTAAGAACAACATATTGAAAATTAATGACATGAGAAAATCACTTTCTGACATTTGGAAAAAAAAATTTCAGCTTGTGTCTAAGGTTAAATAGGAATATATAACATCCATCTCATTTCTGTCAGATAAGTATGGGAAAGGAGATCAGTGAGATTTCAAAAGAATGTTATGACATTTTTAGAAGGAACTAAGACTGGGCAAGCTGGCTCAACCTGACAGTGTATAAGTCATCATTGTACATTAATACTATGAATAAGTCACAGATCTCTGAGTTCAGCCACAAAAAACTTCTTTATGTCGTAAGGTTGTGGATAAACTGTGGTTTAATTTTTATAATAAGTGAAGGAAATAATGGGTTAAAATATTCACATAACAAAGCATCGGAGAGGTCGTAATGTTTTTCAATGACCTGAGTCTGGAAAAAAGTATTCATGCAGAGTAGCTGTACATCTGCAATTTGTTGGTTTTACACTTCCACACTTGAAGACTAAACTTTTCATCCATCTTTAGAGGGGCTGGTATTTTAATCAATTTTGGTTAAGGCCAGACTTACTTTCCTTGCTCTACTAGTCTTGGGAATAATACACCATAAATATGGTAAAGTCAGTACCTCTGCTAAATGTACCAAAATGTTAAACTAACTCTTTTATTTCTTCCATCTTTTCTTCCAGTCATGCTTGTGCTGTTGGTGTTATTCTGGCAACCAGATAGGCAGCATCGGACTCATGAATGGTACCAGTATTCAGTGTAAGAGCCCAGAGCCCAACAACCTGCACACTGACCGCAGCCTCAGAAAGGACAGCGATTGATCCCTCAGCTGAGGAACACCAGAACATTTCAAGCACTCCATTATATTCAGCTGCTTTGAGTGCAATCTCTGCTCAATCTGGAATGAATACATCAAGAAGATTATGAATTAACATCCTACGGACCCCTGAGGCAACACATGCGCATGACAGCAACGAATCAGGAACTTGTGTCAAAAGGGATAAACAATAGAGCTGGTGCACAATGCTCTGATGTTACCGTGACCTCTCAGCAAGAAAAACTTCCTAAAACAAACCTCTTGTATTCCCACCAATGACAGTGACACTGTAGCGTGAGAAAAGAAAGGAGGGAGCGGTGGATGAAGACTATGCCTTAACAGGATGCAGCTGAACAGCTACTATAAATTACTTTCAATCAGTTGTCAAGCATGCTATTCCTGTAAAGGGCAATGCTACTGGGAAGGATGCACAAAGCTACAGGAAGGAAAAGCAGACTGCTTGCTGTCAGGCAGAATGATCGGGAATGGGTATATTCTGCCCCCAAGAGCTGACTTTTCATAGGTGGTAGAAAACAGGAAAGTATGCTACAGACACAAGCAAGGATTAGTTTTCCATTAAACATGCTAGCTAGTGTATTTTAGCCTGTTATAACTGAGCTTCACTGTGGTTTGAAGAGAGGTTGTACTTGAATTTTTTCAGCACCAAGTTTGAGTCCTACTGCTTGACTAACAAAATTCTCTGATTCGTCAGGGAAAGCTGTTGAATGAAATATGCATCTCTGGATCTGCAAAATTTGTATTCTGCTTTGAATAATCATGATCTATAAACTTTTGGTCAGTAATCCAAGAATACTCAATCACAAAATAAAGTGCAAGGCGATAAGTTTAGGAGCAGAAAATCACTTAAAGCAAATGATAAGTAATGAATGATGACAGGTCTCATATCATGTTAGACCAAAAACTGTGAATTTAACAGATATAATAAACACTTATTGTGACTTAATGGTTTGTATAACTGATGGAATTTTTAACAATACAGTGTCTACTTTTATAAAGTGTTTTATTGCAGTAGCAGGAAGAAGTTTACACTCCATCCCATATGCAATGATGGAGGGTAGCAGGTTTTTGTTGTTGTTGTTGTTGTGATGGTAAATACTGCAGGTATAAAATCTATGGTGCGGCCATACTTTTATTGACCTTCTTGCAAATCAGTAAAAAAAGAGGACAGGTTCCACTGTATATAAAAAATGTATTTGGCCAGAACTTTAAAAGTGTGTTAATTTGTGCTTTACAACATATTTCCACTTGAGGCAAGCTGTTATGTTGTCTTTATTTCTGTTGTTGTCAAGTTAGTTGGTATGAGTTAGATGAATATTTTTATATCAAAGTTTAACACGTCTCAAATCTGGGTAATGTTCTGTTTACATGCCCTTTGTCCCAGCAATGTTCTATATTCCTTATTACACTATATTCCAAACTGGTTTCCCGGTTTTTCAGTTTTGATGGCGAGTAAGCAGCAAAATGTCTGCTAGCGCTAGCTAGTTTCTTTATATAGGAAAAACACACATTTTATGTTGGACAGCTCTTTTTATTTTTATATTGTGCTCTTTATGATGACCATTGTTTTGAATACACAAATTAATTTGTGTTTTCCACTGGTGATGAACTTGCATCAGCACAGTTGACGTTATGCATGTAATGGAGTCGGTTTTGCCACAGTGCTGTGTGTGTGATGTCTGTTCCATGTTTTCTGTTTAAGTTTAGTGTAACCATGCAACTGTTTCCTGACCCAGCTATCAGTATAATTTCAATTTGTTGCTCTTTCGTCAAAAAGATCTTCTAGGATATTTGAAACATAGAAAAATATACATCATACTTTTTACTATGTATGGAAACTTTTGACCCACCATGTATGTAGGAGACAGACAGGGCTAAGACATGCTAACAAAAGAAGTGAATAAGAGCTGTTTCCAAAGAGCAAATTATCATTTTCTTATGTAGGGATCATAGTTAGCTAACAGCAACTATATTGCCTTGTACTATTTGACATGTGAACAAATGTAAACCATAAACCTGTGTGTTTTTGAACATGTTGAACATTCTTTTACCCAACACGTGTCAGTGCTGTGTATGTAGTACTGTGTATTTAACTGCACTTCTTTGGATGGAGTGTTTTGCACACTCCTCCACAGAAGAACAGGCCACATCTGTACAGTATTATTTAACCACTGTTCTTCAGACAAATTTCAAATTACCTGCTGAAAATTATATCTCCTTTTTAATTGTTTTACCACGATAAACTTGCTGCTTAAACCAATAAATCAATTTACCATCTCCACTGCTAGGAAAACGGAGGGGTTTTTTTTCACTGTTGTACTCATGTTGGCTTCTCCTGGGAAGTCAAGGGGCCCCGTCTGCTTTTCATCTGCATCTGTGAGAAACAGGCGTCTGGGAGTGATTTGAAGCACACTGTGACCTGTTTGGCAACTGAGCCCTTAGGGTTGCTAATGTCAGTGAAGAGGATGTGAACAGCTCAGATGATGGGAATTTGATACTTTATAACTCAATTCTCATCCATGTTGCCAAAAGAGGGGTTGAGGGAACTCACTGACCATTACTAATCCACATTTGAGTCATATATTAGCCTGGACGTGAACATTATATATTACCCCATAAAAAGTGCTGGAAATCTGAACTTTAAGTTCAACACAAAAATCCTTCTATGTCTGTGTCTTTAATTTCCTAAGCTTTTTCACTATTGAACTGATCTCCTTGTAACACTTCAAAACTATCATTAACTGGGGTTTACACTCATGGTTGCTTTCAAAAGGATGTATTAACCAGAGACATGTAAACTTACACAGAAAGTTCCAAAACACCAAAGATCAACAGAACAATAAAACAGCCATGGCTTTATCGGACATTTGCCTGTTTCTTTTTTTCAGTGGGTTGGCAACATGTCTCAGCCAGGTCATAAAGTTTATGGAACTGGACAGTGTCCCACATATGAAATCATTCCCTATCAGGTCACACTGAGCAAATATAAACAAAAACTGCTCAAATCTTTGATTACCAGGATAAGATGCTGATTATTATATGGCATTTATAGAAACAAACAAAACTGGGGTGGAATATCATATAAGGAAGTGTTAAACAAATCAAAGGGATGTGAGGAAGAGAGAGACTAGAGCAGAGAGGTTTGCTCAGTGGAATTTGATGGGAACCTTGCTTCTCGCCAGCAAAATAAAGCACAAAAATACATAATGAAAAATCTCTAAGGTCCTCAGAGATTCTTTCTCTATCAAGAAATAAGATGAAGTATGACTTCAAGTTAAGCTTTTTGGTAAAAACTCATTTCCAACTAGAACCTTTTATACATAAGGACAGAGTTTATTACTTTGGTTATAAAGGGATTCATGATCCTAGATAGGACTTCAATAAACTAGATTTTGTGTTCTTTCTCTTTGACCTAATTTGATCAGATCTATTCAACTCTGTGTTCATTTGTTCACAAATAATAATAACAATACCATATTATATTTAATTTAACTTTCTTTAAACATGAAAATATCCACTCTGCCCTCTTAGAGGTGTTGACTTTTTCTACCCTTTTTCTTTAACCTATACCTTTTCCCTCCCAGCAACCTCACTACACAGTCACTGCATACACCAATCAATGCAGTAAGGACCTGCTTGACCTGAATTAAACTGTTGCAAGAGGAGTAACTTATGCTGTTTTTAAATAACTTCTGATAAAGCTGTGTGACTCTGAAGACTCAGTCCTACGTCACTTATGTTGTTGTTCTGGAGCAGATGAACTGAAGTGAACACCCTCAGAGAGTCTGAACATTTCCTGACACAAAGGCCTGTGGCTGACATATTAAGATAAATTAGTAATAGTTGAACAATTGCAGACTTGTGTATTCCTTTGACAAAGGAGGTGCACTTTGGCTGATACGATACATCTCAGGAATCAGACAGCATGTCTCCTCCTTGGCTGTGCATTGATTGTTATTATTCCTCAAACCTATTCATTCTACTTATCCTGTCTATTCCTGCAGGGCATGTACTGCTGAAGCTACTTACCCTACAGTAATGGCTATGATTCAGAAAGACATAATGGACGCCACATCCTTTATGCTAAAATCTGCTTTGGGTCTGATCAAACAGAGCATATGTTTATCTACCCTGCCCTTACACGGCTGTACTCAGTCTGCCATTTTGCTTGGCAATGCCTCCAAGCTATCCACCATGGCACTCACTTACACAACTTGTGGCAAAGACTATTTTTAATTCATAAAAGCCAAAAGGATCAATTCAAAATTCATGAACAATCTGTCTTGCTACAACCAGTGATTTCTGTGACTGTGGGGCAGTGGAGACACGGTGCCATAGAAAGGGAAGCTCTGCCTCCCCTCATCTTGCAGATAGGTACAAGTAGACTCACAAATATACACATACACATGCAGACAGCGGGAAGGAAAGGAATGGAATCTGATTAGTACATCACTCACTTTCTTGATAAGAACTAAAAGAAAAAAGAAAAGCCTCAAAGACAGAGAAAGTGTAATTACAATCTTTAAAGCGGGAAAAGGACAGGATGGTGGTTGTCTTACTTTCTAGCTGATGGTACATCTCTTTTTTTATGGAGAGCATCAATCATCCTGTTGGACATAGCCTAAAAACAGCAGCATGTAAAAGTATGTGAATATTCAGAAAATAAAAAACACAGCAACATTCAAGAGATCAACACAAGATTTCAATTTCACAATACATATTTTATGAGATAAATTTGTACTATTCATAATACAACATTAATTTCTAAATACATTTTTAAATAAAGTGGAAAAGTACTAGTGTAAATCTTCAATAAATGATGTCTGAATTCAATTTAGCTTACTAAGAATAATAGGATCCTGCAGGCCATAACTAACACTTCAACATGGTGAGTCTTCGAAAACATATGCACATAAACCACAGCATTCAAGACATTAACACAAGTGCCCAATTTTACCTCACATTTTGTATACAAGGGCAATTTTTGTGCTCAAGATAAACAAAGTGGTTATTTTTTTCATTATGTTTTTACAGAAGCTTAGAAATTATCTGTGTAAATTAGTGGTGGGCCGATTGATCTAAAATATTGATTTATCGATACCAACATTGGTATCAGTATTGATTAGTTGATCATTGGGATAGATTATTAAAATTATCTGTAAATTACTGATTTCCTAAATATCACAATGTTTCTGCAATAGTTAATCTACCATTATGTGCAAGCTCTTTGATCAAAATGATGTATTTAATGCTGGAATATAATAATTGTTGGTACCCATAAACATTGAAATTTACTGTTTCACTGTAATGCAGAAAGAATTAGGGCACATGATTATTTTCTGGTTGAAAAATTAGTGATTTACTTTCATTCACGAACCGAAAAAATAGCTTAGTGGTTGTGTATCAGTCTTGATTAATTTTGGCACACTCATTAATGTACAAAATATCAATATTGATAGGCTGTTGTTATTGGCAAAGCCAGCCCTTTACTATGTATGGGATGTATGTGTATGGGATTTTGCAGTATCGCGCATCACTGATTGTTTTATACGTTTTAAAATAATATATGGTATCTTTGATCAACAATGTGAAAGTGATTGAGCAATTGGGTATCCAAGTAGTCAAAATTACAACAAATTGCAACTACATAGAGGAGCTAAATTACATTTTTCACCCCTAGTCCCGCCTTTCCAAAACAGTGCTACAACAATGGAACGCTGGTCTGTTGTCTTGGTAACTGTTAATTCACATCGCCATCTGCTGGCGAGAACGTACATAACGCAGTCAATGAGAATGCAGTGAAACCGAACTTGCCTATCCCCGAAACCATAGCTCTTGGCCCATTGGCTACCTGCCTGCGCTCCACCAATCACTTTGTAAGTGTAGGTGGGGCTACTGTATGACCAAAACAGGAAATACAAACTCAAAAGCAAAATACTTTTTTCGGAAACTTTTGAGATTCGAAATGAACCATAATTTACTTTTAATCGTTGTTTAGTTAGCAAATACAAGTGGTTTATTTAGGGGATGTTGTTTTACGGTGGTTGATAAGGAGATATTTTCAGCTGTGGGCTTATTATGGTTCACCTGCTTTGTTTGTTTACATGGAGACACAGCTCAGAAGCTAACGTTAGCCACCGAGCTTTGTAAAATCAAGTCATATGAGCTGGTAATTATCCGGAAGCTTTGCCTTCATGAATGAAACTTTACATTTGTGTACGAGCCAGCTTACATGCAGACACAATTACAGTGTTTGTGTGAGAATCTGTTCGTAGAGAGGAGTTTAGTCATGCGAAGCAAACATTAATGTTGAGCTTTCGCAACGTTTGTCAGTGGAGTTAAAGTGTTTGTCATTGAATCTTCCTACGGCCAGTTATAAAGGCCTGCCTGCGTCTTCATGTCAATATGCCTTGTTCCTGTGGGAACTGGAGGAGATGGATCCGGCCGCTGGTCGTTGTGCTGTACATTTTGTTGCTTTTGGTCGTCCTGCCATTGAGTATCTGGGAATTGCAGAAGTCAGAGGTCAGTTCAAGCAATCAGTGGATGTGATTGATGTGTTGCTTTATGTTGATGCCTAGGCCCTGTCTGTTTGACATCAATAAAGTTTAGGTTCGCAGATTAAGGTACTTCTACTAAACTGTACTTGTGTTATTCATGCTGAAATAATGTACACTGTTGCATCTCAAGTTTTCAGAGGACATACTTAACTTTTGAGTCCCTTTAATCATTTAACACATCTAAAGATTCATGCAAGTCAGGTCAAGTCTGAGTCAAGATACATTGTTCATTGTAAACCCTTTCCTTTTAAAGAGGCCTTAATTCTCTATGATTGAGTTAATGAAATCACAAGGTAAAGAATAATCTAGTGGTGAAATAGGGATTTTAAAAATGATTTTATTGTAACCACCTAAGGCTCTGCCTGTCAGACCCATGATACTTAATTTTATAAAACTGTTAGCCTCAATTTAGGGACACTGCCCAAATCATGTTTTGGATATATTGCAACATTATGCCCAATTCAGTGAATAAAATGTGTATTTAGCAACAGTAACATCTAACAACCAAACTTCCTGTACAAAGACTAAGCTTAGTTTTCATACTAATCAGATTTTACTTTTCCCAAATAACAGGAAAATAAAAACAATACATATAAACAGAAGCTTAGGTCTCAGGAGGTTAAAATCTTCTTCTGCAGACATCTTCAGTACTGCTCTATGATCTCTTCATTATTATGATCTTCTTTTATTCATGGAGGTTACCTAGAATACAGAACTTAAAAATCAAACATTTTATGGACTTGCTCAGTTTTTTTGCGGGAATTAACGAATTTAAGAGCTCTAAAACCGTTTCATCATAGAGCTAGAAAAATGCCACTTTCCTGGACTTAGCACTGGTGAGTTTAATCTGAAATGTGTTGACTTTTTCTTCTCATGTAATCACAGGTTGGCACTCATTATAAAGCATGGTTCATCGCAGGGATTTTTGTCTTCATGACCATTCCTATATCATTATGGGGAATCCTACAGCATTTGGTTCACTACACACAGCCCGAGCTCCAGAAACCTATCATCAGGTGAATACACACACAACCATGCAGTTGTTTGAAGCAGGTTTCAGAGTTTAATGTTTCCATTTTGTTTTGTTTTTTCAAGAATATTATGGATGGTCCCAATCTACAGTTTGGACAGTGTGAGTATCATACTTTTAAAACCTATGGAGACCCATAATAAAAATGGAAATATGATTTGAACAGGTTGCCTCTTTTTCCATGCAATCTATCTTATTTTTTAAATCTTGCAGTGGATTGCACTGAAGTACCCCAGTATTGCAATTTATGTGGACACATGCAGAGAGTGCTACGAGGCCTATGTCATCTATAACTTTATGACCTTCTTGCTTAACTACCTGGAAAATCAGTACCCAAGCCTGGTGTTGATGCTTGAGGTCCAGGAGCAGCAGAAACACCTGCCCCCTCTGTGCTGCTGCCCGCCATGGCCAATGGGAGAGTAAGTGTCCTTCAGAATTTCACTTCCTCACAATGATGAGTCATTCCAGACCCTTTTGATCCATCAAACTGATGCTTCAACTGTTTGCCTTAATTTGTGGCAGCTGACACATCACGAGACCATACAAATGCTGAGTCTGCAGCCAATGCTGGACTTACTTGTGGTGCTGAATGAATCATTGTCCATTAAGTGGCACTTTGACCCAAGTATTCTAGTGTGACTGACTAAAAGTCACATTCTTAATTGCCCATAATTAAAAATCTGCCAAACATCCTTTGTCGTTATCCAGATATGTGCCTTCTTTTTTCTTTGAGGTGTTATTGTAGAGGCAAAAGTTTGCTGCATTAGCCCTTGGAATTTCACCAGATAAAAAAGACAATTTAAAAAAAAAGCTTAGTTCAAGTTTGATCAAGAAAGATTTTTTTTTTTCACTTCGTCTTGAGACTAAAGAAATGTTCCCTTCCCAGCACACAACAGATATATGACAGTAATAAGCTTCTAATTAGCCTCAGTCAGGCAGCATATTTACTCAGTTAACATGCTCATGTGCAGTTAATCTAGTATAAAGATGTCTTTTATAACATGAGAAGTAGTTTGTCTAGTCTGGAAAACAGATGAAGAAAACATAGTTGCAGACTGACTGGAGGTCAGTGGCATCAGTCTTAGTTATTATTCAATTTTTTTTCAGTAAAAAAGTATTGACTGTGAATTATCTTACACATTGCACATTTAAAGACTTATAAACAAGTTGAGTTTTTATACACATATTTTTTTTCTGCAGGGTTTTACTGCTGAGATGTAAACTTGGAGTGTTGCAGTACACAGTTGTTCGACCAGTCACAACAGTAATCGCCTTGTGAGTAAACCCTGCTCTTGATTCACCAAATTCTTTTATTCTTTCTAATATTTTTTTGTATTCATGTGTGTTATGACTTCTTCTGCCCCCCTAGGATCTGTCAGCTTTGCGAAGTGTATGATGAAGGCAATTTTAGTTCAACAAATGCATGGACGTACCTGGTCATCTTCAACAATATGTCCCAGCTGGTAAAACTGCTCCTTTAATATTGGCTTGAAAAAAATAATTGTAGGTTTGGGACTGGGTGCATGAAAGGTTTTCTCTGTGTGTCTTTTCTCAATCTAGTTTGCGATGTACTGCCTGGTGTTATTCTACAGAGCGCTCAGGGAGGAACTGAGTCCAATTAAACCAGTGGGCAAATTTCTGTGTGTCAAAATGGTGGTCTTCGTCTCTTTCTGGTAATTCTCAGCTTAGAAAAAAGCTTGAAAACCTGGTTTGCATGGGTTAGGGTTCAACTTTCTTGTATTTACAGCATATAGAGGGGAGGTAAGCTCTTGATTTATGTTGACTTGACGTCTAATTATATATTGGTAAGATGTTTCTGTCCTGTAAATAATTTTAGGCAAGCAGTGTTGATAGCCTTGTTGGTGAAAGTTGGAATCATCTCAGAGAAGCACACGTGGGACTGGCAAAGTGTGGAGGCTGTTGCTACCGGTTTACAGGTAAACTGTGACAATATTAATGCTTAAAAGTGATAGCGTGTCTTGAATTAAATTGCTTTATTAACAGTCAACTAATTAGACACAAAAACACTCCTTGTTTCCAGGATTTCATCATCTGTATAGAAATGTTCCTCGCAGCCATTGCTCATCACTTCAGCTTCACCTACAAGCCTTATATCCAGGAGGCTGAGGAAGGTTCCTGCTTTGACTCTTTTATGGCGATGTGGGACATCTCAGACGTCAGAGCAGACATTTCTGAACAAGTTCGGAACGTCGGTATGTGAATTCTGATCAGTAAAGAAACTTTGTAGTTCTTTGATAGTATTTTCTGTTTTGTTTTTTTTTTACATCAAGATTAATGTCAAGAATCTTTTGGCTCCTATTTGCAGGGCGAACAGTCATGGGTCGCCCGAGGAAGTCCTATTTTGGTGAGGACGGTAGTGCTGGTGAGCGATCTGGCCTGCTCTCTCCTGGCTCCCAAGATGCCATCACAGAGGCGGCGTCCAACCCTGTGTCACCCAACGGTCAGTACCAGGGCCTGGGCAGGACCTTAACACCGCACTCTTTGTCGGCTCCAGCTGGTCTCAGCTCGGCTCCATGGGATGAAGGACATGAAGCTCAACCTGAAGAAACCCTTGAAGAAGACCAATCTGACCAAACCAAAGAACCAGCTGAAGGAGATCTGATTGTGATCACCTAGCTGAGCATTCAGGCTGACCAGAGACTCTACCAGATATGGCTGGGCAGGACCCAAACACAGACTTGCCGTTTTAAGTCAGATGTTACTTAACTGACGAACTCAAAAATGGCCAATGGAATATAAGTTTCCCAACAAAAGGACCGTCTGTCAGAGACAGCTGTTAGAATGTTGAAGACAGTTATGTGGCTCAGTGTGCTCTGCTAGAATGGTTATAGTTCATTTCAATTGGGAAACCTTTGAGTATTTTGTTGTTGTTATTATTTTAGTTATATCATGATGTCTGCTGTGACAGATGGGTGATGAAGACAAATATGCAATTTTAAAAAGTTTTCTTTATCTTAGTTAAAAGTAATTTTAGAGCACATTGCTGAAACACACTTATGTAAATCTGCAATGTTAAAGCACATTAAAAGTCCACATCTCTCATTTTTTCCTCAAGAAGAAGAAAAATATGTAGAGGTAAGAAGCTAGGACTGAAGCAACAAATGACTGGGTTGCACAGTTAGGACCTAAAACGGGCAGGTTGGAGCTTCTATTTGACAGAATAGCAACACTAAAGGATCGATAATACACAATTTACAGTTTAACCTTTGAGTAGGTACAGGCAATTATCTAAGCAATGTTGATTTAGTCTCAAACTGCACAATCAGCACATTTGAGTAATTTCCCATCAATAACCTTAACTGCATAGAGCTCACTCCGTTGTGTTTTGTTTATGAGCTGTTCTTCTCAGATGCCTTTTTCTGTGTGCAGTAGTACTTCTCTTTCAACTGCATCAGTGTTAATATTCAGGGTCATTCACTTTTTAATTATCAGCTTTTATTTCTGTTACTTGATGAGATGTTTATTTTCTTTTGCTGACAGGCTGAAATAATTCTGGTTTCAGCAGGGAAACATAAATGTTTAATAAACGTTGTAAGATGACAGTTTGTGTCAGAAAATACACAAATGTATTAAATTAGCAGCATTATCTGCATCATGTCCAGCTGTCCAGGGAAGGATATATTGCCTTGTATGATTTTATTTTTCTAAATAGAGCTGACAGGATCACAGCTGACAGTGTTCCACAGTTTGTTTTAATCCATCCTTGACAGACTCCTCAATAAACCAGAATAACTCCATGTTTTCACAGATTGAATTTGTCATAAGAAAATGACATTTATTGGTCAAACTTTCAAATTTGAGGTGCTGACAAATATATACAGCTAACACAGCTAAGCTTATAATCCATGAACAGATTCAATACTTATATAATGTATGTACAAACATTATATCAATGAAAACTTCAAATGTTTTGATTATGTTATGCTATAGGTCCTTTCACAAACTGTGAGCATAAAAATTCAGCTACCCACAGGTACTTTTGGGGTCAGTGACTTGCTAACTTGATCATAAAATAGGCTCATTTTTTAGAGAACAGTTGGAAATTCGAAGACTTTACACATTTATTAAAAACAGATGCTAGAACCCACATATTCCCTTGTGCACTAGTTGCCTCTGTTTGGCTGAGGTGCAATAAAACATACTAAACTAAACTAGTCCCAATAAAACCAGAACACTCCCTTATCACTCCATTGGTCCAGGATCCTCTTGTATATGAGCTGATATGGATATTGTGCTCTTGTGAAGCTTCACAGCGAGGCAGACCCACTCCCCAGCTTGTACTTCCAGAGGTTGCTGCAGCACAGCGGCTGCCTGCTTCCAGTGAGAATTATGACTGAGGGTGCTGAAGCTGATATCAGAGTCCAGGTAGATATTGTACCAGAAGGGAACTGCGGTGATTCGGCCTGCAGACGTAGCCTGGACCTGAAAAACAGAATAAAGCTTAAGCTACTTAATGTTACAAAAGCAAAATCAGCTGCTGAGGGACTTTTCTCTGAGCTAATAATCTGGAAATCATGAGTCAGGTTTTGCTTTGGTGATATGTGCAATTACAGGGAAAAAGAGAAAAAAAGGCTTTTAAAGTTCAAGTAAAATAAAAGAAAAATAAAAAGCCACCACATTTTTTTTTTTTACTAGAAATTAATTCATTTCCATACGATGTAGGATTATACTTTGACACCCCTGTGAGAAATAAAGGCAGCAGTGATGTTTTAATGTTGGAGACTAGAAAAAAAGTTTTGACCTCCAAAACACTCAAACTGCCTTGAACAGATTTGTCATAAATAACCCTCAAGGAGGTCAAGAAAAGCTTAAGTTTCTCAACGAGAGATTGTTTTTGTGAGTCATTCCTGTGACTTATTTTTCTGTTGGATTTGAAGAAAAGCTCAAAGATTTTGAGAATTTTGTGGATTTCAAGCTCCAATTTGAATTCATGTTTCAGCACTTCATATTTACATTAGAGATATTTATATTACATGTTTGTAGAAAGCACAAGGTCAATGTTTTGCCTCACCTTCACATCTCTGTTAGTGTAATTTTTGCTGGCCTCCATCAGGTCAAGAACAAAGAGCTCCACAGATTCACTGAGATGTCTGCACTCCAGCGTGGAAAAGTCCAGAAAAACATGGACTGGTACCTAGGGGATATAAAAAATAAACACAAGATTTATCTCTGGAAGTTCCTCTCCGAACATATTCTGTGAAGCCATAAAAATCAAAATCAAAGTGGAAGAGTGGGTTAAATCTAAAAGATGTAACTAGAAGCAGGTGCTCCTGTTAGCATTCACCACCCACAACAGAGGGATTGGTATCCTTCTCCAAAAAATTAAAGCAATCTGCCTGCTGTAAAGACACAAGTCAAAGAAAGGTTTGGAATTGTGGTTGTGGTGGTTTTATAACTTTAAGGATTTATGCTGAAGCTTTATTGTTGTATTTTCCCCACAGATGTTTCATTCTGTTGCAAACCCCTTTTTATCTACATTAGGTTCTAGTTCATTGTGTCCATAGATAATCAATCTTTGACTGTTGTTAGGAGACTAATTTTACCCCTAAAATTCCCCAGAACTTGACAAACAGGCCACAGCTGTAGGGCTACAAAAGGAAGCAGCATGGCAGTTTGAAAAAGTGTCACAGTTTCATTTAACTCAGAACAAAAGAATCTTTCCTCCTCCCCATCACACTTGTGTAGGCCTCCACTGTTTGATGTGCTTGATGTAATATGCACTGATGTATTCAGGTAAGACTGTGTCAGGCCGAGCTGTGTGTTGTGTGACGGTTGTGCTAGAAAGTGCCCTCCGCTGAGACAACATCTTTTAAAACAAGCGACCCACGTCTGGCCCTGGGGTTGGGGCAGAATTAGAGCACGAACATGATGAAGGAAAATAAAAATTCCAGACCAAAATGCAAAAAATCTTTCAAGGGAATTGTGCAGCTACTTCAATTCAGTGGGGAAACACACATCAAAGAGGAGCGCGCAAAAGAAAACAGCCCTGGACTTTAATATTCCAGGAGACGAACCTTGTTCAACAAAAGACAACCTGTAGAAAGTAGGAAACAAAACAACTTGATGAGCAGCCAGACTCACAAGAAAAATCTGTTCTGAATTTTTTTTTTGTTTAAAAGTATTGCATGAAATGTCAATCATATTTAACAAAACCCACGGGCAACTTATTGCAACTAATGTGTGAACTTTGTGTGTGAATGACGCAAGCTTACAAACACAGCATACTGCATGTGAAAACTGTCAATATTGACGGTTGCATCAGGAACATGAGACGGAATAAGAGATTTCGAGTGGCCTGAGATCTACAAAAGAGGGATTTTGCAACTGGATTCAAGAAGAGAGCAGAAGTTACACTCTGACAATGGCCTTTAGTGTTCTTCACTGTTAGTGCTCACAATGGAATTATCCTCAAATCATCATAAAATCTCTGATCAATACCTTCATATTTTATGAGCCCACCACAAGTTGTGATCGTATCGTCAGCTCCACCAAGACAGAAGCCCTTTACTTTCTGAATCCTGTTAACCTTGAATATGGTTGGTAACATTGCATCATGGGCCCCCCTTTAACGAACAGATACAAGGATTTTTCAGACCTCTAACTCAACTTTTCCAGGGTAGAATGATCTGCACAGGTATAGCTGTTAGTATTCATAAACATCTCAGGCTAAGTGCTATCTTAAATTGAAAACCATGACTTTTCATGACATTTTATGGCTTTAACTTAAAAAAAAGAAAGGTTAATTTAAGAAGTAAGAATCTTTTTTTTCTACCTGAACCCTTCTATACCTGAGGCCAACAAAATATATACATTACAAGGAACTATTGGTACAACCTATGGAACAACAACAGAGATATGTACAAAGCTGCTTTGATGCTGAAGTACAGGTGAGGAACTGAGTGTACTGACTCTAACTTCTGTTCCCTGAAAGAGAGAAATGAGGTGGACCACTCCTACAGTGCTTCACAAACTGATTAGACCACCACCCTGAATTAACAGCCTACTGCTGATCACCAAAATAGTTTTCAATGTTTCTGTAATGTTTAATTAATAGTATGTGCAAGCGCCCTAATGATAGATGATGTCTTTCATAAAATAAAATAGTTGAGCAGATAATAATTTCTTAATTTTTAAAGTGTGATTTCAATTTGATTTCAAGACAGGGGTGTGTGCACATATAAGGGAAACCACCCTCCTGTATGACCAAAGAGCCTGCTTTTCGACCAGAAGTTCTTGACACTTTCAGTTCCTGAAATAACTCTACTAGGAACTAAATGATTACCCCTGGCCCATTTCTGTGTTTCCACTAAAGGAGACTTTGCAAATCAGGCCTGTGATGTGTGGAGAAAAAAATAAGAGCAATTGCAGTAAATTGCCAGACTGGTAGAGGGCAGTACAACTACAAAGGCAATTCAGTTAAGATGGCACCATAGAAGGCACAATCAGGCTGGAGCTGTGCGTGCAGCACTATAGTCAGTCTTTTAGCATGAAGGACATTTACTTTTCACACCTTCAAGGCAGATGATGACATGTTTGAAACTCCTGCAGAGAGACTGCATGTGTTGTGATTGGTGAAAGAAATGAAAGGGGGCGAAAGTTGTTGATTCTTCTGTCCTGAAATTTGTTGTCCCTGAAATAGCTTAACACTGTCATGAGCCACCACCCAGCCTTGTCAAAATCAACTGACTTTGTCTCCTGGATACTTCTGAGCACTAACCAAACATAGACTAATTGCTTTCGAATAACTATAGCTGACAAACCAAAGTTCATAGTGTAACAATGCTCTAAGCCTCGGAAGCAGATTTTGATTTAATACTTATTTGCCCGAGTCATTGTTAACCGCCTTTACAGCTTACACAGAGTAGAAATTCTTGTTAAGGTTGGCTGAAGTGTCACAGGCATGATGGAAAAATGGTGGGAGGGGCTGCACTCAGTGTTACAAGAAAGCAGAAAGTGTTTCTTCATTGTAATCTTTATGTTGCTTATTGCTACTTTAAGGTACCTTATTTTTATTTGCCTCTCGTGTCAGTCTACTTACTGTGAATTGGTTAATGAAGGGTGCAATATTGAATCCCAGAGTTGGCTCCTGACCCTGGACAGCACTTTCCAGCAGTAATGTATCAGACTCCACCAGCATGCCGTGAACCACAATCCTCTCTGGAAAAATCCGTCCTCCCTCCTCCAGCAGACACCTTTTGCAAATTAGAAGAACACTAATTAAAATCAAAATACCACAAAATTGATCAAAAGTGTTGCAGATGAAACAAAGCAGAGAAGAAATATAACCTTACCTGGCTAGCGAAGCTTTGTCGGTGAGTTTCTGTCTAATGAGGCCACACGTCTCCACGCAGTCCAGGATGATGGCGCTCCACAGCTTCTCCCTGGATGGCCTCTTCAACACCCCCTGCTCGTCTTCCACGTGGTTGAGCCAGAACTCTAGATGCTTTTCTGGGATGTTATTGGAGCGAGCTAGCCTCTTTAGGACTTCTTGTTGCTTTTTCTTCTCCACAGAACTGTACGCTTTTACATGACCATGACTGGCAGCAATAAGAGAGAGCAGAGAGAATCCTTCTGACACATCAAGGACGTATAGGAGGTCACTGGAGTCTGTTGAATCAGACTGAACATCTGATACTTGCTCTCGGGTTTGCTCCTTGAGCCGAGAGATGAGCTTACCCAGTGCCATACTAAAACTCTGATGGTACTCCTGATTGTTGAGGAGTGCCATCTCTGCACATTCCAGCATGGAGAAGTCTTTGGCTTGGTTCTGATCCGTCTGAAGGCAGGCGAGTGCACTGCAAAGCTCTGCCTCTGGGTTTTGTGTCGAGACGGGGTTTCCCAAATCCTGAGAATCCGGACGCTTATCCAGACGGATTTCATGTCCGTCTCTTAGCACAGCCACACTGCACAGTCTGAGGTAGGCATCTCTGCAGGAGACTTCAACTATCAGCTCGTCTTTGGGCTTCAGGACAAACCCTGAAGGAAACATAACAAAGAGAAAAGTATGACAGGCAACAGGGTAACATATCTGTTTGTGCTTCGGCAACACTTAAAAAAGGATACCACCAGAATATTTTTTTTTCTCTTTAAATAAAACAGGGATGTTGAGGAATTAATAATATGAATAATAAACAGTGTTGGGTATTTCACAAACGAGAGGTTTTCATTATACTGAATGATGATTAAAAGTACAGAATGTGAACATCAGAAAGGGTTAATATTGAGGACATTATACCATCAATAAAGATAGTGTGACCTTTTTTCCTTTTTTTAAATCATACTGACTGGGGTGTTAGAAGAGGCTGGATGGGCTTTAAAGATTGAAGTGGAACAAGCCTGACCAAAAACCCACTAAAGACATAAAGAGACTGAGATTTTTTTTCAAACAGAAGAAAGACAGCACAGGGAGGGAGAAGCAGAGGGAACCTGACAAAGAAAAGAGATTCAGGAGACCAGGCGCACAGTAAGGAGGAGGAGGAGGGGGCAGCACAAAAAGGATTCCTGGAGGAATAACATCTGTTCATGTCTTCATGTCAGCATGCGGCTCGTCAGAGGCTTTTGGGAAAGATGCATATTTATTGCCTATAAGAATTTCATGAACACTAAAGAGTGTCACAGGCGATCACGGTGCACGATGTCATGGTGATCAGGGAAACGGATGTTGGTGATCATCGGGAAAGGTGGCAGCTCCCCCGACGCCGCAGTCACCAATTAGCAGAGCTGTGAAATGCTGCTGTGCTCTGTCTGACGGATGATGAAGTGCAATGCCAACTGGAACATGTCACCTTATGTCAGCAACTATTAAATTCATTCTGACCTGGTGTCAAAACAGAGTAAAGAATATACAGTGCTCTTTGTGATGTTTGCTAGTTTGTTAATTATTAAACAAAAACTTGTTTAAACTTCATAAAAGAAAAAAAGTTTTGGCACATATGTCTATGTTGTCCCACAGAAATATTAAAAACCGAGTACATTTTTAAGTGTAGTTCTATCTGTCTTAGACATACTATCATTTCAGGGATGTTGCTGGAGAGATCTTTTCAAGGCTCTATTGTAGCTTCACCTGTATCAACCTGTCATAACAGTAAAATATCCCACTTTTCTGACATGATGACAGATGAAAAAAGTCTGAAATTAACTTAGTATTGCAAAAATGTGTAGAGGAAAACTATAAGCCGCAGTATTTCCAGCAAGCTTCCCTGGTATAGAGACAGGCCTACACAGAATGCCGAATACTGTTTTAAGTGTGCACTGCCCTCATCTGATGTAAAATGGAAATGCGGGTTGGAAAAACAGAAGACAAGGAAAACAGAAAGACTATTCTGATTGGTATTTCAATCGAATTAGTAGTTAAATAAAAGTAGCAAGATGGCAAAAATTAAAACAAAACATGAAATAGTGATGCAAGACTTCCTCTGTTGCCAAAGTGCCTCCCTGTTTGTCTATCAAATCTCACCCTTGGTGCAGTGGAAAGGGTAAATAGCTTGTTCCCAGCAGGTGTTCTCCTGCGGTCCAGTGGACAGACTGTTCTCCTCATCCAAGTGAAGCTGGAACCACACAGCCAGAGCATCGAGCTCTCCCTCTTCAGTGACAGGCAGGTGGATCTGTTGAACGGGTCTGGAGCTCAGGCCCTCCAGTTCCTTGAGTCAGAAAGAATGTACAAAAGAATGTAGCTGAGTAACTGACAGGTGTTACAGTCTGGAGACAATGAGCGGTGTTGAAAAGACACCTGGTGTATAAATAAGTCCAATATAAGGAAAGTGTCTTTTGAGTTTAAAAGTTTTAAATGTGAAGAGTTGGTTTGTTGTGTATAAAGAGTGACATACATTTAACATGTACTTGTCATCTGTCTAAAAATTAGAATAAGAAACCAAAATAGTGTATTTTTCTTATCCCATTCACAGTTTTTTTCGTTTGCTAAAATTTGGCTCATACGAAGCCTAAAAGGTTTTCTTTTGTTTATAGCCAGACAAAAACACCATCGAAAATCTTCTAGATGTTTAAATTCAAGTTTTTGCAATGCATCTCTGTCACAATAAGTTTACATCACCAGCTTTACAATAAACAGACAATATAAAAGCTCATTACAGCTACTCTATCAACTCTCTCTCAGCTGTTAAACTAAACCATGATGGTTAGCCAAAGCCTTTTTAAAAAGCGTATAAAACAGAAACATCTGCTGCAAAATGTGTCAGTGTTGTGAAACAGGAAAACCTCACTGAAAGTTTTAGAACAAAGTTTCAATTTTCAACAGAATGTCTGTCACAAAAAAATCCTTCATCAAACAACTACAAGAAAACAAACTCCTTTTATGGGAGGAAAACATTTGACTTTGTTTTAGTTTTGCTTCATTTCCTCTCCGATTTCACTTTTCACCTCTCTTGTCAATTAAACCTATTTGTAACATATTATAAACTCTTGCCTCATTTATTCTAGACAAAATTGTCACATCTCTTTAATCAGGCTGAGTTTGTCTGAAAGACCCAACTGCACAAATTAATATTCTAAGTGATGAATATCAAGCACTTTTCCTGCAGGTAATGTCTGATAAACAGTGTCTCTCCAGTCTGCCTGCACCCTGCCAGTTTTATAAATCAGGCATCACTCCCTGCAGACCTGAAGCTAAATAATAAGTGACCAGTGTCTTGCAATGTTTTGGACTGTGAAGCGACAAAAGTGTTTGTTTCATGGGAAAAACAGACATATGGTCTGGTAAATTAACAATCTCACTGATTGCATGATGCTTGAAGGCAGCAAATACACATTTAATATCAGGTTTTCTCCCGTGGCTGCATAAAAAATGCAAAATAACGAAGAAAAGTTATCCTCCATGTTTGTGCTCACCTTTACGTTGTTGAAGTCAATGTTGAGGGCTGTAAATGGCTCAGTTAGGGCTTTATACCCTCCTGGCAGCCTGCTGAGCCTCTCAGTGGTGTACGGCTCCATGGACTCGTCAGGCTCAGAGCTGCAACTGACCGGGCTGCGGAGCTCGCCAGCTGCAGCCATGGAAAGACCTCCAACTTCTGACACACGCATCCTGCAGGAGAAAAAAAAAAAACAAACAAAACAAAATAAACCAGACGCCACATTGTTAGTCAATGGTAGACTGCTGGTCTGCTACCTCAAGAATTGTTCTGTTGCCCACTCTTGGGTCTACCTGTGATGTCTGCGAATCTCCAGGCACTCAACCGCCATACTGAACACGGTGGCTCCAGCAGGAATGACCCGTCCTGTTTGTGACTGCTCCTGGGACTTGTTTTTTCCTTTCTTTAGGACAAAAAACACAGACTTCAGGACTTTCCTTAAGAGGATATATTTGGTATTTTGTAAGGTAGAGCCAGTAATTAAAAATGTTTACATGAAGTGATATGAAAACCAGCTTCTTAGAATATAGGGGGTTTATTCTTATAGCTATTCATTAGAGCACAAACGAGCTTTGTTCATTTGTCAGTTTCAAAGATTTCATTATTTCAAGTCTTCATCCTGAGTTATGACACAGTTCTGGTATCATTTATAACTCCATGTGTTTGCATTTTGGACATTTGCAACAATTTCTTAAGAACTTTGTGTATTTCAAGGCAAACATGTTTACTGCCAAGACCTCAAAGAAATATTAAAATTGCACTGTGACAACAGGAGAACACCATTTTGTTTCTTGTCTTGTGTTTGTTTGATAATTTAAGTTACCTGTGGAGGGAGCAGAAGGTGGTTCCAGGCATGAATAAGACTCTCCATAATCCCCTCTCCAAATAATCCGGCATCTACCGTCTCTGTCACCACCAGGGACACTCTAAAAACAAAACAAAACAAAACACTGAGTGGGAAAACATGAGAAACACTTCTTTACTAGTGCATGAAGTATAGACAACAACAGAGATATTGCACTCTTTAAGATTTATCCTAATATTTACCTTTAACCTTTATGGTTACATTGTGGATAACATTCTGTATTCATGGCAAATAGTTCTGTTCTGTTTACATCTGTTTGCATTTGTCAGTCTGACCACTGTTCATTTACACTACTCTTTTCATATTGTCTTTCTATGTGTATATACATTTCTTTATCTTTTATTATGAAGTGTTTCAGGTTAAGTGTAAGCATTGAATTATATTTAAATTGACACTTTATATTTTGCTGTAAAATGCTTTGTCTTCTTTTACAGTTGTTAATTTACTGCTCTGCGTGCCTTTGAAAAACCCTCCAGTGACAAATAGTTTTCTAAATTGAACTGAAGATATATTTGGGTGTAATATACCTGTGTGGGATGTCTTTTGGGACTTTCATCTCCAGAGATTTCATATGGAGGATCTTGATGCTCCCATCCATTCCATTAGCAGTCACCACCTCACAGGCCAGTTCATACATGGTCTTTGACAGTTCACAAGCATACACCTCGGCTGCCCCAGCCTCTTTAGCACACATACTTCACAGAGACAGAACCAAGAAATTAGAATAAGAACACGCAAAAAAACAGAGGTTCTGCTCTATCTGTGGCCACTAAAAATAAACTTTTGGTCTGGGCCAATACAAAGCGAACGTCTTAATTCCATAATGAAAAATGTCACAAACTCTTTCATAAAATATCTCACCCCAGGATCCCTGTGCCAGTACCTATGTCAAGTACAGTGCTGCAGCCACTCTTAACAGCTTTCTGAATGGCTTGCTGGTACTTCCTGTTCCTCCCGTGGTCATTGAGCATTAAGAAATGCCAGCGCTCCACCAGCCAGTTAGCCACACGATAGAAATTCTCCCTGGCCTCGGGATAGTCAGGTCTTAGCTTCAAGGCTTTGTGAAAATGACCTGCTGCTTCATCTCTGAACCCCATTCTGGGAAAAAAAGGAAAAAAAAATAATACAATAAAAAAGGCATTTGTGTAACATTTTACTTTGTGGAGTGGAGAGGCAATACCTGAAAAGATGTTCACCCATGCTGTTTAGGATAACCTCGTCAGTGGGAAAAAGTTCCAGCGCTTGTTCATAACAATCAAAGAGGTCCTGGATACGACCCACAGAGTCCAGCTCCTCAGTCCACTTAAAGAGAGTGAACCTGAAGGACTCCTTACAAGAAGAGTGGCAAAAAAAGTTTTCAGATTTAACATTGTGTGATTTTACAACAATGTGTGCAAACTCTTTGATGCTCATCATTTAAACACAATGTTTGGCAGTTAACCCTCTGAATCCCAAACCCGCCGATGGGAGCAGAATACCATTTATTTTTGAATGACTGTTATTTATGAACTATTTGTCCAATCCAAAAAATGAATGTCAAATTCTCAAGTTCCTGATGGTATTTGAGTGCATCACAAGTGATGTTAGCAACATGTCTAAATAAGCCGGAAAAGGCTTGAGAATTTCAATGATAAAGCTTTGATTCTCATGTCTCCTTTGAAAATTTGTGGGAAAATAAATTGTTTCCTTTGGCTAAATTCTGTATAAACTAATAATTATATTTTTATATCTGCTTACAACAAGCCCTGAATGATGAACATATACCCTGTAATCACACGTCAAAACCCCTTTGAATTTTGTTTCCCATGGTTTTGTCTTGAAGGCGTAGTTTCTGCTCAGAGCGGCACAGCGCTCCATCTCATTATTAACAGAAATTGCTTTCAGATTGACATGATGACATATAGACTTTAAACTGTGTAAATATTGGTAATAGTAGTTACCGTTAATAGTTTATAAAGAGTAAGTAGCTTTTAATACCGATGTTATATGTTTGTGCAGTTTAAGAGACATTGTTGAGTTATATCTGGCTTTAGCCATTGCCATTTTAAAAAGTGTAGGACTTCATATTGCCGTGATAAACGAGACCACAGTGAGTTAAAAAAATTCAAAATGTCAAGTCATTAGATGTTTTAAATGTAGTGCCACCACCAATATTTTTCCTGTGTTCCTTAGGCTTGAGGGTACCTGAAAATGTGTCATATACACTCATTTCTTTTTTCATTTTGTTTAAAGGATAATTTAAGAATTAAGTTTGCACCCACAAATTTTTCTTTTTCTAGTATTCTAATGATTTATAGCTTTTAAATTTTGTCACAATGCATGAAGACATATAGCCATCGTTTGTCTGAAACCATAGAGGTGCATGACTTCAATTTGTAGAGAAAAATGAGACCACCGTGAGTAAAATGTGACAGAGGCTAGAAACAACCAGAAGCTGCTTGGAGTTCAGAGGGTTAATATTGGAAGACAAACTTTTTTCTGTGTAATGTAAATGGTCATTACCCTGGCAAAGTCTTTAAACACAGGTGCAAGGTTGAGGACAAGAAGATAGTGTACAAAAGCAGTTCCGTAATCCTGGTTGAACAGGCACTGTTGAGCACTTTCCAGGGAACTGGAGACCAGCTCGTTTCTGGCAGGGTCCTCTCTGTGGCGCCTTCGGGTCCTCCGGCCATGCTTTGGACGCGCACTGGCATTAGGCATCCTTTAAAAAACCCATCCCACAGAAAACAAAGCACTAGGCTAATTACACAGATCAGTGGCATTTCATCCAGGGCTGCAAAATATATCATTTTAGTATCTGCATCAAGTTGTGTGCAAGCGCAATATTCATATCACAAGGTATGGTCTATATTGCAATATATTTGAGTCTTTCAACTGAGTTTCTGTAGCCTGTCCATGCCAAATCACATTACTAATAGATCTGAATGAGCATCTATTTATATATTTTGCCACATTACACAGCTAGCACACTTAGGGCCCTTCCTGCAGTTATCAGAGTCGGGCAAAGTGATGTGCAGCATGAGAGGTTGAGCCACCGAGAGAAAGAGGGAGCGATGAATATGAGTGGAGCATAGCAGGGGTTTGGAATATCCGACAGTTTGCTCCTATGAAATATAACATAAGGTGCATTCACTCACCTAACTTTGTCTAAGAGTCTGTTTTGATCATTTCAGGGACAGTCAGAAAGAATTCAGCTGAACAGAGTGAAGCAGTACACTTTGAAAATATCTAAATGTACAGCTCTGAAAAAAATAAAGA
The DNA here is from genome assembly GCA_008086565.1 of Thalassoma bifasciatum. Taxonomy (NCBI): domain Eukaryota; kingdom Metazoa; phylum Chordata; class Actinopteri; order Labriformes; family Labridae; genus Thalassoma; species Thalassoma bifasciatum. The sequence goes on from RPOG01000005.1 coordinate 1,650,768, forward strand.
CACCACTGCAAATTTTTCAGTTTCTCTGATTTTTGCTATTCATAGGTATTTGTGTGAGTAAAAAGAAAATTTTTCTTTTCATCATATAAACTACTGACAACATTGCTCCCAAATCCCAAATTTGCAGAAACATCTCTCATGTGTCTAGACATGTTCTCCACCAGTCTTTCACAAAGGAGAGTGATGACCACAGCAATGGTTTTTATACATTTCCTCATTAAATAAGATTTGTTTCAGGTGATCACCTCATCAGGACCTTCTTAGATAGAAACAGGTAGAAACAGGTGTACTTGTGTTGGAATTCAAAAGACACTGCAATGGAATGACTGACATACATGTAGAGATGCTGATTTCTGAAAATTTGCAGTGGTCTCTTAATTCTTTCCAGAGCTGTATATCGCAATAATCGCAACATATATCGCAAACCACAAAAATATTGCAATGACATTATTCCCAATACTGTGCAACCCTAATTTAATCATGGATTAAGTCCTTAAATCTTTTCATAATGACAAAAAAACATTCACTGTGACAGTTGAATGTTCTTTTCTTGGCCAAAACACACAGTTAATTAACTCCAACTTTATAATACCACAGAAATCATGAACACTGGGTACTGGATCATATCATGCAGTATAATAACTCATTTTCAGGCTCCAAATCTTGAGAATCTAGAGACGATGATAATGATACACAGTTCTCGTGAGACATCTCTAACAATGAAAGGTGACTTACTTTATGTTGCTGTAGCTCACAGCTCTGGTACAGGGGGAGATCACTGCTGTTTGCTCAACGCTATCATGCTGCTTTTGGTGAGAAACGTTAACTTTGTACCTAACATGTCTACATAAGTCGTTAGCATCCTTTTGAGCAATATGAGCAACAGCAGCCTGGTGTTAGATCAGCGAACAGAATTAAACTGGTTCTGTCGTTTGTTACCATACATAAACAGCGTATTACAGACTCCTCACTCCCGTTTACACTAGTTTGATGAAGAATAGCTTAAAAAACAAAACTGTAAGGGAAGGCTCTGCTTAAAAAGCGGCATGCAGAATCTAACGTTAAACCGTGCGTGCATACGAAAGAGAACTCGGAAAGAAACATTTGATACAGAATGGTTCCATCAGCACAACTGTACTTATATTTAAATGATTTAAATGTGTGAAGATCCCAGTCAAAAGTGGTGGTTTTAATTTATTAAAATGATACAATAAATTATTGTGAAGCTATTGCAAAATTAAGTGATGGGTGCTGTCACTGCTCCAGATTTCTCCCCCGGCGGAACCATGAGATCATAAAGTGAAAACAAAGAGTACGAACGATCAAGATAGTTAGCAGCCAAGGGCGCTGTACAAGCAATCTTAAATCACCTTTAAATACAAATAATTTGGCGTAATTTTACCTGCAATTTTTGTACTCAGTCAAGTATGGAAAAGCATTTTAGAGACATTTTTTGAAAACAGCTGATCGATTTTCACTTCCTTTCAGAGTGTAACCTGCTTTCTTTTGGAGATCAGCACGTTGAGGAGGTAACTCCACCTCACAGCCCTGAGGGATCAATCCAGAATTTTGTGGTCATCTGTGATTAGGTTTGTTAATCCACAAAACCCAAGCAGGCAGTAGTAAGGGATAGATTTTTTCCCCACAAGCAATACAGTGTTTGTAATGCATTGTCTTTAATATCTTCCCTCTTTTTTTTTCTTCCACCACTGTTGAGTTTGGTCTTGCAGTTGGCAAACCATGGCTACTTTTACTATTCTTATTTTTGCACACTTGATTGTGTTTGCTTTGGTCATGTGAACTGTACTCAGTGCTTTTTGTTTACATTATTATGGAAATCATTTGGTGAGAAATATCACATTATATTGTTCATGCGCAGTAACATACTGTTCCTTGGTGTCATTTGCAGCTGAATTTGTTTATTCACTCCTAAATTGCCCTTTTTATGCATGTCATATCAATTGCAGACCAATCCGTAATTTTGTCTTTTAATAAATCTGGAAAATTAAAGGTATGTATGGGTCAATTATTAAGTACGAGAAAATATGGATAAGCTCTAGTAATCTTTTTATCAATTAGATAAGGGTTCATACAGTAAATTCTGGAAAAAGTTCAGTGAGACAGAGAAGTAAAGTGTTCTGAACATAATAGATATTAGATAACATAGTATTATCACTAGTAACTCTACACAATGGGTTTTGCATTCCAAGTTCTTATGCTTTGAGGTTTTATGTAGGGTGATGATATTGTAAAAACCTAAAAAGAAGACCCCTAACCAGCCTCTTGGAGATCCTGCAAAAATAATAAAAGATACTCAAAGTAGACAACAAAATAGCTCCATAACCCATAAGTTTGTTTAAACACTTGTTTTCTGTTTGAGAGAAAATTTTCTATGATGAGTACAGAAATCCATTTTTGCCAGTAAAATAATGTAGAAAATTAAAAACAATGGCTTTGTTGACACCCCCCCCCCCCACCACCACCACCATTTTAAGTCTAAATTTTGAGCTAAAAGGTAAACATTTTGCAGAGAAAAAGTCAACATTAATATTTTGACTATCTCAAAATTTTGACTTATTTTCTCAAAATTTTGACTTCATTTTCTCTAAATATTGACTTTTCTATCTCAGAATTTTGGTGTTTTATCTGTAAATTTTGGCATTTTATCCCGGAAATTCTATTTGAGCTCAAAATTTTGACAACTTACAACCATATGCAGTCAGATTTAAAAGTGTATTTCGACTCCAGAATACTGTCATTAGTTCAGTGCAAGGTGAGGAAAAACCTGGACGTTTTGAGGAACTTTATAAAATCCCCTCAGACCTAATTTGCCACCAAAAAGGAGGACAATAGAGGACGTTTGCTGTCCTTATTTATTTATTTTTTGCTTAATGTGTTAAATGCTTTATCTTTTAAATCAGCAGCTCTAGAAAAAAATTAAGAAACCACTGCAAATTTTTAGAAATCAGCATCTCTACATATTTGACAGTCATTCCATTGCAGTATCTGTTGAATCCCAACACAAGCACACCTGTTTCTACCAAATAAGGTACTGATGAGGTGATCACCTGAAACAAATCTTATTCAACTAGGAAATGTATATAAAAATCATTTGCTGTGGTCATCACTCTCCTCTGTGAAAGACTGGTGGAGAAGCCAAAGACGCATGAGAGATGTTACTGCACATCAGGGTTATTCTACCAAATATTAATTTCTGAATACTTCCAAAGTTAGAACATTAGGAATGTATTGTTTGAAATTGAACATGAACTTGTTTTTTTGCATTATTTGAAGTCTGAAAACAGAGGGCTTTTTGGGGTTTTTTTGGACCATTTTTCATTTTTTGCAAATAAATGCTCTAAATGACAAAATTTGGGATTTGGGAGTAATGTTGTCAGTAATTTATATGATAAAACAAAAAAATGTTCATCTTACTCAAAAGAAATACCTTTAAATAGCAAAATCAGAGAAACTGAAAAATATGCAATGGTCTCTTAATTTTTTCCAGAGCTGTATAGAACAATAATGTGTGCTTTCAAGGAGTGAAGTGAAAGTGGAAGTAGGTCTGAGTGAACCATCTTGCAGAAGCTTGCTCCTCTTTGGCAGAAGTTTGCTACACGCACGCAGATGTCAGCGGAGTTTCTCAATCTGTCACTCTGTTAGGTGGAGTACGGCTGATGGAGGAAGGGAAATCAGACCCAGCAAACATGACTCTCTGACAATATCTGTGAACCGGCTTCCTATGAATACCGCACCCTATCGTGTATCGCTTTCACCTTTTAACCGTAGTACCTGTTCGCTTCTCTTTTCGTTGTTTGACAACTGTGGGAACACCCACGCGCCTGAGTGTCATAAGTTACTATGCTAATCACCGTTAGCTGCTGCTGCTACCTGACGTAGCTATGCTCCTCCGTTAGACCTGACACTGCCTGAGGTAGGAGCGGTCATTTCATAGGAACTGCAGCTTCTTTTTTTCCACCAAAAAAAAGTGCGAGGCATTTTGACAAGTTTCTAAGTTTCAGCAGACGAAGCTATCAGTCCTGTCAGAAAAATGGGACTACACCCGCTGGAATTCAGTGAATGCTATCTGGACAGCCCCAGCTTCAGGGAGAAAATAAAAGCACACGAAGCAGAGCTGGAAAAGACCAACAGATTTATCAAAGAACTGTACAAAGATGGAAAGAACCTCATCAATGCGACGAAGCGTAAGTTTTCGACTTGGTTAAGTAAGAATAAGTCACACAAATCCTGCGCTGCTTTGGGAAGAGGTGTTATGATGTCCAACTTTTCCTTCAGTTTCCCTTTCCTAATTGCTTTTGTTATTATTATTATGAGAGGGAAACCGATACAGAATAAATTAAATAAGTGTTAAGTTGCTCAGTAGAAAAGCTACGAAGGAGTTGTGTGTCTAACTTGTGTGTTGCTTCAGTTGATTTGGATCTATGAGGACAGATACATGTTTTCTGACTCTTCAGTCTTTGATATCTTTGAATACAAACCTCGTTTTCTGTTTGTTCTCAGTCACACACACCTCAGCTGGGTAAAACTACTTAGATTGTTATCTCTTTGAACTCTAGTCTTGTGGGTTGGGCTCACCTGGAGGTGCTCACTGTTGCTTACAGCCACATTTCAACACAGAGTCATTAAAACATGGACTGTGCACGTACTCCTTTCCAAAGTTTGCTTTATTTTCAATGTTTTTAGATCGTAATCCTAGAAGATATGCTCTAACATATACAGATGCCATTGACAAACCATCTCAGTCCTGTGTGATATTGTTGTCGATATGACACTACTTTTCCTCCCAGTGCACAGAAGCATCAGAGATTTCAGGTTGATATAGGTTAAGGTATATTCAAGCAGCAGTACTACGGTCGCCTGGTGATTCGGACTCTTGCTCAACATGTTTTTCTACTTCCAAACCCTCACACAGACCTACTTTTACACAGTTGTTCGTGGCCTGCATTAAGTCATGTCTGTTATTGTGTCTTCGAGGCACAGATCCAGCAAAGTGTTACTGCCAAGCCTGCGCAGTGATTCTTAGTTCAGGCTTACTTCATTATGTCAGCAGTTTTAGCTGCATATTTACAATTTGCAACAATTTGGAATTGAGGTCAAAACTCAAGCAGCACTAGTGTAAAAGGCAGCTTTCTTCAGAGATTATGATGTTTTGGTTTGGTGGCTTTTTTTAAGGGTCTGAAACTCCACAACAGAGTTGTTTTTTATACTACAAGTGCAAACGGAGCTTTGACCACTAAAACCAACTTCCTCTTGACATGATCCTGGTGGAGTTGGTGAAGTCGAGCCAGGAAATAGTATGATGCCCAAAGAGTTTAATGTTATGTATCATTATATCATCAGAGGCACTGTCTGACCCACATCACAACCCTTCACTCTTGTGTTAGCTTCTACCATCTGACAGACATTACCACATGCCCAATATCAAAACACATTTTGCCCACTTCAATAAAGTGCGCCGAGAAGGTATAGCGTCATTTCCTATAACTATGTATGTTGTGAATATATGTTTGTCATTTGAGCTGTCACTGGTATGTGCTTTTCTTTGTATATGCAGTTTGCTTATTCTGAGCTGCTTTTAACCGTTTTGATTCATTAACATTACTTTGAAGGCAGTTAAATAAGTGCACAAGTCCTGAATAAGTATTCCAATGAGGAAATATTGCATCGTATCTATGGCTAGGCAATTGTCAATAGCAATATGACCTACTAAAACATTCTAATTGCAGACAGTGCAGTGCTTCTTAACCTGAAATGTGACAGAAAACCAGGTACAATTTTTCATAGTAGATGTTTTATGCTCTCGTGTTACTCAACCCTGCTCAACCTAAGAGATGAAAAATGACCTTTGCAGGAGAAATAATTTAAGTGGTGAGTAGTGGCAAAAACAGCAAGATGTAGCAGTATAATAAGTTCAAAGTGGTAAAATCGTCAAAAAGCAGCAAAAATGGATGAAAATGGGCAAACATTTGGGAAAATTGTCATAAATTAGTAAAACTTTTTAGAGGCCTGACATTTCTGTGAAAAATGTCCCTTCTTTGTTAATTAATCTAATTTTCTGAAACACTGAATTTTGTTTTATTATTACCTGACAGACATAATCATCAATATTTCAAGAAATAAATGCTTGAAGTAATTCACTCTATGTGTAATGGTCCATTTATTGTCTTGGTTTCACTTTCTGAAATAAGTGACCAAAACTATTGAACTTTTTAATGATATTCTGAATTTTGAATAATGTACCTGTATGCAAACAGAGTTTTTTTTATAAATCCCTCTTTTCTCTCTCATGTACAGTCATGGACAAAAGTATTGGCGCCACTGGAATTTTCCAGAAAATACACCATTTCTCCCAGAAATTGTTGCAATTACAAATGTTTTTGGTATTAATGTGTTTATTTCTTTGATGTGCATTGGAAAGAAAAAAGAAGAAAAAAGCCAAAATGCACACATTTTACATAAAACACAACATTTTTCTCTTCATTTTTTTTGTTTTTCCAATGCACATCAAAGACCCATTTTATTCTAAACTTTGTAATCTTGGTAAAATAAAATCGCAGAACTGCAACTTGATCACATTTTTGCACTGCTACATTAAAAGAAATCAATTTCGGACAGTAAAATGAACTTGCTGGTTTTTATTAATTGTACCTTGCTTTCGTTTAAAGCTGGAAGATGACATTCAACTTTGTAAATCCCACTTTCACTCATCTAACTTTTCCTGAGCAACACCTCGGCCAACTCTGGTATTCACTGTTGCTCGTGTTGCTGACAGTTGAGCTGTTATTGATGCTCTGCTATGTTGGTGCAAACGGACGTGGTGTAGAGTTTCAGGGAGACACGTTACATCTTATATTTCCTCCCTTATGTAACTGAGGCTTGAGTCACTACGAGTCACTTTTTGGAGTTTGATTGTAAGCATGTCCAGCAGAGGGATGTCATTTAGGTGCTGAGTGTCTGTGTAATGATAACGTGGTGAGGATTACAGAACAAGCCATGTGTCCCCATCATGATGAATGCAACATCATTTTAGATTTCTGTGGGGAAGTGATGGTTGCATTATCTTTATACACACCTTGTCAAAATTTTAAGACTAGTGGAAAAATTGCAAGAATTTACGTTTTGCATGCTTAGAGCTTGAATAAGTTCAAAGTAGAGCTTCAAAATTGGAAAAACAGAAAGAAATGGGAGTAAAGACAAAAGAAAAGAAAAACCATTGAACTGTTACACTGAAATAGGCTGTTCAGTAGCAGAAATCTTGTCTTGTCTTGTCGATTACTTCAAAAATTTATTTTAGCATGCTAGATGTGGGTGTTCAAAGGAGGCTCATGTGGACATTGCTCCAAGTTTTGAAGATGGCTTCATCCACTGTCTGGACCTGATGTCTATTTTTGTCAACTTCCTTCACCACCCTTCACCTTCATCTGCACCTTCCTTAACCCTCACCTTGAATGTTCTCAATGTGATTTAGATCCGAGGAAGGGCATGATTGTCCAAGAGTGAGGTTATTTCTCTGGATGAAGTCTTGTCAGGCAGCCATTGTGAACTGCAGAGTTGTCCTGCTGAAAAACCCAGTCACTACTACACAGACCAGGGCCCTCAGTCATGAAGGGTGCCCCCAGCAACATCTCAACATAGCCAAACTATTTGACGTCCCTGCACAACCTGGAGATCCATTATTCCATTAAAGGAAAAACCACCTTGGCGACCCCACCTCTGTGCTGCTTTGAAAACATCTCCAGTGGGATCTCCTCGTCATGTCAGTAACATTGAAGCCACCAGGAACATCAATATTTATTTTTTTCCAGTCAGAGAATATAAATTTCTTTCACTTTTCAGTGTCTTACGTTTAGTTGTCTCTTGAGAAGTCCAAAGCCAGTGAATTTTCTTTAGTCTAACTCTTGACATTTTTGTTCCATAACTCTTGGGATCATTGAGAAATTCAAAATGACTCTTACTGCTCCAACCTCAGCAGTGATGGTGCATTGCAAGAGGCCAACCTTGTGCAGCCCAACAATCCAACCACGTTTAATGATAGAACGTTCTTGTTGCCTTTGCCATCAGGAGGTCATGACAGTGTGAATATCCAACCAAAAATGACAATGCGTACACATTTTCTTTGCCCATTTTGGCATGTAAAGGCTGTGGCCTTAAACATGCGATTGGCTGATGAACAGACTATTTCACTTTAATTGTTGTTTACAGTAAATCGCTGACTTAAATTTATTTTTGTCTCACTCCCATTTCTTCTTTTTGGATTTTGAAGCTCTACTTGGAACTTTCTTGAGATCAAGCAATGTGTTGGTGGTCTTAAAATTTTGATCAGGTGTCCTGACTGACACTAATAAGGTGCTTTTTCAGCCTGTAGTGTCCAAACTGAGGCTGCTCATTGAAAATGTGGCCTGTTCTGTCTGCTGCTGTCCATTGATCGTTCATAATATTGTTTGAGTCTGCAGTTCTGTAATCATTGTTAGGTCACTGTTCCTGTTAAAAACATGCAGAGGGTCTTTAAGATTATTTAACTGTGACAAAAAAGTAAGAGATTGGCCTGACAGTAATTCAGATGTAGAGTTATGTACAAAAGGTGTTTCCTCACCGTGAGATTTGATGTAAAGCAGGGCTGTTGAATCTAAACGGCCAGCTCTGTCTTAGAATGATAACACCTCTGTCACAGGTGGAAGTCACAATAAGTTGAGTGATGCGAAGGTAAAGTAAAGCCAGATTGTTTACTGTAATGTGGAGAAGTCTATTTGAGATTTGAGTCTGAGGCAAGCATTACAATATCCTCAATAGTATTTTTTTTCTTCAGCTATATCCTGGGGTAGAGCTCATCACCAGTCCAGCTTATCTTCAACTCTGTAGAAGATTCTTTATCCCCACTGGAGAAACTCGTGAGCTCAGACAGTTGTTTTTGATGAGTGGAGTTGATTCAAGGGGGTTAAGCTGGGTCATCCTCTCTCTGTGTATTATGGCTGTATGGTTACTCACAGCATTACAATAACATGTCCCTCTCATCTGGGTTGTAAATGGGGTATATCTGTAAAACTCTAAGAGATTAGTAGAAAGTGTGAATGAACGAGAGGTCTGAAAAAACACTTAAATGATGTGTTTTGACCTTGAACTGATCTGTGGTGTTTAGACTATCCAGAACACAATAGGGGATGTGTGAACCTCAGGCCCTTCTCAGCCTCCCAGTGACTCCCTGCTCTCGTCAGCTGGGAGGATGTCCCACTACGGAAAGTCCTTGGTTCTGAGAGGAAGCTTTACAGCAGGGCCCTGGGCCAGAGAGCTGTGACATGGAAGTGCCCATGAGAGGAGCAACATGCAGATGTGCTTCTGTTTCACAGAGTTTCCTCCACAGGAACTGTGTCCTGTCTGTACCCTCGGTCCCACCCTTTGTGTTGTTCAAACCTAACATATGTAGTTACATGGAGTGACAATAGTAGTAACACGAGAAATAGTTCTCAAATTTGAACTGTTTTTTAGTGATAATCAGATTGACGGCTGCAAAATAATTTGCAGTTTCATTTTAAATGTAATTTGAGCATCCATAGCAAATCTATCTGGAGTTCCCAAAATAAATAAATAAGAGTGATGATTTAAGCAAGCATTGCTTCTTGGGTGAGTTTTTAAACTATATCTTTTCCCAAGTGCAAATTCTCTCAAGATTTTCAGGAATATTCATGTCTCTCCCATACAAGCTAGGATATATGTACAGAGGAGGATTCGGGCCAATAATTTTTTTATTCGATAAAGCTAATTCCAAGAAAAAAAGACAGAATTCTGACTTTAATCCCGGAATTCTGACTTTTTTCTGGGGAAAAATATTTAAAAAAATAATTTATGAACTCAATATTTTTTTTTTTATTGGCCCTAATCCTCTTTCGCACAGATGCCACTAGAAACCGAATCAGAAAAGGATGATTTGGAATTGTTCTCTTTGAATAATTTAAGTAAAATAAAGAATTATAGTTGAAAAGCATGAATTATATTTTGTGACCAATTTTATTGTATTTAGAATTGTATTGTGGCCTACTTGACCATTTTATTATTTAGTCAGAAAATACAGAATTTCAACATTTGATTTCATTCCACACAATTAAGTTTCACAAATTCAGTTTTTCAATTCAATTTCAGTTCAGTGGAAAATAACTGTGGTCCATGAACATGAGCGATTGAACACAAATTTGTAGAACTCCAACTGTGTAACTCTATTACGGTCTAGTGTTAATGTGCTAAAAGTGCGTCTCGCTGCACTGAAATTGAATACTGAATTTCTGTATTTCAAAAATAGAGTTGAATGTTCGAAACTCAATTTAAAAGGAAATACATTTGGTTTTAAAATATTAGGTTCAATTTTAAATCATGCCATTCAGGTTCAGTTTTTTGATGTTGTTATCCAAAGAGTTTTTGCAAATTCAATATAATTGTTCAAATTCAGTTTCTCGAGGCGCATATCTCAACCCATACTCACAGTGGGGAATTTTTCTTGCTGTTTCTTACTTACAAGTATGCTACTTGCTGCGTCTTATGGTTTAAAAAAATGTACCGTTTCAAAATGTCTTAATTCCTTTTTTCTAGAAATGCAGTTACCTGTGAGATAGGTTTCACCTTTTTACTTACTAAAAGTACCACATTTAACCAATGTTTCACATTAAAATGAACCATTTAGCTTTGCTACTGCTGAAACTGTAAAATGTGAAGCTGCATTGGGGTCAGTTGTGGTCACCCCTACAGCTGGACTTCCTCTGTTTAACCGACTCATAACAGCATGATTTGTATTTCTTTTCTTCACTTTCAGTTCCACTTTGAAACAGTCAGTAGAAATACTTTTTTGTTTCCCTCTCTGGCAGACAGGTTTAAGAGTAGCATGCCATCGTGTGTGCCTTGGCGCTCTGCTGCTCTCTGTAATCACACTTCTGATTCTGCCAAAGACCAACATCACAATCTTTCATTAAAAACGCATTAGAAGTCATGTGGGAGTTTTTCATCCCTAAAAAGAGAAAGGCTTTCTATTATATTGACAGTGCTTTGCTTGATGGAATAACTATGCTTCTGGGGCTCCTTTTTTGCTGGAAATGGCAAATTTCCAGGATAATTTGAAGCAAATCTCACTTTATGATAACATTTTGAATATTTGCGAACAGAATACCCACATACTGATAAATCTTATTAACTTCTTGGTCAATATTGATATGATAATGTTGCCACAAAACCGTTTCAAGGATAAGGAAATCATGAATGAAGTAATGCATGCTTTATGGGCAGGGAACTAGGGGGAGGGCTGGGACTGTGGGAGAGGGTGGGTTGAGGGCAAAGGTGGTCTCAGAGTGAGGAGCAGGCATTCAGGCTGGAAAAGACAGGACAGTGGAACAGGAAGGAGTGTGGAAAGGCGCAGCATGTTAACACTGGACTCGGCGAGCTGTGACCCAAGTGGCACATCTGATGAGACCGTAGAAATCATAACAAACAACACTCCACCAGCTGCCAACCAATACACGGAGGACATCTTCAGCAGATGAACTCTGACATATGCATACCTCACTGGTTTGTTTTGGGGAAAACTTTAGCGGCACAAGCCAGAACATAAAATGTTAAGTTTCCTGACAGACAGAAAGAAGATAAACTATTTTTTTTGTGAAACGGAAATAACTTGCCCACCATGAAACGTGCCTCTCTTGGCTTTCTCTTAGTTGTATGACTGTAATCAAGATGAAGTACATTTACTAGATGCAAAAGTCAAACGTCACTACAAAGTGTCATGTGTTATGTTATTCTGTGCTATGCTACAACAATGGAAGCATGTTGGATCCTTGCCTTAAAAACAAAACATAATCATTTACCTATTACCTGACTGAATAATGGAGATATAGTTGCGTCATCTTTTTGAGTTTGCGTCCAACTCTGTGCTTCAAAACACCTTTTTCTTCAAGAAAAAATAAAAGGTGAACTCAATCACAAGTTTTTGAAAGACAAGGCTATTTGTGCCTTTTTGCTATTGTCGAACGTGTCATATTTGGCTACTGTTACTGTCATTTTGGGACAGCAGTCTTGTTGAAAACAAAGGGGAAAAAAAAGAAGAAAAACTTGGGCTTTGGTTTGTGGTGCTCCATAATAACCAGCCCTGTGACTCTGTGCTCTCCCCATTGTGTCATCTTTGTTTTTCTTCCCACCTCTTCTGACCAGGGGCACTGATGTTTATGTCACAGAGCTGGGCAGCTTTTTTATCATGTTTTTTCCTGCTAAAGAAACAATCTGGCCTGTAGCATCAGATTGATGTAAGGTGGGGTCTGTGTGACTCATGCGCTAAAGCCAGCAGACTTATGTCTCTGGCTTTCTGCAGAGAAACTAGCCAAGTTTGACAGTTCCCAGGTTTGCTCTGAAATGCCTTTCTTTAAAAGGCAAAAAGCAGGAGAAGCCTTTGCCCTGGTGTGTGAGGCATTTCTAACTTGTGATATAGTTCTTCCCTGTAGGACAGCGGCTATCATTTCCATCTGTTATTCAGACCTCTCATCTGACACTTTTGTTTATTGCTCCACTGATTGTATCCAGTTGATCTTTCTGTTGTAACTTCAAACCAAACTGCACAGATAACTGCTCTTTTGCCCCTTCTCCTCAAAATGTGACTGGCTGTTGTTGGGTAATGCTGGGACTGTATGTAACCGGATAACATCCATTCCTTATGTTTTATGTAATGAAGTGCACCCAGCATGGCCTCAAACATATTCTCATATGAACTGCCTAGTCTGCAGAGAGTTAAACACGCATGCAGCCTTTCTAATCAGATTGTATAGATGTGTGCGATTTGTGCACTGTGCTCACATATGGCTCCAATAAAGAGCCTGCAGATCTATCTATTGACATCACTGTTCTGGTAGTGCACTCACTAATTGTCCACAGGGACTGAGCCTTGATGCTGCATTTGCTGGGACAAAGCATGCCCTTAACTTTACAATAAACTGTGGCTAGAAAGAACAGTGTGCAAGATGAAAATTAGTTTTATGTACCTTTGGATCAAGAACAGGGTCAGCGTGTTTCATTGAAATAGTAAATTGGGTGCAACCCTCAAAACATTGGGGGGCTAGATAAATTGTTGATAAGAACAAATTTGAATGGCCTGCAAATCATTGAAATACTAGATTCAGTTGAAAAGACTTCAAAAGCAATACATTAAATCTATGCTAATCAAAAATTAACATTCTTCTGACAAGTCAGCTGCTTGCTTTCGGCTCACAGTTCAAAATTAAAAACAATGTAACTGCAGTTTAAACAAACCTATGCAGTGTAAAAAAGGGGGCAAGTCGGTAAACATAAGTGGCAAAGAGATAGAGCAGGTTGTAGGCTTGGACATGTTTATTGGGTTAGTACAGATGTTCAGTGTGAGAGCCAAATGGGGGATGAAGACAAGGCTCAGATATGATGTGAAGTGAGAAGGAATGACACTGATAGTATGAAAGCACTGCACCAGAAATGACCTATTCACATTTCTGCTGTGGGGGGGTAGGGTGCATCTTTGCCTGAACATGGACACCTACCACAAAGTGAAATAAAAAGCCTGTAGAAGTGTAAAGTGAAAGAAAAAACAAAGAGAACACTTCCTTACATGTTCTACATTTAAATGTCATGGAGAAAACTTTTTTTTTTTTCGTGGCTATTTTCTGACAGGTCAGGGCTTACAGAGTGAAATGAGTTGGCGATGCAGCACAAAAGTAAACATGCCTCTATCCCACCCATTTTGAAGCATTTTGCTGGCATCAAATTTCAAATGAGCATAATTCAAAATAAACAGATAAATGTAAGTTTCAACATTTGTTATTTTCAATTTTAAAAAAAAGGTTGAAATGTTTGTCAAACCATCAAACCAGTTTTCTATGTGTTTTAGTGTCCAACTTTTCTGGAGTAAAAGCCATACAATATATAGCATGTAAAGAATTAAACTGCAATCGTTTAATATGGTTCATAAAATGTTGAACACATTTTTTTTGTTTTGTTTTCAAACCCACACACTCTTTGTTATCTTGTAAAAATACAAGATACCTCACATCAGACACCATGTAGTGTGTAGGGACCTTGTCAAGGTGTGTCATGGTTCAGTATCATATTGTCAAAACAACTTACACTCAAGTTTCCACTCAACTATCATGTGTGAGTTAAGGTCGTAGATTATATAGAATTAGTGACATGAGAGGAAATTTAGGTTAATTTTGTTTTCATTAGGCTACTTACTAAAAAAAAAAACAACAAAAAAAAACCATACAAACTGATTAAACATGCACTTTTGTCGTTCATAGAATACATATTTTGTGCATAAAACAACATTCTTGGCTGGTACACAGACAAGCAATGTGTTAACATAAAGGAAAAATTGCAAAGAAAGCCAAGGAAAAGCTGGGCCAAAAGTTCTAAAAAGGGCACGATATATAAGGCCACAGAGTTAAATGAAGACAGATTCTAAAATTGTCTTTTTATGTAAGGTTTAAAGTCAAATCTTAAAGAAAGGCGAGATTTAGTTATAGCATCAAACCCAAGTTGAATGCTCAGAATGGTGTGACTAAGGTGAGGGTTCAGTGAGAGCTGTAAGTCCAAGCATTTGCAAAAGCCATAACTAAAAGGCACTTGAAACAGAGGAGAAATGTAAACAATCCCAACAAGGACTATGTATTAGTTTTATGAATCATGGCAGCAGTAACATACATATATATTTTTAGCCTAATAGGGAGCAAAGTGACCTGTTAACAAAAATGGTCCCACTCTTCCTCCCTCGAGATGTTTTTCTTGGATTGATGTATCTTTTCGTCCAAGAAATTCAAAATACATCTATAGTTTACTTTGTCAAAGCTCCATCAACTCCTAAGAAAAAATCTCCTCTGGCTCTTAAGCTGCTAAATGCCGTAATATGGCTTTGTATGTTGTATGTTATTTTTCTTAGAAAGTCGCTCTCTACTGTGAATCAAGGTAACAGCAAAAAGAGCAAATCCTAAAGCATTGAAACAAAAATAATGTGCTGTAAGAGGCTGTAAATTTTGTGAAAATAGGCCCTGGCAGCTCCCTGTATTAGTTTAAATTTGGTCTGCCTCGGTTATTTGTCTTTAGGTGTGGTTAGCTTTTTTAATAGGCTTTTACAGCTCAGTGCAGGATTTGGTATGATAACAGGTATAGTTGTTTAAACATGCCTTTATAAGGCTGATGTAAACGCACACTGTAAATCAGAAGTCTACATGGCCACGCTGAAGCATTCATTGGTTTGTTGATAGTTTTTCTGAGGTCCAAGTGAGATATTTTTGATGTAGCATCTTGTTTTTGGAGCTAGAAGTAATTTTTGCTGGGGAAGAAGGTAGACTTGCATGCTGGCAAAATGAGTGTATTCTTGAAAGTTAGGCTTAAAACAACTCATTGAGTACTTTAACTTATCAAAACATTTACTTGAGAATGAAATCAATCTTATACTCATACATAATCATATAAAATACTCATTTCTTAGGTGAATTAGTGCTTTATCTATCGCTTTTTGCTATTAGAAAGCTGGATTTCATCAGTGAAAACAGGGTAACTTAGTGTAAAATGGAGAGTTAAAGAATGAAAATATTGAAGAGAAGAGTCTTTTCCAAGGGGGTGTGAGTATTATTGGAAGTGTTAAACTCTCACCACATGATGACTGTTCTCTAGAGAAGTTTTATTATGTTATTTTCCACAGGTAGACAATAAAAAACACTAACAGTGGTGAAATATGATCATAGAGGTGCGTACAGTGCTCTAGGCCTATGTCCTCAAGAACCACTACTTTGAATGGAAGTACAGTGAAAGAAAATAGTGGATCCAAAAGAATTTATGCTTCTTACCAGATAGACACTGCTAAGAAAAGACCATCTTCTTTGTCCTTTTTTGTTTTCTGTGCTGCAAATTGAAGCCTATTTCCTGGATCAGAATAACCTTTTGTGACCTTGCACACCCTCAAATGAGTTTAAGTTGTCTTTCAGCGTTCAGATTTTCACGGTCACTTTAGAGAAAACTGCTATGTACATTGTTTGCTCCTAAAATATAGTCTGGCAAGCTTACATTGATCATACCCCTACTTTGAAAGTAATGCCTGCAACCTGTACTCAAAACCTATCATATAACAGGCTTGTATACATCAGTTAGAAGGCAGCAGTGCCTCATTGCTTCTGCTGTAATAATAACATGAGATCAAAATAAGTTTCTGTGGTTGACTTTAGTTCGAATTATAAATTTTCAGATTTAAACTGTTGTCTAATAAAGCTTTTTTAGCATTCAGTGATTCCCCCCCTCACATCCTGTCTGACCTTGCCAAAATACTGGTGCCTTAGCCAAAGGATTTGAAACCAGACTTCTTTCCTTTGTCAGTCTTTTCATGTTGCTTTTGTGTTTTTGTTTGCCCAGTCTGTGTGGTATCTAGGAAATGGACAAATTTAGACCCTCTGCATGTCTGTGAATGATGTAATGTGACTGGGCTGTGCAGGGACTGTAGGAGTAAGCAAGCTGATGATAAAATCGTAAATAAGTCATAAAATATTCAATGTGCCATTGTGTCATTTCCTCTGCTTATGATTGGCTTAATGAGATTCTTTTTCTAACAATGAAGTGTCTTTCTAACATTGTTTTTCATTTCTTTAAAATTTGGAACCTCAACTGCAAAAACCAGAGGAACAATAGCCTCAAGTGCTATATAAAGACCTGCTTGAAGTACAAACAGTTGTAAAAAGTGTAAAACATGAACTGCCCTATTGTTTTGTTTGCATCCCTTAGCTTCCTCTACTTCCATGACTCTGACAAATAGACTAAAAGAATCAACAACAGGTGTTTGGTGTGCCTATTATTTCTGTGTGTGCCTTGGAATTGCAACTATATGAAAGAGAGCTGCCATACAAGTTGCTGTGGTTTTCAGACTGTTTGAACTAAGCTACTGAGGCAAACGCTCTGCCCTTTGTGCTCAGCGCAGGCAGAAATAGTCCAACACCTCTCACATGTTTGGGCTTTGGTCCTTACTGAAGGTTTAATCCATAGCATGTGTATACACACCACTCAGACTGGCTGGAGTATGCAAGCAGCAAGAAGAAAAGGCAAGGGATAGAAAGAAACATAATTAAAAAGTGTTTGTGCTGGATTGTTGCACTGAAGTTTTGTCTTAAAGTATTTTTCTAAAAAATGAATTTATATGCATTAGTTTGTGTTTTTGTAGCTTTACCCACAGAAAAGACAAAAAAGCATCTTTTCCAAAGCATGGATAAAAGGCTGGTTATAGTAGCCATGGTTAAACTCGTAGACTAGGCAGCGTACTCCTTTGGCATTCTAACAAGGATGTGCTCGGGTTTGGCCCCCACATAAGCATTTGGAATTTTGTGAAGATTTGTTGAATTAAGAATAATTCGAAAAAGTTTGAAATTTTATGCTATTATCATATTAGAATCAGAATTTAATCCACGACCATGACTACACTTCGTGATGAAAACATGAATGTCGGCCCACATCAAGACCAACAAGGTGTTTTTTTAAATTGAGTGAATTTGATACTGATATCTCCATCTTTGATCTGAAGTTCAAACAGTGACAGCGTAATATTTCCGTTTTAAACCAGAAGGCACTATGACTGTGATTAAAATATTGCTGTTGGAATGTGTTGAGGCTTGGACCCTTAGCACAGGTCTAAAATATAGGTCAGACTGGAGCATATATGACCAAAATAAAAACTACTTCCTGTTGAGTGGAGAAACATTCAACTTTGAGGGGCTTGCTACAGCCACTCCTCTTAAGTTTTGTACTGAAGCCAAGCTACTTTTTATTGTTCAGGTCAGGTCAGGGACAAAAATCTAAGTTTCTAGAAGTTTATTCAGAATCGCAGACCTGTTAGCACTTCATCTTGACAAAAGAGACAAATATATGTACTGAACTTCATTTTTCTAAGTTCAACATTCACCAGATAAGAAGGTCCTCGCATCTCAGGTGCTTGGGCCTACATTCCAGCCAGCTGTAAAGTATCTTTGTAGTCATCACAGCTGCTCAGCAGACTCAAAGCTGTACTCGAAGTGTAGCATAGCTGGTCTTTCCTATAGGGTCCCATCAATCTGCCTCATCCAGTGACACTGCTTCTCAGTACACAGCTCGTAGCTCTGTTCTTAAAATACCCATGCTGCATTCTGTCATCCAGTCCCACGAGGACTACTGTGGGTCAGAGATACCACCACAGGGAATCTCTTCACTGTAAATAGATCCAGTTTGCTGTGTTTACTGATTTGCAGTACTGTACTTGAGGTTTGACTTTCACAACACTTACTACACTCCCCAAAAAATTTGACTGTTGTTTTTGATCACGAGATAAACAATTTTACAATGAAATGTAATTTTTTGTCCAAAATGTTGAAACCATAGACTGTATAATGCATAGACTAAGGTTCACCGATGTCCCCCAATAGTTTCTGAAGAGGTCCTGTTGGAAGCCATGTTGGAAATGTCAACTCAACCTCGTTCTCAGTCATTTTAGAAACAGGCAAAAAGGTTGAGCTGGACCTTTGACACTTTGCAAGTAGCTACTTTGCACCCACAACTTTGTCAACTTATTCAACCCACGCTGCTGTTATTCATGCCCCAGATTAAGTAAGTGCAAACTATGCATTGATGCTGTCTGGGAAGTACCAAATATTTGATCTGTTGTGCTGGTGTTGTGATTGGTCTTGCCAGAAAACAGTCTCGCTTGAAAGAGAAAAGAAGAAAAAGACCAGAAAAGAGGTGAATGTGCAATAGTTATGAATGTAATGCAAAACTGAAATTGTACATGACAAGATATTTCCATTAACGTGATAGATATAAAACATATCTTACCTACTGCCAAAGTATTTCATGACTTCATTTTTCAACAAGTTCAGTATGGCCTTCATTAAAGTATAACAAAGGTTCTTCTTTTATCAATGAAGATTCCTAGTTACAAATTCAGAGTAAAAGCACTGAGTGAAAACAAAGAGGGTCTCGCCACTAAAAAAAAGTAGAAAGAAACGAATTAGGCAGTTTTCTTGAAAAGCATCCACCTTTAGTGTGCTACTCACTGGATGTGACTGCAGTGACTTAATGACATCACAAATCATTGTAACAAAAATTATAATTGTTTATTTCTATTGCACTTTATCAGCAAGAATGTTGAGCTATCAAGAAACCCAACAGAAGCCATTTCCATAGTTTGAAATTCAGTGTAATGCTCTTTTCTGTGAAGAATGAACTTCAGTAATTGCCTTGTGCCACCATGCATCTTGGAAATCAAACAGCCTTAAACATACACTTTTGTCTTTCTCTGGGTGCTGATCATTTGCATTATACAATGGTAGCATCACTTTCTTCTCCTTCCTTTGGTATGAATGCACTGTAAAACACTGATGATTAAATACAGCCATCTGTTTGTATGTGTACGGCGCCTGTGATACCTGCCCTTCAAACACACCAGGGTTTGATGTGCAACAGGATGTAGCAGACCATAGACAGGATGTTTGCAGAGTGATTATCTTTATGTGATGCACGAGACCTACTGTGCGTGATGATAGATGCATTATGTAACCATTTACATTGCTTTTTACACTGTTATCAAAACAAGTGATGTAATTTAAGTGTATTGAGTAATGTTTGCAGTTATTTTCCCCTAATGCTTGTTTTCCTGGCAGCTCTTGACCATGAAAATGAAGTCATACCAAGCAATCTGTCTTCTATTATATGCACTGATTATGTTTTTTAATTTTTGGATTTCTTTCAGAGCTTGGCATGGCTCAGAGAAAGTTTGCCCAGTGCCTTGGAGAGTTTCAGTTTGAGTACATCGGGGATGCAAAGACAGATGATGAAAAGTGTATTGGTGAGTGTGGGTTTGTCTCCTTACATGGTAGAAACTAACCACTAGGTTTGTTGCCACCGCACAGACAAGCACTGTAAATGTTTGTTTATGGTTCTCTCTGTACCAGCAAATTAAGAGCTGCTTTTGGTGTGCCACTGTGGTGGGAACAGCTGATCATTATAATGTGTGTGTGGGGGGGGTATTACATTTATCATCATGTTTTTTTTGTCCCTTAGATGAGTCTTTGCAAGAGTTCTCCTCATTCCTCAAGAACCTAGAAGACCAAAGAGAGCTGATGGTGAGAACAACCAGTCAAAACCTGCTTGAGAGCAAATACCTGTGTGTGTCTGGCTGTCTGTGTGGTATATTGCAATCAAATTATTAAACTGTGTGCCAGCACTGTGTGCATTTCCCCCAGCCTACATGTGTTACTGCCCATATTAGGCATTTGAATCTATTAGTGGCTAATTCTGTCATGCACCAGAGATCCGGCTGGAGCTCTTAATATAATTTTCTCCAACATACAGAACAGCCACAGCAAAAGCAGTTCTCTAAGTGCTGACAGTGTTCATACTGTTCTTTTGTTGTGTCTGTCTAAGGGTCACTGTCACAACACCTGCCTGGGAGTGGCTGCAGAGGACAGGAGTGCATTTTTATTTAATTACAACCGAGCTTTAAGTACTGGGACACATTCACATGAGCTACTACCAGAAACAAGGTCCACCGTAGTGCAACTGGTTACAACATACGGTCATAAAACTAGCTTCTGCAAAGGGAGGCCTTGTTAAACTTTCAAGTTTGTAAACCACACAAATCACACATCTTATACGGTGGAAGTAACAACTTTATGAAAGGAGGATTGATGTGAAAGGTTAAAGGGGGTCATGAACTGTTTCGATGCAGTACTGAAAGTGTTATGTAATGCACGAGATTTATTTGTTATTTACAGTAATAAAGTTCTCAATCTGAAGACTTTAAAATGCATGATCGAGGACTGATAACTACTGAATGTTTAGGAAAAGACTCTTCAAAGAAATGCAGCTAAGACTTAGCAGGGATACACAGTTTAGTGTTCTATAAGCAGCCATTGTCTTGTAATGTCTGCCTGTAGTGTCTGAGGTTTGGGAGTGGGCCTGTCTTTAGGAGCTGACTGAGATGACTGTTTTAGCATTTGGCTCAGACCGTAATGATAAACACTCTGCTGGGCTCGATCAGCACTGCTCAGCATTGTGGAATGACATCACAGTGCAAAGTAAGGCAAAGTGGGATGGGCATGCAGGCTCAGACATGTCCCGCAGCCTGCACAGAAGAAGTACTGAAGGAATGAGGAAAAATACATTGACTTTATGCGCTGAGGGCAAAGAGGAAGATACTTTTATTTAGAGCTGGAGTTGCATAATTTCAGCTGTGTAACTTAGCATATTAAGGCCAGTGGGGCATCATTCATGAGGCAGCACCCTTTGAGAACAAAACACTAAACAGCTGCCTCTCTTCTCACATACTTAAGGTTGAGAAATGTAACATTAGATATGTTATCTTATGTTAGATACATAAACACAGTGAAGCATTGAGCTGTGCAATAACTAAGGCTTTATTTTAACTGTTGTGTCTTTGTAGATGAGAAACATCACAGAAACCCTGATGAAGCCCCTGGAAAAATTCAGAAAAGAGCAACTTGGTACAGTAAGGGTAATGTATGATGCTTTGTCTCTTGTTCTAACATTTAGCTCATTAGCTCACCCTAAATTGAGAAACATTTTGTGATTTCAAATCTAATTCTCATTACATATAATCCATGCTATGCTATACTATACTATACTATACTATACTATACTATACTATACTTTACCATTGCCCCCAAAGATGACCTATTGTCTAATTCTCCATCTGTTTCTGCACTTTCCTACGTACCTCATGCAGGCAGAAAGAAAGAAGTATGAGAAGGAGACAGAGAAGTACTACAGCTCTCTAGAAAAGCTTCTCAACATGTCAGCAAAGAAGAAAGAGCCTCAGCTACAAGAGGTATGTCCTCTTGCCTGAAGTGTTTGACAGATAACGCACATTAATTCATGTTTAGGTCATATCAAGATGAAAAACGGCATCTTGTTTAGTTTGAGAATCCCTGTTTTGGGTTGTAGTCCTTGTGCTTTGGGAGGGGGGTTCTGTGTTGTAAAGCCTGTTGAACTGTCTGAGTTTCCACTGACGTGCCTTGCAGCAACATTTTTCCTGGCTTGTTTGGAAAGGAAACCTGTACTCACTTCAGCTGTACTCCCAAGGTTAAAGCCAGTTGTAGTAGGTTTTGGGAGTTCTTAAAGCTACAGTGCCAGAGCTGACCCATTAGGAGTGCATGTAGGATATCGTAAACTCACCCAAAACAGTTTCTATTTTTGCCATGTAAGGATTTCTCTATATGTCATATACAGGGAGAGCACCCTAAGCTGTTGACACCACTACCCTTCACTGTTTCTAAGTAAAAAATAAGAAAACCTGCACTGAATCCTTTTAAACTTGGAAAGAAAAGATCCTGACCCAAATTCATACATTGATTGTGTCAGCTAAGTCATCAACCCATTCATTATAAAATGAACAATTTCTGTAGCTGTAATTTAACAGGAAATGGTCTTAAGTAGGAAATAGTACTACTTTCGACTCTCAAAGATACTTTCTATGTGTTTAAAGTAGCCTTCAGTTAATTTTCATCTGCCCTTTGTAGTAAATTCTGTATATGCTTGAACTACCATTTGTGTTACATTATAAATCAATCATATTCCTTTGGTTAAAACATTGATGAGCTTTCGTCAAGCTCTGTGTGTAAATCTCCTCTTCTGTGCTCTGTCCTCTTTCCTCTTTGATCAAACCCAGGGCTAACAGCTAATAACTTGCAACCCTAAATTGTCCGTATGAAGCTAGAGCTTGTCATTTTTCTGCACATAGCAATAAAGGCAAGGCAGAATAAGGGATGTTTATTTGTACTGAGCATACCCAAAACAGGGGCCTATCAGAGATACACTTTACTAAAGGAAAGCTGCGACGGTAGATTTTAGACTAAGGAAATTAAGCAGTGAATAGTTACAATGCAGGCTGCATCAATGTGTGATGAGGAATGAGATTGCGGTCTAGAATAAAATCTTAGACTTTATTTAATTGTGTGCCATTTTGTTCCTTTCTATACACTGTAGTTAGGCTGCTGTTATAAATTCTTGGTTCATGCTGCTGCAATGACACTAAGAGCAACCCAGGGGTTTGAGTGTTGCATCTCATTTTTATAAAACTTCCAGACAGCTCACTTGATAAGTTTGAGTAGATTGAAAATCCCCCTGAAAAGCTTTATGTTTAGGCTAACTCTTACAGGCTAAGGTGCACAACATCACAAGAGCATTGTGTGTAGCGTGCATATGTCCTTTGATTTATATGTATCATTGCACCAATTTGATTTCCAAATTAAGACACTGGTTAGGATTTCTTTACATGTTAAATATTGACTTAAAAAAAAGTAAAAGTTTAAACATGCATTTCAAAAATGAGATAAATCCCAGCAAAATGTGGAAATTCAGCAATAAAACTGGTCAACAGAAATGAACCTAATCAAAACTTAAATCAGTCAGCACAGGGTAAAGTGAAATGTTTCAGGTTTTTGGTTGTTGTTTATGATTACGTCAAGTATACTCTATACAAGTTGCAAATGGCCCCATTTGTGAGATAGAGAAAAGAAAGAAAAGAAAACCATCTCAGGCACAGGTTTACAGTGGAGTTGACCTCAGATGAAATGTCTTCAGAGTTGGGACACAGGGTTGTGGTTATTAAGGAGCTAGTTACGTCTATTTACAGGCTAGCACAAAATGCAGTTTCACCACTTTTTGGTTAAAGGTAAAGTTACATGTGCAATTATGTACAGATAGTGTTCTTAATCTCTGGCAGTGACTCAAGAGGATCAACTATTAACATACAGCCTGGTCTAATCAATGATACATATCCTCTCTGTTCCCCAGACGTACTCTGTGTTAATTTCTAATTCATCAAAGAAAAAGAACAGATTTTTCTTTAAATACATGGGGGTCCAAAGATTTGGGAGTCCAAAGATTAATGGAAATTATTTGTAATCGTGCTGCTACTGCTTTTTACGGGGGATCTGTCACATACCCTGGTTTTCTTCTGTTTCTGTTCTTTTTTCAAGAGTTGTTTGTGTCTGTGTGTAGCTAGAAGATTTTATATGCTGCACAGTTGATGTAGCTTTTGTTTGACCAACATGTTATTTGTGGCACTATTTATTAAATTGATGTGAGAGCCATCTGGGTTTGATCAATCACTTATCAAACAGAATATTCCTATTTTTAGGCTGCAATGCCAAAACATAAAAACCTCAAGTTGCAATGCACTATAATGTTTCTCCTCTGCCTCAATAACTCGGTCCATCTCTATAATCATGGCGATGTGTGTTCTCCTCTACAGGCAGACTTCCAGGTGGAAAGCATGAGGCAGCACTTTCAGGAGGAGTCACTGGACTATGTTTGCAAACTGCAGGAGATTCAAGAGAGAAAGAAGTTTGAATGTGTGGAGCCGGTGAGTGACTGACCTCAGCAGCATGTCAACAGAAAGAGTTTCCAATAGGAAAGCTGAAAGCAAAACAAAAAGTATTAAATGGGGGTTTCTGTGACACTTTCAAATCATCAAAAGAAAGCATCACTGGATATTCAAGGGAGTTTTTGAGTTTCTGTTTCATATGCATGATTCTGAGATTAGGTTGTGCTAAATAAAAATCCCTTAACTATTTCTCTTCTTTTTGATCCTTTTAGATGCTGGCCTTCTTTCAGACAGTCTTCACATTTTATCATCAGGGCTTTGAGCTCGCCAAAGACTTCGACCATTATAAAAGAGCACTGCAAATCAACATACAGAATGTAAGGAAGACTGTTGCTTTAATATCTCCTCATTTGAAATACAGCTGAAATTAGTCTATGAATTTCAAGTGTTGTTATGACAGCAGCATGATTTTTTTTTCTTTGGAGAAAATTTCCCTGAACCTAGCTTGTTTGGATTTTTTGTTTTCAACCATTGAGAGAAAATAACCACTAAAATACTTTCACAGTACAATGGTGACTTGCAAGAGCATGTTTTCTTCCTTTTCTTCACAGACAAGGAGTCGGTTTGAGGGCACTCGCTCAGAAGTGTACGAGCTGATGAAGAGGATCAGGGAAGCCCCTCAGGAATACAGACAGACCAGCTCCATCAGCTGCGAAGGCTACCTCTATGTACAGGAAAAACGTAAGACCTCGATATCTTGCATATGTTGCAGTACAAAGTTTCATTTTGCATTCAAATCATGCATATAGTTACCTGAGGGCCCCGGCATGACATGTGTCAAATTTTATCTTCATTTTGCCCATTTGACTCTGGTAAAAGTGTTTTTTAGCTGTATTTGCTAACACTTATAATTATAGAAATCTTTGTTGTTACCGCTGCAATAAGTATGCCATCCATCCCTTTTTTGCGAAAGGCCCACCTCCCTTTGGCTCTAGTTGGGTGAAGCGTTATTGCACATTTGTCAAAGAGCAGAAGATCCTGCACATGGTGACCTTTGACCACAGATCTGGTGGGAAGATTGTGAGTAGTAATTATTATTTTTTATTTGCTCTTTGTAGATTTGAACATTTTGGTTTGGGTATTAAGTCCACTTGATGGTAGTGGATATTTTTATGGTGGGATCAGTGGGGATGGAAGGTGGTTCAGACCAAAATGAAAACATTATTGAACAGTAATCCTTTAAATCCCTTTGCAGAGCTGGTTGACATTGTATTTTGTTTTCTACCTATGTCAATCATTTTCACTGTGTAGTCTTTTACTTAAAAAAAAAAAACAAACATCCTATGATGCAATATTTTTTTGTCTTTCAGCATATTTACTGTCAAGTAATTGTTTTTATTTTCACTTTCAGGGAGAGACAGAATCAGTCATACTTAAATCCTGCCTCCGCAAAACAACAGACATGCTGGACAGGAGGTTCTGCTTAGAGCTTGACATTACAGATCGGTACATCATTTCCTTTAACTATTTCTTGAACACACTGTGACTGTATCTCTACCACAGCTGGGTTTTTTTTTATTGTCACAGCTGATGCACATACTGTACTGAGAGAATCCTCTTGAATGACTCTTGTTTGAACACTATATGAAATACCCCCATCTGCCTTGGCTGTAGTTGTCACACTTTTATCTTAAAAGCCTTGCTTGAGTTTTTTGATTCACAAAATGCTGCCCTGTGTTTTGGACCGTAGAGGGCAAGAATTTGTCCCACCCTGCTCTGCCCTCCTGTTATGGATAGCATCCCGTTTTATCAGACAACATACTCTGCCCTGCCCTTTTTCTGTTGTATTAATAGAAGAGCAATACCCTAGATTTAGTGTTGTAATTCAAGTCCTGCATCCATTCTGATTGGGATGGGTAACGTGATATTCATCTGCCCCCATGTGATTGAATGGCTCATAAACCAGCCGGGATGACTAAAAGAGCTCATACTAGTACTTACTGCAAATCCAAGGTGCTCGTGTCCTTCATAGAGTTTTTTTATAAGTGCAATTAATGTTTTACATTGACAGTAACATCCTCTGATAGTCTGCTGTAAAATGCCTCTAATACTGAGGCAATCTCTGATTCAAATGTGGTATTACTCTTTACCAGGCCTGGGACGGTGCTCACAGTTCAGGCTCTGTCAGAGGATGACCACAAGTTCTGGATGCAGGCCATGGGTGGGAAGGAACCTGTGAGTCAGCCGTCTGAGCTATGTCATCATCTGGCTCTTGGCTTATGAAGCCTCTCTGTGCTGCATAGAAAACATTTTTTTAACTGTATATACTCTAATGTATCTGCACTTACTGCAGATCACAAAGTTTAAGTATATCTATATATTTATAAATTCTGTTTCTGCAGATTGGACACTATCTAGGGAGGACTTACTCAAAAGAAAGAGGAAGTATGTTTATTTCCAGACCTTGTATCCTGGTATAATGGAATATTAATTTATTTTGTTAATGCAAGCTTCACACATTATAATGCTTGTTTTTTTTTCCCACCTGCAGTTGACGCCCAGCTAGATGAAGTTGGTGTAAGTTTTATGAAGAACTCCATCAGTGCCATCGAAACAAGAGGTGAGCTTCAGATTAGTAGATACGAAAAAGCTCAGTTTGACGTAATACCAGGGAAGTTGATGAGTTATTCAGGGAAAATTAAACACAAAATAATAATGGGTAACATGGATGTATTGTCTTTGTTTGTACAGAAGGGGGCAGAGTTGTTCCAATTTTAAAACAAAAGTTGTCCGACAGCTCCTGCAGGAAACCTTCACTGCAGATACTTATGTATTTCAATGCCAAGCACTAAGTTTCATGTTAAGCATACCAGTTTTCTGAGTTAAATTGGCTCGGATTCCATTGAGAGCTGCTGTGCACTTTCCACAAAGTTCCTCCTTTATTCTTAATGATTTCATTGTTTCTTTTCATTTTCATTCTTATTATAGGGTTTGATTTTCATTTTCCATGTAAACTACTTTACAACTTCATAAAAATATTGCTTCACAAATAAAATGCTTTTACTGTTATACCTCCTCAGGTATTAATGACCAAGGCCTGTACAGAGTTGTTGGGGTAAGCTCCAAGGTACAGAAGCTCCTCTCATTAATGATTGGTGAGTTTAAGTCTCTGCTGTTCTCTCTGCTCGAGAAATGTACTTGCATAAAGGCTGGATGAAGAAAGTTAAATTTTTAATTTATATGCTGCTGCACTATCTCTGTGATATTCCTTTGCCCCTAGTTAGTTGATGTGGAATAGTGACGGTTGTGTATGTCCGTCGGATATTAAAAGATAGGGACCGACATTAAGCCAATGATTCAGTCTGTCAGTGCTGTAACTCTATAATGTGCAACAAGTGCCTGGATGAATATTTGCCTGACTTCCATTCAGCTTTATACCCCAGAATTCTACCCATTCATATCCTTGGACTTTTGCTTCATTAACTCACTACCTCTCCTGCTTTTTTTGGTTTCTGTCAATCCCCTCACTTTTCTTCAATTCCTTTCACTCAACTTCTTCCTCTGTAGAGCTTGTCCTCTGTCCCTTCCAATGCTCCCTGTCTGCTCTCTGGTTTCCTGCTGTCTCCAGCAGACACCGGCTTGCTTTCAGCTCTGTGTTCTGAATGACAACAAACTCGAGCAGCCGCCAGCCTGTCTCAGCTTCCCTTCCAACACCCTACTGCCTCCCAACCTGCAGACTCATGCTGTAGACTCCCTTAACATTCATCTGCAGCAAGAAAAAGTTTCACTTAAGCGTGAATATTGCAAAAGATGAGTTTTCTGTGGTCTGGACAGTCCACACCTTACTGTGAAAGCCATTGAAATACTGAGCAATCCAGTAGAAACACTGGATACTTTTACATTGTTGCCGTGAACTGAAATGACCTGTTTGAATACTGAGGTACGGCTACTTTAATATCAAACGAATACATTCACCAACATTTCATGCATACTACAGTCCAGAGTGAGTGGGTGAGAAAAGCTTTAAACCCTGAAGAAAGACTTTTTGGATCCTCCCACTCCTCCTCCTCCTCTTTTGCATCTCTCACCCACCGACATGGCCAGGGTCCAATCAGAGAAGGACAGAGCAATACAAAAAGAGTCTCCCCTCGTTCTACAGCACAAAGACAGCAGCATCTATTGAATATCAGGCAACAGTGTAACAGGAAGAGGACTATAAAATTGTACTCAGTCTGTGTTACAGTATAGAGGACATAAGTGGATGGTGTCAGGATATAGCTACTGTATGGCAGTTGCTGAGTTAGATGTCTTCGTGCTTTACATTTAATTGTAGAGGGGCAAATTTGAGCATGCTGTTGATGTTTCTCTAGAGCGACTAGATTTGTTTCAGTTGACCATCCATTCAAAAGAGCTGACTTCCTTCCTCTGTTGAATAAATTAAGTTCAAGACATGATCTTGAGGCAAGTCTTGATAAAATATAGGGTTGGTTTTCCTGAAGAGGTACAAGCTATGTCTCATGTTCCTGAGTTTTCTCCAAGCATCACTTGAATCTAAGCTGTCTCACCACAGATGCATGGAGAGGGGCAAGAAGGAAATATGTGATCAAACATGAGATGTTCCTGTCCCAAGTGTCATGTGAAGCCACAATCAGTTGTGAGGATAGAATCAGCTGATAGCCACTTAACCACATATGCACGTCAAATGTATTGTGATAAAAAAAGCATTTTGCCTCTTAAACTTACAAATGTTAATCCGTTCCAAGGCACTCCTTTGTGTCTCCTTTAAGCTCCAACTTACTCCCTCTCTGTTTTTAATCTCTGGTGATATTGTGAAGTTTCCGTTAAGTTTGATCCACAGCAGTGGCTAATAAATGAGTGGTATTTGACTCAAAAGTGTGGCTGTCAGTTGAAATTTTTCTGTAGAGGCATGTATCCTTTATCACTGTTCCTCAGATTTCTATTCCTTTCTCTTCTACCCTCTCACTAAGCAGCAGTTAGAGCATGGCTAACTTCTACTCGCTTTACCAAGGATGGAGGAATGAGATTATAGTTTGAGGGTGCTGGGATGCACAGACAGTTACCAACCCTGATGGCTAAGACTCCTACAGGGCTTTAAGATGGAATTGTTGAGTGCTGGGTTGTGGTAAAACTGAACTAACTCTTAGGAAGTGTCTCCATCAAAAGGATTCATGCACATTTTAAGGCAGAATGTCAAAGTGTTTTGATCAGAGTTACATAGAAGGTTACTGAAATAAGGGCAGAGGCAAAGTTCAATCCGTTACTTTTTACTGTCCTTCATACTGCTGGCCAATCAAAAAGTGGATCGAGTGGATCTTGAGTAGTCAATTTCTGGAAGTCTGGAAGTTGGAGTCAGGAAGGCCTGAGTGAGGGGGACTCCGGCACTGGAAGATCATCAGAGGTGCTCCTGAAGAGGCAGACTGGCAGCTTAAAAGGCCATGAGATTATTAAAAAGGCAAAAGCAACTGAGTAGAAGCACAGCACTAGGATGAAAGAGCTTGCATATTCAGGGACTTAGTGTCCTCTTTCTAACAGTTGTCAAACTCCCTGGGCATACAGTATGTTATGCTTCTATGTGTTGCTTTCCTTTTGGACCTCCTTCACATTTTAAGTACCTATCTGTGTTTAAGTCCTGACATTCACATTTGTAGTAAAATTATTCTTTGAATTACTTCGACTCTCATGGCACCCCTTCATTCATCCCCCAGATTTGAAAACTTAGCGTCTTACTATTTTAAACCTCCATAGCCAAAAGCTAAATCTGTCAGCAGATTTTATCAGCGTGTATACATCTATGTGAAAAAATATACTTACATATGTAGCTAATTTTATTGAATTCCTACAGTCTGTAAAATGTATGCAGTATGTATGCAGAATATGTAACACAGCAAACAATGCTATTGAGATGTGATGTGCCCCACAGACTGCACTTTCTCCTGGTTATTTACCATACAGTGAACAGTGTCTGCAAAAACTACTGCCGTTTGTCTCAGCTGGCAGACAGTATGCAGTAGTACTGATTGATAATATAAAGACAATATCAAATTCAATGATAGAATTAGAATTCTTTGTACATTTGCACAATTACAATGTAGAAGCATTGCACAATACTTAAACTAAATGCAAATACCCCTCCACTTATGAAAAGGTTTAAAAATCATCCTCGAAAATCCCAATCTATGTCCATATACTTTGAAGTTCAGAGCATTCTTGTGTGTTAGAGTTTTGTGATACATCTATGTAATTTCTACCAAAACAATGTTTTTGCATCCCTGACTTAACTACTAACGTATCTGTTTGTGCTGGACCAGACTACAGAGCCTTTGCAGACACTCTCAATTTCGATTCATGCACATTTACAGCAGCACAGCTATGGCCACTAACACTCCAAGAAAAACATTTGCCTTCAGAACTTGATATTGGACGGGCCATTTTGTGGACTGAGCAGACGGAGAAACACAGTCCAGCACTTGATGCAGCACTTCGAGGAAATCAAAAAACAAATTTTCTCTGTAGCACAGACCACCTAACACCCACGAAAAGAAAGTCTGTGTGTTGACCTGAGCCCTGTACAGTACACGTGCGTGACTCACAACATTTCACTGCAACAGTAGTTCATCAGAGGTTACTTAAGATGAGACTAAAGCCACTGAATCTCCAGCACAACACAGCCCTTGAGTCCCTGTGGAGCTGATGAAATAGTCGGGGATTAATTAAAGTTGTAATGAGTATATAACCAGCAGCCCTCTACAGAGGCTGTAACTTCCTTCCATATCCACTGGGGGTAAACTCCACCTAGAGGCTAGCAGCATTGCTTTTATCCTCATATGACTAATTACAAGTTACATATTTATATTTAGTGTAGGACTTTCTAGATTGCCCAGGAAATCTCACAGAGGGTGTTAAACGTAGAAAGAGGAGGGCTTTGTATAACTTAATTCTGATTTTCTTGTTGAACTCAGTGAAATGTTTGTGATTGATGCAGATGAGAAGAGCAACGAAGTGGATCTGTGTACCAGCGAGGACTGGGATGTAAAGACAATAACAAGTGCACTGAAGCTTTATTTGAGGTAAGGATTTGTGAGGAGGAAAATGTAAGCCCATTGAAAAAAATAATGAACTGCAAAAGTTTTTCTAGTGATTTCATCAGTAAGTTTAGTGTAGATTCTGGATAGAAAAAAACGACATTAACTTTTTGCAGCTTCCACTCTCTACTTAGTCTTTCTTGGTTATAAATTGATTATTCTGGAGTTGAGTTGATTCAACAACATGAGCCAAACACTGTTGTGGACTGTTTGACTTCTCAGAATAGTTGTGGTTGACATGGCCGATTAATTTAATTGAAAGAGAAAAAGAACAACAGTTTCCATTGAAAATAGTAGCTTCTCATTGCTGTGGTTGCGTATTGAGTTTGCATGTTTTGAACATACATTGTAATAATCTTAGTTTTATTCTCTAAATTTAACCATTCAGTTGAATTTTGGAGTGATATGAATCCTGTAAAATAAATCAGACTTTAATTTAGCTAAATGTTTTAAACATATAGTCAAACAGAAAACTTACGATTTTTGCTTGGCGTATGACTGATCATTTGATATATCTTTGGAGCCAATAAACCAAACTGTTTGCTGGGAATATATTCCAGACCTCAGACCACCCCCAGTTTTCAGTTACAGTTTTCTACTTTTTATTTTAATCTTTTTATGTCAATTTATATCTTTTGCTAAATATTTCATTTGAATATGAAACATTCAATCTATTGAAAACTCTTCAATAACCTCTTGACTAAATGGGATTTAATTATGTTAAATGCCTGAGGATAATTAACTCTGTGCAAGGTCAATTCTTGTCCTGTACGTCTGCTCCACATTCATCATCTACTCCCAGATTTACAATGATAGATAGTTTGGGTAAGACCTCAAAGTTTAATTTTGTAATTTGGTAATAAGATGTAAATGTGTTTGGGTATCATACAAGTAGGAAAAAAATTGAGGTAGTTTTATTATTTTGAATAGATATTCAGCTGCATTTTCTGGTTTTCTTTTTGTTCTTTGTACAAACAGGGAAAAAAAGACTTGCAAGAAGCAAAAACTGAGTAGCTGTTAATGTTATTATTTTGTCTTAGAAAAAAGGTCAAATTTTAATCTGTTTGAGGTCTCTGCTCTGTTGTACTGTTAAATCCTCATTTTAAGAGTTAACTGCACGATGTCGAATCAAAGCTACAGTGAGAGACTTTTGTTGACACTGTTTTAATTTTCTTTTTTTGTGCTCCCATGTTGACAGTTAAATCTTTTCTGATTTTGTCCTGATCACCAATTGTTAATGTTATGACAAAGATATCATCCTGCAGAGAAT
Source organism: Thalassoma bifasciatum (assembly GCA_008086565.1). Classification (NCBI taxonomy): domain Eukaryota; kingdom Metazoa; phylum Chordata; class Actinopteri; order Labriformes; family Labridae; genus Thalassoma; species Thalassoma bifasciatum. The sequence goes on from RPOG01000005.1 coordinate 1,683,505, forward strand.
CTTTTCCGATGCGAAAGGATAAAAAAAGGCAGTATTGGTAGCGTGGTTTCTGACTTTGAGCTTAATTACATAGAAACAGGTTGTCTTCTTGTGATCATGATCCAGTTTGTTTTTTGGGTCACAAAAAGACAGCAGTATTAATTACAGTCTATTTTATCACTTGGCTAAAAACTCCTCATTGGAACATTTAGTACAAATTTGAAACTTTTTGTATCTTTTTAAAACAGTTTTAGCTCCTTATCAAGCTCCATGTATTTTGTTTAACTAATTATTCTTTATTTTTGCTTTGACTGTCTTTAATTCCTTCATTTACACTGTTTATGAAAGCAAGAGAAAACATTTTGAATTTGGAAGTATAATTTCATGATGTGCACAACATGAGCTATCTGCAGTTTTTTTGGGATGACCTGAGTTTTAAGATTTGACCCTCAAGAAAGCTTTTTGATGTAGCGAGCAATACACTGCAGGTTTCAAAGAAAAGAAAATGTTTCTCAACTTCACAAACTAACATTGCATATCCTGCTGCTCTTACTTGTCTTTTACATTGTGTCCAGCCTACTGGATTAAAGCAGGGTCAGTCTCAGTTTCCTCTGAGGCTAAGCACCTTTGGCCACTGGCCAGCTGCAGTGTGAAAGTACCTTCAGATGAACTTGGTTATCTCAATGCGTGCACCATCTAATTCCATCCCCTGGCTCAGCCACATTAATCATTGCTGTGTGCAGACCCTATAAAACAGTGTGCAGGCTATTTCTGTCCCCTCTCGCTCACTTCAACTCTCACTTCTCCACCCCACCACTCCCCTACCCTCTCCTCTCTTTCTCTCCCTCTCTCTGAAGGAGCCTGCCTGAGCCGCTGATGACCTATGGACTTTACAAAGAGTTTATTAGTCCTGCAAGTAAGTTTGACCACCTCTTTTACCACCTCTGGGTGCATCAAACAACTTAACAAATATATTATATCAGACTGACAGTGTTCATCTGCTCATTAGTATCACAGTGTTAAACCAGTGTTTCCATTTTTGTTTTATCCTATTTGAATGTTAATATGGAAAACGAGAAACCCGGTTTTCATGATGCTACAGACTCATTGTTGGCAGTATTATCAATTTACTGCTGGGTTTTTATTTCTCACATTCTCAGTCAGGTAGTTTTGCATCAACAAAGCACCTGAAGGTTCCAGGCTTCTTCAAACCATAATGAGGCCTGTTACAGATTTTTCAATTTAGAATATGATGTGCACATGCATAAGGCTCTATGTCTGTTTACATCATATATTATCCAGACTGTACCCTGGTTTCAAGTGGCATACAAGTTCATGAAAGTTGTAGCATAACACCTCTGCAGCTTTCTTAAATTGCTTTCTGTGCCAAACATTTAGAATGTTTTCTTTCAATATTTTTTTCATTGAAGGGTGTTTTGCGGGAAGAAAATTTTTAAATGAACATGAAAAAAAATCCTTGCATCTACAAACCTCAATGATTTTTTTGTTTGTTTTGTAATTATTGTTGACAAAGTTGGCATCTGAAGTCTGTGGATGAGAAGTCATATTGACTTCTAGAAATTTCTCTAACTGATTTCAATCGAGAACACTGAGCTAGCTACAAAAAAACATACTGAGAGAGTATTTTTGCTGAGGATGTTAAGTGCTGTAAATGTTGAACTGTACTGGTTTTGTATTCAAATAAGCAGCTGCATGCAAAACAATGTTGTGAGTGGACATAGGCACTCACTTATCACCACACAAAATCACATTTTTTGATCCAAACCCAATCAAAACAAGGGCATTTTCTGGATGTGAAGCCATCCAGAATATCTTGGTTTCTGCTGTAGTGCCCCAGGTTGCACACCCAGGTATCTGAATATGTGCTTGTATAGGTTCTTTAACAGAGGAACATGATAAGATATTGAACTGTGTGATACATACTCTGGACACTAGAGATTTACCTTCATCTCAGATCAAGAACACAAGATTGTAATTGCACAGTCGTTTTTTTTTACAACAAGGGAGACTCTGTAATGCAGCTGGTTTGCAGTATCTTAAGACCTAAGAAGTATCTGTAGTTGCGACCACAATATTTTACAGTTGTCAATTATCCAGTTGTTTTATGACACGTTAAGATGTTTTGGTTGCCTTCCATTGAATCTAGCTGAACAAAACTAGGCTCCTTTCCTTTCTATCATACAGAAAAATGTGTTTATCTGAGACCGTTATACAACACCCTGCCCATGTTCTCCGTCTCTACCAGTTTTAACTTGCTTCAAAAATGTGTGGCCTGATTGGAAGTTAAAAGGTTAAAAAGTGACAAATGTGCCGTCATTCTCCTGCCCTCAAGGTTCCTTCTAGTGACCTTGAACAGCAAGTAGAGGCTTCTTTTCCCGCCCACATAACCTCATTTGTGTATGAAATGTTTTCAAAGCGAGCCAAACTTGAATCTTATTACAACAAGTGCTATAATTGGATCAGGTTGACATTTTTATCAGGCGCTCGCAATACCCTCATAACGAGGGGGGAAAAATGGATTAGCAATGAATATTTTTTTGATGGATGACAGCATCCATAAGAGGCTTTTTGCCTGTTTAAATCCTTGTCGTTCCCATAGTAATGATATTTTGTGTGTCTGTGTGTGTGTCTGTGCGTGGGCGGTCAGATGCCCATGTGTGAGGAAATGTTTAAGAGATGATCTGGGCGGTTTTAACACAACCCTTTTATACGGTAGCAACAGTAATGTAAAGCTATCTCCTTCGCCAGCGTAGTTGCTCCTGCTGCCAAATACTGGAAGGCTTACTACCATATATCACTATCACACCTCTCCCTCACATACCTAAACTGGGATGTATCCTCCTCTTAACCTTAAACTTGAGGGCAATAGCCTCATTCATTCATTCTCTCCTTCAGAAGTTCATCAATCTTTGATTTTCAACATTGTCCAAACTGCTTTTTTGGACTTGAACTGATGAAGAGTCTAGGTACTACATAAAACTCTTTTTATTTTCAACTTGTGCATAAGTTGAATCGGTGTTCTGAGTATTGCATCATTAAACCTTTGACTGTGCTGTTTGGTTAAGTTTTACAGTATTGGATCCTGGCGGTGTTGGCTCTTTGCCTCCTGAGCGGCACATACAAATCCTTGTAGTTTAATGTGAGTGTGTGGCTGCTTCTGCATTTCAACAGAGGGTGGTAGTCCAGAGTCTCGCATCCAAGCCGTCCACTGCCTGGTCCACAAACTACCAGAGAGGAATCGACAAGTCCTCGGGCTGCTTATGAAGCATCTGGCCAAGTGAGTGTTCATAGTTCCTTGGTCATAGTTCACCCAATCTCCGCCCCCTCTCCCTCTCAGTTCTCTCCCTCTCTCTTCTGCTCTTCCTGTCTGTCTCCTCATTCTCACTCCACATGCTTTTTCTCTCTCTTCCTCACTCCCACTCTCTTCACTCCCCCTTCCCTGCTGTCACTCTATCTCCTCTCTGTCTACTCACTGACTGCTGGGTAATAGAATTGATGCTGCTAGCGTATTAACATTCCCTTTTTGCTTTTTCTGGGGTCATTCTGGTTTACATTTAAAGCTGTTGAAGGAGGACTGGGCAGTGTACCGTACCTGTTCAGCATGCCGTCATGCGCCCACCACTGAAATGAAATGAAATGGACCTCTTAAATTAAGCTGTCTCTTGAGATGACTCTATACACCCCTGGATGGAGCACTATTGTGCATCACTCCATTTGTGAGATTAGATAGGGAGAAAGATTTTAGAAATAATCTTAGCTAACATTACAAGGTTTTACCTCAGCAAGCTTTTTATAAACTAAATATGAGCAAATTGAAGATAAGTAAATAATCCCTCTTCCCTGAGGCAGTGAAAGTCTGGTGGATCTTATTTCATAGAAACCCGCTGCAGAATCAGGCTCTGGTAAAAAGGCAGCGCTATTGAAATTGAATTTGGATTATCCAGCGTGAAATTCTCCAGACTGGAGAGACTCGAATATTTTTCTGAAGTTGGCGTGTGTGCATGTCCTGCAGGGGAAGGAAGCAGAGCCAGAATTTCACACTGCTATCTGAAATGGTTTCAGAGATGTTATAAATGTGAGTTGTCACCAATGTTTTTGTCTTCAAAGGCATCCTTTGAAGCTATTTAAACTGTCTCTCTGCAGACACACTGCATATCACCACATTTTTAGTGTGAAATCTCTTCACCTGTCCGTACAACTTTTTCATAAATCATGGTCTCTTTCAACACCATTTTGTTACTTACTATGAGCTAATTCCAATAAAAGTATCTGATTAATAGACTGATTGCAAGTGCATTTGATAATCTTATGACCCCTCCTTTGACAAATCATCCTTGGCATGTTCTTTAAAAACTCATTGCCATAGATGATAAGCCTCATTGTTGTTCTCCAAAGTGTTTTGATACAAAATGCTGCTATATAAGTCTGTAATTTAAATATACAAGTGGTTCAAGGATGTACTCTAATACAGAAAAATGGCATTTTTTTTTTCAGGGTATTTGGGCTGTTTTAAACTGTGCTTTCTTGCTTCAAAGTTTTGCCTTAAAGAAAAATGGACTCATACTCACAGATAGCCATCTTTTCTATTTAGCAGTTTTTGGCTGTTTTGCCTTGAGCCATTCTCTCCTTGCATCATACGAGCCATAACAATCTGATCAAATGAAAGATTTACCACAAAAGGCCATAATACTGAGTGAATAAGATCTGCTTTAGTTATCTACAATGTCACCTGAGCCCAGAGTGATGTTTCAGATCTTCTCTGAGCTCTTAGTTTTGGGGAAATCTGACCTGTATGTGGATGAGATTCATTACACACAGTTACAGTAATACAGTTTTGCACTGTTTACTTTGATCACATTCATGCTGCATTTTTTTTCTGTCAGGAGGAGTTCAGTGGTTGTGAGTTAAATATTTAACACAACATCAAGATTTGGGGTTTCTGTTCTCACCAGTCTGAGTCTACTCCTAAAAAGTCATTTATTTCGGTGAAGTAGAGTTTGTACATTCTAGTGAAATGTTCATGATGTGAGTTTTATATCACCCTCAGAGTGGCAGCTCACAGTAAACAAAATCTTATGACCGTGGCCAATCTGGGCGTGGTGTTTGGACCCACATTAATGAGGCCACAGGAGGAGACTGTTGCTGCCATCATGGATCTCAAGTTCCAGAACATTGTGGTGGAGATCCTCATCGAACACAATGAAAAGGTAAAACCCAGGACTTAAGTTTAATTTTGCATATTCTGTCAAAAATGTAACACTATTGTACAATCCCTAGTGCACTTCCTACATCTGTTAGTGACAATAATAAGTTCCATATCCAAGAGGAAAGAGAGGATAGTCTTTCAGTTGAATTAGATTCTATTTTTTATTTTATTTGGGGACTGTGTTTTCATTTGTTACTTGAGTGTATATTACCAATGCAACGGTCTAATCATCATAATATGGGATGAAATTTAAAATTAGTTGACCTGACATCAGTTTACTGCAAACAACACCTTTGTGTTTACCAACCAAGGTGCTACATGTAGTCACCCAATACTGAAGGAAAATTAACGTGCAAGTCTAGCCAAAGAATAACTTCTGTTTAAATGTGCAGGTCTTTTGGCACTGTGTTCCCTATTGCTGTTGTTTAGAGATTTTTATTTTGCCCTTAAGTTACAATTTGGCAGTTTCTGTTGGCAGCATAAAGCACACATTATACTGCACCTCAGTTACAGAGTGGGATAGGATACCCTCCTCCTCTGGGTCTGTCTGTAGAGGCTTTGAAATTTGTGTAAATTAATGCAAAAACATCATTCTATCCACCTTAAAGTCAGTTATCTATTCAATCATATGTTCAAAAATATCCAGATAGAAAAAAAAAATGTTTTGGGATATTTTTGTGTTGTGTTTGTTACTTGCTTTTGTCTGCAGAAATAAAGGTCCTGAATAATTAGATTTTCACCAACCCAACTCTTATGAGGGCACAGTTGCCTCTTAGTTATTGTAAATGCAGAGAGAGTTGAAGGCAGCATTTTATCATCCAGAATGTCTTAATCAGGCCAGTAGGGGGAGCCCTAAGTGCTCATACTGGAGAGAAACATAGGATTCTGTCTTTATTTTAAAAAGGTTAATAATTCTGCAGATTATCACATGCATCTTATTAAATTTTGAAAGTCCTTTGTCTGCCCTGATATGTTTATTTAGGTTGTGACTTGTTCTATAACCTGTAGGTCATGGGATCATGTAATCTCCCCAGAATGTCATTAATCAGAGCCAATCCTCAAAGGGGGATAAGTGTCTGTGTCAAAAGGGAGAAAGGGTTGAGATTAGTTTTTTAATCTGTTGGAGCAGAACTGCACTCTGTGTAGAATCAGATGAAACCAGAAGCTTTTAGTGATTATTTTTCATTTAATGAAAAGATAATGAACATTTCCACCGCATGCTCAAAAATCTAAAATGGGGTGTGAGAGAATACAGATGCTTGATGAACACCAAAAGGACATACAAATGTGCTAAAACATCACCACCACCATCAGCAGCAGCAAATACACAGTGTATACTGTGAGTCTCTGCGACTACCCAGAAGTATCTCACACCGTCCAGGTGATAAAGGATGTGGTGTTAGAATGCAGCAAGAGCATTTTTGAAAAGTACAGCGTGTTAGAGCAGGGGAAAAGTTGAGCAGACAGACAGGCATTAACTTCCCTCACAGCTTAGTCCCACTCTAGACTGTTGATACCCCCAGATACCAACAGTAGACTCTGTTTTACATTCACCTCCATCTGCAGAGAGAGGCGAGGGGGAGAGAGCCAGGCAGCAGAAAACTCTCAGCCATATCAGATTTCTCACTTTTTCTATCTGCCTCTCTCCTAGAAAACTTTCCCTCTCCCTCCCTCCCTCCCTCCCTCCCTCTCTCTCTTCTCTCTCTCACTCTCTCTCTATCTTTCTCTCCTGTTCACACTCTCTCACTCGCTCTGCCACTTTCCTCTCTCTCCTCTCTACCTCCCTCCTCTCCTAGTCTGTGATCCTTTCTGAGGCTCTGCTGAGACTTCCTTCTCCACTGCAGCCCTATTCTCTTTTAACTCTACATCTGAAGTTTATATGTAAACATGGCCCGGTGTAAACAGGCTGTGAAAGTTGGCCAGCCCTCCTCCAGTCCAAACCCTGTTTATTTTACTCTCCCCACTCCAAAGAGTGGGTCAGTTTCTCTGAGGAGGAATGTCACCTTAACTTAGACCCCAGATTTCTGGATGAGATGCGATTGCATTACATGTGGAGCTGTTTTTGTTTATTTTGGCTCTGACTACATCTTCTCACATGCAGATTTTAGGGTCCAATCAATGAGCTGCTCAGCTCTCCCTCAGAGCACATGCTGTGCCTGCAAATGGCTGTTTCCATTCATCAACCACTATATAAAGCTTTTTAAAAACCGTTCACTAAGTAAGGTCAACTGAGGACATGCTGCTGCTTCTTAACTCTCTCTAAGTTTCTGCACTGTTTCTTTTGGTTTCTTTTTGGACTCATACACATTGTGTATTCAGATCTTTGCAGATGCTCCCGAGTCGTGCCCTCTTTCACCTGCTGCCCCAGTATTCTCCGCCCCCACAAGGCAGTCCAAGAAGCTGAGTCGGCAGAACCGGCCCTTGGCTGTCTACAACCCACAAGCCCTAGACATTCAGAATGGTGAGACAAGCACACATCTGTATGCACCCACACCTCGGTAGCTAATGGTTAGAATCCTTATGGATTCAAAACAGACTTTGTTCATCATTTATTTTCCATTTATTTTTACCTACTTACCAGTATATTCAAACCCATGAACCAAGAGTATAATTTGCTTAGTATTTGTATTTGACATGTATTTGCTTTCCTGCTTCCTGCTTTCTGGAGCTAAACAAATTTTGTAACTATGAAGTTTAACTTTTACATGGGACCTATTTGGGGCAGTAGTGGCGTAGCCACAGACCGAGTATAGAAATTGGGCTGCGAACTGGAGAGATGCTGTTTCATTTTTTGGGCACTACTGAGGTGCCCTCAAGCAAAGCTTAAAACCCTGAGTGGCTTGGGGTGCTTCTCTTTTTTTTCTTGTACATTTTATTAGTTACCAGATTCTTCCTTCATGTTAAATTTACATTTACTTTGCATCTTATCCATCAGCTCTCGATCAGTTGGTTGTAGCTAGAATAAATTTTCTTCCAAAAAGAGAGAAAAGTCCAGATTTAAAAACTGTAATTCCTGTTGTTTAATTAACAAGAAGCTCCTTGTCATTCATGATATTCTTCCGAATGAACCTCAGTAAGTGTTTTGTTTTTAGCTATCTACGAGCTTTTCTCTCTTATTCAGTAGGAAAAAATGTACAAGAATCCAGATTCAAGATTCACATTATTTGCTATTGCTCATATTTCAGAGCAACAGAATTTGCCTTTCAGTTACATCCCATCCAAGAAACATAAAAAAGACAGATTTGATGTTTGCAACATCAAAACTGTACATTTAAATTAGTCAAATTTCCAGGTACAATGCAATCAAAACTGCATTACAGCTCGTAATTACACAAACTTACATCTAATTGTATTATCCCTGGAAGCTGAAGCCAGTCACTATCTGTTGAAGAGTGACCACTGTGAATCATAGCAGTATGTAAAGAGAAGAGTGAACCCAGTTGCTTCCTTTTGCAACAGATTTGCGTCGATGACATGTGGACTGGTTTGCTCTAAAATGACTTACGTTCCCTTTCATGTTCTCGAATGCTTAATGAAAAGGTGAGCTGATCACCTGAACTGGTGAACTTAACTCCTCTGATCTCTTGCCAGCCAAATCTCTTCCCCACTACAATACAAAAAACTAAATCTGCTTACCAGATTGTTTCTTTTAACCTCTCTGCACCAGCTCTTACCCGAGGGTATTTTAATACAAGGGATGAAAGGTATAATCCTTTTTTAAAACTTTGTGTCTTTTGTACAGGTCTCACGTAATGGTCTTTAACGCGCTTTGTCTCAGCGGGTAAGAAAAATTTTAGGGATGATGAAGTGGAAAAGATTCCTAAGTGTTTCAATATGTGAGTCCTCCTGTGACACTCAGGGTTTGAGTATTGTTACAGGCATGTCACGTTGTGTTTAGCAGCAGATTTAGCTGATGGTTTACCACAGGTTAATAGCCAATACAAACTTCACAATATTGTTTACCAAGCTTTTTAACACAGATATAAATTATATCTGATTCAGATTCCCCAGTATGCTGATAATTGAGTTTAATTTCTTTGCAAAGATCACAAGGAAAATGCTAACAGAGCTGACAGAGATGCACTTGTGACTGGTTTCTTTGTAAAGTAAACTTACCTGACATGACTTTCAAGAAGAAGCCAGAGTAACTCAAAAAAGACATAAAACCAAGAATATCTAAGTGTTAAGACTTAAAGGCTGCTATAAAGCTACTCATATGCATGATTCACAACAGTCTCACCAACTGTTGCACCCATGAGGTTAGGAAAACAGTCATCTTCTTTACTGATCCATAAGAACTGACGCTACAAGACCTTTTATACTCATTATATTAAAAGTCACTATTGACAGTATGTTTATAAAAATAAAAACAATATTTGATAGCACAACAATGGTATACACAATAATGATATAGTTCATGGCTCACTTATAATAGATTCTTTTATGTCGAAGGATAGAAAGTCACTCTTTGCTATGCGAGTGTTTGAGTGATTTACCCTCTCTAAGCAGTGGTTTCATGGTGGAAAACCAACAACTAGTGTTGATATAGCAAGTCTCAGCATTCTTCCATACAAGATACATTTTGATTTAGGCTGGAAAAAAGAGGAAACTTAATCAAAATCTTATTGACAGCTATTTGTTTTTGTTAGTACTGCTCTGCACTTACCAAGCATTACTTCAGAATACAGCAGAGGTCTTTGAGTTTGCAAATGCATGTAGGTTAGCACAGTAATGCTATGATAGCATGCATAATTTATGCAGAATGTGAAAGATATCAATGTTACATGAAGTTATAGTAAAATTATAGTCTGAGCACACATAGGAGTCCATTCTAATCAAGCGCTTATTCGGTTTAAGATCTGTGATATGTGTTTTCTGGGGAGAACAGAGGAAATTTTACACAAGAAAAACTACATTTTGACATTTGCTTCTGCTCCTCTCCAATCCCCTGAAAGTATGATCTTTACTTGACAGTAAAATTGAAATAAAATAGCTGCAGGCTCCCTTGTGTTTTCTAGGTTTCTGTCTATAGCCGAAGCAGTGTACAATTATGAACAATACAAACTTGGCTGTAAGCCTCGCCTGTTTTGACAGCAGTTTGATTTCAAAGTCCTCTGTCGATGCAGCATTGCCTGATGTATTGATGAATTATTCAGCTGGTTTGTCAAGCAAGCTATCATCAGAAAGCTTAAAAAGCTGAAACATAACAGTGGATTATAATTAATGTAAAGATCTTGCTAATAACTAGAAGCTTTTTTTATCTCTCTTATTTTAGTATCAGCAGTGGGAGATGGTTCCAGCTTAGCTACAGATGAGACTTCAATGGGCAGCAATGAGTCTGTGTCATCCCAGTCATCGTCAGCCTCGGCTTCAGAGACTTCTATGGAGAGAACTGACCATGCACCGCTGAAAGGCAGCCACAGCTCAGGCAGCAACTCTGGGTGAGTGCCCCTCTATGATGAAGTTTCAAAACTGTGAGGGACTGTGCACCTCAGAGAAAGCAGGCAATGGAGGATGAGCAAATATCACCAAAAAGGGAAAAGTAATAAGAAATGTTTGCTGTGAAGGTTGCAAATGCTGCCAAAGCTGCTGATGCTGAAATATTTCTGAAAAGTTGGGACAGAGAAAAAAAAACTGGAAAAGTTGTGCATTGCTTACAACACATTGAGGAAAATATTCAATCTGATAAGGCTCATTTTGGTTACATACACATGACTCTCTATTAAAGAGCGTCTAGAGAGACTTCGTCTCTCAGAAGCAAAGATGGGAAAAGGTTCACCACTCTGTGAGAGACTGTGAGAAAATAATACACCAATTTCAGAGTAATGGCACTGCATTAAAAACAGATGTGACTCTGTCGTGGAATTCACTGCATGAGCTCAAAATCATCCAGAAAGTTCCTCTCTGTTGACACAGTTTGTCACTGCATGTACAAATACAAGTTAAAACTTTACCATGCAAAGAGTGAACCATGTTTAAACATGATCCTGAAACTCTGGTGACTAATCTGGGTCTGAGCCAATTTAAGATGGACTGAGGTGAAGTGGAAAACTGTCTTGTGGTCTGATGGATCCAATTTTGACTTTCTGGAAAGCATGGACTCTGCTTCCTCTACTCTAATGAGAAGGGGGACCAACCAACTTGTTATCAGTGCACAGCAACCAGCTTCCTGCAGCCGTAATGGTACAGGGATGCATGGGGTGCTTGCACATCTGGGAAGGCACCATTAACGCTGAACATTACATACAGGTTTTAGAGCATCATACACTGGCATCCTGACAACGTCTTCTTTTAGAGAGACCTTACTCAGTTCAGCAAGACAATACTAAAATGCATTCTTCATGTGTACAACAACCTGACTCTGTAGGAGTAGAGTCTGAGTGCAAAACTGGCCTTTGTGCGGTATAAACTTGTCATCAATTGAAAACATTTTGAGCATCATGAAACTAGAAAGGTTCCTTCGCACATCTATTGCTCAAGTTAGGTGCATGAGTAGGCAAGGTGTCCAGCAAACGATTCGACAGTAAACACCCACACATTGTCTGATTTGCATGGAAAATTAGTATTTCCAATGTTTTGGCACTGGACATTCATCAGTCCTGGCCTTTTGAAGAAACTGGTTACCCAATGAATGTCTGGTATGGAAAGTGGCAAGTAAATACTAATTTTCTCAGCAAGTTGGACAGCGTGGGGGTCATTTATCGTTGAACTGTTTGCTGAGCATCATTAAACTAAAACCAAAGCAAAGGGGAACTTTAGAGTAACTGAGATGAACAACCTTTTTCTTAAGATAAAATAAAAATAAAATAAGAGGCAAATCCCTCCAGTCCCTCCATATAAACTCAGGTGAGCAACCTCAAAATGTTAATTGTTAAATTTTGCTTCTTGTTCCCTGAGAGGTTATTCTGGAAAAACAGTCTGATTTTGTAGAGGGTCGACAAGAATGAACTCCCAAATGTTTTATTTAGTCGTAGTTGTATTGAACTTTGTTGTTCCAAAGTTGAGCGAAGGTGGCTGGTAAAAAAAGAATTTATCAAGCAAACATGTCATCATAATAAACTTGAATGGGTTTTGATTGTTTTACTGACTTAAAAATGACAATAAGCATTTTGTGTCCCAAAATACATTTTTGGCCGGTGGTTGATTTAATCATCATGAAACAAGCCATTTCTGATGTTTATACAATCAGTCAAATATGAGTTATTTGTTCTTCTTCCTCTTGTACCAGCAAGACGATGGAAATAGCTTGAATATTTCTTCCCCTTGCCTCCATCTGGCTTTCTCTTCTGTCCTCACTCTGTCTTCTAAGTCCTTGGTCCCTTTAGTTGTTTCCAGCCCATGCCTTGTCTTGAATGCTGATGTGTGAGGGATGAATTATTGGGTTATGCTGCAGATGTTAGACACTCTGCTGTGTCATGTCTACAGATTCACCTTGAAATAGACTTTTTCCTCATTCACTGTCCCCTTCTGCTTCCTCCATCAGCTGAAAAGAGCCGTAAAATAAAAAACAAATCCACTTCACAACCTGACAGAGGACGCTGTGGTTCCTCTCCCACTGTGACCCTTGTGGGTGCATGCCCACCTGTGTGTAGTAGAGGTGGAAAGGTTCACAAATACATACCGATACATGTCAGTACGGCACTTCCAGTTTTGGTGTAGACATACAGAGAAATGGCATGGCGCAGACATAATGTTAATTGTTAATAATCAAAGTTCTGTCTGAATTTAGAAATTATTTATTTTTGTTTTGGTTTATTTGAAATGTAAACAATCAAAAGTGAGCAGGCCTGCAAGCCTGAACTTTCATTGATGCACATGAGAGAGGAAACCATGAAAGTTTTCAAGTCCCTTATGAGATCAAATAAGCTCTACCAGTTTCTTTTTTTTACCCCTTGTCATACCAACAATGTACCAAATGAAGACCCAAAAGACTGTAACATTTCACCTGTGGTGCACAGGCATGTTTGTGTCAAGTGTTTTCTATCAGATTAAGGTTTATACAGACAAGGCTCTTTCTACTTTATGTAACCACCAGCGTTTTTTTCACCCCTGCGGGTATTTTTTTCCTGCTTTCCCACATATGTGGCATCATGTTGGAGGACGGAAGGAGCAAGCAGGAGGGGGTCGTAAATCTCAGCTCTTATTTGTTTGGGAGACAGGTGGCCGAGCGTTGGCCGTGTAAATCGTATTGACATTGTGGAGATATTCATCTTGTTTACCCTTATAGCCACAGCCGCTGTCCCTTTATGAAGACTTGTGCCATATGTCACAGGGTGTCGCCCTGGCTTTGTTCACTCATAAATCTTAGCATGTGAGATGGTGGAGACCTGTTAGCACAGCACCTTTGGCCTGGAACCCAGGGATTCGGCTTCTGTTCTTGCCAAAAAAAGAAAAAAACAGTAGGGATGGCAATCGCTGTATTACTTACAGCCACTCTTAGAAATCTGCGCTATAGTGATCTCAATGGTGCACCTGGAAGTGGAAAGTGGCTAAAATAAGTCAGTTTCCTGCAGAAAAAGCTGCAGCAAAATCTGCCTGGTCATACACAAATGGATCCTGACTCACACAATATCATGCAATAACTCTTTGTGGACTGTGGCGTGATTTATCATCTCAGTCATTTTCGATGTCTTGCCTCATTTCTCCTCTTCTCCCTAAATACAGCGTCTCCCTGTGGTTCTGCTGCCCAGAGTCCTTCCCATTGAGGCTGCATGTGTTGGCCACTTTTCCTGTGCTCTCCCCTGCCTGTCCTCTGGCCCTCCATGCCTCTCACTGTCTGACAGCTGTGCCTCATAAAATGGTGGATCAGAGTTTATTTCCTGCCCACCCAAACTTGAGGTGGCTGGGCGGGCAGCTTGGCTGTGGGTTTGATCCTGCTTTCTGGCTTGAAACACTTTAAAATCCTACCACTGCACTTCTTTCTTCAGCAGAAAGACAGTCAATAGTCTCGCTCGTCTGTGTGTTAGCTCCTCGCCAGGATCATCGAAGCCTGAATGCTGCAGGGGTAAATTCCTGCAGTAATGAGAAGCAGTGGTTCACTTCTGTTGATGGATTTCTCTCTGCTTTTTACCTAGTAGTGTGAAATAATGTGATGATAGTGATGGTTCATATAACAAACTGAGTGACCTGCAGTAGCAGTTCATTTTGATATTCAGTGTTTTATAATGTAAGCTTCACTACTTTCTTATTTTATATACAAAAAAACCCTACAGAATTAATGGATAGTGAATACAAACATCTTTAGTGGGATTTTTACAATGTAATGCATTTTGAAAAGAGCTCTGATGTACTGTATTTAATCGCGTTTGGAGAGGAGAAGAAAGCCAGGCCTGTGATGGGTAAAAACAAGGGATGAGTAATTCAAAGCTTGTTGCTATTTTTGTTAAAGAGAAATGGCAAATGATTTCCCTTAATTTGGCTTAGCTGTAATTTTGAAAGCAATTTTAAGATGAATACATTTACCCTTGGTACATTTATCAAGTTTCTAGAACAGCCATGTGGCATTCACTGACGTACTCTATCAGTTCATCCTAACATGATTTCAGAATCTGATTATTTTGGGTGATAGCCACTGTTTTTATCTTCTTCTTTTAGCTCAAATGAGAAGGCAGATATACCAACTTTTCTCAAACACATTTGTATTCTTTTTTTTCCCCTCTCTGTATTGTATTGTATTTTAGGCATTTGTTTTATCTGGTTTAGTTCACCTGCAGGTGGCTGAGGTGTTGTGGCTGCTCTCCCTTATCTTGGCTGTGACCCAGGCAGACAGTGGTTGTGCCTGGGCCCAGGTTAATGAGTGGATTTGCTGCACTGCAGCGCACTGTCCCCCCATGCTGATGTGGAGCAGCTGAGCACCACAGTGGCCCCACACTGCTGCAGAGCTATAAATCACCCACAGTCAGGCCAGGCCCCGAATGGAACAGCCACCGCTGGGGATGGACAAGCAAACTGAGAGGGAGGCTGGGGAACAAATGGAGGGAGGAAGTGATACAGAGCGGGGAGTAAAAGCATGAACTTGGTATCGTGTGTTCACCTCCACCTATGGCCACATAAGATCTCCTACCATGCCCCCCTTCTCCCTAAAGGCTGCCCCACTCTCTCTCTTCTATTGGTGCCAACGTAACCACTATTCACAACATCCTCTCAACCTCCAGCCCCTCCCCAGCTGCTCTCTCTAATTGCCTTTATTAACGTCTCTATGGGAGCGGCAGCTAGGAGCAATTTGCTCATTATGCACTGTATTAGCACCGGCCCTGGGGCAGGCATGGAACACAGAGGGATGCCTGGCTTAGACTCCAGCTCTCCTCCTCTCCACTCTGTCTTTACCAGGACCCCTGCCTCCATCCTTTTGGTCGCCCATAGACCCACTTGCCCTGACACCAGCTGAGGTGTTGCAAATCAACTCCTGTTTGAGATAAAACTGTTGGTAGAGGAGCAAAGAGTTATGGTTGTCTTTACAAATATTGAGGTCTTATACATTACTTTGGGCATTAAATGTACATGCAAGGGTGACAAATTGAAGAGAAATTGACATAAATTGGGTCACCATAAGCCTCCAGAAGAGATTAATTGCACCTTGGCATAGATTCTACTCAAAGAACCTGGAATAAGACCACCATTTTCCAAAATATATTCACTTATTTAGTGTTGTGTGGGGGATGATGAGGTGAGCACTGTCAAATATGTCTCACAAAAATATCCCATAGGTGACTCAAGAGCGTAACATATGATTCATATCTTTGTTGCACTCATCAAAGTATTCAGTGACCCACTGTGCTTGACTAGTCAAGGTTTATTTGCTAGAGTGGGCTGTCTCCAAATCAGATTAAAACCCGGCTTTAGCCACGAAACATGCCAATTTGTCTTTGTGCAAGATATTGAACCACAAGTTATTCAATTGGTGCAAAGACCAGGGACCCACTTGTACTGAAAAGATCATCATAAGTGGACAGCATGGCACTGATAGATGCTTGTGTTCAACTTTGGCTCCATTTTCAATATCAAATTATTCTCAAACCACACCGCGCTGGAAGTTTAAAAAGTATGACTCCATCGGGATCTTTCTTTTGGCTTGTTTTTGCAATTGGGTTTGAATCATGATTTGGCTTTTGGGTATCCTCCGAAGAGGGAAGCAAACAACTGGCCTGTGTATGAATATTCCTCCAAAATTCAGACCTCTATGTTTTATTTATGAGTGTTTGCATCCGCCTGTCAGAGTCCTCTTCCTTTAAGTTTCAGATACAGACATATGATGCATATGCGGTTCAGGGAATTTTGTGTTGTCTATTTTGAACAGTCGAAAAGTTAGAGTTAAAATTATTTTTGGCCCAATAATACCATGGCAATATTATTATTATTAAAACCTAATGATGGAGCACAAAACCGTCAAAACTGTGATACCAAGGGTCAAATCCTTGTCTTTTTTCTCGACAAAGCAGACCTTGAGATGGATGAATCAAAGTAGCTCTCAAGCTTACCTCACAAGTTAACACAGACTGTTGTTGTGTGTAAATCCTTTTCAAGAGGTGTTTTGGAAAATAAGGTGCAAAGATTGTTTTATTTAGAGAGCCTGTTGTCCTTGGTGTTGGAATATGTGTATAACCAGCAGATCTTTGTCATTATGGCCAATATTACCCACGCTAAAGAGTAAAAGGTGCATAAAATTTCAAAAATGATTTTACTATAGGATCTGTCTGCATAGTGCATGATATATAATTAATGTAAGATCTCAGAAGGCTTAAGTGCCCTATGGTTGAATGATTTGACTTGATGTTACATCATGAGTCAGCTCCATAGATTTATGATGGAGGGTTGGTGCTGAAACATAAGAGGTGCAGTTGTATATGTTTTGTGTTACAGTTACTGTGTAGCCAGAAACACCAAGATCTAAAATAGCTAACCAAATAGAAAATCATGATAAAATGAACTAAACGGAGTGAAATAAATAATGAAAAATCTCAGCTACGGAGGATGCTGGTTAAGCTCTGTTCGTATCTGGCACCCACTGTAAAGAGGCGACAGTCCTCATTATATTGGCCGCAGTTTGGACTGCCAATCCTGCCCCCTTTTTTCTTGTCTCTTCCCCTGGTCCTTCAAAAAAGGTAAAAGCCAAAAAATAATCACTTGTAAAAGAAACCCTAGACCTGTCTGTTCATTTTTCTATCTAAAGACGCAAAGACAAACAACACTATGCTATGGTCTTCTGAGCAAAAAAAACCCAAACACTTTTTTCAGTCAATAGACGCCACCTTTTGATACGTGGGGACTTGGTGTGTTTCATCTTCAGGGCCCCTGCAGCAGGAGCATCCTGCACCTCTGCTGGAGCTCCAGGAGAGACTCAACCTGCTGCCACCACAGCTGCCTCTGACAAAGAAAAGCCTGAGGAGAGGTAAGAAGGAGTCCCTCTCTTTGATTTCTTCGCTGTTTTCAGTTCACTACTTTTTTTCCCTGTCTTTATTTCTGTGTGGTTAAGTCATTTTCACACTCACACACTGGTTAAATGTCACACTTTCAGATTTTTTCAGTTTTCACTCACTTGCTCTATTAACTGTCTTGGTCGTTTAATCTTGCTTGTTCGCTCAACAGAATGCTCACTCATCTATCATCTACTAACAGTACTGCACAAAAAAATTGCTTGACTGTCATTTATTTTCATCTACAATATGTTTTACCTTTGAGCCATCTTGATGTAAAGCTAGTATTGGCAGAAGCAGCAACTTTCCCTTCTTTTCGTCTGTCCTTCGGATACATACAGGTATCAAAGGGGACCAGGTTTTTACCGGTTACCCATTTTGCTCTCATTCTAAATGATGAATTCACTTTTACAGCTTTCAGAAATCACAAACAGCTCAGTCATTCTGTGGGCCACCCACTTTTGATAAACACAAATCAGTTTTCTGAACACATTTTGAAGGAGTGCATCCTTCCAGAAGTTTTGAATTTGGGAACTCAGCCGAACATTGTTGTATTGACAGCTCTGTGACCACAAACTTTTTTTCATTCAGTTTGTATATCTTCTTCCTTTTCTCTCATCCTACATTGTTGCTGTTCTGCAGAGAGAATATGAAATATTTATCAGGGCATCGTGTGTTGAAGGCACAACTTCCACATGGTAATGTTGCTGGCATTCCAGATAACATTTTTGCAATTGTAGGCAAAACAACCTTTCTGTGGAAACAGTTTTTATGTCTCTTTCGGGGATGCAGTGGCATAAATGCATCTTTTTCCTAACCTTTGCAAAGCAATGAATATGGTCTCTTTGATGGCGCTCCTTCACATCAAACTGATTTAGAAAGTAGCGTCTTAGCTCACAAATGTGAATTTAAAAGCTGAAGCACAGTGCAGAGATTTCTATTCTGCCTCTGTTTGTGTGCAAACCTGCGTTAGAATCCCCCGCCACTTTTTAATTATCTCACTATTGATGTTGTCTGCTGTGCAGGACCTGATGTGTGCCTGCCTTTTTGGCTGTACAAAACCTGCTACAAACAGCGCAGCATCATATTGTGTTCTTGCGCGCACATGGTTGCATGTGGGTGTGTTTTGACTCGCTTGCTGCTCTGTCTAGACAGAAGAGAGTGCAAAACGAGAGTGTGTAGTGGCCCCAGCTCTTCTCTTGGTACTTTTTGCTTATTTTTCATACTGGCCCATTTCTGCTGTTTCAGGCTAGTGAGTGAATGAACAAGCAGGCCCTAGGCCCAGATTGAACTGTGCGGTAATCCTTCCCAAAGCTCCGCCAGCTCACTGATTGCCTTCATTTTTCAGTGTCACCAGTAGGAAAGCCAAGGCAGTGTACCCATGTGAGGCTGAGCACGACTCTGAGCTCTCCTTCCAGGTCGGTGCAATATTCAACGCCGGTAAGTGTTATCGCCTACACCAGTCGCTCACTCAGAACCAGCCCTGGCATATTGGATTTGGAGGAAAACCGAACACCCAATCTGATCTTCAATCGAACACAGAGATGAGACAAGGAGAGGGAGGACGGGGGAAGGGGTGGGGGGTGTTGGAGGCACAGATTTGCTCTTCAGTGAGTCTGGAAGAGGCTCCGCTGAGCTTTAATCACTCTCAGAGGAAATGAGGATTTTGTAGTTCCTTTTTTTGTCCAGAACTATAATTTTTTGTGAGGGCCAGAGAAATGTTAGTCCTTACAGAGCGATCACACTGTGCACTGCACTATTTCGGATAAACTAAGTACTGTAAATAATCATCAATCAGATGTCAGACGTAAGGTGATAAAGAGTTATTGTCTACTTTATTTGCCAAATATTGTCACATCACATCATGTTACCAACACTTGCGACACTCATGCTTACACTTTTTTTGTAACTAAAATTCTTTCCTGACTCAAGACCTGCCTGAAACAGAAACTAGTATTTTTGCTGCAGGTAAGAATTCATCTAACATGTTCTCCAGTGTGTAATAGGCATAATTTACACACATTGGGCCTCATTCACTGACAGTTAGTGCGCACAAATGTGATCTTTAACCATGTGTACAAACATTTGAAGTACAAATCTGGAATTATCACTATTCTTGCATGAATTGATTCTTACATTGTGAACAAAAAAAGAAAGAACTCCCGCAGACCAAATGTGTGCATAAAAGATGCGATTTCTGCTGATAATGTAAACAGGTACCCTTTCAACTAAATGCATGACATAAGTAAAGTACTTGAAGTTAAAGAAAAAAGCCTTTGATAGAATTCAACAATACAAACTGTGAATTGACTCATTTGTATCCGCATTTATTAATGAATGAGGCCCATTAATTTTAGGTGTGCTCAGGTCGTCTCTGGTATTACTTTTACAATTTGGAATCAATACCTATTGTTACAGGACCTATCACAAATAAGTCCTATACACAGCAGTGTGATGAGTTACAATAAATGACTGAGATGGCAATTTTAATTTCAGATTCATATTAATATGAATTCATATTACCTGAATGAGTTTTAACAAAGTATCACTTGTTCATATGTTAAGTGTCTGAATGAGAGTAGACACCAGAGCCCATTATTTGAGCCTGAATCGTTCAGCAGCTTGGTATGACAGAATGATGTTTGTTTCTTTCTTACCTTAGCTGATGAGTCCTGTCACCTCCATACAAATAGTTTCACTCTGGTTTCATTACTTGCTTCCTCTCTATACTCTTAATCAGACTTTAAACAATGAGGTACTCATTAACTAAACATTTACGCTAGCTTCAGGATTCAGGAACATTTTCACCCTTCTGTTATTTTAATGTATTTTTTAGTCTGAGCTATGTGAATAACAAAAGGTCAAGAGGTCTGAATGCTTGAGCAAGCAGCTGTACATATAGTTTGTCTTGAAAATAAATCAACCTTTGTTTAAATTTCTCTTACTGATAAAAGCAGAAGAACAACTTTGCCTTGGTTATTTTTAAGATGAGAAAATCTAAAGTAGAAGTAAGGTGCATTTAAAGACCTAATTCAAAGTGTTGGATTATAAACATGAGATAATCCATTATGGTCATAAAAAACAAATATGGTTTATTAGTTTAAAGACAAAACCATAGCCACGGATGAAAAAAGCTTCAATTAATGTGGGAGAGGGTGAACAAAACTGGCCATGGTGCTATTTGTATTAGTTGTGCTGATTAAAAAAAAAATAATCATGATTGTTTGTTAAGTTTATCTTCCGTCTTAGGCAATGTATCAGGGTTACCGTGTTTCAGATGACGAATAAAGACTAATGAATCAACGATTGAAAAACTAAATTAGGTGATAAACATCCTAAATATGGCACACAGAATAATCCCAGAGCAGCAAGTTAAAAATTTTAAAGTTTGTTTGCACTCATATATATGTATTTATGTGTGTAGAGTCATTTTTTCTCTACGGATCATAATTTAGAAGACAAATTGTTCCTCAACATACAGAACTCAAGTCTTATTCTAGAGGGAACAAACTTTTGAAAACAAGAAAAACAAAAGATTAGAATAGTAGACAACAACAGGGGTGTATTTTCCTGTGGTGGTTCTTCCATTAGAAGACCTGTCAGTCACTTTGAGGATAAAAGCTGTTTCACATCCTGTGTACTGAAGTTTGGCGATGGGTCAAATCTTCGGTAAACACCAGCGTGAAAGACGGGGCTTTTAAGTTCTTTGACAAATAAGAGTGCGTTATACGCATTTCTCTTTGACCTGAGGCAGCTTGGACACATTTAAAGATCAATTCTGGGTTATTAAATTTGTTTTTATCTTGGCTTTGTACTGATGAAACCTCACCGACAATTTATTTATGGGGTCTTTGGCTGGTAAAATGTTTTAATTTGCAAACAGATAAGAGTTACAAGAGGATTTTTTGGAAGTCATGCGACACATTTTCCGAGTATGCTTTGCCACATCTACATAATTCTAGATTTAGAGGTAGGAGGTGAATAAATCATTGTATATTAGACTATACCCATCTAATCACTGCTTCTTCTTCTGTCTGTCCCCCCACAGTAACTCAGTCCAGAGAGCCCGGTTGGCTGGAGGGCGAGCTGGAGGGAAAGAGAGGCCTCATCCCTGAAAATTATGTGGAGATGCTGTAGCCCCAAAAATGAATATATTTATGGACTATTTATCACTTTCACCAGGAAAAAACAAAGCAATGACAATCGCACTAAAGCCTTATCTCTCAAATACCTAAATTCCCCAAGTAGTGACAGTATAAAATGACTGGTGGACTTTTTATGCCTAAGTCCAGCTTTTTTAGTTGAAAGTACATTATTCAGTGCAAATTTCTATAGATTTGTGCAGAATGACCTAAAATTCAGCATTCAAAATACAAAGTAGGATTGCACTTAAAATATTCTGCTGTACACAAAGATGCTGTTGTCTCTAAATATCCAGAAACTTTGTGAGCAGCTCCAAAGGATGAGTGTCTCCCTGTCGAAGGCCACTTATACATGGTATCCATGAGCTCCAAGTCAAAGAATGATCCTCAGAAACTGAAAGGATCAATGAATGTCAACTCAAGCTTCGCTCAAGATGTGTATTGACAAATCCAGCAGCTTTAGACCCAGTTTTACGATGATGCACAATGTGTTTTTAACTTTAGAAAGATACTGTACCTACTGTGCCTTAAACCACCAGCATGTAACTGTATGTACGGGTAAGTAGGGAAGTTGAGTGTTACTGCTTCAGCTTTTGAAATTTTGCATTTATTTTGTCATTTTAAAATATTTCAATATTCAAAATGAGGCACATGCTATTGTAATTTTTTATTTTATTTAATTGACACGTTGATTGCATGAGTTCTACCCTTCAAATATACTCTTTATTGTGTGTTTTTATTTTTGTTCTTGGTGCACTCCCTCTCTGAAACACAGGACAGCCCCTTTGCTCTGCATAAACCTCTCGCGTTAAACACTAGTGTCATACAGAGTCAGTAGAGGTACATTTCATTTGTCATCCAAACCAAGTGTTTTATTTCTGTCAAAGGATATTTTTTATTTTTAATGCCTTAACTCAGCTAAGCTCAGAGCAGAGTACTGAAACACTCCCACGATGCTTATATTTGAGTTATCGTTATTTTAGCTTCAGTGTTTTTGGGATAATTGACTAAAAGTCCATGTTGTGTTGTCACTGAGACCGAAGATTCAGTATTTCAGAACTTTACATCATTCATTGTACATAACATAATTATTCAAAGAGCAATGACTGCCAAGTTTGTTTTACGAGCCTCTGTTGAGTGACGGACACAGAAATCAGTTTTAGCATGTTCACCTGTCGTTTTACAACTCAAGGTTCAGCTGTTCAACACGACACCTTCATTTGTCTGAGAGCTTTGATTCAGCAGACTGTTCATCTGCAATAATTTAAAGCATGGATCTATGATGTTTGTAACGGGCCATGGCTTTTTTCATTTTGTACCTTAAGGTATCTTCCTGATCAATGTTAAACAAATAAAGATTTGTGTCGGTCTTCACTGTATTATGAATTATTTCCATAAAATAAATGTATTAAGATAATTTGAAACTTAAAGATTGGTTTTCTGTCAAATATTGCTTTGTGTGATGATAAAAAAGTGTCAAACATTTTAGCAATGTATTGGGAGAGTATGACAAACACTGAATTGGAGAAAATTAAAGACAACACCGCTTCCACTCATAAAGATAAAGTGTCCTAAATTGTTCGACTTTTTCAAAACATTCCAATCCTAATTGTTATAATGAGGCTTTTTCCCCTTAGACTACCCTTTTGATCTGTGAGATTTTAATGAATATGTGTTTTATATCTGAACAGCTTCAGTTTATACTAATAAGACCAGTGCGAAGAACAGGATTTCTGGCAGTTGAGTGTCTTCGCTTCATGAACAGAACCTTGATTCAAGCTTGTAACAATGAACATATACAACTTGTCATAGTCTGAGTAAAGTCCCCTATTGAGGACTGATGTAGGCTAATGAGGTCCAAAACATGTTTATTTCTGCTGCGCAACTTGGCCTTAATACCTAAAACTCAATGAAGTTTCCTTTGCTTTTGGAATCGCCTTAAGGTTGAAATTGGAGAAATTCTTGAAGTTTGTTTGCAATCAACATTCATACATGGAGAAATTGAAAGTATACTCTACTCACTTAACAACGTTAAGTCATTAAGATCATTAAGACAGATAAGATGAGCAAACACTCAAGGGGCACCCAAAACTAAAATTGAAGAACACCAATGAAAAAAGCACTGTAAAATAATAAAACATTAGAAAATTATACTAAATGTTACTGTTAGCCTGGAGCTTAGCTAAAAGTCAAATTAACAGAAGCAGCTGTCCAGTTTTTGCCAAAACTGTTGGATAAACACCGATCTTTAATTTTTACTAACTTTTAAAACTATTTTTTTATTTGAATAAAAATAATGTGCAATTTCGAAACTCCAATAAAAAATCGAACAGTTTCGTAAAATGACCTTTAGCTTTATGTCAAATTGTTTTTACAAATTTGTCATTTAGTATTTCCCACATTACTTGAGAATAAATTAGTGGAGTTGGAAAAGGTAGCAAGCACTGTTGAAAGAGATGCCCACCTGGAACTGAAGCTACATCTTTAAGTTTCCAAAATGGGGATTAATAAAACAAACTTTCACTGAAAAAACCTACACTGATCTGTTCCATCTCTTTTCTCTATGAATACCAGGGCCTCACAATGTTAATTCTTGGTCTACATCTTTATGATTCACATTACAAATGCCTTCCAGGCACTTGATTTTGGCCTTAGTTTCATAATGACAAGCAGTCTCCAAGCATCCTTACAGCTTATGTAAATGGACCGATGGGAAATTTAGAGGTATAAACACACCCCAAGTATACTGCACCTTAGAAATATCAGGGGTTGGAGTCACAAAAATGTCCTTTTCCTCCAACCTCATGGTTACATCATGAAATCAGGCAGAGCTCAAGAGATGGGCAAAATGTTTCCCCTCTATCAACCCCCACAACCCGCCCCCTGGGCTCTTCATCACCATCATCATCTTCTTCTTCTCCTTCCCTCTGCCAGAATACTGCTGAATCATATAGACATCCACCCCGGCTGCCTCTCATTCTGCTTTGGACTGTCTGTCAGAAAGCATGCCATGTGGCTCTATCTGCCATCCTTTTCCTTCTGCCTACCTGTCTGTGTCTCAGGAGTATTAAAAACTCCATAGCTGTCTCTCGGCTACCTCCTTCCTTTTTTGCTGCTTTTCCACTAATAGTGATTAGTTATGCAACCAGTCAGCGACTCACATTTCTAAACTATTATTTCTGCTAAACTTGAGAATATGATGCATCAGCTCAGAAGGGTCAGACTCAGATTTAAGGCCTTTCAGCTGTCTGTGATTCCTGTTTGCACATATCATGCATCCCTGTCTACCACTCTGGGATGACATGTAAACGAGAGTAACTGTGGATTTAAACCCAGGTGTATTCAGTGGATAAAAATCCAAATGGATATTTTAATTTTTCATTTCCAGGAGCCTTGGCTGCGTTCCAGATGTCCTCTGCCTCTCCATGACGCAGTGTCCTTCAGCCCCAAAACATTGTTCCACATCGTGACTCAGCTTGGATCAAAGCTTACAGCATTTTACCTCAAACTATGAAGGAATGACACAGCTAAGTGCAACAAAAACTGCATCCAAGAGAAGTGCAAACTTCATATACTCTTGACTTCATCTAAGCTATTTGAACATCAAGCCTCTGAAATGTAATCAGAATACGTCTTGATGTATGATTTTGGGTGAAAACTTAGTGGAAATTTGGAGAAAAGGGATTTTCAAACATAAAGGCAAAAGTCTGGAGGGGGAAAAAAGCTTCAGCTCAGAGAGTGGGCCACAGAAGCTGCCATGTGCGCGGGCGCAGCCGTGAAATCAGCCTGATCCAATAGATTCTGTTTATCTGGCACGACTACAAGTGAAAGCAATTGGAAATCTGGGGGAGATTTGGAGAGGGCTGTGGATTCAGAGAGAGAGGAAAAATGAGCAAGAAAAAAGTAATTCTGTCTGCTCTACAGTCTGGCAAAGCAGGCGTGTTTTCAGATCAGCTTTTAACAAGGTTAATGGTGATTTTTCTCCATGGGCGCCGTTTTACTGTAAAAGTCTCATCCTCGCACGCTTTATCTCTGTCATTTTCCCCTCTCTTCTCTTTCCGTTTGTCTCTGTTCCCTTAGTTTCCTCTCTCCATGACGGCTCTACCTGCTGCTGCTGCTCCACATCATTTCTGTTTTTCTACGCTAACTCTGTGTTTTTTGGCTCATTATCCTCCCCAGCCACCAAATGCAGCTGTTTCGAATTCACACAGATCAAACAGCCCATTTTTAGGGCATGGTTCCTAGCTTCTGTGTGTTGGTACAATTTTTATCACGGACACACACACACACACACACACACACACAGTGCGCATACATAGGCCTACACACATAAATGGACTTCACATCACTTTTTATCATTTTAACAGTTTTATTAGAATCTTGCAATAGTTTTGCAAACACAAGTATGGCAATATTTGCATCAAGATATACAGTAGTAACGGGTTTCAAAGATGTTTTGTAGGTTTATGTTGAAGGATGTCTACTGTTTGTTTGCTGGATAGTTGCTGAGAAATATTGTACAAAGCATTTGAGTAAAAAGTCATTTTTGGAATTGGAAAAAAAGCATTTGTGTATATTTATAATAAGATAAAATGCACTGCCATGGCTGTGAAGATATGGCTTAGTCTGTCTTCACCCGATTCATCACTGTGAACAGAAAATGGTAATGACGTGACTCCACATACAGTGACGCATTAGTGTACTGTGAACAGCAGTTGAACACATTCTGAGTCATTCATGCCTAAAAGGGCCTCACAAAGAGGGAGACAGCTGCTCAGCTCACTTATATAGGGACTGCTATTTTTTTGTGAAGTTCGTAGCAGGTGGATGGATGGCCAAATGTTGTTTTGTTCAAAAATGTTGGAAATAAAACAACTTTATTCTTCTTACAGGATTGACATTCCCTGTCATGTCTCAAGGAAAACAAGATACAGCCAGGATGAAGTTAGCTAGATTAGCATTTGACCAAAAGAAGAAAAAACAGCTAGCCTGACTCTGTTGAAAGTAGTGACAAAGCCTCCTAGCCATTCAAGCTTACAGGAAGACATGTTTCTGCTTGTTCAGTTCGTTAAGAAAAAAAAGTGAAAATGAAAAGTTAGGATTTTCGGATGTTTAGCCTAAAGCCTCTGACCAAGTGAGCTAACCACAACCCCAATAAAACTTCAGCTTCTCTTTTTTTGTAACTGTTGGTTAAATTAACTCAATGCTTGTTCATAATTCAGTGTAAAAAAATGTTGTAAAGCGTTTTTGTCTGAGCCAGGCTAGCTTTTTACTTCTTTCTGTGGTCTGTATGCTAAGCTATGCTAAACTGAGCAAAGAGAACTGACCTCTGGTGGCAGCTTTAACTTCATTTAACATATAACTTTGACAAAAATGTGGTTTCAATCTTCACTTCCAACTCCTGGCAAATAGCTGAACTTCCCTAAATGTTTAACAATCACTTTGTATATAGCACAAACAGTGTTACATGTTGTTAAACCGAAAGCCTGGGGTGCAAAAACATTGTACAAGGGTTTAATTTGATGGTTAAAAAAATATCCATATTGTATCCATTCTTTGGGGAAAAAATGTATTTACTTGATAAAATTTTTTTGGCAGTTAGTGCAAAATATCCAGTTTATAACTGGTAAAAAAGGTCAAATTTGAGGTCAAACCTCAGGTCATCAGTCTCTTCATTTGTTTCATTTTGTGCATTAGCTTACAGTTTAAATCTAACAAGTGAAAAACTTTCTTTCACGTATCCCACTTTCAGTAGTTTGTGATGTCTTGATTTTATTGTGGTGCTCATCAACAATACCGCAATGAGTTAGGAAATCATTTCAACAGCAACAACTCTAGGATCCATCAGTTGATACATGTCATTAAAAAATAAGAAATACGTTTTGATTATTATTATTTTTTGTTTGAGCCACTTGAACAATGATGCAAAAATGTTCTTTTTTTTTAAAAAAAAAGGAAAAGGTGCAAAATAAAATTACTTGACTCAAGAAGAAGATAATAAATGTACTCTCTCTAACATTCAGGTAGTAAGTTCCTCAAGTCTCTCACAATGTATGATACATTCAGTTCTCTATTTGGCCCTTTCTGGCACCCTTACTGTAAATTCTTTCTCTGTGATCCAACACACAGAACATGGCGACTGGGAAACACGTTTTTCCAATATTCCAACAAGATGGTTAGAAGTAGAAATGTTTTATACTATACTCAACATAAGGACTTGATGTATTATTTACAATATATACTGTAAAATTGTAAATCAGGTGAGATAAAAAGGCACAAGTTTCCCTTTTTTAAATACAATGTAAACATCTCATCAAAAAGCATGCATTAACATTTCATTTTACAAAAAGGATATCATTTTTAGACAAAGTACTTAAATATTGTTTTCCAGCAAAATATAATTCTCTCAAAAATACTTTCCCATTCATCCTATGAACCTTTAGACAGTTATTTTACTCCTTAGAAAGGTCAAAAAGGGGAGAAATAAAGAAAACAGTGAGATATTAAGCTTCAGGGTCCTTCGAAACTTCAGCACAACAATGACAGATTTAAGAACGAGGCCTTTTTTGAAAGGGGCTGTATGAAAGTTAGCAGGATTACGTATACTTGTGTATATCACTCACAAAATAAGAAAAAAAACAGTTTACAGTTATGGCAAAATTTTAAAACTGGAATTTGCAACTTGTATACTTAAATTTGACCGTTTGTTTTAATTGTCTTATTCGGCCAGGGAAATAAAGTAATGGCTGCATCAGACCCAGACCCACTCCTTTCTGATGGTTATTTTTACCCTCAAATAACAAAAAACACACATAAAGGGGAAAAGGAAGGCCCAAAAGTTGTTCCCTGATCTCCCAACTAAAATAGACATCTATCTTGTGTGCAGAAATTTAAAAAATACATATTCACCACTTCTAAACCTCCTGGATAATTTTCATACAGTCCCTTAAGACAGTTGTGAACATGCCACTTCCACATCTATTTTTACACCTATCATTACACTATAAACACCACAGAAGAGACCTCATTATGTAGCTCAGCACCATCTTAATGGCGCACTGTAGCCACAAATACAGCACACCAGCACCCCACCATGCCAGTGATGTCATGTTGTCTAACTTTAGGCTGGGTGACCATGCAGAAAGTCTTTTTCCCCGCATCATCACAGTTGCTTATCAAAACAGACAATTCCCCGCTAGCTGCACTAATGCCTCATTTCACATTGTATCTCCCCTGTGCAAATCTAAATGTGGGGATAGGATACGGCTAATCCTATAACATAAATGCATAATACCCACGCTGAAAGAGCAGATCAACAATGCACATGCTCGCCAGGAAAATAAAAACACACACACACAAATAAACTTATGCTCCATTCACACATGTAAATACACACTCACAGGGCGCAAAAAAATAATAATAATCACACACCTCCACTGTTTTTCTTCCCCAGCGGCTCTATCACTTTTCAGTAGCATAGTAGCAGTGTTCCACCACCACCCAGAAACCAGTGGGGTGTGAGATACCGTAATGGTCCATATGACTGGGCTTGCCTTACTTAAAAAAAAAGTAGAGTACAGCCCACAGAAATTAGGAAAGGTGAATGTAGCAATAGTTCATCAAGCATTCATCAACATGTACCTCAAAACATCATCTGTACAACAGCTGAAGAGAATGTGTTTAAGAAGTTGTTAATACCTGTACACATTTGCCTGGTTTTGATACATTAGCTGTTTGCTGTAAGCACTGCAGAGTAATGCTCCATTTGGGATTATATCAACTTTACAGAGTATGTGTTTAAACTGTGCGTCCGTACTGTCAGGACAGTCTACGAGTTACTGTACATGTCATGTTTTGCCCGTTTATTTATTTAATTTTCTTTTCTTTTTTTTTTGTAGAAATGAAGCACCTTAATGTAAAATGACTGGCTTGTCAAAAACTAAACCTTTGCAACACACTTTTATAAAATGCTTTTTTTTATTATTTCTGGGAAGAGTAGATAAGTGTTGATTCACAAAGGGCTGGTTTTGCTTCATTGTGAGTAAAAACAGACATTTGGACAGCTGCTCTGGAGATAACACAAAACACAATTACTATGGATGCACCTCAGTCAAATCCATTACCAGCGGACTCCACTGAAATTGTTTCCGTAAAAGCATGATGTTTTCCAATCCTGCAGCACTCGTGGCCATTTTTGCAAAAAGGTAACTCATCAATGTAGTCTTAATTCTACACCACAATGCCTAAAATAGTGACTTTATGACATTGGAGCTTCACGTGCAAGCTTTCTCTACACAAGAGAGACATTTTTATGTTTAGCTTTGGACTTTTGCATATTAGTTTTGATTGTTTTTACTACACATTTGAATTAAAAAACTCAGCATGTTAATGTTAATGATGGCTGTTATGACACTGATTGAAATTCAAACTTGGACTTGTTAGCTTTAATGCATTTACTCAGCTTATGATGACGCTTGTATAGCCCTTTAAATAGATATTCAAATAGACCTTTCGCCTTGTTGTCTACTATTTCTGTGCCACCTCTTCCATTTCTTTGCCCTGTAGTCTTGCAGTATGTTGCTACACTGCAAAAGCAAATTCTAAGTACTGGCATATTATTATTTTTTCATAGTGCTATTACTTTTAAAAACTGCATAAGCCACAGTTAATATTTGCAAAGACTTTTTCTCTCTAGGTTAGAAAGGGAATCTGATTTTAGTGCATGTGGAGTGCATCTGTGCATTTGTGTGAAGGCATGTGGACAGCATGTGTCAATTTCCCTCTTTGTGTTCAGTGTGTGTGTGTATCTGTATGTGTATGTATGTGTGTGTTTAGTGAATGTATCTAGCGCATCCTAACAAATGTATGGCTTTATCTCCATAGAAAATACTGTCTTTGGGGGCGGGTCACAGGGGGTACTTCGGGGGGCTTTGTCACATTTGTCATAAGTCCTTCTTCTGCCACATCGAGCTCTTCTCCACGAGTTATTCACAGCTCTGACCTGCTTGCTTGTGGTGACTCCAGGGTCACATCAATCTGCCCTTTTTACTTCTGTCACCACGCAGCTTAACTTTCCCACGAGGACGCTGGCATACTGGGCGACAGGGTGCAGGCCGACTGCTCAGGCCTTCCTTGCAAGTTTTCACCTCTTGACTGGTAAACTTTTCTCTTCTCTTCCAGTCCTTAATGCCATTTCGGTTCAAAGTGTTTCTGTGAGTCACTTCTTGTGGAAGTAGATTGTGTGAGTGAGGCCTGACTCCACCTTTGGTATCTGGTCACTGATGATCTCCACCAACATTTCAGGGAACTCCACCTTCAGAGACTGGGACTCCCGAAAGGTGTAGAAACAGAAGTCCAACAGGTTCCCCACCAGCTGCACAACATAGACAAATGATTCAATTAGAAACTTTTTTTCTATCTTTGTGTCACATTATTTTTAGGGTAAAATTATTTATGGAGGCCTTAAAAAAGAATAATGCTATGCAGTGCAGAACAGAAATCTACGCAAGTGTTTGTATCTAATTTTTAGTGTAAATTGTCTTATTTTGGCTGATATGAGCCACGTTCAACTGGCGAGTCCAGAGGCATGTCTTATTTCGATATATTAAAGGACAAAAACAATGTCTGAATTGCTTGTTACAGGTAAAAAAATCTGTCATTTGGGTGAGAAAGATTTGCTTGTCAATTGTCTTGAAAATTTAATAATGTCTTAGTACAAGAAACTCTTTCCTTACCTCATAAGCTTTCTTTTTTACTTGTTACAAGCAATTCAGATAATTTCTGTCTTTACATGACTTAAAATAAAACATCTTATGCCTTTGATGTGAAATAAGAGGACAGTGGATAGAGTAGGAAACAGGGCAAGATTGCGGAGTGACATGCAGGAAACAGGCCACAGGCTGGACTTGAGCCTGGACCACTCGCACAAGGGCGAACTTCATGGAGCGCAACCTAAGCCACTTTAGAAAGAAAAAGATATTTTTTACGAACAAAGACATGACGACTTGCTTAGATATCAGTTTTTGTAGTGTTGAAACCATACAATAACAACTAATTTTTCCAAAATGAAAGCAAAAATGCACCCCTGTGTCATGATTTAAATCTTTAATTTCCAAAAATGCCTAGATTGTTTAAGAAGTTTTGTGAGTTCATCTTATTGCATGTATTCTGCTTAGTGTCAGGCAGTGATGAAACAAATTCAAGGTAATGTAGATATTTGTTTGGTAGTTTAAAATTCCTCATTGGGCAGGGTGACTGTATTTAAAGTGAGGGAAGTTAAAAGGCTTCCTTAATTTGGTTTAAGCACACAACATGCAACAAGTCATGGCAGTTTTAATAAAGCTGTGGAGGGATTTCAAGTATAATGCACCATTCTGCTTATATTCTTCTAATGTGTCTTTTGAAAATTTTATATCTTTGTCTAAAGTTTAAGTTTCACAAAAAAATGGTACAAAAAGGTCCCATGTGAGTATCCCTTGACCTCCAACACCCTGCCACATACATTTTGTGTCTGATTATCTAAATATTGAAAAAAAAATCTTGTTCTACCCTCCAAATTAATTATCGTATTCAATTCTTTTCATCCAACCACTTGATGGCAGCACTGATTTTTCTGCCCAGCCTTCATTCAAAGACGTGTCAGCCTTTCAGCACTTACTCCATTAATTCAGTCATCAGTATCTGTAAATTTTTGGTGATGATCTACGTGACCTGGAACACACTGGCTGTCTCTTTTTTCAGTTTGAACTACACTGTAGTTACGCCACACTCCAGTTGACCCATGCATAAAAACAGAACAGTGATTAAGCACATTTGCTGCAATGACCACTGAGCCATGCGCATTGATCCCCTTCTGTTCCATTCACCGATACAGGCTGGTCTCCGCCTCTTTCCAACCCCCCCACCTCCCCACCCCAGGGACAGATTTGGATGCAGTAAGCTTTATTCCAAGCCACAACGCCATTGAACCACTAACTAAATGCATTGTCCAAATCCACTTCACTGCCATTTTATTCTCTTCCAGTAATGATGGAGGCCTAAAATTGCCACTGGGCACCTCTCTGTCTGTGTAAATGCATGGCATATCAACAGGCTGCCAGGGGAAGCCTGTGCCTGTGTACTGTAGGCGATTGGCATGGGAGGCAGACAGAGTGGGGAGACTTACATCATGCATGGCGTCCAGTAGCTTGGTGAGCTGGAAGAAGCGCTGCCAGGTCTGGCCAGAGTTGTTGGTTGCTTTTCCCACTGAACGCCGGAGCTCCTTGATGTAATTAACCCTCATCTCCTCGAACGCCGCTTGGTTCTTCAGACCCTCTTTGGGAACTGGAAAACAGAGAGACACTTATGTCATCAAATAGATTTAATGAATAGAAACACTTCCAGTCATGTGATAGGACTTTTGATAGCTGGTCTGACATCTTTTGTCAAAGTCATACGAAAGGACAATTTCATTTCTTCACTAGTTATCTGTGAAAATTTTGTTTACCTGTAAAATTTGCTGATTAATATTTAAAGAAGGAAAACCTTTATCCACTGTGGCCACTGTTCAGCCTGGTCTAGTGTCTGTAACAATTAATACATACTCTCTGATTCTCCATGCAGGATAGATAAAGAATATGCATTTAATGTAGTGGCTCTGAGGTCAACTGTACAAGAACCTTTTTTTTTCCACAGAAGAGTATTCCAAGAAACACTGAAAATGTATCTATCAAATAAATAATAAATTTCATTTAATAAAATTATTTTGTTTGCATTTTTTCTTTTTCTCTTTTTTTAAAATTCATGAGATACTATTGGCTTAGTTGAAATGTTTTTGCATTTTCCTGCATTTTTTGAATTTCACAGGGGTTGACTTATAATTTTTAGTGTATACCTCTATTTTTTTGTAAATATAATGTTTTTTGCACTTTGTGATTTTTGCCACATTTGTGGAAACAGTTTGCTTGCAGCAAAATAATTTTGTGTCATGAAATGCTTTTTAATTTGTTCCTTTTCATGTTTTCATCATGATTGCTTAGGCAGTTGACCTTCTGGACCACCACAGTTTATAGTTTGATACTGTTATTTCTTGTTCCTGTTAAAAGGAAAGGCTACTCATTACTTTCAATTCCTGACTTGGTGTTAAATTCAATTAAACTCATTGTACTTAAAAAGAATTTGATTTGATTCATTTGGTCTCTCTTAAAGAGAGGAACAGATTTTTTTAGATGCTTAACTTTCCCTGTAGAGAACAGCAGATTTTAAAGAGAAAACCTTCCACTGACTCACTAAAGTAAGTATTACTTATTCAAAAATGCATTAAAAAAATGTGGCTGCAGCTGGTTAAATATAAACACTGAGATTCTTTATCATGCTTCAGAGAGTATCCCTTAGCCATTTAAAAAAAAATCACACATACACCAGGTAAATGACGGGTATGTGTTTATGGCTCAATGCTACACTTTATAGAATAATTGTTATCTTCACCTCAAACAACAGTTCCAGTGAATGGGTCAAGCAGTGCACCCTCACCACTGTGTTCCTTTAACGCAAAAATGAGTAACTGTGTGAAGGGTAATTAAAGGTGCTTGGTGAATTACACACTCTCTCTCACACAGCAGCCTTTTTTGGACGTTTTTCCCGTGTTGACAGCCTGAGCCCATTAAGCAACTCATTACAACCACTTTGACCATTTCAAGAGGTAATTAGTTTTCATGTGCAGCTGCTGATTCATGAAGACGACTGATACATTGAGAGGCTCCGATTCAAAGTTATCAAGGAAACAACAGCAAGAGAAATGAAGAATAGAGCCAAGGTGTATTGAAGGGAGATAAATCGTTTTGTCAACAGGGTTTGTCAAGTAGCTTGGTGAATCTCTTGGACTGCTAAATAACTGTTTGCAACCCCTCATTCTTCACTTTATAATGGCTTGAATGTCAAAACCCCAGTGTGCTGAAAACCAAAGGAAAACCAAGCCACTTTTACCTTTTTCACTTGTTCTCCATCCGTGTGCAGAAGAACAAAGTCAGAGATATGGAAGTGTGCCAAAACTCAGAAATGACATTCAGCTGCTTGATTCTACATTGAGAAACATGCTGCCACTCACAGTGAGAGACACACCTCCTATTGTCCATAACCAGCACATATAATGCTTCATACCATGACACCATGACACCAGACATGTTCATGCTGAGGGAGCTGTGTCTTCAACATCTGAGGGCGAATCAGACTATTTAAGGTACCTAAGGAAGTGAGCAAAAATTCTTCGGTGTTACAGGAGTTTGACGTGGAGAATGCCCTGCTCAAACTCTTTGTTTGTTGAAAAACAAATAGGTATTCATTTACATGTTTCAACATATAAAAAGTTTCATTTCTGTTTCAGAACAAGCTCATACAAGCTCACCAAGAATAAGATAAAATAAAAAAATCATATCATCTCTCTTATCCAAGGAGATGCTTTTGTTATTGCTTAAGCTGAGCTACAACTTGGGATCATTCTCATTTTCAATGGACCTGTGTATGATTTTCTTTTCTCTTTTTTTAGTCAACACCTCTTGCTCAAAAAATAACTTTCATTGTGTGTTTTAAAAACATAAGTTGAGAATTATTTGAAACAGGACACCAATTTTTTGCATTATCTATCTCTTTGAGAAATTGTTCTAAACCTGAGGTCTACATGTGGGCAAAGTATTTCTATTCATCATAAAATTTACCCGTACTACACTCCAGTGCACTCAAAGTATGGTTAAATACGCTGAGAAACACAATCATTTTATTGTCTTTTTTTCTCATGGTATTGATTAACCGAAAACTAATTGTGAGATTAAAAGACCCTCTTTTAAAAGGTCACTCATCCCTCTTCTTCTTTTTGAAAATAAAAAAGTCACAATAACTTACACAACTTGTAGCACAGACCAGAAATGAAAGCAAAAAGTCTCAGTCTTGTCATTTAGGTCTGCATCCAGGTAGGTGTTGTTTTTTTATGATTCTCTTCCAGTGCCTTTGTACACATTTATCTTGATTCAACTTTGAATACCTGAAACACCTTGAAGTATGACCTTGTTGCAGCGGCAGTGATTTCTCTGTCCATGGTTCATGGGCAACTTGATGAGAATGTGCTAAAACCCCAGGCCACATTTGGACCTTTTGTTTTTCTCCCACTGACCCACATTGGCCCTGATTAGAAAGTGACCTTTCATTTAGGGGCTGTAAGCATGAGCAGCTCCAAAAATAGGGCATTCATGCCACCGTGAATAACGCCAAATGCCTCTTTTGCTTCCGAGGGATGCAGATATTTTCTCAACAGTTTTCTACTTTTTGTGATTTTTGACTGCACATATCGTTACTTTGTGAGCAGAAGGTCAGGTAAGCTCAAAAAGAAAAGAGGCATATAGCTGGAGATGCCTTTCTGCTGTTCAAAGACATGCAGCTTCCTGCTCGGGGTTGTTGTTACATACCTCTCTAACAGGGCTGGTCTCCCTTCAGATTTAAAACCTGTTACTGTGGGTTGTGCAAATGGCCGTGAGCAGGATTACGGTAACATCTTGTGAAGCTTTAGGGGGTTGTCGGAATCTTTTTCTAAACACAAAGCAAAACACCAATAACTGGAAGGAATGAAAATATGGCTGGCATTTTCATAATGGAGAGCAATTATCAGGGTGAAACGTAATCCAACTGTAAAAACTGTCACACGAAATGCACCTTCTACATCAGGAATGAAGCCAAACAGAGGAGACAAATTAGTAAGGGAGCAAACTAACAAGATAATCCAGCAATTTTATGTGCGTCTGGATTCGAGGTGAGGAGTGTAACTGGTTTGAACAGGCCGCTGCACCCGAACCAAATCTAAACAGGGTCATGAAACACCGCAGGCTCAGTGAAACCTTAGCCAAGGTCAGAGAGAGAATAACAGCGCTTCTCTCTTCCTCTCTCTCTCTCTATTTTTCACTCATTCACCCCAGCTCAAACACACACACACACACATTTTCAAAATCAGCCTAAAGGCACACACACACACACACTCAGTGACTGCGTAGTACTCGCTCCGCTGACAAGTTCTGACAACTCCTCTGTAAACATTTCTGCCACTGCTGCTTACATGAGGCCAAAGACTCAGCGCTGAATGTTATAAAGAAAGAGCTTTTGGTATTACAAAGATAGATAACAATCCACAAAATCTAGAAATGGCCTTCCAAAAATTACGATTTTTTTTTTTCCTGTCTCTTTATGTTGTCTTCTGAGTGCACTACAGCTACAATGAGGGGCATGGATGGCATAGTGGTCTGAGTCACGCTTCAGGTTCACCTCCCTTTGGGTGGCCCAGCTTATGGCCTCTTTTCTGCATGTCACACCCCACTCTCCCCCTTTCCTGCTCTATCTCTGTCCTCTCTGCTATCAAATTAAAGACATAAAAGACCCCCAAAAAAAGAATTAAAAAATACTTACATGAAATCATACAACTCCACCTGGCTATTGGTTGTGATGAATCAGTGCCAGTGCCATCCTGAGCCTTCAAATATACAATTGAGCTCATAAGTTTACATAACACGCACAAAAGTTGACACAAATGGGTTTGAATGGGTAAAGGTAACCATCCTTGCCTGTGATCTATTTGCTTGTGAACCGTGTGTGTGTGTGTATAAAAGGTCAGTGAGTTTCTGAACTTCTGACAGTCCCTTGCATCTTTCATACAGTGCTGCACTGACATTTCTGGATTCAGAGTCATGGGAAAAGTCAAAGAATTGTCAAAGGATTTGTGGGAAAAGGTAATCAAACTGTAACAAAGAAGGGATATAAAAAGGTCTCCAAGGAATTGAGGACGCCAACAAGCAGTATTCAAACTCTAATGAAGAAGTGGAAAATGAGGGATTCTGTTGAAATCAAACCACTGTCTGGCAGACCAACAAAAATTTCAGCTACAATTGTCAGGAAAATTGTTCAGGATGCAAAGAAAAACCCACAAATAACTTCAGATAAAATACAGGAACTCTCTGAAAGAATGTGGTCTGGCTGTTTCAACATGCACAATAGGGAGGCGCTTGAAGAGAAATAGGCTGCATGGTCAAGTTGCCAGAAGAAAGCCAGTTCAACGCAAATGCCACAAAGTATCCCATTCACAATACGTCAAACAGCACAGAGACAAGCCTCAAAATTCCTGCAACAAAGTCATTTGGAGTGATGAGACCTAAATTGAACTTTTTGGCCATAACCATAAACGTTACATTTGGAGAGGAGTCAACAAGGCCTATTATGAAAGTTACACCAGTCCTACTGTGAAACACGGAGGTGAATCACTGATGTTTTTGGGATGTGTGAGCTACAAAGACAAGGAAACTTGGTCAAAACTGATGGAAGGATGACCGCAGCATGTTATCAGAAAATACTGAAGGAAAATTTACACCCATCAGCCAAGAAGCTGCGCATAGGCTGTACATATAATGATCCAAAACACATGGCCAGGTCCACCTTCCATCGGCTGCGGCATAATAAAGTAAATGTTCTGGAGTGGCCATCTCAGTCTCTTGACCTCAATATCATCGAGCCACTCTGGGGATCTCAAGCCTGAAGTTCATGCAAGGCAGCCTAAGAATTTACAGGACCTAAAGGCTTTTTGCCATGAAGAATGGGCAGTTTTACCATCTGAGAAAATAAAGACCCTCATCCACAACTACCACAAAAAACTTCAAGCTGTCACTGATGTTAAAGGGGGCAATACACGATATTAAAAACTAGGGTATGTGAACTTTCAATCTGGGTCGTTTTGGTAGTTTCTGCGGTCATTATAAAAGAGTAAACAGGTTTTGTTCATGAGCGTCTTCACCCAACCATGAACCATGATTGAAAGAGAAGTTTTTGTGTCATCATTTATAATATTTAAAAAATGGCCAAGAAATCATAAATTCTGCCAGGATGTGTAAACTTATGAGTGCAACTGTAACTATATTTATTGTTTTGAGACTGGCCATACCATAGCAGTGGCTAAAGTTGTTGTATGTCATGATGCCAATAAACGTATTTCTTGAAAACTCACCGGATCACTTAAATGCTTTATTCATACCAACTTGCATATATAAGCTTGCCTTGGATTTAGCCCAACTAACAAAAAGTTAATCAGTTTTCAGTCAGCTTGATGAAAATTGGAAGGGTTATTCATTACAAAGGTTTTGTGGAAGAGACATTAAACAGCATCCACTAACTAAAGTAGATTTAAGCACCTCAAATTCTCTGTTTCGGTTTGGTACTTTAATCTACACTTTCTCTTTTAAAGATTCCAGCCTAGGTTTGAAGGAAGTGGAGGAAAATAGCAGGTCTTGGAGCCCTGCCTGGTGCTTGACTGGCCTTTATTAAGTACAGCAGGACTCTCTGGAAAACCTCCAGAGGACCAGCAAGGAAGAGAAGAGGGAGGCCACAGCAACAGAAGGACCAGGTCTGCCAACTACCCCCCAACCCTCCTTGTCTCTTCTTTCTTTCTCCCTATAGCTATGCACCTGTCTCTGCCTCACCAACACCGGCTCTCAGTGTCAACATTTGTCTGGTTCCTTTCTTTAAATCTCCCTCTTTCCCTCTTGGCTTCTCTCTGAATTCTCTCTCTCTCTTCCTCATCTCTCCCAAACATCCACTCACTGAGGTCCAGCCGGAGCCCCCCTGCTTCCAGATGACTCAACAGCAGAGTTTATATCGGGCAAATGTTTTCACACACCACCTCTTCCATATGTCACTGTACTATGAAGCCAAACCAACCCTTTACCATTGGCCAAGGATATATTGTATGTTTAGAAATCTAATAAAGATGATTCTTATTTATATCTTATATATGAATAAATATCTTATACATATTTTAAGTGATGCTAGTTAATTTGAAATTTCTGTTGATGCTAACTAAAAAATATGGAAAGGTACAAACTGCGTTTCACTCTGACTAAACATAGTGGGCTGCATTCAAAGTCTAATCAATTAAGTGTTGTTGTTTGCTGTATCTGTTGAAAATACCAGTGGGAAAATGCTAATGCTTGACTATACTGTGAATGAACATGCTAAATGCAATGTGATTCATTGCAGGAAAGCACACTAAAGTTACCGCTTTAATACAAGTTGGTAAGTTTCCAACT
This sequence comes from Thalassoma bifasciatum, assembly GCA_008086565.1. Taxonomy (NCBI): domain Eukaryota; kingdom Metazoa; phylum Chordata; class Actinopteri; order Labriformes; family Labridae; genus Thalassoma; species Thalassoma bifasciatum. Next base: position 1,723,352 of record RPOG01000005.1, read on the forward strand.
GTGTCATCTTAGAAAAAAATACAAAAAAACAAAAACCCAACAAATGCATGGCAGCAGGTGAGAAGGCCTCTCGAAATAAAAAAAGCTTCATCTTTCAAATAATACATAGAGTCAACTTGCATGTGTATGAAGTCACAAGCTGGATAGAAGCAGGATCATGCACAGTCAGCCAGTTGTTCTAGCTATAAAGATGTCTTTTGGGATTCTGTTTGATACAATCACTCAATCACTAAACATTATCCTGCACGCACTGACCCAAGACTTATGTTAATGATGTAGAACTATAAGCTTGGTCTTTAATTGCACTCATTAAAACTCACTTTGGAAGATGCTGTGTGTTAACCAGCCAAATTTGTGAATGTAAAATGAAGGCGCTTGTGTTGAAAGGATGTAGGGAGAGCTCACTAAGGATGTTTTAACCATCTGAGTCCAGCACTGACACACCACTTTCAGAGGCCTCGCTGACTGAAAAATAAATACTTTGCCAATGAATATTTCCACTGATTGGCACTGACGCTGAAGTTCAAAAAGACTGAAGTTTGGCCATCGTGCAGGCTCTGCAAATAGATCCCCAAAACTCTCGCTCACCCACCTTGTCCTCACTTTCTCTCTCTATTTATCATCATTTGACAGAAAAAATTACACAAATGAGTCCCCACACAGTCATAAATACAGCAGCTCTCATGTTCTACTTTGAATGGGTGTGGACGGACGGTGGAATTATGACACAGTTGCTATCATGGAATCTTTAATTGTTACTATTGAACTGACAGAAGCAGCTCAAACACCATGTCGAGCTGGTGGAAAAACTGCTTTCAGTTCCCGAATGAGAAACTTGGTCCAACACATCCTCACTATGAGGCTGCAGTGCCTGTGGGCGCAGTTTGGCAACATGGTGAAACCTTATTTAGTGAGTGATAGACAGATTCTGTTTGTTCATGAGCAACTAAAAGAGGAGAAATGGTACAAATCAGAGTAGGCTAACCTGAGAGAATAGCAGAATAAATCCTCTGAATTCTTTTTTAATACATGCAGACTTTGTTGCTGTGCAAACAGGTGCATATAGCACCAATTCTATTTCCACACTTGATAGGCATGTAAAGGGATTACAGAAAAAGATAATCTAACAGACTTTAAAAAAGGAATGATCGTGGGTGCCTTGAAGACAGGTAACAGCTCTGCCAATGCCGTCTCAAAGGAATAAAACACAAGACATCTTATCAATAAATTACCCCTGTGAGAGGCAGACTTTTGGTTGTCATATGTGGGAGACATTGGGTGCTTTAAGCCAAAACACAGGCACATAGTTTGGCAGCTGATAACACAAAACTACTATAAGCAAGAGGTGCTAATTTGAGATAAGCAAGGCAATATCTTTGACAATATGTAGCATAGCTTTACACAAACCCACAGAAGCTTGACATAAGAGAACCTCAACCACCTCTCATTGTATGGAAGTTGTCAGAAAAAACAGTGTCAGCTTTACAGCAACAAGTCACAAATAATGATATATTAAAGATATAGATCAAACAGCTGTAGTGAATCAAACATAATGTGTCACTGCTTTTATGACTCAGAAAGCATCTTAAAGACAAGGGAGATTATATAGACATTTAGCTGCATTTCAAGGTAAAACATCACATTTGATGATTCACTTGGTACCACTTCCATACATAAAGGAGCACGATCCGTCTCCACCTCCTCTGACTGTGAATCTCCTTGCACATTTGGGGTCAGAGCTTTTTCTGCATGAATCCATCCACGGTTAATTTGTATAAGTAATTTTGCTTCACTTTTGGGGAGCTGTAACATCATCCATCTTTCTGGGTTATAGCAGCTTGGTCAGAAAAGCCAAAAAAAGCATTAAATCAACTCTCGGCCTATATTAACTAGCATGAGTTGCTATTAGCTGGCAAGTTATTACCATGTCCAAATGTTTTGTGTAACATAATCAAACAACACAAGTGGAAAGCGGCTCATGATTGGCTGAGCTGAAGTTAGCTGTCGGTGACTGGCATCAAATGAGTTATTGAATGTTTTGATTTATCAGTTAATATGGTTTGACAGATCATCAGAAAGCAGTGAATGTAATGGTTTGACAGGTACAAGAAGATTTCCAACTTCAATGTGACTTGTAAGCACATTGATTTAGCAGCCCAAGGGCTTCCAGTATGAGCATGGTGGCAAAAGAGAAGGGCTTTTTGAATATGTTGAAACAAGGAGCTCAACAGGCACAAATGTGGTTCAGGGTACAGGATGCAGTCTGAACTTGGGCTGATTTGAAGTGTTTTTCTTTTGCAATAATGTGTTTATTTTGTTTGGGGGATGACAGCCTAAAATCTTACATAATTTTGCTTGGAAATTATATTAGCTACATTATGGTTTCTAAAATAAATAATTTCCGAACAACATTTTATTGCTCAGGTATTAATTTGGGGGAAAGTTCAGAAAAAGGTGCAAGCACTGTATAGAGGCGGGTATACATGATTAATAAATAAGTCAGTGCTCTCTCTGGCCTAAAGCGGATTTCCTACCTGTGCTGAGAAGCAGAAGGACCTTCATGGAAAGGAACTCATCGTAGGTTAGCTGCAGCCGGACAAACTCCTGGCTCACCTGCCTCATGCCCAGACACAGGTCATACATGGCTGACTGCTGCATGCGCTCCCTGAGGACAGACAAGAAAGAGAGTTAAATAAGACAGTTCAAACCTTGATTGTCTTTGTATTAGCAACAACATTCTTTGTGCTCTTGCTCTCTCCCTGTTTTCTGATTTACTTACTTAGCTCATCTAACTTTATACCAAAGCTGAGTCACTCATTCATTTTCTAGTGCCATTCCCACCACACTGGTTCAACTCAGTGAAACTATATTTCCACACAGTGCAGAGAGCATCCTGCAAGTCTGGTCTGAGAGCAGAATACCAAATCCCCCCAGATTGCAGAGTGCTGCGTATAGTATCACAGCACAGATGCACCACAGAAAAATAATGCTATAGCAGACTGGACCTCGTATCTAATCCCAGTCTTAATAAAGCCTTTCGAAAGAAGGACTTTCCCAAAATAAAAAACAGCATATGTGAAAACCTGTCACTGACTCAGACGAGCACATAGTTAACAGGTTAATGTTCATTCGTACACAATAAAACATGCACCAATTTTACACTTTACTTCAATTCTCTCTCCCCACTTAGTTAAAAGCATTTCAACACCCAAACATCTGTTACATCACAGGATTCACAAAAGCAGGAAAAAAAAACAGTAGACATGATCGAGCATTAGCCAATCAGAAATATACTTTGCAGATGCTGTAAATTCATGAGAATTTCTGGCTATAGATACTGATTCTCTTTGCCATAAATCAACATCACATCAAGTCCCCAGTAATTAAATTCAAGTGGTGTGGCTTGACATGAAAGAGGCTGGAGATTTTACCCACAATACAGTGGAACCGCATCATTACACAGGCAGCGAGGGGGAGATTCTTCTCTGATAACTGTGCAGAGAAGTGGAAGGGGACGAATTAGAAACAAGTGCTTAATGTTCCCATTTAAGCATACAACAGAATAATACTTTACAGTATTTACCGTGCGGCTACGTCTGCCGGCCTAAATAACTGATAAAGTGTGACAGCGTCTGGGAGAGGAACGGACCTGTCTCCCCTCTGAGCAGCAGCCTGTATGTGAGCAGTTTTGCAAAGTGCAGCATAACATCATTTGATACAACTTTGGGCTGGAGTTTCTAAAGTCTCCACACGTTTTTCTCTCCCTCTCCTTCCAGTCTCGCACTCTCTTCCTGAAATCAATTTTTGCTGAATCACTGCCCAAAATGAGCTGCTGGTTTGGGGAGGAAGGAGGGAGGAAAAAAACTGGCAGCCTGGCATGTCCCTCCTTCCCTACTTCTCTCTACTTCTCATCTCTCCGTATCTCTCTGTCTCAGTCTAACTCCATTTCTCTCTCTGTCTATCCTTCTCTGTCCTGAACTCGTTGCTCTTCTCTGTTTATGTGACGAAACGCTCAAGAAGAGGTGAGGCTGAGTCAAAGTTCGAGTCCATCTTTTGGTCCACAGCATCCAAAAAATTTTTGTCTTTAAAAGTATGCCCCAAGCAATACTTAGAGTCATCAGGAATGGTCCTCTACTTTCTTTAAACCTCTGCGTGAGAGGGCCAGTGTAAGTGTTTGATAGACAGCTTAGCTGGCAGGGTGACAGTGACACATTGTAAATCATCTGGAACCAGTTACTGTAATTTACAAACCAAGGATGGGTGGTGTTTTGTAACATTGTCAAACTGACTGGACCACGTAGTGTCTGTACTGACTGACATGTCAAATCTAACAGGATAAATATGCTACAGCTGACAAGAAAAATATCTGCTTAACCTTAAAATGACATTAAAAGTTCACTTCTCAATGGTTGTTGCTGCTTCTTTGGGCATCAGCTAATAATTTACAATTTATTGAGATAACAAATTAACTCAATTGGGAAAAAAAGCTCACTGTAACTACATGAGTTTGTTTACCTCTTGCAGATGTTTTTCATGCATCCCAGAATAAATGACAAAATTGGCTTTACTGTCTTGAATATTAAGTGCACATTTACTTTTGCAGAACTTTCTCTCAGTAATTGATAGATTCAGCTTTAAACAGCTGAGAGTGGGCAGTATTTAATACCTGCATTGATGCCCTGGGTAAACTAGCACTAAGTAGCTCCGGGAACAAGTGTACAACCTCTGGAGACTGAGTAGACTTTGTAAAGCCTTGGACAAAAGCCTTTACATTTCTGGCAGATTCAATCAATAAACTGAATTATCTGAGACAGAAAGCTGCTTTTATTTGTGTAAGGGAAAGGTGTGTTTGTGTGTGTGTGTGGCATCAATCAATGGCACATCATTGTTGTTCATGGTAGTTATAATATGCTATGTGATCCCCTACCTACCTAAGGTATATTCATCCAACACAAATTCCCACATTTCCCACAATACCTAAGCAATTGGTGCCATTTCCCTTGCTATTCTTGGGTGTCCTTAGTAGGTATAGGAATTAGAGGCAAGCAAATGACAAGATGTGACAGACTCAACCTGTTTAAATGATAAACAGCACTACGCATGATTGATTTCAGAGATGTAAGAGATATTGTATATATGATGTAAGTTTTGGCCTTGTGCAACAAGACTATCAACCATTTATAGCACAAGAATTATAGGGGAAAACTGTCAAGGTACTGCCCTTTATAGACAACTGCTTGTTGGAAATGAGCACACCTTGAGAAAACAAGCACAGAAAGACAAATCTAAGGCAGCTTTGACCTTGATGTCACAGCTGCTTACATTCAACATGTGACCAAAATCGAGGCCAACCCCATCTTCAGCTAGTCTACATCTCATCTGCTTTGTCAGACTGAATACCAGACCCATCTGTCAGTGAATACATCACATGCCGCTTCAGTAGCCAACTGCATATTATCTTAACCCCCTTTAAAAACTTTTAATTTATACAAAAAAATTCATGTACAATTGTAGTGACTTTTTTCTTTCAGCACTTATCCCAAACAGAAGCTGCCAAACAACACAAACCAGTAAATCTGAATAACCAAATTAGATTACCTCCAAAATCTTAACACATAACATTACATCATTCTTAATCAACTGATTAAAAGATCACAGGACCTCTCATTCGGGTTACACTACTACTACTGAACTCAACTCACAGTGATGCAACACAAGCTCACAGAGTCTGCAGCTTGCACAACGGTATTTGCGCCACTGCTTGCACTTATTTATTTATTTATTGGTTGGGAACAAACTGACCTACTGACACCGACTTACACAAGCTATTAGTTGGAGTGTTTAAAGCTATCCCTGTCTGAACCTTCTCCTCTGCAGCACAGTGCCAACAGAGGTTGTTATTTAACATTTTAATTCATCACCTGCCATGCTCTGCACTTCAAACTGCACTTCCTTTCCACTTGTTCCTCTGTTCAAACATATTAGTGCAGATGAAGTGGGCTATTGACTTCCTTGTTATGCTTTGATTGTCTGTACCTACAGCAATTATGGAATAATAAAAAAAAGAGTTTCATTGTGAAGGGCTAGAAATCAGGAGCAAGATTATGACCTTGTTCGTTTCAGATGAAAGCAACATCAGAGTGACAAAAACTCATTTTGGCCCTTTGAACAAGTTGATTTCAGGTGGTATGTTAATGTAATGCTCAAAATAGTACAGAGGCACAACACAAATCTTACTCTCCAAATTCCACTGGCAAAATTGATGTTTATGCATAAATTTGCATGCGATGAGCTGCTGAAAATAACAGATGCTACCACACACTAATAGTCAAAGCCTGACTGTTCAACCAATTATTGTATCCACTAATTATACACTCTGAAAAACAAATTATTCTCGCTCACATTTGTAATAGATTATGTTTGTGTTCTGGGAATGCCACAGGACATTAGGCAACATCAAATGTATTTTAAAGCTGCATCTGCATTCACATAAAAGCGCAGAAATGCATTAAAACAGAGAAAAATGTCCTGTGTGTGCCTACCTTGTTACATTCATGTAATATGATTTGTGAATGTCTAAGAAAGAAAAAACTGAGTGGCTGTCCTTTTTTCAATGCAAGAATAAGCAGAGTGACATTCATTGACATCAGAATTATGTGTGCGGTAAACTGCAGATATGAAACCCACTCATTAAAGATGAGGTCAGGGGCGAAGTACAGCATCTGTCCGTTGGTGTGTTTGTAGGAGCGCCAGCTGAGGCAGAAAGAGGACAGACACATCCATGAGTACTGAATCAGGGTGATTTGGTCCTCAATGGGCAGGCCCCGGAAACCTATCACATGGAGACACACACATAGGAGACACAGATGAAAATGTAGCGGGGGTTGATGTAATGCATTTAGACTTCAGTGCCAACTTAAGAGGCAAGTATAAACCTATATGTGTGTGTTTGTGCATGTACATACAAACGTACTGCATATCATAGCTGCACTGTGCTTTTCTGTGCCAATATTTGTTTAGGTTGTTTAATGATAACTACTGAGAGGTATTCACCCATTCTTGTTTTATGCAAATCCCACAAGGCCTCCAGTTATTGGCGCGTTGTCTATTGAGCTCCAAAAATAGTGTCGGATAGGAAATTTGCCAAACTCTCAATCAAACTCTAGCAAGAAACTCCTCCTCATGCAAAACAAAGGCCAACTGAGGACACGCAAGTGACTTATCAAGGCCTGGAGACTATTTTAGTAAATATGCAAAATACAATTATCAAAAGGGAAAATGTGGAACAGGTGTATCTAATTAGTGTTTACAGATATCAAACTAGAGTGCATTCAGGGCAGGCTGATTATTAAAATGTGAACTTAGAGCTTGATGTCTTTGTTAGATGTCGTCAAGTAATTTTAGAGGTAAACAGACATCAATAGAGGTGTTGCTAATAAGGCGGCGCTAAATATTTCTGACTTTCATGAGAGAATATTGTTAGTACTGACAAACATGTTCCCCCTGCATGTCAGCCATCAGCCCTGCCACATCCAAAATGGATCCCAATGCATGCAGTGGCAAATTTGAAAGTCGAAGGTACTCATTTTGACCCTTCTGTCTGGCTCCTTTCTATTTATATGTCCGGATATGGCAAGCAGACACCGTGGAGGTATCAAATATTTGCAATACAGCAAATTAAACAGCCTCAAAGAGCTACCTGTGAGGCATCTTTCAAAATGTCTCCTACTGACGGACATTTAGGGGAACTTGTTTATCCCCTTTCAAACATTCTTTTCCTTCCCCTGCTGTTGTTTATAGGTAAAATATTAATGAGATAGACACTGGATCTTGTGTTTAACTCAACATCTTATGATGGTGATGTAAATGAGTTCTGTTTGGGAGTCTTAATCTTGATTCTATGTAATGGTAAAATAGGATTCCCAGCCTAATCCGTTTGAAGCTTTATAGAATAATTTCCTGACCTAATATTTAAAACAAGAATTGTGAGTGCCTGAAAATCTTGTGAGCTCAGTACGATCAAAATGTAAAGATTCAAAGTATAAATGCAAGCATGTTGGCTTCATAACAGTATCTTCCCTTTGTCTATCCTGCATGTATGTATATAATTGACTACTGTATTTATGTCCTTTAAAATACAGGTGAAACGGGCTACGACGAACTTGGTATAAGTAAAAAAACAAATGAACAATTTGTCAGCAATTCATTAAATCACGACTTTGGCTAAATGAACCTTTTTCACTCTTAAGTGACTTATTAAAATTATTAGAAAATTTATTTTAAATAATTGCCACCATACCAACCTTGTACAATCTTTTCAAATTTCATTTATTATAAATAATTAATTATGTTAATTTAAAGCAAAAAGGTTTACACTCTTTTCCCAATGAGGGCTATAAAAATCTCTTTAGCATCATTTGGTCACTAACCTGGAAGTACTTTGGCCCACTTCACCATGCGTATCATCTGCTTTCCGGCCAGGCGGTTGAGGCTGGACAGCAGGTGGTCTGTGGTGTCAGGCTGTGTGTTGTCATAGCCCGAGTACACCTCCTCAGGCTCAATCAGCTCCAAAACACTGCAGATGGAGGGCGGCAGAAAAGGTGTGACCACCCCAGGCCCGTGGGGCACCATGGCATTGGCAGCACTGGCATTTAACTCCTTCTCTGACGACAGGTAACCACCTCCGACGCCACCTGTGGCAGTTTGGCCATCCTTAGAGGGATCTTCACTGACTCCCTTTAGCTTTCCTAACTTCTTTGACTTTCGTGCTGTGGGGGACAGAAAAGCTCTCATTAACATACATTTGATGGTGGCAATTCTTATGGTCACAACCTGAGGTTATAATTGTAATATGACAGGTCGGGTAAAGGTATAACTGGTATAACTATGACACACATTGAGGCACATAAATGTAAAACTTAATAAGACTATTGAAGAAAAATCAAATATGCTCACATTTAGATATATGAACCAGGACATTTTGGTGAAGACAAAGTGATCATTTTCCACAGTGCTATTTTTAAGACTCTGATGGCCTTAAACCTAAAGCAACAAAAATATTTCAGGGCATTAGTAGATCTTCGTGTGCCTGATGTGACTCAGAGATTGGAAATGATTCCTCTCAAATAAAGTCCAGCTAAATCAAGAGCAAATCTAATCAAGAGCAAATATTCAACAATACAATAATAATGTTTCCTTTTCTGTGTATTGTTCAGCTGCACACAGATTGGTCTGTTTGGGGGATAATGAAAAAGCAAACAATAAAGGAAACCACATAAATGCCAATACTGTGTATCTATACAATTCATTATGTGAAGCTCCTCTGCTTGCTTAGGCTTTTAATACCAGGCGTGCTGCTGTACTGAGAAACAACACTCACACCTGCACCCTTGAACGTACCTCAAAATGATCCCCAACTGTCCCATTATGCTGCCATTTTAGGATAAGTGATTGGCCACTGTTGCTGCTATACTGTTCAGTTGAAACTACAAGGTGAAATGACTACTGTTTATAATATGGCATTTCATTTTAGAAGAACTGTTTTAGAGTATGTTTGTTTATGTCATTTTGCACAAATTCTACCTTAAAATGAGCGTCAGAGTTTTCCTTCCCTTGTCTCTGTGATTACAGGCAGTAGAGACACCACAAACCAAGTTTTCCAGTTGACAATGTGCACTTACATTAATAGTTGGGTTAAACAAAGAGGTGGGCACACTAGATTTTGCTAAAGGCTACACTCCAACTGTGGTGCCCTGCTACTGGATAGTAGTCTGGGTGTAGTTGTCTAACAAATTGAGAGGAAGGGGGGTAAATCTGATACAAATTTATGTAAAAGGAAATGTGGGAACAAAACACCTAATTTTTTAAAATAAATATTTGAAATTTAGGAACTGTGGGAACATAGTGCCTAATATTTACGGGCCTACTCCAACTTGGTTCCTGTGCTTGCTAGTGGAAAAGAATTATTAAAACTGCTTTATTTCACAGCTTTCTGGTCTGGAAGACACATTTCTGCCCCTATCAGGCTGCTGTTTCAAGCGGCTGAGAGTTAACTGTGACTCACTATCTAGTTAGTGACAAGTTTTGGGAATAACATCCTGCAATTAAATGACTCCAACGAAATAAGACTTTTAGCTTGAATTCAATAGGAAATATCTGTGAGAGTATTAAAATCTCAACTGCCTTTAAAGTGTGGGACAGCTGTGGTAGAATTGGTGTCTCTCAAGCTGAAGGTTGAGGGTTCAATCCCAGCTCCTGCAATCACATACCGCAATGTCCTTGAGCATGACACTGAACCCCAAATTGCTCCCATTGTTGGTCAGTGGTGTGTAGTTGGGTATTAATGCATTTGTTAAAACTAATGGTTCATACAATAGCAGTCCCTGCCATCAGTGAGTGACAGTGGTGTCGATTGGTGAAAGAGATCAGAAGTGTAAAGCACTTTGAGTGGTCGGCAAGACCAGAAATGCGCTATAGAAGCACTGGTCCATTAACCATTTGTGAAGATTTCAACCACCAGAGGCTTAAAACCCAACTGTGTGATGTATGCCAACAGGTTTGCAGGTAAAAGGTTTCTTGACACCAAAGTGGCTGAAAGTACTTTAACTATTCAGTTTGCATTCGTAAACTTATTATTTATTTTTTTTGTGACAAGAAAACAGTGACATTTGGGCAGTTGGATAGAAAGAAGCATTGCTTTTATCACTTTTCTTGGAGTAATTATATAAAGTTTGATTGATTCATCCACATAAAATAGCATCACAGAAAAATCTGCTTTTTCAGGAATCTCACGGCAATCTTGTGTCATCATAATAGCTTTTAACTCAAAAACTGTCTACTGTATCAGCCACACTCACCGGCAACCTGAAGCATTTTATTTATGACTCATGGTCAACTACAGCTTTTCAACACTACATAACATTTCACAAGAGAGAGAGAGGGAGAGAGATGTTTACTACAAGCCATGGTTTTGTGCTGGTAATATGCTAATGTAAGTGATTATCTGCTGCTGCACTGCGGCGCCTATTTATGACTGGAACATGGTGGATTGTTGGTCTTAAATTGCCCATTTAATGTCAATTGTTAGTGGTGCTTGTCCCTAAGGTCCATTATTACCTTGTGGCTTTGTATCCAATGTGGTTATCATATATTTGTTTGTTTTTTGCCTGATTTTTAGGAACCCTTTCTATTCTGAGTTTTGTGTATATTTTCTTGCAGTGACAGTGAAACACATGAATGACTGAAAAGTAGTCTATTTAAGGCATTTTGCACTGAGCTGCTGCTGTTACCCATCTTTTAGCCTTAGTGTTCTGTTACACACCCATTTTACCTTGGGGTTTGTAATTCGCAGTATACAGTAAAGAGGCAAAAGTTTGCATCATAGTGCTTTTCCCATACACATCCATTTTTGTTTGATTTTGACTGTTAAAACTGCTGGTATCATTCAGCTCATGAAAGTTAGGAAAGTTTATCAACATTGGTAAACAGACAAGTCACTATGACTGTAATGTTAAGTTACCAATGAGAAGAGGGTGATCAAGCCAAACTTGGACTGAATATGTTTTCAAGGGGTTTAGATTTAACCGTCAACAGTTGTTTGTATGCTGACGAGAACGCTAATCACAACTTAGCTACACAGTCAGCTGTTTGGACATTGTTTCAATGGTTAAATCAGACATAAATGATCCTTGAACTGCTTTAGTCTGTGTTAGTTTGGCTTTGACCATAGTTTCTGTCAAAATTCTGAAATTTTTCTAAGGGTTAGATAATACATTTTTCAAAGATATGACACAATACCACAGCTAGATCGTCGAAGAACAAAAAAGGAGCAAATTCACATTAGTTTGATATATCAGGGGAGTTGAAAAATATATCACCAGGTGATAACGTAGAAAGAAAATATCAACTGTTGTTTTCCTAAGTGGTTCATTTTGACTGCAAGTTGGGGAAATCTAAGGGTGACTGATAAATTCATGGTCGTTTCTCCTGTGACATGCAGTAAGTCCTTTCCCACTGCCATGGATACTGTACATGTTATCCCATAATGCAAAGATTTCACATTTGGTTAATCCAAAAGATAATGCAATCAAATCCAGTATAATTTAAAAGTCAACCCAGGAAACTATTTGCAGCTACAGCAGCAGCCAGATAAGCATTTTGTCCCAGTGGCCACCCTCGTTCGCTGAAGATTGACAGTACTTACAACACCAGACTTTTTTCTTCACATTATATTAAGGCTTACATTAACATTTATTATGACATTTAAACTCCTGCTTTGTTTAATTCAGATAACTTAGGAGTCCACTGTTAAAATAACTTTTAATTTCAATGACTAATATTCTGAAATCCTTTAAAGTTTGCTTTTAGCCTTGTGTTTGCCACAGCGACCCAAATTGAAATAAGCCATAGGCAACAAATGAACACATTTCCACATCCCTCGCAACTACAAAGTCTTTCCTAAAAACATAACACTGTAACTTGTCTGCAGGCTCTGTCAGCTGACATTATGTAGAGTACAGTAGATCTACACCTTCTGTGAATACATTATGCATATTGTGCCCAGATATAGCATATGCACACACGTACACACAAACATCTTATGACTCAGCATCCTTAGGCCTCCTGTGACTACAACCAGACCCACTTTATATCTCTACAATTTCTCCTCAGCAGAGCGAAGCTGACTCAAATGTCACATCTGAGACTTGTGACAGGGCATATCTGTAATGAGTTTGTGACTCCTCACCTCCAAGGTTCATGCCAGCCTGAAGACACTTCCGTACACGGCATGCTGGGCAGTTTTTCCTGCGGATCTTGTCGATGATGCAGTCGTTTCTCCCGGCACACAGGTAGTTGTGCTGACCTAAAGAAAGATAGGACAGAGTCAGTGTGTGCAGCTTGATGTAAAACAGCATTGATATTTACAAAGGCTGGTGTAGCTTTGTGGGAAAGGAGCTTTGCTTATGCAATACTGGACAGTTTTTGTACACTTTTGTGAGAATGAGAAGAAATATTTGATTCAGCTGTAGAATATCTGAATGCCTTGTATGTAGGTCAACATAGATACAATGCAGATCTGATTATGGCAGACATGTACATTTCCTGATCATCTCTATGAACATGATTAGAATTGCGATCATTCTCTTTCACATTCTGTAATACAAAGCTAATGGCGTATTTTACAGTATATGGCATGAGGGTATTAATATTCCCTGGAACCAGGACACTGGCTGCAGCTTGACTATTCCTGACAGTGATGCTAACATGGCGAGAATCCCTCCTGCCTCCTGCCTAGCCCTTAGCTAAACCCAATGATCTCCCATTTCAGAACGCTTCCTTCCGCTCCACTAATTCTTCACTGTACTGCTCCTCTCTCCTCCTCCTCCTCCTCCTCCTTCTCTTCATCGTCTACTCTTTCTCCTTCTCTACGCCTGCCTCTCCATCCCTCCTTTTTCCCTTTTTCCACAAGTCCGCCAGCCTCAGAGCGCCATACGCCCACACACAGGCGCACACATACAGTCATTCACTTTCACATTTTCACACACACACGCGCACTCAAACACACACAAATGCATGTACATACTCACACTGAGCCGATGCTGCTCTACTTGGCAATTTGAAAAAAAAAAAAAAAGTGCAAATCTTGTAACTGCTTCACAAACTAATACACACACATGAAAAGCAGGACACAACCCAGATGGAGCAGTATTGGGTGAACCGACCCCAGTGACCCCAGTACATGGCTTGGCTCCACAAAACTGTGTGTACACGTCTGACTGCATATACGGATGTATGCATTCACATGTTTGCTTACAGTTTTCATCTCCCCGCATCTTGTAACATTTACTTAAGAGATTTCTGGCTCATGCTTTTCTGTTTTAGCACCAAAGCCTGCACATTGTTTACATGCAGAGTGCTCAAACACACACATTCTGTGCATTGCCTTTGTTGCATCCACAGTACAGTATTTGTGTTTGTGTGTAGGACTGAGCAGAAGTTGTTTTCTGAGCGAGCAGGACTTGTGCGCAGTGTGTCTGTCTGGCTGCTGCCAAAAGCCAAGGAACCGAGCTGCAGGAGGAGAGGCAGCAGCTGTAGCCCCACCACTATTTCTGGCTAAATCACATGACCGTTACATAAGCCCATTTTTCTTGCTCTAAAAAACAGTAAACTGCGACACAGGAAACACAACGCAGCCATCCTCCTTCTCCCAACCCACTCTCGTTCACGCACAAACGCACACACACACACACACACACACACACACACACACACACACACACACACACACACACACACACACAAACACACACACACACACACACACACACAAACACACACACTTTCGCTTGGATAGGCCGGACCAAATGGCAATTCTGCAAACTCTGGAGCCCTCATGTCAAATGTTATGCTCATTCCTGTGAATCTTGTTAATAATTTTTGGAGTGGAATACACCTCATGAGACAGGCGAAGTTACACTCTAGAGTTATGTGTGTGCGTAAGGTGTGTGTGTGTGCGCGCGTGTGTGTGTGTGGTTGTGTGTGCCTGTGTGTATGCTTGTCGCTGTGAATGCATCTGGAAAGGAATGAAGTTGTTTATCTATGCATGGTGTGTGCATACACTCACATGTCCTTACACAGCGTGTTTACCTCTGTATTTACCTATTTGCTTATCATTGCTGCATGTGGCAGGCATACTGGGGGCTAGAGTTTCTTTGTTCCTACCTAAACAAAAGTCAGAATTGAAAAAAAAGTTTCTCAACATCTCTTTTATGAAATTTGGAACTTTTTTTTGCCTTACTAATCCAAATGCATTTTACCCCGAAATTCAGCGAAAAACTTTCAGTTATGCAATACTCTATCAGGACATTTGCATCAAATGAAATATCAGACACCATAAGATACTGCAATAAATGTAACATAATTATCAAAACGTCTGCTTTCTGCTACAATGAACACTGTCACCAATGGTTACTGGTTATGGAGTCCACTCATGTCTACTTTAAGAAAATGATCTAACAATCTGGCAACAACCTGCTGAAAGGAAAAACTCAATCCTATTATTTACCCACTTAAAAGAGGTGGTATTGTGTTTTTCTATGATTTAAACTTGGATATAATAAAGTAACAATGCTGGATGTCCATTCTGAATGTGTGCAAATTTTCAGGGCACTACATATTCATATGTTGCAGAAATACCTGAATCTGTCCGTAAATGTCTCAAAACTGTTCATTCAAAAAATAGCACGAGACTATCACCAGTTCTTCAGACTTGCTTAATAACAAGGTCTTCTATGTAGAGAGGCTGTTCGAGAGGACAGTCTAAAACACTGCCTCAAACACTGCCTCTCTACATAGCGTTTCCTCCATGTGCTTCCATGGGGTTGGCCAATCAGAGACTAGAGGGTTTGTGGTTCAAGGGGCCTTAAAGAAACAGCTTCCAAAGTAAAGCATTTCAGACAGATGCTAAAATACACTTTTCTAAAACACCATTGTGATAAAAAAAGAGATATTTTTGAGCTCTTAATCATGTAAATCTATTATGAAAGTATCAGACAGACAGTATAAAGCCTCCTAAAAAGCTTAGTACTCCCTTTTACTCAGAGTTGTCTGCTCTGTTCTGCAGTGCTCCAGGTACCTGCACGGATAAACTATATCTGAAACCCTGACAAAGACTAAGTTAAAAACAGCCTCTAACCACATCATTTTAAATAGCCACCAGACACAAGACCACTGATTGAGAAAATAGCCTCTCAGAAAACAGTAACTGACCCACATCAATAATACTACTGTGGGTGGGATAAAGCACTGGTTTCAGATTTCTTTGTTGCCAGACTGGGATGCAGACAAACACAGGTAGAAAACAAAAGCAGCAAACCCTGGATGAGAAACAAAGGAGGAAAAATGCTGCAGTTCCTACAATGGCCACACAGGGCCGACTCCACTAGTGATACAATCTCTTTGACTCTTTTACCATCCACATCATCAGGAAAATGTGGACAGAAGTTGGGTTAAGCTTCACTAGTTCAGGGGAGCTTTAAACAGTGGGGAAATTCACTAAAATGGAATGTTACCAGCAATCGTCACCATATTTGCCTCTTTATCTGCTTTGTCTCAAGGTGAAATTTATAGTTCAGCACAAAAACGCCAACATAACTGTGCTCTGTGCAGTTTGCTTCAGTTTTGACTGAATTAGGACTAAGAAGAACTGCCACATCTCCAGTCTGCTGCATAAAGCTTTGTTGTGTCTCATCCTGATGGCCCTAAATTGTTTCCATGTGTATGATGAGCAGGATGGGGGAAATCCTTACCACTTTATTTACAGGTCAATTCATGAAAGATGTTCATGACAGAGATAAATGTCACAGTTTTTATCAAGCTTACTTCCTGGAGTGAGCCTACAGCCTTGATCAATATCTGATGAGCTGATTGAATGAGTTTATAAAGAAAAATCATTTTGACCAAAGTGTGAGGACTTGACTACAAGCTGTCATTGACTTAAAATGCTAAGGGCCAAAAAATAAATAAATAAGCTGAGACACATTTTTGTCTAAAGATTTAGACTGAATTAAAACAGCTGAATAAACTTACACTGCAAATCATAACTCCAAATTGTACAGCATAAACAAACTTACAATAGGATTTGCTGAAATCTATGTCAGTCCCACAGATAATTTCAATTTAATTATCCTCTCACAAAGCATTTGGTCAATTCTGTGGCTGCATTCAGGAAAACCTAAATTATAGAGACAAAAAATACCAAGCAACCAAAAAACAGGCCTCTCACAGTTGTAACTGCTCTCACCACTATCCAGAGGTATGCAAATATCTGCCTTGCAATAGCTGCGCCGCTTTAGTTCTTTGGAAAACACACGAACAGCTGTGCTGGATGAAGCTCTGAACAATTAAGTTCTAGTCCCTGGATTGTTGTAAAAAGAGGGTGCATAAGTTAATAGATATGCTACAAATAGAGGCTGTTATTTGTTTACAAATGTCTCAGTTTATATTATACTATGTTGTGTCTCAAACTGTTGTCCTGGGCATTACCTTCTCATTTCTCCATCTGCTGCTTTGTACATTATGAATACAGTCATATGGAGTATAGCTGGGTAGTTCTCTCATCTGAAATGCATTATTACATTTCCAGGAGAAAGCACCACAGCAGGTCTTTCATGTCAATTCATTCAGATGTGACTTATATGAATGAAATAATTAAAATACCACATGTTCTTAAATGAAGGTTGAAAACCTTTGGTATTTCTTTTCTGGTAATAATTTGTAATTAATTTACTGAACGCCTGTCCAATGTCTTTATGTCTCTTATGGAAAACTGTGTCATAGTAAAGAATGCACTTTAAGACATCTAAACCAGCTTCGAACAGTAATGCAGCAACCCTCAGCATGTACTGTGTGTTTCACAAACAAACCCCCAGTGAACACACTGATAACCCCTATCAGATTGTCACTGCTTATTTGGTTGAAGACAACAGGTGTGACCCTCTGACTGCACTGGATCCGTTTTGCATTAATGTCAAAGAACAAAGCTATCAGAAGGGAGCAGGAAGAGATGGAGGTCAGATTATATCCACAGTAGAGCCAGCAGGCCTGCAGGTCAGCCCAGGTCAGGGGGAACTGAGTGAGTGGAGGAAGTAGTGTGTGCATATGACAGGTGTAATATTGTCACACAGGAACTAAATATACAGCATGCTACTTGTTATGAAAAGGGAAAAGGCCTTTGAGACAGCACAGGGTTTCACTGAAAGCAATTAGAGTCTGCTGATTAGTGATTTAATAATGTACCTAATTATGAGCAGCTTGCATAACTAAATATTTATATAACGTCTCAAATAAACATGTCAAAGAAAATCTGTATGCCACTGTATATATGACTGCCAATCAAGCTGGCAAGGCAGGTAGCTTTGCCATTTTAACTTCACTTTGGCAACACTGTAAAGGTCGTTTTGAGTTTTTGAATTTCTTGCAGGTTGAAGAAACTACTAAATATAGATGAGCTTGTAGAGAAAAATCATTATTAATTGCAGCCCTGATATACTGCATCCCTTGTGTTTATTTCTAAAGTATTAAATAAATGAACTCACACTCACACATAGGAGAGTACTAAATGTATCTGGGCTGCATTAGAGACCCTCCCCAGGCTGCGTTCTCCAACACAAATGCATTAGCAATGTAGGTCACACACATACTTACAGTAAGCCTTACAGATTAAAGATTCTACCTGAAGTTGTACACCTGACTGCTTCTTCCACTCATGGAGAAGTGCACACGTGCCACTGCATACTAAATGCATGCCTATACATTTATTTGCACTTATATATCATCTATTTTTTTGGTTAGAGAAGCTTTCATTGGAGCCATGTGTTTGGGAGCTGGGATCAGAGCAACACTTCTGAATGGCTTCACTTCAGTCGTTGTTACATGAGCTACACAGACACATGCACGCATCCACACACACACACACACACACGCACACACACAACCTGAGGCATTCACTCAGCACAGAAGGGAGGCTCTAATTCCTCTGGCCTGAGCAAGGGGGAACATGATTGGACGGCTGAGCTGCCTCTCAAAGCAGAGCCACAGCGAGCCATGTCCTCGGATGAACTCTCCCACAGAGGCGGTGCTAGAGAATTAGGTTCTTAGATTGACAGCAGTGCCATGGAAACCACGATCCAGTCAAATTGCAGAACACAGTAGGGCCGTAACAAAGCTCACTAACATCCTCATAAACCCCACAGTTCAATAAAAGAACAGGAAAAACAACAAGTGAGCTAAAAGCAGGGTCTAGAATTATTACAAAGACCAGACATGCCAAGCCACTGATGACATGTGAATGATATGGCAGCTTTCAAGTCTTCAAATGCTCTCCACATGGAGTCGATTATGGAGCGCAGCTGTCTTATATCAACAAACTGCTCTTTAGTGGAGTGGATGCAGGAGAGTAGCTCATATGAATGCATTCAGCTATTTCCACATTTCATTAATGATGTCACAGATATTTATGAACCGTTGTTGAGCGTCAGAAGGCATTTTTTCCCACAGACTGAAATTGTTTATGCCAAAGAATTTCTTCATTACGTAGAGGCTGAAAACCAGCTGCATGCTGGCATGAGAAAGCAGAGTCAACAGTAGCAAAACAGCTGCAAAACTTGTTTGCCTCATCAAAGTCATAACCCTTTTTCTTTGTTAGTTTAGTTTAGGAGAGCACTGAAAATATTCAAGTGTTACAGCTGCCATTCCTCAAGGAAGAAACTGGAAGACTTCAGAAAGTTTGGATTCTTTTATGACACAAACACATGTGCGTGTGAATTTTTACAGATTGAATCGAGACCAGCATGTTAAAGCTCACAGCGAAGTTAACGCTTTGTATGAATTAGTAATTCTATATGTTTCCTGGGACTGTGGTTCTACACTTTATCATGTACAGTTGGCGCTGCCTTCTGGTAGATCAGACGGAAATTAAGTGGAGTGACTATTCGCCCCCTCGAGGAGGACTGTAAGAGCACAGATTTGGGCAGTGAGAGGCCCATGTGGCCAGTAGAAATTCCAAACAGATGGTCCAAATGTAAACCCAAAACGCAGACTTTAAAGAATAACTGTGCCAAGCTGTGGTGATGTAAAGTAAAGCTACCTCACAATGCCTTTTCTGGTCCTGATCAGAGAGGAAAGCAGACCCTCCACAGTATTACCGATTTGTTGATGACTCCAGAATGCTAACTATCTCTGTAGTAAAGTGCTGAGAGCGGGTTAGTCATCTAATGAGATACAGACAACCAAAAAGTTCTGCCCCCCGAGGCAGGGGGTGCCAAAAGAAATTAAACATGGGCTGGATTATTCCCTTTTCACAGATGCCCGCTCTCTGCAGTCTCCTTTTATTTCTTACACGCCTGGTCTAAGTTTTTAACTTTGAGAAGAAAGAGGAGGAGACGGAGGAGGAAACACTGGGATTGAGGAGGAGT
The DNA here is from genome assembly GCA_008086565.1 of Thalassoma bifasciatum. Classification (NCBI taxonomy): domain Eukaryota; kingdom Metazoa; phylum Chordata; class Actinopteri; order Labriformes; family Labridae; genus Thalassoma; species Thalassoma bifasciatum. The sequence continues at coordinate 1,743,325 of RPOG01000005.1, forward strand.
GAAACGTCTCCTCACGTCCTAGCTTACACCTCTCCGGCATTTGCTGCTGACACATCGCTTTCCACCCTTCTCCCTCATTCTTCCTCTCTCTTTCCCCCTCGCAGCTCCTCCTCTCTTTATCTCTCTGTCTGCGTCTGACTTTTTCTTTGTCCTTCCTTCCCCACCGCCCTCGCTGTATCTGTTTCACTGTCCTCTATCTCTCTTCACTTTGCAAAATCCTTCTCTGTGTTTTCATCCTTTGCCTTCCTCTGCCCATATACCCCCCGCCCCCTCCCTCTCTTCTTCCACCTCAGCAGCAGCTGTGTAGGGGTCATATAAGGTAACAGCTCACTTTGCACTTCAGAAGGGCGTATGCAACCTGGATGACATCACATGCCTGTGTAGGCCGCCCTTATTACACTTTCAGAGTTTGCACAGTTGCACTCATTTGCGGGGCGGATCAAAGAAGGAATCAAAAAACAGAGAGGCACTTGTAAAAGGGTTTGAGATACAAAGCCATGCACTGACTATGAGGGAAACACGCAATCAATGGGCTTAAATCAATTTATTTTCATAATGTTTTATAAAAGACACTTTCAAGAGTCAAGTGGTACAATCAAACAGCCTTTGGGGCTCTGGATTTTTCAGAGACCAAGGATCTGCCAAGGGCTCTCGCAGCCTCACGCACAGCGAGAACAATAGCTCGTCACATCGGGTAACCACAGACACAGACTAGTCTCAGGGTCTCTGTGATGATCGTGTGTATATTTTATCTATATTAGGAAATTATTTGGTCAGTGCAACTCTTCAACTTGGTGGTCAGGAACATACCTAGAGGGCTGATCGCTGGCTGTCAGGCGTGTTTGCTTTTTCCCTCCGGCTGCACCGGCTCAATCTGTGAGCGGCTGTTTTGCATTCAAACACTCATCTTAATGAGTTAGGCCAACGCCTCTGGCAACTGGCGCCAAATGAAAAGCACATTATGGCTGCTGCTGATTTTAACCCAGCTAAATATAACAGAAAAGGCCTGCTAGACGAAAATTACCCATTCAGAGTTTTGATTTCATCCAGCGTTCTACTCAAGTCTATAAATCTAATGTACCAAATGTTTTTGGTCATTCCAATAATCACTTAAAAATATAATTAAAGGAAAGGAAAGGTCCCATTCAATTTAACAGCAGGTTTATTGATCAGTGCAGCAAAAGTTTAAAAAAAAAAGCAGAATTCTGGCAAAAAAAACCCTCACTTTTCTAATACTAACAAAACGTTTTGTACCATACTTCTAAATCAGAGCTCTGGAAGTTAAGCTCTATCAAGTGAAAAAATATGTATGGAGGAGCGTAATTGTGCAGAATTATTGTTTTTGCACACATTTCTCACTTTATGGTCAGGAGAGCTGCAGTCATTCACCATTAATCTAAACTTGCCTTCTGTAAATCTTTGCCAAGAAAGTTTTTCGAATCAAGTGAGCAAATTGCATGACAATACAATACATTTCGGGGTATTCACAGACATATTTTTGCTCCAATGTGAATAAAATTTCTGTGTAAGGAGGAAAAATGGTGCAAAAGCGTCCCCCTCTTACAGTTACAAAATGCTATTTTTTTCTCTTAAGGGCTAAAGCAACGTGTGTCATTTAAAAAGGTTTGACCTGGGACTTTTCTCTTCTTAAATTGTCAGTGTAGGAAAAGCAGAATAGATGTAAGGTCTTTGCACACTGAAATCAAAGTGGAAACAAATGGGCAGAATACAAAAGAAAGTTGTCACACTTTCTGAAATGGTTGCAAATATTGCAGAAACCTTCAGGGTTAAACAGAAAAGAGGCTGGTTTGTGAAAAAGAACTACTCAGACTACTTGTCAATAACATCAAATTTGGGCAAATGGTTCAGGTTACTCTGAGTAAGGTGAAAATGGAGACAATTTAGGGCCAAAAAGTGTGGACTTTTTGTGGTATTCTTCTTTTGTCAGTGTAACGTAATCAGAGCTTAACCAGGAAAGTCCAGACCAGTGTGATTTTTTGAACATAAGTTGTTGTCATACCTTCCACTGCTCTCTTGAAGAAGACTTTGCAGCTCCCACACGTCACTACACCATAGTGGCACCCTGACGCCTCGTCTCCACAGACCAGGCACACTTTTGCCGTTGAGGATGGTTGTCTCAGCGGCGAGCTAAAAGACACAAACACATTACATGTTTTAGACAGGTTATATTAATCAACAAAACTTAGCTTGTGATTGACTAGCGACCAGGCCAGGGTATACCCCACATCTCCCTCAAAGACAGCTAGGACAGGCTCTAGCCACTCATGACACTGAACAGGATAAGCGGCAGAAAATGAATGAATGAAGAAAATTTTACACAAGAGAACCTCAAAGTCAGAGCAGACTGTCCCCTTCCTCACTGATCTATACAGCCTGGTGCAAACTGTGTTGCATTCTTGGACTTTACTACCAGCAGTACAGTAGCAGAGCAATGAGGCTAGCCATAAATAAGCCTGCCAGCCAAGAGGGAAGGGGGGAGGGGGTGCACTCAGCTGATTTATAGCATCGCCAGGCTTACAGAGATGGCAGTGACAGATTTATAGAGGAGATTATTTAAATTCAATAAGCAGAGAGACACAAAGCAGGATGTCAAATTTAAGTCGGATCCCAAACACTTGTCCCCTTCTTGAGGATTAGAAGAGAAGAGCACTGAAAATTGAATTGAATTAAGCCTCTACAAAGCCAAAAGTCCACTGTGCAATAAGTCAGAGTTCAAAGTTGAAGATTAGTATATACTTGAGCATAGCATTTAGTTGTTGTTTACCAATAACCAACAAGAAACACAGCTGATCACAGGCTTCTGCAGTTCTACCTGATCCCACTCAGTGTTTACTTTGGCATCATGTGCTGCTTTCACTACTGACTGATCAGACTATAATTACATGACCATTAAAGCTCAGGATGTGCAGCCTGTCCCTGCTGATGTATGGGTGAACTAGTTAAGAGTTACAGTAGCTGCCAAGGGTAATAGATGATGTCTGTCTGTAGTTAATCTGCCATCAGGTGCAAAGTAGGCAGCTCAGAGCAGTTCACTCCAGTGTCGGAAGAACTGAAAGGCATGCAAAGTAGGACTGAACAATCTAACCTCACATATGCATGACAGTGAGTTATTAGATTTGCCACAATGCTGACATAATGATAGAAGTCATTTTATAATTAGTCTCACCTAGTTTGCCTAGTTTGTCCTATTACTTTGGTGGTATGGGGTAAGAATATACATTTGTGTTGAATGGGTAAAAGACTTGATAACATTCTGTTGGGTGATGATACATTCATATTAATACCAAACTATAGTATAAGCACTTAAAGGCTGATGAGAATAAAATGCACTTTCTGACTCAGTAAATTTTATAAGTTGCACTAAAAAAGATTAAACTGTCAAAAAGTGTCAGTACATGAGCCTTAAAGAAAAAATGGTGGAACAATATTATCAGATTATATATGTGTCTTATATTCATGAAACAGTAAAAATGCCCCAAAATACCAAAATACTCTATAATAATTTCAGGTCAAATTTAAGAAATGCTTATTACACCTTTGTAACTTTTAATATATTTTATTTTATCATTTTAATTTCTAGATAAACTGTTAATAATATGACCAATTAATGCTAAAATGCACATCCCATTACATGACTGATTCTTTCCAAAGCATTAAGACTCTGAATCTGTTCTTTAGATAAGCTCTGCTAAATACAGATGATGCGGATGTAATGGGTGATCAGTTGATTTTTAGATCAGATCAGTTAATATTCTTTTAGAAAGACATTTTATAGCTCCAACTGATAAAACTAAGTATTGGACTCTCTTATTCAGTCATTCATAACAGTTGACAGGAAAATATATTTTTTTAGTAATTCATCACATGTTCTACCATTGATTAATTGTTGATAAAATGTGTCAGCAGATTATTTGGTAGCCATTGAAATTACATACTTTAACTTGTTGGTGTAGTTGATGGACAAAGCCCTGTGTAGAACTGAAAAGTAATTACATAAAATTAAGTTACTCCTTCATTTATTCGTATAACACTAAACCTCTTACACTCTACCGGAGTGTTGGCGATCTGTTTGCCATTCCACTGACGTTATTAAAGTATAGACAGCAGCGCCTCTATCAAACACCAGAATACTATACGGCATTAGAAAGCTTAGATTCTTCACATTTCAGCCACTAATTTTTGTTTTTCTTGACTGGCCTGTGGTATTAGCACATGCTGCCTAAAGCCCTCCTACCAGGCTTGTTTATTGGCTATCTGGCCTGTCAATCACACATAAAGTAACAGATAGTCTTACCATTTCCATTTAACTAAATGGCTAAATAGACTGCTAAAAACGTTTTGGTTTTTTTTGCTGTGCGTAATCATTTATATGCATGTGAGCAACAGGAGAGGTACAATCAGTGACCTGGAGCTATAATTTCACAATTTTTAGGAAATTTTTTCACAGAGAGGGCAAAGTTGACCGCAAAAAAGACACTGAGCACTTATCCAGCTGGTTTGTTTGCATAAAGTCGTCAGACCAGAGTGTGGAAAATGAGCAGTCAACTGCTGGTGTTCTGTCACCTGGTACTAAACACTCTCTAACTCCTACAAGGTTTTACCTAGAAAGCTCAAATTTCACCCAGATGTAGGTGACAAGCTGTCAAAGTGATGTGGTGAATGTCTTATGTCTAGCATGAAGTATCTTGAAGTTAATGATGTCCAAAAATTGGTTATAAAAAATAGTAACAAGAAACAATGTGTTTAGTTGCATTCTGTCTGATGTAGACTTGAGTCACGTATTAAAACATGACATTTTCTGAAACTACATACTTTAAATTTTCAAATGGGGTGTCACTGCTGAATTTTGACCTAATGGTTCTTCGGTAAGGGGTTAATTATTAAGCTTTCATAAAATATCAAATAGTTAACATTTCAAACTATGACATAAATTACGGACGGTGTTACTTTGGGTTTGTAATATAGCTTCTCTTTAAAGAAATCCTTCATATTTAGAAACACACACACAAACAAACACAGGGAAAAAGACAAATATGTAGATGGGTACAAAGAGAGAACACCTTGTATCAAAACATTGAAAGTGGCCTCAGCTTCCCCTTCTTTTCTGTGCTAATTACCTCTCTCCCATCTCAATCAATAACATGCAAGGTGATTGTCTGGTTAACATTCTCCTTCCATCCTTCATCAAACCAGCTGCCAGGCTCTCTCTTTCTCTCTCTCTCCTGCTCCATCCCTCTCTTTGCCTCTCTCTCCATCTCCCTCTACCCCCTCTCTCACTCATGCACACACATTTCCTCCAGGGGACTTGCTGGAAAGGGGTACAGCACCAGCACACTCAGATACAATCAGGACCACTGATCTAATTCCCTCTTGTCCATCTACACACACATTCAATTTGTTAGGACGCTTAGAGGAGTCTCTGGTGAGGTGTTTGTCTGACTGGATCTTTCTGGCATCGGGCCCCATGGTTTCAGCTAATTTGAGTGTGTGTATGTGTGCAAATCCAAAACACGTTGAGGTGTGTTTTACAGCATGTTCATCTGTTGACTTTTCTCCATTACATCTTCTTTTTCACACCATAATAAATCAATCAATTAATCAATATTTACCAGAACAGAGTCTAAGCATGAGACAAGTTACACAACAAATATAGTACTTTTAGACCACACTCTTTAGAACATTAATAACCAAACAATCATCAACCACAAGCAAGAACTTGGCAACAGTGAAGAGGGAAAAAAATTCTTTAAACAGGCATAAACCTCGATAAGAGACCAGACTCACTGGTGATCAACCATCTGCCTGGACCGCATGGGCCATGAAAAATGGAAAGAAGGAGATAAAGAAAGAGAGAAAAAGACCAAATGACCAATAGACACATAGAAAGAGAGAGTAAGAAAGACAAACCTGTAGAGAAGGAAGATAGACTCAGGGACAGGCAGGGAGACAGGCAGGGGGACTACAACATGGACATGAAGACGGACAAGCCATGTGACAGATCGACAGATATGGTTTTGGATAGAGAGAGAAAGTGACAAACAGACCAGAAGACAGAAAGAGAGACAGAAAGAGTCACTGGTAAGGAAACAGAACTACAGAGAGACAAACATAGCGGGACAGAAAAGGGGGCAGAGCAGAGTAAAAGTGGACAGGCTACACAAATAATTTCATAAACTGTGCAACAGTGTTACGTACTACAATAAGCCTAAAGATTCCCCTCACCCTTGATGGTATGTGCATTGCGGCTGCAGGGCTGGACGGTCAAAGTGATCGAAAATTGATATTCACAGTTTTATGAACAAAAACTAGCAGGCTGATTGGCTGGGCAGACCAAGACCCAGCCAGACCTACCCATATATATTAGGAGTGCAACAATTTAATTCAACAACGATTCAATTCGTATCATGATGTGTGGTTGCCGACACAATTCAAGGATGATCAATATGATCCAAAATGATTCAGTAATCCAGTAACTTTTTAGCCAAATTTCAACCTGTGTGACCGTGAAATGGATACCTGGATACTATACAGAGCAGGTAAAGTTTCTTGTAGGGGAATCAGGTATGAGTTAATTATTAATAGAAACAAACAAACAAAAATCAATGGAAAATGCATTCACATTTTATTTGAATAAAGTGGAACCAACACTTCAGATTGAATTAACTGGAGATTAACCTTCTGCTCTCATTTTCAATATTCAATAAATTTCAATACAAGGACAGTCAGTGCAACCAGCATTTCAACGGTAGATTTACCTGCTATTTCTGCTTTTGTTTTTCAGCATAGAAATTTTACAGTATAATATTATCTCGTGGCATCTTACAAGGTGGTTGGAGAGATCTGTTGTGTTGCTGTGCTACTGTACATGACCTTTACATATCCTACAACCAGTAAGCATCTCATTTAGAACATCTCCGTCTTGCTGGCTTCTCTTCTGCCATCCACCACACTACGTTTTATTGTCTGTTGAGGCTTGTTGATGACATCACTGACAGGCAAACTGAATCAACGAACATTCAAAGTCTATTTTTTGCATCATTACATTTGATTTATTGACAGTTAACACGGTTTTAGAACAATTTTTGTCGTCGGAAAGGCCAACTTTTCAAGTACAGATCAATGCAGTTTGATCATAGAAATATAAATCGATTCATCAAAGTAGTAGATGAATCGTTTAACCCCTAGTAGCTATGTTGCTATAAGAGAGAGACGGATGGATCTTGAGACAAACAGACTGACAGATAGACAGACAGAAAGGTCAGGAGATGGATAGGAAGTTTGGAAAATAGAAAGACAGACTGACCTGAAGGGGTAAAGAGACAGACATAAGGACAGGCAGACAGACCAGCAGGCAATACAGGAAAGAGAGACTGAAAGAAAGATGGACATTGTGACCAATAAAAAAGGCGACAGGGTGTCAAACTCACTGGTCGAGTGAGAGGGAGACAGAGAAAGATAAGTAGTCTAAAACAAGGGGAGACAAATCAGTATATAGAAAGGGAGACAGTGAGACAGAGAGAGATGCAGGGAACGAAAAAGACAAGCAAGGAGACTGAGAGGTCGAGACACAGAGAAGGCACTGTGAAAAGGACAGACAGCAACAAAGCAACAACAGTTTATAGTAGAAAACCACAAAGGATTGTCAATAATAGTTAAAATAGTACAAGTATGACTGACAATAAAACTTGTACAGTGTGAACAAAAAGACAATCCACCTCAAGATGGAAAGTTTACAACCCAAAACCACAGCAGCAGCAGCTCACGAGAGGTCTCCCTAAAGTATGCCTTTAAAATCCAGTCAGTGCTCAACCCTTTTAATAACGCTGCACATTAAAACCTTGTCGCTGCCTGCCAGCCTGCCTGCCCGCTGGTCCACCAACAAGGTGACTTCCCCTCCCTCAGAGAACTATATAGGTCATTCTCTCTCCCTGCTTATGAAACCAGAGCAGACAGGCCAGGCTGCAGTGACTGTGCACCCAGCTCTGCCATTCGCCCAAAACTAAACACACAGGCCACCAGAAATTCCCAACACAAGGCTTGTACTGCAGAGATGCTGGCTTCAGTTTGTCAGCATTCAATACGTGCAGAAGTTATTACACAACAATGTTTTAATGAGGTGAGAGAATAAAGGAATGACATGCATCAAAGGTCTTTGAAATTGGGGCATTGCGGTTAAATGGTGTGCATCCTTTCACCACTAGGCCACGAGGACAAGCCAAATAAATCCCCTTTTGGTTTGGGTTGTCATTTTCAATGCTTAAATTAATCTGAGGCTGCAATTTATGTCCGCTTCAATAAAAGCTATGATGATAATTTATAAGAGGAAGAGGCAACAGAAACTACTGAAAAATTCTGCATTGGTGCAACAATACCCCCAAAAACATATCATGCAGGCGACCACTAAAAGTTTTGAAGTTGTTTGTTGGCCACTTTTGTGAACCAAGCTTTGTTTTGTTTTTTTTCATTGACCCCATGTGTTCTCTATTTCTGGGTACAGTCTCAGACCAACTCAATGGGAATGACTGCACGGATCAAAGGTCTCATTCTTCGCTCCAGTTGTTGCTTTTTTTCCCTTCCTATGAAACCCCAGGGCAGCGGTTTCATTGTTTTCAGTGTCCTTTCATCTTTAAAGATAACACACAAAGCTAACAACTGATTTAGTTGCTATTTATTTCCCATGAGGATACAGATGAGCCAAGTACACAAGTGCTGACTCTTCCCCAACAAATTGCACAAGTAAAAACTGCCTCTGTCTCTGTTCTTTTCATTGTCAAAGGAAGCTGTTAATGAAACAATATTGGGAGGGAATAAGAGCACTTGAATCCACTCGAGGCTCTCTGTGCCCACCATGATGTGAGAGGGCCAACCCCAGGACAGATGTTGGGGCTCAAATTGGCTCATATTAATTGGGATGTCACACTGGGAGCATTTTCCAAATAGTTCAAATATCTCAGCCCTCACTCAGCTGTGATGGGGATGTTAACCAGCAGGAGCTAGGATCACAGGGGAATGACTTTTCAGGATTTTGAAGCAGTACTTTTCTGTTTGTTTTACGCAAAATACAACTGTACACTTTTCAAAATATGAATGTGGTCTCTGTGACATCACCCGTTGGTATCTGCAGAGGCATTTTGAAGCCCAGAGATGGTGGTCACCACACTGGAAATGCTGACTCATTCTGATTTTCACTCAGCCTACAAACAGAAAAGAGGTGGCGCTGAATTTCAAGTCTCTAGCTTCGCAGTCATAAACTGTTCCATCTGTCATTTTACTCAATGGCCCAGAGTTATGCAAATGTATATATAATTCATTGCCTTTCTTTAAATTATCTTAACTGACACACCTGTTAAGTTCAAAGGTCAGCAGGCGCATGTGTCACTACTAAATGTACTTTTCAGTACAGCTTTAGTAGACACTCTAGGAACTGCAGTTTTTCTCACTGACACCATTTTTCAACATTACTTGAATTCCTTAAATGTGATGGAAATGCGGATTTACAAGTATGGGTGTGGTGGGAACCTGTCATTGCCTTTTGTTAACGGTGAAGCATATAGACTACCTCCATGACATATTGTATTGTGCTGGAGGGGCCAAAGCAGCCTAGTTGGTAGAGTGTTGGTTCTGACGTCACGCCCTTTCTATAAACAAGACAGTCCATAACAGAAGAGATTTTTGTGTTGATTTGAAGCAGACACTTGTAACATCAAATTCTCAGACTGTTGTACTCATGTTTGAGTTGTCTTGCACAGTTTCTCTACTTCTCTGCTAATCCAGTTCAGGCAATGCAGGAGCCTTCATTAGTAGACAAAACAGTTAGTCAGTCATCTTTTTAAAAACAAATAACTAATTAAATCTGACTTCTCAGGAAACTAAACCCTAACAAATCTTACAGTGTTCAAAATATAAAACACCACAACTAAAAGGAAGCAAGGATCACTCTTGTCAAAGAGAATTGATTATTTGCATGCAACAAGTTGTTTATAGTTGTATGGCACTGTTCTGGGAGCTCTACGGTGGCCGGGACCCGCCAGCGCTGCAAAGATAAGAAACGCTGCAAATAAAAAGGAAACGCCGCTGCAAATAAAAAAAAAACGCTGCAAACAAAAGGAAACGCCTGCAAATAAAAAAAACACTGCAAACATAAAAGAGAAACTGCAAACATTAGAAAACGTTACGCTGCAAACGTAAAAGAGGAGCGCTGCAAACAAAAAAGAGGAACGCTGCAAACAAAAAAGAACTACAACGGAAGCCTATCACCGGGACTATTATTACCGACGGACCGGTGAGTTTTTATCGTGTTGGAGGAGACGAAGACCTGGGGCTACATGGCTTTACGATAAAACATTGACAATGGCAGTCACACACTAGCGACAGTGAAAACAAACCTTTTTATTCATTTGTCTTCTTATTTACGTCTTCTTATTATTCGCACTCCGTCTTCGTCTCCTTCTCCAACACGATAAAAACACACCGGCCCGTCGGTAATAATAGTCCCGGTGATAGGCTTCCGTTGTAGTTCTTTTTTGTTTGCAGCGTTCCTCTTTTATGTTTGCAGCGTAACGTTTTTTTATGCTTGCAGCGTTTCTCTTTTATGTTTGCAGCGTTTTTTTTATTTGCAGGCGTTTCCTTTTTGTTTGCAGCGTTTCTTATCTTTGCAGCGCTGGCGGGTCCCGGCCACCGTAGAGCTCTCTGCCTTTCAACATGTCAGAGCTGGGGTTCAATTTGTGCATTATTTAGAAAAAAGACTGCATAGTTGTAGTGAATTCGAGTTAAGGGTTTTCTTGTTGAAGAAAATTGTGAGACAACTGCAATGTTACGGTATAAACAGTTGAACGTTGTTTTGATATATTTGCTCAAGTTTATATATTGAGAAATCAAGCTAAAATTGAAATATTGAGAAATTTTATCATAAAAGAAATTAGCACTTGTTACCACATAATTATACACAATGGTACAGATGGTTGGTTTGGAATTGGCTGAATGCCAAAGTCTGATGAGAGGAGAGCACACCTCTCCTTTCATGTTTATCATTTACATGAAAAGCTGAGGCAGGGAAAGCAGCAGCAAAGTGGTCAAGAATAACAGAATAAAGTGAGCATCAGTGACAATGTATATGACAGCAATAAAATCAGACACATTGCAAAAGAAGGTGCAGGGGAGGAGGAGGGATGCAAAGCAGTTTGCAGAGAAAGCATCAAAATTTGGCCAGCTGAAACTGTTTCAACAGAGAGACTATTTTTCTACTTGCCACTTGGATGCATAGATACATATACATTCAACTGATATGGGCTAGTTTTAAGGGCAGCTGGTGTTTTGTGAGATAACTTGACTTGAGTCTTGGGTGAAGATTTTTAGCCAGCTAAGTTTAATTGGGATGTTACCATGAATTACAAAACAAACAATGTCTTTGGCCAAAAGGTAAACCTGTACTTTTGTGCATCACTTTAGAGTCAACTTAATCAAAACCCTCTTAAAGTTTAACAAACACCATCTGAAAAAGAAAGGTGCATGAAGTGCGACAAGTTTGGCAAAAGCATCTACTCTAATAAACAGTTTCTGCAGTTTGGTCATTCAGCAGTCATTTGAAGCTACATTTTTCCATTTGTCATTTTCGTGAGCTCTCCGTTAACTATAAACAGGTCAATATGTGTCACTTGAAAAGATCAGAAGTCAACTAAGCACAGTGTAACTGGAACAATTAGTTTCTATGGCAACCGAGCAGGTGTGGAAGAAAGCTGACAAATGAGAGGTATTGAGGAAGTCAAGGGGTGCTGTAGTTATTCGGAGGTTATTAAGATAACATCATTACGTGTGAATAATGGGCTGTGAGATAGCTGTATGATGGAGGACAGCGGAGGGCACAATCACATGGTGTAAGAATGAACTGAGTGACCCTCAGAAATACATTAGCATGACTGAGAGTGTAAACAAGCAGCCGAACCACAAGGACACTTCTGTTGTATGGAAAAACAATGGCAGCGTCATGCATGTTACGCTGTCTGCAACAAACACACGCACAGATGATAACTGTACTGTATTTACTGTGCAATCCACCCACTGCAAAGACAAATATGACTGAGTGTGTGTACGTGTGTGTGTACGTGTGTGTGTACGTGTTTGAGCAGACACACTGACTCGATCATTCTAGAGGCTGTTAACACCAAAACAGTTCAGACAAGTACCACAGCCTTCCTGAACCTGGACCTCATGAAAGAGAAGCATCCTTGACCCTGTTAAAAAAATACACAGCGTCTAAGGTACGGTACTTCTCTGTAGTCTGGCCTACAATTTTTATGTAACATAAATCTCAGTATGCCATAAAACCTTAAGCTAGACCAGTTCAAACAATATTTACGTAACACACACAACTTGGCCCATTGGAGAGGTAAAGGTAGATTAGTTTAAACAAGCGGATGGAGATGTAGAGGAAGAGAAAGAGGACAAAAATGGCTTACATAACCACGAGCAGACAGTATAAACATTAGGATGACACCCACTCACCGCCTCTCGAAGAGGAGAGAGGTCTTATGGGTAGTGAGAGAGAGCCACTGGGGATTTATTTTTCCTGGTGAAGGTGACCCTGGCATTGGGCAGAGTACCTGAGCATACAGAAATATGAGATTTCCTCTCTGGGAGGCTTGTGTTACACTCGTTAAGGTTACAGTATAATCTACTCCAACTGGCTGTTACTCACAGGTAGAAAAAATCAAAACCTTCAAGTTTTGTGTTCAGGGGTTGTATGTATTGAAGAGAGAGAAGAATGATTTCCCTCTTTAAATGCACTGATACTCTCATGTGAAATACAGTAAAATGCAGGGCATCTGAAGCAATCTCAGGCCAAAATGAAAGGAAGTTCACTCTCAAAATGGCACATTTGTTGCCTAATGAATCTGGTATCCCAGCTGTGATTGCATTCCTTGTTTTAAATTCCAATCTGTTGTGTTGTCTCCCCTCCAAGGCTTATGCCTGGAAACTCTTAGTGACCTTCTTCATAACGGCAAATCACGATTATCTTGCTGCAATAAATCCACTGTTTTCTGTGTAAACAATAAAATGAGACAAGTCACAGACACTCACACAGACACAGCATCCTCCTTACATTGTTGATAGAGGCTTGGTTTCATGGTCAGAAAACAGACTACACTATCTTTCTCATCTACACACATGCTCCAAATTTTCCTCAGTATGTCTGAAGCTGTACCTGCATATGACTTAAAATTACATAACTTCCCAGCCTAGCTTTGCAGCCTCAGCTAAATGACCAAAAGTCTTACAGGGAAAACTTTCAAGGCAGCAGAAGTGTTTCTGAGCTCAGTCACTCGCTGTCACTCATAATGAATGAAATGAGTCACCTGAAATATTGTGGCTAAGTGGTAAAGCACACAGGCTTGAATCTGAGGGAGCAGTGGCAGGGTGTCATTATCTGGTGAGGAGGATTATCGTGGCTGGAAAGTCCCGTAATTCATGCCTGTCAAGTGCAGTGAGGGCCTGATCACTTCCATACAGTATAAAATCAGCCTCAGGATGCCAATGTGTGCCCACAGCTTCAGTCATAGATTCAGAGTAGCACGATATACTCAGACTCTCAGAAAAAGTTGATTTTCTGTTGATGAACACTGGCACGTACATGTTCATACTTTCCTAACTGTAGTCCAAAACTTCAGCCTTATTAAAATGTAGCTCTTTAAAAACACCATAATGAAAAAAATGAACAGTTCCTATATAATATATGAGGTCAAAACACCCACTCATTCATCTCTGACCATATGCAGTCCATTTAGAGATCATTTATACACAAAGCATGAGCCAGGCCAAAGATCTCCAATACGGAGACGAACTCAATTTATATGGATCTTGCATCTGAGCTTTGGATATAATGTATGTGTACAAGGCTGAGGAGAAGTTTTCTGAAAGTAAATCAAAAAGTTTAGCTAAGTCAACTCGAAAACTTTCTACGTCCTTAGAGACATTTTCAACTTCTGGACTGTAAAAAATATAGACGATGTAAAATGTTGTGTAGGGAAAAAATAAACCTGCAACAATTACAAATTTAAAATGAAGATGAAAAAAATATATGATGGGATTCTTCTAAATTAAAACAGCCTTATAATCATGTGAAAAAACAGAAGTAGAGTTTGCATGTATCTTTCTTTTGATCTGATCAAGCAGTAGTGTATCAAAACAAAGCTAATACCCAAGTACAAAATTCATGCAGTCCCTCAATCACCACACGAGGCTGGTTCCAAAAGCTTCAGAGATTTGAAAAATAATTATCTTTTTTTCAGCAGAGTTAAACATAGTTACAGCCAATCAAAAAAAAAAAGTAGGTTCAAAACAGTTAAAAAAGAGGTAAGCTATAGGGAGTGGGTATTATCTTACATGATGTCTTTATTGATTTTGTTTTGCCAAGAATTATGCATACATTTGCATAATTGGTAGCATAACTAATTTGAATGACAGATGGGAGTGTAGCAGATGTTTGTAAAAAGTTAAACACCCATCCCAACTCCTCCATCTTTTGTCTGACTGAAAGTTGGATTCAGGGATTGTGAAGAGTTTTCATGTTGTCTTGATTCTAGTGAAGACTACATTTCCCATGAGCGCCATCATGCCCTGTCACCTAAATGTGTCCCTGTTGGGAGCATGTATTTATGCTTTCTACTCTTCTTTTTAAAGGCAACTTTTTGCAGAATGTAGAGCTATGAGGTGATGTATGGATTAGTAACCAAGTAAAGTTATCAGCTTTACCTGAGCAACAGTAACTCTGGTCAGCTCAGATGTACTAGTTTAATATTTCCTGTGTATCTCCTGTGTCCAAATAAATGTTCAACTACTGTTAATATGAATTCAATTTTGCTCCTTTACTTTGTGAAACCCTGATGTTTCTTCATCTGAAACAATAGATCAACTGAAAACATATATCGTTCAGCTAATCCTGACCTAACCACAGGTACCACATTTCATTATAGAGTCACTGATAGCCTCATTTACCATGTAGATCACAACCTTTTGAAAATCAATTAAATATGTCTCTCAGTGCCTATAAGTTAATGTGCCTGATAAGGTAAGTGCCAATGTCAGCATTCCTTCAGTAACAAACCTGCAACTTCACTGAGAATACAAACATTTTTCAATGGGTCTATGTTACTGATCCCTAACATGCCTGATTTTTAGCAGTCGGTTTAAAAAAAAACTGCTGAAGAGAAAACAGAGAAGACACAGCTGGAATCACAGTCCAGCTGACATGTTGAGAAACACATCATTTAGCTTCAGGTTGATCCTCAGGCATGGGAAACAAAGACACAATGTCCACAAGACGCCTGTGATGAACAGTTATCCACCACACGAGGGAAAAAGAAATACCAGCTCAGAGATTTATATTTACTCCCTCATGAACATAAACCATCATGATCACAACAAAAATAAGCTCGGTAGTTGGCTTGGAACTAACTAATACACACAAAGAAGCCTGTTTTTACCACCTTTGTGAAACACCGCTCAAACATTTATCCCAATCGAGCCTGCTACCATGAATATAAACACAAATGGACCACTTCAAAGCCTTGCTGCTAAAACTGGTTTTGTTACAGAGCCTGATCCTTTTGATTTCAGTGGCATGGATGAACTCTAGACCCGACCGCCCCTGGTGTCCATGTTTCAGCTCTCCTTACAGCTTGCTTTGATTTCACCCCACCATCTCCACACATTACCTGCACAGCTCCTTACAAATACGCCTAATAGGCAGGTTTGGGTCGTGTTGCCTGTGCAGCCGGTGACCTCCAAACTCAGCTTATAGGCCTGGGGACAAATGAGAAAAACAAATCCCCAGAGAGGGAGATTATCTTTAAGGGATCAGCTCTGACCTGAGCCACCTCTGCGTTGACTGCTCCTTACCTCTGTCCTCCTCTTTCCAGACACAGCCTGCCCCTGTTTACATTCACGTTAGAACGCATGAAGGGTCCAGTCAATAGGATTAGGGTGTACTGCAAGCTAAACACTGGCATTTCCAGTCTGGAACCTTAAAAAGCCGAATGAACTCGGCTCTTGGGTCTGCAGAAATGAAATGTGCCAGCTAATATCTTATTCAAGAGGCGACCTTTTCCTTTCCCGGGTGATTCAAAAAGGCCTCAATCTGAATGTAGGTTAATGTACACTGGCGCTGACACATGTTGCCAGCAACCCTACGCATTAACTGTCACATGTGATCATGCTCAAGCACCCACCAGTCATTTACAATTCAGCCAGGATGAATAGGGAGGAGGAGCAAGCAGGAGGTCCAGCATGTGCAGAAAGGGGAAATGCTACACACTCAAACCAGTCAGAACCTAACAACATACAGAAGACATAAAGTTTGCTTTACAGCTGCCAAGTGGACCTGCCTTGGGTGTTTATTGTATGTCTACTTTAAAGTTTGATGGCTCTCTGAAGTAACAGGGTATGAAACCACAACCTCAAGAAATGGGCTTACACAGGAGCCAAAGCCAAGTCTTTGGTTGGCCAAGGACCAGGTGGTTAGCATTGCAGTAACACATTCTGCATGTTAGCTCAAGGAGTGCTGAGAACGGCTCTCCAGTCGGCCTCTCTATAGTGTTAGAAAGGTTCAATAGCTGGCAAGCAGTCAGAAAGAAGTCATGCCTGAGCCCAGAAACACGTGAAAACATGCTGAAAGTACAGAGTGCCAACCAATTCAGCTACCATGAAAATGCAAAACTACAGATAAATGCATTTTTTTTAAAGTTTTGTTTTCTGTAACTAGCTACTGGACAGTCCCATTAAAAAAAAAGCTCAGTTAACCAAAATATTCTAAACCAACAGCGATTCTGTGACAGAATAGCTAACATATTTGCTATAAAAGCAGACAGGTATTGTAAACCAGGATGTGTAGTCCGATTAACTTATAAATACAATTTGTTCTGCGCGTCGTCAAAAAGCCCAACATCACCTCCAAAAAAGGTCAACTTTAAGATTCAGACCTCAAAAGTACAAAGAGTGCATCACATGTGGTACAAATGCAGTAGAAAAAGAAGGTCAGAGGGCAAAGACACAGACAAACACATCCACACACACACACACTCACACACACACACACATACATACAATGTCTGGGTAATGACCTTTTTCAAATTCAGTGTGTTCACCTCTGCAGGATTACAGGCCCAGATGGCCACTGGATGAACAATGCAACACCTGCTGAGGGACACAGTGCAATTAGAGTCTCACAAAATCACCTACTGCAATAAGAAAAAGCCCAGCCTACACAGTGAACCATCAGAGGAACTCAAATGTACAGTATGTGCTGACTCATCAAACTGCTGGCCAACCTATCTCAGACTCCATCCAGAATATAATCCAATCCTTAATATCTTCTACATCTTTAGTCAGTGTTCCTGGAGTGCAAAACTGTACTTGTTTGTGCATGTCTGACTGTGTTTACATGAGGCTCCTACCATAAGTGGACAAATAATGTAAAGTCATCACAATGCATTGTGGGTTTAAATGTAAAGTTAAAGGTGTGGTGACAGTGGGGCTTGGTTTCTGCTGTGGCTGAACTGTAATGCTGAAAGGAGGGCGCTAGTTTTGCTCACTTGGTAGAGTGGGCACCCCATGTACAGAGGCTGCAATCCTCATTGAAGTGACACTGCCAGTGCTTGATGTATCATGCCCCACTCTCTCCTTACATTTGAAGTCCATCTCTATATATATGGATGATATATAGATATATACCTAAAAAGCGCCAAATATCAAACTTTAAAAAAGGCTTTTTTATTCTAAAGATTTGCTTATGCCTTTTTTTGATTTGATTTGATTTTGATTTTACAAACTTTTGTCTTTTAACGTCTCATCTTTCCCTCCAATCATCACTGTACATGGCACATTTTGTTGCCTCAAACACAATTTCCTGTTCAAAACAAAAGGTTAAAAATAACATCAGTCACTGTAACCTTGGCGCAGGTGAGCACTGCCTCATAGGTACGGCTGACTACTGATGTATATTTAATAAGGTGAAAGATTTGCAGTGGTGCATGTGGCTGCCCTTTCAGAGTGGGCGCCCGTCACCTTTTTTTTTTCTTCTTTTTTTTTTTTGGCTGGCCAGCTCCAGGGATGTCAGCGGTGGTGAGGCAGGTTAGAGGAGAGCAGAGAATAAAAGGATAAAGGCCGAAGTGAGACAGGACCAGGCAGGAGGCAAGAGAAAATATTTAAATAGTATTCTTACATCCATGTTTGGAGACTGATTCTGACAGGCTTCAAAAAAATACACCGATCTGAATCCTACACAACAGTGAAGCTGACTATTCTCTAAGCGAGTCGATAGACGGACTAAGTCTGCATGCTGGGCTGGAAAATAGACAGAATCATTCTAACAAGAGCAGAGTGAGGGGACCACAACCTAAGAGAATTTCTAAAACTGATCACAGAGTAAGTGGATAAGCATTAATCATTTTGCATTTAATAAATTAACTGTATGCTCTCAACTGTACTAACCCAACTGAAAAGGTTTAGTTTCACTAATGTGACTTTGTATTTCATCATTTCCATTTTTTATCCTGTACATATGACATTGGGCCTTGCATTTTCCCTTTTCATGTCTATTTTGACATAATGTCTCAATGTAATGAGTTTTGCAATTAAATTTCTCTCTTTTATCACAACATTATGGCTTTGGATCTCATAATTTTCTTGGTATCTCATTGCTGTGACTTTATATCCTTACTCTTGACCTCTATTTCAATTTTGGCTTTTTATCTGACACAATTATTTCTCATTTTTAATCAAGGCTAAGTCTCTAAGTGATTATTTATTTTCCAACAGAAGTGGGCTTTTACATGAACATGTCCATGCAATCACATTTACATTAGAGCTGTGATGAGTGCAGCATAAGTGAACTTCTATGTACTGCTCTTGAATTATCCTTGCCCTATTTCTTTCAGCTATGAGTCACATGTGTTCATACTGTATATTCATTAATAAGCCTGTACATTCATATTCTATTGCCCTGTCCCTGTGGTGGCCTACTCAACTACAAGCCTACATTTTTAAGCTCTCAAGGAAACTCTTTTTGATTCAAAGGTTTTTCTCCTCTCCCTGTCTATCAGAACACACTGCCCCCTTTTTTGACAAAAATGAAACTGAATATTTGGGTAAATACATGATATTTCGGAGGTCTGATAATTTTGGAAGAAATGTTTATCTTATCGTCAACGGTTTACAGTAACAGGGTGGTTGTGTCAGAAAAAATTAAAGTAAGGAAAAAGTAATTCAGCCTGTTTTTAAGAGAGCTCTCTCCTAAAGGAGAATGCACATGGTCCACTCTAAGTGGATTTAAAAAAATATCTGAATTACTTTTTAGTGAGAAAGAGTTTAGTCTCAAGTGACACACTGAGCTTTTAAATGGGAGGCCATGGGGATTTACACAGTGAACAAAGGATTCCCTATTGAAACACAGGCTTTGTGCGACAGAAAAGCAGCTTGTAGCTCTACATTTGCTATCTATTCACTGTTCTGCTTCATGTTGCGAAACCCGTCAGCGCTAATGAGTGGCTTTATAAGAGGAAATAGAGCGTAATTGTTTTATTTCCTAGCAATACAAAGATGTGGGGTTGGAATCAGGAAAGATGCCTGTCAATCTCTTTGTGAGCAGATACCTTCTACCGTGACCTAACTGGCATCCTACATCCACATTTCTGACACTGCATACTGTGCAGTGCGTTGACAGCTTTTCAATGTGCCACTGACTTGTCTTTATGTGCTCTGCGCCCCAGGGTCTGTCTGTCCACAGAGGCTTTATATGAGAAAGGCTGTCATAATAAGAGCGTGAGGCTTGCCCTGTTTCTGGCCAAAGCACACAAACTCCAGTTACTGTAAATGCAGTACAAGTGCCAGGTTGCTCTGAACAGATCTATCACCACCAAGTCCCCCATGGGGAACAGAGGTTATAATTTCCATTTAACACCTACTGCTCCTTCACATACGTGTTACAGTCCATAGCCTAGTATGTGTTACACAAATCAACCTTGGTGTATTTTTCAGTTGTTTAAGACTGAAATAAGGGAGACTTGTGAATGTAAAAATTTCTAAGCTGAAGGTCTGTTGTCAATCTCAACAGTCCAGGAGCCTATTGGCTAATAGCTCACGGCAATATATATAGTTCTTGGATTGAAGTCAAACTTCTCAGTCATGCAGTTGTAGCAGTCAGTAGTCAACAACTTTGAGCAACGACCTACTTTTCACTGTGTAGCATTGTTTACAGACCAATTAGCATCCCGAGTAGCTACCCTGTGTTCATATCAAAAAGCAAAGCCAAGTGAGATTCATCCTTGAGATATCTCGCAAAAAAACTTACTGTTTTATGGTTTATTAAGTACTACTGGGGGGAATTCATCCACATCAGGTGAGTCTCAGTTTCACTGTAAATTGCAAGCGACAGAGGCTTTGCTTTGGCTTACCTTGGAGGAAGGACCAATGAGAGAAGCAAGTTACTTTTGGTTTTACTTGCAATCAAGGGTTAAGTTAAAGCATCACAACAATTTGTCGAGTAAGTTGAAATTGTCCAGTCCAAATAAGTTGTACTTGCATGTTGAAATCTGTTTCCAGGGATAAATAAAATGTTATCAGATCACCATACACTATGAAGGTATGATGTTTTCAGCGTGCTTTTGCTCTGGACACAGACCTTTGTTTCCTGCTTGTAAGCTCGCCTGGTAGGCAGTGCTACTCAGACAACAAGCCTACACCAAACAGAAACCAGAACACTTGTGCGACCAAAGTCTAGTCCTGCATATACAAATCCATTTTTATTATGACAAAGTTAACAGAGGTCAGACTATAATGATGGAGGATTCTGAGTTATTAGAATGAATCAGAAGCAGATTGTTCTTTGTTTCAAGTTTTTCCATGATTGGGTTTCTTTGCTACAATAATTAAATACTTCATCACAAGATTTAAATTTTAAACCTTCCACATTTCCAAAACTGAAAGAAAAAAAGTTTGCTTCCAGCACTGTTTAAATGTTGGGATTGTAAATCTTTGTTGTATTTACTTTTCAGCATCCAAACCTGTTGAGCCACTTTGTTCAGGTGTTTAAACTCCTCTTCCTGCCTTTCTGATGATTTTATTCACCTTTTCTTTGCTGCATCTTCTTCTTTTGCAGCATGCTGCTACAAGGTCCTTACCCCAGCTGCTGCCTCTGTAAACACTTCTGCTCTCAGTCATCTCCCTGAGCTTCTCTTCTCCCCTGCATCCCCTCTCTTCTCTGGAAACACAAACTCATGCACACATTCTGCGTATATTATCCTCTGTAATCTCTCCCTCCTGCCGAGCAACTTTTCCTAATTTAGGTGGATTAAAGCCATTTGTTGCAGAAGGCAAAGTGTACCATTGTGGAGCCAAACGTCAACATTGGCCTCATGCTGGAGACATACAACGTCTATGGGAGGCATTTAAAGAAATCCATACATGTTTAGTCAAACTGTTTGCACCCTGCAGTCCTTTTGGGCTCGGGTTGAACGCACAAAGGACAATTTGAGAACTTGTTTTTGTTGCGATAGCATCGCTTTGATTAACAAGGAGCAAATTCTGCATAAATGAATCTGTCTGCACTCCTAGCCTTCAGCCATCAATCAGAAATAATCACATACTGGTGATTTAATTGGGTTAGAAAGGCTGACTGAGTGTTTAAGAAGCTGCTACATTACAAGCTAATATTTTTTAAAACTGTTTTTAACAGCAGCTATTTTGTAGTTTTCTTTCTCCTTTCCTGCATTTAAATCCTGAAACACAGGGAACACACGAGAGAGGAAAGAGTCCCCCCCCCCCTTGCAGCCAAAGCTTATAAAGTCCTTCCAAAAGTGTTTGAACTCAAGGGAGCAATCGTAGTCACACCAAATCTATCTGAAGCAACAGCAGTGGACTAACAGTAAGCATAAGCTCATTTCAGGTCTGTGTTTGCAGCATTAGCATGTATCCCCTTGGTCTTTGGCCAGCGTAACAAGAGATTCAATTTCCCTGTTTCTGGTCCACTGAAATCAATTGGTGCAGTTAGGAACAGTCGAGTGTGAGCAATACAGACTAATTCTCCTGGAGAGAGAGGTTAATGTGAAGTGCACAAGGTCAGTGCGTTTATAAAAAGGTAACTTTGGCTCAGCCCACCACTTTCCCTTTTTCTACATGAACACACACGCAGCCTCAGAGCCTCTCAGTGGTTTCTTTTCTCCTTCACTCTCCTCTTCTACCTTTCCTCTCTTTCCCTCTTCTCCCACTCTCCTCTGTCTTCCTCTCTCTCTCTCCATACACTTCACAGGGGCTCAGGGAAAGCTGTACTGCAATAATTGGATTATTGAGCAATCGGCAAACAAACACAAGACACAAAGCAGAGGATCAATATGAACGCTCGCATCATTTGAGGTGGTCAGAAACAATCAAAGTGCAGGCGGTGAATAAAGCCGTCAAATAGCTTGCTGCTGTTTAGGATTAGAGAGTTTAAGAAGAAATTGTCAATAAACGCCTATTAGACATCAAAGGAATCTCTCCTCCTCCCCGTCCTGCTCAGGGTGCTGAGTTTGGATGGATGGATGTCGCCAGGCTTAAAATGAAGCCAGCAGTGAACAACACAGTCTGTCTGTGGCCATGCAGGGAAACAGCTTTGGCTTTCCATTGTGTATTAATGTCCAGATGGACAGTTGTGGAGTAATCTGCTGCACTTCCCATTTACTGCCAGGTAGTGCTTTAAACTCACTCAATATAACAACAGCTTCACCAACAGGCAGCATGTGGAGGCCGGAAAATGAAGATGAAGCTTTGAAACCAAACCAGCATCTGTTCTATAACAAAGTCAATTATGAGAATTGAATCATTTCCTGTAATTTTGAGTCTGCTGAATTAGCTATAACTATTACAACTTAAATATACTCTCTCCCTGGACATTTTGGCCTTTACTTCTATGACAGTTGAGTCATTTTGGATTAAGATTTTGAAATATTCACTCACATTGCTGCTTTTCTTAATACCTACATACATATATAACTTTAAAAAGACTCCATCAGTTTCTCATCCTCTTCAACAGTGCGAGAGAAAAGCACATTTTTCCATTTCCCGGTCATGGTTGTTTTGCCACAATTTAGAGCTTCCTGTTTGGTCATGGCAAGGGAGCGCCTATCGGTTTTTGACAAGGTTCACATCATTGAACAACATGATTTGCATGAGACAACCCGGGTAATTTCAATCATGTTCAATCTTATTGTAACACAAAGTTAAGATAAAGACTGCCTGAAAAACAGCTGAGTTTTTAGACTGTCTTCCATCACATGACTGAAATCCTGTATTCTAACTTCAGCAAAACTCTTTCAACTTTATTTGTGACTTAACAAAAATTCTTGAAAAGTGTAAGCCCAGCAGAGTATGTGTGCAGCTGATAAAACAACATCACACTAATAATTTTTACAGTAGTACCATGCCTCACATACTACCCAAGCCTGTTGGTGTTTGGTCAAGGGTTAAATAAATTCACTAAATTCACAACCGTACACAAATTTGGTAAAGACGACCAAATATTGTAGCTTTCTGGTGTATGTGCAGTAGATTTCCTAATATTTTTGCCCAAGATAAGACTTGTTTTTGTCGACACAATAGTTAGAAATCCAATCACCCATTTTCCCTGAAAGGAAACTTGGATGATTAATTGATGAAAAGAGTGTTTGCTAGTTAATTTTCTGCAAATCAAAAAGTTGTTTTCAGCTCAAGTTTTTTGCACTTTTAACGTCAAAAAGGTTCTCTCTTTCCACCAGTTACAAGAAGGCATTGATGGGTTTTCAGAGATTTATCCATTCATGGCATACACATTTATTCACATACTAAACCATTATCATTCCAGTACACTGCCTGATGTACTGAAGAAGCCTGCAAGCCTTAAAAAACAAGCCATTTTCCCCCTGAGATCCTCTAAACTAACAGCAAATCATGCAATAAATAGCTTAGACAGTACACTGCGCCTCCTCACACCGTACACAGCTCTGCTATAAAATCAAAAATGACTTGTGAATTCAGAATATGTGTGCAAATACCAAGAGCTTTTTCTAGGTCAAGTGAATAAACATTGCCAGTCTTGCATACTTCCCTAAGCGAGAGACAACGGAATAAAAAAAGAAAAGACTTCCTCCAAAGTTTACTGAGAGAACCTGTTTCACTAACCCCGAACTTCTGGTGTGGAACGTAAAAAGTTGAGCTTCTGCCTGCCTGTCAGGTTGTGGCGAGGCGGGTGTCGATAAAAATGTTACATCTGAATTGACATGCTGGCAGACTTTCGAACAAAAGCCCTGCACTGTCATTCTGCTTTACAGTTTCTCTGTCTGAGACCCTCTCACTGTTGTCTTTCCTCTGCTTCCTCACTCCCCTTGAATCCATCTCCCTCCCCCTCCCCTTTTCTCCCTCTCTCTAAACCCTCATAACATCCTTTGGATGTAAGAGCTTAAATGTCAGTCCCATGGTATCAGTGCCATTCAGATTAAGCGCCTTAAATACTATGTCAATGTATAAATGTAGGCCAATGAGTGGGCACCATTCAATCCAATTAGCTATAATGAAGGCAGTCTGAAGGAATCTCTAAAGCAATGATTTCTAATCATATTCTGTGGCTTATTGACTGTAACACTCCTCACACACAGACAGCTTAATTTATTTTACTCCACATAGTATTTGGGAGTTTTCTTGTTTAATAGTATAAAACAAGAGTAGCTTCAAGAGGGATAATCCGAGCTATCTAATCTGGGAAAAAGGTAAGATTTGGATGTTCAAATTTAGCACCTTTTCATAACCAAGAATCAGGACTGAAACTAAGAACAAGCTAAGTAGTGCATGTGACCATGCTTAGACGACACCTTTTATGCTGATTTGTGTTTTAATTTATACTCATTGTGTTACCACCCCATATGTTGCATGTCTAGCCCCTGCAAATTTCTAAGTCATGAGACACACAGATGTTGGCATAATCCCTTTGCAGGTTTGCTGGCTTTTCTGAACAGCTCAATTCAAGATCTGCACAAAACTTGGCCTGAACCTGATGCCAGGCTTTGTTGTCCCATGTGGATAATGTAAAAGAAGTTGGCTGGTCAGTTTTAATGTTTAGATCATTCCTCTATGCTATGCTTTCTTCAGACATAGTTCAGAAACTTGATTGTAAATTGACTTTTGGGCGTGAAGGGAAGTAATAAATATGTTTTCCAAAGACAAGCACAAGAAAACAGTGAGAGATTTTCAGTTTTTGTCACAACAACAATGAAAAAACATTTTCGTGTTCACCACTTCACTGACTCTTCTGTAAAGGCTGTAATTAGCATTAATATAAAAATGTAACACTAAGCTGCTAACCAAAGGAGTTGATAGTAAAGTTGTGCATGCAAAAATAAACAGCACCTTCCCGTACTACAGACTACAGCTACAAACCAGGTTTCAAAAGTATATGTACACTTTTTATGTTACTTCTAACCAGACTAACAGAAATACGTATGAAATATATGATGTTTGTAAACCTCGACTACAAATTAACCAAATGCTGTACAACTGAGAGTTCAGCAGCAAAAGATATTTCAAGTACATCTGAAACAAAAAGTACTTATTTGCAGGAACCCATGAGGCGCGGTGACTGGGAATGATGGTTCAGCCTCCCTTGCCCACCCTAAATCCTGACCTACTTTACTATTTACTTTGCAGTCTAAGTCAAAACTCGCAAACTATCCGCTATCTCATCAAAAGCCCTCCAAAGCTACTGCTGGCAAGTGGCAACTGAAAAGTGCCTCTTGAGTGCTGTGTTACATCAAGTGGCCTGTATGGTGGGAAGGAGTAAGAGAAGTCATTTGTTGACATGTTTTTACAACAACATTGGACACGAGACCTTGTATAGTAATGTAGTGCCTTGTGGACACAAAATGCACACTTGAATCTTTGTAAAAAACAGACAAAGGGAAATTACAATAATTATAGTTCAGCTTATTAAATACATATGACTTCAATAAAGTATTATTATTATTATTATTTGGTACGGGCCTCTGGTATCAATTCAGATTATAGTTGCATTTTTCCATGTGGTAGCCACAGAATATCTGTAAGCCACTACCATGCTGTGCTCTATTCTCACTGTCTAACTATGGGAGCGATACAAGCAAAAAATCTTCTGATGATTGAGCATTTCTACATCTTCACATTCAGTTTAAAACTATATGAAAAGCTACTCTTACTTCCCTTCTTTTTGTATTTTAATCTTGTACAACACTTCAGAAAAGGTGTTAAAGCTGGCAAGGACCACAAGGGTTTTTTGTTCCACGAGCATTATCACCATGGCTACTTTTTACAATAAAAGGTGAACTTAAACGAATATATTTAGACTTTGGTTATTTTGTTTTTTTTTTTTTTCCATTTCACCATTCATTCACCAAGAACGAGTGCGTGCAGCAGTATGTGCTATTCTTTCTATACAGCCATGTATGCTGTTGTGTTGTGTGTGTGTGTGTGTGTGAGAAAAAAGAGTGAGTGTGTGCAAAATGTGTCTGCCAATGGAAGCTTCAATTTTTAGAGAATCAAATATTAGTAGGCTGCATTGATTTTGGAACAAACCTCTACGTTCTTGTGCGAGCTCAGTCCTCCTGCCAAGTTTGTCTGGTCTGTCTGCTCACTCTTCCTTTCCAAGCAACAGAGTCACCTCTCTAAGCTGTGTGGAGCAGCGATTGCTCCGTGTATCTGCTTTATTTCTTGCATTTCTCCGATAATATTAGTAAAAGCTCAGACTTGATAAAAAAAAAAAAAACAACCAAAGGCTTGCATTTTTCTTTTTGTTTTGTCATGCTCTTGACACACAACTTTAAAAGTGTCAGAAAGAAACTGAATCCAGGCCTGCAGCGCTCTAGCTGAAGTAGCAGGCGTTCAGCTAAAGCATGTTTAAGATCCCAGTCTGATGCATACAGTTAGTGGCGATGTCTCCCAATGACTGGCTACCAGCCAATAGTCAGAGATGACAGGAAGGACAAGAGACGTTGTTTGCATGCCTCAATCCCTGCAGGCATCCACTGTACAGGGTATTTCCTCCTCACTGTTTAGAATAAACAACATACTGTACATGGCTAAGTGCCTTTTCATTAATGCAAAACATGGGATTCAAAAAGAAACCAGCTATTCAGTCTTTTTCAATCAACTCTTACCTCCTTAAAATCACTGCAGTCAAGTTACTTCTAAAACATCCATGAAGCTCTAAGGTTATTATCTGTTTAGTACGATTCTGTGTTGTTTTATAATTACTACAGACAAGTTCAATGAGGTACAACTTGATGTACGGGGATTAATTATGACCATGTGCTTCTTTATTTAGTTATCACTGCAGATTATGTCATTTACATTGAACAATATAAAATAAATTGAAAGGGGACTTAGACATGCCCTTTCCCTCTGCCCTTTTGTTCATCCTCCTGCTTATCTCAGATCATCGTCTCCTGCTCAGTACAGCAGCCCCCCGTGCAGCTCTTTATCTGTTTCTGCCCCTCCTCACTCTATCCTTCTCAATTTTCTTTCTACTGGAAAATCTCACATTCTCAGAGGGGTTTCGACACAAACCAACAAGACAATCTTCTTGCAGTCATTTAGTGGGATGTTGCTTCAGTAAAAAATGACACAGCAGGGCCTATTTAACATTTTAGTGAGTTTAATCTGAGCTGCGACAGTACCAGCTGTCTTTACATAGTCTACTGTACACACAAAGAGTGAGTGTTTAACCCTTTCAGGGATATTTCACGACAATTTTCTAACTTAGAGGACACTTTAAAGGAAAACTGTGCCCTGCAGAGACTGATATTCAATGTTTGGTCCTCCTTTCACTCGTTGGAGCATTGAATCCGGCTGTAAAAATGACTGTTGTAGCTCATGCTGAGCAAAGAGATTCTCAAACAATTTTCAGTTTGATTGGTCAGGCTTCTAATGCAATCAGAAACTAAGTAACGCTTGTTACTTTGCTGTCCCAAAGAGACAGCATGCTGATGAATGCATAGTTATCTAAATGTATTTGAAAACAAGTGCACCCACACAACAATAAGTTGTTTTTGAATGCTTGTCAAGTGCACAATAAAATAGTTCTGAAGGATAGAAACACAAGAACAATACTAACAGTTTAAGTCAAAAAAGGTGAAGTGACTTCTTTTTCATTAAAAACAAATACATATAAATTATTTGTAGGAGGATCTCAAATAAGTTTAAGTGGCATACCTGTCTACACTCCCTACAGGAGTCTCTCACTTTTTAACCCATCCTTCCACTGATGTCTTGATTCATTATTTTTACTGACTGTAGGATGGTTAAAATGAACTGGCACAGTCCCACCTAGAATATTTTTCACCAGCCACCACTGGTCAAAGGCACAAAAGAAGAGTCTGGAAGAGCAGTGTATGTTCTCTTCATGGATCGTTATGTGTTCAGCATTTGCAATTAGACATTCTGTTTTGTGAGGTCAACTTCAAGACAAGTTTATTGTGTCATCTTTTTTTAAGCAGCTGTGACATTTGGTGTAGATTCATTGTCAGCCTTATATTTGGTTTTTACAACATTGGCCATGCTCCCCAGTGTGGGAGTCACTGCCTCGAGACAGCGTGTCTATTTGGATTTTTCACAAGAAGCATTGTAAACCCACCTTTTGCACTTTTGTTGTTTTAGCAAGCTAATTTGGCAAACCGAAGTGTAAAGTAAGGACATAATAGCCACTAATTACACAATTCCAGCATCATCTCACTGGCCAAACATAACACCTCAGAATCAATGGTATGAAACAGCACTAAAAAGGAATTATTTTTTGGTTTAATTAAAAAAAGGCATTGAAGCCAGAAGCCATGCATCCTCAACATCCTCTGTTGATTTTTCCTTGCTTTGTAGTACAGGGGTGTGCTGTTACACACGATCACTCCGTAACACTTCTCTTGGCACACTCCTTTATATACGAGAGCCTGATCTGATTTTAATACACTGCAGGGTTAACAGCTGCTGGAGGCAGAGCAAGCTCAACTCTGCGAGGACAGACCCCGATCAATTTCCCAATCTGTCTATAGGTAGCGATTAGAACCTACCCCGTCCTGCCTCATGAATTTATTCCCTTTTAATCAGAGTCACCACGACCTTTCATCAATGCCGTCTTCTCTCTGACCAATGAGGTGTGAAGAGAGGGGAGTTGACAGGTTTGAATGTCCTTCAGTGTCTGTCCTGTATCATTACCCATCTCTGAAAATAGATCGAAGCCATCTAAAAAAAGAAAGCCGTTGTCATGCATTCACTCTGGTTCGTAGAGCTTTGAGCCCTCCAACCAATTCCGGGGGGGCTCTTTTGTGAAGTGACCACAATGTTAACAGCCAGAAATTAATTTGTTTTTGTACCAATTACATCCCTACACTTCAGTAAAACACACAATATATTAGATACAGGCTTATTTTGGCTAAACACAAATACCTCTTTGAAATTTTGCTCAGCACTTCCTCAGAACTTACTTTTTATTGAGACAGTAAAAAGCAAGACTTACAACCGAATTTAGCCAGATAAGCATTTTCATACTATTTTCTTGACACATAACTTAAATTGTTCTTTTAGAGTTTTATGCCATGGAGAGATTCAAAATGACAATTGATCTAGATGTAACAGCATGAAAATTTAATTAATCTTTCCTTTCAACAAGTAAAATTACAAATAGTTTCAATTGCAAAGGAGCAATCAAACAAATTTCCTTCAGGTCAGCATCCTAAAGTTAGTAGTGCTCCTTTTCAAGCCTGAAGAGATTTGTTCACGCTGACACAAACTTCCTAAAATCCCCTTGGTGCGTTACACATATGAACTCAAACAGAAATATCTTACATTCTGACTCACCCACAACTTTTTCCTGTCAACCCTTCAGTATAATTTTAGGGTCAAGTATGGGTGTGCTAATGTGAAAACACAGCAGGGAATCTTAAAAAGGCAGATTGATGATGATTATATGAAGCAGTTAGATTCTTCCCAATTTTGTTGCTGGGTTAAAAAAAAGTGTAACTGTAGTGAGAGTAAAAAATCTGGCTGTTGTCTTTTATTATTCATGTTTGTTGTAGATGTGTGTCTGTGTGTGAAACTGCAGCTTAAGATGTAAAATACTTGAAGGCTGAAGAAATGTTACGCATGCACTGAGGGTCTTTGTGAAGGTCTAAAACAAAACACACTTATCATGTTGTCTCAAAATACTAAAAAACAGACAAAGCATCGGAAGCCAAGCCGAACTATCAACATGTCCGTTTAACAGCTGTGGTTGTTTACCTGTATGCATGCATGTGTATCTTTTATGTGTATGTGTTTTTTCTGTTTGTGTGTGTGTTCGCTCTAAAGGGAACCAAAACCAAAGGGAGCCCACTGACGGGGAATTAGTGTCCCATGCAGCACACAGATGTTGGTTAAACACCACAATGAGACAGAAAAGATGGACCCAAAACTGTCAGATTGTCGTGTGGACGTGGTGTTCTGTCTGACCAGTGGCGAGCATGAATTAGACAAATGCCGATCTTAATCTTAGAATCCGTGTCAGTCTGTCTGTAGCTCTATCAGAAATAAACTAAACAACAGGAGGACCGTAAGCCCTACACAAACTCCACACAGTGAAATATCTGGCATGCTAGGACTCATTAAATTCCTGAAGAAAACTTCACTGAATGCAGTGTAATCCAATATAAAAGGGTCACAAGCTGACATGAATTCATGTAAGTCGTTTTTATTTTAAAAAAAGTTTTAATTCGGGAATGTTTTTCTGAAGAGATGAATCGATACCAAAGCTGTTTAACTGCACTAGTTCTTTTGAAGTAAATTGATCTTTGAATGAATGGAAGTCTTCATAAAAGCTTTTCTATAGTGATATTTCCTTCCAGAAAGTTAATTATCCAACTATTCTAACAGTGGGAACTTGTGTCATGTTGAGATAGCAAAACAGCAGCATGTACAGTAGCTGAGCCTTCAGGCTACCTCTGCTGAGGCCACGGCTTCTCCCATCGCGTCAACACGGGTGTCGTGCCCTCGTTTTCAGCACCATTAACCAAAGGAGGGTGTGGAAGAGAAAAGAGAGGGGTTGAAACATGAAGCAGAAGATTGAGTGTTTGACTCAGTGTTTTGTACTGACATTCATCACAGGACTATGGATGGTGTGTGTCGTTGCATAACTGTATGTGCAAGCAAGAGTTACAGAGCGGTGCTGGTCCTCACTTTATTCAACAGCCAAATTTTTGTTTTCATATGTGAGGTTTCAGGGCTAGGAATCACAGTGTACTGGATATGTTATCCAAAAAACTGAACTTTTCATTCTTTTTAAAAGACTAAAGTTTGAAAATATTTAAAAGTTTTCTAGACAACAGCCGCAGATACAACACAACAGAAGTTAGAGGAGATTCTTAAGTGCTAGAAGACATCCATCAATCCATTATTGTTCCCACTTAACCTCTGTTTTGTGGTCACAAGAGCTGAAGCCTATCCCAGCGATCAATGGGTGCAAGGCGAGTACGTCCTGAACAGGTCACCAGCCTATCATGGGGCTGACTTACAGAGACAACCGTGCTCACACTCACGCCCACACCAATCAAACTGATGAGCATGTTTTTGGACTGTGGGAGGAAGATAAAGGACCGTGAGGGAACCCACGCATGCAATGGAAGAACATTCACAATCTGCACAGAGAGG
Organism: Thalassoma bifasciatum; assembly: GCA_008086565.1. Lineage (NCBI taxonomy): Eukaryota > Metazoa > Chordata > Actinopteri > Labriformes > Labridae > Thalassoma > Thalassoma bifasciatum. The sequence continues at coordinate 1,775,044 of RPOG01000005.1, forward strand.
CTCCTGCCTGACCAAGGAATTGAACCAGCTGTGAGGCAACCGTGCTAACCACTGTAACACCATACAGCCCTTTTTTTTACATTTATTTCAAAGGCAGCTGCTTTTAAATGAATTAAACTAAGTTGTGTAGCATCCAAAGAAAACAGAAAAAGTGTAATCTGGCAACTTTACAGAACTTTCCACAAATGCACTTCTTATAATTTCATGAAAGTTTCAGAACAGTTTGCACCTGACTAAAGTTGTTGTTCACACATTGCTCACGGTGTTAAGTTTTCTCTGGCAGAGGAGAAGGGGTGCCTCAGGGTTAGGTTTGGTATGAGATTCTTACAGTATGATAACCTTGAGCAGAAGAATCAAAGTTTCACACGATCACAGTATTGAGATTGCTGCTAAGATGTGTTACTGTGAAGAGTGTGGGACTGGGTAAAAGCCACATTGTACTCGAGTGAACATCCATATTATTGGAAAATTAACAAATACGTACTTTTGGGTAAATTAATAAAATGAAAAAGAATCTTTTTTTAATGCTAAATTTATTCTGTTAATTCAGAGTTGACTTAATAAAACTCTACCAAAAATAGGCCTCCCTGTGATGGGATGGTTATCTTTCAAGCATACTTACCCAGTGACCTGACTTGACCAGTGTTGCCTCATCTTGTGTATGATTGGTTGGCTGGAGCAGCTAATACTGTACGAACAGTATGTCATCAGTGGTTTTGAAACCTTGACTTTTTTTAGCAGTGGTAGACTTTGACACCAGTCACTGGCCCAAGTTTACTCGGGAGGCAGAACATTATGTAAAAACAAAGCTGCTGGGGTCACTGTGTAATGTTATCCTAAATGGAGTAAAGCAGAGGCCATAGCTATGATAACAGTTTTAGGGTATACACGGGGTTAACAAGATGGGGTGAAAAAGGCATGCTAGTGCAAAAAAATAGGTTTGTGCCACAAAGATTGCTTAAATTACACAAAGTAAATGTCATCACATCATGACTTCAACCCACATCTGCACAACCCAAGGTCTTGATTTTACTGAGAGGCCGGAGCAAATTATTTTTTTGTAAACTTGGGTAAAAAATAGTGAGCTAAAAAAATTCCTAAAACTCACAGAGAGAGGCCTGCTCCAACCAGTCTGTTGAACTGAAATATGTCTGTCACCCAAATTTAGCTTTTTGTAGTCAGAGTGATGTGCTGAATCTGATAAGATAAAATCTGAACTGTAAACCAGTCTCACAAACACAAACTCTCTGATGTTCAAGACAAGAGCAAAGAAGTTAAAACCACACAGCTAACGAGCAAAGAGAAAGCACACATCTAGAAAAATCACCAACACACCCACAAATAAATATTCTAAGTACATAATATTATAAATCTACTCACTACATCTAATTATGCTCTTTAGCAAAGAATTTGGTTTTGTACCCCTGTCTCTTCTAAAATCAAAAATCTTATATATTGCCATCAAATCTATTCTAGGTATGGTGCTTCTGAAGTCTTTTTTAAGTCTACTTATTTATTGTAAACATCAAAGATGAAAAATGAAAAAAAATTTCAAACACTGGTACTTGTCTTGTCAGAAAAATAAATGAAAAAATTGCTCAGATTATGCCCTGTTCCTGTTTGCACTACTGTATAGGTAGGTGCACTGATACCGTGCCAACATCATTCCAGCAGCTCTGGCACAAGTACCAGTATCAGTAAAATCCACACCACTTCCATCTTTCTCACCTTTCAAATCTGTGAGTGAAGCAAACACACACACACGTACTGTACTCATGCATACTCAAATACACACACTTTCCTATTTTTAACAGGTTGGGTCGCTCTGTCTACAGTATGGTAATTTTCCCCCTGTTCAGTTTCTGGCACCTCTCCAGTGTAATCACTGAGGGGAAATCACCTCTTGAAACACTTGTGAGTGTTTGGCCCTTTATTCATATTGCATGAAATGAGCCGGCTGCTTTGTTAACAGAGAAATAAAACAACATGCCTTCAGTGGAGACTGTCTAATACAGTCTACTAATGGGAGCTAACCCATCAACCTTGAGAATAACACTCAATAACATGGGACTTGTACCTGATTTGAGGCAAATATTCAGATTGAGACATCATGTATTCTACTGGGAGGGGATATTTTACAAACCAGGCAGCAACAAATATATTCCTACACTCATGCTGTCAATTAAAGCAGTGGGGTTTTTGGCTTCAAAAATTGATGATCTAGTGGCGAGCACTGCCTCAGTTATACACAACAGTAAGTAAGCATCAATCAGCTGCATTTTACAAAACCAACTATTGCTGACTAAAGTTTTTCATTCTATTACTTTTAGACATACAACGTGACTTAGTTGGGATTAGACTCTAAGAACAGTCAACATTTACTGTTTGTTTTAAATGGCAATTGAACTCTAAGCACACCGTGAGGATTTTTGAAGTCTCAATAGTATGACACCTGATCTCATTAAGCATAAAAGCTATTAGCTAAATAACAGCAGGCCTCATTCAGCAACCTCTGTCTAAGATGTTTTGAAATTTGTTCTCACGGATGTCTGAAAAGAAGTCAACGGTAGATTTATGAGTTTGTTGTTAAACTTCAGAAATTTTTGCTACAGCAGGCCGCATGTCGATGGATGCCATGTCATTTCATGATAAGTCTGAGGAACATGCCTTTGTTTCTGATTCCTAAAACACGATCACAATGCCAGGTTTATTTATCAGAATCAGGGGGCCAGCAGGGGATATAAAATAAATACCATGATTAGACACATTTGATCAGTGTTGGGCAATAATAGCAACACAAATGAAGACATCAGTGGTTTAACTACATTTTGTTTGGTTGGAAGCATTGTTGTTTGCAAAATCAAATAACACTTCTTTAGCTTCTTGATACACCTTCAAATTTTAAATAATTGTTTTAAGGATTTGTGCCATGAAGGAGTTCAAACAAACAACTTATGTAGATATAGTAATTGGAAAATTTAATTAATCAAATTCTTTACTGAGTAAAATTATAAATACTTTTATCAAAAGCTGATTTATTGGTCATGTAGTTTGATAGCTAACACAGCGCTACATTTTCCCAAGCATTTCATAATGACTGAAGTTGAACTGCTTTAAACTGAGCTCCCTGCTGCGCCCTCATCTCACACTTGCAAGGATGAGACAGTGACGCCATCTAGAAATGCCCCCATGTCTTTGTGGAGGCAGAAGTCCTGTCACATTATGATCATGCCACACAGCAATCCTTGAGCTGTTGCCAGTGACTTCAGAGCCTACACACAAACATTCGCTTCACTGAGAGGTAGCAGAGGATGAAGATGAAGAGGTGCTTTTATCAGAGGGGTCACCATGGTCCTTACCTCAATAGTTACATGAGGTTTTGTAAAACAATAGAGAAAAATTATGTCCATTGCTTAGTGTGCCACCCTAAGACAAAGTGTGTGCCAACTCCCAAGACATCCAATGCAAATTTGAGAACCTATACAGGTGATCCCTGAATACACACAACCAGCAATTCAGCTAACCAACACATGTAAACACAAACAAGCAGCTTTTCATCAGCTATCAATTCAATCAGTTAGTAAATTAAATTAAGCTTGAGATGGTGGAGGTAGTGTGTGTGTGTGTGTGTGTGTGTGTGTGTGTGTGTGTGTGTCTCTCTCTCTCTCTCTCTCTCTTCTGTATTATTTTCAACACTAACTAATAAGTTACTACGATTAGCTACTGCTTACACACATTGTTTGCCAAACTGACACTTTACTGACATTTATAGGGAATTAATTTGTATCAGTGTGGGAAAAAAAGCTACTAGAATGTGTTAAGCTTCTCTGAACAAATTGCTTTAGTTTAGCTTGCTACATTTCTGTGGGTCATAGCTTCAGTGTAGTGAAGCTTGATTTAACATCATGGACTAGGGCTATTTTGGAAATTCTGACTTAAGAGGCAGGTTTTGAGCTTTCACACCACCAACAACTATAGAGCCTCAGACAAGCCAATCAGTCACATGTGCTGCACCTCTGATTGGACAAACGTGTGATCTTAAAAATCAGTGAGTTTGAAAAGAATTTGTACAGTGTGTGCAGATAATAAAATCAGTGATTCAGACACAAGCCGTTTTTTGCACCAAACTTTAAGTAGCTTTTTTTGTAATGCCATGGAAGTTTGTTTTTTAGATGCAAATGTGGTTTCCAGTCTTCCTTCAGTTGCTGAACTGTGGCTTTTAGCACTTCCACACGTGCTTCATCCTTTTTAACTTTGTTTAACAAAAGGTAACTGGTTGGTCATAATCTCACCAAATTTCCAAGTAGCTTGCCAAACACAACATTTGTTAATATGCAAATCAGAAAGGTGTCATTATAAATACAACGCAGGGAGGCAGGTACAGTCTAGTGGTTTAGGACACACGCCCTATGAGGTTAGCCCTCGAGCGGTTAGCCCAGGTTCAAAACCAGCATGTGGCCTCTTTCCTGCATATTATGTCACACCTCGCCCTGTTTCCTGCTCTGTCTACTCTCCTGTCCAATCTGATTAAAGGCACAAAAATCCTAAAAATATTATTTAAAAAATGCTTGACTGAACATGTCACACCATCAAAAATTTTCTTGAACAGATGAGAAATTTTAACATATCAACTTTTTTGTTTCTTAGAAATCAATCCAACCTGACCTTAGAAGCGCTGTTATAGTTGTTGCTGCAAAACAGTGAGTGTGTGAGAGGCTGGTCATTAAGTTTGTGTGTGTAACAGGAGGTTATTGTTTGTGTGAATACATGTTTTCTTTTTAACTTGTGTTACAAAATGATTAAAACAGATATTGATTATTTGTAAACCACTTAATTTGTATATCTGGTTTGAAAAAGAGCACAGAAAAGAATTTGAAACTGGAAAAAAATACCTAAATGTGTATTTATGAAAACAAAAATGACATTTGTATTTTCTATGTATGTATCAATGTCTGCCTTTTGAAAATTCAAAGGTGCTAAATGAAGGGAAAATAGACACTGATTAAATCCCTTACAAGCACAGTGTCAAATCCAAGACAAGAATTTTCTGTGAATGTAGGTTCAACAAACAGTTTTCTTTATAAAAACAGTTGGTGAATGAGGCCCAGGGTTCAGTAATCATGCTAGCAGGGTACCTTGAGCGTCATGTTTTGAAGCCTTAGGATAATGACTCAGCTGCCGTTTTGGACAACTTAGGGGTAAGAAGTGGTGACAGGAACAACAAAGCCATTCTACAAGATGATCCTCTTCAAATTACATTCTCACAACTCCATTCATTTTGAACTTGAAAAGGTAGCACTGATTCATATTTGTAATGCACTTACTTTTTAGTGTCAGTTTAGATTATCTGTCCTTGGTCTGAAGCTGGAAACGAGCATGTGGTTGCTTTAAGATTAGGCAAAAGTGATAACTCAAACCAAAGAAGCAGGCAGAAAGAAACAAAATTGCTCAACATTGTTATCAGGAGACTCTGAAGTGCATCTAGTACGTTACTTTTAAGCACTTGCTGGCCCAGGTACAGCTGACACATGATATAAAAGTAACTGGAAGTGGCAAGAAAGTTAATGTCATATTTCAGGAACTATTTTCAAGTGAATATGTTTTGTGGTATTTTTTATGTTGTCATGTAACCTGACACACCCACGAACAAGACAATGTTGACACGAAAAGATATATGTCACTCTTGTTCCCAAAGTCTAATGACTGAGGTTTTTTTAATTAGTCCGAATAATCAAACCATTGTATTTTCCTGTGTCATAGCGTTGATTATCCCTAACACTGTAGGTCTTGTGCATAAGTAGGTCATCACTTTTGCTTGACTTCCTTATTTTTCTGTAGTGATGTTGCTGCGGCACCCACAGGTTTGATGGCGCTCCAATTAGACTGTGACAGTCAACCAATACACTCGACCCGTCACACAGGCAATCCTAAAAGCTGTTGGAGCAGTATCAACATCACACCTGAATAAGATGCTTCCCCCTGGTGAGACTGAAATACCAGAAGGCACACGTCAGTGGCACCAGCGCGAGTGGGTGTAATTGCAGTCGAATGAAGGAAGAACTAAAGCCATGTAAGCTACATTCATAGCAAGTAGGATAACACCTTCCATCCACCCAATGCCGAAAACTGCTTCTCAATGAAGATACTTTCAAAACAACCCTTTTTACTATGAAAATAAAATACAAGATTACTGGACAGAGATGAAGAGCAGAAGTTTCCAATTAAGCTTCTCTCAATAGCTGAAGCTGTTATCCATATTATCACGCGGGCATCTTCCTCTGATGTCAAGCTAAGAAAGAGAAGCTAAAAATTATACAGTGTAAAGAATAAATTTATACTGTTTGCTCTTAGTTTGTAGTTTGTCAAAATATCCAAAGTCCAAAACTTTCCCATCCTTTACACATTTTCCAAACCGTATAGAATAGGTTTGAGCATTAAAGGGAACCCGGAATGTAAGGACAAGTAGGCATGAATATGCTTAAATGTTTGTCTCAAACTAGACTCTGTTGTTAAAAGACATAACGAATTGGTTTTTCTTTAAAAAAAATACAGTTTAAAACGCAGTTTCTATCCTTCGGGCGCAGCCATTGTTTTACTGCCACAATGCATTCTGGGTTGATGATGCACATTGGTGCCGAGCATCTGGGTTTCGCCGTTTACTCACTACTAGTCGCCGTAAGTCACTAGGTTTCAGGAGCGGAAAAAACATAATAATGCCACATTGCGCTGCTTTTGGGTGCACTTCAGTCAAAAGGAAACAAGGAGACTGATGTTAGTCTGCACAGCTTCCCAAAAGACAAGAAAAGAAGGAAGTTGTGGGAAATCGCTTGTGGGCGTGAACAACCTCCAATGGACCCGCGGCTGTGTTCTGGCCACTTCTCCCCAGAAGCATTTGATGCATTTAGCCCATGCTGATGAAAGAGCTGACAGGTGTGGGTCATTATAAATGGAGACTAAAGCCAAATGCTGTGCCGACTATTTTCCAACACAAACCCACAAAACTTCCTCGGGAAACCACTGAAGTCCGCTCGAGGACTTATATGATCCTATATGAGATTGAGCCCAGTGCAACCATATAACGTCACTACCCAGACGTTATTGCGGCGTAAACAACGATGGCGGCCTACAGGTGAAAATATTTTTTCAAATTTTATACAAACTAAGATATTTTGAGAGACTTTATTATTGTTCTTATGTAGCTGGTAAAAACACTGATCATTTAGGAAAATGACGTTCTGGTAGCCAGGGTACCTTTTCAATTGTAGAACTCCACAAAAGTTACCAACAAAGCACCTACCAGATGTTTCCCCTCTTGGGTCAGGGGTACAGTGGATGGCAAGGTGGATCTACAGTAAATGTTTTAATAACAAAGGAAGTGCTGCCCTTGATAAGCTGCCGCATTCCCTAGCGGTGCTTTGTCACCACTGTTGGCAGATGTCCATCAAGGTGACATGCATCAATGTCAGTTAAAGTATTTTTTAAAGTAGGAATCTGGGTCAGCGAGAGCGAACGACACATCTTTTAGAGAAATCTCAGTCACCGTGAGAAAGCGGGTTATAAATCTTACAATAATCTACCCAAATGAACAATAATGTGAATTAAAATTCCTTAAGTGAAGCATTAAATATAAAACAGCCATCCTTAATAAAAAAATCACATGGAAACTGTTTGCACTTCAGTTGCCACAAGTTCATAAATAAAAGCTCATTTTTATGAGTAAACAGATGTCTTTTTAATTTTAAGGATTTATTTCTTTGAAGAATGATAGAAAATTATCCAAATGTGGGCTCTAAATATAACTCCTCTGCTCCTGAACTGGTTGTTAAGCATCTGAAAGATTGGAACAATAAAGCGAAAATCTTGTATCATTGAAAACCACATTCTTAAATGATCTTACAACTGATGTGAGGCTTTAGCTGTTGGATGCAGCCAAATCAAGTTTGTCTAAATTTTAGAATACAATGTCTACTAAATATAAATGTTCATCCTTGTGTTCCTGAGAATGTGAGTTAGTGGATACATTGCAATAGTCAAAGAAGTATTCATGCATAGATGAAACCTAAAAAATAGCTCACTGTGATATAGAAGACTACAAGAACTTAAGTTCAGGTACATCTGATGGTGATACATCAACCTTGCATGACTCCTCTGACTCTTAAGTTAGATGAAAATCAAGTAATGAGCAATAAGAGGCAACAATGAGACCAGAGAAAAGGAATCCGACAGATAAACCTGAACCATGACCCAAATTTCTTTTACCCACTATCATTCCTGTCTTAATCCTTATGCCACTGCAATGACACAAAAACACAACAACAAAGAAGATGTGTTGATACGCCTCCACTGTTTAACAACAAAAGATTAATCAAGGTAGGACTGAGTTTGAAGTGCTTTTCTCATGCTTCAGCACCACAGCATGTACTGTACATTGTTTTGGCTTCCTTAACTTTCTTCAAGGTCTGGCAAGGTTGTGAGTGAAAGCAAAAGCAACTGTTTAACAGTTAAAACCAAAAACAAAGAGAGAGAAAGAAAATAACCCTCCAGTCTGTCTCCTTCCAGCAGAGTGAATCAAGCAGCTGCAGCCAAGTCAGAGGAAAGGCAGAGAAACAAAAAGCAGACAGTGAACAGGGGAATGTGTGTTTGTACTAGGTACAGTAAACTCTACAGGGAGAATGACCAGATCAGAATACTTCACAGAGCTATGGGCAGGACTGAGTCGATGCAAACATGATGCTGTATCAGGTTAAAACTGATCATTTCTGTCTGGATAGGCTAAGTTTACTAACTCCAAACACTATTTAAGTCATTTTTGATGGCAAACACAATTAGCTGCCACTTTAAATTTGCTCATCAATCAATATTAAATGAACTCCAGGGATTTAAAATTAAAGGGCAATTTAAAAGAAAAGGATAATTTTTCTAAATCCAGTATTTTAAATGTAAATATTTTCTGCTTTTTTTTTATTCATGAAGAGATTTAACTGAACAACTTTTGGATTTAGACAACACAAGATGTGGGCAAATCATTACAAGCTGTGAATGAACTTATGTGATGGCTGGGCCTGTGTGCAATAAAAATGTACAATCTGCAATGGCCTTGTTCAATACCACTTTGAAGTCATAACTATTATACTCGGGTCCCCCCAACACATAGTTAGTGAGACAGTATTGTGCCTTTACATGAAATACTTTTTTCTCGCTAATCTTAAGAAATATAGGCTTGTGCAATTGTCTAAATTCCTAATAACCCATGTTGATCATCATTATTTTTTCTAGTCGTGGTTGATGCTGGAAATTGGAGAGTCAGTGGGCCATTGGCTGATAAATTATGTTGTTAACAAGTTTTTTTGTTTTGTTTTGGGGTTTTTTGCATTGAAAAAACACATTATAGTGAAATAAAAATGCTAATGATAGCATAAAACATGTTTGGATGGATTTTTTAATTATTTGTTGGAACAGAAAAATATGCTTAAGACTGTAGAATATGGCTAAAATTTACATTTAAAGCAACTGTATCATTCAGTTCATTATAACAGAACGTATGTAACCACTAGCTTGTTCCAACTAGTAACTGTTCTAGATTTGATAAGTTGTCATTCAAGATTAAAAATTGTCATTAGGGAAAGATCATAATGGGTGAGAAAATTTAGAGCAGGATGTGGAATACAGAGATGGACATGAGGGGAAGCACAAACATTGCTCAACAGTAGCCACACTGATGATGCTGCCTGAAGTGTCTTTGACATTGTTGATGATTTCATAAATTGGTTTTGTGAGTGTAGACGTGGGCTAACACAAATGGTTTCAAAATAGCATTATTAGCCTGGATAATCAGCCAATTTATTAATTTATACATTGAGAATACCATTGATGAGTTACCAAAAATAACAGGTACTGTCTGTGGCAGTTTTGTTCCAGGAAACTAAAGTTCAAGTTGAGTTTTCAAAACGTTAAAGTTGTTTAAACACTAGCAGTCTTTAATGTGCATCGATAGATTGGGTAAAAATTGAAAAATATTTAAAATCTTCGATCACCAAGACTCTGATTCACAGAGCATAGTTTACAACTGCTACACACGTTACATTCAATCTTGTTTTCAGGCACATCTGAAAAGGTTAAAACCCATTTCAGTAGGTTAAAAACTATACTGATATTCAGATTGTGCCATATTCTTTGTATTTTTGAGATTCTCTACTGCCGCCCAGATACAAAAAGGAAATGGAGGTTAGCTTCCATTCAACATAACCTGCCAAACACAATGCCAACAGTTTTCTTCTGGGGATGGAAAGTATTTTCAAAAGCTGTTCGCGATGATTATCCCAAGTAATGCAGACATCAATTGTATTCATTTTAAGCACCACAAGAAAAAATAAATTCACACACTCCTATTGTAGTGGAGGCAGAGGTCTAAGACCGACACCTTATACCGCAACAAGGAGAGCAAACTCCCCCAAGTGACTAGACACTACCTGAGAAGAGAAAAAAGTTTTTGATTTGTGTGTTTGTGTGTGTGTATAGCTTGAGAAAGCTGACCCTCTAATATCCCTGCAATTATGGCCATCCTCCTCTCCTTTATTGAAAACAGAAATCGTATTACACTTCCTGACAAACACGTTTACGACTGTGTGGCATCAGGTGAGGACCTGATCCCTCCAAACAGGTTCAGAATGATAAAGTATCTTTTCCTTTGAGCTGTCACTTGATATGAGGAGCCGGAGCCAGGGCCTCCTTTAACATGTGGGGTCAGTGTGTCACGGCTTGGTGTGACATACATGATCTGAGCACATGTAGAAACTGAATTCTGAAAGTTGATCATTATAGGATTAGGAAAATTTTGGCACAGGATAATTATCATTTAGATTTTTCCTTTCAACAGTTAAAGAGGAGACGCCCAGAAACTGTTATTCATGTTATCACCACATATGCAAATTTCAAAATGAACTCTATTTTTGCATGGCTTGGACTGGATTGGGTGTATAGGTCTGGAGATGTATGTTGTGTATTCAGAATCATTATAGGAAGTTGATGATAAAAGCGTGGGGCATAAGATCTTAAGAGGTGCAAAGGGTAAAACTTAGTTATTACTTTTTACTCCATACTGTGAGCTCTGCAGTTTGAGTGACATGTATTTAACAGAAATCACAACTTAAATAGAAACATTTTGTAGATACAGGTAACTGTGTTGTAATACATTTTGAAATTAAAAATAAAAAAAAGATCATCTGGAAAAACAGAGTGAGTGGATGAGGAAAAATAAGCAAACAAGGAATAACAAGTTCAAAAAAACCTAGGCTGCAATAATAAAAGACGAATGTTATTTTTAAAAATCCTGTTGTAAAATAAGTTATCAAGTTATCCATTTTTAAAGTAACACTCTGGGAAAGCATTTTTATAAATCGTAGGTCCTGCTTACAGATGCTGGTAGAGATGTTTTATAAAACAACTTAGTAGATGGGTAATAGTTATATTGCATTAATGTCTTGTCACTCGACATGTTCCTCTTTTTTATTTTGGATTGGTTGTATTGAAACTGAAGTCTAATGTTCCTTATTCTTCCTAGGGACTGTGTATTACTTTGACCATGAAATCAAATTAGAGTTCCTCCAACAGATGATTCTTTCTAATGAATAAAAACATCCTTTGCTGAATCAGTTATGTAAACTAGTTTTCCAGCATCCAATTGATTCAACACAACAGATCAACATTACTTACTATCATCAGCGCATGGCATACTCGCTGACGGGCCTTTGTCTGTCAGCAGACAACTATCGGCTTGTACCCATGTGTAAGTCAAAAATAGTAGTATAGCAACACCAAGGCTTGGGTTTGATTATGTAACCACAGATTTATGGCATGTCTGAAAAAGATACCTTATCAAATACATCAGCTGATAAAGGCCTGGAAGGAGTACAACACTTGTGTTCACTGTATACAAGTATTATGTAATTGTATATCTGCACTATGTATTTCATAGAAATTGTCAAATTCATGTTTTTGAATCAAGAGAACAAAGCTAATTTAGATGAAGCTTTTTATGTTCATCTAAGTTCATAATCAACAATTCTCTCTTTAAAAAACCACATGGATTCAGTGAAGTAAAGCCACATATCAAACTCCAAAAATAAAAAATTCAATACTTTTTACCTGAACACTTGAGCCGTAAGTTAAAGCTTGCATTATCAAAAAAGTTCTGATTAATTTCAAGACTCATCTTGGGACAGCATTTTTCGACTCATGGGTCCCGCTGATGTGAAAGTGCCTCTGGATGTGTGCTGTATCCATGTGCGTCCATGTTTGTGTGTTTGCGAGTGAATAAAAGTGTTATGTAAAAGAACCCTGAATAACCCCCCCTTTTCCAACACACACTCACACCCCTCACTATATTTGAGCCAAGTATGCATGACCTACTTTAGGAACCTTTCAAGCTGAACAATTAACATTTTTTGAAGCGTCTTCCTTTATGGCATCCTCCTTTCCATGGAGGAACTGACAAGACAAACACTAGGTTTTAAATGTAAGCACTTTGGCATGAATACTCAGGCAAACTCTAATTAAACATGAATGATAAAGACATGCCTTGTTTGCTCATTCAAGTATATCAGGATACAAGAGGAAGACAATAATTCGCAGAGATAGAGAGAGAGAGAGTAGAGATGGCTCCACGCTACATCATCTCTGCAACCAACGGATAAAATATAGATCTAATTGACTTTTTACAGCTCTGAATGAATAATGTCCAAGTGATGAATAAGACATCTGCCTGCATTTAGCTCAACAAACACTTCTTTTTAATTTATGACAAGAGTGATGTAGGCTCTTACGGCTAGTTAATCTCTGTAATTTGTGATTTAATACATGCATTATTCTTTGTAGTCACTTTGTATTACTGGAACCAGCATGTTGCTCTATTATCTCAGATGACGGTGCATCTCCTACACACAAAACCCACCAACAAAGCAATGACTCAAGCCATTTTTTAGACCACTTGTGGGAGATCTTTGAGACTACTTTCATGCTAGGTAAACATTGCTCTGGGTGTACAAAAGCCTGCCATTCAGCAACAGCATTTCACGCAGCAGCATGCTATAAAAACCAGGGCATTCATCACCAAACAGAAGCGTGCACTCTGCTTTGTTGCAGCTCTGGTATTCAGTTTCCGCCTCCTTCTATGCCGTTTTTTTAATGACCTCAACAACAGAAGGGAAAGTCAGCGGTAGGTAGTAGCGAGTAGATCTGCAGCTACAGCACCGGCCTGGTGGAAATCTGGCCCTCTGTCACCAGACTGCGCTTCAGGAAGAAAGTTCAAATGAGGACAAGACAAGCATTCAAATCCCAGAAGCTCTGGCCAGCAGTAACCACACTTTTATTAGGGTGTCAAGTCCGGCCTAGAATGTGTGCTGTTGTTGTTGTCGTTGGCGGCCACGGTGTAGTGTGTATGTGTACGGCTGTGTGGCTCTGCGTGGGAGGAATAGAGTGGAGACTTTTAATGTTTTTTTTCTTCCGATCATTGTGCCACACAGTATCATCTTGGTTCCTTTAAAAAGATCACATCCACTGCAGGCATTTACTCCCACACTGTAGTAGCACAAGGTAAAAAACATCCATTCATAAAGATAGGAATGAAAGCTGGCTCTCACTTTGCCCTCGTGGCTAAACCTGTTATGATAACACTTTTGGGTATTTAGATGAAATGTCTCTTTTTGGTTACAGCAATAAAAAATGAAATCACAGCACCAAGATATCAAAATTTGCTGAAGTTTTACTGTAGCTCAAGCTGAAGTGAAAAAAATAAATATGACATCTGACAGAGTTTTGCGGTATTTAACAGCTGCAAAAGTAAAACCAAAATCACCCTTAAAACCAAAATGATGAAAGTGGTGAGATTTTCCTTGAATCACTTGAGCAGTAAACTTCACTTTCCTGCATAAATAGATTTTTTGGTCATTGGGACAAACAGTAAACACATCACTGTCATATTATCACCTCATTAAGTTATTGTGGTGACCTTGTTAGCTTGCCTTTTTTAAATACTTATAGCTCTGTTTGGGCCTCCACCAACTCCATGAAGAAATATGTATATTTCTGACTGCTAAGTGCTTTGATTTTTTTTCTCTATGTAATCACCAGCTTTGTCTCTCTGTCTATTAGTAGATACTATACTGTGCTATTACAAAAAAAAAAAGTCTTCTACAACATTTGGTAACAAAGAAAAATACGCATTTATCTTGAACCAAAAATTATGCACACAAAAACAGCACAGATGCCACACAACATGGTATCATAAACACGCCAATTTTTGGAAGTTATTTCCACAAATTTATATTTACTGATTGATAGCTCATGGATAAAGATATTCTTGACAATCCCTTGAGACACATTTTGTTATCTCCAACTGTAGTCAATTGTAAATCATTACCTAATTGTGTAATATCTGGGTCGTGCAAGATAACATGTGACATGCACCTTTGAGTTTGACCATTTTATGATTCTTTTTTATCAGCTTCATCTTTATATTGTAGACATGACTCACAGCGTTTGACTAATTTGAGTTCACGCAAGTCTGGCAGCCCTCCATAAAACTGTTTAATGAGTCTACCGTTCATTGAGACAAGAGTCCTGTCAATGATTCTGTGACCAATCTGAGGATATGGATAGTGTAGTCTTAAAAAAAAAGAAAATATGGACAAAGTCAGAATAAGATGCACAGTAGCAGGACTATGAAACTAAAGAACCAGCATTAAATCAAGATCAACACTTCATTTCCTTACTGCAAAATCACAACAAAATTAAGAAATTTACCAAGAAAGAAACAACCTCTGTGCCACACAAGTCCTTCCCTGTTGCAGCATCAGGTTTTCACCTTGCAGAAGAGGTCTTAAGCACCTCACCGGGAGCTTTAGCTAGCCCTGGCATTCATTTTTTAAGGATAAATTCTGATATTCTAAGAAGAGCAGACAGCAGAAATTCACCATCTCTTACTTATACTGCCTCAGCACTCTGCTCTGCAAAGCCTCCAATCCACCCACATCAACCAGTGACTGGCTGCCCAGAAGATAGAGAGAAGGGCTGGATCCTTGTGGGATCTTTGTATTAATATTTTCTTTTCCATTCAGTTGTTTTACTCATTTTAGGTGCTTTTTTTCCAGCAGACATTAATCTTCTTTATATTTGAAATGCAAACCCAGCCTTTTCTGAGAAAAGGTAATGAGAAAGTGCCGTGTTTCTGGTTCTTTAGATCTGTGCTTGAGCATAAGAAATTCCCTCATGCTAAAAATGTATTTTCTATGCTCCAGACAGGGTCACGCTCATGTTTGAGAAACTGATTCCTAGATTTGAATGCTGTGACTATAACACTGGCTGTCTTTATTCGTGTACTCATTGTCAGAACATGGCTAATTTCTGCTCAGGGGAACAAGCCAGTTTTCATCGCTAAAAGTGACCCTGGGCCGAACGGCAGTTTTAACTGCCTACAAGGCTCTGCACACAGACCAGTTTAAGATTTTTGTGTAACTACATTCTCCAATCATCTTTTGTAATACCAGTATTTTCCTGCAATGACAGTTCTTCTTCATGTTCTGTGAAACACAGTATAACAGCATGTTGTATCAAACCCTTTATGTCAACCAACAATTGACATTAATCAATCGGCCCAAATATAATGCATTTGTGTCACAATTATGGTGTAAGACATTGCATACTTCTCTGTAAATATACTTTTTTTAATTATTAAGACTGAGATCAACTTTTCCTGGAATCCTCCAGAGGACTGTCAATTCTCTCTCAGTGTTTTTAATCATAGTGAAAAGCATGACCTCTTTCACCCAATGTCCTCTCAAACTAGCACACACTCTGGATTTAACAAAAAAAATGCCTTTTGAAACACATACTGACATATGAGAAATAAATTACATACACATATTCTTTTGAAATATTACTACACTTCTGCAGCTAGAGTTTTAAGGTTGGCACTCTTTGTGAGCACATGACGACTTTAACCCTCAACTGGTTGAACCCAATTTGTTTATTAAGTGGGGAAAGGTCATAACCTTCATGCTGCACTTTCAATCAATGTATGTGCTGGTATTTGCATGCATTCAGCAACAGGAGAAATAGATTTAACACATTCGACCAAATTGAAAGAGCCACCTTCATAATCACATATCTACATTGTTTAAGTGAATAATCATTATGAATTAATCTTGGGAAAAAAGAGTCACGCTGAACGGTCAGCTCTGCACTTGACATTTTATCGACAGGTTCTTAACACTCCAAAGAGGATGATGGAGAAAAGCTTTCATAGTATTTTAAAAGCTATGGTACATGTGAATTATTGAATTAAAGAAAAAATATGAAAGACTGAACCTTAGAGAAAAACTCACAAACTTAACAGCATGCCTGGTGAAGATGAATTTCAGTACAGTGAAGCCATCATCTTGCAAACTAAATTTTTGATAATATGCATCAAAATTCACAGAAATAAAAGACTCATGTGCCACATCTGCCGCAAACACATCTGACCCTTCTCAACACCATTCCCTAACACCTTCACCTGTTTTATCCTTTTTTTACAACCCAAACACAAGCAGCTGCCAGGCTCATAGTCAGGAACCCATAATGCACTGGGAGCCCCTGTGCATGCCTGGTGTTGGGATTTAATTGGATATTAGTATCCAGCAGTGTCTGAATTAATCAAATCATTTCCATCCATTAATTTAGTGGAGGAACATACAATTAAAGCCTTATTAGTGTGCTCTCAGGAGTATGCCTTTTCATCCCTCTGCAGAACATTGAGAGTTGGCCAGAGTCCAGTGTAGAGCATTCTGCCTGCTCAAATCTGGAGCTTCCTCATGATGGGCACTCTGTGGATCTGCAGAAACTGGCTGCAGGGAAAAAGGTCAGACTGTGTAGTGAGGTGCCATTTCTCCTGAAACCACAGGAAATGCGACATTTTTAATGAGAGCTTATCTAAATGGGAAAAAAAAATACATGACTGATTTCTATTTTGGGCTTGTACCATTTTTCAGATTATGCAATTATTAGGTCAGAAGGTTGTCAAGTTTTAAAGTAATTCTATTTGGTTGAACATTAATGTAAAACCAGCAGGAAAATGCCCTAAATGAGTGAAAAGAGATTTGGAGATTTAGGAAACCATAATCCAGAGCACTAAAGTAGGTTATTTTATTGCAATTTCTATGTATTCGTACATAGCATATTGATTTCATTTTCAGAGCACAGTAAAAACAATTTCAGATAATCTTCAAAAACAAGTAATAATTATCAGAAAATGATTATAGGAAGTAAAAAGTCTGAGCATAAAAAACTCTGGCCACACACTTTAGCCCTGTTCTATCCATCGAGTCTGAGCATTAAGTTTAAATCAAACATCACATAAATACCACAATAAGAGTTAGGATGACAAATTTTTCTTCCTCCCCTTCTCCTGTGAATATGAGTTAAAACGTTTTTTGCACAAAGTAATCCAGGCTGCTCAGATGAGCAGCCATTTTTAATTAAAACCATTTACAGAGGAAACCAAAGTGAGAAAAAAAAGAGCCGAGGGATTTTACACTCTGTCATCCAAGGCTTCAGCGGATCAAAGAGTTTTAGTTGTGCTTTTTAATGGTTACGTAACATTTTTTGCCTATGAAATATTGGGCATGGGTGCAGTGTAAATGGTCCAAAGCTCGACAGTGCCACAGATTTCCTGCAGTGCACTTTCAGAATTCAGGCAGGATACAATATGCTGGTGTTTATGTATAAGTATAGCTGTCAATCAATACAATATAGCTGGTGTAAAAGGACACTGGAAGAAGCCTTCAATCTCTGAAAAATTTAAGATTCTTTCTTTTTTTCTTTCAAAGAGCACTATGTCTGTGTATCAGTGTATTAATTGTATGCTTATACACTATATATGTATGTGTTTGTGTTTGTCTCCCTCCCAACCTGGCTGGCTGGCTGCCATGTGGCCCACCTCTTACTGTCATCCTGTCTGACATTAGGGCTAAGCTGGATCTCATTAGGACCAAGGTGGCAGTGATCCCGTCAACATCGCTTTGGCTCCTGCCATATGGGTCGCCTCCAAGGTAACGGGGCTGTATCAGTCTCCTCAAGCATTGTTATAGCTCAAACGCGCACACAGACACACAGATGGAGTATCTTCTTTCTAGATACGTGCATCTTCTACGCACAAAGCTGACCAGACACGTCAAACAGGGAAGATATGAAAAATACTGATAATAAGATAATGAGGTCATGCTTAAAGTGAGGATAAATGAATACACATGCAAACACATGCATTAAATTTTCCCACAACAGGTGTTTTCTATTTGAAAGACAAAAATTAAACAATTGCTGCAGATCAATACAGTATTTGAGGGAAATAGTAAAAATAGGGGTAAAGTAAAAATAGGATTACAAGACTAGCATTCCACTTTTGAATACCTAATTTGGTGTAGATTAATTCATTAATGTCTAAACCAGTTTTCAAACTTTTTTTCCAGAAAGAAGCACACTTTCAAAATTATTTTGTAAACATCCCCTAAGAAGAACTTATCATCTAAAAAAAGTCAACTTTTGGGATTCTGTGCAATCTCACTGACCTAAGTAAAGGAGTAAAATTTTCACTACCAGGTCACAGTGAAATGCAAAGGAAAAAACGTAAATCAACATCACTGCAGTGGCCACTAAATAGTGCTTTTCTCTCAAAGCTGTGTGAGTACACAGCAAGGCATTAATGACTTTTTCTAGAAAAATCATATCACACCCAAACAGCACCATAAGTGTCTCATTTAATTCCCTGTAAACAAGCAGCTGCACTTCTCTCTGTCAGGTGAATTTAAATACTTCTGTTTTTACAACAATGTCACAAAGTGTACACTATTAATTTAATATTTACTGTCATTAATCCTGTTGCAGGTAATTTACTTCCCCACATGCAACTAGGACATCAGAATACAGTGGAAGCAAAACAACTGTGTCAAAGTTGCACTTTGCCAGATTGGCCGCTCTTATAGATTTTTTCTTCCTCCTGTGTATGTTTGCTCAGTCTCAGCCCCCACCGTCACAAAAGCAACTGTTTATTTCATCAGTTTGGCAACAAAAGCATGTGATCAATCATTCATAATTTATGATGCTGCCAATGGCTTGGGGCCCATAAAAACAGATATTTGCATTACACAAGGTCTTAGCCAGACCTCCCAATAACAGACCAATAAATTTTGTTGTTGTGCTTATACACATGATAGTGATAAGAGGGAAACTTTGCCTGTGTGTTACAGTAAGTATAGGTCAGTGCTAGGAGGAATGATGTTGTGATCACATGCTACTATAACAATGACCTGGACCCCGTCCTCTAATTCCTGTTCCTTCGGCCTGCATCCCGCTGCCTTTCCCAAGCCCTGCTGTTGTTTTTATTTTTGTACTGTTCAAAGCAAACGCCCTGAATCCCCAGTGAAATATGAGTCTCACTGTAAAAAACCAGCCCCTCCAAGTATTTGATCCCCTTGATAGAAAAGTTATTACGCAGGTAGAGTGAGGAAAAGAAACACTATTTCGGGAAAATAAAAAGGGCTTGCCTTTGTTAAGTCTGAGATAAATGTTTACCTAGGAACATTTAAAAGCCAGCGATCTAACAGCGAACACAGGAATACATTCTAAATTTAGAGAAATCTTAACTCTGCTTACCCTGTCATGCCGTCTGTGATGCAGTTCTGACCCGGGTATCCTTCGCCTCTGCCTGACAGTGACCCCTGTGACATGCCCGGTCGGGTTTTCCACGACTCCATCAATGCTGTTACGGGCGAAATAAGATTCAACAAAGCGTTGGACTGGTCCCTCACATCATGCCGTGTGAAAGCCATTGTTCCTTGAGCTCCAATCTGGTAATGGAATGAATGTCCGCCGGAATTAACTCCAACAATGGCCGATGTGGGCATGCTGTTGTTCTCTTGGTAATAGCTGCCATCAGTGGACTCCTGCTTAACCCCTTTGGACAGGACATTGTTGGAAAACACTTCTGGCTCATAGGTCCCATTCATAGAGGAGACAGGGGGGCCTAAGATACCAGAGAGACTGTACTCATCAATGTTATTCCTCAGGGATAAGTAGGTGGTCTCAGATGCAGGAAAGAGACCAAGAGATGGTGATGGTTCGCCGTACGGTTGTTGACTCATACATCCTTCGTTGTTGTTGGGTTCAGTCTTTATCTGTGTGATAAAAGGTGTGCTACTAGCATTACATTTGGAGCTCCCCAAACACATGCTCCTGAAGTCAGTTCCCGGCTCATTCTTAATATACTTAACCATGCCCATCTGGTCTAAGCCCACATTAAACACCTCCCCATCCACCATCTCTACTTTAGGGAATTCAAAGTGCTTGAAGTCTGTTTCCCTGGTCAGACCTGCTGCTTCAGGGCTGTTGATGTCATTCTGCACCAATCCAAGCCCGCCAGCAGGACTGGACACAGGAAACCCAGCAGAGCAGGGGTTCTGCGGGCTGCTGACCGCCATTGTGCCCCCTGTAGCTGGACTGGCGATGGACGGCCTTACTAGATTGCAGTTGCTTGCTGAACTGGTGCAGCCGCCACCTGTTGGACTTGAAACAGATGACCTGATATTGCAGGTGGTGCTGCAGGACGGAGGTGATCGCACACTGCTCATGCTCTGAGGACTGGACATAGGCGACCTCATAACGTTAAGGGGGCTAGTTAGAGGTGGGGAGCCAACTGTGCTGGACTCTACAGGGCTACATGTGGCTGAATTCCTGCGCTTGATGTTGGCCAGAGTTGCAGCACAAGACGTCTGGCTGACAGGACTATTGACAGATGAGCACACGGGTCCGAAGCATGAAGGAGGGCTGGTAGTTGACGACACCATATTATTACCAGGGCTGGAGATAGAGCTGGAGGTCTGGGGGCTACAGGACAGAGAGGAGGCCAGTATTGAAGAAGTCCCGGTGGGGCAGTCTCTAGGAGTGGTGCTAGACTGCGGGAAACCAAATGGCTTTAACTTCGGACTCTTTGTGGAACCACACTGGGTCTCTTCTAGAGGCCGTCCACATGCTGGATACATCTTCCCGGGGCTGGTGCTACCCCCGTGCTGGCTAAAGGCAAAGTCCGCCTCTCTGGCAGCATTCATATACAGGCCCATTGACTCAGCCACAGTCTTGGAAAGCTCCTTGGAGTCCATTTCCTGCTTCTGACCATGGAGGGAGTTGTTGAAGTGTGGGAGAACAAATGGCTGGTTCTGGTTGAGCCGGATCATTGGCTGCTCCTGCTTCTTTGTGTTGTTGTCTTTGCAGTCAGTGGCCGGGCTTCCAGCAGGGCAGCTCACATTAACTATGTCCATCAGGATATCGCTGCTGGTCAGACCCGAATCCTCTGCGCTGCAGCAGTGCTCCATGCTGCCAGAGACCTGTGACCATTTGTTTTCTGTGTTGCTTCCATCAAAGAAACTTTGGTATCTTTTAGTCTCCATTGCTGGCTCATTGAGTCACCTGAATGTTGAATAAAGGATATCAAAAGAAAATGATGAGAGGAGTTAACAGAGTTCACAGTGCAGTTTATTTTGTTTAAGGTCAGCCGCACACAAGGCATTTGTTAAATAATACTGCTTGAGTGGCAGGTTCGACACTGATATTTACCTTCTGGCAAAGATTACAGGTCTCAGGTGACACTAAATTATGTATTAAGGAATATGCAAAGTAGCCTTAAATCTAGTGTGTTGATAAAGTCTATTTGGCTTTGAGATATACCAAGGCAGTAAGTTCTATCAAGTGATAAGAAACAGATAATGCATAAGATGAAGAAAAGGACCTCAAAGATGTTGAGAAGCTGTGTTAAATTACATCCTTTCACTAAGTTTGATAGTATAATGACCTACTTATATAGAGTGCCAAATTAAACACATAAACTATGCTGTGTGAACAATATGTTTAATCTGGAAAAGGTCCAAATCAAGTCTGTGCAGTTTCCCCCTCCTTAGTTTCACAGAGCTCCTTATCACTGCACTACATGAGATGTACAGCCTGATAACTTGGGGTAAACTGCACTACAAGGGTTAATGTATCTACGTGACGTCGCCTGGGTTTAAATTCCCACCTCTGCTGTGCTTCCATTGGACAGCTCAGCCCGAGCTCCGCCAGATTTGTCAAGTCATTTGCGGATTGGTCAGAAAAGTGTCACTCAATAGTTATTGCTCCTACAGCCACCACAGAGCTGCGACACAACTTGAAATGTTAGTTAAACCGCCAGAGTGGCTGTGTCATGTGCAGAAACAACAAAATTACTATAAGAAATTTAAATATGACCAAACTGGTTGCAGTGTCACAGTATTGTTGTCGTTGGTGTTTCTTTGAATTTGCATTTCGCCCGCTGCGATGCACTCTGAGCTCTGGAGCAGGAAAGATATCCAGGTCAAACTTATCCAAGTTGCATGCATGCGTACATATATTTTCTTTTTTGTTTTGCAGGAGCATAGACATGAAACGTAGGCTTATCATCAGCATGTTTCTTCCAGCCTCTTCCTGTGCCATGATTGTCCTGTCTCTGAACACCATGCAACTCTCTCCATTTTGCGTTTGCGCAGAATAAATTCTAAATGACGATTTATGCTGTTTTACTACTGTTGAAGTTGTTTTTGCAACGTGAAAGTCTTTATTATGCCGCTCTCTAAATTATAAGCTTAGAAGAGTGCAGAAGGAAGAAGATATAAATTATTTAAGTCACATACCAGGAAGAATTTCACAGCCCGATCCACTTATCAGCACTTCTTGACAGGTGTGTGGAGAGAATCTTAAACCAGCACACTTGTGATTTTAATCTAACTGTTGTTGCAGTTTCTGTCCACAGAAAAAGTGCATAAACTTAATGGTTACTTTTATCATAGAGCTGACACGGGGCTAACGGTCCCGGTTTGAAGTTGTTTTATTTCACTCCAGCAGCAAAAAGACGGTGTGTGCAAGCCTGTGTGCACTTATATCCGAGTGATCAGTGAAGAGTTTGCTTTAATTCTCATCCCAGAGCCAGTACGAAATTAAACTGTGCAGTCAAACAGCGAGCTCCGTCCTCTCCTTACCTTAATTACGACATTCAGAGTTGTCAGGTGGCCGTGTTGCTGGGCAGCGAAATAATCCAGAGGGCAAATAAAAAAAAAGACACGCAAAGCAAAGTCAATAAATATCAACAAATGTGTTCCGTCTACTCTTCCCAATACATAGTTTTCAGTTTGACAGCTAGACAGTGGAGAACTGCGTATTAATCCTCCACAGCGAGCCGCCGCTCCTGACAGGACGAACCACAGCGACGGGTCGGACGACAGCCGTAGATCATCTCACATTATGGCCGCAATTTTGCAGATTACCGATTCAGGGCCCCGGATAAAAAGAGTATTAAAAACAAACGAAGGAGTCGTTAGGACTTGAAGTCAGAGCGACGTCATTCTGTGCACATGGACCCTCCTACTGCAACGAGTGCAACACAAACTCCGAGGAGGGGGAGGAGGAGGAGAAGGAGGGGAGGCAGCGGGGGGAAGAGGGAGGGGCTCAGCGCAGGTAGACAGAGCCGCCTGGAAATAGGGCACCGTGCTCAGTGCGGTGTGTGTCAACACAACTCAGCACAGCGGCGCAGGGTTGTTTCAATAATCCAATTTGACTATTTCTTTAAAGTTTTTTGTCACAACTTTTTTTCGAGTTAAAACAGCAATTCTCTTTCTTTTATCATGATCTCATTCTTTTATTCATCTTTCCTCGGACCTGAAAGGCCACCACGGGGTGCACCCGTGTTCACGCACACGCGCTTACCAAGAATTTGAGAAGAGACGAAGAGTCCCCCGACCCCAATTTTTTTCTTTTTTCATTTTAACGTGGATCTTAAATACCCACTGAGAAGTCCTTGTGCCCTGAATTAAGTCGGATGTCCAGTTTAAACTATAACGGTTATGTCCACTAGGTGGAGCAATATTTCTATTGCTGGCATTGAGTGGTCAAAATGTCACCTCATTCATCACTCCACCAAACTACTGGAGAAGTCTTTACAGCCTCTCATGAAGCAAGGCTGAAAAGTTAAAACCCACAATGTTTCCTCTCAGTATCTGATTTAAAATCACTAGAAGTTGACAGGCTTGTAAAACTCCCACAATTCTCAGATGTCTTTGAGTTTTATTGTTTGTTTTTTTTGTTTTTTTTTTCTGGAATCAAAAGATACCTTTTCTAGTGTCTTCATCATAAGAAGTCATATATCCTCCTGAGATTCAAGCTATTCTCGAGTGTGTATTTTGTATTTCTTCTGTAATTTGGGATAAGTAAAACCTAACAAGTATAAAACTCAACTTGGTCTTTGTATAGGAATTTTGGTAATTAGTGTTATTAGTTACCTATTAGTTTTTAGTTATAAGTGACATTGTACATAATAACCACACTGTTTTTTCACTGGAACGGGTGTTGTATTGTGATATCATCAAAACATGGCATGGGCAGTGTCCCTAAATATCACTTATAGGTCCAAGTATATTCTTGTTCGTTTTAAATGAAGTATCATAGGTCTGTGAGGCAGAAATGTAATGTACACATACGTGGACACCGGGTCTTAAGGGGTTAAAGATTAATTGAATGAGCAGATAGATGTAGATTTTTGTTCTCTTTTGATCCAATAGCCATTGAAATTAGACGATCAGACGAACTTTTGAAGTCTAAAAGTTCATGATCTGTCAAAATAATTTGGATTTTAGTGCCATGCAATAGTGCAAAAGTTAATAAAGATCTGATACCCAGCAAATAATAGACAAGCTTTGCCAATGTCATCACCGATATCGATACTTCGTACATAGAAAAACAGCTTTCAAACTCAAAGCACACAACAGCTAAGATTAATGTTCTGATCATGAATAAAAGTAAATAATCACCGTCAGTCAGAAGATGCATGATTTTTTTCTGCATTCTAGCAAATCAGTGAATTTGAATATTTGTTGATAACAGCGATTGTTTTATTTTAGCATTAAAGATATCATTTTGATCAAGCAGCTTGCAAATACTGGTGGATTTACCATTACAGACAAAAACGATATTCAGGAAACCAGCTATATCCTGATCATTTGGAGCAGCAGTGGTAAGCAACAAACATTAATCCTAATCTTAAAAGTTTATATTCTCTTAGTTTTCTAGAGTGTGCATAAGCAAAAGCGAGTGAGAGGAGCGCATATACAGAGGAGAAACTGAAACTTTAGGATCACTCTCATCACACAAGTATTGATCAATATAGATACCAACGTTGGTATCTATATATATATATATATATATACATATATATATATATACATATGGCTATTTTAAATTGATCCACTCACCACCGTTGAATATTATGAGATTAATGTGAGACCTGGATAACTTAATCAACTGCAACTGGGTAATATTGTCAATACTATTTTCTTGTTGTTGGTGGTAGTTTTTGTTGTTGTTTTTACTCTTCACTGCCAACATGCCATTAAATTGATGTGCATTTGATTCCTGCAACAACCAACAATCGGTTTAATCTCCAGAGTAGTCACTCAGTTGACTCATTATCTGCAGCATTTCACGTGGCTGCACAATGTAGGATTTGTCCTTTTTTTCAGAGTGGAGCTCCATACAGTAGTTTGGATGTTTCTTCTCATCGGTTGTCTGCAAGCCAGCCTGTGGCCATTAAACAAGTGAGGCAGCAGCAGCAGTTAGATTAGTCAAAGCCATCCAGGCAACACTGCCCACTTCCCTGATCTGCCTGTTAATCACCCATGAATGGGGACCTGCTTTGGAAAAAAAGCAGCAGAATTGAGATATAACCCAATGTTTCCCTGCCTCATTCATGCAGCCCCCACTTGTCCATTGCACATAATGGGTGCCAGTCAAACACATCATGAGAAAATCTAATTTAGCTTCGCATCACATCATTTTTCACAGTGACAGAAGCATAAGAATTTGCAGACTGACAGCGGAACACGACTTATATGAAATCAGTAATAATTGCCTCCCTCATTGGTAAAAATACAAACTTCAAGGCCCACTTAATCCCACGGCGCTTGCAGATAGATCAGTGATAGTCACACCAGCCTGAAAACTATACACTCTCATATACAGGTTTTTGCATATGTAAACACAGGATCTTGTACTGCTGTATTTTGAGAGGTAGATTCTTTTATAGTGAATGATTACTGTGATTACAAGTAGACGTCCACTCCAGTTTAGACACAGAGCAGATGACTCGAGGAGCTGACAGGGCCAAAAGCAGCACAGAGAGGTGCACACTCTTCCTCATGGGGACAGGTGAATTGGAGCATGTTAACTCTAAAACAAAACACTCGACAGCTCAGCAGAAGACCCTGTCCCCATCATGAGTGGTAATTACCGGGGTAGTTTTAATCAGGGTAGAAGTCTGTCAGTGCCATCCTCCCTCAGTTGTCTATTGCTCCAGTTAAGCGGTTATTCTTGAGCCCCATTAACAATGAACAATGGCAAACCCCAGAAGTGAAACGAACATCCTTTTTTTGACTAGTTAAATATTTATGTAATAACTCTGCCCTGTCACATAATGAGTTGATTGTTGTCATATCCTTGTGTGATTTTAGTTTTTAAAGTGTCGTTCCTGGGATGGCCATGGGGCTTACTGCAAAAGTGAGTCAATCCTGAGCAGCAGACCGGAGGTTTGTAAATATGAGGCAATGTAGAAGTGCAAAAACCAGCCATTTGTCCACTCGAGGCTGAATCTGGATGTGCAGGGAACCATTCACACATTAATCCAGTAAAAGCCATTTTTACTACGGCTAAATAAACGTTTGCAGCCCAGTACCAAAAATGTCCACCGTCTGAGTGGCTAATTTTTAAACTCAGCATTTTGGAAAATGTTGACAGGCAGGCGCCCTGTAGCTGTTGGTGTCGAGGCCAAAAGCCTGCTCCATTTCCAATACGGCCATTGTTAACGATTTGTTTCAAAGCTGCATTTTCAAAACAGACAAGTGGGGTCACTGAGACTACTTTGGTTTATCATACAGTCAGTGTTCAACCGCCATCAATTCATCAACTCAACAGCAGGACTAAGCTTCTTTTTTCTTTTTTTTTGCCTCTCCCGGATTCATCAAATATATAATGATCCAACTTATCCATGTTAAGTATCGGCTGCATGCTAGGTTAATTCAAGTTACTGAAATAATGTCTGCCATTCCCAAAGCTATCTTATATTCACTGTTTCTGAAACATGGGATGAATTCAGTGAGAGTCGGTATTGATTTATTCCCTCCAAACAGAAGAGTTTGCTGAAGTGATGTGAAAATGGTACTTTCAATAGGTACTGATTTGTTCCCTTGAATCCCTTCACTTCTACCTCCTGCGATGTGGGCGCTAGCTTGACCAGTCTTATCAGTTTGTTCAGCCCAATCTTAGAAAGACTACATGAAAACTCTAAATGTATCTAATGTTACCAAGCTAGTGGACTAACCAAGACAAGAGACTGTTGGTCTGATAGCTTGGCATTTGGTGACCTCTCACCCTTCTCTCACTTTAAGGCTCTCTAGAGGGCAGCATAAAATTAGTTATAACAAAGTTACCACATTAAGGAGAGAAATGTGAGCAACCTTTTGAGGAAAGAACTATCTTAAAGGGATTTGTCTGTCTTTTTAGCTGTCATTTTGATTCCCTGGTTGCCTACATTTTTTTCATTCTTTTGGCAATTTTCGGGTTGCAGACATTGGTTATCAACAGAGAACAGCTGCTTGATATAATTAAAGAAAGACTGAGAGAAGCAGTTGTCCAAAACACTAAATTATAACCAAAAACTAAGAAACTGTTTTGCTCTTCAGTGAACAAAGGGATGGAAGGTGTAGTGATAACTATCAGTAAGTTAGGTTGTTGGCTTTATAACTTATTAAACCAGTCAGTTAATAATGAAGGGAAGAACACTTAACAAAATAAAAACGACAGCTTGTTTAACGTATAAACTATTTTTGGTTCAAGTTTATTTACCTCAACACTGCACTGGTAATGCACTAAGGATGGCATCAAAAACCCACACAGCACCACCAGCTTACAGCCCAATAACTCCCAATATCACATTTGGTACATTTCATGTATATCTAGCATTTATGTCTTCAACACATATAGTAACTCAGTATGGTAGTATATACCAATTTGTCTATAAAACCTCACAGATGACTGAGAGGACTGGGGCTAATGAAGCTCAAACATTTGACATATGATATTGAATTTTATGTGTTGCTATGGGAACTAGCATGTTTTAAAGGGTCTGTATCAGTGGTCAGTGTTGGCAGATTGATAAAAGCCTTGGGCAACAGAAAGTTTCAACTAAATGTGAGTTTAAATGATAACAAAGTTATGACTGATTATTTAAAATGATGTTTTTACTCATATTATTCAGCAGGGATTGTTTTCAGAAAATGTATAGAGAGACATGCTAAATGTTACGTTTTGCACATTTCTACCAGTTCATCTGATGATTTCTTAAAGTGCGCAGTCTGTCATAATAGACACATTATTGTTAATTAAAGCAGTGATTTGAATGTACATTTTGAAGAGTTATCCAACCTGTTTACAAGGTTTAAATTCAATCTTTCAGAGGAAAAATGACCAATATCAGCCCTCAGGTGTGACTATATGTGTGAACATTTACACATTTTGAAAAATGTCAGGTAATAGAGTCATCAAGGAAAATCTGCATTGTTAGTCAGTGAAAATAGATGCTTAGATTGATATGTATCTAGAACAAGAACTGAAGTTTGATTTCAAAATTTAAAAAAAAAAAAATGTAATGTGTGTCAGGCACAAGTCAGATCAGATAAATAAGATCGCCTCACTATCCCGTTTTAGATACAGATTGCTGTTCACCTTAAGTTGCCCCACTGCACGGTTGGCACGTATCCTTTAAACACTAAATTATATGCATTCAGCCAGCCACCCTTTGGAAAAAATAGTCTCTCGTACTATGTGTACACCACCTGGAGTTTGTTCATCCCACTTAAGCAATAACGACTGAAAACATGTTGATGATTAAATAACATGTTTATCCTCCGTGCAGTCAGAAATACATATTCAGTGAGAACACAGCGTATAGGCAACAGCCTGGCTTCAGATCAGATTATTAACATGCAGGGAATTATCACTAAATAATGTGTTGTTCAACCAAACTGTGTCAAGTACATTATGAATTGATATTCCTGGTCCCTGCTTGTGGATGCCAAGGTAGTGTGAGCTTCAGACAGCATTTTGTACATTTATGTTTTGGTGTTAAAATATTAATGTATTTAATTTTGTTGCACCAGAAATTTGGAACAGATTTAGTAAATGTTTTGCAGGTTATTCACTAATATTTAAAAAACAACTTCTGTTATACTACCCTGGTCAAGAAATTTTATTGGCAGTCTGTGTTTATTTGAGATGAAAGTAAGGATGAAAGGATGGTCACAAAAGGTAATATTTGGCTTTCCATTTGTGAGCAGATAGATTATATGATAGATATGTGATAATACAGCTGCTCAAGAGGATGATTTCACCACAAGCTTGTCACAGGGCAATCATGAAGGGACAGATAGCACACACACACATATATACACTCTGTACATACTACAATAGTGCACAAAATCTTGCAGGGTAGTGCTGTCCCAATACTCTGTGGCTTTGCACTTAAGGGAATTGACAATTGCATTAAAAAGCGTTCACTGTTGCTGTCAGTGTGAATGCGCTTATTCACTCAAAGTAGTAATTGTAAGTTCACAAGTTTGCCATTTGGGGCACAGCTTCATAGTCGAGACATTGACAGTCAACTCATTATCTGGCACTTAAATTAAACCAGATGCTTCTGAAGTCCGTTTTGTTGCTTATTGACTGTGTTCAGCAACTCACATGGCTGCTTACGTTCAGTCCAGCAAGCTGCAAAGAGACCTGGAGTCCCGAGACCAAGAAGTTCCTGCTCTTCCCATTCCATTAATAAGTCAGAAATACTGGGCTGTAAGACCATAAGACTTTTGCCCCCTGGTCTGGTTGAGCTTGTTGTTGTATTCAAGGATCTTGACAGGGTTTGTTTTATTTTAAAAGTCACATGCTCTTTTATTTTTCCAGGCATTACTTCCTGTCCCGCTTGATCTTCCCTGTGCTAAACTGACGCGTCACAGCTCCAGCATCCAGAAAAGTTGGGTTGCTGCTCATCACTCGCGACTGGCCAGACCAGGCACCCAGCCAGACCACAATGGAACAGATCCAGTGTGGGTTGACTCATTAACTTGAATGTAAACCCACCAGATCTGGTGTCCTGACAGAGCGGAGCCAGACCACAGACTCAACTGGTGAGTTTTAGCCATGGCTGGATGAAAGAACATGAATTAGCTAGCAGTTGTAGCATCAACATAAGATTAACATCAATAACCAGACAACTTGCTTATTGGCACAAAAATGGGCATGGTCTCTGCCAAAGCCATATCTTAAGTTGAGTGCTCTCCATCATTTCATAGAACAGGGTGTTGGAGGGGTAAAAATAGTAATCAAAAAATAGCTTCCACTATTGTATTAGCTGGATACTGAAGCCTGTGTTGCACCCAATCAGAGAACACGATTAACAATATAATTTAATTTGCTTCAAATGGCAACAAAACAGAGCCACTACTTTGTCCATTGCATGTGAAAACAAAAGCCAGGAAAACGGCAAATCTTGGTGTGCCTCCGTGTGATGTTGAGATACAGTAGTAGGTGAGGAGAGCAGACAACAGGAGGGGAGAGGATTAGAAAAGCCTCTGATACTCTGATACTCTGTCGAGCTGTTTGTGTGTCATTTAGAAAGGTTACCTTCTGCTCCTGTCTGCCACATAAGGTACGCACACTGTGTTCATGTACACATGATTTCTGCAGGGATCATGATTTTTAATCAAATATAGACAATGTAGCAATATGAATCCCTTGTGAGGTTTCTGTTGAGTTTAAAGCTTTGGCTCTGCATATAAAAATCTTTTCTGTATAGCAGTAGATCTACAACAACTTTCAGCATGTAGTGAGTATGCACTGTTTAGTGTTTTCATCAGGGGTATTTGCTGTTTATTTGTGAAAACAAACTCAGGCTGGATTTAAACTCTTACTCTTACATTCTTTTTGCTGCACTTCTCTGTGACCTGTTAATTATATGGATTCTTCACTGTCTTCATTCATTTTTTAAACTTACCTTTGGGACTTTCAGCCTTAGTTTATTTGGGGGAATGGCAAACGGGGAATGGCATGCACCAACCACGGGGGGAGTGGGATTTGATCCCACAACCAGTGTGATGAGGACTGTAGCCTTTGCAGAAGCAGTGCCTG
The DNA here is from genome assembly GCA_008086565.1 of Thalassoma bifasciatum. Classification (NCBI taxonomy): domain Eukaryota; kingdom Metazoa; phylum Chordata; class Actinopteri; order Labriformes; family Labridae; genus Thalassoma; species Thalassoma bifasciatum. Next base: position 1,806,358 of record RPOG01000005.1, read on the forward strand.
CTCTAATATCTGACTCAAATCTACACGCAAATATTATTTTTCTTACAAAATTATTGTTTTCTATGTTTTGAGACAGTGATCACCTGTTATACAAAACATAACTAACATACACCATATCTATTTAATAATAAGCTGTTACACCATAGAAAGGAATATAGACCGTGAATCTTTCCTTTAATTACAATAATAGTCACAATTTTACATTTCATCTTTTTTTGGGTGACTCCAGTACATGATCAGATTGCACATGCAATGTTGTTCATGTGTGATGTTTTGTTTTTCTCCACCAAGCAGTACCTATTTTTTGCATTAATATTTGTGTGAAACAACTGTTGCAACCAATGGTACAAGAAAGCATTGGTTAACACCAGTAAAAGGTGTTTCATAATTCGTGCAGCTAGCGCAAAGATGTTGTTGATGGACACAGGCCCTTATTGTGAAATGACGGCCCAAGAAATTTGGGGTTTTGGTCTTGTACCTTCATTCATGTCCTTTCATTATTTATATTAATTGAATATTGAAAAAGAAAGGTAAAAGGGATCAAAATGTACAGAGTGACCCCTTTGAGCACAAGAATTTTTCAAGAGAAATATATTTTCAGGAAACAGTGCCCCAAACTTAAAAAGCTGCAGAGCTTGACGTAAAGACTGCACAGACTGATAATGGCATCCTGAAATATCTTCACTGTAGGATAATCATAACCCTCTCCTGCTTCACTTATAGAACACTGGAAAAAAATCAATTTCCTCTCCTTTCTAAAAGGGGAAAAAATCTCAAATATTTGGGAAACAAGTCGTCTTTGTTCTGTCTTTACGTACACCTCTGGTTCATCGCTCTATGAAGCCTGTTTGAGATGAAAGCCAATCACACGTGTGTGTGTGGTAGGAAGAAGTTGTGACCTCATAAGAGGCAAATAATACTGTTTCCCCAAAAAAGTATCAGCTTTTCTACATCTTGTCCCAGTCTTGTGATCATTTGCTGCTGAGGCAGAGAAAAAAACTATCTCAAAATGAGCAAGCAGCTCCGCTAGAGGTTTGTGCACTGATGAGCTGCATGTCACATTAATTATGCCAGATTCAGGCGAGCTGCATTTCTGGAGTCTCACTTCATCTATTTGTAATAATAAAGTAACAGCAAGGTTTTTCTGCTAACTGAAAAGCAACTGTTTATGTTATGCATGACTGGGTATACTGTAAGCGCTTTCCAGTACAATGCCATGCTATGATTTATAAATAGCACTGTGCTTTTTTGCCAGCTACTGTGGACACACAGCTGCAGAGAACTTGTGTAGAAGTAGAGCCATCCTTGTTACATGGGACCTCTTTCATCATTTAACTCTCCAGCTTACTTGTTTTTTCAAAGTAAAAGCCAAAAAAGCCTCATTCTAATAGCAAAGGATTAGTAAGGATGCCTGTTTTTTCACTCTCTCCTTATCTCTACTCTATGGCACCTGGCGCTGAGTTTTTTTTTTCTTCTTCTTCTTCTTCCTTCTGCTTCTTTTAAGGTGTCGGGTTATTATTAAGACATCAGTGTCAGAGTCTAATCAGTGTTTGTGAGCATTTGGTTTATTAATTACATCAGCTGGTACGAACTCAGAGCAACTTTGTGAAAAAAAAAAAATCAAAAGCTGACGCCTGTGTCATGATTAATTTCACAGTGAACAGTCTCCGCGATGTCAGTGGTAATTAGGCATCACCCATTGCATAACACACCATGTGTCAGGGTGGGTGGCGTGTGTGTCTGTGTGTGTGTGTGTGTTTGTGTGTGTGTGTGTGTAAATGTGTGTGAGTGAGAGAGTAAGAGAGAAAGAGAGACAGGGGGTGGGGGGGTGAAATGATACAGAATAAGAGTATGAAAGGATTATATAGCTCTGCTGTGGATGTTTGCTTTGAGAACAGTTATCTATATGTTTGCTCAGTGGAATATTTATCATTTCTGTATCATTCAAAAAAGTTCCTCAGCTCAGAGTTTCCTCTGAAAACCTGCTCTTTTAACAGAGGTCTGACTAAAAAACAACATCAATGGCAGCCCATGGCAGTCCAAATGTTTTCACTAGGTGGTAGAAAACACAGTACAGTTACTTTATCTGCACAGCATGATTACTGGCCTACATAGTAGTTTGTTTTATTTATAAATAGTCTCCAGTCAGGCATTCACCTCATATTTTGAGCATTCAGAAACTGTCTTGATACTAAACTGAATCTTTATCCTGCCAGGTTAATCACATCCAGAATCCAGCAGTAACCAGCAGAGAGTCAGGCATGTCTGTGGAAACTTTACAGCAAACTTTTTTAACAATAAAAGGGTTTATTAATCCTGAGAGTAAGGCCTATTTTCCTCCTCTTCCTCTTTTTTCCCTCTAAAATAAACAATGGCCCTTAACACTCAAATTAACACAGATTGGGATTTGATGCGCTGTGCAGCCAGATGGCTCGCTCACTCTCTCTCTGGCGGGCTGGCAGTGCAGCTGAGGACGAAGGCACTTCCAGAGCGGATTTGAAAGAATCTAGGCCAGAGAGAGTGGGGCTGCTCTCGGAGACTAGCCGCCAGAGCTGTCATGTTTTAGTGCACATTTTTCTATTTGAGGAAGAAGCCGCAACATAGAGAGATGTGCAGTGTGTGTATGTGTGTGTATGTGTGTTTGTGTGAGCACTGACTGGAAGAGGAGGAATGCCTTGATAAAAATGAAGGGGGAGAGGAGACTCATCTTGGAGCTGTGTAAACAAGCCTGTGGAAGAGAATAAAATTGCATACTGCATTTTTCTCCTGTCCACCTACTCTCTACTGTATCTATAAATTTCAATGTAGACTTGACATTGTGATGCTTCGAAATAGCAACAATATTTAATTAAGTAAGAGTAGGGATGATAGCAGAAGTGAAAACATTCAAAAGGATCAGGATGCAAAGATTCAGATTTGTGCTCAAAGAAACCTAAGTGTTCCTGAGATTCCATGAGACAGCAAACCATATGCACAGTATGCACCAATGTACAGGGACTCCAGCACCGGTGTAAGGATCAGCACTTTTGTAAACACCGCGGCTGAGACATTCAAACAAAACTTTCGAGCAAGTCATTATTCAAAAGCCTAGCCTCCATCTGGAAAGTGGCAAACTTGGCTGTTTTCCTGGTGTTGCTGTGGAGGAAAAAAAGGGTCTGTGTGAAAATTGCAGGACTCATGATACTTTGCTAAGGTGTAAATTTGTCTGGCTTTGATGATCACTTTCTTCACAGGCTGCCTTTTGCCAATGGGGAAGGGTTAAAGTTGTTGCAAGACTTCAAAACTTTTCAGGTTGGGAACACCATAGTCCTCTGTTCAGACTGAGCAGAGAGAAAAGTGTAAAACTAGGAGAAAGTAATATCATACTACCGCTACAAACTGCAGGCTGCACTGCAATAATTTGGGCTGTTTGACCATCACATTTCCTGATATTACATAAAATGATTTCAGTAAAAGCAGCCATGTGAAGCTGGGGATCACCTGAATACCTCCCCCAGAGGGAGAGCAGCTCAAATAATGGTTTGCATTAACACAAGAAAAATTATTTCAATCTGTTACGGATAAGGCTGTGACTGAGAATAATTATCATCAACCACTTATTATTTCCTCAATTTTTTTTCAGGCACAGCAAGGAGCTTTCATGTTGTGTTGATTCGAGTTGGGCAAAATCTCTTGTGTCTTTCTGGGATGGAGACTGAATTTCCCATGGGCACCATCATCCACAATCATAAAGATGTGGGTTGTGCCAAGTGTGCATTTGTTGTAGAAGCAAATGAGAGAAATACAGATCTTTCTTTTAGTGTTGCTTTTCCTTGTCCAGCACAACTTTTAGAAGACTGCAGAGTGATGAGGTAATGTACTGTTTTGTAAATACATCAAATGTTTAACTCTAATGTAGTAAAATAATTTTTAATGAATGTTACTTAGCTTTCAAAAGATGACCACTCATAGAAGTTTAATGTGAACCTGTCAGCTCTGGAGACATGATGTGTGCTGCCGTGCCCCAATTGATGTACAAAAAATACAACATGGACATGATTCAGCTCTGTCCCACCCAAAGAGCTGTGAAGCAGCGAAAGAATTGGCGTAAATAGTGAATCCTGTACTTATCTGTTTTGCTCATTTACACCCGAAAAAGCCTTGTTTTTAGGGTTTTTTGAGTACTTAAACAGAAAAACATCATTCTGCAAACTGTTGCTCAAGTATCAGCCTTGAGTAAAACAGTTATTTGAAGAGAAAATCATTGATAGAAAAACTCTCTAAGCTTGGCAACTTATACTTCACTCCAGGTATAATGTGGACTGGGGTTATCTTTTGGCCTGTTACGCCAAACTGACCATGCAGCTGGTGTGAGCTGATGGATGAGAAAGCACTGAGTCGACATACAATAAAGCAAAGCCAGATTAGAGATGAACCTGTTCTTTTGGTCTATTCCCAGCATAAGAGTGACACGATTTCAAATTCTGTGAAAAAAAAACCTTATTGTGCCTTTGATAAATCATTAGCTCTTCCAAATTCACAATCTTAAAATTCAGAACTCTGAGAAATCTCAAAGTCTTCAGATGTCATCTTTTATCTGGCCAACAAGCCTATTCCAAAATATTTCTTGCTTTTATGGATGTAAACCTGGAAAAAAACTGCAAATCCCAAATTACAGGACGACTCGGGGAACAACGGCTGAGTTTTGGGTTGTGAAATGACCAAGCTGATATCAAATTACTAGCCTGTTACATTTTCATCAATAAAATCAACAATATATGGCTCTAAGATCATTTAGTCCCAGAAACCACACAGAGGAAACAAGAATAAATTTAGATTTTCAGTGGAAATGAAATGGCTTCCTTAACAGGACGGAAACGGTAACTGAAAAACAGGACTACATTCAATATCATTAAAATGTGGTCATCTTTTCGTGCAGTGCATAAAATTCCTGACTTTTTTTTTCTTTATCTTCCACAGAGTATTTCTACAACATGTCAAAGTGGCTCCAAAGACAAAGAACAGGGCACATTAAGCTCAACAGCAGATTCACATTAATTACAAACTGGCAAAGTTGTTAGTATAACTCAGCACTCAAAGCCAGGAGTCTGTGTGAATGGCCTGAAGTGCCAGACACCACCTTCTGTTTCCATTGATGGCCACCAGCACAGCCACACACACACACACACACACACGTTCTCATGCACACAATCAAACTGCTCTGCTCTATACACACACCAGCCTCGACTGCCTGGGAGGAATCTCCTCTTACAAACTAACTTTTCCCTCTTTTTTCTTTCTCTCTATTCTTTAGCAACCTCATTATCTCTGCTTGTGTGCAGGGCTGCAGATGTGCTTCAAGCATCTCTGAGGAGTTAAGTTTATTTTTAAGATTAGAATTAAGACAAAGTAAAAGGAAAATACTCCAGAACAAAGTAAAAGAAACAAGCGTGTGTGTGTGTGTGTGTGTGTGTGTGTGTGTGTGTGTGTGTGTGTGTGTGTGTGTTCTTAAGAAGCAAATGAAATAAGACTGCAATGTAGAGGGTGAATTCGGAACATGTGTGTTCTGACAGTAAGGTTATAAAACAGGATTGAATTGGGTTATCTGTAATGAGTAAACACATTTCCCCTTAAAACAGAACAATACTCTAGTTAGGAGTGTTGAAGATGGTTGTTTTGATGTTTTCTGTCAAATAAAAAGAAGAGTTCAGGCAATAAAACAGTTCATATGCTGGACACACTCCAAGAGTATCCTTTTATATTGTTAATAAAGAACAACATGTTTCAATCCTTTTTGCACTTTGAGATACACAAATATTTCTTCAAAGTTTGACAAAAACTCCAAACCAGAAAACACTCATTTGCTTTAACCAGAGATTGTGTTCATTTTACAAGGTCTGTATTGGTGGAAGAGGCTTCGTTCAGTTGGGAAACAATCTGACCGTGTAGACCTGAAGGTCAGTATTACAGGCTTCAATTTTATAATAAATGTGAAGCCATGGCCAGCACCAGCTTGTTAGCTTACCTCGGCAAACGACAGTAAACATCCAGCTGCCTCGTTCCGTCCTCAGATAAAAAAAAGTATTTGGTTTGCCTTCCTCCACAACAAAAGCCTGTATGTACATACATGCTTTAAGTTCACTTTGAATGTTCTTGTTCTACATTTGTCTACTGTTTTTCTCTAATTATATAGTTAGTCATCATTTCAGCTTGCTAAGCATGCATACAGATGGCCCCATGTTTAAAAAGCTTAACCAATCACATGAAGATGTTTTTACATAGTGCTTAATGAGACTAGTGTACCAAGTGGCAGTGGGTGATGGTCATGTGACACATTCAGGCCATCTCTTATTTTAAATTCCAGGTTAATCGAAATTGAAGTTATCGTGTGCTTTGTTGCCCCTGTCTCATTTATATATGGTATTGTCATGATACTGAAATTTCAAACTCAATACAATACCCAGGAAGATATTTGATACTCAATACCATTTCCAATACCAGGGAGATAAAAAAAAATGACAAGTATTTAAAAAGGCATAAAATCCATTTATCAACCTAAAAAACAGAACTCCAGATAAATAATCAATTCAATAAAATGATTAAACAATCAGGGGATGAAAAAAGAGTTGGGGTTAATTTGGTTAAATCACAAAATAGACCATTCTCAGTTCTAAGCTATGTGCAGACAAATGCAGGGTCATAAAATACATAAAGATGACACATAAAAAGTCCTATATCAAATAAAGGCCTGTGTCCACTAATGCAGGCATGTTTTGTTGCCACAAACACTTGGCTTCCGAAATCATAAGAATACTTTTCTCTTTTCATCTGAGTAACACTTCATTTGATGCACTTCTGGGCCCAGGATTGCAGCATTCATAGGTACTGCTCTGTTTAACTTTTTATGGATTTTTTTTAAGGATTTCATCAGAGATTTACATTCATACCTTCCTCATCATCCTCATTCCTCAAAGTCTCTCTATTCTCCATGTTTTGTGCATCCTCAGTTCCATTCTGACCTGCAGGAGCATATTGCTACATGAATTATCTCTTTGATTGCCTGTGTAGGAGGCACACTTACAGTAACGTGGAACCTGGGAACAGGATTTACTGTTCCATATGCCCTCCAATGACATTACCTCAAGTGATGATGATGACAGTCATAAATTGGTCCTGATGGCCTACGACAGATAAAGACCTGCATGGGATTTGTTTGGGCACAATGTTAGCTCACTAGAGCTTCTCTAACATGCCATTTCATCACTTTCAATTAGACCTCTCCTTTATGACGTCTGTGATGAAATATTGCAACAAATTGCATAGTATGCCTGCAACACTGATTATGCCTGCATCCACTGTTTGCTCTTCCATGTTCTCTAAATATTTGGGAGGAATATTCATGGGAATATTCCCCCACTCTACTGTGTTCTGTTCAACCTGTCACTCTCCATCTCCTGCAGAGGCATCACTCCTCATCTACACTGTCATCCCAGTACATGTTCCATTTAGCATGCATTAATCTCACTCAGCATCCCATCATTCTCTCTTGTCTTGCCCCTTGGGATATGACAACAGAAAAACATGCTCCGCTTGCCAAAATGTGCAACGGCTTTGACGCTTAATAGGAACTTATGGCAGCAATCAAATTTTGTATCACTTAACAAATCAGTGTTAAAAATTTAGGGTGAACGAACACAGCCAAAGTGGAATGTTACAGTGTTCCCGCACAGCCTTTATAAACTCATCTCAATTCTCCTGAGCTAACCTTTTGATAAGCCCTGGAGACGGTGTAAATTAAAGACATTAAATCATGATTTGGTAGAGGCTGAGGGTGCTCATGGAGACATCCCCTTCACAGTCTACTGGTCAGGGTGGAGGTGTTGCAGTGGTCAGTGCAGACAGGTCATCCGGCAGCAGTGATGGATGGCTTTCATCAAGGGGCCCGTTGGCTCGCTGGGGAAATGTACATGGAGACTGCTGCCAGAGGAGTTGATATTTATCTACCAGCAGCCCAGCTTTCCACGACACAGGGAAAGAGAGGTAAAGATGTAGAAGAAAGAAGCAAAGGAAGTGGTCACTCTTTACTCATGAAAAACCTCAATGTGCACTGTATACACTTTTTAGAGATAACTGTTGTAGAGAACAGTTGTTACATTTTGAGATGAGGCACCGGTATTGTCTGTTTGACTTTCCACAATATATTCTTATAGACATGAGAAGAAACAGAACCCCTGTCCTAATTCTGCTGCTCCTCTTCTAGCTACAGTTGCTGATCATCCTGTATTTACCAAGATATCTTGTGTTCCAACTGCACTGGTATGTTCCTAGTAGGGTGCCACCTATCTCATGTGTCAATATTACTTATCTGTACTTACAAGATGACACTCAACTGATGTAATATTAGATCATGAACTAATCACATCCACCACATAACACGTCATCCAATCATAGCATGTCATCCACATGCTTCAAATGCACCTATTGCATCACAAGTGCCAAATCCCTCTGACCAACAAATTTAAGAGCCATGGAAGAGACACACTGCCTGTCCTAAAAAAGACACCACCAGAATTTAACTAGGCAAAAGAAATATGGTCAGACCAAATCCTGAAGTGATCAGCAATTACATAAATTTTTGGCCAAATCAAATCGAAGAAAACAACAGTAGACCTCAGAAGTATGCTTTCCAGTGAAAGTAAGAGCATTTCCACATGCACAATGTGGAGGGATCTCAAGGGGTTGGGATTGAACAGCTGTGTAGCCTTAAGAAAACTGCTTATCAATGAGGCTTACCAAAAATTTAAAAAAGGCTTCAGTTTGCAAGGGAGCACAAAGATTAGACGGGAATTAAAGAAGGTCACATGGTCTGATGAGTCCAGATTTACCCTGTTCCAGAGTGATGAGTGCATCAGGGTAAGAAGACCTGCAGGTGAAGTGATGCACCCATCATGCCTAGTGCCTACTGCACAAGCCTGTGGGGGCAGTGTTATGATCTGGGGTTGCTGCAGTTGGTCAGGTCGAGGTTCAGCAACATTAAGGGCCCAAAAAATGAGGTCAGCTGACTACCTGACTATACTAAATGATCAGATTATTCCATCAATGGATTTTTTCTTCCCAAATGGCACGGGTATATTCCAAAGTGACAGTGCCAGGATTCATCAAGTTCAAGTTGTGAAAGAGTGGCTCAAAGAGCATGAGACATCTTTTTCACACATGTATTGGCCACCACAGAGTCCAGACCTTGTTTCCATTGAGAATATTTGGCATGTGCAGTGGTCAGACTCTCCCATCATCAATACAAGATCTTTGTGAAAAATTGACACAACACTGGATGGAAACAAATCTTGTGACATTGCAGAAGCTTATTGAAGCAATGCCACAGCAAATGTGTGCTGTAATCAAAGCTAAGGGCGGTCCAACAAAACATTGGAGTGTGCAAACATTTTTTTGTTGACAACATTTTTTTTTTGGCCACGTAGTGTACAAGGAGGTCTGATCACTACTCTGAAACTGTTTTCATAATTCTACAAATATCACAGTAAAACCGTTTCTTTATCAAAAGCTACTGCATCCCTAATAGAAATTCAAGAGATGTTTTCAGATCAGAATAATGTTCCTACGACATGACACGGAGAACACCTTCCTCTCCTCTTTTGATAAGAAATGCAGACATCATTGGATGAACATGAAACCAATTAGCAGACTCTCAGCAGATTTTAAAGCTCTGATTTAGGGTGATGTACTGTTCTGGTTCTGGGATCCAACACCCTCCACTAAACCTGCCTTAGCCCATGCTGCCATTATTATCCCATGAGGTATTGGGGCACAGGACTGGCCAGCAGCCAGTTACCCATCAGTTAAAACAATTTTGCAGGCTATTTCAGGAAGAGGAGAACTTTCTGGCCATGCCCCACTGACATCAGCTTGTGCGGAAGTTCATCTTCAGCATAATGCAACAAAGTGAGTATTCAGTCCATTTTTTTTATGTGGTTTTTGCCCTGAAAGTCACTATTTAATCCATTTGCAGCCTCAACCAGATCAGCATGTGGTTCAGTGTTTTTTCATTCGATTTGAAAGTACAGCATTTCAAGTATTTTTCTTCAAGTTTAATAAATGGAATTATACAGTCATTTGCAGAGAAGCTTGCATTAGTGGCTCTAATTTGAATTTGTTCAATCCTGATAATAACTGCTTATCTCTATAACCGCTCCTAAATATAGGATCCCTTAATCCTTGATAAGTGTGTAACTCATGCAGGATTGGAATTGCATAGAGTCCAGTATAGAAATACATATGAATAATGTGATGTTAATGAATGGCACCCAGGTTAATAAGACTTTTCAGGCAGCACAGCAGTTTAAAACTTAGAGGAGGCTGAGGCAAGCTGTTATCAGTCTCTCTATTTATATACATAACTTCTGCAATTACAGAAAGTTTGATGGTCACATCAGAGTGGTGGGTTACAGATATTCATATTGAATGACTACTGATAATGGGAATGAACTGTTTCCCATTTCTCCTCATCTGTAAATCTTGAGGATGTTATGTCTGATATTTGTTGCTACTGTCTTTAATCATTTTTTTATACTCAGGACTTTTACTGTTTTCTCCTCTGCAGTTCTTGTAATTGTTTTTCCCGCAACTTGGCCACCAAACTCTGTGACCATTTCAGAACATTAGTTGTGTCACATTGCTTTAAAAAGTCAAATAAAAGTGGCAATTTGCAAACCTCTTTTGAAGGTGACTCCCAAGTCTAATAGACTGACTTCCTAAAATTACACACTTCTTCTGCTGACTTATTTAATCCCTGAATATTCCTTTTTACATTTCTGCTTTAAATATTTTGTCAAGTTGCTGCATGAAATCAGATCTGGCATAAATGTCTCATGACAAGCTTGAAATGAAGATGCACAGAAAATAAATAAAGATGTTATGATGTCAGAATTTTTTTTCAATTTCATTTAAAGAGGGTTGGCAGTGTAATCATGTCATGTTAGTATCTAGATTGACTAAAGAGGCAGACAGGAGTCAGATCATTTCCCTTTGACTTTCTGCAATTTGCTTTTACCTGAGGCATTGCTAACAGCTGCATGTGTTCTACAGTTTTTCTGCAACCAGTGTGAAAAATTACACCTCAAAAAAACTATCAAAGTGAATATGTCACTAATGAGCTTCCAGCAGTTGACAAGCTGCAGAGCAAAGAAAGTTGAGAACTCCTGCATAATCAGCAGGTGCAGTTTTTAGGAAGTCTCATTAATAGGAAGTCAAAGAGTTTTACCCAGTAGGACAAATAAATGTGCCTGAATGAAGATGGCACTAACTTAGTTTCATTTTTACCGCCAAGAAAAGTTAACTTATATGCTCTGACTTCACAAACATAGAGATTTTTTTTGTTGTGACTATGATAAGTAATATTGCTACTTTTGTTAATCAGCAACAATGCAGGAAAAAAAAACATATTTCTACAAGTAAAGCATGGGTCATGACAAAATCAAATGAATTTATTCTGACTTTTGAATTCTGACCCTGAAGAAGGCATGTTGTAGTTATCTGTGAAGAAGCATTCAATGTTGTCTCTTTACCTCATCCAAATTTTAAAAAAAAGTAAAGTTGAGTCAGCTTTTTCAATGTGGCACAAGCCAACGATGGGCTTCAACACTCTTTATGCAACACATTTGAGGGTTGTCACTGACAGACTAAGTCCATGTATTAAACAATCTATAGTCTAAACTGAAGTGAAGAGACATAATCCAATCTGGGGGAAAGAACCTGCGTTAGTCGTGTTGTAGGGCTGGTTGACCAGGAAGAAAACTTCATTTGATAAATTATGTAGATGACTTAAAGAAGTTATGTTTTGTTTCTCTCTCTATCCATCTAAGAGTGACTAGTTAAAAGGCGGGATAATGTAGGGGGAGCAGGTTGTTATGCAAACAGATCATATTTTCTCTAGATCTTCTTCCACCTTGTTGGGAATCAAATTCCCTCAACCAGCCACTAGCTATGCATTATCCCAATGTATTTCATACACCATGTAAAATATCAGTACATGATTAAAATGTATATTTGAGATGAAGACACTACATTTTGGCATTGCAATAAATTGACAGGAATTTTGTAGTTTTTGCCACACAATCTGACTTTATAAAGACTGTAATTTACACATAGTGTATTTTTGTGGTTGTTTTCCCCCTCTTTTATTCAAGTCATGGTTTGGCAAATAGTTGTTTGATTAAGTTTTACATATGGATCCAATGTAAGTCAGCTTCTCAAAAACTTTTATCTGTATGCCATGGACAGAAAAGAAGTGATAAGATTAAGTTAAAATGTGTGCATAGTTTTTGAGCCTCTGTTAAGACACCTAATCAATCTGAGTTTGTGCTCAGAAGAAACCTGCATAGTGCTGCTGCTTTGTCTGCAAGAGAATTAACGCTAAAGCAAATGTAATGCAGTAATGAATGTTATATCAACATCTTGCAAAACCAAAATGAAAGTGCAAAGATGCTGTTAGTGCCAATGTGTCTGAGCACAGCCACCAAGACAGTGTTTGAAAAGGAGGCTGAATTCACTTTCTAGCATGAAAACTGAGCTTTGGCAGCCCACACATGCAGAGAGACAGAGAAGTAGACACACACACACACACACACACACACACACACACACACACACACTCACTCACTTACTCACATACTCACAGAATTACATTTGAGTATAAAGAAAAGAGAGCCAGATAGAAATAACAACAGAAAGACAGTCATGGACATTTTATGAAAGAAAATAGACATCATGCAAAAAAAAAAAAGTAAAACTGAATTCACAGCACAGATATACAAAATGGTTTATTTTTCTTCCATTTCCATTGGATTGTCTCCCTTTTTTATGTTTTAGCTTTACTTTATAATGCTAAAACTATAACCCTAATGTAGCAATGCATTGTCCTCACAAAAAGACTCATAGGTTCCGTATATATGATTTGAGTATACTGTGCTAAATGTGCTGGCTGGTGTGTGTACTGTATGCGTCCATGCTGGTGGGCGGCAAAATTCTGCATTTGAAGCCAGAGAGTCTGCACTCCCACCAACATGATCACTTGACAGGACATGCAAATTTTATCTTCAAAAGGATGTTAAGATCCTCTGAATCTCCATTAACTTGTGTTTTTCTCCCCTAATTATGTCATCAGTGCCAAAATGGCGAGGGCCCATGTTCAATCTGACTCCTCAAAGATTAGAGAGACTGCTGTGAAACCCTGGTGTTACTAATGTTTCACTAAAAGATAATGAGTAACAGAAAATGCCTTTGGCTTTGTAATTTTTCTTTAAACATGGTAAATATCAAATATCAAGCAGCAAAGTTCAAACAAGCATGATGAAGGAAGGACAAGGTGTAAGGACATCTTCTACCCTTCTTCTGCTTACTTTTCTTTTACTTCTTTTACAATAACATCTTTGTATCCTGAAAATCTGCCTTGACTTATAGAATAAAGCTTCAAACATCCCTATACACCTGCCAGTTCAACCCAAGTTAGCTGAATTCAGGAATGTCAATTAAATCAGTACATGCTTACTCCTGAAGTAATACACATATTTCCCTATATTCTCGTCATTTAGAGAGTGACACAATCTTTTTGTTTCAAAACAGCATTAATACCATTAAAATAAAGTTTTGGTCAAAACTCCTGACAACCAATGGGTACAGAAGCTCTGCAGAGTTTGCTGTTACTCCTAGGGTTCATATTATGACACTACAGGTCTCTGAGCCATTCATCAACATTGTGATACCAACAATTTATTTAATCAACATATTAGAATACTGTAATTCTAAATTACTCAGTGAATTGTTATGATTAAGAGAAAAAAAACCTTACTCAGGGGAACTTGTAACAGATTTGTTAGCTTGAACACTAACAAGCTACAGCAGTGAAGCAGTATATCTCTGAAGCCTGTGTCATAAGTGTCACACACATCGCTGATCATTTTATAATCGACTCCGACACATTACTTGCTCTCTGTGTGAGACCTTGAACCTACCCCCTCAATAGCAGGAGGCAATCTCCATAATTTCCATATAGGGAAAAAGAGAACTAGCTATGCATCAAATTCAGCCTCAGATTGCTAAAGCACATATGTCAGCTGTTGAATTTGACACAGATCCAAGGCTTGCCGGCAATGAAATGAGAATGAAGGGTGAGTCAGCCACTGGCCTTTGTTAATTGCATGTCTCACATCGTCCAGGCCGGGACAGTTAATTGGAAAAGATCAAGGGGATTTGCAGTGTTAATGAGCTTCCTGTGAACCCAAGTCATACTTTGGATACCAGAGGAGACTTTAGTATCTCCCACATTCACTGCCCCCTCTGTTAGAACAAAACTTTTCATTTCTGGAGTGATGTGGTCGTGGCCGACTACTACCTCATCTCCTGTCTTTGGGAGTATTGGCTCAAAGGGGAATAGACCCCATTAGAAGAACAGAGAAAAATTAATCATTTGGTCATCTCTTTTATGATGTCACCATATGCTCAACGTGCACGCTTAGAATTTCATGATGCTGGACGTCTCACATTAGAGGATATTTCTATAAATGTTGCTTTTGTTAATGGAAGTAAAGAAAAAGCACAGAAGTAATTCAGTGTCAGAAATGTTATTGGAGGAAAAGCAAATAAGGACATGCACATCCCTGTGTGGAGGAGTATAGGCACCCAACACCACTAATGTGCACATCTTTGGAAAGTCAGTACCCAGTGACATATGTGATGTTTATGTTTTGTGCCAACAGTTTGAGGTAGATTGGTTTATCAACCATTGTCTGAAGCTAAATATGATAGGACCTAAGCCTCAAATGAGTTGAGAAAGAATGGTGCAATTAATGGTGAAGACATTGGACACACAGACTGGTAAATGGGTAAGCAGGAAATTTGGTCACACGACACATGCTGCCTAGGAAGTAAATAAAAATAATTAGGAAAGGATAGAACACAGACATCCTCGAAGCAGAGCAACTTGGCAGATCACTGAGGGGTGAACCAGAAACTGAACAATGGATTGAGTCTGGAATGAATGGCGCGAGACTCAATCAGCTGTCCATTCTGATGTAGAGAAAACGTTATATAATGAAATACATCATTTCAGAAACTTATAAAGAGACAAGTAGAAACCTATTTCCCAGCAAAAAATAGAGGAAAAGGACAAGAAAAATGCTCTTATTTCTTAATTGTGTTTGGACAAATGTCACAGCCATTTTTCCTGACATTGCCCGACACTTTCTAAATTACCCTCACTACTAAAAAGTTCCTTGCAGAATAAAACAGAGTAATTATTCATAGTGGTACAGTGAGGGGCAAAGTTAAACCAAAAAAAAAAAGATAACAAAAAAAGCATGAGAAGTACAACAAATTTCAAGCCCATCCACAATATAAGAGTCCAATGATCAAGTTTTATGTTTTCCTGTCAGAGAATTAAAGTCAGTTGTGACACACACAAACAACACTATTACAGCTTATTTATCCAATCTGAATGGCCATAAATTCACAGTAAGTGTAAGAATGCAGTGACTCGTAACTCCCCAGGGGTAGAGGTGGTCTATGGTAGCCCCTCTAAATCATGCAGCTCTGCACAATCTATCGACAGCTCAGTGTGTCCTCAAACTTCCATCTACATGCTGAGAACTTCTGCATGGGAAGAAAATTAAACAAAGTTCGAGAGAAAGATCGGCTTGAACTATATTCAGATGTTGCCTAAGTTAACTAAGTCTATTTCAATTAAGCACAATTTGTTGAAGCATAAAATATGTAAGAGATAGTGTATGGTGATTGAGTAGTTATGCAAATTAGGACTTGGGGGGGCAGTCTTGACAGAAATGGTATGATTCTGGTTTGATTCGCTGACTTCTGGTGCCTCTGTAAGAGTTTACATGTTTTCCCCATGCATGCATGCGTACTTTTCAGTTTCTTTCTACTATCAAAAACCATGCTCATCAGGTTGATTGGTCCATTAACGATGTATAGAATGGACACCGTGACTCTGCCTTAAACCATCATACTGTTTTGAAGCCAAAAAAATATCATCAGAGGCACCACCAGTCTGCAGCGCGAGGTAGCACAACAGGGAATCTGAGTTGAGCCAGGTGACAAAAAAGGGTTTTTTTTCAAAGTCTAATCTCTTCTCGACTCTAAAGTTAGATGGATTCAGTTTGATGTGATGACAAGACAATTAATAAACATTCTTAAAGAGTTTTGACGAATTAGATTCAAGTTCTTAATAAGGCCAGTGATGAATTCAACCAAAATGTGGAATAAATAAGAATAACATCAGTAATTAGGGTTGCTGAAAAATATACTTGATTAAAGTATGCAGTTAAACTTTTAGAAATTGTTTATCGTGATATTTGATATTTGATTTGATGATTTTTCATTTTAAAATTTTATATTCTTTAAAAAATTAATAGAGCAGGCATTAAGCAGGAATTTTGGAGGAAACATATACAGTACACAAATGTAGCCTGGCAAAGGTAAATCTCATACTAAAATTCAGCTGCAGTGGTGCCATGTAGATAATCTCTAAAGGCTGTTGTAGATAAGGCCTTGTTGTAAATAGAAATGCTTAAAGCAAGCGGTGTACACTCCAAAATAAGAGCTATAAAACTTTACTAAGCTGACCATAAGTCTGTCAGACACAAAGCTTTATTCAGCAACATCACACCTCAAACCTCCCCTAATAAAAACTCTCCAGCTGAATTTGTTTTGCATTCCAACAAGATGCTGACACCAGTCAACAAGACCATAAATCAGTAAGGTAACTACAGATAGGTTGATAGTGCTAATATGTGCAAATACAGGAATGCTGAAAAAGGTATGGTGAGAATCTTGACTTTAAACTTTATTTTGGTTTTAGAGAAGAGTTGAACGTAGCCTATATTGGTTTAAACATGTTTGGCACTTGCACATTAAGTCACAGGAAACTCAACGGAATTTTAAAACTACTGTTGTTTAGGGACGGACAGTTTATGCAACTCAAAGTGATGAAAAGATTGATACAGATATGTTTAAATGTTGTCTAAGATACTGTAAATGAGCTGTCTGTTTGCATACTATTCTGCAATTCACCTGTGCACTCCTGTGTCCTCAGATTGCGGGTTAAATTTCATTTTCTATATAGAGAAAACAGATAGAGAAAGTCAAAGCACAGAAGGAGCCCATGCCCAGAGAAACCATGCAAATTCTACATGGACCCACACAGGATTTGAGCAAGAGCCTTCAGAAGCATCATCACGCAGCTGCTTGACAGATTATGTTACAAGATATTGTTACCACTGTAGGATATTTGTTTATGTTTGTAAGTTAAATAAACTGGCTAATTCGACTGGTTTTTATGGAGTGAACTGTCTGAGTATTTGTTTTGCTGTAAGCTGGTTACTGGCTAATTGAGCCATCTGCTCTCTCTATGACTAAGCACTGCATTAAGAAATATTTTATTCTCTTAACCAAAATAAAGTACCTTTATACTGCCAATTCAAAACTTAATGTCTGACAAAATCAAAATGGACTCTAACACAGAAGTTTCTACTCAAGCTGCAGTATTATTCGTAACCTTCTATCCTAGTGTAGACATGACGTGTATATATTTTCCTGCTGGTCTGTCTGTGACTAATCAGAATCAAAAAAGTGAAGGTAAACAAAAATGTCATCAAAAAGAAGTCCTCCAAAATCTGGTAAAACTATTTTCACGGTGATGTAACTCTGGGAGAGCCAGCTGCCAGTGGGAAAACACAGTGGGCACAGATTGCCAGGACAGTACTGTACTTAGCTTGGTGCCGCTGCCCTAGGGATGGTTGTAGTGGAGAACACAGCACTAATGGGTTGTAGCACATAGACTTGGACGGTCATACAGTACAGCCTCTCTGCTTTGAAATATTCAAGCCAACGCTCTCCCCTGTCTATTAATATTTACTTCAACCAGCCTTTCACACAGGCTGCTCATAGTTGCCAAGGTGCCATTTATGACTATGCTAACATAGTGCCTAAAGTGCTATACAGATGATATTAAAAAAAGGGCAGGGGCTAAAAAGAATTACAACAGAAGAAGCAAATTATGTTGAAAATAATTTTATAAAAAAAACATGTAAAAAGAATAAGATTAAATAGGCTATTGTCTCATCCAATCCAGCTTTGTTTGTATAGCACCCTTTGAAACAGTTACAAGGTGTGTAACAATAAATCAAAACACAAACCAAAACAGAGGTGTGATCTGTGCCCATATTTGACTTTAAATGACAAATGTCAATTGCTCAAGTGTTGATTCACAGTTATAGACTGTAACAAATCAAAATTAATCGTAGTTTTGAAATATTTTAATTTAGTTGTATCTGGAATGTCAAAGTTGAGAAAGCCCGGTTCAAGGGCAAAAGTCTCATATGACTTTGGCAGAAATCCAAAAAATGAATGGTTACAAACATCCGGTTTAAAAAAATTAACATCTTTCTGACAAATGAATGCTACAATTCTGGCAGTGTAGCTAACCCTCAATTCACACATACAGTGAGCGCACTACAGAAGCCACTGCGCTGACTTTAGCTTCCAATCTAGTCAATCATTGCATTCATACAGCACGCACTGCAATCTGTTTCTATCCCAGGCCACTAAAGGCTGCTCACAACTGTTTCACTGCGAGTCCATTTTTGCAGAAACACATCAATCTCAGCAGATCATACCAAATAAAGCACCATGTTCTGGCTCCTGATCTTAAATCTCATCCTTTTCAATTTAAATGTCACTTTCAGTGGCACAGGGCCAGAAGTCATCAGCAGACCAGAGAAACCCAGAAGTCATTCATGGACACCACAAAAAGATGGTTTTTGAGGTGTAAAACTGCATAGGATTCTATATGACACAACACATCCTTTCCATAAAAACACCAACAGTTTGGAGACAGCATGGAATGGACCTGATGAAGTTTGGTGAGTGACAATACATGTGGTTCCCCTGTGATCTTGTTTCCAGCTGCTTTGGAGAGTTGTTGGCTGCACTTTGCTCCAGAGACGGATCCAATGTGAGATGACCTGCGCTAAAGACTGCAGTGCTGAAGGACTGTAGCGCACGCTGTGTGTGTGTTGGGGGTTATACACGAGAATAAAAAGTTTACTGCCAATATAGAGGTGTTAGAAACTGCAGTTCCTGCAGTATCCACTGGAGGCTGGTTGCAGAAGTACCATAAAATCACATACAAAACCATCCATCCATTTTCTACTGCTTATCCTGTTCAAGGTTGTGGTGGTGGGGTACACTCTGGACTGGTCACCAGTCAATCAGAAGGTTTACACTTATAGATAGACAACCTCTGTTGGCACACTCACACCGACAGGCAATTTAGAATCACAAATTGACCTGATGAGCATGGGGTCAGCCGGAGTACGCAGAGAAAACCCATGCATGCAGAGGGAGTACATGCAAACTCCACACAGGAAGGCTCTGACCTGAACCTGGAGAAACAACTGGGTGACATCACAAAGATCAAATCCACATATTATACAGTCTATGGGTGTGCTCAGCCTGTTTGAGGTGCTGGGGCCAAACGAAAGAACACCTGCTGTTTGCCAAGGGGCACTGGCGCACAAACATTGTGATCATCACAGATCTGCCTCTAGCAGCATTTTGAAGACCATTTTGTAAGCGCTTCAGTTTTCTGTCTCTCTTCAGCATTCTGTAATCATAAGGCCTGGCTCCAACCTGTGGAAAAAGTTGGGTGTATAAATTTTTAGGTGGGCAGCTTGGGCAGAAGGTTGTCTGGAGGATAGCGAACAGGAATAGTTTTCCAAAAAGCCCTGAGAAACACAGCAAAAGGTTCATACAAATAAAATGAGGCACAAGTAATAAGAGGAAAGTCTGGAGGTCTTCCCCAAAAAAGTTTGTACATTCAAGTCTAACTTCTTTGCATTCAAATAAGTATACAAGCAAAAATTAGGAGATTGAATTTTAAAAACACAAAGCTATGACTTTTGGGTTGTTTTTGGCCCGTGGACAAAGTTGTTCTGGCAGCTTTGCTGGTTTTGAATGGCACAGGCCAAAGTTTCTTGATGAAAAATCTGATCCTGCAAAAAGGTATTCATTCAGATAGCAGAAATGTGCATAATTGTTCCCCGCTTTTCCCCCTAGTACAAAACAACAACACGTATTATCAAACAGACATCAACACACCTTACATGCATCATCATGTGTTGACCTCTAAAAAATGTGAATGTGAAAACGTTTACACAAACTTCACTTACTACACAATATAAATATATAAGTGCAACTCCCACCAACTCTCAGCAGACAGAAAATGTTTCACTATTACTGCACAAGGCTGCTGGTTCCAGAGTTTGACATTCAAGTATTTTATAGCAATGGGGCTCGTTTTAGAAAGAGACATATATTGCTTCAAATAAATAGTAATGCTTAATTTGTATGTATGCAACACTTGTGCACACTGATGCTGTTTGCTCTGCAGCACAGTTTGTGAACCATTTATTTTTTGTATGCACTCAGTGAACTAGAAGAGCAGCTCATTTTCACAGATTTAGAAGGCACCGAGTTGTGTAGTTCCTTCATGAATTAGGCCTTCAACTTAATAACTTAGCTACAGCCTGTTGCATAACTAAAGATAGACTTGTCTTTCAAGCTACAATGCACAGTTTAAAAACATGGTTCCTCATGCATTGAGACATTTCAAGATAAGAAAGAAATGTGATTGAAGCCTTGAGTCTTGGAATTCTGTTAGAAATAAAGTGTTAAACTGACTTTTAAAGTAATTTGAATATACATCTGAGTTGTTGTGACTCTGCTTTAGAAAATGGAGGCTATGGATTACCTGGAAGCATTTTTGGGCTGCTTTTTTCACTCCCATTATGCTGACATGGGTGACAGATGCCAGCTTTCCTGCCAAAGGCCACATCACTCCTTGCATACCCCTTCCCCTACACACCAACCAGCCCTTATGAAAATGCAGCAAATATGAATTACATCTGTCACAGCTCTCTGGCCCCAACCTAATTAAACAATCAAGGTTTTTGGTTTTGGTTAACAGTCAGCTACCACAGCAGGACAAATTACTCTGAGTCAAGCGGCTTCCGTCATGCAAAGTTCGGAGAATTAAAATAGATGGATTATTTTTCTTGACTCTGTTTCACAATCTGAGGATTGAATATTTCTTCAGCAAAGCAAACTTAATGGTTGGGATATGAAGCAGAGTTACGACATCTAAAGTAAATCTTGAACTTTATGCACACTGTTCAAACCAAATTAAAGATAAATTAACACAGAAGGAATATCAGTCCACCAAGGACTGGTATATTTCCATTTTGAACAACATTTCTGAGTTCTTAAAATCAACACAACTTAATAATGCAGGAGACGAAGAGCATGGCTCTACTAGTGCAGACTTTTCAAAATCAACAGAAACTGTCAGAGTACATATTGTAGCGATTAAATTAAATATTGGCTTGGTTGAAAGGTCAACAAAATCAATATGTTTCTTTTGTGAGAACTTAAATGAACATGTCAGATTTTAGAGCGGTCATGGTGAAGTTGTAGAAATATCAGTGTTACAGTGAATGATAGAGATGAAAGCATAACCCTCACTCTGTGCCTGGAGTAATGAATTAACTCAATAATACAGGCGTGCCTTTTGACATAGAAAAACTATTTACTATTATTTGGGTTGACTGCAGTTCAACATGGTTATGAGGGTTTTAACCAGACTGAACTACACAGACTCGAACTCAGTGACCTATGTTTCCCAGTGTGTGGGTCATTAGAGGGAGAGAGTGGGAGAGAACGAAAATGACGATGAAGGCAGAGAGGCAAACAGTGATAGTGTGGGAGGGTGAGAGAGGGAGGGAGGGAGGGGGAGAGAGAAGACAGTCAGAGCCAGAGAGAGATATTTACTGCAAACAGGCCTGGGGGATTTAATCACAGTAAAACACTGAACTCTTATTGGGGGTATCAAAACATTTTATGGGAGCAGCTGTGCCAAACTGTAGCACCACAACAGTGTCCCAGTCCAAGATAAATCAGCAGAAGTCCTCCAGATCACCTTATGTGCCTCATTTAAACTCCAACTTCTGTGCAGCTGGCACAAAGTGATTTTGGATGTTACATGTGAAAAAATGAGTTATAGTAGTGGACCTCATCAGTTGAGGTGACACTTTGCTTAAATTTAAAAGTATCATTATGTTAATATGCATGTGAACATGGGTGCAACCTCTGTGGCATCACTGATTTATTTATTTTTTTAAAACCCAGAGGATACAACCCCTTTTATGAAGCAGCTCATATTTTCCAATCCCCAAAAAATATGTGCCCCTGATGACATGTACATTGTGTTTACAGAAAACTATAATAATAACAGCAAAACATCTACACAGGAAATTAGGGTGACAATGTTATGAAAAGGTTGCAAACATATTTGTTGAGTCCAAGAGCATGTTATATATTTCTCAGCTGCTGCGAAACACCTTGGACCTGAGCCACATTGAGACCTGGAACATCATGGAAGACAAAGATCCTCATTCATTTTCTTTAAAAAGTCACAATGAAAAACCCTAATCTGCAAAATCTCCAGAATTTTCTTTTGATAACATGAATAATCCACAAATTTTAATAAGAACAGTTATTATAGAGTTTTTCTAGAAGTAAAGATAAGACTTGAAAAAGGTGTTTTATGGCTCGGCTGTGAACACAACTAGTGCAATTTTACTCTCTTAGGGATAAATTCATGACAGCAGATGTTTCAGAGCCTTTGCAGGTAAAGCCATTATTAACATGGCTTCACACTTTCTAGAAGAGACCATTATTTTTTGTAGTTAGGTCAACCAACCCTTTTGATTGTGTGCGGAATAAAATGCCTCCGCCATCGTTCAATGTTAAATCATGTGGCATAACTTCCTAAACAGGTGGCATTGCTTTAAAATTCTGTGATTTGGGCCAACCACATTTGAAATGGATAAATGAATTTTTCCATCTCTCACCCGAAGCTTCCAAACATGCAGGGTTCCAGGGCCAAACTCAGATGGACAGATATGAAATGAGCAACAGATGGCTAGAATTGATGAGGAGAGGAAAACGACACTACTGAGCTGAGCTGGAGAGGCCATCATGATAAACCAGTCAGAGGAGAGCACTCCCCCAAAACAAGAGCCAATATCCGCTCATCACACACAGATTTACTGCAAATTATATATCATCTTAAACAACTTTGTAAGAGCTATACTGGCATGAAAGATTTCCTACAAGATGAAATCATTCTTAATGTTTCCTTCAGTGTTAGCAACTTTAACACATTTTTGCACTTGTCAATCGGGGAAACAAAGTAGTTTATTGATGTTGTGAAGAAAAGCAGATCATGGGATAGCTTTATCCTCATGACTGAAGCACTGAAAGCTAAATTCAGCTGACAAGACTCAAATAGAAATAAAGTTTTATTCACACCACTTCAATTTTTACTTGTTGGTTCATTCTAATGAAACAGTCACATTAGCCAGCATGGGCACTTTATAGAGCGTTTTTCTTGCTCTCAAGCATGAAATGTTGTGTTTTCTTGAAGACAGGTTCTAATATGTAGCTAGCTGAATAATTTTAGGTGTTGTGGTTTGTAAAAATTAGACATGATAGTTTATGTATTACATGCTATTAACATTCAAAGCTTTACAAGTGGAGCAGATTATTTTGTATAATGACATGGGCCTGTGTCCACTAGTTCTGTTTTATGCACTGGTACTGTCCTTTTAAAACAAACACTGTTCATTGTTTCATGTACACTTGGTGTAGAGCTGCCACTAGTGTCTCAGTGTGATTTCCTTTATCTCTTTTTTTTCATTCTATACCCTTGAGGAGCCAGTTGATAAATTCAGAGGTATTACGTTGAAAACACCTTATATCATGCATAAAATATTGATATGCAACTTCAAACAAGTAAATGCTGGAGAAAAGTCACATATAAACACAGTCTACTGTACATGGTCTTCTTATTATCAAACTTTGTCAGGAATGATTCACAGAGGAAAGCTTGGTTCTCTGGAAGCTCACAGCTGAGACTATGAGGAGACCCGTTACCTAGCAACCTCTCCGATTGTCTCATGCTCCAGGTGTAACTGACGTGAAGATGGTAGCCCCGTGTGAACCAAGTGGGTGCTATACAATATCTGAAACTGATATATTTGGTTCGAAAAAATAGTGAGCGAGACAGACTCACTGCTGGTTTAAGGATTCAAAGTCTGAGAGAATAGCGCGTGCTGAGGTTTTTTCCCTGGTTTCACATTGACCCATCAATCAAGCTTCTTCCCATCTCTCTCTACACATTACCATCTTGTGATCAATGTTGTAATTTACACGCAGCACCACACTGCACTCCAATATAACCTTCTTTATTACTGTAAGTTTCTGTTTCAAAGCTGACAGCTTTGCAGTAAAAAAAAGGGCATCTACAGGTAGGTCCATGCAGTAGAAAAGCTGTTGCAACAGCAACTCAGCGACATTTCCCAATTAATCTCCACAGAAAAACCTGAAACATTTTTGTGGCATCAGTAGATGTGCAAATCAAAGCATCAAGTTTACACACCAAAAAAATGCAAGGGTGTAGATTTTCCTGTCCAAAAAGATATCAAAAAACAATAACGTACTTCATCCTTCTCCATCTGCTATTGTTCAATCCAAAATTGTGTTCGAAAATTGTCATTATAGTGAGGGAGTAATGAATTTTGAACAACTTAAGCTGTTTGCTTTGAGGATCTATATTGAGTGACTTACTTTGCCAACACAAATATCTAAAAGTGAGCCTCTTGAAAATGGATATTTCTCTTGCAGTTTGCATATAAAGAACCAAATGTGAACAATAAAATTTAAGTTTGGAAGTAAACATCCTGAGACATTGCTTTGTATTTTTGCTTTTGTCATAAGCTAAGTCAATCTGTTTGGTCTGGCTGGTTATGGACACTGATCAAGTTCTGTTAATAATCCAACAAATGTCCGGTATTTCACTTAATACCCCTCCATTCACAGAAAACCATGACTCATCATTTCCATTTAAGTCTTTCCCTCTTAAAACAGTAAAGAGGCACGAATGACAGAACACCAAAGAAGTATCTCTTAAGACACAGCATAAACCGTTTGAACTCAGGCAGTAAATATGTTATCCACCATGGACCACTACTCATCTTCAGAGCCAGATTAACAAACAGGTTTTCAAAGGCCATGGTAATATTTTGTTTTTTGGCTCCAATTCTTACTTTGTCAAACATGAACTCACAAGTGTCATTATATGAATGGCAATGTGTCCTGGTTGCTGATGGCAGTGGCTGCTGACCTGTGATGTTCTGAACTAGCTAACTTGAATGTGGTAGAGTGAATGCTGATAGTGGGAAAAAAGAAGGGTTATGGCTTTATTTACTGTCCACAGCAAAGTATGGGCTAAGCTGCAAATCACAAACAGTGTTTTTATAAACCCCCTGATAACAACTTTCTACTACCCCTTAAGTTGTGTATTTATAATGATATCATCACTCTCTATTCCAAACAGTCATCCCCATCGTCAGTTATATTTGATACAATAAGAGCAATGAGTTTTGATCCCTGGGGGATTCTTCTTTAAATGGCTCCACAAATACCTCGGCCAAGAGTCTGTTCATTTTGGTGAAGTGGGTTCTAGACAGAGCAACTATAGGCTCCCGAGATAGAGAGAGAGAGAGAGAGAGAGAGAGAGAGAGAGAGAGAGAGAGAGAGAGAGAGAGAGAGAGAGAGAGAGAGAGAGAGAGAGAGAATGGGGGTTGGGGGGTTTGGGGTGGTACTGATAGGATGTTGGCCAAGGCCTGGGAAACAGTGCCACCTATTGATACCACCTCCTAATATTGCAGCTGTTTGTGTTTGAGGGATTCAAAACACAAACTGAGTCTGGAAAGTTGCAGCTCTCTTTCACGTGTGTCAAGTCCTCTAACACAAAAAAAATGTAGTATTTATCTAGCATTCTATGAAAAATACTGTCATGAAAGATTATCAAGCTAAGCATGCCATACTTGGACTGAAAGGAAGCACTTTCAGAAGCACTCATCATGTCTATTTGCTCTATTTTACTAGTAGGACTTAGTAAGACGGTAAATTGGTGGGCATTTACAGTCTACATACCCTGGCAGAATTTATGATTTCTTGGCCATTTTTCAGAGATTATGAATGATAACACAAAAACTTTTCTGTCACTCATAATTAGTGGTTGTTTACTCTTTTTAAATCACAATAACAACAGAAACTACCATAATGACCTTGATCAAAAGTTTACATTCCTCAGTTCATAATACGATGCATTTCCCCCTTTAACATCAATGACAGCTTGAAGTCCTTTGTGGTAGCTGTGGATGAGGGTCTTTATTTTCTCAGATGGTAAAACTGCCCATAGTTTCAAGCACAAAAAAAAACTGCAGTTCCTTTAAATTTTTGGGCTGTCTTGTGTGAACAGCAGGTTTGAGATCTCCCCAGATTGGCTCAATGATATTAAGTCAAGAGACTAAGATGGCATCTCCAGAACCTTCACTTTATTATGCTTAATGTATAACCAATATCACTTGCTGGAGGGAATGAGTGGTGCTATGGAGCAGTTTTTGTGCCAACACAAATACATTTTGCACCATCCCAAAATTTTGAGACAAGTTTTTGTGATTTTTGCAGGACGAAGTCTCTGTAGTTCTTTTATTTGAAAAATGACAAAGAAGAGGGATAACTCACTGGGCTCCAGTTGGGCTCTTGCACCGTTTCAGAGTAGGGTTTGAGTGCTTGATTGGCTGTTTGATCATAACTCTGATTGTTAGCTGCCCTAGATAAGATCCTCAATACAAATCTCATATTTTTTGTAGTCTTACCAACACATAAAACATTTGTACAATTCATTCAACTGTTATTTGATGTATAGGATTGGATTTTTTTCTCTCAAAAGAAAAAGAAAGCAGTTCAAAGCTTTTGATGATTAAGAGAAGATTAATTCAGCAGTTCATCGCCTTTGAAAACAGA
This sequence comes from Thalassoma bifasciatum, assembly GCA_008086565.1. Classification (NCBI taxonomy): domain Eukaryota; kingdom Metazoa; phylum Chordata; class Actinopteri; order Labriformes; family Labridae; genus Thalassoma; species Thalassoma bifasciatum. Next base: position 1,833,355 of record RPOG01000005.1, read on the forward strand.
CGGTGTCATTATAGCTCACTTACATCACACAGTTACTAGATCTAGAAGATTTAGAATGTGATGATTAATACATAAACATAAAGGATCATCTGATGTATCACAAGGTTCACATGGATCCTTTTAGTTCCACAGTTGTACACTCGAGATCAGACATACTCACATGAGAGTCTGAACTTACAGACAGGCTGTGACATCACGGAGGTCTGTAGGAGTGTTTGACAGGATTAGATGAGAAAGGACTTATTCACTGACACCATGGTTGATATTCACAGTGAAAGACAACCGTCAATGCCCAACTGCTCACAATGCTAATTTCTGACACATCTCTGTGAATTTTGATGCCAGATCTGTGGTGACATGCAGTGACCGGTGTTACTGTGCATCACAGTCAATATCGGATAAGGCTGTTATAGCACAGTTTATACTTGTGACAGAGTCATCAGCATGTAAAGGCTCAGTCCTCTGCGGACATACTACAAAGTTTGCCATGTGCAGTTTATGTTGCAGGTTTGTGAGTATTTCAACTGCTGATAATGGTCATTAAATCACCAACTTTGTTCAATTTATAAGAACACAAGCGATTCAAGTTGTTTGAAAGAACACACAACCGCTAGATAATGTAAAGGGAGGTACTGTGCAACCATGGCAGGATATACTTTCTTTTATTTTATTATCATCAGGTAATGTTGTAAAAACTCTTTATAAATTACTTATGCCCAATTAAATCTGCAGACTCAATAGCTGTTAAACTTGCAAGCGTGTTATATGGATTATCCACATACCACAAACTAACAAATAAGAAGTCATTCATCCACCATTTGGTGACCTTTATCACATTTTTATTAGTGCTTACTGAAGCATTAATAGCACTTAAAAGGAGAAGAAGTTTTGTATTGATTATTGTTGGGAAATTCTTATAATTGTACTCTGGCATTGCGCATGCTACACATTGCTGAAAATTGGCTGATACACACACACACACACACACACACACATACACACATACACACACACACACACACATACACACATACACACATACACACATACACACACACACACACACACACACACACACACACACATACACTAATGAAGGGCATGCTAGCTGGCATGTGGATGAGCACGCTGAATAGTCAAGGGTTTGATGCCTTGTTCAGGAAGTATGGCATCCCTACAACTACTGGTTTTAATAGTTTAACTATGTACCTTCTGACACCTGAACCTTTTTCTTGCAGAAAGAAACTGTATTTTTTTTTTGCAGCATTTAAAGCCTGTGTAAATGGTGCCATTTAAGAGGCTTATACAAACCTTTTTTTTCTGATCTCAGTCGTTTGCTTTGAAGCATTTAATTTCCACATGTGCAGCATCATTTTTTACTCTTTTCATTGCCTGTAAACCATTATGTGGCACAATAATACCATACCTTAAGCACACACCTTATGACAGCAGGAGATCAATACCCATGCACACAGCACTTCTGCCTTTGATGGGTCAGTGCATGCAGCTTAGCCTCTCACAACATTAAGGCCACAGGGCCAGAGACTCTCTGAGGAAGAGAAGCAGGATGTCTTGGATGAGATCAGGCCAAAGCAATGCTTCACTCTGACATGTGTCAGCCTGCATTAGTTTTGATTGTTCAGTGTGATGACCTCTCCAACCATTTCTACCAGCGACGGATTATCAGCGCTATTAATGTCCACATGTTTCTTTGCTGGCAGAGTATGTTATTGATCAAAAATGTGTCTTTCTGCTCTCTGAACCACTCAATGAGAGAGGTGTGTTTCATGTCAGATCAGGGCCAAAAGGTGTAGTGACACATAAGAGCAGTGGGCGGTTTGATAGAATTTTGTGTGGGTGAAAGTACAGGGAAGCGTGTGCAGTACATGCCTGCTGTTATGTTATATTTATCAAAACTCACTGGCTCGACTTACACTGCATTACATTTTTTTATTCCACTATACCTTTCCGTTTAGGGTCTACCTGCCCTACAGCTTTATAGACTTCACTCTTCTCCATCCAGGTCATTTCCCTGGTGGAGCCAAGATATTTTTTCTTTTCCTGGTACAGGAATCTGAAAACTCCTCTCATTAAGACATACCCCATGTCACCTTCGCTTCACTGATTCATGTCTCCACACTCTGCTCTCTTCCTCCTATAGACTGCCACAAGTGCTTCCTCCTTCCCTTTGCTGTTATTTATATTTATTTTCCTGCTGCTTCTCTCCATCACATATATACAGATTTTTGAGATGCTTAAGGGTATGTGTGTTCTGAACTATGGGAATTATGTTGGTGATGATAAAAGAGGAAATATACTGGTCTATTCCTTTAGAATTAATCTCAAGAAGTAATTTGAAAAATGAAATAAGAAGCTAACACTTCCATTCTTGATATACTGATAGTCTAATATCCAAGCGCTCAAACTGACGTGAGCTATGGAAAGTGAGGGAGCTCCATCTAGTGGTTATAAGCAAAACTGTCCTTTTAAAAGTGAAACCAATAATTTCTAGCACAAATACACATTTAAATCTGAGTACTTATTTTCTATGTGTTATTCAGATCCCACACACCCACTAAATATCTTTACATTAATTTTTTTTTTTTTTACCTATTGATAACAGAATGATTTGATTAATCCTGGAAATTGTTGGACGTTGAAGAATAACTTAAGAAGGACCCAGGCTTGATCTTCTAACTAAGGCCCAGCACTCACTCATCTTCTGATGTCTAGTGTATTGAGTTCCTCGGCATCTTATAACAGAAAGGAACTGTACACCAAAGTTGTTCTTTATTATTTTCACAAAAGAGGCAAAAGCATTGTGCCAAATGAGGTGTGTATTATCACATCAGTCAAACCAAAGATACTTCAGTTTGGTAAAACCATCTTAAACTTAAAAATTAAATTGGTTATGCTGATATGGTTTAAATTTCTTGCTGAATTGTACAAATAAGGAGAACGACATTCAACCATAACTTAAGAAGTACATATACAGCCTGGTAAAATATTTTGTGAATAACAATTGATTTCTGCCAAAAAACTTCATGTTGAATATTCTATTTTGCAGGTGTCATTCAGGCTTTAAGCAGGAGCTTAGCTATCATGTGTTTTTAGTCTGGCTTTGGATTAAAGTATGTGTCAGCTGGCCAGTGCAAGGACTTTCCCACTCACATATCTCAGCCAACGGACTCCTGATTTGACTCTGTGACTTGGGTAAAACTTTCCCCTCAATTTGTGGGAGTTATTTTTACATGCTACAAGCGACATATTTAAAGAAATGGTCCTAGAAAGTATTACAATTAACACTTCATTATTCATGTCCCTTTTAAAAAAAAAGCTATGAAGCACATTGGTTGTGTTGAAGCTGCTCTTTCGACCTCCTCCTTCTTTTACGTTTCATTACATCTGCAGCCACACAAGTACATGCGGCCTCCACTCACTTGTAGCAGCATGCTAGTTGACCTGGCAGCAATACATTTAACAGAATGTGAGAGAACTGGGTCAGTGTTGGAAAGTATAGCCCTGCAGAGTCTCTGCTGCCAAATGGTTTAAAACCTGAAATGACCTGCTGTAATTCATTTTGTCTTGGTTGTCAATGGATGGCCAACTTCATTTCAGAAGATTTCTAACCAAGCTACATTTGGCGGACGTCATTATCTTTTATCACAGCAAAGTATTGGAATGCTTTCTGTATATTTCCTGCTGTAAAGCTAAGAAGTAGAAAAAGAAATTACTGCTGGTTTCTCTTCTGCAAAATACCTCTCTTTTCTATGGCTAGAGGTAAACTTGGTGAACTTACAGTCGCAGTGAAGGTGTCTCACTTTTATTATGTTCACAAAGTTTCTACTGTTCATGGCGAGAATGATTTAGTCTCATTATGTTCCCAGAACGTTTTGTGCACCGTTCCAAAGCAAATAGCTTCTTTTAACAATCAGCTGTGACAGTTTCATATTGTCACAGGACAGGAAGTGTTAATCATTTATTCTTTATACTGTTCATCAATATTCACAACATGTGCCAATTCTGCAAATACAGCAGAGTTATTTACTGACACAAACTTGTCAAAACCATGGACATCTAGAGATAATATGGTTCTATAGGACATCCAAATATTCACATTTCAAGTCACATTTTTTAAGTTATATTGCCAGTACTTGTAAATGTTTCTGTCTCTCTTTTGTCCTGTGTGTTTCTCTGCACCCCTCTGAGACCTCATTAAAATAAAAGGGGTTTTATGTCCATGTCATCCTAGGAGCGATGTTGTCAGAGGCAACAAATCCTTATAGAGTCTCCAAAGGCAAATTGGTCCCAGGTGAGGACCCAGACAGCAAGAATAGTATCTCGGTATCCAAAAGGTTGCCTTGCCATTTGTCAGTATGGCCAATCCCCAAGGTTGAACAAGAATTCAACAAGACAATTAATGAACAAAGACATCTGCCATGTCTGATCTAAATATGAGTGGTCTTTTTGTCATACGACTTTCACACCAGTGGTAAAGTGTAGGAAACAAGACTTTAAAGAACTGTACTCCTCTAAATCCCAAGAAAAAAAAATGTAATATTCTGTTACAGAGATGGTCAGTTGGAGTTTTGACCTCTAAGTCTGTGTAGCATCCACCAAATTTCCATTGGTTGATTCAAGTTTCACAAAAGCGAACCTTAAACCAGATTAAGTCTATTGAAACCTGGCCTTTTTTTTGATACCTCACTTGGGCGCTCCAGGAAATTTATTATTTTGAACCAAAATGCAGTTTTAGTGTGACTGCTTTACTGTAAATTACCTGGATCATAATAGCAGCCATCTAATCTGGTGTGACAGTCCAACACCTTTGTGATTTGGTTTCTTCCTTGTCCCTACTTCTGCTTTTGATTAGAATAAGCATGAACATAGATAGAGCCCCAAGGCGCAGCACAAAGGCTGAGAATAAGGTGACCTCTGGATTATATGTCTGCTCTTTGCCAATAATATCACAATGTGGGCTTCATACAATGAGGCGGTTTATGGCCAAGTGGGAAGAAGCTGAGAAATTATACAAAGGCCTGCAAGTCATGAGGCCATGATACTCTGACATGCTTTTTGGATTGCATGCAGTTCAAGTTTCCATGTGATGAAGTCTACTAGTTAATTCCTTGCAGCAGTAACAGACATTTTTACAAGTGAAGTGAAATACTAGGCATGTCGTCAGTTTTTCTCCTCATTCTCTATTTTTTTTACATCTTAGACTGTCACAATTCTGAGGAAGATGGAGGTGAGGCTTCGGAGGAGCAGACAGCTCCAGCAGTGTCCATGACGTTAGAAGTTGATTCATGGCTCTTTATAACCTTTAATGCTTGATACGTCATCCATCCATTTTCTTCTACATACCTGGGGTTGGGTCGCAGAGGCAGCAATCAAAGCAAATCAGCAGCAACTTTTTCCGTAGTTGTTCCCAGGCTAACAGAAATATATGTTGTTTCCATTAGGTGATGAGTCTCCCCAATCTTCCTCCCTCTCATATGTAAGATCAATAATCCTTTTTTAGTTACTTAATCAAATGCTGCTTATAACAAGGATAATGAATTGAATTGAAAACATTTTTCCATGTCATGTAACTGTAGAATGTAAGCAAACCCATCCACTTGATAGGTGTTCATTGGTGAACACAAGAGGGCAGACAAGCACATTTTATACCTCCAACGTGTTCATTACATTGGGCAGGGACCACAGAAACTTTTGTTGTACAGGGCTCATTATCCTGTCGTATCAATATGACTAATGCCTATAGGCTATATAGGCCATTTGTTAATTACGCATGCTTGACTCTCTAGGAGAGAGCTGAACGCTGGAGTTAAGAGGGCCAAAGCCTCATATGCTCAGAAGATACAGGGACATTTAACTTTCAATGATCCTCGGAGTATGTGGAGGGGCATAAAGTGCATCACAGACTATAACATCAGAGGTGCACAATGCCCCAGGGACCCCTCTCTGCCGGATGCTCTCAACTCATTCTATGCCCGCTTCAAGGACTCAAATACCTCTCCCAGCAACAGACTCACCCCTCCACCAGGAGAAGAGCCCCTCAGCGTGACTGCAGCAGAGGTGAGGAGGACCCTCCGGAGGATCAACCCACGAAAAGCTGCTGGTCTCGACAACATCTCTGGGTGGGTGCTTAAGGGCTGTGCAGACCAGCTCGCTGAGGTACTGACGGACATTTTTAACACCTCCCTCACACAGGCAGCTGTCCCCACCTGCCTGAAGACGGCAACAATAATCCCAATTCCCAAAACCACCACTGTGACAGGCCTGAATGACTATCGGCCAGTAGCCCTCACCCCAATAGTCATGAAGTGCTTCGAGAGATTGGTCATGGCCCACATCAAAGACTCAATCAGCACCACAGTGGACCCACACCAGTACGCCTACAGGAAAAATAGATCCACAGAGGATGCCATCTCTTCTGTGGTCCACACAGCCCTCACCCACATAGAAAAGAAAGACTCTTACGTCCGCCTGCTCTTTGTGGATTTCACATCTGCCTTTAACACCATCAGACCACAGACTCTGACCCAAAAGCTGTTCTCACTCGGACTGAGCTCCACCCTGTGCAACTGGGTCCTAGATTTCCTGACAGACAGGCCGCAGTCTGTGAGGATCCATGACGTCTCCTCCTCTCCCATCATCCTCAATATCGGCTCCCCCCAGGGCTGTGTGCTGAGCCCCCTCCTGTTCACCTTGCTCACATATGACTGCTCAGCGATAAGCCCCAGCTGTCTGATTGTGAAGTTTGCAGACGACACTGCTGTGATTGGACGCATCACAAACAATGACGAGTCCGACTACAGGAAGGAGGTGAAACACCTGGAGGGCTGGTGCAGAGACAACAACCTCTGCATCAATGTGAAGAAGACGAAGGAGATGATCGTGGACTTCAGAAGGAGCAGACATCTCCTCCCTCCCCTGCACATCGGAGGAACAGTGGTGGAAGTGGTCTCCAGCTACAAGTATCTGGGCGTGCACATCTCGGACGACCTCACCTGGAGCACCAACACTTCCTCTCTGGTCAGGAAGGCACACCAGCGGCTCTACTTCCTCAAGAGGCTGAGGCGCGCCAGACTGGGGAGCTCAGTCCTGACGGCGTTCTACAGGTGTGCAGTGGAGAGCATCTTGTGTTCCTGCATCACTGTGTGGCACGGCAGCTGCTCTGTGGCAGAGAAGAAGGCTCTGCAGAGGGTAGTGAAAGCGTCACAGAGGACTGTGGGATGCAGTCTTTCAACTACCACAGACATATACTCCTCCAGATGCAGGAAACGGGCCTCCTGCATCATGAAAGGCCCCACCCATCCTGCACATGCTCTGTTTGTCCCGCTCCCCTCAGGCAGGAGGCTGCGGAGCATCAAGAGCAGGACTACCAGACTGAGGAACAGCTTCTTTCCTGAAGCTGTGAGACTGTTGAACTCTGGTGGTCCCCTTTAGTGCCCCCCCCGACAAATGAACACTGCAATTTTTGCACAGTTAATTATTTTATTCTGTCTATTTGTTAAAAAGGCTGGTTGGTTGTGTTCTTCTTTTATTCTCTTTTTTATTGTATATTTGTATATATTTATTATTCTCATTTCTATGATTGGGCTTGCTCCGGGACCAGGGTAACCTAATTTCGTCCCACCCATGTTTTACATGGGTTGAATGACAATAAAACTCCTTGAATCCTTGAATCCTTGAATTTTTTAGAGAATATGAATGATAAGACAAAAACATTTCTTTCACTCATGGTTAGAGGTTGGGTGAAGCCATTTATTAACAAACAACTGTGTTTAATCTTTTTAAATCACAATGACGACAGAAACTACAAAGATGACCCTTATCAATAATTTACATACCCTAGTTCTGAATATTGTGTTCATCAGTGACAGCTTGAAGTCTCAGGTGGGGGAGCTGCTCATTCTTCTTGGCAAAAAGCCTCTACTTCCATTAAATCCTCAGGATGCCTTGCATGAATTGCACATTTGAGATGTCGCCAGAGTGACTCAGTGATTTTGAGGTCAGGAAACTGAGATGGCCACTCCAGAACCTCCACTTTATTCCAATGTAACCAATGGCGGGTCGACTTGGCCTCCTGAGCACAACTGTATCTTTCTCAATTGCTCCGTTGAGTTAAAAAAGACAGTGCTTATTCAGCCTCTGTTTTACACAAATGTAGGACCATGCACAACACAAAACAGAGCTGTGAGGAATTTCGCTTTTATTATATTCCCCTCTACAAGAGACTGTAAATGACACATGCAAATTTAGCCATAAAATGCTCATACTATCGCTGGTTTGAAAATTATGGTCGTGGTAACCTTGTATATTGGACTAAAACCACCATAAGAAAGCTCTTTATTGCACTTTTGGAAGTAAGAAATCGTTTACAATGTGCTTCCTAAAGATTTTTCCAATACTTTTTTGGTTATTTCTCAGGCTGAATATCTTGTCTCTTGCATTCTTTTGCACCTCATGTTAATTTTTGTTTATGTTTTTCCACTGTAGTGCTTTGGACCTAGCTGAAGGTTGTTTCAAATACCCTTTGGTGGAGCAGTATCTCAAAACCAAGCGCTCCTCTCACTCTCTTGTGGTGAAGTATTTGTTTTGTTGGGGTTTGACTTTGCTGATCCTCCTGCTGGCCTGCATCTACCTTGGCTACTACATCCGCTTGGCCTCCCTTACTGATGAGTTTTCATGTGACCTGCATACAGGGGTGCTGAGAAACAGCAGTGCGATACCATCCGAGGTGCAGTGTAAGCTTGTTGCCGTGGGCGTCTTCAGGTTGCTCAGCTACATCAACCTGGTGGTGTATGTGCTTCTTGCTCCCCTGGTGGTGTACGCTGCTGTGAGACCAGCTCAACAGAGCTCTTCTTTTCTCCGGCCTTACGAGTTGCTGCCAGGCTTCGGCACTTTGGGTGTTGTCATGGCTATCTACAACGACCTCAGTATCTATCTGCTGTTCCTGAGGGAGAACCTCAGCGAGCTAAAGTCATTCAAGTGTTTGCAGGTGGGTCACAGCAGTTCAGATTATGTAGATCAAGTATATCACTGTTGAAATGTGTTAAGATGTGTTTGCTGTCACTTTTACAACTCTGTCTGAATATGAATCATGTCTATCCTGAAGGTGCTTGAGTTGTTGCAAGAGGCTGACGATGAGGTGTTCGACACCATGTGCCTTCTCCAAACTCTGGGTCAAGTGAAGACTGATGTGCTAGACAGCAAGAAGACATGCCCGTTCAAGATCAACAAAGAAGAAACTAAATCTGAGGCATAATTCCTCTAAGGAGAGGACCAACATAAGGTCTTCTCATGGACAGTGTAATAAAAATGAAGTCAGTATATGATGGAGTCAACCTTCAATATGCCTGTTTCTCCTCCAGATGCCTTTGCCTTGTTTACAATCAATCGTCATGATGATAGAATAAGCGTTGCTGTGGTGCAGAAAGGAAATTGACCAATAATGCACTTATCTTTGTTTGTGGTTGAGTTGAGCTGTTTAAGACCTGAAACAGTCTTTGAAACTCTATAGAATAACAAGCAGACATTATACCTCACAGACGCCACAAAGGCAGGACTAAGTCTAAAATGACACTTTGTTATCCTTCTAATACAGGTCAAAGTCACTGAAATTTGTGCATGCATTTTTTAGAAGCTAAAGTTCACTTCAAACCCTCAGGAGTCTCCTAAGATTAGTTGAGATCTCTGTAAAGTTGAGTCAAGAAAATAGAGATGTTGTGAATGACTAAGAGGTGATCTTCCAGAATGGGAATGAAGCTGCGGAAACTCTTGGAAACAGTTTGGCCACAACTGTGCAATGTAACTGTTTCTGGACTGATGTACAGACTCACGATTTGTGTGTGTGTGTGTGTGTGTGTGTGTGTTGACAGTAGCAATAGGCACTCTGATGATTCAGGCAGAAATGAATGAAGGTTTATTTGTAATGTCAGTTATTATCAGTTGAGTATTAAAGAATGCTATAACCTATTTCTGGGGGTCTTTAATTATTCTAACACCTTTCAATCAGCCTATCAAACATACTATGTTTAAATCTTTCCACACGAAAACCAAATAAAATTTAATTCTGAAAACATTTTTCTTTTATCTCATAAGGAATAGGGAACACCAAAACACTAAAAGAAGTATCCAACAATCAAGTTCTCATAAATTTTGAGGGTTTTTACCTGGGTCACGTTGGATCCATAAAAAGGAGGCATAAACGTGTGTTTGTGTGATTCAAACATTTGCAAACTAAATGAAAGCTGCCAACAGTAACAATGTACATTTAATGAGATGTGGAAGAATGTTTTTCAAGTTTGTTTTATGTTAATTTAAATTAGACAAACACTTAATCACATTTTATATTACAATATTTCATTGAAATTATCACATTTAAAATTTCACTTCTGGGATCAATCAATATACATTTTCATTTCATCACAAGCCAGAAGTTCTGTTTCATTCTACTTCAAACTATACAAAACTAAATCACATTTTATATTACAATACTTCATTGCAATTATCACATTTAAAATTTTACTTCTGGGATCAATCAATATATACATACATTTTCATTTCATCACAAGCCAGAAGTTTTGTTTCAGTCTACTTCAAACTATTCAAAACTAAATCACATTTTATATTACAATATTGCATTTTGAGTCATTACATTTGCAATTTCACTGCTGTGATCAACAAAGTTTACATATCATCACAGGCCACACAATTTCTTCTTTGACTGGTGTGATGAAATAAGATTATAGTTTGTTCTTTTCATCATTCACTGTGTTGATAGGGATGGAGCTGGTCCAGTGTTCACCACTGCAGATTTAAAGCTCTCCTGGTCATATACGTCCTTCAGAGTAGAACGGTCGTAGGCTTTCAGTGAAATAATAAAAAATTCATTAAAATCTTGTTCACAAAGAAGTTTTTTTTTTTTAGCTTTATCATTCTGTACCTGGCTGCTGTCCTCCAGAGCCTGCATAATAACTGCGACCACCAGGTTCACCAGCACAAACTGGGCTATGATGACAAAACTGGTGAAGTAGAGCGGAGAGACCCAGCTCAGGGAGCTCACACAGTCAGCGTCACCTGGACGGCACTCCCTCAATGTGTCCTTAAAAGATAAAAAAGAAGGTTATGAGATTAAAAAACTTAGAGTTTGAAGCACCAAAGATTCAAAAGCAGAAGAAACTGATTTTCGAAAGTAGCACAGAAAGTTTGCAAGGACTTAAATTGGTCTCAGCTCAACTAAAGGAGTTAAACTGTGCAAAACCTTGATACAACTTTTATGCCAAGGAAGCAAAAAGCACTCTAGTCTCTAAAGTTAGACTGGTCAGCATGTTTAAAGGGACTCTGTGGACTGTTTGGGTAATCTTGAAAAAGTCTGATATCTAGATATCTGCCTGATTATAATTGCAAATTTAAAATGAGATTATCGGCGCTAAAACAAACTATTTCTACATAGTAATTCCTAGCTTCCAGATTGGGTTGGACAGGACACGAGGTGGACTGATCTATGACATTTCAAAGTCTCTATGACATTACAGATGAAGTTTAGCAGTGAAAAGAGGGATCTGAGTTTTTCCTCCGCTGAAGATGATTTCTGTGATTTATTTTGTAGTAACAGTAGTGGACACTGGAGCTGGACTGTCTGACAGAAAAGAGACAGAAGAGCAGACGTAAGCTAAACAGGAGAGTGATAGAGCACATGCTCAAGGTTAAAACACTGGTTAAGCTGTTTGTAAAAAAGGTTAATTCAAACTCACATGCAGCAATTATACTGCAGTGGTGCGTTCAAACTTGTCAATAAAATGAAGGGCCAAGTTAAGTTTGCTCTGCTTGGTAGATGAGCACTGGCAGGATCTAACCACGATTAAGCAAACGGTTCATGTTAGGGATTTATCTAAGAGTACAGGTCTGTGAGTAGCACCTAAACTTTGGCACAAACTCTCAAAGCTTGCTTGTTGTCATATTTCAAACAACAGCCCTACATAACTGTCAGTAAATAATATGTGTTAGGGTAAAAGAGGGTGAGTGATTGGGTCACCACAAGTGCTTATCTCTCTCAGTCAAGACAGTCCTGTGGAGGGGGGGTATCGCTTTGAATATACATAAATTATAACGGTGCTGTGTATCGATGGTTTGTATGACTCTGTGGTGGCACTGATCAAAAACAAGTATGAATCTGCCCACAACTTAACACAACCCTGCTGGAACGAGACCAATTTGTTTCTAAGATGAAAAAAGGGCTGCAGCTTACGTCAACATGTAGACAACAGTTCTTCTTTTTACTGTTTGCTTTGAATAAAACTATTTAAGAAGAGCTGGTGACCATGTGCATACTTTCAGAATCCCGCTCCAATTATCTCCAGTGCAGACTTTGTAGAGAGTAATGAGGGCGGATCCAAAGTGCTTGAAGTTGGAATACCGATGTAAACCCAGGCACGGGTAGTTCTCTGTGCACTCTGATTAAAATAGAGAGAAACAAAGGACCAGGCACTGATTACTTGAGGTGGTGTACTTGTTGTTACAGCATTTATCCCTTTTAGAATATAACAGGCTGAACCAAAATGAATTAAGTGAAGTCTCGCTGCTTCATTGCTTCTCTTGGCAACTATTAGGAAAAATGTGACACGAGGTTGATGTGTTGAAGTGTGTGTGTAACTTACCTAGCTTGCCAAACAGCTCCACCCCCAGTGCAGCATAGATGAAGAAGAAAAACATAAAGAGGAGACAAATGTTTCCAACCTGGAATCCAAATGTATGTTAGATTTTCTGCATAAAATTCACTATAAGGTCTGAGTAAGAAACCAGAGCTGTATGAGTCTCTAACAAAAAGAAATCACAACCTTAGAGACCCTAAATAAAATGTTCATGATTACTTTACTGTACTTTTAAAACGAAAGACATACAAAAAACCTGTCTGAGTCTACCTGTGATAGTGTCTTCTTGATGGTGTTAAGCAGGACTCTTATTTTCTTGGCTTTCAGCACTGAAGAAACACAGCAGTAGTTGTGAATACCATTTAAACAAATATTTGAAAAAGTTTCTCCCCTGCATTTTATTTTTTAGGATGTCAAAACTAAAGTAGCATTTCACCAGCTGTTACATACAAACCCTGAAATGACCTCTGTCAATCCAAGAAATCTTTCAGGTGTGTATACCTTGTGATAATCTGAGTACTCGACAAATTCTCAAGATGCTCGGATTGATGAAAAGCTTGTCTTCCATTTCCAACTTGTTGAAGACGATGCTGAGGATGGAGAGCAAGAGGACAGCGACGTCCAGCAGGTTCAATCTAAACACAAACATAATCACGCAGATGAAGAGGTGCCTTGCAAGATCCAAAAAGCTGCAGCAAACATTTTTACTCTTTTGGGTGTTTTACCTGTCTTTCATAAACCTCAGGACACCAAAAGCCACAAGTTTAAGCAGGATTTCAAAGGTGAAAATTGCGGTGAACACATAGTTGAAGTACTCGATTAGTTGTCCGATGGACTGAAAGAACAGAGACATGAAAATTCACAAGTTTTGCAATCCAACACTCACAGAAAAAGGTTATAGATGCTTGATTTAGATTAGAAATGTGTGCATGCTTTACCTGAGGCTGCTTATAATGTTCCACAGACATCACAAAGACATTGAGGAAAATGATGCCAGTCACAAAAAGTTCCAGGAATTTGCTGGTACACAGAGTATGGATCAGTTGACGCAGTTGGCAATAATTTGCATAATAGGGAATCTGATTGGGTTCTGTAACATCACACAAACAAACATACAGGTTAGAGAAACTACATATCAATTAAAGAGCCCACCCTCTGTCATGTGACCTTTCTGGGTTCAACCTTCAGGCAAAGAGCTGTTCCCCCTTTGAGATCTTGCACTGGACTATTGACATGGTCACATTCTTTCAATTTATACAACTGGGACTAATTACAAAGCCCAATAGCTGCAATATTTTGGTTCACTTACTGTAATTTTATTGCTTATTTCTTACTAATTGTATCAATAACACACTCTTTAGTATTTTGTTCTATTTGCACACTTAATCAGTATTTTCATTCTATTTTCCTATTCCATTTTTATTATATCTTATCTTATTGCTTATTCTATTTCATTTAATATTTAATTTTTATTGCATTCCTTATCATCCTTCTCATCCCTAGTTATTCCTTTCTACTCTTGTACTGTGTACTGTCTGGCAACACTAATTTTCCTCAACAGGATAAACAAAATATTTCTGATTCTGATTATTATTATTATTATTACCTACTATTCAGCCAGGGTGGGAACCAATATCTTCCCTTAATAAACATGCAATCATGTGATACAAAAATGTGTCACATGATCACCTTCCTGAATATTTTGATACAAAGTATTTTTAAAATCACATTCTCCAGTTTGTGAAACACGCAAACCATAATCACCCAGTTCTGTTACCTTCATGCTGCACTTCTCCTCCTCCCTCCTGAAGTAACAGCGCATCTTCCTTTTTTTGTTCTCGCTGACACTGATGGAAGGTCTCGACCATCACACCAATGAACATGTCCAGGAGGAAGAAGCTCATGACCATGAATGGAATAAAATATAAAAGCATCCATTCGTTGTAGTTCGTCACAGGCTGAGAAGATAAGAAAAGGTAATTGGTGTTTAGACTTGAGATAAAGAAAAAAACAACTCATGTCTTGCATCGTCATGCAAGCGTTCGACACTGACTTTCAGAAGGGTGGAGGGAAAATGAACTTTCACATTCCTCATGGGCTGATCCCCAGTGAAAGGAAAGAGAAGGAGATTGTAGCAAATATTGTCAATGAACAAATCATTAGAAAAGGTGCCTTCTAATTTGGCACACTTGATCTTGCAGTCTCTGCATGCGTTTAAAAATACAGCGTGCAACACTTTGAAAAGCAAAATATTTGATGAAATATATTAACAATCTGACCCCTTAACAAATTTTAAAATGAATGTTGACAGTTTATAAAATATTCATGAAAAATGCAACTTGCAAAATAATTTTGAACATGGTGCAATGGGGGTGAACATGAACAGGAAACTTCGATGTCACAGACTTCTGTGGAATTGCAGATGTAGAAAGAAATGAGAATGAAACAAAGGTGACATACAGATGTGCCCAAAAGTTTACACCCCCTCCAGCAGAATTTTCTATTTTTTTTACCTTTTCTCAGAAAATATGAATGATAACACAAAAACCTTTCTGTCACCTATGGTTAGAGGTTGGGTGAAGACATTTATTAACAAACAACTGTGTTTACTCTTTTTAAACCATAATGACAACATAAACTTCAAAAATGACCCTGTTCATTTTTTTATACACACACACTGATTACAAGCAAATAGATCACAGGTGAGGATGGTTACCTTCAGTAGACATTCAAACACATTTGTGTTCACTTTTGTGCATTTATCAGGCCAAAACCACCAGAGTTGTGTAAACTTCTAAACAGGGTCATTTTTAAAGTTTCTGTTGTCATTATGATTTAAAAAGAGTAAACTCCTAATTTGGTCAGCATATTTATTGATGCCTACAAAACTAGAAATAATAAACATCTCATATCACGGATCTATAAAAGCTTGCAAAACTCTAAAACACCACTCTACTCTCTATATTAAACAGAGTTGGGAGAAGGAGTCTGGCCTGGAGATATCTGAGGAAGATTGGTATGAAATTTGGGAGGGACAGGCTAGGACCACCAACTCTAGATTATAACGAGAATTCTGCTGGAAATGTACAATACATTATTTTATCACCCCTAAGATGTCTTTTAAACAACAAGCCTCCCAAGGTCTTGATGACTGTTGGAGAAAATGTGGTGCATCTATGGTAGATCATTTTCATGTATTTTGGGCCTGCCCTCTAATCCTTTGTTACTGGCAAGAGTTTGCAAAAGAATTGAGAAACATTTTTGGAATTGAAATTGTAGCTTGCTTTGTCACCTTGTACCTTTGTAAAACACCAGCTGTTCTCAAATCTCAGGGCAGATATCTTTACAAAATCATCTTGGCTGCAAGTAAAAAAGCCATCACATGCAATTGGATGCAGACAAATCCACCAACAAAGCAAGACTGGACTGCAATCGTAAATGAAATATACATTATGGAAAAACTCACCTTCTTCATAAGACTACGAACTGATGAATGTGCAAAATACTGGAAAAAATGGAACTCTTATATCAACACTTGTAACCCCTCTTCTGTGTAGATGATATACTATGCTATGTACTATTGATTGGCTTTAAACAACCGCCCTTATATTTAGTTTTGTTGTATTTTATTTTATGTTTTGTAAACCTGAAATTATAATAAAAAGGAAGTTTAAAAAAAAGAGTACACAATTTTTTTTAAATAAATGTCTTCACCCAACCACGAACCATGAGTGGTAGAAAGGATTTTGTGATATCATTCATATTTTCTGGGAAAAGGGCAAAAAATCATAAATTCTGCTGGGGGGTGTAAACTTTTGGGCACAACTGTAGATTGTCCTTCTCACATTTTCTGTATTCATCATCAGAAACAGTGTAATTTGACGTTAGCTTCTATTCCTCATATGTGTTATTGATCAATACGACCATCAAATAAATACTTTTTTCCTCTTATGCTCAAAGACAACAAAACTACCTGTTGGTCCACTCCAACAGCATCCAGCCCATCATACATGATGTTCATCCAGCCATCCTTCGAGTACATCACAAACAAAGTCATCAGAGCCTGAAGCAAAATAGGGGAAAAAGGTGCGTGAGAATTAGGGATAGTTCTTCCTTTTCAGTTCCAAACATCAAAAAGTCATATGATCTATCAGGGTTAGATATTTTGATTTCAGTTGTAGTCTTAAAGGAGAGTAGACTGATGTATCTATTTTTATTCACATCTATACCTGAGGGAAGTTGTCAAAGTTGAACTTCTTTCCCGTCCAAGTGTAGTTGGCAGCTAGACATTCACTCTTGGTGGTGATGTGTCTAATGTCCTCACCCAGGCAGTGGTGGAATTTCCCTTTAAACAACTAAAGTGTGTGATAGATAAACACAGTGAGTTTATGTGGTGCTATTTCACCAACCATCTGCATATTATCATACTTTAACTTTTATTGGCAAAATCATTCTTTTTTTTTTAACACTTAGAGTTTATTTCCATTCTTTTATTTAAGAGCAGCAAAGACAGAGAGAAAAAAAAAACATGAATAAATAAACAAATACAAGATGTTTACAGTTGCTGAGACGTTTTACAGTTATAGGTTTGTACAGTATTTTCACAAAATAATGTTTTAATGAAAAGTTAAATGGTACTGTTTTAATCAGTTAGAGTGGGGAGCAGGCACCATCCACATCATGTATTCCAAAAAATAAAGTGTCCATTTTTCCCATTTTGCAATGTACAAATCTCTTCTTAATCTTAATTTAAAAAAGTCATTTTTTCCATTTCATGAATTTCTTTTACAATTTCTATCCAATTTTGTATTGTGGGTGCTTCTGCCTGTATTTAGATATTTAGTGTCTTTTCTTATGTCATGTGGCAGGTTGCCCAAATACAGAAAAGTGAAATTTAACGGAACTGACATTCCCAGGATTCGTTCCATAATTTTTAAGATTTCTAACCAAAAGTAGAGTTGGACAACTCCAAAAAAACATGGTGGTGATCTGCTCCATCACTCCCACAGTTTCTCCAACAGGAATGACTTTTTGACGCAAAATCATTCTTAACAGACAAGTTTACAATTTTATGTGTGGCGTGGCATAAAATAGAGGGAGGACTGTTTTTTTTTTTTGAGGGGGGGGGGTTACCTGAACTCCCAGAATGCCAAAGAAAATCAAAGACATGCAGCAAATAAAAAGGATGTTCCCGATTGGTTTGACAGAAGCAAGGAGAGCTTCCACAGCCAGCTTCAGTTTGGGGGCTCGCTTGATTACCCTTAGAGATACACACACACACAAACACACACACACATTCAGAAGCACAAAAATTATTTTAAGAACCAGCATGAATACCTGCACTAGCAAACAGACTGAGCAAAACAAATGTGTAAAAACATCCAGTTGACACAGATAAATGAATGTCGTACCTCAGTGGACGAAATGTGCGCATCAGACGCAAAACTTTGAGGATGTTCAGCACGTTGGTTTTGCCCGCACTGACCAGAGAGATGAGGATGTGGACCACAGAGAGAATCACCAACAAACCGTCTATGATGTTCCACGCGGACCGGCTGTAGCTGTTCTTCCCAAAGATCAAACCCAGAGCGAGAACCTGGTGTTCAAAGCAACAACATATTAATCTCTTTATGATGTTTCCATTCACTCTCGGCTAAAAGTTAGTGCAACAAAGAGTTGAGAAGTTAAGCTCATATTCATTTTATTCCACAGGCAACATATTAAACTGATATTTACCTTTAAAAGCATTTCCACCATGAAAACAGCAGAGAACACGTAGAAAGACATATCAAGAGTCCATCGCTCCTAAAGGGTAAGACGGAATATAAGTTCATACAACAAGCATTTTTATATTTCATATCACTATTGTTATTACTATAATTATAACTATGTCGTTAGTTTTCTGTCCCACCATGCTTTGAGGGTCTATCCCCGGCCTCTCTACAGCAATAGTCACACAGCTGAGGAGGATGAAGATTAAGATCAGGTTGTCAAAAACGCTGTGAGAGACCACACGTTGACAAATGATCCGAAACCTAAACACAGACAAACAAACACCACAATTAGAGTTTTACTCACATACACACCTGAATTGTATCAGGGGGTTGACAGCAGAGATTTTCAACAAATCAGGTTTAAATTAACCTCAATCTATATGTAAAACTATATTGTTACATAATTTTGAGTAGTTAATAAAAACCTTGTGTTCATTTCTGTTGCGATGGTAATAAAAGCTTTTCATCACTAATTTTTTAAATTATCAATGGGCTGTTTGTTCTCTCTTTTTTCTTATGAATTTACGTACAATCATTATTCATTACAATAGATATATAATGCAATCAAACTTGTCTTTTCATTTAAGTAAAAGGATCGCTCTTTTTTTTGTATGTATGTACTTCTTCACTTCCCCCGTCTCCTCTTTCGATGATAAACAAGACTAAAATTTACAAAAAAACTGTACAATCAGGACTTAATATAACTTAAGTGAATCAGAGGCACAAGGAACACTCCATCATGCATTAAATATTTATATAGGAAAAAAATTTCTTAAAACATACCTGTTTTCAGGCGAAAACACATAAAAAGACCAATCCTCATGGTCTTTGCACCATTGGAGAACCTTCTGGATGAGATGCAAAGATTTCTATAAGGTAAAAAACAGAGCTACATAAGCCTTGTGTGTTATTTTGATGTACGAATACACAACTTGAAAGGCAACACTGAAAACACAGTGGTCAAGTGGCCAAAAAGCTTCCTAGGATTAGAGAAAAGTGTGCGTTTTATCACTGCATTGCATTTTGTTTCTCTGGATCAGTTATGTGCAACAAAATCCAGACGTTTAGAGTTTTCATTTCTAGTATCTCACCACGTCCTCTCTAGAGTCTGGCAGTGCTGGATATTGAACAGGAGGGGGGTCAGTCACAGAGAATCTTGTGGTCTCAGAGTCAGAGGTGGCACCAGAGTGGCCCTTAAACATAAGAAAACATGAAGTACAGAAAAGCAGGCACAGCTGAAGAAAAACAGGACCTTTAAGACACTCACTTGTTCGCTGCTGTCAGTCTGTTGGAAGTCATTCTCGGTTGGATCAAGATCCTGAGGGGAAATTTCCTGAAAGCTCTCGACCACTATGCCCACAAGAACATTAAGAAGGACGTGTTTTCCCAACACAATTAGCAGGAAAAAGTAAAGTGTGGCCCATGACGATGTGGTGGACATGGCGTTGTAAAGCACGAGATTCCAGTCCTCTTGAGTCAAAACCTGGAGGTAAAGATTTTATAGACACATCAATCAAAGCATACCTTGTACAGTGTTGGGCCACAAAGACTGTTTATGAAGAGAACACAAGTTAGCAGGCAAGAAATGTACCTGAAACACGGTGACCATGGACCAGTGTAGGCTGTCAAAGTTTTGACGGTCAGAGATGATGTCTCCGTGTTTTGTTATAGTCTTGAATTTATCCCCAAACAAAATCATACCATATAAGCTGCAGAGAGACAAGGACACACTGTCAGAGTTCTTGAAATAAAAGCATCTTTTGTGTAACTTCCACTGATTTATTTGAAGATTATTTAGTATTTCTTGTTGTGTTATATGTTTTGGTCAAGTAGGCAGAAAGGGTTTTGGTTATTAAGTGTTCACATACCTAAAAATGAAGATGAGAAACACCAGTAGCAGGAAGAAAGCAGCCCCCTTTCCAACAGTTCTCTTCAACACTAGCACTTGGCTCTTCAAGTAAGGCATGAAGTGAAGAAGCCTCATAAATCGGAGCAAACGCAAAGCCCGAAGAACTGATGTTTTGCTTTCAGCATTACCAAAGACCTCCCACAAACTGACAAAAAAAAAAAGAAGACAATGAATCAAACTGACATGATCATCTATGTGCCTAAGAAAAAAAGAGAAACAGAAACCCATTCTTTACATGAAATGGTAGAGAGCCACAATACTATGAAATAAATGAAACTAGACAGTATTTTTGTTAAGGCATCTGGCTGTTAGCTGACCAATTATCTTTTACCTGATGACGACAAGGAAAAAGTCAAAGATGTTGTTTCGGTCCTTAAAGTACTCCCACTTGAAAGCCAACAACTTCAAGACCATCTCCATGAAGAATATGCTGATAAAGACGACATTACTGATCTGTAACACCTGTGTCAACTCCTTGGGCTGCAGAAAAAGAATGATGACGTGGTATTCATTTGGACATACTTAAGAAAAAGACCTAAGTCCCGTTTGATTCTGTCGAGAGTTGTCGGTGTGTTCTGAAGAGTCGAAATAAGAAAGTTAGGAGGACGGGCAGATGGAAAATCTAGTAGGGTCTTTCTTGTTTCTCACTTCTGTGCGAAGCGAGGAGTGGACAAGTACCACGAGATATTCGTTCCGTTACTATGTCTCCTCGTGCTTCCTGTAGATGATCCGGTCAAACAGCGTGCTTTTCACAGTTCTTTGAATGGATCTCTTGAGAGGTTCCCAGGCCTGACCCTAAAAGACAGGGGTCATTGATGTGAGCCTGGTTGGTGTTGCAACAGTGCAGCTTGAGACTGTATCACAAAATGTTTCATACACTGCAAAAAAGGGAGTCTGAAAATAAGATTAAAATACTAGATTTGATGGAAAAATATCTTAAAACTAGTAAAATTATCTGTCCATGCAGCAAGATAATTTCACTAAACTCGAAATCTTGAAATAAGACTGATAAATCTAAAAACAAAATGGCCTTGATAAGTATTCTCAGATCTTAAAACAAGAAGAAAATGCTCATTTTTAGATTAAAATGCTTGAAAACAAACTTCCTGAAGAAGAATTTTAAGTGAAATAGAGAAACATGATTAAGATAATTCTTGATTTTTGAGCATGGGTTTGTAAAATTCTTAGCTGTTTGCTGAATAAACTGTCTTAAAAAGATGATTTTTTGTGTTATTCTTAAATCAAGCAACTTGAGGTAGAGCTAAATCTTGAAACAAGTTTTAATGTTATGAAATTACATGTGAGATAACCAAAGTAACTTGTTTTAACAGTTTCACTCATTTTAGGATTCTCAGACTAATTAAGACAAAATTGAGACGTTCATGCTTTTTTGAGATCTAACATAGCTTTAAATGCCAAGAATAAGTAAAAAAAAACATTAAAACAAAATATTTCATTAAGCATGTCTTAAAGGGAGATTTTAAGACTTGGCAAGCACAAGATTATTTGTAGTGTAGACGTCTCACCAAAGCATCGACCCTGTCATCACTGCCTCTAGGGTGCACTCTGTTACAATTTAGACACCTGTAAAAAGAAAGGGACAGAGATAAATCACTGGAAGTGAACCACAGGGACATGTCTGTGCAGAACAAACACTGACGACTATCTTCTTCATGTTTGATTACTTTGGAACCCATTTTGAAGTTATCAGCCTCATGATGTTTTGTTCTTAAACTTAAAGATAAAAAATTTGTATGACAAGAATGTCTTTTTACTTCTAACAACACAGAGTCAGGGAAAAACAGCAAGAACCTTGAACTCTTTTTTCTTAGGTTTCACTACAAAAATGCAATCTTTGATGGTACAAATCAAAATACTTTATATTGACAGAAACTGACCTGCTCATTCTTAATAAGATACTCATCACCCAGCACTTCAACTTGTTAAAATGCTCAAAGATGGTTATAATGCTGGTCGAGTGGTTTCTAGTTTTCTTCTCCATATTCTCTGTAAACTTGGCAGCGATGACCACCGCACCCACATTCATCATCACGAAAGAGCCCATCTGGTAAAGGAGGTATCCAAGCACTGTTCAGAGCCATGGTTGTAACAAAAAAAACTCCCACCAATCTCATAAAGATAGAAACATAGGATTTCTACATGTAAAGTATACTTCAACAGTCATGTGGTTAAACGCTATAACTGTTATCCAAACACAAGTGACTGCTTACAATTGTGATAATAAAAAAGAATAAAAAGTCCCAGTAGGAATGTGCATCCATCACATTATACATGATCTCTGACCATCCTTCCAGTGTGACAACCTGGGGAAAAAGACAGAGTGTAAGAATGTAAATATAATTCCAGTTAAACATTTGATAATATGCTTTAAGTGCCATCCCTTTTCCTCAACATGTTCAAACTTACACCATCACTTCAAGGCATATAAAAGCCGTTCATACCTGGAATATGGATATCCAAGAGAAGGCAATGTTGTCAAAATTGATAGCTCCCATATTAGGATTGTCTTCACTGACGTGGCAGACATTGTAGTACTGGTTCCAGTTGACACAGCCACTTTTTCCATCCACAGCAGGGGCAGCAGCTGAAGTGTGATGGGAAGCATCCAACCTGCAGGTCTCTCCGTCCACCTTGTAAGGTGGGATGTAACTGCAGCGCTGCATCCCTCCTTTGTTTTCAGGTGAACAGATGAACGGGTACTTTTCACCATTTGTTGGAATGAAGTATGGGCTCAGGGAAACATTGTACTTCCTAAAAAAATTGAAAACACAGGATAACTGCTTTAACCATAATACAAAAGATGGTTGTGTAAGTTAAACATTGGTCAAATCAAAAGAAAGGGGACGTATGATGAGAATGGAAATTGGTCTGTAAATTTAAATCACAGAATTTGAACAAGTAACAAAAATAATAAGTTCATAAAGTGATACAGTTATACTTCAGCACTGGCTGATTCGAGCTTTAATGTGAGGAAGTTCTGTATTTCTGTTTCTGTTATGATTTTGGGACTATGAAAAAAAACTGTTGGCCATTTCAAGTTGACTCAGAAAGTTATTATAAAACAAAAACATTGAAAGAGCAGAACAAGATTTTTCCTTACTCATGGATGTCCTCCCCCAGAAAGCAGCGGGTGCGCAGCTGACCCGCCCACAGCTGAACCCCCATAACTGAGAAGATGTGAATGACCAACATATTGAGGAGGAGAACATTCCCAAGCATGGGCATGGTGTTCACAAGTACGGCCACCAGGACTTGCATACCTGTGAAAAAAGAACAGGCAAAATGCACTCACACACTTAGTTCCATAGGTTGGATGTACATAATAATAATAACAACAATAATAACAACAAAAGCAAAATTAATAATAATAATAATAATAATAATAATAATAATAATAATAATAATAATAATAATAATAATAATAATAAAAACATCCCAATAAAAAGACTCTGAGCAGTCTTGAAATCAACTTACTTGGTATTTTGCCAAGCAGTCGCATCGGCCGGAGAGCCTTAAAGATTTGCCAGCGGAGGCCATAGCTGGCCATGATGTAGTCTATCACCCTAAAGGAACAGATGCATGTGTTAAAAACAAAACACCCTCACAAAGAAACATGGTGGACTGGTGTTTCAATCATCTTATTGTAAAATACCTATTTAATGTAATGTTTTCAAGAGGTCAGACAAGTGGAGTACAAATTGTTTTGTTTGTCAATCTTGAATAAATGTTTTCAGCCCTGTTGTTTTTAAATCTAGAGTAGTTAAGAAGCTCCAAGTTTCAGTGGTTGAATGTTGTCTACCTGTACATTTTAGATATTGTCATTTGTTTACAACAAGGAGAGTAGCTGTAGGATTAGGGGTGTAAGTAATTAATTACAAATACTCAGATTACTGTAATTAAGTAGTTTTTTGGGGTACTTGTAATTTTAAGAGTAGATTTCAAGTCTGCATTTTTACTTGTACTGCACATGCTCTGTTTGTCTGTTTGTCCCTCTCCCCTCAGGCAGGAGGCTGCGGAGCATCAAGAGCAGGAGTACCACACTGAGGAACAGTTTGATGGCAAACAAGCCAGTGAAAACCAGTGCATATAGTTAAAAATCAAAACAAAACAATAAAATGGTGTATTCATGGATATTTTATCAATAGTTGTGGCAACAACTGAACCCCATCTAATTTTGTTCTTTGTCTGCCTGAGACCTTTACTAAATAAGGAAATAAAAACTTAAAATGAGAAAAAGAAAGACAAAAAAACAACCAATCAAACTGAGCAAAAAACACTTGTTTTCTATCTTTCTAACTTGTTTTCTGATAATGAGTATTGATTGTTAGTTTTTTAACCATTGGTAAAGCAAAACACAAAATTTAAAGCCCTATCTGGAGAGGTGACAGTGACATCACCAGTTAAAGTAACTAATAATCTGAGTAGTTTTTTGAGGAATACTCTGTACGAACACCAGTACTTTTACATGTGATTGAGTAATATTTTAGCAATGTAACAGTACTTGTATTTGAGTACAGATTTTCAGTACTCTTTCCACCACTGTGTAGGATACTGACTCTCCAAAGTTGATGAAGGCATCAAACTTGTTCCAGCTGTTCTGAAGATAGCCAGGAATCCCAAGGGCCACCGCCTTGATGACCATTTCCATGATGAAGAAAGCAGAGGTGAACCGCTCCAAAATCTAGCCATACAAATTACAGACAGGTCAAAAACACCGTTGCTAGTGCAGACATTGGTAATCAACATGTAATAGTAATCTGGCTTTGATACAACTTCAGTAAATAATCAACTTTATCTGCACCTGCTGTTAATGACACAGAAGTTGTACATTTAATGCAAGTTCACACAAATGAGAGGGCACAGGTAACGCTTACCTTCAGATAGATGCTGAGTTCTTCATGGGGCTTGTACATGAATAAAGATACACATGTGAGCAGGACCATCAGTATAGACAAATACTCCAACCAAGTGGAGAAATTGGTTAAGTTCAAAACTGTCAGAGAGACATCACTTCTCATAGCTCTGAGATTTAACGAGATGAAAGATTTCATGCAAGAAGCATCCGATGGGAATTAAGATTGCTAAAGCACAATATTGTTGGAATGTCAGGCTCAAAGGGGGAAACCTAAAGCCTCCTCTTCATAACTTATTATCTGAAGGACAGTGATATCAACACAGTTGAATTCAAAATAAATGGAATCACTTGGAGCCTTCCTTCATCCTCATATTTAGTCTCACCAGGCGTCAGACATGACTGGACTTCCACAAAAAAGAAAGCAAAGAAAGAAAGGATATGGATTGTAGGTCATCCATAAACAACATCTGCGAGGTTGTGTGGTTTGCTTAAAGCAGAGGAAAGTCACAGGAGTCGCAGACGGGTAGGGTTGCTGCTCGTCCTCAGCTCCAATTCCTTGCTCCTGGATGTTGAGACTCACTTCCTGCTGCTCCTTCTTCATCCTCTTTCCTCCAGAATAAGCCACAATGAAGTGAAAACGTAGACACTTTCGGAAGAAGAGGATAAGATACAGGTTAGGTTGGATGGGTAACACACCAAAAACCTCAAGTAACCTTGAGATGCCCTAAATTTCTGTTGCACCATTGCATCTATCCAGTTGTTCAAACATTTGCTGATTGAATTTCTTGGATTACTGTCCAGCAGTGTGGTCAAGTGCATCACATACAGATTTATAGAAATGACAAAAACAAAAAGAGGTCCAAGAGTAGGGTGTCTAAACATCCCTTTTTCCATTGTGGTAAAATTATGTGCTGGAGGATTTTATAAAATTCCCTGGGTCTTTCTCGGCTTTTTTTCAACACCATTGATATTTATAATAAACCGATGCACTAGGCTGCTGGCATGATTCTGATTCACCCACCTGTCAAGATATTGAGCATTCAGGAAAACATGATGTGATTGTGTACGTTGTGCTCTCAGACAGAAAATGCTGAAGTGAAAATACTCTATTCAAAACAAACTGCAAATATACAGTCTTACCCCTTTTTTTTGTCTTGATCAAACACCATGTACAGTCCGCAAAGCTAAAAATCTAAATGCCTGAAAATCTAAGGCAGTATTTATATTTTATTTTATATATTTTACTATTATGGGAGCCATTAGCCATGAGTGCAAAAAATAAAAATAAAAATGAAAAAATCGCTTTGTTAAGACATTTTATGGCCCATATTTATATCAAACTTTGAGTTAAAAAAAGTAAGAAATTTTAGATAAAAAGTCAAAATTGTATGAATTCAGTCAAAATTATGAGATAAATTCAAAATTTTGATAAAAAGCCTATACTGGAAGAATTAAGTCCTGTCTATAAGAGAACGTGAGGGTGACGTCACGTCGCGGTGCATTTTGGGTGTCAGCGCCATCGTTTAAGGAACGCGAACGTAAACAAAGTGGGAAATACAAACAATAAGAGCGAGCAAGAAAAAAGAAAGAGGAATACAAACCAAAAGAACCAGATATAAAGATAGATAGATATATACTGTAATGACATTTCAAAAGAAAAATGTACACAGGCATGAATAAAGACACAATAGAATTGAATCTTGTTTTTCCCCCTGCTCTGATAGATATCAAAAGAAAGAAAACATAGATTCTTCTCATTTCAGCTGCTATTTCTTTATTTTCCAAAGTTTACTTGACCAACAAAACGTAATTAGTGAAAGTAACAGTCAGATGGGGATCACAACAAAGGGGAGGTGAAGACGCCAGACTAGACTGTGTAAAACGAGGACGCATCTGCTGGTGTTTGTCATCTGAGACTAAAAACTCTTCTGCAGAGTTTTACCTTCAAAGCTCAAATTTCGCCCAAAACTAGATGACAATGTGTAAAAGTGATGTGGTGACTTTTTCATGCCTGACATGAAGCATCTTGAAGTTAATGACGTTAAAAAATTGCTTATAAAAAATAAATAGGGGAAAAAGTAGGTGTTTCAGCTGCATTTATACTGATGTGGACTTTAACCACATATGAAAACATGACATTTTCTAAAACTAGAGACATAAATCTTTCAAATGAGGTGTCACTGATTAATTTTGATCACGTGGTTCTTCAATTATAAGCTCTGAAACAGCATGGTAAATGGGCCAGACTAACGATCCGTCGTCTTTGAGTGATTTCCTCAATTTGCGGACTTTCGTTATTTTTCCACTTGGGAAAGAGAAAAAGCGATTGCCGTTACCCCTTTCTATGTCGGATCTATCGTGCGATCGGCCGTGACAGTTTTTGACACCGCAACACCGCCCGACCCGAGCTGCTTCATCGTTTCTTCAATGAGCGGGAGGGTACATTCGCGTCCCTCTATAGATGGCGCCCACGATCCACAATGACGTATCTTCACATTCTCTATGGTTTTGTCAAAATCAGAAGAAAGTCTTCAAACTTTGTTACATTGCAACCTCTAATATCAGAGAGTGGAGTTTATTTTTAAAAACATGTTTTTTATGTGTATTCTATTTAGCTGATTACACAGGTTTACCACAGGGTGGCGACGTATCTTCACATTCTCTATGGTTTTGTCAAAATCAGCCAGTCTTTGGGGTCTTTTAGGGTGTTTTTGATTCCTGATACTGAAAAATGACTTCAATTTCAATGTTGAATTTTACATTTAAAATGGAAATCAAATAGTGCGGTTTTAAATATCGTTTCCTAAACGGGAAATCCAAACACTAAAACATACACGGATCAGCTGCTGTCAGCCAAGAGGTACAAACATTAAAAAGTTAGACAGAAATCCTCAGCCTGACTCCGAAATAAATTATCAAAGTGTGCGAAACTTCGCAATGCAGCTTCGTGAAAAAGTACATGTATGAGGGTCAAGCACTTACCAGAGGAAAGCCGCAGTAGAAGAAAGTCTTCAAACTTTGTTAAATGTTATTTCACGGTCTAGTCGGACCCCAACCTTTGTTTTGAATTAATTTTCAAAATAAACACCAGTTTCTCAATATACATTCGATAACCTTTGGGGAAACATGGCAACCTCTAATATCAGAGAGTGGAGTTTATTTTTAAAAACATGTTTTTTATGTGTATTCTATTTAGCTGATTACACAGTTTTACCACAGGGTGGCGATGACGGCTCCGCACTGAAGCTAAAATAAAATATGTACAAAGGGAAAAAAAAACTTTGGGACTTTTATCATTAAGACGAAAAGGGGCAATTGCCTCTTTTCTTTTTTGTTTTTTATTTTTTCATATGAAGTCAACCAACGTAGACACAATAGTTTCTCCTTTCATAGTGGTAAAATGTCATCCAAATAGGAAAATCAATTAGAAAAACTATAGGCCTGCAGTGTATTAATATATCAAGAGTTTGATGGTTTTTTATTTTATTCTTTTTTTTTTTTTTTAATAAAAATTCAACTGACTAACTTAGTGGTCATGATGATAAAATTTCATCCCAAAAGGAAAATATTTGGAGAGGCCTGCAGTTTGTTAATACATCAAGGGCCAAAGTCTTTATCGTAGAGTGTATATGATTTTTACAGTCTATGGTCCTCATTTGTCTCTACCGTACTTGTGGTCAAGGAACATCGATATCGGTATCGGATATCGAATAAAATATGACTAAAAATAATCAGTATTCAACCAGCACTTGATTATTTTTTTTAATTATTTAACTTTAGGTATACAAGAACAGTATATAAATATAAAGAAAACAGATACAAGAGCCATGGATTAAGTCTTCAAAAAATAAACAAAAATTAAACAAAAACATTCAAGGCAGAGCATATGTACAGTGTTTTAATTGCTTTTCAGTTGTTAGATTTATCAATTAACTGTATGTATTGTTCCATATATTTGAGAAAAAATATAAAGCTGGGTTTCTTTTTTACTATATATACATTTGTGAATAAAGAATTTGGTTAAAATAATTAATACGTTTATTCAATATAAGTTTAGTCAATGATGAATCTGCATAAGCCCTTCCAAAGTTTTTTGGTATCTGTATGGACTGTATAAAACCATAGACATATAGAGATCTATCTATCTATCTCTATATGTCTATGGTTGTTCCCAGTGACCGTAAATACGGAGCCCCCTAAGGGTCATGGCGACTTTTTTAAATGAAAATAAAAAATAAATCAGAATAAATGAATAATGATAATTTTAAAAAAAATAACTATAATTACATTGATGAATAAAATAAAAATATAAATTAAGTATTTATAACATTCTCAGTCATAATTTATTTATTTATTTATTTGAATCCCCATTAGCCACTACCTATGAATTTAAAAGTTCACAGGAATTAAGTCATTAATAGAGAAATCCAAGATGGAGCAGGGAAAGACAAAATAAGAAATAAATGAAAGGTAAGGTACAAATCAAGAACATCAAGATGAATTTATTTCAAGACAAAATTAGTCTCTGATACGTTCATGTTAAATCCACAGGATCAATGCAATACAGACATTGTTGGACAAAAATGATCATTATTAGCCTTTTACTACACAGCAACTAGCTTTAAAATGACAGACAAGATGAATTTAAACATATAAACATCCATACACACTTTACATTAAAATTTTAAATCATTTTTCAGACACTGGTATTAAACTTTATAACTTATGATTATTAACAACAATAATTTTTTTACGAGGTTATGTGTCATAATAACTAATCATGGGTTAGTATCTCATAATTGTGTTTCAATATCCAGTAAATAGGAGGTAAAATCTGACCAGTATGACTCAGTAGCTAGTCATTATTTAGTGTTAGGGTCCCATAGAATTCTGAAAAAAAAGCAATATTAAAAAAGAAGTTGTAAACTCATTATCTAGATGGTTAATTTCGACACCAACTGGAAAAACAATGAAAAGATATGTCAGTGCAACATTCTTACCTGCTTTGCAAAAACAATCTGGGTTTGATGGGATGAATTCACGGCTCAGTGATGCCCCCCAGCGGCGGATACTTCCCCATTGTCCCCCTTCTTTTCTCTCTGTCTGATGTGTGGGGTATGGCTATGGAGGACCAAAACTGCCAAAATTAAAAATAAACAAATACATAAAAGTGGAAATACTTCAGTCCAAGGCAATGTCGACTTGGGATGGGTTGCCAATACCGGTTCTGCGTTTCTTGTACCATTCATCAGGAGTTTGCTGAATTGAAACCTAAATCTTTCTGATTCAGACGTCGTTTTTCTTAAGATATTATTGGGACACTTGGTGAATATTTCATAATTAGACTCTACCGGCTTTTTGTCTACACCAGTCACGGCGATTGCTCACGTCGCTACCGAATATGTTTTTTCCGACTTTTTGTTGAAGGACCCCACGGAGGTCAAGTACCACAGGGTGCGTCTGGAACTGGCGCTGGATAAAATAGTCACGTTTTTGGCTGTGGGACTGCCTTTATTTCTCATCTCACTCGCTTTTGCTTTGACTTTTAATTTTTACTTTTACTTTTTTTTAAACTTTTGCTTTCGCTTTTACTTCTTGCTGTTTTTTGCCACATTTTGCCTAACAATTTAAGCATGATGGAGTAATACTGGTGTATAGCATAAAACATCTGCTCCACAAAAAGAAATGCATCTGGTAATCTGACACATTTGAGGTTCAAGAAATATTACACTGTCTGCGAGTAGAATATTGCAGCAATGCATGTTGCAATTTAATCCAATTAACAATTAATTGCCTAGTCCTATATGAAACAAAACAGAACACATGTATGTTTTGTAAGGAGATAAGTGGATAAGTTATACAAGTTTATCAATATTTCCAGTCTAAATCTCTTATCCTGGTCTTGTGCAATACCCCCTGGTGTCTTCTATGTACATAAACTGAACACTGCATTTGCTCCCTGACACTATTTGTACATACTAAGACCTTTTTTACATCCACCCCTGAGGTGACAAGACTTGTGGAGAACAGCATTATGTTTCATGAGCTTATCCAAGATGTACAATATAACAAATGAGATTTTTCTGTAATTTCTCAAAATGGCACTTTTATAGTGTATTGATTAGGCAATATGATCAACCGTAGGCAGACTAAGCTTTGGCAACTGATCACAAGCTTTGCACTTTGTATTTTCTTGTGGATTATTTTGCTAAGTGATTTTCCTGCAAATGCCTGAAGGGAATTATTTCCCAATCCCTTTAAAATGGCATAATATTAGGAGCTTACCAAAAGTACCAAAGGAAAAAGTCAGAGGAGGCTTAAAGCCTTATCGCTGGTCCGATTGTTATTTTTATTTAAGAGGGGGATTCTTGTCATTGAGGGATTTTCTGCTTTGTCATTTTGTACAGGATTTCCCTCCTCCAGGGGAAACACTCCTATTTGCTTCTGCTTAGCTACTTCCTCCTTCAAAGGCTGCTTAAACAATGCGTGCAACACAGCTGGCTTTCAGTTTGAGAGATTCCTGAGTTGTTGCAAGGAACTCTTTGATGATATTTTTAAGTGAATCAAATGAGTCCAGAAAGAATGTATTATCAGATCAGATTATCAGACTATCATGACACTCTGGTAAATAGACAAGCTCACTCCAACAAATTTAGTCCCACAAAAACACTTATTTCCTCCAATACTTATAGAATTTATTGATAGGGGATTACCACACCACCAGTATGCAATATCCTTTGTTTAGACCAGTCATGTTTGTACAATCAGGGTCAAAGTGGCCAAACAATCAATGCAGACAATGATGTTTTCATTCACTGGCAAACTTTTTGTTTTGTTTGACAGAGAATAATCTAATCAACTTTACCTGAAATCATGCTTGCTCCTAATTAGTACCTATAAATGTGACAATAGACCTATTAGTGTCGAATGCAGTGGCTTCAGGAATTAGGCTACTCTAGTTAAAATCTGGGTTAACCCATCCCAAGTCTGAGGTATTTCTGTTTGCCCTGCTTTTTGACAGGCTGCAGCGACAGAGTGGCTCAGGACCGTCTTCTCCTCTGCAGAGAAGCAGGTAGGTAGGAGCCTTTCAGGGAATGAAGGTGAGTTTCCACCAGGAACTCACTGGATATTGAGGAAAACTAGAACTGTAAAACTAAGGCTAAATACTTGAAAAACACACACAATTCAACCCTGACCAGCTTAGTCTAACTTTAAAATGCTGCATGGATTACAGTTTCATTAGCAGCTCTTTAAAGCAGACATTGTGGACTCTGTGTGGTAATTTTTGGGGTCTATCCTTCAATTAATGTTTGTTAATGGTAATGGACCATTTACCTGAAAAATCACTTGAGGCATACAAAATGATAAGTAAAACATTGCTTTAGATATAATTCAACCTTTTTCGTTCAGAATACTTATTTAATATCTATTTTAGTCTTATATTTCTACAAAAAGAAAACAAGATTTGCTGTATTCATAATCCAATATTAGTTTTACTTCTTTGTACTATTCAGTCACTGGCAAGTGGTTCCGGGTTTCAGTTTGCAGCTTGGAGTGACTACCATGAGTACAGGTAAAAACACCTTTAAAATAATACTTTTGTTTAACCAACATTATCTACAAGTGGTTCTTTTTGTTTGTTTGTTGCTGTTGCTGTTTTGTTGTTGTCTTTTTTTTTCTTTTTGTTTTTGTTTAAAAAAAAAAAAAAAAAAAAAAAAAAAAAAATCATGTTGTGGTTAGTTGATGTGTCCTTTTTGCTGTACAATTTGTGGCCAACCATACTAACTGGGTAAAACAACATTTTTTTAATTCAACCCATGGCTCTGCCCCCTAACAGGACTGTCCAGTCAGAGGGGAGGGGGTTTGTTGAGTGAGGAGCCTTACAGAGACAGCAGCATAAACAAAGCATTTCGAATAATGGCTGAAATAAGTGGGGGTTTTTTAACGCCAGTGTAATGTTTTTATGTGCTGAGAATAATGCAAAGTCATTACCAAGTAACTATGGCTAGTAGTACCTTGGGTTGCACATTTTCAGGCCTACCTTATTATTCTGACCCTGCTCGGGGGTCACACAAGGTATCACCTCTATAACTACGCTTCATGGCCAAGACAGTAAAAAATAACTTAAAATAACATAATTAATCAAACATCCTTTACAATGCAGTTTATCATATTGCATAACCTGCAGAGTAAAGGTCAAAAACATTAGTAATATAACAAAGGGTAATGTTGATGACAATTTTTTTGCGGTGTAACTTTGTATTGAAATGCTATTTGTAACCTCTGAATGATGCACATATTACAGTTTTAGTATGTTAGTTGTGTGTCTTGGGCTTTCAAACTTAAGAACAACTTTCTCCTGTTCTCACAGTTTGAAATCATTTCAGGCCATTGAGGATGGATGCAACGTCATTGTTTCCAGCTCTTGAATACATTAGCGCCAGAGAGCAGTGGAGAACAATAGGGAGCATTAGGACCCTGAGGCGGGGCAGGCTTCCCCTCTCTCCTTATCCATTGATTTGACAGCTTGAGCTGCCGACCAGTCACGGAGAGGATGTGAAGTGGAGAAGGAGGCGGTTTGCGGGGCAGCTTTTCGTTACGCTGAAGTTTTGTCAAAATTTCTTGGCTGTTTGAAGCAACGGGCAGGTCCACTGCAATGTCTGCCAAACACAGCTGCTCTCTATTCGACACGATTGCCACCGGATAATCCAGAGTTTTCGGTTTGGATTACTCTGTGCCTGCTGTGTTTTTGTGAGCGGGCAAATCAATTCTGAGGATCTATCAAGACTTTGAGATAACTTCACGATTTGGTCTTTATTTTTGGAGCTCGTTTTGATCAGCTGGTGCTGTGAATGGTGTCACAGTCGACTGGAAGTGGAGTCACACGTGTTATCCCTCCTCCTACGGTCAGAACACACTGATCTCTCAGCACTCTCTGGATAAAAGTTGTACATTTCTCTCAGGATTTTTTTCTGAAACGTAAAGAGATACTCTGAATCATGTCGCTCAGCAGAAGTATTGAATTTGAGCACTTTGAGGAACGAGACAAGCCCCAGCGGACACCGAGGACCAACTCTGGCTCCGGGTCCCACTCTGGCACCAGAGGAAACGGTCTGGTCCCCAGCCCTGCGCACAGTGCGCACTGTAGTTT
Source organism: Thalassoma bifasciatum (assembly GCA_008086565.1). Lineage (NCBI taxonomy): Eukaryota > Metazoa > Chordata > Actinopteri > Labriformes > Labridae > Thalassoma > Thalassoma bifasciatum. Next base: position 1,867,727 of record RPOG01000005.1, read on the forward strand.
CTACCGCACACGCACTCTGCAGTCCCTCACCTCCGAGAAAAGGGCCAGGAAAGTGCGCTTTTATCGCAATGGGGACAAATACTTTAAAGGTTTGGTGTATGCAGTGTCAAACGACCGGTTCAGGTCTCTGGATGCTCTACTCATAGAGCTCACAAGGTCCCTGTCAGACAATGTCAACCTTCCTCAAGGAGTCCGGGTGTTGTACACGGTGGAGGGAGGCAGGAGGATCACCAGTCTGGATGAGCTAGTGGAGGGTAAGAGTGACGATGGATGTTGCTTCTGTTTCAAAGACCACAAATCACTAAAGGGGCAATACTTGTTTATGTTGCTGATAGATAATGTGCATTGATCCAATTATTGATTTTCATAAAAAATAGGTTTTGCTCTGACTGTGAATGCCTCATGCAGAGTTACAGTACCAAGGCCTCAGGCAGAAGCTTAAAAGGTCACCCTAAGCAGTTTCACATTGTTATGACTCACAGCTTAGCTTCTGAAACTGCCTCCTTTGTTTGTTTACTATTGTGGCAATCCAAAAAGTTCACTCTGCCAGAAAAAGAAGACTGCTCATTTCAGAGATCTACCACCATTCCCCCCAAAACACATTATTGATGCCATGTAGGGCATCATTTGGCATCATTCACATAATTTGCATCACTGACATAACTGTTCTGACATGTCTGACCCAGTCCCCTGCATGTAGACATGCAGACCCCTTCCTCAGTTCAGCTTTTGCTCCATACATGTGCATGAGGCTGCATTGATCTTACTAACTCCCTCCCCTCTCAAGCATGTATTAGTAAGCTGAGTTTGTGTGGGCTTAAAAGTACCTTGTGTACCTTTAAGTGCAAGCCTGCGTGGGAATGAGTTTGTGATGAATGTGTCTGTTGTTGATGGGTCGATTGGCTGTTAAGTCTCTTTCAAATGGTCTCACCCTTGGGGCTTGAATGCTGGGAGTTTCCATCCCCCATCCACAATCTTTGCATCCCTTGCACTAAAGGGGGAATAATAGGGTTTAACACAGGAAATGTCATTATGATTTGAAAACTAATACAATAAAGCTACATTTATGGATTATGAAGTTACATCTGAAAGACCAAGCTGTATGCAGATGCTTTAACGGACCACTGTGACCTTCTTTTCACGTGAGAGGCCACTGACATCTTCTTGCCGTCATTATTCTCCTGTGATGCTTTATTTTCATCCCACATCCTCCTAAAACTCAAGAAATGCTACACTCATTTCCCCTGCCCCTCTCCCCTGAGTGACTGCAGGAGATTTAGGCCAGAGCCTGATCTCAATTCTGTAGCATCCTCTGTTCCAAGTTGTGCTAAACTTGTTTTGATGCACTGAATCTATTACAGCACTGCAGCTGCACTTCTGAACTATACAGGTCGAGCATCATGTTTTAGTAAGAGGAGGCCTTTGGGTTCAAGTTAGATTAATAAGTTATGTCAAGAGAACAATGATAACATATCAAACAACCTAACTGGGATGTTAAAGCTGTTGAAATACCACCAGATCTGAGATGATCTTGCAGATAGACTGAGCATTGTCTTGCCCTCATTTACTTACCAATCTAATGGAAAGAGCCAGGGAACATAACTGCACATCTCAGCAGTCTGCCTCCATTGACTGAGGCCTGCTGAGGCTCTTTTGTGAAGAAACCCCATAATCACCTCTCACATGTGTGCCTCATATGTCCAGATGGGACTTCTGAGCCTACCAGTCAACTTAGATTTTCCATTGTGTGTGTGTGTGTGGGTAGGGGTCATGTTAGCCATGCTGGTAGCATGTGTGAGTTGCAGGAGTTGTTTTGTACAATATAACAGAAAAGTTCTTACTTTATTTCCAAGGTGGAGACAGGCCAATTGTATACATGCTTAAAGCTGATCACTTTGGCTGTTTGTGTTGTTTTCCCCTTAAAATCGACACACTGATCATGTCCATATATCTAAATAAATGAACCTCTCTTAAAATTTTTACTGATAACTAGCAAAGTTATAGTGGAGCTATGCTAACTCGGTTACACAATGGGTTTCTTAGTAAAACAAAACATAAACTCCTGCCCTCTGTGAGTATCATAATATATTTAAGAACTATAAAGCAGAGATTCAGTCAGAAGTTACAGAAAGTACACTGAGATGATAATATAGAGTTCTGGAAATCAAAGCTACTCAGCATGGGCGGACAGGAAAAGTCCTTCTTGAACTTTTATACTTGTGGAAAAATATATAGAGATGCAGCAATCTGGATTTAGAGAGGGCTTAGTGTGGTTTACTTTGCTGCAAGATTACGTCACATACTGAGGTATGAGTTCTAGTGAAGAGAACATAAGACACGGAGTTTATTACAATCAGCCTATAAATTTAATAAAACAACACAACATCAGGAGTGCTTTTCACTTTATATTATTAAAGTAGTAAGTCATTATTTGATTGTTGGATTAAATGTTGTGAAAAGGCCCTGTGAAAACAATACTTCTGCATTTTGTTGCACTTGAGGTGTCTTCAAGGATAAATTCTAACTGATCTGATCCTAACAAAGGTTAGATGTTTTATTAAGCTGTCACAGTCTTACAAAAGATTTGGTTTAATTCCTCCAGAGTTTCATTTTAAGTTTGGCTTACACTCAACTGTATCTTAATTCTATGCTTAATGGAAAGATAAGTTGCAGTTATTTGTATCTCTTGAGGTAGAATTAGCATTGCATATGTATTGTCTTGAAAATAATGTGTTTATGAGAGACAGACATTGGAGGAGTTTGATGTAGTACTGCAGATTTCTAGTTATTTACAGTTAAGGCCAATCATACATTTCTTTTTGCTCCACCTATAGCCTGTGAAAATGTCAGTCAAACACAGTAATGAGCTGGTCATGTTTGTTTTATTTTGTGCTGCCTTGATATTAACACTCTTGTATGCAGCTGGGCTGGTTAGACCATCCTGTCATTGTTGACCTCATCTGTCATCCACATGGGGACAGCGGGTGACTGGGTGATTGGGATCCCCTCTACATCATAGACAGAAGTTGCACCTGAGATCCCAGTACCTTAGGGAATAGAAATGTCACCAGCCACCATCTGAGGGCATTTGAAGTTGCCTGCCGCTGTCCTGCCACATGAATGACAGTCCCAGTTATATTTTGTTTTAGTTTTCAGGCATAGCTCAGTCCCCCCAGCTGTGGCCCAGCCTTTTAATTAGCCTTTGGTTAATTGCAGGCTTAATAAGACCATCTACCATGGGATATGCTTTCTCATATGGCCTTCTTACTCTGCAGCTTCATTTGTGTCTTCACACGTGAGGTAAAAAGAAAGATCTTTTTCCTCCTGTCCTCTGAATATCTTCTCTAAGTTGAGGAGAAAGAGATCTCCTGAGTTCTCAGTAATGAAGCTAGTGTATGATGTGTCATGTGTTCCTGGATACTTGAGTAGTGTTGTAGTGAATGTTGCATGAAACAAAAGTATTGGTCACTTTCTCTCCCTTACTCACTTTTGAATTCCTCATCCAACACTCAACCTTCAGAACAATCCCCAGACATTCTTACCATGGTTTCCTTTTACCGACCAAGCCCAAGAACTTGTCACATGACTTTCATTCTTGAGGGGAAACATTTGCGTGTTAACTGTTGGAAAGGAATGCTGGCAGATAAAACAAAACGCTTTGCTTTGGAGGTCGGCCAATGCAGCAGTTCTACTGCTGAAAAGGGAGAGAGGACAGTGTAACACTGACCCTGCTCTCAATGTGCCTGTTGTCTCAGCTGTGGAATGTTAACTCTTTGTTTTCTGGCATGTAGACGTGGCATTTAATGGCACATGTCATGAGGGAACATAATATGACTCATATGTAATGTGTACAATTCTTCACATTAAGGCTTTGGCCACTTTGTAATGATGTTATACTTAAGGCAAGAAGCTTAGACCCCTCTCACAATGTTGAACTTCACTTGATCGTTTTAGCAAATCTAGGATATTTGAAAACATTGCAAGAACATCTGTCAAATTGCAAAGGTTTGAAAACGTGCTGATTACTGATTGGCAACAGCTCATGTTAGCATTCAGTGACTTAAAGCTTATCTTACTTTTTATTATCTTTTTTCACCTCATCATGTAATGCTACCACAGTCAATTCTCCTCTTTGTTTCCTTCTCCAGGTGAAAGTTATGTGTGTGCCTCAAACGAACCCTACAGACGCATGGAGTACACCAAGAATGTCAATCCAAACTGGGCAGTGGGAAGTAGGACTGGCACATCCCGCTCCCTCTCCTCTCTTTTCCCGCTGAAGAATGAGCTGCAGCGTGAGTCCAAGGATTACATCAAACCCAAACTCGTCACTGTCATCCGCAGTGGAGTCAAACCCCGAAAGGCGGTCAGGATACTTCTCAACAAGAAGACAGCCCACTCCTTCGAGCAGGTGCTCACTGACATCACAGATGCAATCAAGCTGGACTCTGGTGCTGTGAGGAGACTGTACACTTTGGAGGGGAAACAGGTTCGTGTTTGTACAATACCTGATAAAACCACCTAACCACTTTATGCTGAACCAGTAAACCAAAGTTTTCTTTCCAAAGTCTACAAAGTCATCATCTACAATCACTAAGCTGCAGTTATTCTCAGTAAGATTGCATTAAGGGAATATAAAAACCAGTTGGAACTGCTGTGCTGAGCTTAAAGCCAAAGGTTTTATCCCCAAAACTTCAGCAATTTATAGGCGTCAGCTGTGTCAGCAGTCTAGGTAATTACAGCCTGATTAATCACCCATACATAATTACACTCCACGATTATTTCAACAAGGCACTAATGAATACATTTTAAAGTTCAGGCTTTCTGCCACATTTATCAGTATGGTTTCCTTTCCACCTCTCCCACTCCATAAAGACCGATAGTACTCAAATCCTGTCCACCTGGGACACATATATTAACGCTTCCATCCAAAAAATCTCATTGAGGGTCCCTGGTGTTATCAGATGGGGTGAGCTTGAACACATGGTGTTCCTAATCAAAAAAGATTTATATGACACTGGCTCATCTGGGATAATTCTAAACCATGATTATCATGACTTATTCTGGTTAATTTCACGGAATTATTTATCTGTAAATCAAAGAAGCGTTTCTGAAAGAGTAATTACAAAAACATGTTTATTTGAATGAACAAACTCTAAATAAATAAGATGATTGAAAAGATTAAGGTAAATAAACATCGATGCAATTTAAAAAAAAATTGTTGCTTAAACTCTTGAATGCATTATCTTACATTTTAAACCTTTTAGTTGACTTTTCCAGGACAAGTTTTTAACAATTTCTTAAATTTTGCTCTTTTACTCAGATTAGTAGAAGAACAAGTTGTAGATAACTGAAACTATATTATTTGGCTACTGATCTCAAATGAGCTCATCATTTACTTTGTAAATCTTGTTGTTCTGGACAGTGGCTTTCATGGTTGAGTTGTCTGTTAACTCTCTGTGCAAAGTACACAATTTTTATCGGAAGAAATATTATCATTCATCCATGCACCGATCGCCTGTCCATCCAACCTTGCAAAAATGTTTTTTCAACAATGAACTATTCCCATTTTCATCATCAATCTAGAGTGGTTTGAATGCAGTAGGTGTTGACTGGAATAAAGTTGTTGGAAAACACAAGGGGCAAGCAGAAAAGACATGACCCTTTTATATTAATCAAATAAAGAGAAGACATGATGGTTCATGGTCAACCTTTGCTGTCCAGAGTGAAACGCATTTAGAGTCATTCATTACCAGGACAAGGTCCAACACATAAAAGTCCAACAATGTTAAATACAAACAGTTTTCTTCTGGACAATCTGGACAGGAACATCAAAGACAAAACACGATGCAGCATTTTCTACACTAATCCTGCTGATTGAATCAAGAGTTTTACATCAAGGTCAAATTCATCCGATCATTACTAGATCCTGAGACCATTGATTTTTTTCATATATGTATTGACATATGTTAAAATAAAGCTTGATCTCTGAAGGCCGACAACATTCAGAAGCAGTCAGAAAAGCATCGGCTGTAATCTTGCCACTCTCTCCAGTCGTCTGCCCCCCTCTGAACAAACACCCTGCCCTGCTGTCTGGTAACTCTCCCAGACCAAACATATCTCCATAATCTGACAGCTTGACTTGTTTGGAGCTCACAGTCATGAACTTGCTACAGACTGATAAGCGTTTTCTTACACTCAGAGCAGAGCTATAGCTTGATAATCAAATGCATTTGCAACATTGTCACGATCATGTAAAATTCTTGTATTTAAAGGGATTTTTTCAGCTTGTGAGGCAACATTGGTTAGGTAGCAAGTTCCTGACTAATTTTATTTTCACATCTTAAAAGTGATTTTACAACTTCTAGTAACACAAACTGCATAAATTTATGTCCATGAACTTTATTCAAAACTTTAATAGGAATTTATTTCGATGCAACTAAGATGCTAACTTTGATTTCTGGTGTTAAATCTCAGCTGTCACCATCGTTTTGCTCTGATGATGTGAAAAATATTTTTATTGCATCAAACAAACATCACATTTTATCATAGTAGTTTCAACTAAGCTAAATCGATTTTTCAAAGATTTATGTCCAAGGTAAGGCCCCTCAGTTGGCCACACCACCCATAAATACAAACACACACACCCATCCCAAATGCCTTCCAGCAGCACTCTGCCATCTGCTCCTCCAAAATCAAATCATAGGTCCCAGCCACCCAGTCTGCAGGCGTTTCAGCCCCCCCCTGCTGATGCACACACTCACACGCACACACAATGTTGCACACTCACGCTCAGAGCCCCTCCTAAACAGGGGCCACCACCGGATAATTAGACCGACAAGCTGAAAGGGAGGGTTAAAGTGCAGCTGTCAGGTGTGTGTGTGTGCATTCAAGGACGTGCACGTGTGACCGATTGTGCGTACAAAATACGTCTCTGTCCACTCTCACTCCCAGAATCAAAGCTGCTCTTCAGACTGAATGTTAATTGTGGCTGTTGGTTATCAGGGCCAGCAGAATCAGCTGCCACTTTTCAGAGAAAGCCCTGTTTTACATCTCAAAGCTGACTGGGCAGGCGGAAAATAAGATCTCCCTATTTTTTATTGTTTTATCGATGCATTCATTAGTTGGGGAACACTTTGCAGTCCAGTGCTCGATAAGTTGTCTTTTTTATGTAGAAATCATTCAGAGAAGATTTAGGGGCACTTTAAACAGAGACAAGGAGAAGTTTTTGTAAGGGAATCAAAGTATTGAACTGGAAGGAGGAGAGAAGTTCAAACCTTGGTTACTTTGTAGGCAAACAAGGTCAAATGAATAAGATGTTAGAATGACAGGTTCAAGAAGGCTTTGAGAAGTTTAACAGGAGACGTACTTTGAAAAGAATTGACAGAAAGATGGTCACCACAGAGCAAGTAATGGTACGGCATTTTTCCTTCCCAGACCCCAGTCTAGTTATCCAGTATTTGTTTCCTGTACCGCCCCCCCCAATGCACCTCTGCACAACTGACATTAATCCAGACCTCTATACATGGCAGCTAACAACCATTTCTGCAATAGTATGCAGAATAACATAAGAAAGAAAAAAAACAGGATGATGAAAACAAACAGTTTGAAGAACTTCAACATTGTTCTTCTCTCTCCAACATCTGCCAGCAAACCCAGAAATACATTTTCCTTTCACAATCCTTTGCACACAGTGATGTTATCAGAATGACAGTTATTATGCTCATTAACTAAACTGACCTGGACCATTCAGACTGTCAGATACTGTAGAAATAGTGCACAATAATCTCCTAAGACTTATTCAGTAAACACAGCAAGCAGAGGAATGAGAGGGGAAATGAGACTCAGCACTGATAATTGGACAGTTTGTTCAGACATAATGTTTTGTTTACAGCTTTGGAGCAGCTACATGGATGTGCTGTAACCCACATAATGAACTGAAGGCACAGTAACTATGGATCTAGAAAAAAAAAAAAATTCAAGTAGGTTTTTTAGGTACATTTCTTTTCCCCTATAAAACCAATGGTCATACTTCAGTGCCTCTGCAGGCATTTACTGTCCACAGCAAAAAGTGAAGGTCACTTGCAGATTCCCTTAGTGCAGGGGCACAGAAAGTACAACACTGGGGGGAGAGGCAGTGAGTTGGGGATAATCCAAACAAACTTCTCTCAAAAAAAAATCCTGCAGAAACAAGCTGAAGTCCTGTAAATGGATGATAGTGGAAGTGTATGTTCCTCTCCCTTTTTTTCTGTTACTTGCGTGTTTGTGTGTTTGTATCTATCCAATGAAATTATTGGTTATTAATTAATAATTAATAATTTCTTGTAAAGAAAGGTTGATTGCCAGCTGTATTTCCAACATTTTGTTTTCAGTCTAGTTCAGTTGTTTCCTTTAAATGCAAACAAGTAATGAAATGATGAAAACAAATAAATGAAACCATGAGAACACAAACAATTTTAGGCTGTTGAAAGTTTTATAGTTTCCTCAAATGGCACTCTTTTTCACTCATGGCATTACTACAATGGGTTTCCTGTAGAGATGATGGGGAAGCTTGTTTATTTAATATATAGTAATGACAAGGAGCTAAATCCAGCCCCTTGCTCAACATGAAACAAATCACTGATTACTGGAAAAGTATTAAGATTGCGACTCACCCATTCGGTGATAATGGATGGATTTCTGGGTTTTAGGGCACACTCATGCCTATGATAGGATGGAGGTTTTTTGTTAGCAGGACACTGATGCACTTTGGCATCATTTCACATGACACGCTCCAATACTCTAAACCCAGCCCAGATCTCACAGCACATGTGATAGCAGGGCTCTGCTTCCCTTCGCTCTCCTGCCAAAAGTTTATATTCATTGAGGTGTCTAAAATCTGCTCTTCCTGTGCTCATTTTCGGGGTATGATATCTTGTAATTTTCGTACCTCCCTGAAAAATGGTGGCCCATGCTGGTAGCTACAGATAGATTAACAAAACAGTCAGTGTCTCCTTGACAAGCTCAGGTCAAGGCTACATGTGAGCTCCATCTGATTTCAGACATGAGCTGTTTTCAGGGGCACGACTGGATTAAATATCACCATTTAGGTCAACAGCTATCAAATTTGCATGCCCACCTATTGTTCTGTTATTAGCACATACCACCATCTGACTATCTCAGGGTACAAGATAAAAATGGGCTAATACCAAACAGATTCAGAAGCCTTCTATGGCAGCCTGTGAGTTGCAAAATTTAGAGCCTCATAGGTAGTTTAAACATATTATAGGTTTTAAAACATACCTTGAATGACTTATGATGTTATTCTTTATATTTTCAGCTATGTGATCTCTTTCTTTCTCACTCCAGTGTTGATAATACTCTCTGCACTAGTTCAAGAAATCACATTTCTTCGCAAAATCTCATCAGAACAAAGTAACTGTACTGTCTGCACGATCTTCACAGAGGGTGTTTCCATACCAGCTCACAGACAAGATCATAATCCAGTGTATCTTATCATGATTATATCGATCCTTTGATAAGTAATTAACTGAACTGTGTTCTCTAAGATGCCTGAACAGAGGTCTTTGATTTTACAAGTGCTGCCATGATACCTTGCATTGAGAAAAGGACAATTAAAAGCCAGATGAGACTGTGTGTGTGTGTATGTGTGTGTCTCTGTGTTGGGGGGGATGTCAGCTGCACAGAGCGTGTAGAGGCCACGTTTGGGGAGGGTGTCCATTGTGTGCCGTGTGATCTGTGTGAAGTTGTTTTGTTGTCTTTGTCTAAGCCTGGCGCTCATTCATTCTTTACTGCTGGCAGTGAGAGACCTGCTGCAGAGAGTTGACATCACACTATGGGAAGCCAGTGTTCAAACGCCAGCCCACACACTCTTGTTTGTCTGCTTGAGTTTTATCATACCAGCGAGCTCAGATTGCTTCAGCCACTTTTGTCAGATTGATGTGATGAGTGTTATTGTTCAGGGTAGATGGTGAACTGTATGACTGTGTTTGTGGTCCTGACAACTGTAGCATGTGTCTGATACCGATGCTGTAGTTTCATTTTTCTCTAAGCAAAATCTATTCTTTGTCTTGTCTTGAGGATATGAACTCCTGGCTGATTTAAGAGTGTTGATGTTTATGCATGTGGACAGCTTTTTTTTAAGGATTCAGCAGTGCAACACAGCAAGTTACATTCTTGGAAATACTGTTGTGTGCGTCTTTGGAGATTTCTGCACTGATAAAATACGAGCATTTATTGCCTAGGAGCAACTCCAGTGAAAGCACAGTAATAATGCAAGTTTTTGTAACTTCACTCTGAGCATTATAGTAATTGGCAACAAAAGCTAACATTTTATGCCTCTCTTGTGAACCTTTCTGCACCTCAGCAATTCTAAAAGCCGATCTCTAAATGAGCTGGGTGTTCTGCTGAGGCTCATTGAGCTTAAGCCGTGTGCATGTTCAGGCTTCTCCTATTGCTCTCTTCTCTCCTTCTTGCACAACTCCTTTATAGTATTAGGAGCTCTGTGCTCAATTACATTCTGACACCCTGAGGCTATTTAATTTAATGTCTCTCTTTCTGTGCATCAGTATGACTTGGGAGTGTGCAAAGAGACAGGCAGTTGCTGTTGGCTATTTTCTCTGCAATACAGGAACATGTTAGGAAATTTCAAGTTGAGATTTTTTGTTTTAGAGTGCTTAAGCCTGTAGTGGAGTTAAATGTCCCTCATAAATCGTAAATCGAAGAAACACTCCTCAAGGAGAACTGTATAGAAACATGCTCTTTATCATGTTTCTTTCAGTGCCTTCAGTAGAATTTGTTTGTTGGTTCTACAACTCCAGCTAAGGCTTGAATAGGATGTATTTAGTAGCTTCAGTTTATGCACGAGGTTTATAATGTGATAAGATTTTTCACTGCTTATTACCATGCCGCCGCCTTGTCTCAGTTGTTACACGTGCTGGAGATTTACGGCTCTAATCCAGAGGAATTAAGCAGTCTCTGAAAGTTGCTTGTGTCTGTAAGTGAGAGAGTTCAAACAGAGTGAACAACCTGGTTGGCTTCAGGATGAGCATTGCTCTGACCAATTCAATAGGCACCCAGCTACGAGTAACAGTTTAAGTGAGAGTTTAAACCTTGTGGGTTGTGTAGAGAATGCATATGAGGCTCACCTTGATTTTTTTTTAATAGCTGGATAATTGTATAGACTGACCTTCCCCCAAGGCAAGAGGTGTGAATCTCAAGCTTTCAGTGTTTTTCTTTCTTTCCCTCAGGTCTGCATCCAGCCTGTGTGCCTCTTATCAAGCTCAGGGTGATGAACAGTGTAAATGTGGGTGGTGATAACCAATGATTACAGTGATTATCAAAGCCAGAATAAAGAGAGCTGTGACAGTCTTGTGTGTCTAAAATTCAGTAATTTTCTGGTCTTTGGTCTTTTTTTGTCAGGCCCTGCTTAAGAGCCCTTAATTCAAAAGCAACGGGAGACAGAATAGCCACCTGTGAATCAGAGAACAGTGTTGATATTGTTTATCAACAAATTTGATAGATATTCTTCACACTTCGAAAAACAAAATCCTCCATATTATATTTTATTTCTTCGCACACTGGATTACCACCAGATTTACAACCATGACTCTCCAGGATCATACTGCACACACTCCACATTCCCTCTGTTGCTAAGCTTTCTGGGGCAGAAAGTACAGCAGGCAGGATGGAGGACACAGACTGATGATGGAAGATAGAGAAGGTCAGACATATGAGAGTTGGGGTGGTGGCGCATCTTTGAGGGTAAACCTCAGTTTGCCCTTAAGATATGTCATCCAGCCAAAACAAAACCCTGCGGACAGGTCCTGTCACTGATTGGCCGAGACAAGCTGAGAGTAGCATGACAGCGCTGGCAATGGTTTGCCATTGGCTGTTTATCTTGGCAGGGGCTGACAGGAGCAAAGAGAAACATGGACAATGAAGTCTGACGTTTGTACCGTGTTATCCTTGGCTGCAAATAATCTTCTGGAGAGGTTATGCAGAGTTCAGAACGAATACCTTTTCACTATGCATATTTTCTCTGAGTGGTACACCTTTTCTTAGTTTTCAACTAAAAACTGTATTTTTTTTTTGTTTTTACATCTTTACATGTATTATATGAATTATTCAAAGTAATTTAAATTTCACATTTTGACTTAAAGGTAATCAATCTAATGAATGCACTTTGCTTTGATTGAGGCTGCAAAAACAAGGTGCTTTGTTGGTTTGGGCAGTAAGAAACTATAAGAGCATGGAGCTCAAGTGATTCATTAAGAAATCATTCTGCACTGCCCGACCAGCAGGGAGTAGCTGGAGGGATCAGATAATAACTAACGGAGGTGACATTATAAATAATTGAAGGCTTGGCAAGTTATTAAACCCATCATCATAGTCATGAACATGGCTGGTGGATTAACTGCTGATTAGCTGATGTCAATCAGTTGTCTGCAGACATGACTTTGCCTGAGTGCTCTAAGGGGAACTGTAAGCAGCCTATTAATGTAATCAAAACTGTAGCCTAACTGATAGGAATACTGATATTTGAGGGGAAGAACTGATTTGATGCATGTGTGTTGATGTCACAGTAAGCACAACCTGGGGTTTCTCAGTTTGTCTAGGGCTTCCAGGCATCTGCTGCCTGTGGCATAATGGTATTAGCTGCCAGCTAAGGTAAGGAAAGATGGGCCTTACCTTGCTGCAGTCTAGTCTCCTGGCATGATGACGTGTCCCTCATGGGCCAACTCACTCTTGGCTCTCTATTCTGTATGTTCAAATTGAAATATCTATTTAAACAACTAGGAGCTCCTTGGTGCTTGTGTTTTGAAATAGCTTATATAATAAATATACAATAAAAATCACCATCTGCTCAGCTTGGGCATGCATGCAGCAGAAGTTGCTTAAAGTGTCCTAAATCATGGTGTTGGAGCATGCTTTGCTAGTCAATGTAGATGACACATTTTTTAATCACTCCTTATATATGTGTGATCTATAGCTGAAACTGCACAATAAATTGCCCGTTAATATTCTTGAAAACACTCTGGTAAATCTCCTACATCATCACACCTTTTGGTGACCAGTGAAATACTAGATATTCAGCAGCTGTAGTGTTTTTTCCATAATAATGATAAATACTAATAATACAGGGATAATAATAATAATAATACAGTGATAATACTACTACTACTAATAATAATAATAGTAAAAATAATAATAATAAACAATAATTTTTAATGAATACTAAATAATAATAATAATAACTAGAAAATTTGCATTTTCAGTAAAAAAAAAATGTGTTGAAATGCTGACGCTGTGTGAGCGAAATGAGAAAATGCAAAATGAAATTAATGCTCAAAGTACTGCATCATAGCTGAAAATAAGAAGGCTGGAAAACAAAAACTGTTCAATGCATTAAAACAATCACAAAATGTTGCTCATTACAAAAGAAACAAAAATCTGAAAGCTCGGGGTGAGCAAGCAGTACATTTTTTTAAAAGCAGGTGAAAGAGGAGAAAGTATAAAATGCAGAATACTTTGTTAAAAGTAGTGTGTCACTTCTGATAATGAAGATGCTTTAGAGTTAAAATTGTTACATGCAGTTAAATAAGTCAAATTAAAAAGAAGATACTGTGAATGATAAATTGCTTAAACCAATGAAAAAAGAGTCAAGACTTATATGTCAGATATATATTTATAGTTAAACGGCTGAAGGCGGAGAGTTTTTCCGTGTTCACATCGTTCCGAAGCTCGCTGAGCCTAAACCATCCGTCTGTCTTGTAAGTTGAATAAATATGTGAGAGAAGACAAGTATTCCTACATTTTCACTACACTTTGATATAAAGGAGATGATATGATTGGCCTGGTGTTTAGGTGATCACCATGAGCTGTGCCTTTGGAGCAGGTGGTCAGGGTTCAATTCCGGCCTGAAACTCCTTTCCTGCATGTCTGTCCCTCTTCAGTACTTCAGCAGTTGTACCCTAACCATAACCCAAAAGGCTGTGAATCTACCTACAGAAATAGGAAACGTGAGGACACACTGTCCGAGCCCGGAGTCGAACCCTGCGCCTCGGATCTCTTGCTCATACATGTACCCACTCGACCAATTATAAGTTTCGTTTCATTAGTGGAAACCATCAGTAATAAAGCAGCATCCGCGAGCTAGCGCAATATAAATCCAAGGTAGATATTGAAACCCCACCCTAACCAGATATTTACAGAAAAAAAAGCCCAACTCAAACACATTGAATGCCAGTTGGAATCAATAATTTTATTGAAAAAAAAAACATTGACAAGTTGGTAGTTCAAGCAGTATCTTTGTTTACTTCAAAACAGACAGAATCAGAATCGCCTTTATTGCCAAGTATCTTCAAGAAGCATACAAGGAATTTGACTTCGGTTTCAACTGTGCTCTCTTGTACAAAAAAAAAACAACAACAACAAACAAGTAAGAGTAAACATTAAATGTCACATATGCTAGAAAAACAGATATTTAGATGACTGATTTTTTTTTTTAACTGTTCATCAGTATGACAGCATCAGAGAAAGCAGGCTAGCAGTCATCCTCTGTGTAACAATCCTTTATTTAAATTCTCTATCAGGAAGCAAACTAATTATTTAGAATTATATAACATCATTTCAAGGTGTCCCTGAAGTCTTCTGGCTGCTGATGTCATCATACTCACTGGTTTCCCTGCCAGAGGACAGTGCTCGCTTCAGCAGTTGGTACAGTCTGTCACTATCTCACATTCAGTGTCCATCAAAACATCCTGCTGAGTGGGTGGAAAAATACAGGAAGGTGTTATCATTAATAATGTGTCCTCCAAGCAGTGTGTGGATTAGGGATGAGGTGACTGATAAATGTTATCTAATTTCCGGATGTAATAGCCTCTCACTTTCATAGCAGAGCTAGTTTTTGACACACAAATTGGACCATCCATGTGGGCTGTTACTATGGTGATTCTAACACCTCTGCCCTGACGGTATGGTGTGGCGATCAGCTGCCAAGTTCCAGAGTGAGAGCCCATATAAAGAACGATATTCACTCCAGCTATGCCAAACCTGTGATATTCTGCCACACCTCATCATGTGCCTAAAGTCACTGACTTTTCTTATTTCTATTGCAGCATCGGAAGAATCAATGAGTTGGACACATTAAATTTGTTGTGTTTATTTAAGTGAATGTAATACATCCTGTTTCATTTCTAATCAATGCTGTATGAATACAGAACATGCAGAAGTGTCATATGCAGTGTCTTATGGGTAACTGAGGCCTACTGGTGGTTTATTTGCATAAAATGTGCCTCTGTTCAAGTTATGAAGTTTGGTTTGAACATAATTTCTTTAGTCTTTTCTAACAAACTCTCATGCCTCTCTTTTTACTGTGAAGATCATTTGTACTCTCTCGTACTCATTAAGCTTTTCTGGACCACTAGCTCCTCTGATAGCATAACACATACATACACACACTGTCCCCCCACTGTGTCAGCCCCCAATCCCCCTCAGAGGGTCCATCTGCTTACGATCTGTAGCCATCCTCAATTCCTTCTTCTGTCTCTTGCTGGAAAGCGTTTGTTTTTATGGGTTAATGTGCATACAAACAGTTAGAACGTCTTCCAGTATGTGGGCACACTGTGTGCGATGCAGGGACAAGATAATGAACAATCTTCTTTCCTCCTTTGTCTTCCTGCTTGTCCACCTACGGGAACTTGGGGGTAATCTGTATGAGTGTGTGAGCGTGTGTGGGCTGGGCATGATTCTCTGTAGTTTAAAAGTAGCTGCTGTTTCCATCTCCAAGCAAGGGTTGTAGGTGCAAAAGGAAATAGCTGGATCTGCAGAGTAAAGGATGCCTACAGTGTGGGGCTAAAAAAAAAAGAAAGAAAACAAGACAAATGACCCTGCGGCACGAACACTTACTGTACTGCTGTCCTCCCATGACTGTGCATTGACTCTGTTGCGTTATGTATGTCAGGTTGTTTGACCTTGTCTTATTTTCAGTGCAGACTCAAACACATGCAGAGTCATACAGCCACCACATCTTTGAACCACCTGCATCATACAGAGGATTTTAATTGGCCCTGCTTTAAGAAGCATAGAGTGAAACAATTATATGCATCCTGAAATATCACAGTCACATGTACAGCTTTAGTTAAAGAATATTGAATCATGGAACCCAATGCACAAACATGTTAAAGCCCTGGGCTGGTAAAAAAAAAAAAAAACGGGTGTTATAAATACTGCAGTGTTTTCCCCCTGCAAGACACCAGTGACAGTCATGAAAAGTAAAACTTTCTAATTTATTTCAGTTTTCCCGAGGTTGCTAGATGCTATAAAGATTAAGGCTTTGCATCAAAACTTTTCATTTTTTGTTGTTGTATTTTCAATTTCTGTATCTTTTTGTTGAGTAAGATACACTTACACATTAACTTATGGATACACTGCTTATGAATATACATTTACTATCTTTGGAAAAGAGAAGTGACGGTTAGATCGTGTTTCCTTTTCATGGTTGTGAGCTTATAGTTGTTCACGAGTTCTTGTGCATTTTTTTGTTTTAAAATAAAACTGAATCAATCAGTCTTTATTTTTAAAGTGCCAAATCACAAAAAAAGTTATCTCAAGCTGCTTTTCAAAAACATTAATAGATAAAGACATAAATAATTAATGTTTTAATAAAGAGCCAACTTCAAGACAAGATAAAGAGTTTTATTCCATCTTGACCCAGCATGAGCAGAGACCTTTCAAAGGGCAAAAACCTTGAGGACAGCCACTCAAGTTAGACTGCCATCAACTGTGATCAGTCTGTTAAGTAATGAGGATATTTTGTAGGAATGCCCAGAGTATTATGGTGTTCATGTTCACACTTTGTAACTTGGAATAATCTTTTGCTGCACTGTGACTTCTTTCAGAGGTCAAATCTAAAACTCATGGTGAGGGTGAGGGTATAACCAGCTGATGTAGGAGGAACTGAACAAACTTGAATAGAAACTGTTGTGAAAAAAAACATTTTTAATTCTGCAATTATACTTTTCACCTGTTTCACCTAACTTTCTGTTTGATTCTTCTCTCTTCAGATTACCTGCCTGCAGGACTTTTTTGGAAACGACGATGTGTTTATAGCTTGTGGCCCAGAGAAGTACCGTTACGCCCAGGATGACTTTGTGTTGGATCAGAGCGGTAAGGCTTCCACAGCCTTTGTGACTGGTAGGCCTGACTAAGACTAACTACACGTCTGTCACTGTGTTAGTGTTTGTGTGATTTTGCCTGCATGTGTTACTGTCCTTTCTAATGCTTGCTTGTCTCTTTTCCTCAAGGAAGTAGATGGATGAAATAAGATGTGTGTAACCCTTTTCCCTCTATTGTTGCCATTTAGTTAAATTTTTTCATATTCACATGTTTTTTCATGGAAATATTTAATAGTCACCCAAACATCAAACAGAAAGGGTTCAAAACTTAATCACACATCCCTTCCTTCGGTTCAGGAAATGAGGCTGCATTCTTGTTGTTGGAATGAAATTTGTGTCTTTGTGTGTCTTTGTAAATGTTGGTGTTTGTGTTCTGAGCACAAACCTCAACTGGATATCAATCTTTTATCTTGTAAGAAGGTTCCAGTGGACACAGGGAGGATGTGACCTCTTTGAACCAACAAATCCATTCACTGTAAAAACTTCAGACAACACTGACAACTGTGTAGGAAGGAAATAGATTGATATAGAAGCAGTCCAAAGCAGTGACATCCTGTTTAATTCTTTTGTTTTTTTTTCCAGGTTAACTAACAATAGAGAAGCACATCTTGACACACGCTGTGTAAACTGTTAATGGGGATTAGTGGGGTTAGTTTTATGGTAATCTGAGAGAGTTTCAAGCTTTTGTCCCACTTAAACTCCGGTGCTCCACTTTTAAGAATTGGGGCTTTGAAGGAGTAAAAAAGGCACACTGTAGTCACACTGCTGAAGGTACAGAAGCTGCTCTTCCTTCTTTCAAAATGGGTCCAGCACGCGCTGCAGTCGAACCATGGACTGAATAAAGATATGGAGCACTGACAGATGAAGGAATCAAGGGCAATACACACAAGACAGCTTGGATTAAAGGAAATAATTAGTGCTTAACAACTTTTAGTAAGATTTCTTTACTCAATACATTTTCAGTGATCATGAATCTCTGGTATGAGACTGAGAGTATAGAGAAAAAAATGACATTAATAAGCAATAAATATTGCCTTTCATGTAGAAAAAAAGTTGTTTTATATGTACACCGTATGAAATACCGCACTACGTGTCTCAGTGCGTGAAATATTTGTGGTCATAAAAAGCTCAGGGAAAGGTTGGTGTGCACTGTGGGTGTGGTTTCTTTGTGTGTGTGTGTGTGTTTTTCTATACCTCCAACCGCCCTCACACTCATTAACGCCGTCCTGACAAGTTAACCACAAGCTTTAGGACATCTGCTCTGGAGGTTCATGACAATGTACAGAGCAAAGATACTGCTGCATTGGGCACACAGGAAAAAGCTAATCTTGTGGAGTATTTAAAATGTGTTCAGGGTGGACATTGTTTATTTTAGCCTACATTTTCTGTACCAGATACTTAAAGGTACCAGCAATGTGTACCTAGTGTATTTTTCACATTTTAAAAAAAGCTATGACTAATGAAATGTTTTTCTCCCAAAGCGTCTAAATGGTGTAGGTGCTCAGGCGCTGCTGTTGATGATTGGCTCATAGAGGAAAAATTGAAAAAAGTGTTATATAAGGTTGAGTAAAGGTTGAGCTAGATGTCCATATCTGAATTATTTGAATCTGTCCTCTGTGGTTTTCTTGCAGCATAATCTCTACAATAAAATAACAGACTGACACCATACCAAATAAAAACCTTTTCTGGCTCGTATTCCTCACACTGTGGCACACTGATTCAGTCTGAAAAGATGTACAGAAAAAAAAAAGACAGAAAAAAGGTTAATTTATGCAAATTTGACACAACGCCTGCTGTCTCCCCAGAATGCAGGGTGCTGAAGTCATCCCACAGCAGGCCTACTACTCCCAACCGGACAGCTAAGAGCCCGTCACGTCGCAGCAAGTCCCCTGGTTCAGGTTAGAAAATGACTGTAAAGTACACTCATGAAATGGTTTAGAATCAGAGATGTTATAGACAGATATTTGTACATACGTTATGAAATGACTGGTTGGTGAAAATATGAGTGAAAAATGAAATAAACATCATACTTCTCTGATCTAAATGTGAGACTCTGAGAGCATTTTTGGCAGGTTGAGTGAAAGCCTTTTGAGTTGCTGCCTGTGTGATTCAGTCAAACATGGTGACACTGTGCTGAGTGACAAATGTTCTACAAGCCATTACATAATGTGTGAAGAGAAGCTGTGTAAGAAGTTTAGAGTCCTGAAGACTAAGTTCAGCTTTGAAAGCTCATCTAGTTTGAAAGTACAGTTTTTGTTATAATCACTTTGTGTCTCTTCATATTGTCCCAACTTCTTTCTCTTCTGATGCTGTTCCTCATGCTGCAGCAAGACACACGGTCCACTACACCACCAGTCAGCCTCTGATCAAATCCCCAGGTCAGGCTTGTGTCACACTGTCATCACAAGAAAATAAAAACAGCATGTTACTTCACAGAGAGATTATTAAGTTTGTTTTCATATTTACATTGAAGTCTGCATACTAAAATGTGTAATATCCACTGACATGCTAGATTTACACTTCAAACATGGTCATACAGGGATTTCCTGTTCTTGTCACTTCCAGACATATTTCGGATACAGCACAGCAAACTTGTGTTATATCTCTGAGTCCTTTATTTTGGATTAAAACACATCTTTTCCACAGGTATCACAATATACTATCCATTGGTACCTA
Source organism: Thalassoma bifasciatum (assembly GCA_008086565.1). Classification (NCBI taxonomy): domain Eukaryota; kingdom Metazoa; phylum Chordata; class Actinopteri; order Labriformes; family Labridae; genus Thalassoma; species Thalassoma bifasciatum. The sequence goes on from RPOG01000005.1 coordinate 1,887,577, forward strand.
GACAATTCCAGGATCTGACAATGTAAAAAAAATCTCTTCAGTATTTCTCATCATGGATGCCCTCATTATCATGATAGTATAATCACATATTAAATGAGCCTCATAAATAGGCAAGTTTTGTTCTCCTAACCAAACCACAGGATTTGATTTATTATACACATAGCTATCTAAATTGAAATTCAGCCATGGCAACATCCACTAATCCAATGACATGCACTGATTAGGCTCCTTCTTTATCTGTGTTAATTAAATTCTGCCCCAACTTAGCAGTTGATCATCTTCTTCATCTGTATCAGCTGAGATGCTGAAAAGTTAAACTTTTCTTTAAAAACATTTGAGCCTAATGTACTATAAATCATACTAGAGAATCATTGAGTTATTCCAAAATATTATTTCAAAAGTTCCTCCACCAAAGCTAGCTCAAAGCACCGGGGAAGTTAAAAGTAGTATCACAGTGAAACTAAACTCACAAAATAGAGGTGTAAAGACGCAGCCTGTAGGCTGTGTGAAATGATTTTCCACAGCTCAGCTGGGCTTATGCAGATGAAGAATCATTTAAGTTTGACGCATTGTGTGTGTGTGTGTGTGTGTGTGTGTGTGTGTTTGTGTTTGTGCCAGACACCCGGAGAGTGTGAGGCAGGAATAGTCTGTTGTTAAGAGAGTGAGTCACTGAGACAAAGAGCGCTCTCACTCCTGCTGCATGTCTTTGCACCTTGTGTTGCACACACCATTGTGCTTTATGGAAATGTCTGACATTGTAGTACAGAGGAAGTTCATTATAATGGGTATATCCAGCCAGCCGGTGGTTACCAATACTGCTTTTCCTTTTCGGGGTTGCAGAAGGGCAGGCTGGAGCCTATCCCAGTTTTGCACACTGAATTAGTTGCCAGCTTGCAAAGGTTTGCCTTCCACAGGCAGTGACAGCAACATAACACAGGTGTGATGCTGTAATCATGGCATGCTAGGGTCAGGTGGTCAACTGGTACCTGTCATCTCTTTTTGTGTCTGTGTTATTACATTTCAAAGAGGAGACATGCTAAATGTTAGACTCACAAGCACACAAAGTTATCCTGCAGGTGTGAAAAGAAAAAGAACAGGTGTAAAACCAGTCATCTGCAGAAGGCACACTGGAAATCAGTTCTACCAACAAAACATGCAGTCACATGAGAAGAATAAAACAAATATACATGTTTACAATAATTCCTCATGTTCTATTTTTTCATCCAGTGAACGGCATCTCAAGCAGTCAGACCTCAGCTTCGAAGTCCACCAAGTCCTCCACTCCATCGCCAACCAGCCCCAGAACCACCCCCAGCTTTAAAGTAAGATGATTATCACATCCATGAGTGATTACATGTCTAAACTAATTAAAGGCACGAGTTGGTGTTTGGTTTAAATTCTGAGTTATTTTAAAGCCTGAATAATCAAAGAATCTTATTGATTAGATATAATAAGGCTATTCGCCAAAGATGTCAAACATTTTACTATTCTCTATTCTCTAGTTGCTTTGTAAAACTCCACAATTTCTCCATATATGAAAATGTTGTTCATCTTTTTCTTCATCATACTTTGCTGCCACCTCTCAGCCATTGGTAAAGTTAAATTCTTGTTAGCAATGTGTTTAACATAATTTTTGAGTTTGAGAGAGACACAAACAGTGCACCCATCTATAGTCCTGTTGTGGTCACAAACTCTGCAGCTTATTTTTCAAGTGTTAGGGTCCGACCTCATTCGGCATTTATACTCCGGGAAATGTAATCCTTAATACAGCAGAAAGCCTTACATGACATGTGCTGACATTCCAGAAACAGGGGTAAAATTTGTATTTTATTGCGAAGGGTGATGCTTGATTTATCAACAAACTTACTCTGAAATAGTTAAATTCTTTGAAGTTAAGTCAGCATCGACTGTCTGACCTTCAGATCAGTGAAGAACACATGCTGTAGACCTTCATTGTGTTTATGGTTAAGTCTGACAACCAATTCTGATTTTTTTCATGGTTTCTTCTGTAAGCTTCGTGTAGGTTTTAAACTTGAGCCTCAAACCACTGCAGCCAGCTGGCAACCTGACTGCAGACTGTCATTTTGTCTCTGTAAGCTCAGAGACTTATCAGACTCATGAGTCCTACATGATTCAGCTGGATATTTGGCTCTTCTGATTGACTGGCAGTCTTTGAGGAAAATTCTCTGGCAGAAGCTAAGTAGGAAAGATTTTATAAAGTAAAGAAGGAAACACAAGGTTGGTAGTGACACTCTCTCTTAGACAGTTATGTAGAAGCGGTTAGGTGAATGGATTATGTAGCAGTGAAAAAGCTTTTTTATGTATGAAGTACTGAGAAAACTTTGAAGGTCTCCTTTTTTCAACTTTGGTCCAGAGGTCTAACCTTTTAATCTAAATAATTGATTTTAACCGCAAGCTACTGCACAGTAATGCACAGTAAGATGCAGCAGACCACTACTCTAAAGCTTGGAAAAGAGCACTGCTCTGGTTTTAAAGCTGGCAACTTAAATTTATGGCAGACATTTTAAAAAATGTATAGTTAAAAAGAGGCTAAAGGTGCCAATCAATGCTGTGCTCTGCAGAAAAGATAAATTATAAAATGAATGATTCATCTGCATCCTGAACAGTTTAACATGCAGAGATGATAAGTGGATATGGAGGAGTAGGTCTGTTTGAGGGGCTCTGACACATGAAGAAGGCTGAGCTAAAGAAGCTGTCATTGAGATCACTATTCATGTAGTGATGTGTGTATTTTTGTTATAATGAACAAGCTTTTTCTTTTCCCTTTTAATGAATCGCACCAACAAGTGTCTTTTTAACAGTCAATGAAAAAGTATATAGTATTTCTGAGTTTTGTTGGCATTTATAAAGCCTATAGTTGCCATGGTAGTTTATTTGTGTGTGACTTATCTCTATTTTTGTTTTCTTTTTGCATCCTGCAGATCCCCCCTTCACATCACATCGTTGCTCCAAATGTCAATGGCTCGTTGAACAACCACCATGAACAAACAAGTCGACTTAGTCCAGAGAGTATGTCCTCTTCCCTCCCCCACCCCTTCCTCTCCTCTCCTCTCCTCTCCCCCTTTAGTCATCATCATTTCCTATGTCATCCACATTATCTGCCAACTCAGGCAACACTTCTGCACTCCCTCACCCTGTAGCACATGACCATGACATCAGCTGTCACATTCAAATGACTTGCATTTTTTCCCATTAGAGCACCTTTCAGAATCTGCTAACAGAGCAACTTTGTCCTCATGTGGAGGATAAAAGTGAAATACTCCTCTGCTATGTGAGGAAATCCTTAAGTGAATGATTTAAGATTTGATATTTCTGCTAGTTGCTCCATAAGGATGAGCACTGTCCCTTGTGTGTCTTGTTTTTTGTGACACAGTGTGTGGCCCATAATTCAGTCTGAGGACTTGTTGACTTTCTGCCAGAGCTTCTGTCATTTTATGAAACATAAAATCTTGTTTGAGGCCAGTTGTAACCTCTGTCTCTTCTAAGCAGTTAATGGCAACTTGCCCGCTTCCATCATCTCGGAAAAATACAAGATTGGCAAGATAATCGGAGATGGCAACTTCGCTGTGGTCAAAGAGTGTGTGGACAGGTAGGTGCAACGCATTCAGTCACACTGGCAATACTAAGTGCACAGTCAGCAGCTGTCTGTAGAGATCACACAGCAGCCTGACGCATAGTTTAGCTTACTGGGACGTGCATCATGCGCTTTAACTGCTCCATCAGGCTTTCTAAGTCCTGATGACAGGGCATTGTGGAGATGGAAATATCACATGGATTAAGCCCAGCAGTGAATTCACTTCATTAGCCTTTTAATCTCTAAGTCAACACACAGCTCAGGAAGACAGAGGCATAATGATGAGATGAGGCGAAGTGTCTGTGTCGCTGTAATCTAATGCAACGTCTTGGAAAGTACTTAAAGGTTTTCCTGTAGGGTGTCTTAAAAAACAAACAGTGATAACTTCAGAAAGAGCATAAGATGTTAATGTGTATTCTTAGGGGCCTTAATGTGTGTGTGTGTGTGTGTGTGTGTGTGTGTGTGTGTGTGTGTATACAGCACATACATTTATCATCTAACAAATTATACAATATTACCTTATTGCTACTTCAAACAGGCCTCAGGATATGACATTCCTACTTTACTGACATTTCTTTGTGAAGTGTTCTGTGCCTCTGATGATGGTGAAATCATCTTAATACAAAGAAGGATTTAATTTTATTGATTAATATCCACTCTCTTATAAACTCCACACTATACATCTGATTAAAATTTTAAGATCAGTTGAAAAATTGTACAAATTTACATTTTGCACTGTTGGATCTTAAAACAGTATGATGACATAGTGGGTCTACATGAAGAAAAATAAAAATTGAGAAAGGAAATTTGAAATATTCAGGTTAATTATTTCGAAAAAGTGGACAACTTTATGAACTCGCAGATTTACGAGTTTATAGATAACAACAGATATTTTACCCTAATCAATAACTCATCACTCATTGCTTTTACCAATTCAACACTTCACTAAGCTACAATTATGTTTTCCTCACAAATAAGCCATCCTCCACATGAGGGAATTTACATTGATCACAACACAGAGTCAGTTGGTGGATTAAAGAGCAGAGACTGTCTGCACATTACAACACCTAAAAAATATGATACAAACATATTCAACAACAGCAACAATCTTTTGCACACCTGCTCATTTTTAGGCTGATAACTGACCTCTGAAGACAAACATTTACACTTCTGGACAGTTTAAATATCATATGTTGTTCTCTCTGTTGTGTTATGAAATGTACCGAAAAGAAACTCTAATCCAAGTCGGGCCTCATAACTTTACTTGCAGTATTTTCACTTCTCTTCTAAAGGAAATAATTTAAATTCCTTGCTTTTAGGCTGCCTCCAATTTGAAGTCCTTATTCGTTGTGTCTCTACAAATTAAATTATTGAGATGCGCTATAGAACAGAAGCTCACTCAAAGATGTAGAGGTTACATTTGTAGTGTGTCATTGTGACATCGCTGTTTGACGTAGTTACTGGAGACATAGACCTTGTATTTGACCTACTTTTGTGTTGCTGCATGAGGTCATGCTTTAAACAAACTTGAAACTCCTTATCCGAGGTGGAAGTAAAGCTTTGTATGTCATTCTGGTGTTCAGTTTCTCTCCAAGCATGTGGTCTCAGATTCTGGCTGTGTTCCTGCTAGCTGTATAATCCTGACTCCTACAGTTAACGTATGTTTCCAATAACACAGGAGTGGTTCTTCTGCTCACTGTAACTGCCGCTCTCTTGTGAGCACTTGATCTGTATTGTGCACATAGCTGCAGCGTCAGTGCCAGTTTTAATTTCAGCTCTAATGGTGTTGTTTCAGATCTACGGGAAAAGAATTTGCACTGAAGATCATCGACAAGGCCAAGTGCAGTGGAAAGGTCTCACTCTGTTTTTTTCCCCTCTTACATCTCCTTCTCTCATTTCTTCTGTCTTTTTTTGAAATGGGATAGGGATGCACACACTCCTAAAGAAGGTTCATATGTCTGTGTTCCACTGTGCATTATTAACACACTAAACCACACCACAGAATCACCCATTTCCTACACAGTTACACTGAGCTTATAGTTTTCAAATAAACCACAAACTCTATAAGCTTTTAAAACTGCACACGCATTGAAAATACACTCTGTACCATGCAGTGTCTCTTTAGTAGCCTCAGTGTAAGTCTTGTGAACTCACTTAGATTATAAATCTTGGCTTGTTTCCAGGAGCATCTCATAGAAAATGAGGTCGCCGTGCTGCGTAGGGTCAAGCATCCTAACATCATCATGTTGATAGAGGAGGTGGACACTTCCTCTGAGCTCTACCTGGTGATGGAGCTTGTCAAGGTATAACAGAGGGTAATGGAGGGTAAACACAGTCCTTCATTTCTGTATTTAGCTTCGTGTTTGATCACATTGTTGATATTGGCACAGGGAGGGGATTTGTTCGATGCCATCACCTCCTCAGCCAAATACACAGAGAGAGATGCCACGGTCATGGTCTACAACCTTGCTGCAGCTCTGAAGTACCTGCACAGCATGAAAATAGTTCACAGAGACATTAAGCCAGAGAATCTACTGGTAAGTGCTAACAATTACATCTAAAAATAATAAGAGAAACCAGGCCTTTACTGATTATGTGTTTCCTTATTTTAAATTAGGTCTTTGAGTATCCAGATGGCACCAAGTCCCTGAAATTAGGAGACTTTGGCCTGGCCACAGTGGTGGAAGGACCTTTATATACTGTGTGTGGAACACCAACATATGTGGCTCCAGAAATCATCTCAGAGTCGGGGTGAGCTAAGTGAAACTGTGTGTTCAAAGCATGACGATATGACTACCTGAGTGATTGTAGTGTTGAAGATATTTCAAGGCAAAGCGCCAGTGGGAGGGCCATCCCTGAGTCAATCACATTAAGTATCTGCAACACTGTGGTGAAAGATGTTTTCTCTGTTCACAGCTATGGACTGAAGGTGGACATCTGGGCTGCAGGTGTCATCACCTACATCCTCCTGTGTGGCTTTCCTCCATTTAGAAGGTGCGTCTCCTTGGTTCATTTTTGCAGTTAAAGGGGCTGAGAGGACTAAGTGATTTTGAAAGTCTGATATCTAGATATATGCCTGATCATAATGTGTGTTTCCTCTTATTATGAATGCTGAATTGCTTTCTGTGATTTCTACATGTGTGATATGCATATTGAGTCTGTGTGTGTGTGTGTGTGTTTCACCATACAGTGAGAGTAACCTGCAAGAAGATCTGTTCGATCAGATTCTTCTCGGGCAACTGGACTTTCCCAGTCCTTACTGGGACAACATCACTGACTCAGCCAAGGTTAGGACCATACACATCAGCACGTTCACTCTTAACGCTCAAAATGACTTATCAGTGTCTTATTTGATTCAGTGTTGTCAGAATAAGGTTTAAACAAAGTAAAATGGCAAAAATTCTCTGATAAGGTCCAAATGTTACAGAAATAAAACACACACACCCCATGTAAACCCACATTGTTCACACTCCTGTAATGACTACTGTGTGCCAAAGGACACAGGAACCCCTCCAGCCCTCTAAATTAATGTCATGTATTAAGGTGACAGCTCGAGCTCAGCATGCAAGACCAGACTGCTAATTAAAGTCGCTGCTGTTACAGCGGCCATGTCACTTCAGACAAGTGCACAGTTAGAGACACTGCAGCGTGAAAGCACTTGAGTTTGAGCAGCTGGTGGGAATTAAAGACACAGTGTTTCACTCCAACTTCAGTGAATTAAAGTATAAATCTATAAAATTAATCACCAAAATATTCAGGCTTCCTTGTTGAAATTTTATTTTGAAGCACAATGTGTAAAGTCATGATTTTAGAAAAGGTGACTTAGTGATCTCTATGCTCATGACGGTCTTTTTTTAGTTAAGTTTCAACACTTAAATGAGCAGCAATAACAAGTACCATGTCTTCTTCTTGTTTTGTGTGAGAGTGGGCGCAATTGAATGAGGAGATAAGCGTTGTTTCTGTAGTTTCTAAAATAAATAAGTATGATTCACATTGAGCTAACACATACCTACTCAGTATCATAAGAGTAACCTCCATAGCTACAGCTAAAGGCAGATGAAGAAGGAAAAGCATATGTCCTTGGATCCACCAAGTGCTAATAATCATTTCTCGCTATGAACTCTTTTGTTATGTTGTTCCCCAAAAGTTTTTCAATATCAGCTGAGGTTTATCTTATGCAGCTTGTTATGGACTTCAATGCCTCAATAAGTTTCATTACTGCGTTACAATTTTAAACTTATGATGAAGTTATACAGCTTTGGCAACCTAGTCAGGAGCACTTTGGCTAAAAGAAAAGATGGTAAAACAAAAGCACAGAATTATCAACAACAGGAACATAAAATCAATCTCATTACTGCCCGAGTGTGTTTGTTATAGGACAAAGGTCACAAAGATTGCTGCTGATGAGTTAAAACAACCACAGGCTTTTACCTAAACTGTTTGTGTTGTTTTTTTTGCAGGAGCTGATAGGAAAAATGCTGACAGTAAACGCTGAGGCTCGATACACAGCACAAGACATCCTGTCCCACCCTTGGGTCACGGTACCTCACAGCACTGCTTTTGTTTGTATCTGCATGTGTTTGTTTGGACATAACCTCCAAACATGGTGTGACGTGTTATAACTTGTAGAGTGGATATTTTTCTGTATCATACCACCCTCACTTCATCATGTCTGTCTGTGTGTGTGTGTGTTAGGACGATGCAGTCATGGAGAACAACATGAAGATGGAGGTCACAGGTAAACTGTTGACACACTTTGACACTACGCCTAAGCACAACATCACCACAGCTGGGGTGTCGGTCATCATGGTAAGAATCATTTATAGAACATTCCTGGTTTTGTCTATATGTTATCATATTTACTGAAAATGAATAGCATACATTCAGAGAGAAATCTTTCACCTTTTTGAGATTGTAAACTTTCAGTGACCCTTTTAATATTCAGGATCGAGAGGTTTACATGGATTTGAAAGTAATCATAGAGGTGTCTCGAACAGCTTGAACATGTCAGGCTGTTTTCCAAACAGTTCCTGCATAGCGGAGAGGGTTTGACCCAAATACAGAAAATTGAGCTCTTCTAATTCACTTTTCATGAAGCCTGTGCCCAAAAATATGTGGCCTAAATCATCCAAGAGCCCATTGGAAAAAAACAACTCAGGGTGCTGGAGACATGTCTGACAAGTTTTTGGAGATGAAAGATCAGTAGGAGGCAGAAATAAAGCATTGATGAAATGAGAGTACTATAACTGAAGTCATATTGGGGCATTTCTACCTTTTATTGGACAGGAAAGTTAGGGAATAGCAGGACATGTTGGGAGTAGAGAACATGGGACGACGTTCAAGAAATGGTTGAGGCCAATAGTTGAACCAGCAACTGTTGCAACAAGGACTTTTAGCCAGGTCATTGATGGATGAGACTTTTGAAGAGGCCATTTTTAAAATACTAGAAATAAGGATACATATTTGGCCATAGTTCAAACATTTGGAATATAGTGTACACATGCATTTAAACACACAAAAAAATACAGTGAAGAGATATTAGTGTTTTTATTGTTGAATTAAGAGGACAGCATTAAAAAAGATGTGTGTGGTTGATGAAATAGCCTTTCCTTGAGGTGGTTTTAAAATAAGAGTCCTAAAATTGTGTTTTCTTGATGGTCGTCTCAGATATTTCATACAACGAACATATTCAGACAACATATGTTAGTATATTGTGATAGAAATATAATCGCAAATGCTTCATAATTTTGTCAGTGAATGCAAAACATGTTAGAAATTATCCCAAATAGGGCAATTAATATATTTAAATTGATTCAAAGTGATTTTAAACTGGCTGTCCAAATAGAAGTTGAGGCTGAACGGTTGCTCCACATGATGTTTTGACGCTTCAGAAAGCAGAAAATTGACCAATAACTAACATGTTCGGAGAAGTTAGAGTGGTTTTGTATATGGGGACTGTATTAGACGTTTCTATATTGTCTTTTTATGTAGAGTGAGTTTTTTTTCCATTGAGAAATTCAGCTGGACAGAAAAAGTGGGCATCACGTCATTGAGCGAGCCCCTGTATGTGGTGCCTGCACTCAAGCCGCATAACCAATTGCACCCCTAAAGGTTGACAGATGAAACAGTTTTTGAGTCATTCTCATCTCTTACACTTTAAAATGAATGAGGTTAACCTTAAAGAAAAGTTGCAGTGTGAGTAACATCCCTGGAATGAGACGGAAGAAGTCATTGTTATAGTGTTTGCATCCTTCCTTTCTGCTTGTTTCAAGACCCACTTGCATCACTTCCTGTTGTACCATTTGACTTCACCCCCCCATGTCATCAGGTCACAACACCCATCAGCCCCGGCTCTTAAGTCTGTCCCTCTGAGCTGAAAGCAGGAAATGGAAGGGGTTGGCCTTGTGAGAAATTTGATTAGATCTCTCCTGCCAAGAGCCTCATTTTTTTTCCATAAATCTCGTTTGACAGTTTGAGGTGTAAGCTTGGGCCATGGTCTCTGCTCCCCCTCCCTCCTCCTCCTACTCCACCTCCTCTCCATCTTCTTCCTCCATCCTCCTCTTCACCCCTCCTTCACACTCGACCCAGGACCACAGGGGACGCCTGGAGCTGAGATCCTGGTACACACTTCATACACCCCCTCTTGCCTCCCCCACACTGCTCAGCCAGCCTTCTTCCTCTTCAACCATCGCCTCACCCTCCTTTTCCCTTCCACCTCATCTTCTGCTCTCCCGCCCTTCCTCTTCCTTCCTGTTTCTTTCCCAGGCCCCCTGCTCCTCCTCTGGTGTGGCCTGCTGCAGTGACCGCTCATAATAACTAACTGATGTGGACCTGGTTAACATTTTCCCAACATGCACTCTGTCCTTGATTCACCTCTCATCATTCTGCTGCTTCCCTCTCGTTTCATCCCATCTGTACCAGACTGAAACTTTTTCTCTGGCTGTGTAAATGAGCTTGTTTTTTTGAAGGATGGTGGTTTAATCACATTATCGTACCAGTAATTCATCGTATTAACAGCACTGACGCAAGCAGCAATTTCATTTTGCTAACCTCTCTGCTAGTAATCATTGTTTGGTAAAGAAAAAAAAAACTCCTTAAATTCCCTCTACAGCCTCCACAAAGCTGTGGTTTCTGTTTAGAGTGAGTCACTTTTAGTGATGCTCTGGCTCCACCTTGTGGAGGATGTGGAGAACTTTGCTGGTAGCTTTAGTTTTCAAAAGATGATGTAGATTTTATCAACACATCCCATGAAAAGACTAAATCATCCAGTATCAGTCTATCAATCGATACATGTCCTGTCTGTGACGCATTCATTACATGTGTTAGAGGACTTTCCAAAGTATTTTGTCTGCCATGTAGAGCAGTGGTCCCAAAAGAAGGGGCAGTGAAATGTTTTTACAATTGCTTATTTCATTCTTTATTGTATAAATATAAATCAAAAATGGGGCTAAATTTTCATTAAAGGCATGCAAGCCAAAAATGTTTTGTTTTGCTGAAAAAAACATTATGAAGAAAAAAACACTGCATAGTTGTCGTTAGTTTATTAAGTTGTGGTTCATCTTAGTTGAGGGTTTTCATGTTGGAGAAATTTGTGAAACAACTGGAATATGACAGTACAAACAGTTGGATGTTGTTTTGACATATTTGTTGAACTTAATACACTGAGAAATAAAAATATTTGTAGATTTTATTGTTATATAAGTTAACATTCATTACCACGTAAACACACACCAAAGTACCAATAATTGGTTCTGTTGAAAACTGAAGCTAATCCCCAGGTACCTTGCATCAGTACCGTATCAGTTCAAATGTGAACGATACCCATGAGATATCCTTTCTACAGGATTATATTACACAGAAACTTAAGGGACAAAATTTGTTTAAGAAGTGTGACGTACAGCTCTATGAATAAGAGTTGTTGGAATTGACATATACTAAAAGTTACATAAAAGATTTTAGAGGAGATTTTGTTCACTATTCTTTCCATGGGTTGTGTTGCCTAAATAAGAATCTCATCTTACTTCAGCATTCTCCTTAATATTATGTAAATATAATGCAGCTCCCACATATTTCTGCCTGAATTAGTCATTTAGTCTGACTCTTGTTCCAGATCAGTCCTTCCAAAGAAAAATGAGTTGATTTTGTTTGAATGATCTGAAAACCTGATTGGCACTGCGCTGGAACAACACCTGTCCACCAGCTGTCATGCTTGTTGTGTTGTTATTTCATTATTTCTGTGAAGCTGTGAGTAAGACTAGTCTCTGTCCCTTTTTTTGCTTCTCCCCTCTCCCTGCATTACGCCCCTCTGATTTAGCTCCAAGGCAATGGTATGTACTAACACTGAATGCTCTGCCTCGTCTGTTCTGCTGCTGAGCTCCAGCACAAGGGCAAATGAGGAACGGGACATTTATTGTTTCAGTGTCCCTCATTTAGATCATATCTTTGGCTCCACTACAGTGGCCGGTAGGTGTCAGACAATTTGCAAAAGCTACAATACCAATGCAAAAGCCACAACACAACAGAAATATAGCCACAACGGAATTTACTGTTATCCCAGCAGACCAGTCTATGCAATGGACACAGAAAAGCTAAGCTTTGTCAGAGCTGTAGTTATCTTTGAAAATGAGGTCAAACAATAAAGTAAAAGTATGAAACATTCCACCAATAAAGACATTAATACCTATGATTTATGTGCTTTCTAATGCATGGTTATTTATGCATTTTTGACTTTTTTTTCTAAATACTACCTCTGAATGTATGTTACTTGTTGGCAGTTATTACACTGTTTTGTATTGTACTGTACTGCATTATATATCTTAGTAAATATTTATAATAATTTTTTTTTAAACTTTTGCTTTGACTGGTCTGTTGGGATAACTGTTCATGAGGAAAACATTGAAAGTTGAACCCTTTTAACTTCCCTTGTGGCTATTTTCCCGTTGTGTTGTGGCTTTTGTATTCGTGTTGCGGCTTTTGCAAATAGTCTGACATGTACCATACTTTACTCCACATAAAAGCAGGCACCATACATACATGAGATAAATGAAAAAGTAAACGTCTACTTTCTCATTTGCCCTTTCTCTGCACTTAGACTGATGACCTTTTTTTCCTTCTTGTGGGGTCTGTGTACTGTGCCAAGCACACTGTCTGCTTGTTTAGTCATATTTCAGTTATTTATGTCCATTTACATTTCATCACATTCGTTGTTCATTCATGTAGACATAGATATTAAATACAAAATCAACTATGCAGTTTATTAATGTGGGCATAAAAAGGAAAATGTAACTGATTGTTTAAGCTAAACCAACTCTAAGGTTACCTGAATTTGAGCAACAGCAAGCACCAATAGTGGCTTATGGTATGGCATTGATTCCTTGTGACATCTACAAATCACCCAGTGACACCTACCAATTGTTCAACTACTAAATGCCCACTGACACTTGCCAATGGCTAATGATACTTTACCAAAACTCAGTGATGCTTGCCAAAGACTCAGTGACAACTGCCAGTCACTCAGTGACATTTACCAGTGGCTCATTGGCACCATTGGCAGAGGCCAGTGAGGGATTGATAGATGTCACTGATCGATTGGCAGATACCTTTGAGTGCCACTGAGCCATTGGCAGGTGTCACCGAACTTTGGTTAGGTGTCATTAGCCATTGTTAGGTGCCACTGCATGGTTGGCAGGTGTCACTGTGCGAATGTCAGGGATCACTTAGCCATTGGTAGGTGTCACTGAGCGATTAGCAGGTGTCACTGAGTTATTGGCAGAGATCGTTAGAAATCAATGGCATACAATGAGCCACTTTTGGTTCCAGGCTCTGCAGGAGTATTTGGTGCAGATTTATTTCAGCATCCTCTCTTTTTTAAATGATGTTCTAAAAATAAGCTGATGGTCTTTTTGTTTTGCCAGAACACAGCTCTAGATAAAAAGGCCCTCCAGGTCACCAACGGTCGCCATCCAGTGCCCAAGAACAAGCCGTGTCCACCCTCATCAGCCAGTAGGAAAGTCCCACCTGCAAAGTCAGAAACAGATTCTCTGACCAAACAAACATCCAGTGAAGAAGAACCAAAACCTTCCCCAGAGAAAACTGCACCTGAAACAGTGAAGACTGCTGTTCTTCCATCTGCTCCTGATGGTTTGCCTCATTCCTCCCCTTTACCTACTGTGGAAACTTTTTCCATCTCTTCTCTGTCAGTTTCTGATCTCCCTAATGTAAAAACATCATCCTCTGATACTCCCTACTTATCTCTTGAGCCTCCCTCTCCTTCCACTTCTCCTGAGCTCCCCACCCACACACCTGCCTCTGCTCCTTCCCCAAAATCTCCACCCAAAGCAGACCCAACTCCCCCTGAACAAGCTCCTCTTTCCCCTCCCTCTTCTCCTGCCAAAGAAGCTTCCACTTTAGCCCATCCAGATTCTCCTCCCTCCTCTCCCACCAAACTCGACTCTCCTTCCTCTCCCTCCTCCCTGAACAAACCATCTTCTCCTCCTTCTTCCCTGCCATGTTCCCCCTCTGAATCGTCATCCTCTCATTCCCCTGCTTCTCCCAACGAGCAAGCCCCATCATTTCCCACTAATGAGGGGACATCCCCATCTTTCTCTCCCATCAAGCAGGTGTCTCCCTCCCCACTCTCCCCTGTCAAACCTGATGTATTCTTCCCTCTTTCCTCCCCAACCAAACAAGGACCCTCTTCTCCTTCCTCCATCCAACCAATGCTGTTCCCCTCTCCTCCCTCTACTCCTCCTAGATCCACAACCCCTCCCTCTCCCGATCATGACGAGCTTATGGAGCAGTTTTGAACAACAGGTTTATTTCCCTCTTCTTCGCTTCTTCTCTACACGTGTGTATCAGAAAACACAGGAAGTGTTACCTGACACTCCTCTTCAAGCATTTCCAGTAGCTGTAAACTGAGCCAGGGACTTTCAGTGTTATGTCTTTTTCTGCTACTCTCACCTAACTCATCTTCACAGACAGAGGATTCAAGTCATTTTCTACAAGTTCACAGACTGTATGTACAGTATGTTTGTATTTATTAATGGAGGATGTGGACAGAGGGAATGATGGACTGAACACATCACTATTCTGGGTGGATTTTTTTAAGTCATGCATTATGATATCATGTTAATGTGAATTATTTCTTTTAATTTATTATCTCATGTTGACTGCCTGTGGATGTATTGTAAATAGAAATTCACACACACGTCTCGAGTACTCTGACTGCTTAATGAAAGGCAAAATGTGTCCATCATTCAACCCATTCAGCATATCTAACGCCTGGACCTGCTAGCATAGCTTTCTACAGTATTAACCAACTCTGACCAGCCTGTCCACAAGAAAACTGCACATCTAGTGTTGAACTTCAGGTTCTATTAAGTGTTGCAACATGTAAGTACAGTGGGCTGCAAAATATGACCTTGGCCAAAGTACTAAAAGGCTACAAAAATTGTTGCTTAAGTAATGCAAATAATGATGCAATTTTCAGTGATAAAATCTGATTTTGTCACATTTGTAAAGAGTCTATTCATCCAAAGAACAGGAAACAGTACTAGAAACTGAGGGTAAAGTCGTTTCCCACCAGAAGATCCAGGAATTTGCACATCTTGTAAAACAAATGGTCCCGATGGCCCATTGCTTGCCTGTGTTTTCACCATGCGCTGAAAACCAGTAGATTCTACCAATCAGACTTGTGACAAATGTAGTACAAAATACAAATTGTTGTAACACACCACCACACCAGCAGGGGGCAGTAAGAAAATACAGGCCATGCAGCAAAATCACATCACATAAGGCAAACAGGCCTCACAAAAGGCAGGTTCTTGAACATTTGGAAAATAATCCCTTATTATAACCCTCCTGTTGTCAATTTGACCCAATTTCAAAAGTTTTTTTGTCATAACTTTGGTTTTTGGCTTGCTATTTGCATGTAAAATTAGTTATGGCCATTTTTGTTGAATTATGAAATTAAAATGAAATGACAACTACATTAATCACAGAAAGGAAATTTCAATTTCATTGGCATCTATGCTCTTCCTGGGTCAGCTTGATCTGGAAGGACAAAAGGTGCATAGGTGAAAACAATGCAAGACTTAGTGGGTAGATCAGTTACCCCATGCCTAAATTTAGACCCTAGTTCCTGCAATTTGAAAACACAAAGTTCCTCAAAAGATGCCTAATTCTAGGGAAAAGACCCTGAGGTTAAAATGCATCTTTCTTCCTCATTTGTTGGCTTATAAAATGCATTGTTTTATTTGCACATCCACATTATGAAAAGTTTAACCAAAGACGAAAACTGCTTTATTGGTCTTTCAGTTTGAAAACCAAAATAAAAAACCAAAACAGAAAATGAACACTCGGTTCAAAGCCTCTCATATTTATCTCGGCAGGCTCTGGAATCAACAGTTAGGAAATTGCGGCAATATTCCTGTGTAGTTATCATATGAGCCTTATGTTGGAAGAAAGTAGAAAACAGGTGAACTAATACTCGCTGACATTTCTAAAATGTACAGTTCTTCAATGTCTCAGCAGTATTTTGTGACAAACCTGAAAGATGAAAAAATGTGCATTGAAATCAAACTTTTAATTTAATTTGGATGAAATCCCCCTTTCCATTGTATCTGTCTTTTAAAATTCAGATTGGTTCATTATTTTGTGCACCCACTGTCACTTACACACATGCTGACTCAACTATTCACACACACTTTTGTTTGATGTGAACATCATAGTTGTACATAGTGTGAGGAACCTTAGCCCGTCCACCTGGAACTTGAAAGTTTGTTTTTGCCCATGTACGTCTGAGCAGTCATAAATGCTGAACATAGATATATAGAAAATAGATCCCGCAAATACATAACCAAATTGTAGGTTTGTTTCTTGTGAACTGTCACTTGGAAAATCCACTGCTTTATTCTACAACTTCAGCTAACCAGTTACTACGACTCTCACTAACTGCACAAATCTGCATTAAAGTAGTGAATGTTGCTCCTTAAAACTAGAATATAGAGGTTTTGATCTGTTGGACTAGAATGAATGATTTTTTCGTGAAGGTGATAGGTTTGTGCCTGACCATTTGCTAACAGCTCATAGCTTTATGATGCTTTTATCAAAACCAACTTCGCTACAAAAGAATATGTGTAACTCGACATCATTTTACCCGGTCTGGACTTAATCTTTCATTTGATAACTGAACCTCCTCAGGACCCTAAAGCTGCATGCTTTATTTCCTCTTCCTTCACTGACAGATTCCTTTACCACACAAAGTCATGTTGGTACATACTGTCCTTTAGCTCCCTTTCATGTGGATGTAGTGAAAGTAGATTTTCATAAGCAGTTTGTAAAAGGGGATTTGTATGAAAAGAACATTTTAAAAAAGGATTCTTGTCCATATAGAACTGGGATTTTATTAGGAATAGAGTGGCTGCTTTAATGTTCAACTGTTCTCAAACAGCACTACAGCAAAAATAAAAACATGTTGGAAAAACTTGTTTATGTTGAGTATCTGTAAGTGTAAGTCCATGTTTCGGCCACCAGAGGGAGCTGTCATTAAAACAAGGCTTACGTATGTTACCACAGCTCTATGAACCCTGGATGACCGCCAGAGGCAGTGCTTAAGCACTAAATGACACCATATCGCACATGAGCAGGTCGAGTAGCTATACCAGCAAAGTCACACGTGACCACCTGGTCACACCAACAAGTCTATATCCTTCAGTGTCATCAGAGGATCAGTTTCTTCAGAAGCTCTGGCAGTCATCCAGGGTTCATCGAACCGTGGTTACATACGTAACCCTTGTTTTATTTTAACCTTCCTGACAGCCAGAGGCGGTGCTTCAGCACTGGATGACTCATACCAACATAGTCACGAGGAATCCCTGCACACCAACCTCACTGTTCAGAAGCCAAAGAATCCTGTAACAGGACCATACCCAGTGGGTGGGGATCAGGGATGTTCACTTTGTAGAACCTTGTAAAAAGTGCCCCCCCCCGCCCCGGCCTCGAGAGGCTCCAGGGGGGTGGCAGCTTGTGTCCCAGATTCGAGGCTGCCTGGAGGGCAGGCGACCAGGGGCATGAAAGTCAGGGGGTGCATGCCAGGCGAGATGGCGGGCTGTGTTCTGAGCCCGCTGGTAGCCACTGGCACCAGCCAGGGGCTGAGGCCGTTGATGAGGAGGGGCCATGGCACTCCTAGGCCCTGTACTGGGTGGTGAGCTTTTGCCAAGACCAGAGATCTACTGCCTCGTCTGTCTAGCCTGAATAGACCGTTCAAGAGCCTCTAACGCAGCTGATCTGAACACCTCGCCAGGCTCCACTGGAACACTGCGCGAACACTGTCCTCCTGCTTGCCTCAGTGAGGGGTAACTGCGCCAACCAAACCTGGCGACAAGCTTGGATGAGCATGGACATCAGTCGACCTAGCTCTCAGGACATCAGCGCAAAAGCCTAGAGCAATGCTTCACAGAAACTCTGCACCAACAGATCAGGTACAGTCTCCAGTAGGGAGGCTGACAGGGCAAGTAGGAGGTGGGACATTGAGTTCCCCCGGCCAGTCGCTGAGGTTTGAAGAGCCCCCATATGGGCGGGTGCATCCTCCCCATATTCCCCAAACTCTGTGGCCAACACTGCCATTGAGAGGATATCATCCTCAAAAGGTGCAGTGGCTTTAGGAGGAGCAGGTGTAGTCACACTAGCCTCAGTCTGCCTAGTCTGAAGTGCAGCCCTCATCTGTTCAAGCTCTGCTGAAAGCTGATCCACCCTGGAAGCGAGCTTGGACTGCTTCCGCTTCGGGGCACCCTCGGCCTGGGTAGCTCTGCGCTTAGGCTGGGCAGAAGGGGTTGTAACTGGCCCCTGAGCCGGAGTCAGCTGAGGAGGGGATGAAGAAGTTGACGAGCTTGACGAGTCACACAGCAGGCACCGGTGTCGGGAGAGGGGAGCGCACACACTGCCTTCACCGACAAAGGGTTAAAGACAACAAAAAACATAGGCCACGACCAACTATTTCAACCGTAACAGAAGTATTTAATCAAAGCGAAAAACACGATCTTTAAACAAAAAAAGGTACTGCCAGAAAATAGCACGGGTGCCGCCGAGCTGCTACCTCGTTAGCGGTTAGCCCGTTAAATAGTTAATAGCTATAACAATTAAATCATATGTGATACTCACGGTATGTCGCTGACAAACCTCAGGGATCACTGTCCGTGGGGAAAAAGGAGACGCCGAAAGGCAAGCTTGGCGCAGCCCCTGGAGGGCGACTGAACACCGCAACTCCGACAGAAGTCACAGGGCTACAGGCGACAGCGAAACTACTCAATAATCCGATCACCTGCGAGCGAGAAGATGACCAGGAACCGATCCTCTGACGACACTGAAGGATATTGACTCGTTGGCGTCACCAGGTGTTCACATGTGACTTTGTTGGTATAGCTACTCGACCTGCGCATGCGCGACATGGTGGTATTCAGTGCTTCAGCACCGCCTCTGGCGGCCAGTAAGGTTGAAATAAAACACCAACAACAATTCAAGTTATAAAATTCAATTTTATTGTCAGAACTCAGCACACAGAACACTCCAAAATGATTGCAAAAAATATTGGTTGATACATAACAGCAGTTCTCTTACAACTGGAGACTCATATCACATCAAAGCGCAAACTTCATAGGAATGTTTTCCTCAAAATCAAAGAAACAGGTGGACGTTTATTTTACCGAGGACCAAAGGAATATACAGTATGTCACTTTGCCGTTTTAGTGCTCAATCACATGCTAACATCATCACTCACTCTGTGGTTTAAACTTCAAAAAAACAAAAGATAAGTTTTTGACTGAATTGGAGGAAAGTCTTTCCTTTCATTGCACATCTCACTCTGCTGTGAGCTGCTCTGGAGACAGCACTCAAAGAAGACTAAAAAGCTGGTTTGGGCTTTAGTGATCATAACGTGGCTGTTTACCCTGTTTCAGTCACTTAAAGGAAAATGATTTACTGATCACTTAATGTCTTTTGAGGAAACAGATGATGTAACAGAGCAAGATCCTCAACTCAATCTCACGGACATCCTTTTCTGCTTAAAGCTAATCTTTATCATCACAGAGTGTAAATAAGTAGACATGATTTCATGTTGTAAATGATAATGTGACAGATCTGTGCTGATATGTTTGTTGTGAGTTGTGCACATATATGCTGTCTCTTTGAGAGCACAGAGGTGGGAGGGAATGGACATTTTAAATACAGATGACTACATTTAAACATAATATATAGTTATTTATATATGCAAATATGTATATTCCCTCTTTGTGTATCCTTCTTTCCAGTACATGTGTTATTTATTCAAACAGTTCAGATCTACAAACCTAGAAATGGCAAAAAGCTGTGGTGCCAAAATGGCAGAAAGCAAGTGAATAATAGATAAAGAATGCTAGTTATTCCCCACATACACACCTACAAGAAAAGAATCACTCAGCCTAAAGTACACAAATATTTGGATTTGAAGCCAAAAGTTTTATCACTACCCATCTTTTCTTGTTCCCCAAGGAGATGAAAATAGACTCTTACAGCTAAAAATAGATTTTTTTTTTAACCGTACAGTAACATAACCCCCACCCTATGATTCATATGAAAATGTTCTATCTGATCTACAAAATATAGCAATGTCCTTTTAAAAAATAGTTTTTACTATAACAGGACATATTTGTTTTTGTTTTCCTCTTTCATCTGGATACATTCAGGATATCAGGATGTAGACAGCAAAGTGCCACACTTCAAAGTTTAGATTTCTGTCAGTTTCCATCTGTCACGTCGCTGCAGCGCTCAGCTCAGTACCTGGTTTGGTACTCGTGGTGCCATCTGTTGAAGTCATTGTAGAAGAGAACGATGCTTCCAGACGCCATGCCAGTTATGATGCACCTGTGGACACACAAGGAGAGGCAGTTTCACTTAATTTGCTTAACTTTGGTTCCCCTAGTTGGGCTTTTGAATCACATTTTCTGCTTAGATGCGTGTCAGTGAAACGATTTTCCTAGAGTCAACTTTACGAGTATAGTAGCACAAAAAAAAAAAATTTCTGAAGGCTCCTGTGAGGAATGTGTACTTTGTGTTGATGAAATCCAAATGGAAGCATGCTGTTTATTGTTTTGTCCACCAGTGACCATACATACACCAGGAGTTGCTGACACTGAATGATGATCAGGTTATAACATTTCTTTGTTCATAAAGAGGCATCTATAAAGGCATTAAAAACACAAGATCAGCTTTTAAAATATTTGCTGTTTTAGATGAAACTACATGAATGCAAATCATATTGTGCTCCGACTTAAACCGATGCTTAATGAGTTAAATAATTGAAAGGACACAAAAAAATAACCACATTACTGATAACAGGTCTGTGGCACCACATTATGTAATACAGCATCATGTAATAATGTCAATTTTCATTTCACTTTTGTCATAACACTATATTTAGTAATTATCTGCCACATTTGTATTTAAAAATTCTTGAACATGATATGTGGTCAACTCTGCTGCATTATGGAATAAATTGTTACATGTTGCATCATAATGCACCAAATTCTCACATTCTCTTGCTAAAAAATGCACAACACCCACAGTATATTTACTGATGCAATATGAAAGAACCTATTACATAATAAAGCAAAGTTTGTTACATATTGTGTTAAAGGAATGTATCACTAGGTGTGGCAGAGCATTATAAAATGCAGTGTTATTACGTAGTAAAGTGACATTTTTGGATCATTACAAAATGAGGCACTACAAGATCTTTTGTTATGAATTAATTTAATCATCTTGAAATGTTACTAAACTGGATAAGTGTCAATCAGAAGAACTTTTTTGCACAAGCTTTCTTAGTGTTTCACATTTTTATTTAACATTTGAAGAGCTTTACTTGGGCATAGATGTTTGGGGAATGATGGGAAATTCCTCCAAGCACTGCTATGCCATCTCGTTTTGTTTTTTTTTTCACATTTTTTTAGGCCAGTCTAGTTAAATAATTTGAGTTCTGTCTTTCTGCAGACCTATAACCACTAGTGTATTTCAGACAATAATATTATGAATGTTATTATTAATATGAAACAGTCATACAGAAAAAAGAAAAGGTAATAAAATAAATACCTTGACCACCATAGTTGTACAGTTCACTGGTAAGGAATTGGCCAAGTGACTTCTTTGACAGTAAAATGTTTCAGTCTGAATAATTTGGGCAGGCAGTGTAAAGATCACATTTTAATTCTGTGTATGTGACTGATCTTACCTTTGGTCATGGGAAATAGCCATGGAGCGGATTCCTGCGTCACAGCCTGGATAAGTGAACAGCTGTTTAAGGTCATGGACCTGCCAGACGGAAACCACCCCCCCATCTCCACCTGTCAGTAGATACTGACCGTCACGACTGAGGAGCATCGCCTGAAGTGAAAGGAAAAGAAAGCAATGTGTCACAAAGTTGTCATTAACTTTGCTTATTTGTAAAACAATCAGTGAAAATCTATTTGCAATGACTGAGTGACTTGTAATCTAGACTTCAAAATAAATTTAAAAAAGAAAATACAAAACCATCCTCCAAGTAGAGCTTTTCAGCGTGAGGGTAGGCTGGGTGATCTGGGACCAGTTTATCTCATGTTAGAGTAGAGCGCATACTGCGAGGTCATGTGATCCCACAAAAGATCCCGGGTCAGAGCCGCCTCTCCTCTGGGTCTTTCTCTACTCAGACCCTGACTTTCTACAAAGATGGCTCCCCACAGCGAGGTTCAGAGATTTACTCAGCTCATCTGCTTTTCCTGCAAACTGTAACAGCCCAACGACTCCCCCGGGAATCGGACAAGCACAAATCAGGTCCTGTGTTGGAGTCTATTATGGGTGCTGGAACCTGAGAGTGAAACAGTCAGGAGCATCAATCAGAGGGTGAGCTCAGCTGATGAAATGACGAGGCAGAAAGCGAGTTCTAAAAGCAGCAAATGACACTAATTTAGAGCTTTTATCCTTTGTTTTTTTTTACGACACCGTCTGTCAGCTGCAGCTGCTCTGCTGTGAGTCAGCAAGAGACACTTCAGTCGTCCACTGCATGTGTGTTGAATCAGGCTCAGATTAAATGGAAAAATGAAACCCAAACTTGGAACGAGTCATTTTCAAGAGCTTGACTCGGTTGGGAAAACGTAAATAACCCTTCATGAGCTGTACACAGTGGATGGACAGGGAGAGTGCAGCCCAAATTAACTAAATTCTTTGTTTATATAAACTTTTTTGTGTTCACGCTGTAAATTCAATGAGCTCTGCTTCTCATTTTCACTTAAGATAGACACACAACTTGCATGAGAAGGCGCTCGCACTGACAGGAAACTACAGAGACGGCAAACTCTGATGCACATGCACGCTAGTGAGAGGCACAGAGAGTAAATGAAGCCTAACTGCTGCGTTGGATCATCATCCAGGATGGCTGGGAATGAAGCATGACAGAGTGCAGCACAGCCCTGATTTGTGCACCGTGGGTCTGTTTTGTGCGTATGGTAATTGTCTTGTGTATCAACATTTAGAGTTAATCTGACAGCAACGATAAAGATGACATGCAATTCTGCAAATCATGATCAATGTGTTTAACTGAAGTACAGTGCAAATAAGTCCACAAGAGAACTGTGATTCATCATGCCGCCTTTTACCAAATTATTCTTTCTTCAAAGCAATGGAGATTGGGTTTTGGACAGTAGAGGGCAGCAGAAGGCAATCACATCAGCAGAATAATTTTATCACCTCAAAAGTCATATGAGGGGGACACTTTAAAAAAAGTTGTAGGTTGCACAACTAAAAAAGATTATACAGGCTGTCTAGAGTCATGTTCGCGTCTATCTGATGAAATTAATTCCAACCTTTACTTCACTTACAATGCTCTGAAACAAAGCATTAAGGAAATATGAAGTCTGGTTCACACAAAGAGTATATTTTTCATTAGATATTAAAAAAATGTTTTAACAGCACAACGAGCTCCACATTGAATCCTAAGATTTGGAAGTATTTTAAGCTCCTGTGAGGATCTTTTGATTTGTGTCAATTTTCTTCATTTTTAGTCTAAGTTTGAATTATGCTGGGAACAAAAAGGATGAACAGGTTGTAGCAATGTCTAGTTTGTCCCTAAAACTGGCAGCCAGCCCCTACCAGCAGGTTCAGACATCAATATTTGGAGTACAGAAATAATCTCTCTTTACTCTGATGACCTTTTTTCTTTTAGTTTTTACTTTTGCAAGTCAAAAGGGGCATCACTATTAGCTGTTTTACAACCAGCAAAAAACTCCACAGGGGAGCTTTAATTTCCTTCCCAGGTCTTGAGAGATATCTCCTTCAAAGACTGAGAAACAAATGATCTGAAGAGCTGAGGGCTGCAGATCTGGACAATCCATCTTTGTGGCTCAAACACTATGACAAATGTTGCGACTTGAATGATTAACCTCTTAGGACTCAGAGTCTACGTATGTGGACATCACATTTCTGCTTCTCAGACTCATGATATATCATTTTTTAAAACTCTGACCAATAGTCACATTTGGAGACCCTAACCACATTATCTTTTAGCGATGTCACAACTGTACTCCAATTTCAGTAACAAAAACAGTGTAATATACAATAACGCTTAGAATAAACAAGTAATGGCTAACTTACAACACTAAAAACACAACTTCCTGAGCAGAGACGAAGTTTAATTTATATACTTATTAGGTCTTACTCAGTTCAAATAGCAAGAGGAAATGAAAAAAACACACTCGAGACAGAAGCTTGGGTCTCAGGAGGTTGCTCCTCTGCGCAGACACCACAATGCACAATAAAGACAAGTATGTGATAAAGAAGTATGAGGCCATTACTGTGTTGCATTAATGTACGCCTGTATAAACTAATGACGTCCATGACCTTACAGCAGCGCAGCAGGAGGCAGCAGAGCTGGCAGACAAGTCATCCAGTCCAGGTAGGAGGCTGCAGACAGACATTATAAATCAGACCTCTGCCACTGGGCGGTCAAACAAGATGGCCGACTGCTCTGTAGGCGCTAAGATGGCCGCCTGGGCTCAGGTGACTAAAAAATGACTCCAACAGAAACACATGCACTTTTAATGCCCATATTTCCTACTTCTTCCAGGGGAGCAGCGGGTGGATTGTGAGGGCTGGGGAGGGTAAAAAGTTGAATTTATGGCGCTGTTAATCCCCCTGTTACACGGCCGACGGCAGGGAAAAAACTGCTGCAATGGCTACACTGCCTGAGTTATACCAGTACTTAAAAGACTGTAATCTATTCAGTATGGCTTCTGTCACTCGATTCCGCTATTAGACTAAGATGCCGACTGTTAGCCTGTCATCTAACCTCTAACTCCAGGTCCTTGTAAATTCACAGAGCAAACATTTACTCTTTTCCTCAGTCTTATTTTTTTTAAGTGGATCATGCCGGCCAGCAAAAACACTTATTTATCCTGGAGTCATACTGCGCTGAGCCCCTGCAGTCTGACAAGATTGATTCTGGTATGTACATGAGTGCACTAAATACTGCTGGAGTCTCAGACCAGGGGGGCTTAGGTAGGAGGAAGCTCAGACTCTCACACAGTCATTCCGACATGTTGGGATTTTCCTCTGCTGCCATCAGAGATGAATGGAATTTACAGCAGCAGAGGAAAGGAAACTTCTTTGCTCCCAAGATGCAACATTCTGCCTTCAGGAGGAACTCTGGGAAAAGTGTAATCTCTTTTAGCATCTAAACACATAAGTTACTCTTAAAGACTCAATAAAATACTCTGCAACCTACAAACTGAACACTAAAATATCGTTAATATAATCAATCAGCGTTCATCATGTGTGCTTGTTTATCCATCATCCTCAGGTTGTACTTGTGGTTTTTGTGTGTGAGCTGTTTGGGGCTGCCAGGCAGGTTTGAAAGTTGGGCATGAGAGGTTTCCTAATAGGAAACAGGCGTGTGGCTGGCTGTCAGAGCCGGCTTACATTTCCCAGGCCGAACCGGAAACACAGGGTCAGGAAACCAAAGGCAGTAGCTGCTATCTTGTGTCACTCCAACCACCAGGGAGGAAATGTGGGAAATGGGGAATGTGTCGTCCTGCACTGGAGGGTAGTTAATGGTGTCAGTGTCCAGAGCTGACCACTCCTCCTCTGTAATGTTCTCTACCAGCGCCACCAATGCAACTTGACCTGACAACAGGGCCTTGGATGAAAAAAAAAACAAAAACTGTTTCCTCTGGAGTGCATGTGTGCATGTGTGTGTGTGTGTGTGTGTGTGTGCGTGTGTGTGTGTGTGTGTGTGTGTGTGTGTGAAAGGAAATAAAAGGGATGTGAAGGCACGTTCTGCCTCAAGGCACGTCTAACCTAACCTAGCTCTGATCCCAGCCAAAAGAAAGCCTTTAATCAGTGAGAGGACTGATGTGGTGCAGACGCACATGTGAAAGTGCACTTTCACATGCATGCTCATGGAGATTTCCCTCACCTTGATGCTGTCCTCCACCTCCATGTGGCCCAGAAGTTTTCCATTAATGCTGAAGAGGCAGAACTGTCCCTTGTCGTAGTAGATCATGCAGTTTCCCTCGGTGGATGACTGAATGAGACGAGGCCGCAGACAGCGCTCGGGACCCTCCAAGGTACGCAGCAGGTCTCCATTCATGGAATGGATCAGACAAGGACCCTCTGAACAAATACAGGACAGGAAGATGACTTAAGTTAGCACAAGCGTCAGTGTTTTAATTTTGTGAAGGATTTCTTTCTTAAATCACACACAAACCAGAGAGGCTTCTGTTGCTTCACTCTGTTTACATGTACTAACATGGATATCTCACCTTTGCAGCCGCTGATGACGAGTCCCAGCTCTGCACACACGCAGGCACATGTCACCTCACAGTCATGTCCTGTTAAAATGGCCCGTGGTGTGGTGAACTCTGCTGAGAGAACACAAACATATCATTTATGTTTATGAACAGTGCAGTACTGTTGATGATCACTAGAGGGGGTGACATGCTTGGTTTTAAAGTCAAGTCCTGCATTGAGCAGCAGTCCATGCGGGTAAACAGAAAACGTTTGCATAAAATGAAGTTCATTATTCAATTTAATTCAACCACAGACACTCAGCTGTAAATCAAATTAATGTAACATTTTTTCAGCCTCTGATGCATCTGTGCTAAAGTTATCTGTTCAAGTCCTGTTACCCTGCACACACACATTCACTCTCCCTCTCTACAGCACTTGTCACCCTCTTTAACCCCCCCCCGCCCTCCTGTTTGCCTTCACTGGATCCAGATGTCTTTGCACTGGAGACAGACAGAGAGAGCCAGCTCATGAAGTTTGTGTGATTTTGTTTTGGTTTAAGCTGTCAGGCCAGCGACATAACAAAATCACTTTTTACTTCCTCGTCTGTCTTCTCTGTTTGCGAGCACATGCAGACTTGCACTGAGCAAAGCTTCTGTTGATTTGTTATGTGAAAGGTTTTTCTAAAATATAGAAATGTATTAATCCAAGGTAAATTATCTACCCTAAAACTTTACTTTTGTTTTGGTGTTTATCTGTGAGGTGATGTAAAACATGGCTCTCGCAGGTCAGCACAGTCTGTGTTTATTCATGCAGTGACCAGCAGGTAAGACACAACTCCAGGGCAGTGGTGTGCAGTTCATTAGAGTTTAGGGTCTCAGGGAGGGGGTCTTGCCTTTAATGACCTCGTCTGATTTGCGGTCACAGGTCAAGTTCAGCCCTAAAAGAAGGACCACAGGGCAATGGGGGTCAGAAAATGATTCAGGCTTAAATTCTTGAAGATAATATTCTCACCCAAATTATCTGTGCATCAAACAGAAACGACTTTCTTTTAATTGTTTGTAAAAAAACTTTTTTATTTTCCAGACACAGTGAAAACACAACCTTTCTGGTGCACTGTTATAGTTTTAAGCGGGGTGAGGTGTAGTCTCTCGGCAAAGCCAAGCCTGTTCATTTTACTTTCTCTCTTTAACTCGATTATGTGTCATAAAATTCGATACAGGTCCACTAATAAGACAGAGAACTCTCCCCAGAAAAACAAGGCTACTGTAAACTTTGATTAGATTTCATAGAGACTCAATACAGACGTAGCTTCTCACTGAACCCTCTCTAAAAAAAGCAAACGAGTAGATGACAGCAGGGTTTGTGCACACACAAAAAGGACTGAAATACTGCAGATCACTTGGAGAAATTGAGATCAAAACATTCAATCTTAAGAAAAGCAATCAGCAGCCACATCATTAAAATACTTGGAAAAAGCTTTACTTCAAATGGGCACAATTTCTAGAGGATGAATAATAAAAACGTGGGAGATTATGCTTTGAAACTTAAAAAATAACATTGCTTGTAACCCCAGTAAATACTTTCAAAGCAGTAAAACTATTTCTACAATGGTCTTTGTAAATGCTTACTAGCTGCTCGAACCCTGCCAGCCCCCCAGCTTGAACTCTCACATTTAACTCCGTTAACTGTGCAACGTCCTCTTAAGCAAACTTATGACCTACAAGTCAGTGGATTAAAGCACGATGTTGGATGTTGCTCAGAGGAGATCAATAAAGCTGATATATTGGTGTATCAGTTAACCTTCTGAGCCGGTACCTGCCATTTGGTTTGAATTAGCGCCACATCTGATTACAATCTCTAACCTGTATACGATGAAAGCTGGGACATGAAGGAGGGTATCAACTATCTCGACAAGTGCGGACAAGGTTTGTGTGTGTGCATTTGTGTGGTTCTGTGTTGGCACAGGGACTGTAAAAAGACCTTTTCCCAAGATGGTGAAACAGCCAAACTTGTCCCTTCTTTTTATTGACCAAGAGTAACACACAGAGAATTAAGGTGATAATTAAGTCAAACACAATTGGGAAAAACAGTTCCAAAACCTTGAGTATCACAATGTGGAAAGATTTAACTTCAAAAGTGTAGTTTTGGTCAGTCATGTGATTTCTTTTACCCATGTTATTGCCTTTTAAACTGCAGTCATTTGTCATAACAGCAAGGAATTTAGACGTAATACTGTCTCCAGATTAGATTTAATGTGATAATCTCTATCGAAACATGTTTGCATTTTTATTCTTATATTTAATGTGGAACAAATAAATCTCACTATTTCCCTTTCTGTTTATGTTATGTGCAGCTCAAATTATTTACAGCACAAACAAATCATTCAATTTTCATATTTTCGAACTAAAAAGTATCATCAGTTTTCACTTACAGTAAACTGCTTCAAACCGTGTCTGTCTGTCCTACTTTCCCATTGTGACCAGCAGATGGCAGTGCTGTATGTGAAATATCATCGTATTGCCTACAGCAGTAACCAAGTGTTCACAGGTCGATGTGTACACGTGCATATCAGGCATTCAGAGGCATTTGTGTCAAGCTTATGAAGTGCATGGGATGACTTTAGCTTGAAAGTGTTTCGGTTTTGGAAGAGGAATAAAGAGAAGTCTGCTTTCTAAATGCATTTTTTGATTGTTTTTGTGTGCGCGCGTACACGCATGTGTGTGCAGCAGAGCTTAATGTCTGGGAGAGCCTCCTGCGGTCTGGGGCAATGGAGCATCACATTGTGGTGGTGAGGGTCTGGGGTGACGTCTGCTTTGTCTGCTCCTCTAGCTACAGCACTGAGGTTCGGCTGAAACACGCATGAGGGCACGTCAACCACATATAGTGGAGCATACATGCAGAACCTCCTTAAACATGTTATAATTTTAAAAACAAATCACAGTGCTCTCAAATGTTGTACTATTCAACTAAAACTGTATTTTAACCTAAATGCACTTGAAGAAATCTCAATGTAGAAAAAAACCTGAAATTTGAGCGTCAACACCATAACAGCAAGTTGATCCTGATATTTGTGTCACTTCATTTTTTATGGTGTAAGCTGAGTTCAATAAAAAATTAAAGAAGAAATACACTGTTACAAAGCAAAACAGCCAAATTTGATGTTAATGGTTGCAACAAACTGTTATGTTTAGTTTAAAAATTTCAGATTTTTTAAAATCATATTTCAATTGATGTGAATGAAAATCAGAAAAGCTTATCACTACATTGTAGCAATTTCATATTTCATGAAACAGAGGAAACTGGCTTTAGACATCTGCCTGACAAAAGGACTTCGACAATTTCATTAATTCTCTTTGTATCAACTACATATTCTTTATTAACAGCTCTACTGATGTTTTAAAGTCACAAGCTTATGACAAGGAATAAGATTTTCTATTTCCTGATATCAAACATGAAACACAGGTATCAAACATCTAACCTCATCCTTAAAATCAAAAAGCACTGTTGCTTTTTTACCAAATCACAATTTGTCATAAATTTCAGCCCATTTGTAATGGCTCACTTAACAACATGTATGCCAATCTAAGCCACCCAAATTAGCACAAAGGGCTGGGAAATGTGTGCGCAACGCTTTGATCATGCCTGATGCCATATGTTACGGGACCGTAAGGGAGGCCTGTGACATTTTTCACTTTTATCGACTGGCGTGACCTCATGGCCCTCAGATGGTGGTGAACTTTAAAGTGCTGGACGGCGACCCCCAATATCACGTTTAACGTCTCTAAGTGGCCCTCACTTTCACTCACAGTGCAGACAGATTCTCACATTCACTCACCCACACACACACACATAGAAACCACTCACAAATATATCTGATCTAACAGAAACTCACACACATTCTCAAATACTTAATCGAAAATCTGTACTTGGTGCAGCACTGCCGTGAAATCCAATCTGTATGCAGGAGGCCTGAGCTGGTCAAAAGAAACTAGTTGTTACTTTGCAGAGAGAGGCTGTAAATCACATTCTCACAACTGTCTGGGAGAGTGAGCACTCAGAAAACCCTGTCTGTGTGAGTGTGTGTGTATGTGTGTGCTTACTGCCTGGGCTCTCTCCAATGCTGTTGTGCTTTCCGTTCCAGTACCACA
Source organism: Thalassoma bifasciatum (assembly GCA_008086565.1). Lineage (NCBI taxonomy): Eukaryota > Metazoa > Chordata > Actinopteri > Labriformes > Labridae > Thalassoma > Thalassoma bifasciatum. Next base: position 1,918,105 of record RPOG01000005.1, read on the forward strand.
ACAGCAGGGTGGCATCTCTGGACCCTGACAGGATGTAGCAGTCTCCTCCGATGTAGGACTCGGAGCGCGCCAGACACGTCACCACGTCACGATGGCCGAACACGATCTGGGTCAGTTTGCCTGTGCACAATCAGACACAGATGTTCAGAAATCTATATTCACCAATTGGTCAACAACGATGGAAACACCTGGGATTTTTAAATAGCATTATTCAGGCTTTTTATCATATCATTAACAATTTAATAATTCTAAAACAGGCATGTATGTTGACCCCTTGCCTGCTAAGTGAGAATTTATACAAAAATCAACATACGATCAGACGTAAACTAATTTCAAGAAAAGGGTTATGTTTTTCTGACTCTATGTGTGTGTGTGTGTGTGTGTGTGTGAGGGAGAGTGTGTGTGTGTGTGTGTGTGTGTGAGATAGTGTACATGCAGTGCGCTCCATGTATTTATATAAGGAGGCTAATTGCTGTCAGATTTCCAGACCACAGCTCCACTGTCTGGCTGTCTAATACTCATTACGCTCCTCATAGTGTGACCTCTGCAGTCAAACAGAGAATAGTTTGCAACACATGACATTTCTGGGCAGGTGTCAGAATCACTGTCCATCGGATAATTGAGCTGTATCTGGGATTAAAGATGAAGCTGGAGCTGACTAAACTTCCAAAGACATCAAAGGTGTAAAATGTTTGACGTCTTTATAAACATTGAAATAAGTGACGAGGCTGCAGCAATAATGGTTTCCATGCAACTTGGATTAAATGCACAGTGAGAACATTTGCATGCACATGAACAAATTAAATGGGATTTGAGTGCACACAGGCCCACAAGCCTGCGTTTGTGCACGTGTACCAATCAAGTCTTGTAATTGATAAAATCCCCTCAGTTCTTTAACCTGGGGGCTTCAGGGACCTCGGTGGCAGCTGTTGAGCGTGTGTGATTACACCATGTTCGCGTCTCAGTCTTGCACCCCGGTGGCAGTCACACAATAGAGCTATCTCTGAGCTCCCATCCCTCCTTCCCTCCCTCCTCGATTAAAGACGGGAGGGCCTGGCCTGCAGAAATTGAATCTGAGTCAGTTGTATAGATGTGTGGAGGGCTCTGAATAGGGCTGGGAGAGCAGCGGAGGAGCGGGGTGCAGAGATGAAGCTCCAGACAGTTTCATTCAGGACCCCTGACCTGATGGCGTCTGTGTGTGAGGGTGTGGATTTGTAACAATGCTTTTCACTGCACCTGAGTATGCAAGTGAAAGGAAGAACACTGCACAGTTTATCTAAGAGAGCTGTGTATAGATATCAAAAGCATTCTAAGATACTACCATACTGATGAGAGTAAGTATTTTATATATCGATAACTTTCTCATTACATCTTACTGTCCAGGCAGACAGCTGTCCTCATAAAATACAGTTCTGTTTCAAGCTAGTTTTTCTAAGTCACTGCCACTGACTTCTGTTCATATTAAAACTGATAAATCAGTAAATAATATTGAAGAACTTCTCTGTGATAACTTTAGGTAATTATACGCTCAATAACTAAAAAGCTTTACTCAAATTAATTAAACCAAAGAAATGAAATGACACAATTAGATCTGAAAAAATATGTTGAATGATGGGGACATTTGCTTACATTAACTGTTAGAGGATATGTCTCAAATAGCAACAAATATAAAAACAAAGTAAAAAAAAATTGTGGGGCAAATGTTGGCAAAGCTACACTACAGTCCGAAACATTACCGTACAGCAGAGGACACTGCCAAAGGTCGTCTGTGTTGTTTTGAGTATTCAAATCAAAAAGGCACAAGAGGTGACAATTGCACTTTGCAATGCAAGCATGTTTTGATAAAGAAACATTCAACATAAATCTTGGGAGAACGAACAGACAAAAAAACTGTGGTGATTTTCTGATATTTCCAAAATCCCAATTTGTGGAGGTACAACAACAGAAAAGTTTATCCTGAGGGTGGTGCTAGAGGAAAGGCCCAGGAATTAAAAAACATTAATTTGAATGTCAAATAACATGGAGAGATTTTTTTTTTCTCATAAAAAAATCTTGAACATCAATGAGTTTTTTCAACCTGATTTTAAGCTAACAATATTCTTAAACTGATTTAAGTCCCATTCACACAACTGTAAAGTTTCTTGAAACATTTTTTTTCATATAAAATTAGATGCTGTACCTTGTTGAGTTGTATATATTTGAACTTTTCTGGTGAATGTTGCCTTGTATGTGAAATAAGATGTTTGACAATTGTCCCAACCCACTTGGATAAAATAGGATTTTTTTTTTGTAGTGAAGTTTGAATGTAGGGGAAATTTTACTGTAACCTGCATATTTGCCAGAATAACTGTTGATTTATAGCTGACATTTAGGTTTGAGGTTAAAAAGCACAAGTGTAAAAATGTAGTGCACATAGATCTAATTATTAATTTAACCATACTACAATGCAATACACTACAATACAATAAACTTTATTGTCCCCTTGAGGAAATTTGTCATGGACTCAGTGCTGACACATTACTGCCTTCATAGATATGCAATAAATAAATAAGTGAGTAAGTAAATAAATAAATAAAGAGAACATCAACACGACCACAGAATGAGCTACAGATACAGTTCTCCACATTGCATGATGCCGATAATCAACAAGCCTGCAAATAGAAACACAAAAGCATGTTTAGCACATTCCCTCCAGCCTCCAGTCCCAAATGTTTTTTTTCTTCTCTCCAGCATGAGGGCCGTTTAGTATTGCTGGGAGTACATGGTGTGGCTAGGACTCAGCACTGATTTATAAAATTTTGAACTCAGAGGAAGTGGTCTACCATGACCAAACAGTACCTGAGTCAGTGGAGTAGACCCGGAAGCTCTTGTCCCAGAAGCCGCACAGGAGGATGAAGCGGTTATCTGCAGTGATGACGAAACACTGCGAGCTGATCTGAATGCTTTGATCCAGCAAGTCTGAGATCTGTCGACGGTGACTGCCCACAGAACTGGCTGTAGAGAAGAGGAATAATATATGAGAACATTATATCTGAGATAGAAACACGTGATTTATGAATCATGAATCAAAGATCTCAAACCCCTTCTAAACCCCACTCGTTTCAGCCCACAGTGCAAAGAAGATTAGTGAGAGAATCCATAAACCATCCTGGAGGTTAAGTTTACAGGACTTCACATTTTCCGTGCAAGTCTAAGTGTCTGGTCTGAGTAATGACAGAGCTGAAAATGTGCACACCACTCAAGTCGGATCACACACTGCAGATTCATCTTGGTGCACAATGAAGCTAACATACAGTCAGAAAGCTAATTTATTGGCATTGTTCTCTCCTATAAGTGGTATCTTTTTTCTTGTCTGGAGTGATATGACCATAGTGAAGTAGTTTTTGGGGTGGGATCACATGCACTGAAGAACAGGTGTTGGAGGACATTGTCTATTACACAAAAAAAAAATTGAGTAAGTCCGGTGTAGCTGCTAGAAGTCATATTTCAACCCATTTTTAACATTTCCCAAAGCCGCAGCTGGCTCAACACTCATCCTCAATTTACTGTGTTTAGTTCAGACTCCTCCTGGAATGCAAACAGTGTAAATATATTACTGACAAGCAGAGAAAACCCTCTACCTCCCCCTAAACACACACACGCACACCCAAGAACACAGAAATATATCATTCAGTACATTATTTATGCTCTGGTGTAAGTTATGACGACAATATGTAAGATTGGAGAAAATAGAGTCAAATGATAAAAAAAGAAAGATATTTAACAATTATAAGCTAAAATTGGGCTATAAAATGTGCTTTCAGTAACAGGTAGCATAAATAAACCTCAAAGCTTTCTGGAGAAAACAATGGATGCATAAGTACTGAAGCTGGAACAGACATGTCTTTGATCCAGTCTGTTCATAGAGACACTGAAGGAGAGAAATCCTTTGTACGTAGATAGAAGGATAGAAGGATGAATATGTTGGAATTATCCCTTTTTATTTTCATAGATGAGTTTAAAAAATGTATGGAAATAGTCAGGGGACACAACAGTTGGCCACAACAATCACAGAGAATGAACAGCCGTGTGTGAGCTGTGTGAGAGGCTGCAGGGAAGCAACGGAGGCAAAGGCGAGAGCAGAAAGAAGTGGCTCCACTCTCTGTGCTCCACCAGTGCATCCCATACATCACCGACGCTCGGCACTCTTCTCCTGCTCATCAACAAGTCGTGAAGGATGAGAGGCGCCCATATTGTCCTGACAGCCGTCCGCGGTGCATTTTCAATCACACATTATTACCACATTCATATTCATTTCCATTGACACGCGTCCTTTCCCTCCGCTCAAATTAAACCAAAGAGGATGCAGAAAGGGAGGAGGGAGGGGACGACAGAGAGGAGAGGGAGAGGGGGGAGTTGATGATGAAATGCCGGTCCAGGCCACAGCTCATTGCATTCCAATTTGCATGCAAATGGTTTAGTGTGAGAGCAGGGCTTATATCATGAGGAGCGAACCGGGGCAACGGCTGAGAAACAACTCTGATCTACTGTCCAGGGACACAACACTGCACGCTGCCGTGAGTCACCAAGACACCAGCAGAATCATACACAAATCTACATGGAAAAAAAATTATTTCATGCATATATGAAAGGAATTCTTGTCTGTGTGTGTATGTCTGTCTCTGTGTGTGTGTGTGTGTGTGTGTGTGTGGACTCTTTTAGAGTCTATAACGACAGCGTACCTATCAGAGGGTCAATTTCCACTGGAAGTTGGTACTGCTGGTCCTGCACCGTTGAGCTCTGATGACCTGACAAAACAGAAGACAGATTGGATTAATATTGTAATCATGTGACCTTGTAGAGTAGAGAGTGGCTTTCACCTCATTATAACACAGTGGAAACTATAACCATAAAGCCACAGTGTCACCTACCAGCCCCAGGGTTCCCCCGTAAAATTAGTCACTGATTCAAGACAAAAAATGTTGAAGGCCACAGTGGAAGTTCTTGTTCCTGCTAACTTCAAGTGTAAGGGAATCGCTCAAGCCATAGAAGATAATATAGTTTGTTAAGTTATCAACAAAGTAGTGTAAATCAATGGTTACAATTATTCAAAGTTTCTGGTTATAATGGAAAAAAAAGGACAAGGACATAATCTGACAGAAGTAACCATGACATATGTAAACATCCTCAGATGTTCAGTTTACAACGAAATAACACTGAAACGTGGCATTTTTCAAAGTTACAGATGCTTTGCATTTTAATCCTAGTCTTCTCTTTGTCCTGAATTTGTCATGAACACCTAACGTATCAACTTTTAAACTCACACAATGTCTCAAAATTATTGGAAGATCAAGATGGCTTCTTCATTATTTATCTTAATCAAAATTCTCATGATATCAAATCAAGTGAATATTATAAATGCTTAGTTGAGCCAACTTTTGTGAGGTCAATTTAAACGTTTTATTACCCAAAATTGTTGATCTATAGTCAATAAACAGCATCTCTGTGTAACTTTACTAAATAACTGAATGAAAAGATGAATAAATACCCATAAATGTTGAACACTTCTTTAAACTACCACTATGACTCTACAAAAGCAGAACCCAATTATTCAATACATTGAAGGACTCAATGTTATGATATGTTGCAGTATGTTGTCAAACTGTTTGATAACAATTCATTGGAAATATTGGTTAGACTAAAACACCACTACATTCTTTTATTTTTGTACTGTACATTGACTTATTCTTGCATATGTATTTGCATTAACTACATTCCCTGTAACATTACATAATCAAAGAACACTATTCTGCATTGCATCTACAGTAAAGAAATGCTATCATAAAACATATCTCAGTCCAGATTGTTATAATATGCTGTATGCTTTTTACAGCTCTAGTTTGTGGGTGACCTGTTCCAGGGGCCTGTGTGTAAGCGCATGTCTTTCCATTTTTACTTTTTATTCGCTTCAACAGCCACATGAAGACTCCAGTAAAGTCAAGCAATTAAGCACTGAATTCTGCACAGCTCACATCTTGTTTATTACACCAGCTCCCTAAACCAATTAGGTTAATCAGTCTGGTCTTTGGTGCGCATGGATGAAGTTGTGTGGACTGAAAACAAATCAGTTTTGATTCTTGCTAAGTCAGAGACATCAAATGCATTTCTTCAAGGAGCAGAGAGGGTGTTGGATAAATAAGGTGTTCTGTTTTGAGAGGCTGATGTATGGAGGTGGACGTGGGACCTAATGCTAGCTGCTGCAAGTGTCACATTTGATACCGCTATTAAAGAGACACAGTCAACTGTCTCACAAATCAATGTCCACTGAATGAGACAAGAAGGGTCAGCTGGCGGAGAGAAATTAGAAACTGTGGAGAAGACGGGTGGAATAAGGAATTAGATAATAAGATAAATATAAATGTCTCTTTGCTGGGTAAATTGTCTCTTTCCCTAAATTTCATCAAAAAAAATTACAGATACATTCACTGAATCACATCTTTTTCTCAAGTTTCAGTACCTGTCAGGCCGTGCCACTTGTTGACAGCAAAGAGGCGGTTTGCAGTTACAGTGATGATGGCGGGTGACGTCAGACCTGGCTGGGTGTTTGCTGCTACGTGAGTCACCGGAGAGTTGGACGGGAACTTCAGCACCATGATAACATCCTGCTGCATCTGCTCCGTAAACATCATTGGGGTCTGAAGGAGAAGATACTGTTCAGGGGGACCCGGGGGACGGATAATGCAGATATGGAGCAGCACGTGAAGAGGAAGAGCGAGGACGAGTGAAGAAGAGTGAAGAAGCCAGCCAGTGATACAGGGTGAAAACAGAGAGAAAGGGAAAAGGGAGGAAAAGAAAAAGTTAGGAAGCCTGAGCAGGAGAGCAGAGAGCAGCAAATTAGAAATAACAGGCAGGAGGAAAGGTATGAGAAGGAATTATATGGAAAGCAAAAAGAACTAATGAGAGGTAATCTTGAAAATATCAAAATCAATAAGTTATGAAAACACGTCTGCATGAAAATCAGTTTAGTTTAGTTGATTTCTTACTTGGTTATGAATTGCTTTTTTGAAGAATTTCCACAAAATGAGTGTTTTCAAAATGAATACAACACTGTCCGATGGACATCAGAGCATCCAGGCCAAGTAAAGATTTGAAATTAGGTTTTAGTGCGACACAAAAAAAGAAAAGCAAATTTTGAAATGGTGCTGAAACAGTTTAATACTCAAACCTTGCTTGTTCATTATTCTTGGATAGTCTGATATGTGAAAATGGACTTCAGAGTTCTGGTGAGGATTACAGAAGGTGCATAATATTTGTGAGGGTGGGTGAATATTCTTTTCTTACGGAGGAAACTAACTCCTGCTATTGTAACAAAATCAAGTGATTTCCCTGACTCATCACACTGCCCTCCGGTTAGTCAGCAGCTTATATAAAGCCATTTACACACTGTTCGTATTTAACAGCTCTGAGACACAGCCGTTTTCCTGCTTGCGTGTAAAGAAGAGGAACATCAATGTTAACATCAGGAATAGACCTCTGCAAATCCGGTGTGTCTGACAGCTAACCAGACGCACTGACAGTATCATTACCACCAGCATGTGAGGACGCCAACACTCTGACAACACACTCACATGCATGAGAACGGAAAGTGGAGAGTAAGAACATGTAAAATCAAAGAGAACAGGCTGTTCTGTAAGAAAACAGAGAGGAGGAGGGGTAGAAATGTGTTTGAATGATGTCGGCTGAATATTATGTTTGAAAACTATATGTGTGCAGAGTGAAAATAAAAACATTACATTGGAATTTGTCGGTAAGTGAGGTGAATTCAAAGCCCCAGTCTGGGTTTGTGTCTTAGTGTGCATGTGTGCACTGGGTGGTGGTCTACAGCCAGCTGTCAGCGCCACAGGGACACCACACTAATAGGGACTCATGGGGCCTTGGGTCCATCGCAGGCAGGCATGCTGACTGCACTCCTTGGCCCTTAAAAAGCCGTCACTTCAGTGCTGCTGTTCATTTCTCTCCTTGGCTGATCTCCTTTGCCTCCAGCTCAGGTAGAAATCCTGGCTCAGACCCAGGTTTCCAGCACAAAGCTGTGCCTTTGCCTGGCGTACCTCTTACTAAACACACATGCACACAAACGCTTGTGATCTCTCCCTTTCACGCACACCTCGCTAATGATGAGAGAGGAGATGCTTTCAAACCCAGGACTTTATTTTCCCACAGTTGCAGACCGATGAGGAGAAGACAGGAGGCAAATACAGGATGAAAAGAGTAAGTCAGAAATGGCAAAGAAGAGCTTTATGAAGCAAAGCAGAAGGTTAACACTGAGGCTCACCAGAAGTCAGAGACAGCATTTAACAGGCAGAAAAATAGTTGATAAGGTAGATCTGTTGGCAACTGACCAATATCACATCATGATACTATAAACTGAGGGCTTGCAGGTTTAGTGTTTTGCTCTCTTTCCGTGATGATCTGTTTGTGCGCATAGGAATGCATCACTCACCACTTGCATGGCTGAGCTTCGCGGTGGGTGTGGCTCGATGAGCAACTGGCAGGGGGTCTGTCCAAAACTCCTGATTTGAGACTCCACAGCCTGGGGATAGGGGAGAACAGCAAAAAGATTAAGAGAAAGTTAAAAGAAGACATGTTATAGCTGCATGACTGTCATATTGTTCTCATAGGCTTGACTAAAGAGTCATACAAAACCATATTACACGTTGGGTTGTGTTGAATGTTATTCATCACACCCATCATTTTTCATTTAGAAAATGATATATATGATACATTTCTACAGATTAAATAAATTTAAGAGGATGTATTCATTAAAAACACAGGATAATACCAAGCTTTAAAACTACTGTGTACCAAGTAAAAGATTAAAAAAAAAGATATTTACAAAGCATGTCTGGCGCACACACAAGCTACTTTATTGTTCACAAACACGCAAAGTATTAGAGGTGGGCCTGGATGGTGTTGTTAGATGGTGTTAATGAAGAGGTATAGGACCATAAATGTCAGAGCAGATGCTGCCCCAGCAGCCTCTGGACATCAACACACTGCTCACTGTCAGGACAGCTCGCATGTGATGGTGCACACCCACAGCTCTGTATACAAGCAAGGGCAGACACCAGCGTATCCTCATACTCACACTTTAAAATGTATTGCATTTAGAATTGTTAATGATTACCTTCACTGATAATTTTCTTCGTGAAATAATTAAGTCAAACCATACAATGACAAAACGTCTCATTTTGTCTCACCTACAGTATAAAAATGAATGTTCAGTTTACAATTCACCTAATAAATGAAGGAGGAAAAAACAAAAGCTTACGGGACGCTTACAGGGCACAACAAATAGGCTAAGAACCACAAAAAGGTGCGGGCGCTCGCAAAAACAGAAACACAAACATTTGAAAAGAAAGTTTCTAGCCTTCAGAAAACAAAAGTAAACAGGATATGCTTCGCTGGAACTTTGTAAAACATTTAAAGAAAAAAACTTTAGCGAGTACAAAAATCTATCACACAATGTGATGGATGGTTTATAAAAAGGGACAGGCAAGGAGAAAATGGCCGACGCAGAATTATGACAGAGCCGTCAGTGTGTTGGTGTGCTCTGTGACTGGCTGTGTGGGAGTGACAGCTTGTGTGTGTAGGCTGAGAGGTCTGAGCCTGACTTGGCGTGGCCTGTGAGAATGAGCTCATGGTCGAGGCCTGCAAATGGTATTTCCATGAGAAAACGGTTGGGAAGCTTGCAAAGTCATAGCCATTGTCTGAAACTAACCAGAGAGCAGAGGGACTCGGAGAGAAGGGAGGGATCGCCACTGTCCACTGTAAGGTATGAAGAATCATAGATCACGTTATTATTCTATATAAACCTTTCTGTGTGTGACTTTGCAACTAAATGACCACAAAAAGTTTATTTTTGTTTGAAAAGAGTCTTTGCTCTTTAGTATTTATTTGTTTTCTTATGATTTATAATTGTATGAATATCTAATTTCATTTTAGCAGACTATGTTGGCGATAAAGACAAATCTTCACTAGGTTTAATGTCTACATTTCATAGTGTGATGTGTTGTAAAACCATAAGAACAGCACTAGTTGAGCTAGCTCTGTAGTTTGGTACAACCCAAAAACAAAAGTAAAAAATGGGAAACTATAAAATAGGCTGAGTGTTACGAGAAATTCTCTGAGTGTTTCTCTTTTGGAAAGTGCATAAAGGTTTTTTTGTTTGGGCTAAAATTTAATTTTTTGTGAGCTGACACAATTTTAAAAATTTGAATTTGTGCAAGAACATTAAATATAGAAGAGCGGCTTCCATGATCAAGGCAATAGTGGGCTGGAGATAAAAAAAATTTAAACAAGGCTCTGTGTGTACTCAGTGACATTAAAGAGTTAAACACCTTGAACATGACCTCATCACTGATAATGACAGAGAATCTCAACATTTTCCATCTCATCCAAAATGAGTCTGTAATGGAGAGGACATCAGTGCATCATCCAAGGTCAGAGAGCCTCCCCTCTCCTTGGCCTATAGAGCATTGCATTTTGCTTAAGCTAATGTGTGGAAGACACTCTTCAAAGCCACTCAACCTATCTTCATTAAGTTCAGCATTGACATTTATGTGGCTGAGGAATGTCAGAAAGTGTCTGAGTGTAGGTCAGACTGTCCTCTTCCTCTATGCCAGTGCAATGCTCAGGTGATTATATGAGGTGCTATACCAAAGGCCAATCTCTTTTGGGGGCATTGGCCCATGTCTGATGAGGGTTTTCTATATTCTATACATTTAAATGGCTGAGACGCCCTCTACTCTGATGTCCCAGCATGCCCTTTGATTTACTCAGCTGCTTGACAAGATGGATCTCCATGTAAAACACACTGCTTTTATGCAAATCAACCCAACAATGCTCGCCGGATGAACTGAATAAAGGAAAAACTACAATGGCCTTGTGTTTCTGACAAGCAGCGAGGCAGAGTGTTCAGTTTTTAATGTCCATACACTAAAATTCAATTAAATACAGCAAAGTACAGATCATCCAAAGCAAATAAAACTAGTGGGCCTTTTGTATGGTGAGTGACTTTGGCTCAGCGTCAAAGCAGGTTCACTTGTGTGGGTGTACTTCCCCGTCTTCTGCCGAATTACGCAAACGCTGTACAATTCAGACAGGGTTCTGTGTTTTGTCGCTGGTGTAAGAGACTTTGGGATTTTCCATAATCACATGTGAAAGAGGGGAAGCCCTGTATGATGAGAAGGCAACATAGGGTGTGTTTCTCTTTATACACTGGGAGGCAACACAGATGTGCATGCATGCCATGCAGCCGGGCGAACACGCACACATAAATGCGTCTGCAGACACACAGCTCTCTTAGAGAGAAGGGAGAGGGGGTAAGCTATGAATTGCGGCGGAGGCAGGACAGGAAGTAATCATGGTTTTGAAAAACACAGCAGTGGCCTCTGCAGCATTCCCTAATCTGTGTTGAGATATTCCAAACTCTCTCCCAGAACAGAAATGCACACATAAACACATAGCCGTGTGCATTTATGCTGATGAGTACACATAAATATACAATGGTTCACACATGCCAATGGACACATGTATACATACACATTTGTATGTACAAACATATCAAACTATGATCAACACAAAGCTCTTGAATGTTTGTCGGTGTAGGTGTGTGTGAGTAACTCGGGCTTGGCTGGGTGGGAGTAAGCGACTGCCAAACAGCTTTGCAGGCAAACAGAAGTCTCTAGCCCAATATACCAACCTATTCCCACCAAAATACACACACACACACACACACACACACACACACACACACACACACACACACACACACACGAGTGTCTGTGACCCATCCCCCTGACAATGAACAGCCGCGGGGCCTGTCCTAATGCAGCCAAGCCTGGCCTAGACCGCAGCTCAGGCAGAAACAGTTGTCACTCAGTAATGGTGGACTCTGGGGACGTTTTCAGACCCAAACCCCTTCGTCTCAAAGCTCCTGCAACCCTCAGCCACCCCCAGCGCCCAGCAGTGACGAGGTACAGGCCTGGAACTCTGTTTCCACCTTCTGCACAGAGAGGGCATGCTTCCTTCCGTACAAACACAGTTGAAGGAGAGTCTGTGTATAGCTCACAGGGATAACGCTGCTTTGGTTTATTTAACTAATTAAAACGCTCAGAAGCAGGGTGTTTCAGGGTGACAGCCAGCAGATTGGACTCACAGCATCAAGGGGGAAAAACTGAAGAGAGAGCAACAAACCTTTACTTTTTTCTCAAGGGTTTTCTTTTTGTATCAACCACCATTATTATTCCAAAATTATTAACTTGCAAGTTTGAGATTAAGTGAGACACTTACAAATATGGCATGTTAAATCCATTCTTCATTAAATCCAACATTCATTCTATTCTGCTAAAATGTAATATGTTGTATAAACAATTTTGAAAAAGCAGTAGAAAGTGTGTATAATGTCACTTACTGCTTTGTTTGCAAAAAAAAAAAAAATCTTCTATTCACCTGTGCCTCAAAGCAAAAACTTCAAGCCATATTTAAAAATCTGCATCCCTGAAGTCAAGCGTGATATCAGGACCTCACATTTCACATGCCCCTGTCTCTGATAGGGACCTGTATGTGTGTTGATTTATCAACCTCATTGTCACTGGAACAGCTTGGTCCACTGGTGATCCAATTTTGTGGTTGTATGTTAACCAGATGAATGGGTAATGAATGGGCTGGGTGTGTAAAATGACCGGTGCACCCTGGAAATGGATCTGCATGCGTGTGTGTGTTTGTGTGTGTGTGTGTGTGTGTGTGTTTGTGTGTGTAAAGGCCAAAGCACATCTGGATGGGAATTGGGGTGATGGGGTGATAAATCAAATATCTGCCCCTGGTGCCTGTGATTCTCCAGTCACTAAGCATGAAGGGCAGCAGAACAGTGGAGGTGAAAAGCTGCTGGGGCTGATACTCTCTGAACTCATATCTGCTGGGATGGTGATGCAAAGAGGATATTTGCTTTGAGGATTGTTTCGATTCAAATCTGACTTTTTTTTCTTGGGCTTTTCCTGGCAGTGGATAGAGCATGGAACAGGGCAAGAGTTGGAAGTAATATGCAGAAGAAGGGCCAAATTTTAGTCTATTTTTCATAAGAACGATCACAATAGTTTGACTGACAAATATATTAATTGCTCAAGTTAAGCAGTTAATGTAGTTGTAAGAAATAAAATTAGTCAGACAAACTGAAATTTAGGGCCTTTGTTTCTTAAAGCAGTTTGCAGGAGCATCCGAAACATCAACATCAGAGCAGTGACTACTGATGCTAGGTCTTGGCACATCAGCCTTTGTGGTGTCTACTAAGTTTTTGTTTTAAAACACCTTAAATGGTTCACAATTGTTGAATTAAACTCAATTTTTACAAAAAAGTAAAAATTGTGTCATGGGTTGCTGCTTAAAGTCAAAGTATGAACAAAATATGAAGAGATGCAAGTCCTTGTGCAGCAAGCGCTTATTCAATCTGACACTTAACTCACAATGTTTCCTGTTTCTCTTCAGCTGTCCAAAATACAGGTAGAAAGAACTTAAAAATAAAATTTGTCATGTAGTTGACAAAGTGATTATCAGTACCTCCTCTTCATGAATTTTGGTTAGTCAGTGATGGAGAAGTGACACTTCAGAGCATAGCAGTGCTTCGAAAGTTGAGCTGCTTTATTTCAGGGCCCATTTTTCTGTACATAGCTTAAAGGGGGTACATTTCCCCTGCTATGTCACTTAAAAATATAAGGGTAAAAATAGGGCTTGTGTCACTTGAAAAAAAAATTACACCTAGATACCTAAAAGGCTAACAGCAAATTAGCTGTGTTTTTCTTTCTTTTTTTGTGTTTTGTATTTTGTCAGCTTTTGAGTAGGTTAGTGTGTTAGCTCTTGTGTGAAGCAGTTCAAAGTGAAGACGATGAATAATGAATGTAAGCCAAGGAGGAGGCGTTAAAGTGGAGCACTTGGTGGAGTGCTTTCAGAGGAATCACACAAGAGGGAAATGCTTTGTTCAGCAAAACCTGCCAGGAGATTGTTAGCTTAGCTCTCTTGTGTTGTTGTACAACCAATTTAACATGGCTAATCGCATCAAAATATCCCTGAAATACAGAACAGCAAATGGACAGATGCTTTAAATAAAGTCAGATTAAGGATCTTTGTGAGAGTGCTAACGCTACTTTAATATAGTGGCTTATTTTTTACTTTGTCAGCATTATCTGCCAGAGGAATGAAATCAGCAGCATGGTAAATACAGTAAAGGTGTATTGGTTTGCATGTGTCAGCCTTACCTCTCTGAGCATGGGGTCACTGATGGAGCTCAGGTTGACTGTGCCTTCGTAAGTCAGATAATAGAAAACATTCAGAGCTCTGATGGCTTCAGGTCCCTGCTGCTTATAGCCAAAGATCAGATCGATCCACTGGTGGAGCTGGCAGGACACAAACTCGCTCTCTAGAGCCTGAAAATGGAAGAAAGAGCAGAGGGATATGAGCACTATACAAGCTGACAGATGCAGATCATTTTCACACCATATTCTAACCAAATGCTGCTTTAGAGACATGTTTCTCATCCCATTACTGAACAGCAGTTAACAATAATATCCCATTGAAGATAAAATCCTCTGAGAAAGCAGAGTATGCAGCTAATCATTTCTGTGAAAGAACCTGCCAATGATTTCTGTAACGAGCAAAGAGCTGAGTAAAGACATATCCGATCATATGAGGGCATCAAAACATAAGAGGACTCTTGTAGTTCATCAGGGAGTCGTTTCAGCCTCCGTCTTTGTTCTTTCCTCCGCTGGTTGTGGGCGGATAAGAGCACTGTGTTGCTTCTGTGCATTGCCATAACGCTAAAACACAAGCCGTTTTCTCTCCTCATTAGCTGGCAAAGGAGGGAAAAAACATTTATGGTTTCCTCATAAAAACAGGCAATTGTGTTAATTTGTGTAAAGCTGTCGGCTCACAAAAGCCCTCTAAACACGACCAAATTAGAATGAGGCAGCCCTTGATTGTCATGGCTGCCTTGTGTCACATTAATTTGTGACAAAACATTAGCCTGTGCTTCACTTAAATGGCAATTTATATCATTTAAATTTTTACTGCGCAGACCAACGCATCCCTCACT
The DNA here is from genome assembly GCA_008086565.1 of Thalassoma bifasciatum. Taxonomy (NCBI): domain Eukaryota; kingdom Metazoa; phylum Chordata; class Actinopteri; order Labriformes; family Labridae; genus Thalassoma; species Thalassoma bifasciatum. Next base: position 1,933,226 of record RPOG01000005.1, read on the forward strand.
TAAATGTGACTTTCTGACAGCTCATTCTGCATCTAATTCTCCCCTGCTCGCTTAATTACAACTTTTAATCAGGAAGGAGAGCTTGGATTCAAAGAGGAAGCTGCATGTAGCTGAGGTTTGATGGTGTTTTTACTGCAACTGGAGCATGCCTTTAACTTTTTGTTCTTTTGTTGCTACAAATTCCATAATCTGAACTTATTAAATCTTAACACGAGACACATGCTTCCTGGGGTAAAATCACTCTTCAGCAGACAGAGATATTTTCTGGTTAAATGTAGATACAAGATCTATGGCTGAATATTGAAAAAAATATAAACATAAACTTATTTCTAATAAAAATGTTTAAAATGTTCAAAGTGAATTGTGATAAGATAAAACTGCTTCTTACTTGATCAAATGTATTAAAAACAAACAACTATCAAATAGATACCTGCTGGCAAATGTCAACATAAAAACATGATACTGTCAATAACTACCATGTTAACGTAACTATTTTTAATAAACATTTCTCATCAAAATCAAATACTTGGTCTTCTTTCACATTTCCTACAATTGATGTCTCTAATTGAGTTTTTTTTTAGTTATTTTTTACATTTTTATCACCCTACCAAGGTTTGCTGGCTAACCCCAACTTAAACCATAAAGGCTGTCAGCATTTTCGTTTACAGTATGTGTGTGGTTTTACTTCAGGAGTTAGATTTGATGAAGATCTGATGTGTATGTTACTATGTCCAACTTAGTAACACTGTGGTTCATGCTATACTCTGCAACAACAAAATAAAATCAGTGAGTACACTCCTATTTGTTCATTGTATATTTGGTGACAGTATAATATTATAGGAATTTTCTAAGCTTTGAATATTTCTATCCTCTAACAACACTGAACATCCAATACAGCTATTTTAAAGCAATCTCTATATTTCCTGCTAACAATATGGTCACAGCCTTTTGTTGCATGTGTAAGACTGATTGGTTTACACTTTGCATTTATGGTTATTGCACACATTGGCATTTCGGACACTGCCCCACTTAAATGCAATCACTGTTCAGAGGGCTGTAGACTTCACAAAATTAGCATTCAGAGAGAGATCTTTCTCCCCTTTGTGTGACTCACTTGACAACATTATCTGTCAAGAGTTGAACTATGTGGTTATGCTAACACAAGCACTAACCTTTAGTATTAAGATAAAGCAAAACAGAGCTCAAGTCTTACACCCGTCTAGACTCCATGTCTATCCGTCCCACTGGTAGCAGCACGCTCACATAGTGTTAAGTGTGTTTAAAGGCTTGTGTCATGAAGCAGTCTTTTCTATCAATGCTACATTATAAGTCAGAGAACCCTCTTTATTCAAACTCACACTGGTAGCAGGCTGTTGGGAATAAACGTGTGTGTGTGTGTGTGTGTGTGTGTGTGTGTGTGTGTGTGTGTGTGTGAGAGTGAGTGAGAGATCAGTTCATTATGCATTGGGATTGACCTTTGACAGGCACTGCTCCCCAGTTTCTAAAACTAAAGCTGGGCCTGATGGGCATTTAATGTGCAGTGCAATCTACTGTCAATCAGCATGGGGAAACAAAGAGCTGCCATGTTATTGCTGCTCTCTCCAGAGGCCTGCCTTTATGGAAATCACTGGCATGTATCATTTGGAAAGGTAAGAGGAAGACTGAATAAGTGCAATTGTACGTGTGTGTATGTTTGTGTGTCAAGTGTGTGTGTGTACAATGTTGGCATTTGAGGTGTTGAAGCTGGTTATTATGCTGTATGTTTGGTCCATCAATGTCATTGTCTGACAAAAGTCTTCTCTACAGCTGAAGTCTTAATGCAGAAATTTAACCTCACTAGATTTTACTCCTCCAACTAATATGTTTATATATCCTGAGATATACTCCTTATAAGCTCGAAGCCAACGAATCCATTTTGCGATAGGATATCTTTGCATAAACTCTTTATGTAAGATATTTACTAATTGTATCAACATGCTACATACTGTATAAATTGTCAACAACCATGTGCAATTTTTCTGTCAAAAAAAACATTCCAAAAGTAAAAGTTAGAAAAGATTGTATTTTATTCAGTGTCATCTTTTTTACTTCTTAATGAGTTAACATTTTTACCCATCAACACATTATTCTTGACCTCAACTTTGTTAAAACAGACAAATTTCCCAAATATGGAATCTATATAGTCTATTTTATCCATGACTCTACCCACTAGTTGCACTGCAAATGCAAGTCAATCTAACCTTTCAATGAAATTACATACAAATTTTAAAATAAGGAAGGATGTTAATAAAGCACAAAAAAAGTAACTGTGCTATTTTTAGATCGTAAATGTAATCATTTTATTGTTCGACTGTTAAAGCTTACTGCTGTTGAAATTGTAGAGGCACACACTGAGAGATTTGACCTTGTATTGAGTGTCAGAGTTTTAGGACCCTGGGACGTGTGAAAATTTTTTCTTGCTTTTTGTTTGAAGCATCATCAAAGCCTAACGTCATTTTTTTCTGACATGAGTTAACTTTTTTCTCGACCTTCTAAGTTGTTAATCGGTATTTCTTTATCAACCAATGGATTTTTTTGTACTACCTCTTGTCCTCAGTTTTACAGAACAAATTTACTTGCTTTAGTCCTTCAAAATGTTCTCTGTTTTTTTCTCTCAATTTTTGTTTCTGCTTTTTGGATACAAGTTTGTTTGTAGAAGCCCAAATCAAGTAGGGTTAGGACAAAAGAAAAAGAAAAAAGCATTAAACTTAGATTTTGGTTCCACAAACACAGGATACACTAAGATAACAAAAGCATCAAAATGCTACTTGATGGACAAGCATGATAATTAAAGCTCAAGCAATGTACCAATGACCTGTTTGCAATGTGCCAGGTGAGCAGGTGTGGAAATGTCTCCTTCTGTAGCTCCACACTGTGAGAACAGTGAGGCAGAAGGTTGGGGCAGATAGCAGATTCCTGAGGTGGGAATGGGATCTGGTGCCACTTCAGGAGAACAGGGCGAGATTATTGATGGGCCAATTAGCAGGCAGTGTGTGTGTCATCTCCATCCACAGGGGACGCTCTGATAATTAATGAATAATTTAGCATGCCTTTATGTAAATGCTGATAGGGGGTAGAAGTCGCTGGAATCCCACATTTCTATTGTTACGCATTTGACAAAGTGTACCTCTGAAGCAAAGGGGGGGTCCCTTTTGTTTTGTGCACTGACTTGTTTTCAGTGGAAACAATAATTTGGAATATTCTCCACTGTGAAAACACAGTGAGTCACATTAATCAGTTTTTTTCCACTTCAGACGCAGTATTTCTTTGTTTTTCTCCCTAAACATTTTACTTGTTTTGCTTGCCTGTGATGAATTAAAATAACGACTGATTAAAATAAAACACGTGTGTGTTCTTGCATGAATCTCAGATTACACTGATTCCGTCCATTTTGAAACATATGTGGATGTAGTTTGAAATTAACACCTAAAACAAACACAAGGCATGACAGTGTGACCATGTGTCCATCAACATCCTACTCTTCAGAGGGAGAAACACTCAAAACTGTAGACTTGAGACATGCTTTTCATATTTGAGACATCAAACCAGAGACATGGAGTGACTGCAATTAAGCAGCTGGTGGACATTAACCAGGATTACCCAGGAGTCCTGAGGAGCAAAACCGAGAATGTCTGATCTCCTTCTTGCAGTGGCTGGTCCTCAAAGCCTCATCTTGAAATGCTTTTTGTGCTTACAAGTGATTTATTTGTATCTCTCTTTCTTTTTCTTTTGGTGATTATCTGTCATTGTACAAAAGTAAAAGTGTGTCCCTGCTACAGGTCTGCATTTGCACCGGGCCTATCAGTGTGGTTTCTGTGGCCTGCGGTTCTCTTTATGGTCTGGATTGAGCTGGATTTCTCCCCAGCTTTAACGAGGTGACACTGAACGCTCTCCTCCTTCCCTCATTGGCCCTAAAAAACCCTTTTAAGGACTTATGGAGAGCTGTCCGTGAGGATGTTAAAATGTCACTTAACAAATCAATGCACTCATTTGCATGCCAACCGTGAAGCCGGTGTAAGTGCATGTGCCCATGTGTGTGTTACTGCCAGTGTGGGTGTGTAATCAAATGCACATGTTGTCAGCGGTGGATTGTTTTCTCTTGTATCGATTACGGATGAATAAAGCAAACACTTGTCAGGTCTGTATATACTATAATGACTGTTTAAGAACAAGCCGTTCAAAACATCCTGAAAACCACATTCAGAATGTGTGACAGTGACACATTATGCTTTTTCACATGAGAAGAACAACACTGCTACATTACAGACTCAGTAGTTAGATAAAGCTTTGTTTGGTTATGTTGAATTTTTATTCTGCGCAGAAGCCACCCTGCTCTTCTTACATAACAAAAGTTTATCATTGGTTGTTTCTAAATTGTCTTTTCTTCTTCCAAGTTCAATAACCCTTTTTAATTTTCCCTTTTTTCTTGCACTCTTAATGCTACTCCCCTTCTCCCCCCTGCTCTTTCTTCCAGTCATTTGATCCACTGGATCAACTCCTCTGGAGCTGCCTTGCCCTGAGGTTGACAAGCACTCTGATTAAAGGGCTTATTAGCTCTCTGTAAATGAGAAGCCGATTGTCATTTTGAAGCAGGCAGAGGAAGCCTGTTGCCAGCCGGGAGAGAGAGTGGGCCCCCAACATGGAAGAGGAAAGAAAAAAAGTAATGGATGACGTAAGGAATGAGAGCCTTGGAGCAGTCGCACGGCTAACAAACCATTTCCTTTATTCTCATATTCACACACTAGAAGAGAGCCCCAGATGGGCTGTGTGTGTTACTTCACTCCCCCTCCTTCCTGCTCTGCTAATTAGACAGGTCACAACTGTGAGAGTTCTGGCTATGGGTCAACGGAGGCACTCGCTGGCAAGTGGAACTCGAAACTCTGACTCCAACTCTCTCCCGCTCACTCCTCCCATCACTCTTATTTTCCCTTACCCACTTGGAAGGCAAGAATATCAAGTTATGGGGTGAGAAGATGCAGAATGAGCAGTGATTGGGAAAGCATCTCCCCAAAACAAACATGTCATGGTGGATTTGATCTTAGTCAGACAAATGGCAGTGTGCACACTGCTTAAGTGAACTAAGTGGAGCAATTTACGGCACAGACAACAGAGTAAACAATGCTGATTGAGAAGTAAATGGCTGAAGTAAATGATGCTGACTCAGAATCAGGAAGCTGCAGTGCTGTGGTTATCGTCTTCTCTTTCATCATTTGTACCGAATCCTTTGTGACAAACACTACATTGAAGTGAAACCTGTTACCATAAAGCAGTGCAGCATTTTTTAAATTTTCTGAATAAAAATATCAGAGGAAAATATCAAGAGTCAATTTCTTTTTTGGCAAATAGTAGCTATATTTCTGCTTTGATAAGTATTACTCCGATATATCGTCTTTTCACGAGTGAGTCCAATCCTGATCATGCTTTCTGTGTTATATGTTTTTTGAAAAACTAGTAAACTGGTAGACTAACTTTTGGTAACTCTAAAGAGTCATGTTAAAACTTTTTATTAGATGCTGTATAAATACCAATTCATTGATTGATTGAGGAGAACATTTTTCCAACTAGAAACTCACAAGCGTCTGCTCCAGCAGCTAACAAGCAGCTGCAGAGAGACTAACCATCTGTCTGCCTCCATGCAGAAAGGCTAACAAGCTAGCAAATATATCACCATAGCCAGAAGACACATTCACAATGGGATCAAGAGAGAAGAAGCTAAGTCAACAGTCAGAGCTGATTAAACACGGGGTCACTGAGGAAGGCTTCACATAGAATATTTGGATAGCTGTCGAGACGAGCATTGTTATCTGAGATGATTATGGAGTTGGCTGAAGGACTGGAACAGCTCTCTGCCCATGTGAAGGTGGTGAGGTCTCTCAGCCCTGAGTGGAGATGATTAGGATAAATGACTGAAATGATCAGCTCGAGTGTAGTTGGCCTTCAAAGGTAAGTTACTTGGCTGTTGGGATATGAGGAGCTGCAACCTTTTAGGGAGGGTTTATGGCTGCCTTCATGGAACAAAATGAGAAATATTGCTAGGCTAATTGTGAACAGGCAAAAAGACATTTAATTTGTGATGCTACAATTTAGTGGTTGTAGATCCTTGAATGGAGAAGTGTTTTTCTTGGACCAACATTACAGTCGACTCATTATTCAGTGTACTTGAAAAAAACAAAAGTGTAATGATGATCTCGTGAGCGCTACTGAGTGCCTTTTAACAATGATCTAGAGTGATTTATCATAAGTTAACAAACCATAGTTTTTTATTTATCAATTAATACTATTGTGGGTTGTCCCCCGAATATTGTCACATCTCAGAGATTTATCTGAATTTTAAGTATGCATTTTTCAACTTGCATACATTATGCCTCAGTGATATGATATGATATTATATTCATTTTTAAAAAATGAAATCACCAAAATTTGAAATTTCTTCACAATTTTGCACATCATATTCTGATATATAAAAAATGTCCTCACCAGCATGTTATTCTGATCTCAAAAGTTCATGGACCTTGGATGGGATCAAAATTAGGTGTGTTAAAATGTCTGCCTGCAAATATAGATACTCCCCATTGGGCTGTTAAATGTATGCATGGATATTATTTTTTTGATCAGACAAAATTATGAAACATAAAAATAAACACAGATTCTTCATCCTCTGTTGTCAGGCATCACTGACAATCAATCTATCAGACTCTTTGTAAATATGGTGACACACATACCGTGCAAATGTCACTGGCTATTATTTCCAAATAGTTTTTCTTCATCTAAGAAAACAATGATGGTGCATGATAGCAACATCCTGTCCTCTTTGAAAAGTGAAAAAAGTTCTGATGTCTTCTGAACCAAAGTCGTTTTGATTGTTTTGAACAACTGCATCAATCAAAGTTCATCAAATATAAAGTACAAAAGATAAATTACATTTAATGATATAATCTTAAAGAAATGCCTGTTTTTTTTAAAAGAAAACACAGATGAATAGGAGTCCAAAGGTTTATTGTTTGAGAGTCAAAGAGAGAAAAAGCATGAGAGAGAAGATGTGAGTAAAAAAAAGCATCTCAGTAAACTTTGGCAGAGGAGAAACAAGAGTGTGTAGGAGTGCAGGAAAAGGGAGAAGGACAACATTAGTGAGTGAGTATGTCAGCAGCAGTAGATCATCCCTTTCTCAGGCTCTCATCAGCCTCCTCCATTACGTCATTGAAGAGGAGGACGAAGAAGAGGGAGGAGGCAGAGGCAGAAGGGGGACAGCTTGTAAAACACCGAGCACACAGTAAACATGTCCATCTTTATGCATGACAATACCCCTACAGTGAGCGCTGGCTGACATTAAGCAGTACCCCACATGCTCGTTCCCATCCAACAACAAGGCTTTCAGTGGAGACACCAGGGGAATAGATTAACGCCAGGCTATCATGGTAAACTGTGTTCTGCTACAAGAGGCCATACTGGGCCAGACGAAACTAAGATTCTCACTCACTCAGTCATTCGCAAGTGCATAAGTACATCTTAGTGGTTAGTGACTGGTCCTTGCAGTGGTTTACCTCAGCTCACACATGGATTCCCATGAGGTTCTTGTGAGGATAAGAGGTAGAGGCTGGTGGGAACAGCATTACGTGCGTCCCTACGGCTGTCTGGTCAGAGAGTGCTGTGAGGATGAAGGGTGAATGTAAACAGTCATGATCTTTGACTTTGTGAAGCCGATGGCGTGAGCAATAACTCTTGTGTGGAAAAATGGAGCAAGGCTTTGTCCTCTGTTTACCAGATTTTGGACTCACTGCCACTTTACAGCATTTTACAGTGACAAACATTTAAAATGTTTGAGGCTTTGGTTACATTATTCACACCTGTTTATTGTCTGATAAAACAAGACCAAAAGGACCAGTTCCTCCTTACTTGATCATAGGTTGGTTGGGTAATGGACTTGACTGCCTTGATGACATCGTCTTTGTTAGTGAGAAGACCTGTCAGCATATAAAGATGACAAACCTCAGGACACAATCATCAAAGGCAAGAATAGTGTGAGGATTATGGGGTTTTAGGTGGTGAAGCTGATTTTGCTCATCATGATACGACACTCATCTGTTAGCGCAGCACAGTCATGTGGATATTTACCTCTGTGGGCTGAGGTGACCGCATTAACAGCTGCAAGGTCAAGTCTAAGTCTGAAGAGGATCACCAGCACAGTTCAAAGTACAGAGAACTTAATGACACTGTTCAATTTCAGTTTTTAAAGCTAATTTTGACCACTAATAACCAAAATAACAACATAAACAACATTGAACCACAATGTCTTACCAACATTAAAAACAACTCATCCCACAGGTCATATCTAATCGGTACACGAGAAGAAGTCCTGTTTGTTTAACCCCTGCCTATTGACAGTACAGAAACCATGCTAGTGAATTTCTGCTTTCAAAAAAGTGAAAGAGTGATTATGCAAGTTAGAATTCCTGTATGGTGAGACAAGACCCTTCAACTGCATGTCAATGTAAAACTGGCTATGAAACATATGGAAAATGTTTGTTTGTATCCATATGCTATTTCTTCAGGTTTGGTTCACTACCTCTTGAGTTTCTTGACTCTGCCTATCAAAACAATCAACCCTTTAAACTAAGGTCCACAATACTTATTGTGTAATGTGTGACAAATTACCGCAGAAAATTGACTGATAGAGTTTTTTTTTTTTTTTGGTAAAATTTGATCAAAGGTGTGTGTCATTCATGTCGAGACAAAACAAGAGAGAAGTGGGATTGGAAGCTATTGCAGTTACATGTTTCAGGGACTATTTGAGTCCTGTAATTCAATTCTGACAAGAGCATTACGTGACATCTGGGTCACATGGGTGACATTTGACAGGACTGTCATAAGAAACAAGGAGAGCTCTATCTCAAATTATTCTCACTATGACTAATTCAAATGGTTTGAAGCTTTTTTCCATTTGTTTTTTTTTTCAGAAAGTAGTGGTTGGGATTGAGACAATGTTTATATGATCAGATAAAGAGGTTCTGGCTAAAAGCTCTTTTCGCGACTTCATCAAATCAAAATTCCAACTTACTTGGTCCTAATCACTCTGATTTTACTTTTCCCTAATCCTCTGGTTTTTACAAGTTATTTGGGTGTCAAGCATTTATGATTCAGAAAACAATAAGGCACTTCCAGTGAGGGTTTCCCACATGTGATGCTGACCTGTGTTCAGCCCTCTCTGTTTCAACCTTTCAGCCATCACTCAACTGGCATTGGCCATTGGAAAAGGGGAGAGTCACTCACTCATTTTGAGGGCAGTTTTGCTGATGCTTCTGTCACTTTTTTGAGTGAGCAGATGCTTTATAATGGGAAGAAGGCCAAAAGTAATGTGCTGCCTGTTTCTCCCATGTGTGTGGTTTGCAGGTCTGTCAGCAACACTGCAAGAGCACAGATGACTGAAGGGAACCAAAAATGTGAAGTGCAGAGCAGGGGAAGGGCCCTGCAGGGATCAGATGGGCCAGAGAGCGATCGCAACAGTGCTTTGGTGGAAAAATAAATGGGGAATCTTGCTATCGGGTATGGTTTGACCACAGACCCTGGTTCAAAAAAGGAAGCACATAAAAAGTATACTTAATTGACGTTCTCTTTCTAATAATCAGCAGGGAAGGGTTTTTTGGGGGGTTATGAAGTAATATGATTAAAGCAAACCCAGACAAATATAGGACCCTACTTCACAGCTAATTGTTTATTTACTCACCATTTTAAAATCTAAAGTCTTCTTCAAAATTCATTTTGTAAGTTATGAGGTCAATTAGAGCAAAACTAAACAACAAGAGCTGACGAGCTCGACCCTTGTTCGTCCAAATATAGTAACGCATCAAATAAGGCGACATTACCTAATGTAGCTAATTAGTTAACAATCCAATGAGTGACACCATGGTGACTTTGTTCACTAGATAAATATTTTTTTGATTGAACAAATCATTGTTGAAAAGATAAGAATGTAATTATCTACATTTGATATGATCTATTTGCCCCACCTTCATTAAATTCATTAAAAAAAATCTGAAAATTTGTGTGGTTATTTGCAGAAATTAAGAATTCATTTTATTCAATATTGAGGATTTCAACTGTCCCTTTACTCTTAGTGTATGTATTATAGCCTTTCAAAAAGTATGAACTCAGATTTCTCACAGTAGAAGACAGTCCAGGAGACAGTCTGCACACATGACAGTATAGGTAAATGCTGATGTGCAGCATATATATATATATATATATATATATATACACCAAGACTTAGACAGGTATATAGACAGGATCACCTGCCCAGTTTTATCACACTAATGGTTAGCAGACCTGAGAAAGGAGATGTGGTCATATATATATAGATATGTCGTGGAATGTCAGAGAGGATGACAGAGCCCAGAGACGTGTAGTTATCTGGTGGAGGAGGGATCAAGTTCTTAACCTCTCTGTCGACCTCCTGGTAAAAACAACAAGCAGCCCCTGATCTCTGTGGCATGCCGCACTGAGACCCTGCTGTCTCTGCGTGTATGTGTGTGAGAGAACTTTAAGACACACTCCTTTTTTCTAAGTGTACTGTAGGCACTTCAGTGTGGTGAAGGCGTATGCTGGACTTAAAGCACCAAGGTATTTGTCTCCAGTGAGTCTGAACCCACAGTTTTTCATTACATCCTTCAGTGCTGAGTAAACTAGAGGTTCAATAACAACCATCTTCCAAGGAAATAATGTGTTACCATGCAACACACTTTCTCACTAAACATTAGAGAAGAACTATGACACTTCCAACACCAGAGGAAGACAAACAAGGCTTCAGTTTGATGCAATGTTTATATCTTCTGCAGCATTATTTTTTTCCCTCACCAACTCTCACTCACAAGAACAGGGATGAAAAAAAACAAGCTGCCGTTTTGCACAGCAGTACAATCCTTTACTGTGAGAGGATTTTAATGGCCGCTCCAGATTGGGCCCTAATTAGCTGTTAATCATCTCAGGCTCATAACCAGAGTGGAGACAGCAGGCGTGTGTGTGTCTGTGTGCGTGTGCCTATTTGCATGTGTTTGCGTGTTCTCTCCTGCTGTCTATCCTTGTGTTGCGAGGCCATTAGCAGCAGACAAGCTAAAGAGAGCCAAACAGCCCATTAACTCTTTCACTCTTCCTCTCTCTTCTCCACCATGCTCATCTCTCTCCCAACAGTGCCACAGTTGCCAGCTGACACCCTCTAATGCCAGCTATCTGTCATGACCACAGACCTGTCCACCCACACATGCGTCTCTCCAACTCGTCCTCAGCTTATTATTTCATTTTTCTGTCCATCATCTTTTGCTGTGTCCACCTGGTTCTTTCTGTACATGTTAAGTAGTCCTGCTACTGAACGATGGTAAGTTGAGCTAAATAAAAACAGACCCTTATAAAGTCTGTATCAAATAATGGTATCAATGCCCTGCATACAATGTGCTCAAGTGCCCCGTAACTGTTAGCATCAGTACTGTTTTTATTTTCGCAAGTCGTTTAAACTACATTCATCATTCCAATATCACAAGATAAAACTCAGGAAACGATCAAAACTGAGGGCAACTTATGTTTTAACGGCTGAACACTGGACCACAGTCTATGAGCAAATAACTGGTTTGCTGATTGTAATTGATGTTAGCAGTGCCAGCACCCCCAGTTTTATCCCCTGCCTATGGGTTAAAGTCTACCTGTGCTGGCTTTGCACTGATTAAAAGCGAGTTAATACAAGTTTAGCCAGACACAGTTTAGATGTAACTATCTCTATTTTCTAGATCGGCATACCCCCAAACTACACCATTCTACAAGATGCTGTCTATCGTCTGTGCTTGTTTAAATCTGGATAGCAGAGCATTATGGCATGGTGGGGGTCACCATCAACCAGAGCTTCAGCCCTTGCTAGTGATGGGTCACTGGGTTAAAACTTTGACAACATATAACTGAATATAATAAAGGGTTAATAAATATTTTCATTAACGCATGATGCTACCCACTAGAGTAACAAGTTTATTTTAATTTGTCTGATGCTAGTTTTAGGTTTAACTTATTCAATGCTGTCTTAAGTTTGTGATAACATTCTCATGCATATTAATAAAATAACAATAAAATGTTTTAAAAAATTTTGTAAGACTGGTCCAAATATCTGATCTTTTGTTTTTGTTATGCATGTCAATTAAACCTGATTGAAACAAAAAAAAGGTGTCCAAGCACCAATGACAGTTAAAACCATTATCTACCAGGAATTAAACACCCCCCAAAACCTCAAAATGATTCACTACATAAAACCTGAGCTTTATGGATTGGTGTTGTGGCCTATATAGGATTATTAACATTTACTAAGAAAACCTCAAAAAGCTACTTTTATTCTAAGCTTTTTGGGTCTTACAGTACTCTCTACGTTTGGCTACATGCAGGATCAATATCTCAATTTGGATGCAATATAGGATGAAACCACATACTGGAATTTTATTAGCCTAAAAGCCATTTCTGGGAGGAAGCTGTGTACAAGTGTACCAACTTAATTGCCTCTGCAGAGCTAAACTAGGCACAGAGGAAAGGAGCAGAGTAAATTGAAGGAGTGGAGGTAGACAAGCCTGGCAATAAAAGGCTGTTTTGTGCTTACAGGACCACAGTGCACATTAGCGCACAGCTGCTAACAAGTTGGCTTTTTAAGCGTTATGTAAAGTTATGACGGAATTTTAGTGTATACAATAATATTATCCAAATTATGAATACTTCAGAAAGCAACCCTGTTTATCATCTGTAGATAAAACAAAGAGTTCTCAAGAGAACAATACAGGAAGTGGAAAATTAGCAAGCATTACAATACATGGCAGGACAGAGTTACAGCTACAGATTACAGTCACTGCAGTAAATGATATGTTTTAAAAGCTAAATGAGTAAAAAAGAAACCTTGAGCATTGTCAATTAAGCACAATTCTCTACTTGAGTACAACACTGCAAAAGAGCCCCCTGCCTTCCACATCCAGCCTGGCCCAGACCATGCTGACAGCCCAAGTGAAAGAAGTGTGTGATTAATGATAGGGGCCTGGTCATATCAGCAGGCTGGTTAACAGACCCCACCACAAGACTACATAGGTCACAAAGCACACCCAGCCTCATCAGCACCTATTACTGCTTTGGGCACACATTGCACATGATGCAACATCTGTTTTCAGCCAGAACGTGACTAAAAAGGGGAATATCATCAGCGTCTATATCCAACAGACAAAAGATGTACAGTAAAAGGCAAGTAATATAAGACAAGTCTTCACATTTTTCCCAAACTTTCTCTTATTCCTGAGGAAAACCTATTTTTAATGATGGGGACAGCCTCACTTCTGAAAATCAAAAGTTCTGTATAAAGTCAAAAGTTTTTGAAACTGAAGGACTAAAGGTTGCTACTTCAGCCACAAACAACAAAAACAGTAAATCTATCTTGTGCTTTATGACCTTCTCTGGCAGGCCAAGGTAATCTGATCTAAAGGAGTACCTTAGTTTTACAACCTAATTTGTGTGTGTGTGTGTGTGTGTGTGTGTGTGTGTGTCTGTGTGTGTGTTTGTGTGTGTGTGTGTGTGTGTGTGTGTGTGTGTGTGTGTGTGGCACACAAATGGAAAAAGATAACATTTGCCATGAAAATATGACAGCCAATCTGGCTACATCGGACATCCATAAACACAATATTTTTTGCATTGGCCTCAGAGCACAGGGAGGAAAGATTAGAAAGAGGACACTGCACCGTCCCTCTGCAAACAAACACAGTCACACTCGCACACACACCCAAAATGTGTATGGACAGAGTGGGAGCAGAAAGAGAGATGGTGAGGATGATAAGGATAGGACGTTGAGTGATGTCGGATCACTCTGCCAGCATAGAAATCTAAGAGCCGAGGCATGTCAGAGGAGCAGGCGGTTCAGGTAACAGGAAGAAGTGTGAGACGAACAGGAAATAACACTGTCTCCTTGAATTAGCATTTCATGGAAAAGTAGGCAGAAGAAAGAAGTCTGGCAAGTCTTTGGTCAGCCTGAGTTCTGTGAAGTTAAGGGCATGGACAGACACTTGTGTGCACCTACATGGTGTATTTTCGCGACCTGAAGAACTGTTAAGGTCCATTATCAGAAATTAAATACATCTTCATACAAAAATAACGTTTCATGAAATTAACAATGCTGATCACTCAAAAATGTAAACGGGGCCTTAGCTTGTTCATCTTTTCTTTTTTGAGAGCCTTTGAGAGCATGTGTGTGCCAATCACTGAAACATCACTTAAACAGGATCAAGCCATTTCTTACCAGTCGATTGATGCGGACAAACTCCTCTGGACTTTTTGCCCAAGGTGGCAGCTCCACATCAGAGACCACGGTGCTGTCCTCCATTACTCCCAAATTGTAGTTGTTGGCGTTGACAAACATCTCAGGAAGATAATAGAACTCTGGGATCAGCTCCTGAATGAATCCATCACAATTTACACAGTGAAATTACATTTCAGTTAAAAAGTAGCAAGCAATTAATGATGGGGTTAATTAACATTTGACTTTTGCCTTCAGTAAAGTGCCACAAAACCTGCTCTCCCTAGTGACTGGCTGCACTATAGGTATAAAACCGTCTCCTCATTCATTCCAGAAAGGAGGTGGTCAAACTTTAAAAAGTTAATACATCTCATAGAAATGTTTTTTATGTTTGTATGCTAAGGTGATATGGAGATATTATTTGACTGCATTGTGTTCAAGCCCTCTGTCTTCTAGAAGTTGTTTTTTTTATCAGTTATTGGACAAAGAAAGCGAGGTGTTTAGTTATGTTTTACAATGATTGACAACTGCCAGTTCCTGTGTAGTTTTTTGGGGAATATCAAGACACTTTTGGAAAGAGAGCCGACAAGAGTCAGTCTCTATGGTCTCTACAATACTAACTATGGCTACAGAAAGGTGGTGCCTCTGACAGGTTTCTTTTGGCTTCAAAACTGTGCAATGGTAAAAGACAGAGCCACGTTGTTCATTCAATAGTCTATGATGGCTTTCAAGGACTTTTGGCCACCACTCAATACGTGCAAAACTTGACAGCTAAGCCAATCTGGCATCCAACACATATACACTTATCTGACTCCAACAAAACATTTCATATACCATTTTGAAGGGTTTCCATCAATAGACCAAAATATTTCTCTAAACCACAACAAATCGTGGTAATGAAACATGATGTGTTTCAATTCCATCCCAGAAAGCCCCAAAATCAGATTTATGAAAAACAACCAGCATAACATGATAAGATATAAAACAACATGACTTTTTTTTCTTTTGACACTAATGAAAAAGAGCTCCATCCTCACTTGATTTCAGGTAGGGTGACAATGTTTAACAAAGACCAGCTGAGACTACAGAAGGCTTGCAATAAGCTCCAACAGGATCTGGTTTGACAAGCTGTGAAAGTTATCTCCAGGTAAGAGCAATAAAGACAAAATCACTGGAAAGGATTATACCCCGTTCCGAAATGATTTAGAAAATCTTTTCTGTCTTGTCTGTAACATCATTTAAAAAAACTATTCATGGAAACACTATTTCTGATGGCCTGACAGATAATGTTGGAAAATCCACTGGCTCCTCTGGCCACTCAGCCCTTGTTTTTCACTTCAGATGTACTTCTTGGATTTGTCTGTATCCTGAATGTGACTGCTAGCCTTGTTCTTCCAAAGCAACATTAGGTCAAATCCCTCTCTAACTAGGTTGTCTTTCTTTGGCTTTCTGGAGTAATACAAATGTACTTTTGAATTGGAAGATGACAGGCAGGGAAGTATGGCTACGACAGCAGATGTAATTCTATAACTTTAGCCACAAGTCTCTCCTAACAAAGCAGAACAGGCCATAACTGTAAAGATTAAGATATTGTGTTTTAGTTTGAAAACATGCAGACTTAAACTAATTGAAATGTTTGCTTGGACGATTATACAATATAAAGATGGACCACAGGATGTCTGAATCCTTTGCTCCTTGAAATAAAGGCTGCATTGTGCTCAAAAAGTTTACTGTTAACATACTTTAAAACAGCTTACTACTCACTGCATTGGATTTTTAATAGAAAAATGAAAAAAATTCACAGCATTTTGAAAGCATTTCAAAATATGGACATATCAAGAACTTTTATTTAAGGTTTTTTTTAGCCCCACTGTCTGTGATCATGTTGACAGCCTGATGTTTGAGATGACCAGAAGTTGTGATGATGACTTAAAGTCGAGCCACTGTGGCAGAATTGGTGATATGAAATTTAAGAACCCTCTTGCATGCAACATAATCTCAAAATGCATTTTATTAGCCTTTTTTTTTTAGATTAGAGACCGAACTTACCCTGCCTCACACTGATGGGGTGCAAACACCTACTCAAATGAGCAAGCAAACATGCAGGTCTGAAACAACACGGCACTTCCTCACTTCTGAAATCACCTCACTCCAAAAAACCTGACCTAAACCAAAGGTTGACCTCTTAACGAGTCCTCCAGCTCACCCAGGTTCACTGGCTGCAGCCTGCTTGTAAATCTGAGCTGGAGGTGGCAGGATGCACACATACACATACACATTCAGAATCAAGCTAACAAAACCTTAAGGGCTCTCTGCTCCCCTTCACCCATGCCTGCCTTGCATGGACCATTATGTGCAGTGGCCCCTTTGCTCTGGCCTGGTCAGAGGCCAGCCCCTCTGATCCCCAATCCTGTCCTGTCATGGGTCACTGGAGGGGGCTCTGGCCTCTGGGCTCACTGCTACACTTCCAGTGTTGCTACTTCTAACCCCTCTACCCTCCTCTTTCCCCCTCTGATGCCTCTGGGCTTAGGCTAGGGGTCAGGGGATTGGGGATTGAAGGTCATGCTAGCGTCACCCAGGCTAGAGACACATTGAATCTGGGTGTTGTAACCTATTATCACCCTTTCTTTAGCAGTGGGGTAAGAAAACACTGGGGCTTTTTGCCCTCTGGCAGGGCTGCTATCAATGGCTCCAATGCAAAAGCTAAATGGTGTACTTAGCATACCTAATTGATACATCTCCTCTCTAATTCTTCTTTTGCCTGGAACACAAATATGTGCGTCCAAGTGGATAAAGTCGACGGGCTTTTATTCATTATATGCTAAAAACTC
Organism: Thalassoma bifasciatum; assembly: GCA_008086565.1. NCBI lineage: Eukaryota > Metazoa > Chordata > Actinopteri > Labriformes > Labridae > Thalassoma > Thalassoma bifasciatum. The sequence continues at coordinate 1,950,383 of RPOG01000005.1, forward strand.
CAGCTGAACAAAAACACCAAGTGATGCGGTCCAGATTTCCTTTTTATTTTGATCTGAGCTTGAGCTCTCACAGTTTGATCCACATTGACAGGTCTAGACTGAGAGAGCAAACAAGGGCTCTCATTGGGCTTTCGCAATCAAGCATTGGCCAGCTACATAGTAACACAATCCATATGTTTTATCAGTGGGATGTGAAGGGGTTGGTGGTAAATGCAATCAAGCGTCAAAACCCCCAACACCACCGCTGTTCCCTTGTCCAGTGACCCAGTACCAGGAGACCAAGCAAAACCTGACTTTGACAGAGAATGTCTGACTGTAGTCGTAAATGTTTTAGGAGAGCTGTTAAAGTGTGCACAGGGGGTTCGAGGGCCCTCAGTATGAGAATGACCTGCGCTGTTTCAGGGCAGATCCAACAGCTCCACAGAGTTTGGGGGCCCAGTGGGCAGGGATTCAAGTCCAGGTTATAGCTGGCTGAATCTGAGACAGACGGCCAGGACAGATGAGGATTAGTTTTAGCTTTGATCAGAGGAGCAGGAAGCTAACACTGCATAGGGACAATGATTGATAGTGACAGGACATCACTCTTTTGAAAACTTTCCTTCTGAGTCTGGAAGGATGCTGGATGAGGATTTGTTCTTCTATAGTCCTTTATCTCTTTGAATGTTAAACCCTGTTCTGAGTCAACCATCCTCGGAGACTATTTCTAGAAAGTATTCCCATACCTGTAAGAATAAAAGTGTACAGTAGGGTACCTTCACATCAGAAGTATCTCTCTGGCAGTTCCTCCAAGCCCTTGACACTGAAGAGAAGGTGCGGTCAGCATGATCAAACTTCCCTCCTTGGAAGTTGAGGAAAAATGTTGTGAAAGGTTCCTGTTGGTGCGAAAAGAAAACATTTTTTAATCAAAGCTTCAGATTCTGCTGCTTTAAGTGTCACCAACTCCTGTGCTGTAATTCTTCAAACAGAGTCCTTGCTTTGCAGTAAAAATGTGCATTTAAAGTCTCTATACAATAGAGCACAAAGTCAACAAGTTTGATGCTACTCAACTCTATTTACATCTCCTCTAAGAAACCAGCATCCAAAAATGAGCAAGTTAAAAGGGAATAATCCCAGAGAGCCCGTAAAGCCAATACACTTGTGCTACTGATGCATTTCTAATCATGTATAATCTTGTTAGGTTGGATCAATAGCTGTCTTTCTGACGTAACAGCCCCCAAGTGACATGGACATAGTATGCTGTGCCACAGCTACAAACTCCTACTGTAGATGGCTAATTAAGTTCAGCCTGGAATGACGTCAGCATCATTTGTTTAAAAAAGTAAAAGTGAGGTTAACCACACTGTATTTCTGTATACAGTTAAAAACAACACAACTGGATTAAGTGACATGTAAAATCACATAAATAAACAATAAGCACACAGAAATAGTCCAAAATGTTTATGGCAGAAACAGTTTTCAGTTCCACTCTGATGTTACGTTAGATATTTAAGTGCGGGTTTCTGGTAAAGTGGCTTTGGAATAAGCCAGCTAATGATGTGCAGGGATCAATGAGGTAACTCTACTGGGACTCACTGAGACAGTGAGCTACTGGGACAATAACCGGGGAAAACTGCACATTGGAGAAACTTAGTAACCCTCCTCTCCCCTGAGAGCACTGTGGAAAGATTGATGGCATCTATTCAACAAAGGTACCAAAGGAGGGCAATCCAGTGCACAATGCACTTTGTAGATAATTTTAAAAACCTAAATCAAATCATGTATCACACGAGGTAGATTTTGCTTATAATGAACACTTTTTCAAGCTTGAAATTAAATAGCATTCTTTGTTGTTTTCTTATGAGTCCACAATAAATTATATGCAAGAGCAAAAGCAGAAAAAAATAGGCTTGCAGTGCAGTATTTCATGTATCCTGATTTTATTCTCAGTCTGACAAAGATGAATGTGTTTCAGAAGTAGATGCCTGCTAAAGAATTTATGAAAGTTCTAGAGAAAATAACACAAATACAAAAGTACATAATTTGTATAGTAAATAAGTTGAGGCTGCATATTGCTGCACAAATGAAAGCTAAGTGGAAGTGTGGCCAATACATGAGCTGCAAGATGTTTTTGTAGAAGATGAAGACGGTTCATCTGAATACAAATATTGTGATGCATATCATTACCATGGTTTTTATTACACCGCAATAAAAGCACAGGCTAACAAAATTACGAGTAATTTCAAAATGCATCGTCAATTATTCATTGTACTTACCATTCGCAGCAGCCACATCAGAGTGAAGCTGGAGGTGGAGTAGTGTGTGCCATAGTGGAACTTGGGCACCTGATCGTCCTCCCAGGTCTCATAGCGGTCAGAAAAAAATGCTGCCCTCTTGGGGTTAAGGGCACCAATGGGCTGTGGAGAAAGGTGGACATTAAACATATTTCAGATTTAACTAAATAGGAAGTTTACCATGGAATCTCTTAAACATAGATGACACAAGAAAAAACAAACTGAGCTGTAGAAAGAAAAAGAGTGGAGCATTACTACATTTTTTTTCCATAGATACCTTCAGAAACCACTCTATGCGGAATGACATTTGCAAAAGCAAATGAAGCTGGTAACCTTTGTACAATCTCAAATGAATATTGGATGATGTTTCCCTTCAGACAGAGATCAATCCTCTCCCACAGAGTGCTTTTTAGAGGCTGTGAAACAGAGCCCCTGCAGCTGTAGTCTGTCAGAGAAAACTAATGTGCTCCAATGAAAGAGTGCCTACTAGGAATATCAATAGCAGAGCTGCGAGTTGCTTTAATTTCTGCTTTTATTAATCTGTAACTAATACACCGGTCACCAGGCCTATTTGTAGTCCAGAAAAATGGTTAAGTTGCATTAATTTTCCATCTATCCACAAAACCAATAAGCCTGTGCTGCTGGGCTATTATTTAAATACTCATTTATAGGAATCACTTTCAGGCTGGTTCAATTTTTACTGGTCTTCTGCCTGGTTGTGTCCCATTCCCTCAACCCCCCTTTCACCTTCTTCCTCTCACAAACACACACATACACGCACACACACATACGCCCAGCAGATCAATAGTAATGGAATGATGGCCTTTTGAGGATGAGAAGCCAGTAGGGCGTGGATCAATTGGATCTCTTTCATATCATAGGAAGCCTGTCACAGCAAGACTCATCGTGGGCCAGGCATTGATATTGATCTACGCGATGGTTACTGTGTTGTGTGGGTGTAATGGGGCATGCTTGTGAGCATGTGTGTAGTGGGGAGTGATGCACAAAGGAATTCTGCAGAACTGGTGGCTTTTTCTCAGTTTAGGAGTTTTATTTTTGAAAATATTTCTCCAGAGTGTGTATGGATTTACTCTGGAAAACACTTCTAGTGCCACCGTGCTGTGTAGCTGAGCGCTGACAGTGATACACTGTGGGCTTCCTCAGGGCCACTGGGGGGTGGGTGAGTACACAGAGTGAATTATACATCAAGCCCATTGGTCTGATTTATAGCCCTAATAACAGTCAGCTCATTAAAAAAAGAAAAGGGAGAGGAGGCATATAAAATAAAAAAAGACTGAAAGTGCCATAGTGACAGAGAGAGGGGGAATTGTGTGCCAGTGCGTGCGTGTGTGTGTGTGGGGCGGCTGTTGGTTTGCGCGAGGCCGACATTGTTTACTGCTGTAAATTACTGTGAGGCTGGTGCTCCCTGCTTACAGTAGCTACAGCAGAGCGGCGGTGATGGTGTCGTACATCAGAGCAAAGAGAGCTGATGGAGCGCCTGCCGCCACCCTGCCACAGATTGGCCTAATATGTCGTGGCAAAGAAATGTGCTCTGATGAGGACACAGATGAATGAACCAATCTTGTAGTTTTAATTAGACCAGAGAACGAGCTGCAGAACAAAAGATGAGGTGCTGCTTTGAAGAGGTAAACATCAGAGAATCACTCTTGGATTACCTTTAATCAGATCTTTTATCAGCCAAGTAGGAGGAGAAGATGGTGTGAGAGCAAATAAAGCTACTGTGAGAAAGTGTCACGAGGCAGGAATACAGTAAGTGCAAAAACAGAGGGAAAATGTTTGACATCTTCCATGAGCAAATGTGTGTCTCAAAATGTCAGATTAACACATATAATCCACATGGACGTAATACAAACAAGTCCCTAAACTCCAAAGTTAGGTCTGAGTCATACCCGGGTATGAGTCAGAGAAACATTAAACATATTATTAATATTACACATAATACTTCCTGTGTGTGGTTCAGAAAGTAAACCAAGTAGCCCTACAAATTATCCTCAGGTTGAGTACTTGACAAATATTTAAAAAATGTGTATGTATACACAGGGGGAAACCACATTAAGGGACGTGGAGGCTTTTCCTGGGAACTATTATAAGAAAGTTACAGAATTCTGCTCTCATTTTCCAACAATAATGGGTCACCAGTGATGAATCTTAATGGCTTACTGACGATTTGAGCATCACTTGGGCTTTGAGTCGTAAATCAAAAGAGCCTTTTGAGCAGAGTGTTTATGTATAATGTCCTATTTAAACAGTGAAAATGGTGTGGAGGGCCTGGGGGATAAACATATGGGGCGCGTATGGTGAAATCAATACACCATTAGCTGATGTGGCTGTGAGTAGTTGGTTATAGCACAAAGGTGGAGGGAATGCTCAATAAATCCTCACTTTTTTCTGTTGCTATGTAAATGCAGACTACTTAGATTGTGATTTAGGAGGCTAACAATGCTTTCATTGCTAGATGTGCCAAAAAAGACCCACAATGTTAAGAATGACCATGTTTAGCCTTTTGTGGATTTGCATGACCCCACTGACCAATTTTCATCATACTGTAGATAAACGCAAATGCAAAGTGACTGCATTTACATGGGTAAACATATTACAGTGAGCAGGACTGGGGTCTGCAAAAGGTGGAGGGAATTACAGCACTTGCAGTCATTCTGAGTGTGTGCTTATCGTGACTACAATGTTATCTCGGGGGTCGGTGTTTGATGTCAGGTTGAGGTTAGAGTTTATGATAAGAAAGTCCCCGGGGTCAGAATGGCTCAGGCAGCAGTGAACATAAATTCTGTGTGGCCTCTGTTGTGCTGGGGGATGATGACAGTGTGTGACACACACACTCGCGTTCATGGCAATTTGGCTTCTCAATGTCACTCGGAGGCTTCCAAGATGACCTGTTTCTATGAGAGACAGCCACCAATGTGACATAAAGGGGGGAAAAATAAAAGAGATGTGGATGGTGAGAAAGAAAGAAAGAAAGAAAGAAAGAAAGAAAGAAAGAAAGAAAGAAAGAAAAGAAAGACAAGTTGAAACCATATAGAAGAGCAGATGTGAAAGCTGAACTTGAAAGTTAGGGAATGTCTAAATGCAAAATAATAGGAACACAAATGATTGCCGGTGAAGGATTGGTGGGGGGTGGGTAGATTCAGGGGGCTGTGCAGTGCTGTTTGCCCTTTTCCAGACACTGCAGTCTGCCATGCTCCAGTGGTCATACACTGATATCACACGTGTGTCAACAACATGAATAAAACAGATGTAATAAAGATTGGCCCCTCTCCCTCCCTCCCCTCCTTTCCTCTCACCCTGCCGCTCTGCTCTGAGGAGGAAAAAAGTGCAACGACGGCAGATAATGATGTTCTTCCTCACCCTCTCCTCCTCTCTCTTTTTATGCTCTCAAATTGTCTTTCTGTTTCTCCTCCTTTCACCCATCTTCCCTTGATTCACTCCGTCCCCTGGGGCTGAGAGGGTTGACTGAGCACAGAGGCTGAGCTGTCCAAACTCCAAAGCAGTGTGCAAGGGAGAAGAGCAGGAGGCAGACTGAGCTGAGGAATCAGAAGAGGGCTGCATGTTTGTGTGTCTGTGTGTTTATGTGTGTTTGTGGGGCAAGTACAACTGTCACATTTCAGCCTACTGGGCAACATGAAGCCAGATAAACAGAGGAATTATGCAGCTTCGTGCAGCAGGGAGAGCTACTCTGGGAGGGATAAACACTGAGGACAGAGACACACAGGAGCAGATCAGAAGTGAAAGCAGGACCGAGCTGAACCTCAGGGACAAGGTGCTGACTGCTGGGGTGTTTGAGTCTGTATGACAGGGAGCTGTGAAAGAATGGAAGCGTGAGAGGATGGCTCATGTTTGGAGGATATGTGTTGGACTTCAGTAATGCTTTGGAACAAAGAGAGATGATGATTTTTCAACCCTCCCCTGCTTCCAGTTTTCCACAGGGCTTGGGTATACAAATTGTTTTTACCAAAATAAGTAAAAGTTAATTGTCCCAGTGGATTTGCCTACTGAAATATAAACTTGAGTAGTAGCAGTTGGTCCAAAGTGGAGGCAGCTCTTTAAACCATCTTTCTATTTCAGGGTCTGCTAGGAGGTGATGAAAGTAACATTTCTGTGCTGATGTTCTTTTTTTACACAGCCTTCAAGAGATTAAACTCTCTCTTCTTGGCAAAGGTAGCAGTTGTCCTCGACTCACTCTTTTTCATATACAAAAAAAGACTGCTTGGCTGTGCTTGCCATATTTGGATTCTTTGTTACATAAACATTAAAATGTCAAAGTTTATCTTATATCCCAGACATGTAGCATATTTCTAATGTTTTAACCAAATCAGCAGAAACTCAACTATGTCACACCAGACTGTGCCTTCTTTTAGACCTAAAGTTGTCAGTAGGTAAGTTTACCCACCCCTCTCTGACCCTGCATTGACATTAGATTCTTCCAGGATCTGTATAAATGTCTTCCAGTGTAACGTTTCTTCCAACACATCCCCTTCCATTATCACATGCCTTATGTTTCCGTCACTGATTTATTTGGCCATTTTGGTTCCAGCATCCAAATACTCGCTCAATCATCTCACTTCCAACTAATCCTCCTTCCTCCCACCACTGCGCAACACTACGCACACCCCGATGTTCATCACACTGAGGGGAGCTGAGGATTACATTTAAGTTATTTTTTCTAACAGCGAATAAGTGGAAAAGACAGGGAGTTCATGCAGGTAAATAATTACATGTCTACTTACGGCATGGGGGAGAGTCTTTTAAGCCCTTTCAGCTGTGTGAGTGTGTGTATTTATGTACCAGGGAGCATCTTAGGGCAGCTTTCATTGTTTCAAGCGCAATCATTTGATGCCTGGAGCTACCAGGGAGTATTTCTTCACTTCCTGGGGTGTTTCAGAAGGTCAGTGTTTGAAGAATTTAATCATGTTCACATGTTCAAGATCACTTAGAAATAAGAAAGAAAAAACTACCACACAACTACTACAACTGATTATACTCTGCTTCCTCTATTTGGGGTTCAAAAAAGATGACTAGGATTGCTTCAAGGATGGTTTGGAATCATACCTTGGACAGATCTCTGAAGTTGCTGGGCAGAGTGAGGTCAAGTTCTTCTGAGTCGTAGTTGGTGATAACCCAGGGGAAGACCGGATACTGGTTTAGGTCATTAAAGGTCCGACCTAGTGGACGGGGAGGAAAGTGACTAAGCACATGGGAATAACAGTAACAAGGACTGATTTCAATTTCTCCCTCTATACAGCAATCCTCACCAGAGATGGTGTTGAGGAAGATAAGATACTCAAAGTTGGATATCTCACGACGTTGCCAGCGCTGGGTCATGTTGGAGGCCTTGAACAGCTGTTTTGGTGTAGCCAAAGAGATGCGTCTACAAAGGAAAAGAGTGAAAACAATAACTTAAGCTATTCAGATGTTATTCAGATACAAAGTCTGTTACAACATCACAAAATAGAAGTTGAATACAGAAATACAACCTGGCTTTTGGGACAAAGTTGTCATGAAATAAAAAGTCTAATAAACTTGGAAAGAAATACACAATAAACCACGCTGTGAACACTAACACATACACACATGCTTACACACAGCCCAGGGCATGATATATGGGGTGGGACAAAAACAAATGACCCTCAATCCAATTAAAACAAAGGAAAATGATGAAATTAATCACTGTCAGGGTGTGAGGTTATGGTCATTAGGCCTCTCAAATACATCTTTCATAACATCAGAGTATGCTTTGATAACACCTCTCAATAAATTTTATATACCTCTGGATATTCTGTAATCCTCTTTTAATCTTTGAGTGGATCACATCACAATTAAAGTGAAACATTTAGAGACAAGAAAAGGAAGGTGCTTTGACAGAAAAAAGATCAAAGCTAACTGTATGATATGGATTAGATAATGAATGAGGGGTTGCATATTTAATAGTTTGTGCTGTTTTGGTAGCCTTTTCTGGTTGTATGAGCACATCTATCCCCATGTCAAAGAAGCAAGGTGTATCTGGCCTGCAAACTACTTTGATTAATGAACCACACATAATCAGAGGCCCTCCACCCCCTGATTCCTTTTACTGGATTCACTTTCTGGTTCAGACTGATATTAGAGGTCTCAGTGTTCACTGTTGCTATGTTGAACATTTTTGGTTCATTGATATTGTAAAAACATTTCGTAAAGATCCTAAATCTTCCTGTCACACAGGTTCACTCCCAATACAGAACACAAATCATACTAGACAACAACTGTCAAACTCAGATTATTTAAGAAACATTTCACAATATGAAGTATGAAAAGAAACAAATCTCTTCAGTTTATGGGAAAACTTCCCCTTGGTTTGTGCCTGTGAGTCTAACCAAAGTGTTGCCTTAAATGGACTTTTATGCTTAAAGAAAGGGGTTTTAAATGTTTAAAAACAGCTTGCAGAAATTTTCAACAAAAAAAAGCTGTTTTCTGACTTTTCTTTTCCTTTTTCTCACTGTTATTATCTTATTATTACCTCAATTATCTTGTTGTGGTCTCCATATTACTTTGTCTACAGTTTGCATTTCTTTTGTCCTTTTAGAAAAAACAGTGACCATCAAACCACTGTTACAATTTAACATATCCAACCAAATCATCTGGATCACAAAAGAAAAGTATACCATGAAGAGGGTTTGACTTCCTGGACCTAACACAGTGAACAAACATGCCAGCAGCTAGGTCAGGCTTCAGCAATGCACTGACAGAGAAGACATGATGTGAGGAGAGGGTGGGGGAGGAAGGGGGTGTGCCCTGCAGGCTTTACAAGCAGCTATTTGCCTTACACTGATGGAAATAAATAAATGAACTGGGCAGTGTTTGTGTGAAGCCAATTACTTTCGGGCAGGGCTGGAGAAAGAGGGAGGGATGGACAGATCAGTGACCGAAGCCTTGCGTGCATGTGTCAGACAGTGGAGGAAGGACAGTCAGCACATTATAAAATGTAATATGTTATGATGTATGTGTTGTGTACAAACCTGCAAAACAGTTTAGACTCCATCAATAATATCACAAAAAGAGTTGCATATTCCTGTGTCCTACCTGGTTTGTGGAAGACCGAAATTCGTGCCCACTCCGACACGAGGTAGACTGTGAACCACTTTCTTGACTGTGTTGGCATCTGGGAAGTTGAACATGACTGCGGCTAAAAGAAGAAAAAAAAAAGAACCATGTCAGCATAACAAAAATTAAATCCATATCACTGAAATGTTGTTGTTTCTTTTTTTTTTTTTTTCAAAAAAAGGCTTCCACACAATTCTTCATAAGCAAGAGTATGAGTATCAGTCAGCATGGTTTTGTAGTCTTACTTCTGTTGGCCATAAAGATTTCCAGAGCAGTATTCTGCAGGAGGTAACGTCTGGAAAAGACAGCCCTGATCTCTGTGAACAGCCATTTTCCATGAAGCCCTTCTGTGTAGGCAAGAATCTGGAAAACAGGACAGGAAAATTGTAGAGAAAAGAAGTTGGGGATGAGTTAAATGGGAATCATTTAAATGAAACAAGGGAAAGAAAATTATTTAAAAAAATGGAAATTAGAGAGAGAGAAAGCAAGAGAAATGTAAAAACAGGAGAGAGGAGCCACAGAAAGCAGGCTTAGGTTACGTTCATTTTTCACACAGTGATGGCACAGCAGCCTGAACAGCACGATTAATGTCTTATATTGATCAGCCCCAATGAAAAAGAGATTCCTTTAGCAAGAAAAGTGGCCTCCATTCAGCTGGATGGGGTAAAGGACTTGTTCGGTTCACTTAAAGACAATCCATTTTACAGCACAAGGGTGACTATCTGAGACATGAATGCTGTTTTGAGTTACAGTGTAGCAGTGGTTAAATGTTACATGGATGGGATTATCTTTTGCTAAGCATCTGATTGAACTAGTACCTGTGTTTCATGTATATGGATGACAGGAAGGTCAATCTATATGATGTTGGACCAGCTTTAGACATATGCATTCTTTGATGACCTGAACTTAATCCATCCCTATGGAATTTATAGTGGCTGTCGGAGTAAATTTGCTCTGATGGTTGCCACGGTGTTGACAGACTGAGATTGCCCCTGTGATTTGTAGTCCTAATAATCCAGCATTTATGTTTGCTTCTAACCTACTTAGCCCTGCTTTATTAAGCAGGCTTTTGTTTTAGCCTCTGCTTTTAATTACAGAAGCAGTTTTTGACAAGGAGTGAACAGGGATGTGGTGCATAGGTAAAAGGGATGCTTTAGGTTATCAAGACAGGGTTCAGAGGCTGAGTTATTAATCAAAAATATTTAAATGGCAGTCAGCAAGCTAGGTCTAGCGTTAAAGGAGCTTATTAGAAGAAAGGGACAGAGGGGACCAGCTGAGGTCTTGCCAAACAGCCTCCTTGAGGAATAAGACCTGCCTGCATCGCAGACTCACTTCAAAGTCTCAGGAGTTCAATTAAATGTGGATTAGAGGCTTGGAGAAGCTGTCTGGTGCTTCCCATCTTCCTTGCATTAGGATCTCCAATGTGATGATACTAGTTACATGTACATGTAGATAACAGCACCACACAAGAGAAGGCAGCTCTCATGTGAGAAAAAAAAAAACCTGATTTTTATCATTCAGGAAAATAATTTCATAATTAATACAAACACATTTGTCATAAGAATGATGAAAACTAAAGCTCCGGTAGATACGTTTGTAGCTTGTTTTGAAACTGATGACTCTTTACCACCAACATAAAAATGAGATTAATTATTTGTGTTGTGTAATTTGAAAGGCCTGTAGCCCCTGTGAGGGGGTAGGTGTCAGAGGAGGTGATTTACAGAGCAAATCTCCTGTTTTGTACCCGGCAAATACTCATGATGGAAAACACATCTGATTGTGAAAAGAAATCAGGGTGAGTTCTTTTGTAAAAAAACATGACCCAAAATCAACATATGGACACAAACAGAACATTGAGCAAGGCTGCTTATCTCAAATCCTGAATAAAAGAAAATCAATGTGTCACACTTTAATCATTCATCCATTACAAAATGTCAATAGGTGAGCTTTAAAAAGGCTGGAGGCCTGTCTTTCTTTAGTTCCATTATGTTGAAAGTTGTACTTGTGAATTCAAATTTTCCAGTCATTTTATCTCACTCTATGTTAGGTATTATTCATTAATTTACGTCAGTTTACCTCTCTTCTCCAATTGTCTTAATACTCTTGGTCTAGCATGTCCTCTTGCTCCAATGGGGGAAAATTAGGGATAACGGCCAAGTTTGATGTAGATAATTGTCTGTAGAAGTTCAGTATATTCGGTAAATCAGTATGTCTGTGTTTACATAAATGTGTTACACAAACTCAAATACATTTATAAATAGGCTGAATGGCAGACCCTATTAAGCTTTCAATAAATTCTTATATGGCACTAAATCACAAAATGGATGCTTTGCTACAGATGAGCAAATCTTGACTGCATTTTGCAAGTTAGGGCAGAATCCCTGAGCAGAACCAGACTCTTCTCAAGAGAAGGATAGGGAGAAATATAAACAGAGTTTGAAAATAGACATTGTACGAGTGATGACGAGAGTGCAATAACTATAGTAGCTATACACTAGCAGGTCTTCAGCAGCAGACTTTTACTTAATGTTTCTACATGTCTGATCAAAAAATAAATTCCTGTTTTTAGATGTATGATAAGTGAATTCTTGTAAAGTGACCTTTCACCTCCAAAAAGGAAGTGGTTGACTCATTTCATCCCCAGAGTACATGTGTGAAGCTCCTGATGGATGTCAACATGAAGCTCAGGCCTGAACTGATAGAGTTGCAGGCTCTGATTCCACAGATAGATGTGACAGAAGCCCTGGCAGCCAGATATCATATTTTCACCCAGACCGATGAATCTCCTGGAATGCTGTAAATAGCACTCTACGTTCCCGAGATCATTGTCCCTATCCGTGGCGCCCTTTTCCATTGCAGATGAAAAAGCTGAGAGGGTGACAAGGAGCGTGACAAACTATCCACGCTGTAATGCTCCAGCCGCTCAGACCACGTCTGGACAAATTACAACGGTGTGGAGGTTATTGTCCGAGCTGGAATTATGGCTGCACTGGCTTTTGCTGTGATAAATAGCGAAGCAGGAGCTGTAGGAGTCCGGCTCAAAGAAATGGTATTGCTACAGGGACAAAAGCAGAATGAAAAGAAAAAGACTGGGAAGGGTTTTGGATTGAAATGATATCAAATTATCAGAAAGAAATGGTTGTTCAGTTTAAAAATGAAAAATATAAAAAGAAATGTCTTGAAAACAGTATAGCAGACACCACAGAGGGAACATGAAATGGATCTGGCGCTTATATTTCAACTTGATTGGTTGAGTATAAAGCACAGTTTTATTGATGTTTCATTTCAAGCGGAACATTATCCATGGATTCAGGTCCACTGCGTTTTGAGATCAATTTCAAAGCGTCACGCGGGAAGACACAGCCAAACAGAAAACAAAGGAGCCGCTCTTGATTGCTATGCTTTCTCTCTCTCTCTCTCTTTCCATCTCCACATCTCTCCCTCCTCCTCTTTCAACCTGTTTGTGCACAGGGCGCTACTGCTCATTTCTGAAGCGTTGTCGTTTGTCTTTGTCAGATGCCCAAAAGGCTTCGGAATGAAGAGGGACACATGAAGAGGGGCTGTGTGACTGCGGTGAGGGTGTGCAACCGCGCGCACACACAAAAACTGTCAACAGCCAATCTACAGGCAGTCTTTGCTGAAGAACCTTCTCTATCATACTTTCCCTCATAAAATCACAAGATCCAGACTTAAGAACTACCTCTGTAGAAACACAGGTTGAGTCGAGTGAAGGAGGATGGTGACATGGGTGAGATTTAATTGAAACTGCTCCGAAATTAGGGAAGAGTAAAAGGAGAAACAGACAAACTATCAGCAGTGTGCTTCAAGATAGATGAGCCTCTCAACTGGCTTCACTATGCCAGGCTGCAGTGTGTGTGTGTTTTTGGGCTGATAAGACCCTTGAATTAAAGGGAAAAGAGCCACTGCCAATTCTCAATAATCCTAATTTTTCATTACATATAAAACAAATCTAGTTTAAGCACCATTAAAATCATTTTCTGTGAGAGACAAAAGGCTAGAAACTGCTCGTAAACAGTGTTTGATAAGTGGTGTATGCATGTTTGCTCGTTGGGTTAAATGTGCCGTGCATCCTTGAAGGAAAATGAGGTGATTGAAGTTCAATTTGTTGGCTGTTATTAAGCATTTCCGCATGGCTGCCTCGGTTAAAGGATAATGGATGAGGGATTTATTATTACCTTTTGGTCAAATGAAGTGGTGTGGGAGATAAGGTGATGAAATTAATGAGCGGGAGGAAGAGAGGTGATCCATCAACATCAAAAATGGAGACTAGGGACAAGCTGTATAAGGAGAACTTGATAGAATTCATAAAGAGGAAAAAACATGGAGAGAATAGCATTTGGAGCTGCTTATTGCTTTTTCATTACCAAAACCCTGCCAAGCTCCCAGTGCTCCATGTGTCACAAAATGAATTTTACATAAAAACAATGGACAACAGAATGATGTCGATAGCCACGACTTCAAGGAGAGTGAATATTTTTCTGGTTAAAAAGTCACAAATATAGACAAAAGAAGCACTGCTTAAAGGTAAGTCATAGTCTTGCGTTTTGGATACTGTAGGTGGACCAATTCAAGAATCATCCAAGTGAGAGAATCAGCGTGCACATTGGCAAAGATGCCACATCTCTGACAATCCCGCTCTCTTCCTTTACTATTCCTTCTGTATCCACGTTCTTGTTCACCTACCCCCTCTTTATCTTAGCCCCCACCATCCACTGTTCCACCCCGGTAAACGAGGCCTTGTCACCCCCCATCAGTAAATGAGTTCATCGGACTAACGAGCAAGCAAAAGGCCCCGACACACTAACAAGGGTATGTTGGCTGCCTGAGCCTCTGGACCAATCAGGACCCTCATCACCATTGACACAAAGCCTCCTAAAGCCCTCTGGAGCCAATTAAGACAGATTTTGCTTTTGAGATTGAGTGATAGCCAGAAAAAAAAAAAGATACATAAAGGGAGAAAGAGGAACCAGGAGGACTGTACTGAAGAAACATATTTTCACTGAAGATCTTTGAAGATGTTTTTGTTTAAATAAAATGCCCTTATGGGTAAAAAGCTGATGGTTGGTGAGTTTGGTAGTGTTAACAAAGGGGAATCATTTAGTAGAAAGACACAACTCTCTAACAAAAAGAGTCTGCAATCACATGACATTAAGACAGTGCATCCACATGACTTGACTTTCACACTCCAACAGTTATCCTGTGTGGCTCAGTGTGATTTAACCAACCAGCCATGACACCATCTCTGTCTAGTCATACAGTCCATGAATGATGAACTGGAATAGCTTTGTGGGCTTTCTGTGAAAATATGTAAATACTAAAACTAATTTTAAAAAAGTTTCCTGGCTCAGGTTACCGAAAACACCAGTATGTCTGATACATTCTTGTCCAGAGCTGGATTAAGGAATTGTTCCAAATCATATCTTTCCCTCACAATCACATAATGACAATAAATAGTTTTCCAGTCCAGTTGTATTATGGTACCTTCAAATAGATCCTGGCAATGAAATTCCATGTATATAGTTTCATGCTAAGCTAAGCTAGCCAGATCCTTGGTGAATTTTTACATTGAATGGACAGATTCATGAGTGAGGGTGAATGTATGCAATTTTCATATTTTAATAACATTAAAGGTTAATCTAAGGGATTAAGGTATCAATTAATTAATAAACATATACGTGAATAAGGGCAGTCACACTGATCCAACACTAGATGTATTGTCAGCAGAGTTAAATTTACATAACTGGTAAAAACTTTTTGAGTCCTTTC
This sequence comes from Thalassoma bifasciatum, assembly GCA_008086565.1. Taxonomy (NCBI): domain Eukaryota; kingdom Metazoa; phylum Chordata; class Actinopteri; order Labriformes; family Labridae; genus Thalassoma; species Thalassoma bifasciatum. The sequence goes on from RPOG01000005.1 coordinate 1,965,550, forward strand.
ATGATTTATGGGCACGATAGTTGTAAAATCATAGAACTAATTCAAGATGTAATCTCTGTTCAAACGTAAAGCTCTATTTGCCTCAAGGGGAGTAAAACAAACTACAAGGTCAAGACAAATAAATACAACGAAGAGCTGCGCTGGAGTGTGAGAGAATTAAAGCAAAATAAACAAGCTCAGCTTGGAGCAAGTGTTGGGTTATGAAGCCTGAAGGCTCAAAGCATTCAGTCCCAAACGTCTCCCAGTCAGAGTCTGCACTCCCTGCGGAAAGTCCCCTTTGAAAGGATCTTTGGGGCCACTTAGTCTGAATTTAGCCTAATAGGGATTAAACCCCTTTTCTGGCTCTTTTCACTGTTTGCCAACAGGTTAGCCTTTTCTCCTTCCCTTTCCTTTGCAGCTTAGCCTTTTTGAAGTAGGAACAAAAAAGGTTCAGTGTGGGTTTAGGGGGAATGCTGCAGTGGTCCTGGGGTTAATTAGGAGAGGTGAAGACTTCAGCGCATTAACTCATGATAAATTCAGCTTTTCAGTATAAAATGAGATAACAGAAGGGCCCTGAAACAGTATGGGATATCAAATCAGCAAAGTGAACTTTCATGATGTCAGATGTAGAGCTGTACATTAAAAGGGAAGTACTGTTTGAAAGAACCTCAAGTCATAAGCTCAGAAAATTATATAACATGCATTTTCAAGCGCCAATATTAAAGTCTACTCTTCTTTGGCAAATGTCACAAAACACTATGAGATTTTTCTGAGTATAAAAACCAGGGATTCCTCTTATATCAACTCACAGCTTAGACAGGGGCCCTAAAGGGCAGTGTCTGTAGCTCAAAGGTGATGAGGAACAAAAGATGGATAAGGCAACACGGTGAGGGGAAGAGGAGTGTGAAATGCGGAGGACATCCACAAACTGAGAAGACCCTCTGCTGCTGTTGCGCTATTAAAACAATTTTATACCTTCACCAGGACAGCTACGTATTTTAAATACTTCCAAGTTTGAATCCAATTTGATTCCCAAAAGTACCACAATGAAAGCTCTTCATAACGACTGCTTTTTACTCAAAATAAAAGCTAAATTTAAAAATGGATGAAATTTCTAAAGCAAAAATATTAATTAAAAAAACACTCACAAGGCCATGATTTAGCTTTGTGCCAAGATACAGCTCGAATGGAATCACCATAACTCTAACAGTGTAATATACAGCCAAGATTGCATTGCTTGGCACCTGTTGAGACCGTACTGAAAGGGCCTTCATGAAATCCTTGATTTGTCAAGTTAATGGGTGCAAACACTTGCACATCAGGAAAAGGAGAAACAGATTTTATATGCTTTTCACCATTATTCAGAAAATCAAGTAGACAGCCCAGAAGAGCTGGAGCCATTCTTGACTCGATGCTAATACCCCTCCAAACCTTCACCATAAGCCACCACTCCAAACATCAGACAGGTTAAGATCGCTGACCGGCTCCTATCGCATTCTCCCCGCTCCCCTTCAATCTCTCATTTTGCCATTAAGTGACAGATAGGCCTTTTTTGGGGTTGGTGCGAAGCTTCACTGGAGTAAATTCTTTTCTAATCCTGCTATTGTCCCCAGCTTAAGTGGGTGTGGGGAGAAAAGTACACCCCTCTCGCGGAATTCGGGCATGGTTGTCCAGGGCAAAAGACGAGGAATAGAATAGAACTTGTGCGAAGGAATGAACGTGGAGACTCTTGAGAGTTTGAAGGTGACTCAATTGGGGGTACAGGTTTGTCAGTGACCACCATTTTGAACCAAAACAAAAATAGAGTGTACTTAAATAATGAGAATATTTGTCAACAAACAATAATCAATTCATTTCATCACAAAATAGGTGAAACAATATCAGCATGTGGTTATAGTGGATGCCTTGCTATTGATTTTTCTCATTTTGGGCGTGTCTGCAGAACAGGCTAACACAGAGTCATTTGGAGATGTGTGAAAATAAATATAGGTTCAACATTAGTTGAATATCCCAAAACTTCCAAAAAGAAGGAAAAAGGAAATAAAAGGATAAATAAAAAGGAAATATTTTTCTCGTAAATTGCCAAATGTTACTTTGCTCACTAGGTGATTTTTAAAATAGACTGTACTTTTTATTTTCTAAAGTGTCTGTAGAACACAGGGATATTGTGCTGAGGTCTGCTCAAAAGGAGTCTTGGCGAAAGCTCCTGCTAAAACTTCCCATGGATGTGCCATCCCAACCACACTGGATGGTCAACTGACCATAATAACAGTGAAAGCTTCAGAATCCAGCAACATAACAGTCTGCTCCCCACCATATAAGGTCTCTCTACACAGGGACACCTCAAATATATCAACAATATGGTTTTCTATTTGAAAACAGAAAGATCTGACTAGAATTATTCCTAAGTCTTCTTTGGATTAAGAGCTTTAATAAATATATATTTAACGTTGTTGTTAAGCTATTTTATTCACGAGGCTTTCTGAGATTATACACACAGATGATAGGCAGCTCAACAACACACATACCCAAATTCAAAAAAATATGGATTAGGTTTTATCATCTGAGATGCAGCACAGCCCTTTCCAGCAAAACATGACCACATTAACAATTCCAATTTCCATTACACTGGTCTGGACATTGATCTTTCAGTTGGAGCCGGTGTCTCTCTGACCTCAGCTGAATAACAGAGGCCTGTGTGAACAGCAGGTACACAGGTGTTGATTGTAATATCAGTAGCCTACCAGGCAGACTGGCATCCATAAACAGACCAATCCATCAGGCTGTTGTGTTGTCTTTGACATGACTGTCAGAGGCAGACGAAGGGAATAAATGATGGAGAGAGGGGTTCAATCAAAGGCAGGGAGGGGAGGCACCTGCCCCCTGACTGGCCCAGTCAAGCCCAGAGATGGAGCATGATGGAGAGGCTAGGCTCAGGTGCAAAGCTCTTTGTCTGAAAGTGCTTGGTTAAGTGTGAGGAAGGCAGGTCTCGGACACAACAGTTTGAGATTGTGGTAAGGTCCAAAGTCAGGTCACAAACAAAGGAATAAAGAGGAGCCAAGTAGATTTTATTTGTGAAATGAGATGTGATAGTTGTTTGGATGTGAGGTGAGAGTAGCAGGAGAGACATTAGTCATCATTAGGTGTCGAGCTGACACTGTGTCTAATGGTTCTTTATGTGATTACGAATGTGGCAACAGTCTTTACCCAGCCTGTCTTACCTGGTCATCACTAACTACATAGATGTACCAGCCTGATTTGAACACGAGTCACAATTCACATCATGTTACCTCCTGACACAAGTGAAAGTTTCCAATCAATGCCAATACCATCAGTGCGCAATGAATAAGTTCTAGCATGGGAAGTGACTTGATTTAGCACGTAAACATATTGACAGTAAATCATTAGTACTAAACAGAAAGTACAGTGTAGGCTGACCTGGCACCCACAAATCAAAGCATTGAGCTCAAAACCAATAGTGCCAAGCTCTTGGACAATATAATGCAAAGCCAGGGGATTACTTAGGTTCACTGAGGATTCAGAGGTCTACAAAAACCTCAAATTTATTTGAATGTTGGCGACTTCCATAGAAGACCTATTGTCAGCCATGAAAAAATTATATTATTTTTTTTGTTTATTATTTTTATATTTTTTTATATTATTGACACTGTAAGTTGAAAATATTCAGGACAAAAAATTTCAGGGGAATTTTAGATGACAACATGACAGCTGATAGTTAAGTAAGTTTTGTCACCAAAAAGAAAACAAACAACATTTCACATCTTCAAAGAACCGCAACGACCGTATGGGGAAAGCAAGGAGCAGCAGACATTAAAAGCACCAAAGAAAGAGAAGGAAGGTCATGTAAACCCATCATTCTGCAAGTTGCTGTTGTGGCGTGGCTGAGCGATTTATTGACCATCCCAGGTTGCACTCTGTCAGTGGATACAGAAGGTGACAGAACAGCATGAAGGAGAGATGGAGGGAGGGAACAAGGAAGGCCAATATGAATGAGTGAGAGTGAGGGGATCTGTTTCCTTGGGCTCATTGATAATGACATACCTGCTTGAGCTGTCCGTTAGTCCTATAGCACACACTACTTAGGCCCTAACTGGAAAATCAATAGGCTCCTCTCTGAGAGACCTCTTGCTGCCATGGCTCTTCGTGATTGGCAGCTGCAGCCGAAGGTCGTCCCCACCATAAGAGTTTGGTGGAGCGAGCAGGGTGGAGGGAGGAGGGGGTGGGAGTTTGCGGTCCCTGCAGTTTGACACTTTGGGGAGAGCTTAACGATTTGGGACTGGTGGCTGCATAACATCAGGGTGGCTTTCTTTGACTGGGCGACCAGCCATTCAGTCACTCCAGCTAACCCAGAGGAGCCGTCACCACCCAACTAATTAGAGTAACCAATGTTACACTGCTCAATGGAGAGGCTTCACCATCACAAAGGCCAAGGTTGGACACAGACCTTTAGGATATGTTTGCTGGAATTATTTTCAACAACGATGTTTTTTTTTTTTGTTGTTTTTTTTTTTCTAGCTTGGTTCTAACTTAAACTTTCTGCAAACAAACTGACGGCAGTCACAGAATAAAATGTAAAGTTAAATATTTCAATTATACTTTTTATCAACAGACGTGTTATCTGGACACAAGAGTCAAAAGAAAAAAGAAAAAAATATATAAATCTTTATATATTTGCTTTGGAGTAAGTTGTTACTATGCTTGAGACAAACTCCTCAAGTGGCTTAAATTGTTTATTTTTTGCACACAACTGAAATCAGTCAAAATCAAACTCTTTTACTCCTGCCTGGGTTTCAGTTGGTACTGTTGGGTAGCTTCTTACACGATCATTCATAAATGGTATGCTAAGATAAGAATTTACACAAACAACACACATGGGGGGGGGGGGGGGACTGCTTTGTCATTGGGGGCAATAAACTGGACACAAAATAAAAGTTCCTCACTGGAGCTTTAAAGATCATAAGTTTTATCAACATTTATATGGCACTGCATATATTTGGCATTCTTCCTAGTGACCATAGGATCTAATTTGTGCGCAAAATTCAATCTAAGGATTTTATTTATATAGTATTAAGCATTTGCAATTTGGAAAAAGCACATTTTGACTGTTGGGTCATATTATCTTACTTTTTTCACGGGGGTTGTTGCATCTGCCTCGATACCGTTTTCCTCCTATTTTTTCTCTGGGTGTGTTACATACACTTAAAAATAATCATCATCGAAATCTTTCTCCACAACACATTTTTAACGCACATTTTATTTTCCCCCAGGGTAGTCCATAATACACTCAGATAGCAATAGGAAGCCAAAGGAAGGGTAGTCCAATCAGATTTTTACCAGTATTTCTATTGACCAATCAGCTGAACGTGGAGCGATTTTCACTTCCTCATGCAATACCAGTAGTCTCTAGCAGTAGCTTTGCCATGATACCCCCACGTACAATATTGATGGTTTGTGTCAAAACACAGAGAGGATGCTGCTGCTTAATGTATACACACAAGCCATCACACATCTGTTCAGTGACTTCATCAGTTGTGCTCTCTGCTAAGCAGATGCAGGGGCCTGCCAGGCAATTAGTTGCCCACGATGATTTTCTTTGAACCCTCTACAGAGGGAGCAGCTGGGTCCATCCGGGTTTTGGGAGACAATGACAAAATAAAAAAGAACATGAGCATCAAAAATTTACTCTCCAGCTCTCGTTTGTCTATGTGCCTGTGATAGCTTACGAGCATATGTGTTTTTAGGCGGTGAGCCACATTTTACTGCAACGATCATGTTTCCAGAAAAAGGAAAAGGAATAAGAGCAGCATCTAAAAATGCCAAACTTTGACATCCCTCTCTCTCGTCACTTGGAATTACAAAGCACACAAGCTCAAGAAGACACGGGTAAACTGTTGCACATTCTGTAGTTCTTTCAATTTCTCATCACATCATGCTATAAAATGCAGCCATAATATGCGGGTCGTTGTTTTTATGCATGCCCAACTCTCCTGTACTCAGTATTAAGACAGCTTTGCTTTGCATTTGGTGTAATTTTATGGCAGTCATAAAAAGAGACCCATGAAGGGAAACTTATTTGTTAACTGACAAATTATGCAGTTGGGTTTTTATCCTAATTATAAAGCAATGTTACAAAAATGTCATGGAAACACCTGGGGCTACTCAACATTAACAGGCAGAAGGGAAAAGGCGAAAGACATAACCAAGACAGAGTAAGAGCAAAAGAATGAGGCAGGGACAAAAAAAGAAGCAGAGGGGTTACTGATCAGCTGGCAGAGATTTGCACAGGCATGGACACTGTTTTTGTGCTGGTGAGGGGATCACTGTGCAGTCATCACACAGGCTTAGATCAAAGAGCTTCTCTGACAGGCCCCTGATCTTCTCTGCAGTCAATATAAACCAGGGGGAAACTCTTTGGAGAACCACTGATAATTCTGGTTGTTTAGGGAGATAAAGGGCACAAAAAGGCAGCAAGAAGGGGTGAATGGTGGGGGGGGGGATCAGGTGATGTTTTTCATATTCTTGCTGCGAGATGACGAGAGGAAGAAAGGGGAAACAAAAGTAGACTTTGGGAATTAAAAAGTATGCATTATGCTCATGAAGTTGCAACAAGGTGTCTTAGCAGTGTACAGAAACTCCTCTATTTTTGCACAGTAAGACACAAGAGGTGATTGTTCAAGCAAGTACCCAAGCTACAGCTGACTGAAAAAATTCAAGATTGAATAAAATCGAATTTGTGCTTTTTCCAATAAAACCGTAGCGTAGTAGCTCTGAGGCATGTGGTTCAAAAAGTGGCCTTTCTGAGAGCCTGATTCCCCATATTTCATTAAACCAGTTAGCATGTCCTTCATAATATTTGGACACTTACTCCTAAAGTGTCGATTAATCTCTCTGAGCTGTGCTGTGAGCTCTGAGCCTGATAATAAACAGTCATCTTGGAATCAAACAGCCAGACATATTTCTCATTTATTTCTGTCTTTTCGTTATTCCAAATACGGGCATAACTATCACTTTACTTGCTGAGGAGAAATGCTAAATCTCACTTTAACGTTTCTGGTAAATTTCACTTAAGATCAAAGTTGCAAAGTTAACCGTTGCTCTTCATGCCACTTTTTTCTTCTTTTTTTTTTTCCTTTCGTTCCAAAAATAAAGTACTTTTCAAAGGTATTTCCAAGTATTAGGCACCATGTTCAAATGCAATAAATGCTGCTCACTTGTGTTATCTCTTAGTCAATTTCTCTCCTCTCTTCCCTGGGTCTGGTGAATTTCAGAACCTCTTCACTGACACTGTGTAATTGAAATGATGTCAGTAAAACATTAGTGGTGTTTTTCAGTAACGGTAGCTTCTTTTAATGAAATCAGAAGAATACTAAATCTCAACATTTATAAGTTATCTTGTCTTCCTTTTTAATTTTCAAAGTTACTAGTTATAGTTCGAAATACACTTCCTAAAAAACTGCATTACTCCTTAAAAATAAAAACCCCAACATGATGGAGGGATGAAAAAGGAGGGCTCATTTATCTTTTCTGAAATTTTAAATCTTATTTCAGCATCTCATCCATGTTTGGCTATTTCATATTTGTGCATGACCTCTATTAATTATATAACTATGAGAAGAAGCATTGTCGTTGTTAAATAGCTATTCTGCGTTATCTAAAATTAATTCTGCAACAAGTGACGTGAAGTTCAAGCACATCAACGAAACTTTTATTGGCCCGTCTTTTACTTTTGATGGCCTTTGAAACGTGGGGAAACACAACTGAAGAATAAAATGTTTTTTCCATAATACTCGGACTTGTGGAGTCCCTATCGAAACTCTTACTTTTTTTTCCAAAGTACACGAAAGATTGGAGTGTTAAGATAATTTTAATGATAAATGAAAAGGAGACAGAATGTTATGAAAATATGGACCTCTAAAACTAAGCTCCTAATTTTTAAACAGTTACAGAATCCCTGTTTTAGAGCAACTTGTGAAAAAATCCTGAATCAGCTTCGAATTATTTTACCCAAAACATGACCGTGAGCTCGTGAACAGCAATAGCGAGCACGTGACGGTAAAGGTAACAGGCTATAACGGTGACACTACGCTTCAAAAATTACATGACTTCTGTATCTCAGTCAACATGTATTGTCAGATGATATTAAGTGATAAACCATTAACTCTTCAAACATGAAGCCTGGGGACGAGGATTGGACTAAAACCTCGTAGCTACAGACCGCCGGGTAAATTATTCAGTAGGGTAGCCGGCGATGAACCCACGGGCATAGAAACGTGTGTAAGAGTGTGTGTGGTTGTGTGTGTGTGTGTGTATGTGTGTGTGAGGGGAGAGAGAAGGAGAGAAGGAGACTAAAAGCTTCGAAGAATACAATCTGGTTTATTTGTTTGACTAAAATGTCAAATGCGTAAAAAAGAACAGCTATCCAAAATACGCACCACTCCATTTATGCCTTTAACGAGTGAATCGGGTGGATATGTGTTAAAAACCCACGTCCCAGGCCATTCTCCACCGCACCGGTGGTGCAGGTGCACGGGGTGGGTTTAAAACACAAACCTACATTCGTTACAGTTTCTAAACTTAGAAAGCCTATAACATCATACGTTCACAAAACGACGGATGTCATGACAATAAAATGCAACTGCTTCACAGAAATTTCACCTGAATGCATTTCATTCAGTTAAACTTCTTTCCAAGTTAATAATAACAACCAAGATGGTCTTTTTCTTTCTTGATTTTCTTTTAATTTAATCCACAATTACGCGACCGACTGAACACACCTCTTTTGAGATGTTATATCAATGAAAAAGAAAGATACGCTATAAATCGTACAAAAATGTGTAAATATTTTGAAGCCCAGAGGCTTGCTGAGAAGGAAAAATGAAAAAATACTGCGTGGGCGGAAAGATAAAAAATAATTAACCTGCTGTAGAAAAGAAATGCCTAACAGGTCTGAAAACACAACAATTCATTATATTAAATTCGTGGAGAAAGAGAGCGGGGTTTATCTGCAGAATAAAAGTAGGGCTAAAGTTTAAAGCTGTCACTCACACTGAACTCCTAATCCTTAAAACGCAGCAGACCAAGTAAGACGCAAAGAGCAACATTTCTTTTTAATTTTACTGCTGGCTCAGAGGGATCGCGGACACAGGACCTTGCCGGTGTAAACCTGCAGGTCTGTGCTTCCCGGTGTCGCTTTGGGGAGCAGCGGACAGCTCCTCGCGCCCTGAAGCTGCCGAGGCGGAATGGGAGCCTTTCTCTGCTCTGATTGGCTGCGCGCACTGACAGCTCCGCACATGATTGCAGGAAGAGAAGCCCGACCCACTTTCAGGCTTGCTGAAGAAGCCATTCATAAAGTACACAAGTCCAGCTCACAGCTGAGTGTGGACGAAAAGTGAGCAGGGGGCACGAGAGGAGAGGAGAGATTTGGTGCACGAGGAGATGAGTGGTCACAGGCAGGCAATGTTTTAAGAGCCTTGGGCGTCAGACACGGACCTCAACCTTCTACCTGAATATGAATCTACCTAGCCAAGCTGGGAGTGCTCATAAGTTGGACTGATTTTTAGCAGGCTATTGCGTTGCATCCCTATCCGTTTCCTCCTCCTCACACTGACGTCCATCCGCTGCAACAGCAAAGAAAAAAACTTTGATTACACACTTTTCCTGCACGGGGAAGCGTTTGCCTCTGGCTTTACCGGTAAGCATTGGATCCCACAACTTACTGCGACTCTCCGGTGTACAGCCCGGACCTCTGCCCCAACATGATCGCGACGCAGGCGAAGCTGGTCTACCAGCTGAACAAGTACTACAACGAGAGATGCCAAGCACGCAAAGCGGCCATTGCGAAGACCATAAGGGAGGTTTGTAAAGTGGTGTCGGATGTCCTGAAGGAGGTGGAGGTGCAGGAGCCGCGCTTCATCAGCTCCCTCAGTGAAATAGACGCGCGCTATGAGGGGATGGAGGTCATCGCTCCAAATGAGTTTGAGGTGGTGCTTTACCTCAATCAAATGGGGGTGTTCAACTTTGTGGATGATGGCTCCCTGCCCGGCTGCGCGGTGCTGAAGCTGAGTGATGGCCGCAAAAGGAGCATGTCGCTATGGGTAGAGTTCATAACAGCTTCTGGGTACCTATCAGCCAGGAAAATCCGCTCCAGGTTCCAGACTCTTGTGGCGCAGGCTGTGGATAAATGCAGCTATCGCGACGTGGTCAAGATGGTGGCGGACACAAGCGAGGTCAAACTTCGGATCAGGGAGAGGTATGTGGTTCAGATCACCCCAGCGTTCAAGTGCACGGGGATCTGGCCCAGGAGTGCAGCTCAGTGGCCCATGCCACACATCCCCTGGCCTGGGCCTAACCGGGTAGCAGAGGTGAAAGCAGAGGGGTTCAACCTGCTGTCCAAAGAGTGCTACTCTTTAACAGGGAAGCAGAGCTCTGCGGAGAGCGACGCCTGGGTGCTGCAGTTCAGCGAGGCCGAGAACAGGCTGCTGATGGGCGGATGCAGGAAGAAGTGTCTGTCCGTGCTGAAGACTCTGAGGGACCGGCACCTGGAGCTGCCGGGCATGCCCCTCAACAACTACCACATGAAGACCCTGCTGCTGTACGAGTGTGAGAAACATCCAAGAGAGACCGACTGGGATGAGTCTTGCCTCGGTGACCGACTGAATGGCATCCTGCTGCAGCTCATATCCTGTCTGCAGTGCCGCAGATGTCCCCACTACTTCTTGCCAAACTTGGACTTGTTTCAGGGAAAGCCTCACTCGGCCCTGGAGGCTGCTGCTAAGCAGACGTGGAGACTAGCGAGGGAAATCCTCACCAATGCGAAAAGTTTGGACAAACTATAAAGTTATTCTCGAGACTGAGACACTTGGAAAAAAAATAAAACTCACGAGACGGACAAACACTATTACGAAACTGATTCTCCAAGCAATGTGAAAAAAAAATCAGTAACAAAGAATGCAGCGAGCAAACCACAGAAACCCCTTTTAAATGGAGCGATTTGGGCCACTGCCAGAGATAAGAGAAGGTACATTTTCAGATAAATGTAATTCTTACTTTTAGTCGTCTTCTTTAAATGTTTTCACAAAGTGAAGAACCTTTTATTTAAATATATGCACAAAATCGTTAAGCGAAAGATTAAAATGTAGCGTGCCAAGTTCGATTTTTCATTATGTGACTTAAAAGGAAATGTAATAAAATGTTGCAAATTAAATTATAACTTGGCCTCGTGTCTTGACGTGTTTTGACAGCTGATATGGCAAGCTAATCTGTTGCATTTGACAGTGCTATTGTCTGATGAAAATAACCTATAATTTATTCTTTTTTTTTCGTGAGGTCAGCATGTTGTTAACTTTTGAAAAGGGAAAAAAATATTCTTACTGAATTTAAAGAAGGAATGTGCTCGGTGGACATCAGCCCATAAGTTATTGTTACAGTGCGTCACAGGCTCTAGAAGATTTTCGAATGAATGTAAATCAGGGGACTCATGTTAATGTATGGGCCTGGGAGCATCTCTGCTCTGTTCTAACAGCAGCAAGTACAGGGCCTAAAAGTGACGCTTCACCTCATTAATGCCGATTCATTTAGTATTTTGTATCAGCCAAAAAGTTAGACTGTTTCAATGTAATTTTTTATAGTAAAATGTTGTTTATCAACTCAGCATAAATATTATCTGAAACACAATTGGACTATGAAATTAATACAGTTACTTAGTGCAGTGTTTAACTATAAAACCACCTGTGGATTAGCTTGTTCTGTCTTACTCAACATGGAGCTAATGCTACAAACGCTATTACCAAAGTCTCAATTTTAACAAGCCCAATCCTTAAAATCAAAACACAATGCCATTTTGATGTGAATTTTTAAAATGCAAATCTAAACATTTAAACAGAAACATAATAAAAGATCACCGATGCGCTCAAATGTGTCACAACAAGCTCAGGGCCTCACCAGTTTTCAACCATCATGACAATTTTTTTTTTTAATTACACCTAAAGAATTAGAGATAAATTTGTGTTGAATTTATTAAAGAAAAGAAACATTAGCAATTCTTTATTTTCCTTTTTATTTTTATTTCAAAAATATATCAAGAGAAAAAACGCGAAATAACTCAATAAATGAAACAGGCTATGGATTACAAAGAGAAGAAAAACTTGAGAGCACTCTGATAAATTATTATGATTATAATCATTTTTTAGAAAAACTTAATGCACGCCAAGTACATGCAGTGCAAAGCGTCCGTGTTGTGATACAGCCCGGTGCAGTTTCAATACTTTTACACAATCAATTGATCTGAGAGTCTCTTACCTTTGGATCGATGGCCTTGAAGCCCGGGTCTTCTTCATCCACCTCGAAGTAGAGCTCGGAGGCGGTGATGGAAAGCGTGCCTTTCACCACCACAGCCGGAGCCACCAGCTGTGCACTCGTGCTCAAGTTTACTGGGCCTGCACGTGGAAGAGGAGGAGGAGGAGGGAGACACATGTCGGTCAGAAAACAAGCGGGGTGTCCTCCTCTCCACGCGGGGAAATAACACTGGCCAACCGTAAAGGTAAACTTGTAAAATTGGGGGCTGAAAGGATAACTGTAAGAAACCCACAGAGGGCCATCAGCTGTTACTGTGGAGAATTAAACCTGCTATATCTTAAAGAGGGTGAGATAAACACGCTTTAAGATAGTGATCATATTCGGCCATTTTGAAAAGTTGTTTATCTTTCTGTCTCTACTTTCCGTGCTTGTAGTAATCTACTATCTGAAAAACAATTTTAGGATAAACTAAAAAAAAATGTCTTAATCGTCAATTTGGGCAAATATAAGAATACCGTTCGTTATAAATTCAAGAGCAGCATTTTGAGGCGGAATTGTCAAATATCGACTGTCAGTCAGAATGCATTGATTCTAAGAGATTTCCCGGTGAAGCCTTGTTTAATCTCTCATCAATCTTAATATATGCTGGTATGACAATAAGAGTCCGGCTCAGGGGAGCTGTGGGTGGAAGCTGTGCCCGGCTCGGCACATATGAGCCATTGTGTTTGCAGATGTGTGTGTGTGTTTGTGAGAGAGAGAGTGTGTGTGAGAGAGGAGGCAGCAGGAAGCCCGCTCTGATTTCCCACATGAGCACCCTCACACTCATGCAAACGGGATGGAATAAACAGATACACACAGATATACATCCCTTTGCCTCTCGTGAACCCCGCGAGTACTGACATGTTATCCGTGGGTTAAAATAACATTTTTTTCCCCCCACTGAAAGACATTCAATTACACCTGGAGCAGACAGCTGCTTAAAAGGAGAAACAGAAGCTCCCGGTGTAAACACATCTCTTTATTAGACAGGATTCAACGTTTAATCCTATTGTCATCCAGTTGCCTTATTTTAATGTCACTCAGAGCCTCATTTATGCAGTTTATAGACTGCTGCTGAGCGCCGTAGCTGCACAGAATAATGCGGATTAAACAGCAATCCGATTAGCGGACTATATTAAATTTAATTAAGATTAGAGAATAACAGACGTATCAAGGAGCTAGAATGCATTGTCAATATCGGGGTAGGATTTAATTTAACAAGGCTGTGCCGGTCAGGCTAATAGGGTTTTATCCTGGTAATGCTGCTTTTCTAGATTTTAACAGTGTCCTGGGATAAACAAGGCGACTGCTGGATAAAAAAATTTTTTGGAGGGTTGCTCTCAGGTCTGTGTGTATACTGTATAAGAGTGTTAGTGTGTGTTTGCAAAGCAGAGCTCTAGCAACAGAAAGAGAACTGCAGATGGTGTGTTTTCAGCAGCCCTCTGTAAAGTGTTGAATTCAAAGGTGTTGCGTTAAGTTTGTTTTCAACAACAAAACAAGTCAAACAATGGGATTTCAATTGGATATGTGCACAAAACAAAGACGTTTAACATTTAATTATTTACACATGTAGTTATAATAAGCAAGAAATCATATTTATGTAATTTTTTCTGTGCTTCAGGATTAATCATGTAGGACAGCGAGGGGTGGGAGACTTTGAGACATTTCTTACCTGTTAAGTTCTCCAGGTCCTTGTCCTCTAAGGAGGACAGAGTGTCATCATCTCCGTCCAGTGATGTCTCACTCTCAGAGTTCTGATTCCCCAGAGCCTGACTCCTGATGGACTGTTTCCCTTTAAGGATATCTTCCTCAGGCGCTGATGTGAAGGAGGGAGTAAAAGAGCTTCTTATTCCATCTTTGATTTACAAAAATTACGAGGGCAGTAATAGTCGTATTCAGTGCTGTACAGTCAAGCACAAAAAAAAATGTTTGGCATTCTTTCAGCGGGGAGATGTTGACTTTAAAAGTTTCAGAATCAATAAGTTGGGATATTTTCAGTTCGAAGAACTAGATATAGACATTACAGTTTTTAAAATATCTAAATTAACAGCATATAAACTATGAATTAATCCATTTTTACTGAGTAAGATAATGAAGAATAAGAGCAGAAAAATTAAGCTACAAAGTGCTTTGACTTGAAACTGCCACGGACAACACATTTTAAAAACATGATAATTTTTGTACTGTATACTTATCTGTTTTGTTCAGACACTATTTTGCAAAAAATTTCATGAAGTTCATTGAGTTCACCCTTGGATAAAATAACGTGCAAAGTTGATTAGCGCTGTGGTTCAACATGAATTCATCAGTTCTAGGCAATGCTGTTTTGATGATACATTTTCAGGCTTACAGAGCAGTATTGAGGCTGGACAAATAGAAAACAGAAGGCTAGTCTAGAAAGACATTTTACCCTTAGTTCATGCATCAAAACAAACAATTTCATACAAAGTTGATTCAAACAGATATCACAGAAAATGAGGGCTGCACACTGCGATTCCCCTGAGATCTCAACTGAACATGGCATGAGGTTCAAAACGGCTATTTAAGTAAAATGGTAATCTGCAAACATTTACAAAGCCCTGCATTCCCTGGTGGTAGATGGTAAGGATCCACCATCACAAGCCCACTGAATAAAACACTGACTGGTGAGTCTTCCTTTCATTGTAAACACAGCAGTTTGAGCTTCTGTGCATGTGTTTTTCTCTGGTCGGGTATTAGTAACCTAGGTCTTATCCTCTGAGATGCTCAACACATACCTTGTGGACCTCTTTTCTGGGCATCACCTGAGGGGAGATCATTTGCACTTCCTAAAAACGTATGGCTGCATCACGTGGCTCTATACTTTGAAACTGCTACAAGAGCAGGGATAAAAAATCTCTTGTCATGGAAAATATGCAGCACACTGATATTTAGAATGGTCTTCCTGTAATTAAGCCTCCCTGGAGGATTCTTTAGTTAGCAGCAGTGAAATTACTACCAGCTCCACTAATACGTACCACATGCCATTGTGTTCACACCAGGCAAGTGGACAGGGGACCTATCAGGAGCTTAAAACAGAACTGGACTTCTTTTTGTATTTTGATGTCAATACAAAAATAATCTGATGCAAGTAAAGCTGTGCTAAACCAAAAGTATTCTCCTTGTGTTATCTTTGAGTTATTGATAGTTCCTGAGTATTGTATAAACTTAAGTTTGCTTAACAAATAAATGACTGTTGAAGAAACTGTTTGGCTATGTTCATCAGGATAGAAACAGAAGCTATTTTGGTGGAGTTACGTCAGTTATGACCTGGCACACATAAAAGACGTGCACATAAGTGACAGGCTACTTGCAAACTTTTCAATCATTGTTACTAAACACCTATACTGTTTATTTATTCATTTATTTTTGAGTCTTCCAATTTGACCTGGAGTGTGTGTGTGTGTGTGTGTGTGTGTGTGTGTGTGCTTTTTGTGGCAAACATTTTCCACACTCAAATTCCTACTGACTGTGTGTAAGAAGTACAATCAACTGAAATCAATCCAAAGTTAATGGCATTCAAAAACTATCCAAATCAATAGTTAAAACAATCATGATTTAGAAAATGTAAATTGAGGCATAATTTAAGAATATTATGATAGGTTTACAATCTGCAAAAAGCATGGTGCCACATAAACAGAAAAAAACTCATCCAGAGCACTTCAAACTCATCACTCATCGCACAGGCAGCAAAAACCTGCATAAATCCCAACAGGTTTTACTTTTTCCAAGACCCCATTTCCCTGTCTGGGAGTCTCAACTACCTGCTTATGCAACTGAAGGCATGCATGGTCACAGCAATTAAATTGTCAAAATTAACAAATTTGTTTTTAATGGGAGCATAGCCAGCAGTGTGGTCATGAGGCGAGTATTGATTACCAGAACAGAGACATTAGTCTTCAGGTATTTACACTGCCACCTCGGCTACACGGGCCCTGCACTGGGCCAAATCAATCCCCAGAAAAGATGGTTCTTTCCAGCTATAAATACAAAACAGCCTACTCAAGCCTACTGGCAGGCACACACTCTCCTGTGGAAATCATCCTGGCACAGTATGAATGATAACAGTTGTCCCTATCCTTAATGCAAGAGTGCACTTTTCTTCTCCAAGTTAAACGGAAGACACATATTTCCCTCTTTTGAAAAGAGAAAATAAAACTTTGTACTCTGTGAAAAATAAAAACTTTTTGTCTCTGCTTCTAATTTTTTTTGATCAAGCATGAGATTTGAAAAGTGCAGCCACAAGTAGCAAGAAAATTAGCCCCAATTCAAGCTTGATCTCATACTAAATATTTTTTTAGGGAGTGAGGCTGCATTCTCTCTCCTCTGCATCTGATGAATATAATTACAGCCAGATATGACCTTTGTGCTCCATTTGAAAAACTCAGCCCCACGTTCCCGTCTGGATCTGCACTTCCGTAACAAATGTCGGGTCGACTAAAACAAGACGAAAGGTTACATCAGAAAATGGATGCCGTCAGGTCTCAATGTCAAAGAGTTATTTTAATGATATATTCCCATACTTCAGCCAGGCGGTAAACTCTCTGGAGGTAGCATAGCCCTGTCACAACAAGCTGCTGGCTATTCTTACACAGGCTTGACTTTGAAGGCAAATGTTTGCTGGAATTTGTCTCTTTTTTTCCCCCACGCTAATGAATAAATGCAGCACATGCAGCTGGAGTGGTTTTAAGTACAACTGCATACCACACCAAATATAATGCAATAACAGAAATCTTAAACTATGGTCGGCTGAAACAGAAGTGATGCGTCTGCTCTCTGTTATTTTGTAGCTGAAGGGTAAACAAGAAGATGAAGTAAGAATTCAAAGACTTCATACAGAAGAAGTACAGCTGGACTCAAGCCTCGGTCTGCAGCTGCTGCAACGCTGCAGCCATTACTGCAGACTCTTAGGATCATGGGATCCATAACACTCACAGCTTTTAGCTCACATTCTTATTGACTCATGCTACACCTGGCATATGTCTCTGAGGATGACGTCATGTTTACAGAAACTGCATTAAAATCTGGTTATTTGGTAAATTTAACAACATCAGGCCCAGCATGACAATACCAAATACCTGGTGCTGCTGCTGTATCTCTGCAGGAATTAGGAAATACTAGCTCTGCAGGGGAGAAAAATTACGCTTGGTGTTTAAGTAGAGACACGTGTCATATAGATACAGTGGTTTTAGGTGACAAGGGGGAATGTTAACTTCTTCTCAAACAAGGTTTATTGAATGCTGACACCTGACTTTATAGAGAAGTGCACAGAAACTGAAACTGACAAATTGATCTGACCTCCGTGGGAAGAATCAACCAGTTAAGTTGCACAGAAATTTCACACATTGAGAAATAGCAGTGTATTGATGATTTTTCCAAATCACAATCATCTTTTAAAAAATATGGAGGAATTCAAGCACAAGCTGGACTCTTTCTTTAAAAGCATACTTGGACTAATAGAAGCCTCAAACAATCGTATTTCACTTCAAGAACCTTTATACGAAATCAGTTAATCAAAATAGATAAAAACACACTCGATAAAGATTGTGTTTTATGTTGGTAATTCATGTCTGATCATGCAAATCAAATTCAAAAGATTGGGTTTCAGAAATAAATTCAAAAGTGTCCCATAATTAAGGGGAAAGAAGTAATTTAAGAGAGTAACTTACCATTGATATCTGCCACTGTTGTGCAGCATAAAAAAAAATGAACAACATTTTTTAATTCATCTTGTTAATAGCCACACAGCTTAAAATGAAGCATGCTAATACTCTGCTTATTATTAGTCCAGCTTTGCTAATGGGTAGCAGGGTGTGAAATTACCTTTGAGGAATTCAAATGAGGGTGCTATTTTACTGTTTCTTGTGGTATAATAAATATTTTATTGCAGCGGGAAGACTAATTTTTATTACCTTGTACCTGGTGTGAAGAAAAGGGAGTGCTAATAAGAGGCAGGGACTCAGTGGCTGATACTGACCGTGTTCGGCCGCGGCTTTGAGCGTGGCCTCTGAGTGAGTGGATCCAAAGGGGTTCCTGATGAAGCGACGTCGCCGCCTTAAATCGTCCTCCCAGTAGTCCAGGCGCCAGAACTCCCTTGGCCGGCTGCAGCGAGACAGAGGTAGCACATGTGTTAGCAATTACCAGTCAGCATGGTAGAGCAGCCCAGCATTAGCACTCGGCCCAAGCATGCATACATAAAGCGAGCATTGTGTTTGGTGTTTTTTTCCACCTTCAGAATCACTCTTTGAAGGTATTCACTTAGACACAGACTTTGACCTCACCTGAATGTATATCTTCCCTCAAAAGTGACAGTATCTTTATCTAAGGAAGGATAATAAGTTCACTTTTTTAGCTTTCTTTTTCTTCTTTTATCTCTTAGAGAGTTGATCTGACCACCAAGTCCATGACAGAGGAATGAGCAAACAACAGCTTGATCATTTTCCACACACTTCTGTGCCACATGCCTCCATTCGAGGCTCATTTCAAGCCCAGCAGGACACCTCTTGTCAGAGTCATGGCCAGCAGGATAAGGAGAAGAGGCCATTACAAACACAGAGGAGGGTGTTGGATAACATTACTAATATTAATCAATGTCCACAGCACCTATTTTTCTTTGTACTTACATCTCTCTTACGCGGGCAGTCACTAAATCATCTTGTTCTTATAGAAAGAAAGCGTTAAGTTTCAATGAGAAGATGCGTCCTTATGATATTACTCACATACACTGTAAAAATACAGGTAGTGAAACACTGTTTTTAAAACATTTGAATTCAGATACTGGATGATATTCAGTAGTCATAACGTATCGCTCAGAGACTCAAGACATTTGGAGCATTTCTAAAACACAGACCTTTTTTGTATTGGAGCATTTATTTGGTGAATCAAAAATCCACTTGCTGCACAAATTTAAACATTCAAGCTAAATTCTGATTTCTTAGTGTCAAGTTGCCGTTTTGCTGTGATGAAATGTTCTCCAGCGGGATGCGGACACTCCCAGAGACAGTTTTTGTTGCTTTTTCTTCACAACCGGTCGTTCCTGATCCACATTCCAAATATTTGACACAGTTGAAGAAATGGTATTCAAGAATTATAAAAACAAAGCCTGGAAAAGCCTTTTTGTAAGTGGCTGGGATGCATCCTGTAAAGGTGTAGGAAGACACAGTTTATGGTTTCAGTGGCATAACCTGTGACAGGAGAACCCCAGTGTTCTTTATGGGATCCACTCCACAGCTCTGGCTGGGGTGCTCCTCACAAATCTTCAGTCCAGCACCAGGGATCACATGAGGGCCTCAGAAAGGGAAAGAGGCTTTATGCGAGAAAATAAAAACAATTTACAAATGGGTCCTTTAGAACACCATATATGTGCTGGTTAATGCACACCTTTGGTTCTTTGAGTTAGAATTATACACAAAAACAAAGAGGACAAGTGTGGAGAGTGGCTGCTCTTTATATTTGAAGCCCAGAGAAAAGAAAAGAAAGTGTATTATATTCAAAAACTATAAGAACAGGTTTTTATTTTAAATACACAACAGAAATACAGATTTTGTGTATTCAGAGAATAAGGGTGTGTGTGTGCGTGTGTGTGTGTGTGTGTGTGTGTGTGTGTGTGTGTGTGTGTGTGCAAAACCCGAGTTGAAAAGTCACAAGAGACGCACATCTTTGCAGGGCCAGATTTCTCCCCAGTGATAAAGACTGTGCTCTATGTTTGCATGTGATAGTCTCTGGACGCAAATGGCCACTTCATCATCCTGCCTGCACCAGGATTCATCCATGAAAATAATTATCAAGGTTGTGCATGGTGCAGAGCTCCAAATCAGGACGCACTCGTCTCTCATTTCAGGGAAGAGAGGGGGTCTGTCCTATTCACACAATACACATTAATCCATCAGGAGGGGAGCCATAGCCCAGAGTAATTAGTCACTGCATGAGGGGACCACCTCTGCCAGTCATTTTCACCCACTGCACCATGAACGGACAACAATGGGAGTCCTAATGATGGGGTGCTCGAGGAGGTGGACGCCCGATGAAAGATACCTCGTCATCAATCCCCAATGAGAGTGCCAGCGTAACAAGAATGGAGATGTGCGGTGCTATGCAACCCCCATACAGCATACTGAGTGTGTTTTCACAAAGATGATAAATTATTCAGAGCTCATCCATTTTCCCCAAGCAGAATCTACCAGGGCACCATTCTTCAAAATAACAACAATTAAAATAACAAAGGGTCAGCGTTGTGTTGTGGATCACGCCAAGCACTTGTGTAATTAGTAATTAGTTCGGTCATAAAAGGTGTCTGGAAGGCTGCTAGTTCAGCCAAAAGTGGATGCTGTCTGATGACAAAGGGAAGGGGGATTCCTTCAAATTTGAGCATCCCAAAAATACACATCACCTTCCATGTGCTAGCTCTGAGTTGTGTATTAAAGAAAATTTGTTGAGCCTTTCTTGTCAGACCCACATTTGCTACTGATAAAACAGGGTCCGGAAGAATTTTATGGAAGGCAGTAAATAGTAATTACCTTTTTTTTCTCCCTTTTAAACATCTTTGGATGCTCCTCAGGACTGCAGAGTTGTAAATCCGAGGAAGTTTACTGACACAGAGGAGGAGTATGGAGAGCATAGGTTTTTGCCTTTGATGTAGCCCTGATGCTCATTCTCCCTAATCAGCTAACTAAACAGTTATTAGGTTTAATAAACCCAACAGAAACTATCAGCACTCTCGGAGGAGACATTTTACAGCTGGGCTTTTTAAGATTTCAATGGTACCAAAGTGTCCATTTAAGTCAGAATGCAGCAGGGTTCAAGCAGATCTGCAAAATAGATGATTCAATTGTGAGGAGCACCAAGTATATGAGGATTGAAGCAATGCCAACGTAAACTCTGTTTGTTGGATTTAAGAATTCTTGATGCATATATGCCTTTTCACATAGAGAAGTACAAAAAGAGTGCTCCTTGAAAAAGACTGTGCAATTACTACATGACTCAAGGCCTGTTGTCTGCACTGGGGAGGTCCCAGAAGAACTTATTCCCTCATTATTAAACCAGAAATTTAAATGCCAACAAACAGATTCGTTTGATACTATGAAAACACTCCTAAATGCTATTAAAAAAAAGTACAATATACTTTACATAGCTGAACACAGGATCACAGTCTAAGTAGGAAAACAATGTCAAATTGGTTTGCCAAATGTGGCTGACACTAGCAGAGCTAGCACCACCAGCTTTTGCACCCTCCTAATGGGTTAACAACCACACACCTGTGCTAAAAGGCTTCAGTGGAGTTGTCATATCCCATTTTAACCAGAACAAAAAACTGCCGAACTGCAATACAGCTACAGGCAGCCATGTGTCATATGGGCTTCTTTGCATTTAGCCAGTGATGCTGGCCAAAACTACATTATTAGAGGTTCCACTTCAGTTGTATGTGTGTATATATGTACATGTATACATATAAGCCTAAATTCATCATATATACTACTAGTATACACTTATCCCAATTTTTTTTACCAACCTAGCACATGGACATGCTAGTATTACAACTACAATTCACAGAGACGTAATCTCACTAATCATATATAACTTGAATTAGTGGTGTCAATGAGGTTCAGTTAAAACATGTTAATAGATTCTCTCTGTAGCTCCTGAAAGTTTGATAGGGCTGCTATTTCTAAGGTGCAATTGTTCATGTGTTGACAAGGACAAATGACTACCATCCATCAAGGTTCAGTCAGACCGAATTATGCAGAGACAAATGCATCATGTTATTATTTTCATCATTTTTAGCAACAACCTACAAACAGATACTAAGAAAGGAACAAACAACGACTGAATTCTTCCTGATTATTTTTGTTCTTGACTAATATTATTACAGATTTTTGCAGAGAGTAAACCATACCTTCGGTGAACAAGAAAAAATTGCAAGAATGTTACAGTTCCTGCATGGGTTGATTTTCTAAACATTGGTTTTTATGCAAACAACATGACCTTTATCATGGCAAACAGGACAAGCAGAGTGAATCTGCTTTCATATATCACAGCAAGCGCTTGCACTGTGGCACAAACAGTCATTCATAACCTTTGAGCTAAATTAATTTGGGTACAGTCAATGAGACCTGTATATGCAGGAGAGATGTCTTTCCTTGCTTATTTTATATTAATGCCAGCTCCTATTGGCAGCTCTAAAATTGCTCAAACATTGCTGCTATCCCCCGGATCATTTTGCCTTGATTTGCATAAACCATGTGTTTAGAAGAAACGGCAGAGCAGGGCTAGATTGAGGATTTGTCATGTTGAGGAGCAGTCGCTGGAGCACTGGCTCTTTGTCAAACTGTGGCAGCGATCGCTTCCGCTGTATCTCCACACTCAAATTAAAATGAAGCAGGACCAAACACCTTCCCACCGAAATCGTTTGGCATGATTAAGTCTCACCAGGGTGATTTTCAACATGTGCATTAATGCTTATCCCTCTAGGTGAAATGAGGTTTAGAGAGGCCATCTATATGTGTGTATGTTAATTTACCTCTGCTAATGTTGTTTACAAGATGTACCAGGGGTAATGCTGGGGTCAAAGACCAGAAAACATTGCCATCTTATCACCTTAAATGATTTTGCCAGGACAAGTTATTAATCAGGAGATCAAATCATTTAATTTGTCTGACTGAATGTGAGTTTAATAAGATTTTTGACGATCGGTGTTGAGAAATTGATTCAGAGATGAAGTAACATGAATGCGAAGGAATTCCTTAAAACTGAAACATGTTTCACACACTCCCAAAATGTATCTCCCCTCTACACTTTTATCAACCTTCACCAAATTTCCCTTTGACACACCAGAGTGCACACACGCTCTCATTTCTGTGACAACACAAGCACCTACCACTCCTCCCAATTAACTCCAATTTATCCAAGAGCTTTCAAAGAGAGATCTATGAAAAAAGGAGAGGGAGTGATTTTGCGTCTCTGAAACATTGGCTGCTCATGAGAATCAAAGTACTCCCATGGGTGGGAGTCAGAAGGCTTCATACTCCCCACAATGCAGTGCAGCCAAATGAAATAATGCAAATTAAGGCCCTAATTACCAGCAGCTTGGCGTGCAGCTTCCAATTAGCAGCGATTAAACTCAGCGTAAATTCACCAACAAAAAGCCAAACAATTACACAGTAATTAGATCAGATTTCAGGAGAGGTAAAAGGAAAAGTGTGGTGTTTAGTTTGGTTGTAAATATTGACCAGAGAAGAGTGTTTACATACTGTAAAAAGGATTTTCTTCTCTTGTTGAAATAAAAAATGTTTCTACTTGATTTTATTGTTTAATGTTAGAACAACTTCTTAGTCTGCCTTATCTAAATTATCCAAACATCACCTACATTATAAATAGCATATACCGACTACCCCCGCAACATAAGTGAAGTGGTACCATCTGTATTTTTGATGAAGAGTCACATTTTTCCTGTGATTTTGACAACATGCATTTAAGGCCATTTATCACCACTGCTGCAAAGTAATGAGGGCATCCACTGGACCGGAGTTGCATAATTCTGCCATTACCAACCCATTGTAATAATCTTCTGACCTCTAGCTTTCACAGATGATCTTGAGTGGTGTGACAAATTTGAATGCACACACGCTACGTTTCCAGCCCAGTCCGAAAGAAAAACAGTGTGAGGAAGCTCAAGGTCAGGCTGGAGTATGAAAGGCACTTTTTCATGTTTACGATACCACCATATGAACACTTTTAAATCTTGCAACTTTGAGGAAAAACGTAAGGTTTCATACGCACAAAAGAGGTCATTCTAAAATATATGATTTAAACTTTTAATTACCTCTTTGATAATTTTGGACTTTGTTTGTGATAGTGGAACGAAAAAAAAATGGAGAAAAACATTAAGATGATCTCATGTGGCGGTTTAGGAGTTTTTTTTGCAAACTGCATTACCTTCCTGTTACTTTGATTTGGTTTACTCGTCTGTTGTGCTTTCCACATCAGCCTGATGCAAGACTACAAGGCTCGGCAATCTCATCTAGCAAAGCTGTCTGCTATTCATGAGCACCTCCTCCCCTCTCTCCATCAAACGGCTGGGCGCATTATACAGCACTTAAAGCACAGTCTGTGTGCTTGTGTGTGTGTGTGTGTGTGTGCAGCAACTCCAATGCAAGGTGATTGAGATGATCATATAAACAGAAGTCTGACTAACTATAATGGCTATGTAGTTATCTCCTCAAGTGATGAAATAACCTTGCAGAAATAAAACGGAAAGCCCCACCCCTGTTAATGTCTCTAACTTGGAGACTTTAACTCTATTTTTTCTGATTAGTAATGTTGCTTCATTGTCACTTTTGTATCCTTAAATTTTGCTTCAGATATAATAATCAGCATCCCATACACACTTTAAATTTTTACAGTTACTCAGGGTCAGAATTTTGCATATTTCTGCCGGTACACACTGCATATGATACAATTGGGCTTTCTACAATAGTAGCCCATTCATAAAACAATGTGTTGTCATTTGAAGTTCTGATTTTATTATCCTTATTCAAATAGATTCTCTATGGGGGAGGGTCTTGTCTGTAATGGATGGTAAAGCTGAAATGGTGCCCTCAATATGCTTTTTACACAAAAATCCATCAGAAATGTATAAAATGCCCAATCTGATCTTACTTGGGACATAACGATACATGAGCAAATGATCAGTACTAGCTGAACTCTTTCTGATGGAAAACATCAATCACATGGCAAATAATGTAGCATTCAGCATTTTTTGTTGCCAATGTGCATAGCACATGTTAAATTACATCGCTGTAACGTGATAAGATAATAAGCCCAATGTTTTTGCCAACTGTAACTTTTTTGTTTTTTGAAAAAAGGACTTTGTTTTTCAAAAAATACATCAAATGTTCGATTTTTATTGTAATTCTCTATATTTTTTTTTATTTTACAGTTTTTTTAAATTTTCTGCGCATTTTATTTGATTGTAACATATTAATATTTGTATTAAAATGTATGTATTTTTGGGACGTCAGTTCACCAAAGCACTTAGATTGGGTTCTAGCATGGGATTTCTCTATTAGATACATTGTTATTGAGCAAAGAAAACATTCTCAGCCCTGATTACCTTGGTCAGTGTACCTTTTGCTTGTCAATATCATTTTACTTACATCAAAAAAAATTCCTGTATACTGAAATACTTGAGGTTCCATCCTTTTTGTGTGGAGCTGAACTTGAACTCAGACACAGGAGAGGGGGGGGGTTGTACTGAAGATCATGAGCTGAAGATCTATGAGCACAGGAAGATCCTCAGTCTTTCTCTCTATAGTGCAACATTGGTGTTTTATGTGTCCTTTTTCCTGCTTTGGTTGCACAAGAAAAGTGCTGGATTCTTAAGATAAAGGCGATTTTTTGGCAAATGGTGAAAGTAGTAAAATAAATGACCTGCTGGTGCCCTGGTGTAATTACAGTGGCTGGGAGCGTACCAATCTATCACAAGAGAGAGGAGGGGGTGGCTGACACGCTGCAAAGAGGTTAGTCAAAGGAGATAGCCTTTGACTAACTACTGGCCCGGGACAATCGATATGGCGCAGATATTGCATCCAGAGAGAAAGGGGAAAAAAGCCCTAAAAACTTCCCAAATGGTTTTTCATTCAGATATTGATCAGCACCCTTTTATCATGACCTTGCTCCACCAAGGCCATATACTTTCTTAAGGGTATATGGAACTCATAAATCTGAGAGTTGCTACACAGTCACACTGAGCTGAAAGCAGAGAGGCAGCCAGGCAGGAAGGCAGGGAGGTGGGATGGTGTAATTGGTCTTTCTGGGATGGCGGCATTCTTTCATTCTTCATAACAAGGATTCTATTACATTTCTGAGCTGCCAGGAGGAGGAGGTACAAACTGAAGGTGTAAGAATGAGCAAGAGGGTCTCACTAATGCAGATAGGTAAGAGGTAGTGGTGGAATTGAAGACAAGGCAGCGTTTTTACTTAACTTTTTACCAGTTCCTTCCATTTTTGTAAAAATGTGCACAACATTTGGATAAAAAACAACAACAACACATTAAGTGTTCAATCTACTTTCCACATTTCTTTGTTGCCACAAGACTTCTGAGGTGCCTAACTCAGGTTATGACAGTGTCAGTGACAGCAGATTCATTTTGAAAACAGCAATTTGTGCACATTGGTGGTCTAATATTTTTTTGTTTTTTTGTTTTTGTTTTTATTTCTACCCAAAAAAAGCTATACTGCTATATAAACAAGGTCTATTATGTCATACATAACAAAAGTAAATGATAAATATATTTAAATATGTTGGGAACATCTTTACTTCATTGGAGAAACAAAAATTGCAGAAAATTTTCACCTCGTACTTCATAAGCAGTCAGAACAGATGGTGCAGGGTATATGTGAAGACAAAAGGAGGGTTAAGAATAAGTCAGTTGCATGCTTAACCTGCCTTTCTGCTAAGATGAGTGATGTTCTGTGTGCCACACCGTACTTTGCCATGCCAAGGATCCTTATATGGCTTTAGCCTCTCGTGGGACCCTTCTCTTGCAAAATTCCTTGCACAGTATGGTGGCAAAAATCAAAAAGTGAACAAAAGCATATGGAGATATATATATATGTATTTGTGTGTGTGTGTGTGTGTGTGTGTGTGTGTGTGTGTGTGTGTGTGTGTGTGTACTTGTGACAGGAGAGCAAAAATTAATAGACGGTCAAAATGAAAACAATAACTCACACATTTTAATGATATCATTTATGACGTTGAAACATATACTCCTTATGCAAAATGTTTTTCTCACATATATGTTGTGGGTTAATTTTGCCTAATTCTGACCAATCTTTTATCCAAGAATATATGATCCTCCTTGCACTTCCATGTAACACTTAAGGGATTTGGAACCCTGACTTTGAAAACTGCAGCCTATGATGATATGTGACCATTAATCATTACATTCATGAAAGAAAAAAATGGAATCTCCAATATTGTCATATAAAACTTTGTATCTGTGTGTAGTTTATGTGTATGCATACTGATTTTCCCCCTCTCTGTTTCTTCTTTTCCTTCTTCATGTTGATCTTCTAAGAAAATGTGTTTCTAGTTTTATCTGTAGTGTATTTATTTGACATTTATTTTGTTTTTCATGTAAAATAAAGCAAAAAGTTATTCCAAGGAACTGAAGCCTTTTTGTTACCATATTAAATGATCCCTTGAGTGTAATTTTTTTACTCTTGTCCAGCACTGCAACTCTTAAGCATGCTAACATATGGACATCATCAGCTGTTAATATGTTCAGCCATGACACTTTGTTACTGTTCCTTACAGCCCCAGCCACTGTACTGTATATACAGTGGAGGTAAATGTTATTATTAAGGCTATATTCTAATTCATATCCATAAGCCAGACTGCATGGTAGGGCCTTCGTGGCACGTTATTCCGTGTAACTGATGGAATGCAAAGCTGTCAAACTGGAACGATCCCCCCAGAGATTTAAGGAACATCCTTTTTGTCCCTCGTCACAACTTCTCCGTCCCCGACACATGTCACTGTGCATGATTAATGGGGTGGAGGGTTTCACGTTAAAGCCCTTTAAGGACTTCAGTTTCTGAGATCCTCGCGTGATACGAGGAGTCTAGTTTACAAAGATGAACATAACTAAAAGCACAGGCTCGCATGGCCCTGCGCTGTATGTTTATGCTTTATGTTTATGATTACATCGAGGCAAATGGATGAACACAATTGGAACATTCAGCTAATTGGTTTTGAAGTAGTTGGGATCTGAAACAACTGTCTCTGAAGAGATGAGAGCTGTCCACCCCGGCAGCTGCCATTGTACAGTCCATAAGGTCATGTTTGTGTTTAGACTTCAAGTATCTATAAGCAAACTAAAAGCAATTTCAGATAGTCAGTGTCAAAAAGAGTTAAGCTCACCTTGTTTATCGGGGAATTACAGATTATCCACAAAGTTTTTAACATATTACTCCTACAGAATGACAGAGTGCAGACATTGTTCCATTTGGAAAATCAGGAGTACAAATAGGGATCTAGGGAAAGCGAGATTCCAGCTCCAGTGTTTATTCTATTCACAAGTACAATAAAGGCAATCTGATGGTCAGATAAGAAAGCAGCTGCAGAGTTTTCCATCCAGCAAACAAGACACGCACTCAACCTTTTACATACATTTGTGTAATCACTCATGGCTATGGTTTACTGTGTGCAAGTGGAAAGGATGTGGAGCAAAAAAATGTCCCTGTCTTGTCTCCATCTCTACTTTTGATGCTTCCGTAACAAATATCTCTCTCTCATCCACCGCTCTGTCCATCTCCGCCCTGTATTTTTCTCTCTTTGCCTTCCTGCCACTCTCAACCCATGCATCTCCGAGAGTCACTGTACTCTAAACAGTTATGTTCTTGTTTCCTACGGTTATGATCACTGCTGACGTGCTGGAGTCCCATTTCCTTTTTCAGCTCTGCATGCACAGAGCTGGTGCAGCCGTGAATGTTCACTGTGTCCATAAACCCCACACGCAAGGCAGCGGGGACACTGTGCAGGCCTCGGCTTTAACACATGCATTACATTCAGTATTATGGATCATAATTGTGATTTAAGTCTGGAATGAAAGCGTACAAGTGGAGATGAATCAAGCTGTCGCTGTTTCTCATGCAATCATTTATTTGATAAAATACTCTGTTGCCATGAATGTCCCCACTGTAGTGAGCAGAAACACCCTGGTTTGTTCACACCAGAATTAAAAGATTTCAACTCAGAGGAGGGGGCTGGACAAGAGGAACTAAGCTAGCAAGGCTATGGCTGCAGTGCTTACCAGTGAAATTAATTATGAGGTCATAAACAGTGAATTAAAGATGTGGTTGTCAAAAAAATTTGATCTAATGACATCAAGGCCTATGAATTTGACCAATAAGTTGGTATTTGAGTCAGATAATTATTTTTTAAGTCTAATATTCTTTTCAGTTATTAAAGTTGTTTATTTATACAAAGATACAAACAAACTTTGAGTTATAATAGATCCAGAAGTCTGAGGCTAATTTTCAAATATACAAAAACAAATGAAAAGTTATTTTGTAGGGTGCCAGTTTAGCTCGGTTGGCAGAGCAGGTGCCCCTTAGAGGCAACAGACTGTGTCCTCTCTCTTTCTATGTTTTCTGTCTCTATAAGCTTTTCTGTTACTTAGAGTAGAAGAGAGTGAATAGAAATAGAATAGAAAGTATTTACTGTCATTGACATGAACACAATGAAATTAAGAGTGATACTATAACGTGTAAAACAACAGTAATAACAAAAAATAAAAAAAGGAAATGACAAAAATATTTAACATAAGGAAAGGCCTAAACAACTCGTAGTCACAGTTTTCCAGTAGATTCCCAGTGTCTCAGAAAGACTATGAAAATAACAGTGTTCCCATGACCCCCTTAAAAATCTCACTTGAATGAAGAGAAAGAAATTTCTCATAATCAGAGATCACTTAAACAACTATGACAACTTCTATCTTTGATACTGAAGCTTTAGTTTTAGAAATACTGGATATTTTGAGACAAGTACAGTGTCGATGAAATGAGAAATCTCAAACTTCTGCACTTCCCTGAGTGTTTTATAGGACACTATGTATGCAAAATGTCCAAATAAATCCTCACAGCAGATTGATTCACCACCAAGTTGGCACATAATCCGAGGTGAGCCTTGGCATTTCTAACATCTTGTACCATTTTAGGGTTGCTGATTAGCAATATTGCAGTCAACTTGAGATAAAGCAAATAGTAGTGGAAATCCTACAAAAAGGACAAAAAACATGTCTATGCAGAATGTAAAGTGTCATCACAACACAACTCAAAGAATTAATGTTGCTTGTATAAAAAGATAAGGATTAAATCCTCCTTAGAGAATTCTATTTAAAGGGCAAGGAAAAACCTTTTCTTGCTGTTCTGCTCTAGCTTCTTTCCCTCAATAGTGCCCCAGTGAAATGACATAGCAGAAGATAAAATAGTAATGCTAATATCAATAGTTTGTCCATTACAGGTCAGCTAACTGTCCAGCTGAACAGTTACAAAGCTGTTCCTTTTCGATCTCACAAGGCCGATCAATACGAGGGCATACTGTTTCAATTTTGCCGGCATTGATTTTCTCTATAACACTCCAACCCCACAGCATTCGTCTTTCTGAGGGAAGGATGATTTGATTTACTGAAGAAAAATTGGAGTGCACATCACAATGATTTTTTGCCGGGCAGGAGTGTGACATGCCAAAAGATGGATGTCCCTTGGCTGGGAAGCCTCTAGCCTAAGGGCGTCCATTAGAGCGGTGGTGCTGCAGAAAATGAGCTGCTTATATGAGGGAGGAGGAGCAGACGAAGAGGAGTTGGTGCACGAGGTATTGTGTTTTTTTGTTTTGTTTTGTTTGCTTTTTTTTTGGGGGGGGGGTGTATGTATGGGTTGAGAAGAGTAATTAAAGACAATGCAGTTGAAGTGGGATGTGCAAATTCAAACAGGAGAACAATCTCTTAGATAATGTTTTGACTCTCTGGATCACACCTCCACCTTAGGCAGCTGCATCACCTTCCTTTCGCTTCCCCTGCATCCAGAGTGAATTTCCATGGTACATTAGTCAGCCTATTAGAATGCAATAAAGAGAAGATATGAGAGAGGGAAAAAAGAGCAGAGTAGTGTGTGTCCCCTGAGATTGTGAGTTGGCGTTCTCCATCATCTGCCCTCAACTCCCCTCTCTGTCCGCTGACTGTGTCTAGGTGTCATATACGTGAAAGATGATTCCTGACCCAAATAAACACAGCCGCAGTCTGGATGCTCAGCGGACCCGAGTTCAAAGAGAGAAGAAAAAAAACAGGAGAATGTGGGGATGAAAAAAAAATGACGTCTGCCAGTTGTTTCATTCGAGGTTATCTTGCCTGCTGTTCATTTACTTTTTTCCCCTCTCTTTATGAGACAGCAGGCTGGCATGTTGTACACCTGGGTCTCAAGGTGTCGGGACAGAAACGTATGGATGAACAGGTAGGTGACCTTTCTGTCTGTCTGTGGATCTGTCTTTGTCTAACAGACAAGGACAGGAAAGCGATAGACACGGCCCGTCTCCAGGAAGTGAGAACTCCCTGGATGATGTGAGAAAAATGAGACAAAAAGGAGCACTGGACAAAATGTGGGGGGAAAGGAGGGAGAAACTGTAAGCCATGATGAGAGAAGGAAGAACAGAGTGAACCACAGTCAGAGGCAAGACCAAGCAGCAGAATAGGAAAAGGGAAAAATCACCTAACACCTCTTCTCTCCTGAGGCTGAGGCCGCTGTAAGCTGGATATTAAGACACAAATTGCATTCAGGCGGGTCACGCTGTGTCAGAAGATATTAGATGCCTGCCGTGAGGAAACAACAATTCCCATCAGCTTGTGAGAAAATAATATTTTCATTTTCAGACTCTTTATTGAATGGAAACTTTGGGGAATACGTTTTTATGGCATGTGAGCAGGCAGGCGTGGATTTTACACCCCTGCAACAAAAGGTCGTAATCATAGCTGCGTATTGTCTTTGTGTTCCTGGATTTCATTTTCACAGCTGGGGAGAGGTTGCAGGTTTCATTGTGTGTTTCAGTGCATCCCCAAAGATTTGCATTTACAGGCAGAGCATGTCACTTTCTGTGTGTTTGTGTGTGTGTGTGTGTGTGTGTGTGTGTGTGTGTGTGTGTGTGTGTGTGAAATTAAGTAAGAATATCTCTAATACTCAAGCGCCTGCAGGTATGCAGGTGTGCTCAAGAGTTTTTTTTACCTTCTGCATCCATCTTTTTTCCTTTACTTGTTCTTTTTCTGTAGCACCAGATGTTTCTCCCATGCCCGCTGCATACCAGAGTCTTTGGTGCGAAGCCGCACCACCTGACCTTCACAGTAATTGACCAAAAATATTGATGTAATGGCACAGGACTGATTGTGATTTATTAAAAGAGCGCTGCACTCCAAGGCCCAGTGCCAATGGCTCCCTGAGCCCATCGGCAACCATTAGGAAAACCATCAATAGCACAGCGGCATAAAGGGCCGGTAATGGGGGACTTTTCTGGCCAGGGCTCGCAGAACACAATCTCCATAGTAAATAGCAAATGCCTCCTGTGAGTACACATGGAAGACTAGCAGAGAGAAATAGAAGAAAAGGGGAGCAAAGGGGATAGCGGGGATAAAAGAAAGAAAAAAATGACAAATCATGCACCACATCCTGATATAAGAGGAAAAAAATTAGAAAGAGAAAACAAAGGCAGCTAGAGATAGACTCCCGAGCCAATCGCAAACTAACCCTCCCCAGACGAGTCTCTGGAGAGTTAGTTCAGACTAACAAGCGCGAGCCAGCGGCCGTCTCTCCGGCTCACCATTACACAGTACCTGCACAAACAGCCATCATTAGGGAATAGCCGCATTGGATTCTGCTGCCTATTTGGCGAAACAAACACAGAGGATAGGGTTGCCTCTGGTCTTAATGGAAGCCGAGCTGTTTAAATGGCTTTCATCTCTCTCCAGAGCCAATGCATCATTCAGCCCACAGCTGACATTTTCACCTTTGCAAATTTAATTTAATCAAAGTCGTGAGTATTGGGGGAAGAGAAAGATTATGATGAGATTAAAACCATTACAGTGGTTTGAATCATTCTCTCAATTACATGCAATGAGAACAGGTGCATCCTCTTGATGAAAGGCCTTAGTACGAAAACACTATTACATGGGCTGTCTTTACTCTTTGCACGTGGAAACAAGACACAATTGCAAAGAAATAAAGGTTTAAATGAATATTTGTTGCAGTTGTACTGTATGGAAACACCTGCTGCATTAAAAGAATAGTTGAACATGAGTATAATTGAATAGTTATGTGCAGAGTCAAGACATGTTTTTTAGCGAGAAAAACAATATTCCACTATGAAGTTCAGTTCTCTTATTGAAAAGTGAAATAAAATTTTGTTCAGGTCGATATTTGAAAATGACCTTTATAGTCCAAAGGCTTGTAAAACAAGTGCAACAAGTAAACTTTGCTTTTTCTATTCTTTTTTTTCATAACTTTACTGGGGCTATGCTTTTTCTCTGGAAAGATAGCTCTTGGAGACAGTATATGTGCATGTAGAGGATTTGATGACATTAAATCATATCAGGGATTGAACTCACAACAAGGATTTCAACCTACCAAATAAGTTAAACCAACGCCCCTGTGATTGCTCATTTTTCGACATTTGTTCTGTTTTACCTCTTGGAAGAACTCCCCCAGGCTCCATGTTTGTCAGTCAGGATGTTCACGATCTTCTGTATGAGCTGTGTAGCTGTCACATGGTCGCGATACTTTGCTGCTCGGATCAGGTGGTCGCACATTTTCTCCTCGTCTCGCCTCTCCGCCGCATACTGTGCACAGTTAGACTGGGAAAGAAAGAAAAAAACATGTTGTACATGTTCTGCAAACAGATGCAATGAGCAGAGATTTTAGAGGAAACCGTAACGTTCTGCTTACAACATATGAAAAACATGTCTGTATGAGGTGATGTTTCAGATACTAGCACAAAAGTGTTTTCAAATGTGGAAACTCTACTCTGAGTAAAACCAAATGAAAGCATAGTCATTTCTGTTCTCATGTCATTATGATTAATAACACTGGACACGTATTTACTAATGCCCTCCGGCGGACCAAATCACATGATACCCACAATGCACAGGGAGGACATTTTTCTCTGTCGAAATTTGTTATCGGAACGGGCCTTTGAACTCTGCAGAGATGGTGAAAGTAAAAACACCTTCTGAGAACAACAGCTTTCATTTGAAACACAGTTTTGATTTCCAGTCTCCATCGCTGAATATATTTCAACAACACAACTCTCCAAGGGCGGACTTTAAAAGAGTTGTTTCAAAGTTATATCCTTATTGAAGGTATGTACAGAAAAATAGAGGAAAGAGAAGAATTATGTGCTATGTATACCCAAAACCGACCATGAGCATGCCACTGTGCATTTAAGATTTCTCTTGCATGCTCCAAGGACAGCTGCTGAGACAAATGGCTATAGAGTTAAGGAAATAATCTCATTTCATTATTAATGCTCCTTCAGTTATATATTACTGTCTTTATCAAATTAACCTTGTTGGCCCAGCGGTCATACAGTAAGCAGTGACCCAGACTCATGACCTAACAGATGCAACCTGCCTTTTCCAAAGTTACCAGTAAAGCGTTTTATAATGGGTCCTCCTCTTCAATTTGAACAACAACATTTCATATCTGACAGAAAATCTATAGATATAAATCACATTAGAAGGGCTTTTCTTCTGCCTGCTGGGCCTTAATTATCAATCTGTGTCTCTTTGTGTGGCATTAAAGTGAGCCTTGACCTTCTGGAGAAATGATCATCCAATGAGTGAATCAAGAGGAGAACCAAAAAGGAATTTTTAAGCGGGGGTTCTAATTCTTGAAACGAGAAGTGTAAAAGTCTGTGTGTTTGTATGTGTGATATCTATCCATCTTGATCAGTGGCAAGAGTGGAACAGGAATTAGGGCAAGTGCAGAGCTAGGCTAGGAAGGACGACCATGTGCAATAAATAAAATGTTTCTTCAAGGAGCAGAGAAATACTTAACACCTAAATCTCTTAAAAATGATTAAGGAAATGAT
Source organism: Thalassoma bifasciatum (assembly GCA_008086565.1). Taxonomy (NCBI): domain Eukaryota; kingdom Metazoa; phylum Chordata; class Actinopteri; order Labriformes; family Labridae; genus Thalassoma; species Thalassoma bifasciatum. The sequence goes on from RPOG01000005.1 coordinate 2,000,528, forward strand.
CCATATTTCTGAGACACATGGTTATGTAGATTCTGCTCTTTAACCATGCCTTTGAAACGTCCATTTCCATCAGCCTGTGTCTGAGACATATAAAGTCTGCAGAACTAATCAACAGTGCTGGGTTCAAACTCATAACCATAAACAAACACTTCATCACCTGCGTGTTGAGCCTGCCCAAACACCCAAACCCTCCATGCTGTAATGGGCTTTTCTCACATCCAAGGCCAAAGTCGACTGTGAGAGAAAAAGGCAAATTCAGGGACTCACCCCTGAAACAACAACCTAAAAACGCTGAACACATGAGTAGTTCATGGCACATAAGTGCCATTATAAGCCAACATTGGCTTTGCTTCTAAGTGGAAAAGACAAGTCACTGTTAATTCTAGGGGCCATTCCAGTGATGTGGAGTTAGAGAAAATGCTGAGGTATTATGAAGGACTTATTATGTTATGGTATTATGAAGGTTAAAGTGAATAACGAAATTTCCAAGCTGGCACCATGAAGGACTGCAGAAAGGGCAGCAACTAAGAAGAGGCATTTTTAGGCATTTTGGAACAGACTGTTTTTCAAGGAAACATAAGAAGTAAATTTAAAGTATCTGTTACCATGTGCTATTAGAAACATACCTCTTTTGGAATGACTAAAGGAGTAAGTGTGCATATTTTGACAAGAAAACAAGCATAGAAATGACTGCGTAAGAAAAAAGCACTTCCAGTCACATACTTAACAGATCGCAGCTGAAGGAAAAGAACAGCAGACTTTGCTAACACCACACTACCACCAGGGCACAGCCTGCTGGCAGTGAGATCGTTATGACTTGCGACACTGTAATCATGGGCAGCACCTTCCATTACATGGCCCGGCTGACAGGGTCGGCCCGGCACGGATGCCTGCCCGGCCAGAGGAGACAGCTTGGGCAAAGACGAAATGATAATGGCTGGCATTAATCGAGTCAATTACACTGAGTTGTGTCTCCCGCAATTCATCAGCAGTTGGAATAAACAGCTATGGATGTATGCTGGAGTTTCTGGGAGGACATGGCCCGCTATAAGAAGTGACTGGAGATTGGATGTAACAGTAATCATTCCAAATAAAAAACACATAATAGGAGAAAAACAGTTGCATCCCTATTTAGAGACAAAGCTTTGAAACTCGTGCATTTTAATAAATTATTCTACCTTTTTCAAACCAAAGGATACTATAAAGATTACTTATCTTTTGATAAAAAAATGTTCTTATGGTAATATCTGTCATGTTTTCCCCATGCTGTTTCTACAGATAATAAGCAGAAGATGAGTTTCAAACTAGTGTTGGTGTTGTTATTCCGTCAGCCTTATCTGAATGCTGTAGTTGTTGTCAGATGAAGGCTCATCTCCCCTCCTCCTCCCCTTCCTCCACCTCCTCTCCCGTACTCAGGTTGAGAGGGTTAACCAGCATAATAGGCTGGAGAATGGAGGCTCATTACAAGATATCAGCCCTGTGTTTATCAATTAGAGTGACAGAGAGAGGTCTTGTGGTGTTGCTGTTCCACAGTAAGCCTTCAACGTGCCGTCTGACAAAAACAGGCCCTCAAGGTTCTGCCGGAGAACAGGAGAGAGAAACAAAACCAGCAGAGATGTTATTAAAGCGCTTGATTTGCAATCTCTTGACATTGGTGGCACATCAGGGCTACAAACTCTCCAAGGCTGAGCTATCGCTCTGCGAGAATCTCCAATTTCTCACATCCGCCGACAAGCGTTCCCAGTGGGTTTCATTTACAAACGGGCAGAGAAACTGTCCAGAGGAAGGCGAGACATCAGCCTTGTCCTTGTCTGGTATCAGAGAATGCAAATACACTACAAATAAATTCCTCCTGGAGCACAATGGAGGTCTGCGGAGACAAGAGGATGAAATGAGAAAAGGAGGATGGGGGTCGCAAAACAAAAGTAGATGCTGTACTAGTCCACCAATTGGTTTCAAAGAGATTCTCTTGCACTTGATCTCTTGCCCTCGAATTTTCAAATTGCAACATAAAATGTCACCAGGGGAATTCAGACAATGGGCCAGGGAAGAAACCAGTGAAAGGAAGAGGAGGGGGAGAAAAATGAGGGCTTAAAAGTACAATGGCGAACAAAAGTCACCAAATGACAATGCCTGACAGCCACTTCAATTCTAAAATGATGCTCCTGTCAAGCTGTGCTACTAAGTATTGATTTTTTCTTCCCTTGGAGCACAGAAAGAAAAAATAATTCAATCCAGTTGAAACAGATCCTTGCTGCTGGCATCAGCCCATTGCTCGCGGCCATCAAGGTTAACACAGGCGCAACACTTATCAAAGTACTCCTCTCCCCCTCCTTCTCCTTTTTTTCTTCTTCTTCCCCTCCTATGGTCTGGGGCATGTCTTTAATGGACTGGTCACCATGCTCAGCTGGCAGCCTCTTCATCTCCTTTACCCAGAAACCTCTTTCCTCTGCAAAATTGCGCCCTCCTCTTCACCACATCAGTCTACATTGCTGCCAACTTTTTATGATAACCCCGGTTCAGATTCAAGGTCATGCCATGTGAAAAATCATTTGTGTTAAAGCTGTCGTCTGGAGATGAAAAATAGTCAAATGAAGGGAGGATGTGACCTGATGATAAATAAAGGTCTTCTGGTTTGGTGGTGGCCAGGACTCATGAATTGAGTGTAGAAGCCAAGATGAATTCAAAAATAAATCTTTATCAGATATTTGGAAGTTTATCAGCCCTGATACAGGACTTTCTTTTGAATCAATAACATGTAACATAAGAGCTACAGCTGCTTAAAACTCTTAATGGAGGAAAATGGGGAAAAGGAAAACAGCAAAAAGGAAACAAGAAAATACAAAACCATTGACTGAATAATAAAATCATATTTCTCAGGTTTGCTGGTCCTGAGCAGTGATGGCAGCTGTAGAGGAGGTACCTGGGGACTTCATTACACAGACAAGTCAGAGGAAATGAGACTTCAGTTCCAAACCATCCACTGTACCCCACTTCTCTTGTTCTTCTCTATAACAATCCCATTTGTACGGTAAAAAAATAAATAACTACCAACAAGAGGAGCTGAACGACACAGAATTTCTGTACATTTTGACAATGAAACTTATATTTAATGAGAGATGTGCTGCCGTCTTATCTTGTTAAGCTTCTGTTCCACGACTAAATTTCTAACTAGACTTTGTCTTGTCCAAAGCACTAACATCCTGATAATGGTTTTCAACAATGTTATCACAAATGTGGATATGCTGCTCACTCTTTTGTAACATGCTACTGACATGCTACATTACAGTTGTGACACCTACATGACAGCAAGCTACAGTTGGTGGCTGCTGTCGGTCTGACTGCTGTGTATGATGTGGTGTAAATAACCTTTGGGAGTTGTGGTCCTTTCATTGTCACAGTGTATGCTGTAGTTGGACTGCCTCTCTTTTAACAATCTAAGAAAGGTTTTATCTGTCCAGGAGAGACTGAAATTTAGACTCAGGCCTTTCAATGTCCTAGAAAAGTAATCAAAACTATGAGCACAAAATCTGTTTATTTTAGTATAATTGTTTGTAACATATCAAACTGTTGGGGGGGTAGGTGTCAGTTCAGTTAAACCGCTTAATGATTTAAACATGACTACAGGACAAAAGGGAACAAAGAGATATGAGCTACTTCCCTGCTAAAATCAGCACAATGGGAAAAATCCTCACAGGAGCCTAAATTCACTTCCCAAAAAAAAATGATTTAATGGAATCAGAGATTTGATCTACCTTCTGCATAAATCTACATCAGGATTAACTAACAGACCTTAAAAAAGGTCAACTCTAGACACAATCTGAGCTCTTCCTGTACATCCTGGCCAGGGCTCTCAGGTCTGTGATGCACAAGTTTCCAGAGAGCTGTGCTATGATAATGGAACATAATGAGCATCAGCTCAATGTTAATGTCATTAACGTTGGGAGAAAGACCGGATCGTTTTACAAGCTCAGCAGAGGGAACACAATGACGCCAAGCACTAATTAGCCGCTATCGTCTGGCTTTCTCTGGATCTCCCAGACAGTCAATTCAATTACTCGGTATAACAGCCGAGGATGGATCAAGGGGGGTGTATAAAAAAGATTGCGCAGTGTGGAAGAGTACGCAAGAATAGAAATGACTTGGGTCTTGCTCACTCTTCCCTATCTGGACCCTCTAATCTGCCCTTGTGCCCCTGAGCCTGCCACATTTCATTCCTAATGAACAACCCCATAAAAAGAGGGAGTTCGATTTCTGTCTCCTCCCCTCTATCTCTCCGACTCCCTCTCCTCTTTCCTGCTCCTGTGGAAGATATCAGAGTCCATCATTTTGTGTTCAGGCAGCAGCATCCGATCTGCAGATCTCCTTCACATTAAAGGATCCTTTTAGATAGAGAACCCTAAAAGGTAATTGGATTTCCCCCTAGTTATCTTCATCTGTTTCACCCTAAGCCCACTGTAATAACTTACTCTCAGGGCCAGAGATAACTCAATTCTGTCCCACAGAGAGCTAGCGAGAGTGTAAGTGGGAGAGGGAGAGACACTCGGAAAAAGAGAGGAAGCATATGGTATGTCTCTGAGGGAAACGTGTCCCTAAATCCTCCATCACTGTCTTCACAAGGATATGAACTCTGACAAGGAGCAAACATAAATTTGTTTTCCTGTATTGAATTATTCCTGGCTCTCAGGCCTTTGGTTGGTATTTGCTGCCTCTTTTTCACAACAAGGGCAGCTATTAAACACAGAACAGTGGAGAAATAGAGGATGCAGCTTTTGTGCCGGGTGTTGCTGATGTGACTTATCAAAGCTCCTTGTTTCCATCATATCACAATGAAACCCAAACCCATGAGTCACCTAACACACCCTGTTTCCAAGCTTAGTTCTCACAAACCAACCTGTGCAGTATGACACACAACACAATACAGAGAAAAACGCTAGAAAAACAAGGGACATAGCTGAAAATTATTATTTTAAAACCCTCCATCCCCCATCCTCAGGGGAGATGTTTCATTGGCCTGTTATTTTTATTGTGGTGGAGCAAAATGAAACTCCAGCCGGCTCAAGCAGAGCTAGTGTGGAGGCACAGAAAAATCAATACAGCAATATTAGAGCAAGACTTATCAGGGGTTCACTTCTTCTCCGAGGTCACTGAGGAGCAACTGCATTTAAGTGGGGAATTCAATTGTGAAACATAGTTTGGAACGAGCTATGGTGTCTATCTGATTATGGACAGCTGGGAGATTGCAAAGGTAGAGCAAGTTTCAGATGACAGCAGACAATACAACCAAAGGAAAGTTATAGCTTTCCATTAGTTGTGTTTTTGCAGTGATTGGAGTGATGGTTTGACTGATAGTGGTGCTACTCCTGGAAACAAAACAAACCTTTGTCCTACTGCACAGAGCACTTTACTCGACTTATAAAAAAGGACATGATGTCTTTAAAAGTCCACAGTTTACAAATATAATTGTAATAAGCATTCTAACGGCTTAATAACAGGCCAGAAATGACCTCATCCTCCGCCACCTATCATTAGCACTCTCTCATCATGCATCAAGGAATAGGCATGTCAGTTTTTGCTCTGTTTTTATGTGTCCTGGTTCCAAAATAACTACACTCAAACTTACTTATCTCATATATTAGAAGGTAATGTCCAATCTTTTCAGCTTGTCATAAATCCCCAGATTAGGGCTCAGGTTTAGCTTGCCAGTTAGTTCAATCCGAGAGGCAACCTCCGATCTAAAAACATGAGGCAATGCGGAAGGGCTAAAAACCACATTTTTGTTGAGAATCCGCTTAAGACTGGCCCTGGAAGTACCAGAAACCACATACACAAAAAAGCCATTTTTACAGCGGAAGTACACGTTTGCCGTCTGAAAAGCTCATTTCTGCGATGGCAAACACAGCAAGTGGAGTGAAACTTTTTTTTTTCAAATTGGCAGTTTAGTAGATGCTACAAATGGAAGTTCTCCCAATCAGAGGCCCCATTTCCAATATGAGCCCTCAGATGATTTGCTTCAAAACTCAGTTTCAGAAACAGATAGGTGATGCCATGACCAAGACTAAGTCTATTTGACTAATTTCCTTTTTTTATACACATTTTTTTATGTACATTGTCTATTTGAACAGTTGATTCCCAGGTATGACTCATAGATGGTTCTATTTTCAACCTATAATATTGTGTTTCTTTAAATTGAACTTTGTTTTTTTTATTTTTATTTATATAACCAGGCTGGTCCAATTGAGATTAAAAACCTCTTTTTCAAGGGAGAACTGGCTAAGACAAGGAGTAGCAAAAACACTAAGCTACAGACGCAAAGAGAGTCAGTCTAAGGTTTAATTCTGTGCCCAATGTACAGGGACTATAGTTTTTAACCCAACCCCAATGTCTATGGGCTTCAAAACTTGGTATCAGAAAAAAATGGGTGATGTTACATACACTAGATCCATTATACAGTCTTTGCTTGTTGCCACCATATTCCTCTTTTTCTTTGGTTTCTCATCTACCCACCATCCTACTCTTTCAAAACAAGAGTACAAAGGCAGCCCCTAGTAAATTATGAATTCATGTGCATTTGCACAAACAAATGCCATTAAGCAACAATTTTGCATAGTTATCTCTAAGTAAAAATGTCCTGTGTACAACTCTGTGTTAATGTTGATTTTGGCGCCTCCTGTGGTCAAAGCCATACAACTCTCATCCCACCCTCTTTTAACAGACAAATGTGTCTTTCATAGAGAATATCTGCTGTGAAAAAAAGACAAAGACAAGTCTTTTATTCAGTGTGCTGTAAATCATCTTGTCTGACACCCACCTCCTCATATATAAATCAAGCTCTAACATTCTGGGTTAAAATTGTTGTTTTTTTAGAGGGAAAAGATTAGACTGAGCAAATGAGGATACAAAAAGAGAACACACCAGAGCACAGGCCAAAGTTCTCAAAACAACAAAAAAATGGAAAATATGAATCTCAGTTTGTCTGTTGTGTGCAATGCCAAATTAAGGTGTGCAAAGTTAGAATTTTGAGGCTGATGCCTGGAGGTCAGAAAACCTGAGAAGCAACAGTTTCATAGTTAAACAGAGAACATGTGGCTGGCAGCTATAGAAAGAGGCCAAGGCGGAGCGGGATCATTTAGGGCTGTCGTGAGCAGACTGGCTGCCAAGTCCGTCCGTCTGTCTGAGGGTCAGGCAAAACGCTCTGAGCCAGATGAAGACAACTGACTAACCTGACGTGTTTTATACACTCGTCTGCAAGAGTTCAAATTCTGCACACCTCTTCATGAAATATGCAAAGGAGTGAAAAAAACCCAGCTGCATTGATGTAGTGGGACAAAACAGAGCTCTACATTTCTGTGTTGATAATAAAAGGTCAGATCATGTCAGATAGAGATGTGAGGAGGACATTTAGTATCAGCTGTCAGAGAGACACAGAACCTATCTGAGAGACTGGAACAAAACATAGCAATCATACAGAAAACTCTGATTTCTAAGTGTGACTTTCAACACTCCAGAGGAATTTCTCTTTACCCAAATGTAAGAGAGACCGCTCCATGAACCTTAAGAAAAGAATCAGATTTTATTGCACACTGGGAATGGGGGGGGGTTCAGATATAGACAGCCCTTCAGGCCTGCACCTCTCAGGTCCGTTTTCAGCTTTCAGTGGTGAGAAATGACTGAGGGAGGAGCAGAGAAGGGAAAATGCCATATTCCTGTCACTGGCAAAATACATCCCCAGTGGGAGTATAGTGGACAGGATCTCCGTAGGACAGGAAATGATTCTGGTGAGATCTAGAAAGCAGAGGGATGGGAGTTCAACAGAGTTGGACTGAGAGAGAGGCAGAGAAGGATGCCCATGGGTCAGGATTGAGTTAGCCCGGCGGCTTAGTGTGAATGGCAACGTTTGTCAGGAGAAGTGGAGGGAAGAGGAGGGGGAGAAGTTATGTTTCAGGGAAGAGCCTGCAGTTAGATGGGGGCCCAGGAATAAATTAACACTATGTTTGGTTAGTAAAATCTGTCAACCGTGACCCCCAACCTCAAACTACTTTAGAGTGTGTGTAAGCCTGTGTGTTAGTGAGTGTGAAAAGTAAACATTTATCCTCCAGGTTTGTTTCAACAGATATTAAAACTTAATGTACAAGCTTTACGTAGTTTCTGGATCAGCTCCTCTCTCCTTTTCCTGAGTTCATCAACCATTAAGTCTTTCTGTCAACAGAGTCCTAGTGAGATAATTGACAAATGTAGTTTTCTGTCTGAGCCTCAGCTTCTTGTAGCTCTCACTGATAGAGATATAACAGATGTAACAGATATCTAATATTGATGCCTGGGAGCTTTTTAGTGAAATTCAAAGTCAGAATCTGACTTTTTTTTATTTAGGTGGTTATAAAACTGACAGAAATCAATAGCAATGACTCTTTAACCCCAAAATCTTTACCAGGACAAAAGCACTCAAGGATCCATAGATTTAATGCTTAAAAGAAAGCTGAATGAGACCTTTGATTTAAAAAAAATAGGACTGAAAGACTAATTTCAAATATATAGGTCAAAAACACCACCAACCTTGGTTCAAAAGAGGGGGCCAAAAGCTACACAAACCAGACAACCTCCCTCATAGCAGCAGGAAAGATATTCTTATTTTAATGAATACAGGTCAGGTGGGTCACTCATATCTGGCTTGCAGTGTCAATAGAAATTTTCAGAAGGGTTGATCACTTTGCTGAGTGCAAACTGTACGTAAAGAATGAATATTTAGCAAAAGCTAGATGTCAGATTCCAGACGTAAAGCTCTCTCACTCTCCCTTCGCATTGGTAAAGTTCTGCTTTTAACTGTAAAATGCTCAACCACAGGTTATTACTGCCAGACAGGTCCAGCAACTTACCTCAAACTCTGCATGTTTGTGGATGTCTTCAGCTCGCTGCCTGCTGAGGATAAACTCAGCTTCATTGGCTACACGAACCAGGTGGTCCTTCATGGTGTGACTCAGCAATCTACCGAGAAATAACACATGTACATCAGCCCACTAAAAGACTTCATAAATGTATTTAAAACCTTTTATCAATCACACAACATTTTCATGATTCAAAGGTTAACTGATGTCAGTTTGCTTTAGTCATATGGAAAAAAATGTCAGATAAATAGTTGGCAGTATCAAACAATCTTGAGCTCTGGAGTATCTAAAACATCTGTTCGGCCAGACCACGGGAAGGAACAGCCATGTAATATCCATAAAATGCTGAAAAAGAGCCGTTTAAAATGAGCAGAAAATCTAATTTGAAAACAAAACCAAAGCGGATAAACCCTTTCACAGGGGTGCAGGTGCTAATTGATTTGTTAATGATATGCATCTGACAAGAGGGAGGATCTGTGCCCATGTTGCTACACATGTAGTCTTCCTCCCTCTGCTTATCAGTGTTAATGAAACATGCATGTTATATGTGTGTGAGTACGTTCTCCAGTACTAAAGGTCAGGACTGTGCAAAGTGGAACAATAACAGACTAGAGGCCAGAGAGGAGGGATGGGGCATGCTGGGACTGACTGTAGGGTGGAGGGTTAAGGGTTTGGGGAGGGGGTGATGACTGTAACCTAAGCCTGCTGTTTCAGCACAGGGCAGCAGGGGAGCGGAGGTGCTGGGGCCTCAGTGGCCTCTATGGCCCTATCGAGGCCCCGCTATCAATAACCCAACCACTGCCCCTCTTTATGGTGCTCTCTTTAAACTGTACATATGGACAGAAAGTTTCATGGTACCTCAAGTGTGCCCATATGTGTAAAAATACCATCATTGGAAGAAGAGACAGAAAATAACAGGGTGATACATTTGAAGTATTTCTTGAGGGAACCTGAAGTTGAATTTGGGATCTATAACAACGAACACTATTTGAAACTCAAAAGCCTATAATAGGCCTTCAAATCAAAGTGTATGGGCATAATTAAAAGGTCAAAAATTGCAGCTTATTTTAAGTTCTTTAATTCACTCTTTATTACGAAAAATATCTTAACATTGAGATGTGAGATATGGGCCATATTACAAGCTTCAACTTATATGGTATGACACTTATTGAAAAATGATGATGGTACAAAAGAGATCAATCTCTCAGAAGTTCTTATGTTAAAGTTTTGGTCTGTGTCTTTCATAACTCCCCCTGTGGTAAAAAACAATATTATCCAATCTTGTCCAGTGGCAGTGAAAATTCACTTAAAGTGTCTTCCTGGTTGGGGGCGCGGATGGCCTAGTGGATATGGCTGCACACCATGAGGTTTGCCCTCGAGCGGGCAGCCCGGGTTCGAATCCGACCTGTGGCCTATTTCCCGCATGTCACTCCCCACTCTCTCTCCCCTTTCTGACGCTATCCACTGTCCTCCTCTATCCAATAAAGGCACAAAGGCCAAAAAAATAACATAAAAAAAAAAAGTGTCTTCCTGGTTTCTTTAGTTAGTTTTCAGTACAAAAGCTCAAACTGGCAGTTTAAAAGTAATATAAAGAAAATCATGATAATAATCAAGATTAGATGGTGTGAAAAAATATATTATGATCTTCTTTTTGCCATATTGTTCAGTCCTATCAAGAGCTCATTCCAAAGCTTAAAATCAATGTGTAGGGAATGTGTAGTTATTTACATCTAAAAGTGATGAGATGTTGAAGATTTAGCAAACCTTTAAATGAGACAGTCATTTCAGGAAGAGAGGAGGGGGCTTGTGTTGTGATTGAGAGACAGTCAAAAACAAGAGACAGCAACAGATAGAAGAGATGATAACAGGCAGATAACGGCTCAACCAGAAAGTCATTTTCCAACAGATGGACGCTGAGAATTCAGGAGTGATTGTGTCACTGAAGAGCAAGTGATCAGAGGTCCTGTCACCTTCTACCTAACCCTTCTCCTTTTCCAAAATCCCTCTGGGATGACCAGGTATTGAGCAGAGCCTTGAACTAAAGGGTCTCAGTGCTCACACTCCCTAGCATTGATTGTTTTTTCCAGTGTCCTGAATAGCCACCCCATCACCAGGGCCCGAGGGATCTTAGCAGCCTGAGGGGTTGTGATGTGATCCAGGGATGGTGAAATTGAAAAATGTCTGATGAGTGGAGGTTTAGAAGGTAATGAAGAGGTGCTGCTCAGAGAGAGGAGAGACAGGCAGAGTTACACACCTGCCTTCGTTGACCAACTCGATAAAGGCAAGACCTGCATTCTTCTGGATGGAGTTCTGCCACTCCTGCAACGACAAAAAAAAAAAAAAATGATTGGTTACTGACAACAGTCATAAATAATGATATAAAATCAAGTCATGAATGTAAAAGGATCCATTTGCAAAGATGTCAATCAGGTAAACAAAAAAATATTTAAATATTTCTTGAAATTCGAATAAGAATATATCTTTGCATGTCTTGGCTTTATTGTGAACTCTTAACAACTTTTGAAAATTACACATTACATGATACATGCAGCTTAATCTTAACAACAGAAGTTTCTGATACCAAATGAAACATCTGAAAGGGTCTACAGTCTGCTTTGTTAACCACAGGCCACATAAAAGGGGCACCAGAGGAGAGGAGGGAACAAGCTGTGTCCTGAGTGCATTTATCACGAGTAAATACACAAGCTTCCTCCTCTTTGACTTGCGTTATGGCCCAACGTGTTAGTCTAAACAAGCCCGCCGCAGCCGTGCACAACTTTAAATCCTTAACTTGGAAGGGACAAGGAAAGAGGGGAAACACGGCGGTCATCATCTCATATGTTCTGTTCAATATTTCAACACCTTCAACACAACCGTCAAAAGAATAATAAAGCAACAAGGTCATGGGGCCTGTCTAAACCTTGCAGTGTTTTTTCCCCTTCTTCCTCAAGGGAGACAGAGAAATATGCACCAAAACCCAAAAGTTAGATACCAAAAGAAGCAAAAAGTTAAAGCTTGCAGTGCAAAATAAATCTACATTATTTCACTTTGAATTAAAAGTGACTTTTGGTGAATACTACACAAGCGTAGTTTGTAAAGTCATGAAGGAATTTAAGATCAACCAGCAACAAAAGTGCTTAAAACTTATGAGTTGCAAATGAGCTGCAAAACATCTCAGAAAGCTAAAAATGTGTATCAGAGCATAAACTTTCTTTTTCTTTAACTCTGCTGTCATCACGTTTTGAGCTGATAAAGGAAACTGTGTGTTTATATAGAGACCGGCCTTTCAGTAAACCTAGAGATCCCACGGGATGAGGATATCAGAGCTATAAGGAGGAAGGAAAAAGCTCACTTTACCAGAGCTCTGAATACACATCCAAACATATTTGTACGTGTGTGATGACTTTGAAAACCATACAGCTTTTCCCCCCTGTCAGAACAACAAAAGTAAAACCATCAGAAGCAATCACACGCAGCCAAAAGAAACCATTCTTGTGAAATGCCTGCATACCATCACTCCACAACCAACTGCACGTCATAGAGACAACAAGCTAACACTTAACCTCAATTCAAAACTGTTTTCCATCCTGCAGGACCATATTGGCATTGACCGTGTTTACAATACATTCCAAATAAAGAGGGCACAGAGGGAATAAAAGTCTGGGCTTGGATTTGAGGACTGGCAGAAGGGTTTTTGTGGTGGAGTTTGGCTTTAGAGGAGGTGTGTGAGAGCAGCCTTGAGGCCCTCTACTTTAACTGAGGCTGTAGTTGAAGGACATTATCCATGAGTGTTAGCCTGTGGCCGTGGGGATATTCCAGCCGGGGCTAGACTGAGCGAGCTGGATTTCAAATAAACACCACAGGAAGTGAGGCCGTAAATAGAGCCGGGCTCTCTGGAGAACCAGAAAAACAGTGACATTAAATTCTCTTTATGGGGTTTCTTTAAAACACTTCTTCCCTAGATTCTTAAAACTGTAAACATAAAAAGCTTCTTCAGCCGAAAAAAAAAAAAAGACTCACCAAACTGCAGCTTCTGTTTTAGTCTTAAATTAGGTTTGACGAACTGACGCAAAGCCCCATTGGCATTTCTTAGACGCAGACAAAGGTGGGAGCAAGACTAATGGTGTCATTATGGCTCCTCTAGTTGAATTAAAAAAGCAATGACCCTGATCTGAGGGACATCTCCCAGTGACAAAAAGGAAACAGGGACAGGTCAGTGATAGGATATTGGATTTTGGCTGCCCTGGTCAGCAGTGTCACAGCTTTTATGACCGCAAACTGGGGCCATGACCATAGCTCTCCTGATGAGGAGATACAAGCAGCCATTTGTGACCCCCGACCTTTAACCTGACCCTCTAACAGATGATAGGACAGAGAGGGAGGGCTGTCCTTTGATCCTGATTGGAAATTCTGCGGCGTTTTTACAAAGCTAGGTGTTTTGTTTCTTTTTGCTTATGAATGAAACTTGGCGTCTATTCACGGAACCGCCCGCCTGTGTCTGAAGTTAATAAGACAGCTCTGTTTTGGTCTGCGCTCAATGACGATGGCATTGAGTTTAAACACACATGCCATGCACTTCCGTCATTACAGCTGATTATCCATAATCAACATCTAAATATACCACAAGCACTGGTGAGAAAACACAGACCTCAAGAGCCAAATCACCTTTCAAACATCAGGACGGCCACAATACAAGGAAAACATTTTCCAACACGGGAGAGAGAAATGTCTGAGCCCTTGTGGAATAATAAATAAGTCACCAGTGCTTTTCTGTGGCATCACTCATAATCAAGTATTTGTTGATTTGAAAGACACAGAGAAAACAACAGCAGATGAGAGGACAAGGGCATAAATCCATGTGCCAAATGTGGCAGAGAAACAGAACAAAATAAAAGAGTGAGAGATACTGCATGTTTAAAATCTGAAAAAGTAGATCAATGGAATCAAACTGCATGTTACAGGCTTATTAAAGGAACAAGTTCAGTACATGTTTCTTAACTGTTAGGACACCAATAGCAGGCAGATGCTATTTCAATAAAAATTTCATGCATTTGTTACCACAAAAAGGATGAATGAGGAAATATCTTTGGAGGTTATGTGGCAAAAATGTTTATGAGAAGCAATTTCATGTCATCAGTGACTGAATAAAGATACTATATGTTGAGATGAGTCAAAAACACAAAGAAAATAATGAGTTCCCTTGAAACACTCAAATATTTTATCCCATGTAGTATTTCTGACTGATTACTGTGGATGTAGACGCTGCTGGCCCCGTGTGTATAAATAACACCGGTGTGCTACCTCAACAGGCCGTGTTCGTGTTCACATTGAATCTACCCAAAGAAAAACAGACTCTCTTATTGGTGTTTGGGTGATCAAATTCACAACTGCGGGAATATTTACGGATGTCCAAATATTTACACTGCAAAGTCTCCTGCAGCCTCATGCACTCACACTTTCATAGCTGCACTAACAGAGAGAAAAATCAGGGCCCAAACCTCTCTCAACACCAAGTAGACAAAGTAAAGCATGAAGATCGCTGACTGGAGTGCTGCACAAAGAGTAAGTTTCAGTGAATTGTTAGAAAGACAGACTCTCTTCTGAGGGGGTAATTTTTACACATGTATCTTGAAAATAATCTGGCAGCTTAGCTCATCTAGTTTAAATGTCTTGTCTGTTAAAATGATGTAGGAGTGCACACGTCCAAACACTGCAGCTGTTTTAGTTCCAATAAGCGCACATGTTCAACTCTTAAAGAGAAATAAAGCCATAACCCTGATCAAAAATACTCTCATTAGAACATTCTTACTTATTTATGTATTTTTGCTCAAAGGGTTGTTTAAGATGTTACAGAAAATGTTCAGAATGTAGAAAATATGACCAAAAACCAGAGTCTGGCTAAGGACAGGCACCTGTCCATACTGCCAAAAGTACAAAAAGCTGGTTAAATCACCGTGATGTTTCTACACATTGAAAACCCATAAGGTAATGTCATTATATCAAGATGTGAGACAGCAGACCCAGCAGCCAGGCTAAAAGCTTCTTTCAATACAACCTGGGTTTCTATAACACCTCAGCAGAGCTGCAGACTGATCATCTCTTTGCATGAATGCTAACGTATCCCAAACATGCACTGAGTAAATTTAAATGAGCACACTTTTTAGAAAGTCAACATTTCTGTGATAAAACATACTGTTTACATTCCCCCCTCTCAAAAAAACTGATAAAAACTGATTTTTTGGGTTTTCATTAACATATGTGCCATAGTCATCCCAAATTTGAGTAATATTAGAAATATTTCACTACGGTTTGAATGTTTAGAATATATGAGTTTCACTTTTGGACATAAACCACTGAAATGACTCAAATTTCATGACGTTCTAATTTATTGAGATGTATCAGTGTTAATGTAAATATGTATTTTGATTTAAAAAAATGATTTAATGCAAACATGGTAACAAACCAATTTGCCCTTTGAAGACTCTCTGGGATAACTGCTTAAAATTTGAATATTGTATTTAATATATTTTGGCCATAAACACTTTACCCTAAGCTCTTAGAGGATGCCAAAGGCACTTTGACATCCTCTAAGAGAGGTACAAAAGGGAAAATATTGAGTCACTGAATATTAGAATACCTACTAAATTCAGGATGCAGAGATCAGAGTATATCTACTATTTTTCACCATTGGCAAGTTGAATGAATTGACCCACAAAGAATATATTCTTTTAATTTCATTATAAAACTATAAGAAATGTGATGACATTTTATTTGTAATTCCTTTTTCTTTTTTGACAGAGATAGGAGATCCACTCCAGATGGAGATTAGATGAATAAAGAAGCCAATTTTATAGCTTACTGAGAAGACAGTCAAATCTGTAGAAAACATTGAAACCTGTATGTACCTAAGTGTGCACTCAAGGAAGCTAGTGTCATCAATGGCCCAATCAAAACAACCAAATGTCAAAGTAAAATCAGATCTTTTACAGCTGTAACTTCTTGATTGGGTCTCTGCAGTATAATCAGTCTGACAAGACTGAAATTCACTGAATCAAAATGCAGAGAAATGACTTTTTCTCTGGCTGATCCAAATGAAGAAGCCAGATTTTATCAGCAGGACAGCTGAGAGAGGATACTAGAGGGAGAAATGTAAGAATGCATTCCAAGGTCTTATAATGTGGGACCTGTTAGGTGAAAACACTACAATAACATTGAGTGTCAGGAAGGCTCTGTTTGGGACAATCAGTTGTTAAAAAAAGACTGGCGTGAATCTATCATGTCTAATTATTGGTGCCACATGTAGGAATCCCAGAATAGATTTCTATTCCTGTTTATTGGTTTGCAGCCAATAAATCTGGCCGCAAACCAAATTGAAAGCCACAAAAGTTTTCTTTTTCTAAATCTTCCGTCTGATTCTCTCCTCTCAGCAAGACTTCACTTCCTGACAGGAAACCCCCTTTGACCCCACCTCCTCCAACACAACACACCCTGCTGCCCTTCATCTCTGGCTGCATAGTTGGCAATGAGAGGGAGTCTGCAGAATTAAGTGCCAGTTGGTGTTGCTGTGTTTTCTCTACATCCCGCAGGAGAGTTACCTTTTCAAAGAATAAACAGCATGATGTTATCCCCCATTCTACAGAGCGATGGTGGGGACACCGAGCCGCGTGGCACGGCAGTAAAGGGGCACTGGAGCAGAACGAAGGGCGAGGGCAAACAGGAGAGGGAGGGAGGGAAAAATAACACTTTGATTTGCACTGATCTTGAACCTTGCATGCCTGTTTAACTGCACAGCAGGGGGTGAGTCTGACTGTGAGGAAAATGATGGGGAAACTATTTGTGTCCCCTGGTTTCAATGCATTCCACGCCACATCTCTCACTTCTCTGAAGCTCCACAAGTGGTTGTTGCAACATGGTCTGAAAAAGATTAATCAAAGCTCCACTTACAGGGCAGAATAATGACTACAGACAGAATTCATACATGACTATCTATCTACCCAAAAAATCACAAATGAATACATAATTCTCAAAATAAACAAGCATAAAAGTTGTTAACGCTTTTTTACCAGAAGAAAGTTGTAGCCTAGGGCTGAGTACCTTCCACATTTGAACCGAAACAGTACTGATGCCCTGTACCAGTACTCAACTGTACCAATTTTTGGTACTTTTGTGTGTGTTTATGTGGTAATAAATGTTTATTTGTACAATAATAAAATCTCAAAGTACCTAAGTTTTGACACACTGATTTATCAATATATAAACTTCAACAAACATATCAAAATAACAACTATCCGTACCATAACATCACAGCTGTTTCACAAATTTCTTCAGCTTGAAAACCCTTAACTTAAATGAACTACAACCTAATGACCTTACAACAACAATGCAGTGTTTTTGTCTTGATAATGCACTATTAAAAACCCAGCTCTACCTTTCTCCATGCCCATGTCCGGCATGGAAAATTGCCTACCTTTCCACCCCCTCACAGTCACAAGGATAGGTTTAGGTATCAAAACATGGTACCATTTCATTTTAAATGAAACTGTACTCTGTGCTACTGACAGAATTTGGTCAGTACCAACAAAAGTATTTACTCCGGTACCCATTCCTACTGTAGCCAGACCCATACTCACAGGTGCTGCCAGTTAGATGCAAAACAGGCACCTGATTGTCAGCATCTGGGAGAGTTACCAGAAGCTCAAAACAAAAGTCAAAAGCAAGGACAAAATAAGCTGTTTGGCATTGTCAGAGAAGATTTGGCAAATTCACCAAGCACAGTTCAACATTCTCAGCTGCTCATTCTTTAAATGCAAATAAATATGCTCTCCACAGTAAAAAAGATTTATTGCCAAAAAGCACCACGACCCAAAAATTCATCAGATACATATTGCCTTGCTTTTTGTAAGCATCTGTTTCCTGTGTTTCGTATATTCCACTATTAACTGTGTACAGTATGATTATGCAGAACTCCTGACTTGCTCCCTGACTGCAGGGGTTTAAACTTCTATGTCTCTGCCTCTTCTTTGAAACCTGGAGGTCAGAGGGTCAAGGGTCAGGAGGAGCCAAGTGTTTAGGGAAGTCAATGCCTTTGTCTCCTGCTGACTGGGAGTGAAAGGTGCCCATCTGTTAAACAGGTTAACTCTGGTAAGATCAGCTGGAACATATGATAATTTGTTGTCATTGGATTAGCAGGTTAACATTGTTGTAACTGAATTACTATCAGAAGATTGAATGATTTAGTCCTTCAACAAAATTTAGTTTACTCTGTTTAGCAACCAAACTTATATCAGCCAATTACTAAAACAAAAAAACTACACATGTATTTAACAGCAAATGTAATTTATAGCCCAAATAACTCAAGTGACCTAATTTACTTGGAAAGCATTTAAGGAAGTTGTAGTTTTATTTTTTATATAAAATATCACGCATCCTATGGGGACCCTACATGCCTACCTGTTCCTAACCCCTTGATGAGCAGACAGCATGGCATTGCAAAGTGAGACAGGATAAATGATAGGTGTTACTTGTTGAAATACTGAAACCCAGGCAGATTATGTAATGCATAAAACATAAAAGTGTACCATGTATGTGCAGCTATTAGTTACAGTAACTCTGTTGATGTGCGGGGAAGAGCACTCTCTCCTATCGGGGTTTGACCATCATGAAAGCAAACCCCTCCACCCCACTCCTCTCTCTCTTCCTTCCACTCCAGGTACAGGAAGCATTTCTGATAAATGGCAGAAGGATGAATGGGCTGACAGAGGGGCCAGACAATAATGGCTGATCTACAGGACACAAATGCAGCTACTGAGAAGATTTATGAGCCACTGCGAATCGTAGACTGTACAGTAACCGATGAGATGATTTCTCAAAGCGCTGGACGGACTGCAGCAAGCGCAAAAGGAGAGCTCTCCCTCTCATCCCAGCGCATCATTTATTTATCAGATGTTTTGGGTGGAAGCCACTTCAAAGAGTGCACTGTGGTAACAAGACAAAGATAGGAGGAAACAAGTGTGAGGGTGAAACTGTTGAGGTGTAGAAGGGACAGAAAATGAGAGGTTTTAAAAATAAAAGACCCTTTGCAAATGTAAACCACAAAGAAAACACAAATATTTCCATGGGATATTCAGTCTAAGTATCAACGTTACAAAATTTAAGCTGCGACTTGAATTCTTTGATGCAGCACCAAAGTATCTCATATATATCTAGTAAAATCAGAGAGACAAACAAAATTTAAAAAGGTGTCTTTGGTGTCAAAGAATTAAACTATTCTGAGAGACAAAAAAACTGTCCATTTGAGACTGTCTCCATATACAAATAAATCCTATTAATACTGATAAAATTCTCTTTTCTATAGTCATATTTAACGTGTCGCAAGGTAAAAAAATAAGATTTAAAAAATTTATTTAAAAAACAGTGAGGTACAAGTGAGCTATGGCTGACTGGACTGAAAGCTGAGGGCATTGGAGCTTTTTCAAAGAAGCTGAGCTCCATCTCCTTAAAGTTAAACTTAAAGTTCAGCTGATAGTTAAATTCATTACGCACTAAGTCTTGTATTTAGCATTCTTAATCCTCCATTAATCGTACATAATTTATGGCTGCATAATTCTTTTACAATAAGTTGATTATCACAGTATTACTGTATTTAGACATTATCATTATCCTGGGCCAAGCAATCGCAATTTCGGAGCTTACACACAGCCCATCGAATCAAAAACATGCAGTAGTTGGCAACTCTCTAAAATATCATGAGCAGTACTCTGTAGAAGATACGGTAGATGCTTCTCCATCATCAGTATATGATGATCATTAATCCTCATTTTGTATATTCAGCACTCCTCCAGGATCAATATTAAAGTGGAGAACAAGGCAGAAAGACACCCCAAGAGTTAATGTCTGATCAAAATGGTCCTTTAATTGGGAGCAGTGTTGTAGTTGTCTGAAAACAGGGCACAATCAAACAGCGGTTTACAATTCCCTCCTCAATACCAAGCTGATGTGGTCGACAATGTAACTTTCATAGCATCCCTGATTAAAAACTGCTCTGTGGTCCCTCTCCTCCTGACCCTTCACCCTGGCTCCACTCCATCTTAAAGCTTGGGGAAATTAATTAAAATTTCACAAGAGATGGTATCACATAGCATCTCCGATTGAGAGAAGGGTTGGGGGGAGAAAAAAAAAAATCAATCAAAATCATCTCAATCTACTCCCTCAGCTGGTTGGCTTGAAGGCAGGAAGGAGCTACAAGATGGCCATTGGGGCACTTCCTGTGAGAGGAACGAGAGCTTCCTGTGCCAGAGGGCCCGACAAAGTTTGCTAAATAACATCATCAATCACGGCGCAAGCTCACTCTCACTGCCCTGCGAGGAGAACAAACACACAAATAATTATACATTGTAATTTAGCCCAGAGGAAAGTCTGTCCCTGTTTTCCCCTTTTTCTTCTATCCCCGGTGGAAAGCAGCCTTTCACCCCCACCTTCCTCCATGCTGTTCTTTCTCCCTTTACACAACAATAAAATTACATTTGCATTAGCTGTGAGAGAATTTGGTTGGATGATTTATTGAAGCAATCAACACTGTGCTAGCCAATCCCTGGTCCCCTCACTGGGAGAGAGAGAGTGTGTATGTGTGTGTTGAGGAGATTGGGTGGGTTAAAGAAAGGGAGAAATAGCTTGGGCTGGGGACCAAAGGGAGAAGCGAGGTATGAGCCATGCAGCGGAGCAATCACAGAGATTCTGCCTTTGATTAGATTAGCATTAAACAACACCCTGACAGATATGACAAATAGGTGCATTAGTGCCCATCACTCTTTCGCTCTGCTTTTCTATCTAGCTCTCATTGCTGCCATTCCTTCATCTCTGAACATTAAAAAGCTCACATTCCCTCCCTGTGTCCCACTAGCACAAATCTATGCATGGCCACTAACATCCAAACAGATGTGTGATCCGTCTGTATTACCTTTTTAAAGAGAAGAAGCCAGGTGAATAATGGGAACTAAACTCAATTGGGGTTAAAAAGGGAGGAGGAGGTGGAGGGAAAAAAACACGGGCGCTATTTCTTTGGCATATAAAGCTGATAAAAAAGCGAGGCGGAGTGGTGAAAGAGGCGTCATTAATCAGATGTGGTTTTGTATTATTGGAGATCTTTGTTTTTCATGGGGTGCTTTAAATGGTAAGGACAGACTAAAGGAGGATGAAGGGCGTTATCTTACATCCTCCTCACATGATGTGTGTGCATGTATTTGTGGTTTACATTACAAAACAAGTGCTTCCAGCCTGAAGAAGTATAAAAAAAGAGACACTCATTTCCGCATAATGTGAAGTACACTATCGCTGTATTTTCATCCACACGGTAACTTAATAGTCTTCAGCAGCTTTGTGTCTCGTAATGCTAATCAGCCTTCCTGGAGTGATCGATTGACACCCCAGATCATTGATCTGCCCACGCCTGCTTATGATGGCTGAATTAGTATTCATGAATCCAGCAGCAGCTAAATAAACTTGGCAACAAAACACCCACCAGACAACAAAGACAAGAGGGATAATCAATGCAAAGCACCATCAAATCTACATTATCCCTCCTCATCAGTTTGGCCAGGCCACAAGGGCCAGCTCGCAGGTCAAAGGTGACACAGCCAGGTCGGCCACTCTTGACCCCCAAACCAATATTTGCTCCTGGAGATGCCTTCTCTCCAGTTTCTCTGCTTTCACCAAGGGTTGTTGGGCTGATTGTGTAAAAGGCAGGCTAGGTAGTGTGGAGAGTAGATAAGGCTCTGCAGACGGCTCACTGTCCACTCTGGGCCGTGGATTTACTGTACTCAAGGTGAGCCTGATAAATCAGAGCAGGAGGACAGGGGCTAAGGAGAAGATATAGATGCCAGACTTGCCTGTGAACACAGAAGCATGACGAGCTCCACTACTGAGCTGCTGGACTTCATACACACCAGGCCTGGAGGAATAAGAAATACAAAGAGTCAGTTAAAAAGGTTCATTTTTTTGGTACTTGTAGAAACACACATGAGCTACACACGCACACACAAACAGACAGATTACCTAACCTTGGGCCATCTGCAAGGCACAGATAGTATTGATGGCCCTAATGAGCCGACATGATGTTACTGTAAACTAATACATATTTGGGCCTTGTATTACAGGCCCGACTTAGCCAGCATATGTCCCATTGATCCCTAATGGTGAGCCCTGGGCTTTCAGTGGGCAGGGGGCCACCAGAGTGTCCAGAGTCTGCTGCACAGACGGGAAGAGTCCAGGCTACCCTTTGGTCTTTTTCTGTCGCTCTTTATATGACACATTCATGAAGGGACACACACACATATGCACACACCTCCCCCTGCCTTCTCTTTGGGCCCCTATGCAGCTATCAATCAACTTTCCATTTTGTTTGGTGGCAGCAGACATCCCAAACACTGCTATTAGTGGCCTGGCCTCTGACCTGGACCCCAAGAAACCTTCAGCACGACTCGTAGCTCTTGGCTCAAAGCACACTCATCACAGCATTTGATTAACAGCATGAATATGTTATTGCATTTTAATGAGGAGAACAATAAAGAAATAATCCACCCTTGCGGTCTGCAAGGATCCAGTGAGTAATTGTGTGACCTTTAAAAAAAACAGTGATGCTTCACTTACTGGTGCCCTCAATGAGGAGCTCTTGTCCATGGCTGCCCAGCAGGGTGCGAGAGAGGAAGGGGGCAAAGTCCACAAAGATCTCTCTGAGTAGAGGTGCTGCCTTCTCAAGAGCATGCTCCAGACGCTCTGAGATACTGAGAGGGATGACACAATATATTCAAAGGTTAGGAAACAAACTGGAAAAATATCTCTCAAACTTAGTAACACAACACCAGTGCACTGATGTCTTGATATAATGTTGGGAGAGAAAAAGCAACCATAGAAATGAACCTGGTTGTGTATATTTATGCAACCAAAAAGCTGACTCTGTGTGTTTCATGGTGTGCAAGTGAGAAAGAGGAAGAAAGAGAGAGGGAGAAAAGAAGATGAATCACCTCATATTGGGGGCTGTGTTCTGGGTCACAGGGGAGAGAGGGGGGACAGATGGCAGGCTAGCACTGGCTGGAACCTGGCCGCCTGCTGCAGGGAGAAACCAAAGAACTCTGTTATTAGTCTGGATGTTGGACAAGAATAAGACGACACACACACACACACACACACACACACACACACACACACACACACACACACAGAGCAATACATTACACAGGCAGGGTAGCACCATAAACCTGTGTGGAAACATGCCTCTTGTGAAAAAACATAAAGGTCCACATTCAAATGTATAGGATCAAGGGGATTTATGTTCAAGTAGGGGTGTAATTTAATGGTTAGATAGTGGTATGATGTACTCTCAGCACAGTATGTCTTCCTTATCAATTTACAACTCACTGGTTTTCATGATGGCGAACCTTTAAAAAAAGCTGATAATGTTTCAGCTGCCTTCATTCTGAAAATAATACCACCATTTTGTGTGATTTCCAAAACTGAGCCATAAATCAAATACTTTCATAGTATTAAATATTTAGTTTGAGTGAGCCAATGAATAAATATTTTCAGGAATGCACCTGTGTGAATATTAAGTGTTTAAAAATGCCAACTATTTCTTCAAATGTTTTCACTCATTAAGTCATTACATTCCAATTTGCTCCTCCGGGCTGTTTTTGTGACTGTTTCATTATACAACTAAAAGGTACTTTACGACTTCATTCGGGAGATGAGGTACAAAGCCGGTGTTTGATTGATCTGGCAGTAAATTCACTTCCCTGTGGCTCATAAATAAGCTAATGCCCAGCTGAATATGGAGGAGGGGGATTCCTCTGGAGTTTCAGTGGGCTTGTTTTTCCAGCCGGGACAGTCTCGGAGCAGGGATAACTCTTTGGGAATGACAGACAGTGCAATGAAGGGTGGAATGTGTGTGCATAATGCCTGTGTGTGTATGCGTGTGTAAGGTGTTAAGCAGCACCATGTGGGCCCAGTGAGAGTCCCACTCTCAAACTGGAGTAGCTCCTTCAAACAAAGAGGAGTAAATGAACGTCTCCATTAGTCCTCCCACTGCCCCACTAAAACACACACTTGCTCCTAAAGCGTATTTACTCAACGCTGCTAACTGACACAGCGCTGTATGCAAATGTATTTAATAGCTATTATTAACACACAGGCATTCACACACACACTCTGAGTCGTGGTTTAACAGTCAATGCATGATCTCCTAAAATGCACAGACAACATTCTCCAGGCTCATAAACTCAATCACATTCACACATGCAGAAAGGTGACAAGAAATCTCTCCAATCATAATTCACTGTCACTGTTGAACAAGTCTGTGTGTTAAAGAAAAGGAATGACTTTGTTATTTTGTCTTAAATGACAATACTTGAGATTTCTGAACAAGAAAACAAAACACTTTTCATTTTACATCTAGATTTAGATTTTTACCTATGTGTCTCTAATTTGAACTTCCTCCCTGTATTTTTTCTTTGACACAAAGCTGCAGCTAGTGATGCTTTAGTAATTACAGCTGAATGTGCATTTTCCTTTTTATGCTGCCTCTCAATCCTTTGATAACTGGATTACATTGCACAAGCACAGCAATATCATTGTGTCAAACACACAAAGAAGCAAAAATCTCTCAGTTAATGTTGAGTTTTTCTAAGCAGGCTTACTTGGGCTATGACTAACATGCTCTCACACTAACAATGCTCTTGTGTTCGTGTGCGTTTGTGTGCACTCACTTGCAGACTCTGCAGAGGTGCTCTGGGAGGCATCGCCAGAAGACACCACAGCTACGCTGTCAATGGGTGTCCCGCCAGACACAGATGCAGCAGTGGCTGCTGGGATAGGGGTGGAAGTGCTTGGAGATGGTGTTGCACCTGCTTTCTTGGGTACGACGATGACACTCCTGGGGAGATAAATGATTCATTTAGGCCTCAACAGTACTGAGCTTTAATAAAAATGCTGAAAAGCAAATCATGGCAAGGCTTATAATACTCTGAAGCATACAGGATAAATTAAGAAGTACAAATACTTTTATTCAGGGGACAGATAACTTACAGTGTAAGTCCACTTAACTGGCTGAAAATACCAAGGAATAGCCAAATTAACTTGCCACAAAGCAGGTAGCTACCTGGTTCAGATACTTTTTAGTATAATGCTGGTCTTTTTTTTTTTTTTTTTTCCAAAGTATATTGAAACAAAATATCTTTTGAGGGCATGAAAGCATGTACTTTATAGCAAAAGTACAATAATCATTTTGGTATGGAAGAAAGAATACTTTTTCTTGGTACTCACTATTAGGAAAATTTTGCATGTCAGGTAAGCCAACCAAAGTTTGACCATATACTTAGGACAATACTTTTTAATGCTTTTTAATACTTCCTCCTACCTGTGCCAAATGGATCGTTTATGGGAAGTGAAATAGTTTCAAAAGATATTTCACCTTCATCAAAATATCTTTCAATCAAAACTTGACATACTGGTTCTGGTGAATCAGCATGTGAATCAGTAAATGTATCAGTATATGATTTTATATTACTGCATGCACACTACATCTTGTGTGTTTAGCTGCTTGTCCTTTTGGCCATATCTTATCATAACTGTTTACTATCTAAATAATTCCCAAGGACAAAATGCCTTTTTTCCCAGTTTTTACCAGGGCTTCTTGGAAAAAAAAGAGGCTAGCTTAAGACCACCTTCTTCTAAATTGATCAAAAGTTAAGTTGAACCACCATTTCCAACATAGCATCCACCATTCTTTTGCTCCCAACAATGTCCAAGAGACCGATAGGTGATGTCGCAGACAGCTCACCACTTTTAAAGAGGGATGGTTTAAGACAGCGTCAGGTTTTCTAGGGCTAAGTTTTACACACATTTTCTTCAGCTGGAATGAACAATCCCTAACCAATGACTGCTATCTTAAATTCTAAACACAGCTATCTGTGCGATGATAACACTGCCTTCACTCAGACAGTCTGTTAAGAGGAAGTGTTTCTCGTACTGATGCAATTCAAGTGAGTTTAGTTCAATTCCCATCCAGTGAACAGCAGATGGGAGGAGAGCAGCATGCAGATAAGCTGTCAGTTCAGACCAGGGCTCTGACAGACAGCTGGCCATATCAAAGAAAGCCTGGCCCCGCTTATCAGTGCTGACACAAGGGGGAGAGGGGTGTAATCACTGGCTACTGCTTCCTCTCAGAAACACAAACCTCTGCAGGATTACTAAGATATGCAAACACATATGAAATAAAAGAGATCTGAGAAAACAGGAGGATCCAGACAACTACGTGAATGTTGACTCTTGCTTGGTCCTGGTTCTTTTCCGAACGTACACTAGAGAATGGCTGGACCTGGCTTCCTGTGGTTTGGACAGATACCTGGCTGCAAAATCAAAGGCTGCTCTCGGCTGATTTAAGGCAGCTGATTAGATCTATTAAAAGTTACCGTGAATGTTAAATTCTGACAATTGACCTTTGCCTACAGATCCAAGGGTCTCGACTGGTGTGTTTAAAATACAAACACAAGCTGAGAAGGTCCAGAGTGGTGCATAAAAACTGACGTAGTGATAGAACAGAGAGAGACGGGTATTGATAGTCTAGAAGATTTGAGATATAAGTGTCTGGAGACTTTTGTTTTGATAGTGCAGCTCTGCAGGGTGGTATCAGGGAAGGAGGGCAGTGCTGACGTGAAGCACCCCAAGTGTGAACAGCAGGGGAGAGAGACAGGATGGCAGATTCCTTCTGTGTGCATGAAGAAACTGTGTGTATAAATATTTGAATATATGCATATTAGTGTACAAATGAATGCATGAGTGTGTACAAGTGTGCCAGCGAGCATGTCCATGTATGTGTTTGGCCTTCCATCTGCTCTTCAGCAAAGGCCCAGTGAATTATTCAGCAGGTCATTAGCCACACTTATCATGAGTGGGCCGCCCCAGTCGATTAATCAGTCGTCAGCGGCCCCACTCAACCCACAAACAGGAGCCCAGGGCTGAGCGTGTGTTTGTCTGTGTGTGCATGCTGAATTATTTAAAAGCTTTAACCTACAATAGATAGTGCAGTAAACACTGCGATTCCAGTAATCTCTGCTATTTCAGGTAAAACAAGTGTGGGAATGAGTGAGAGAGTATCAGAGGTGTGGGTGTGTAAAAAAAATATTCTCATGAGGGTTAACCTCTGACCGCTCACGAAAGAGAGGGAAGAGTACAACCCAGCTTTGATCTCATTTCACTCTTATTCAATACAACTCTGTGCATGTCTCAAATGTTCACTGAACGTATTCATTGACACAATCAACTTTAACGGTCCACCACATCAGAAGCTACTCCAGCTTTGATTGGACAATGATGGCTGCTGTGGGAGGGGCATGACCTCGATGACATGATAAACCAGTGAAGCAACAGGGAGAAAAGTGCTTAAAAGTATGAGAAAAACAGCAGTCTCTGTGTTTTTATTTGATTCTTTGAGGCTTGTTTCGCATGCAGGTTAAGTTTGAACCAGACACTTATTTTTTGGTTGTTATCAATGCAGAACAGGGTTACTTGTTACTGTCAATATTATACTGTGCTGATTGACGATTTGTAACTCTTCATGTCTCTTTTGATAAGGTTCCTTGGATGATGACTTGAAATACGTTTAAAGTGAGTTCTGTGCATGTATTTCTTGTTAAATCAATAAAACTGCGATAGGATTTGATGTGTTTTAGAAAAAGAATGGGGTACTATTTTCAAGGTAGTACACCCACTTCTTTCTGCTCCCCTTATTCGCCCCTCTCCTGGAGATTGTTTGTGGTTGGAAACAGACACTACAGCAAGACTACACCCAGAACATTTTGAACATCTTACCAACGTGCATTTTGAAGTATCATGATGCAGGTGAAATCACATGACAGATGACATTTCCAGTAAATAAAATAAACTAAAACAATATGAAAAATCCTAATTGGCAGTCACTGGGCCGAGTGACACTGAAGTGACAAAGATGAGCCGATGGACTTGCCTGGCATAATCTTTGACTGTCACCAAACTGCAAAATCTGAAATCCAAGCATGTGTTTGTGACTTATTTTTAGTAAATATTCTTGTTACACTTAATATGAGCCACATTCAACTGACAAGTCCAGAAGCATGTCTTATTTCAAGATGTTCAAAGACAAAAATGATGCTTGAATTGCTTGTAACAAGTTAAAAAAAAATCTGCCAATGGGGTCAGAAAACTTTGCTTGTAAAGTTTTATGAAATTACAATAATGACTTGACAGCACAAAAAAATCTTACCCCATTAGCAGATTTTTTTTGACTTGTCACAATCAATTCAGATGTCTTTTTTTTAAATAACTTAAGACATTTTTTATGAACTGGTCAGGTAAGTTTGGCTCATATCAAGTAAAGAAGATATTTTTTACTGAAACAAAGTCACTAACACTTGCTGGGATTACAGTTTTTATAGCCATCGACTCATGGGTTATGTCCTCTGCTTGACTGAAAAAGTGATCCAAATAACTCAAAAAATGGCAAATTTTTATTGCAATACGACAGCTCAAGTATCGAGGCAGCTGATGAGGTTATGGATTTGCTTAAGAATCATTTTCAGGAACATCACTTGATATGAACTTGGTTTATATGTATATATCCTCTTTTGCATTCAAAGGGCAGAAAACCTCATTCATAAAAAAAACTTTTTTTCTAAGCACCAATTAAAAAGTGAAAGGGGAGGAAAGGGCCTTCCTTTTTCCAGTTTTGTTTGTCTCTGACATGCTTCGCCTCTTCCTAAGCAGCCCATTAGCAACACTTTAACATCAACACACCTCTTCTGTACATCAAACCCTCACATGCATGCAGAGACCACTAGGAGGAATGCAAACAACTGCACCATGTATATCCCAACGTCTAACACACACACAGTCTGCAGAACCATGCAGCCTAAATCACCGGCTTGTACAATGACACTGTTTAGTTCTGGTTAGTGTCAGCAAATATTTGCAGACTGGCTGTCATAACAGGGGCATTGCTGAGAAATGGATGGGAGAAATCCAGCAGGTCTCTGCTGACACATAAATCAGAGGGGATACTTCACCCGTTGACCAGCCCCCCAGTCTGGGAGATCCCGACTTCTTTTATACACTGGACTCGTAAATTTAGCCCTCTGGGTATTAGAAAAGTTGCAGTGTTTTGGCAGGAGATGTCAAGATAGAATGTCAGCCCTGGTGTGTACTGGTGTCACTGGGAGATTTACTGGTTAGTGGGAGATGCTGGGCGGTGATAGAAGTCACAACAAGATGATAAGTATTTCTGCATGTATGGTGGGTGGAATTGTAGAAGGTAAGGATTAGAGACAGAGCGCTGATATGAAGTGGTAAACAGAGTCAGTGAGTGATATGATTGAAGAGCTGATTTGAACAAGAAGCACAACAAGAAATTCCCTTGCTTAGGCAGAGGGGTCTGAAAAAGTTCATGGGTGGGTTCATTAACCCTGAAAATGTCAGGTGAAGGATTCCTCAATGGCAATCAAATTGAAATCAACCTCTGATGACCGATTCCCAAAGTCACTGATCAGGATCGGATAAGGTTTTCCGATTGAATCAACACAAAGTCACTCTAGATGTGAGATCAAACCTATCAAAGTAACAAGAATGATCTATGCATGCAATGTCAGACACCCCAATGAAGTCTTCAAGCTTGGTTGCCTGTTCTATTCTTGCTATTCATGTAAATAAGAACCAAATACTTACTCATCTACAGCTGAAAATGTTTCCTCAAGAGATATGTTTGTTATGAACTACAGTGCTCACTTGGTTAAGTAAAATGATTTAACTGTGTTTTAGAATTGACTTTTTGTTTTGAAGACTCACATCCTCAGTTTGAGCCCTACAAGCTGGGGTTAAGAGAAAAAAGATGGGTTGTTTTTGTTTTCTTTTTAATGGAATATGTTAGCTATAATAAAAATGAAATCTTCCATTGTGATGCTTAATTTTGACCAAAGATTAAGGTTGTCAGCTAGAATTTCAACCAACATTTCTTTCAGCATTTAGTTTTACGAGTAGAATAAAAAAAAAATCATAAAAAAATCAATCAACAACAGTCTTACAAGGTTTTTATGTTAGAAAGCCCTCATTTTAAGCTCCTCTTAAACAGAAACTGAGATGAAGTTTTGCCATCTGTGCCTGGTCTATATACTCTGCATGAAGAGGCTCCCATAGGCAGCGAGCTGTTAGTCTATGCTCTCCAGCTCTCATGACGTCCTCTCTTCCTACTGAGTGTGCTCAGCGGACAGGAGCCAGTCTAATCCCCCTGATATGAGGAGCGCCCTGAGACCTGACAAAGCATTCCTCAGATAAAGACATGCGATCACAGAGATGCCGTGGAATTCCCACAGTTGGGGGCAGGCAGACTGACTAAGTGTGTTTGTGAGAGACAGAAAAAGAGAGAAATATTTTTTTCAGTACATGAGAACTTTGACTTGACATCACCCCATAGAGATTTCTTTTTTTCCCCCTTCTCCCATCATTCTCTCTCTCTCTTTCTCTCTCCTTGAGTCTCTCTCATCCCCTGCCCCCCTCTGCCGTTTGTGAGCGCCTGTCTCAGTGTCGACGCTCCAAATGCAAACCAGACCAGTGAGCATCCTCTCTCACCTGGGCCCGTCTGTGGCTCCAGTACCCTGCTTTGCTTTTGAAGCCTTGCTCCTGACTGCTCACCCCCTACACCTCCAGGGTTAATGCAAATTCTTCAGCTTTTATGTCAAAATAGGAGGACTCCACTTTGAGTGTTAGACAGTGAAAGACAAGCAGCGAGAACGATGAAAATGAAAGTAGTTAAATATCAGTGACACAGTGAGAAAAAACAGCTTCCTGCCAGCTACGCCTCTCAGTTTCTTCATCCTAGACAGGGCTCCTGTTTTCCTCAAGACAGGTTTCTTTGTAAGGCAGTTTGCTTGGCATGAGGGTATACATTGACAGCAAAAAGAAAGAACAGTGAGAGTAAGGGGGAAAGAGTCAGGGGCAAAGATTCCCCAGTTCAAAAGGGTTTCTGTTACAGAAGGTTTCTCAAGATCCACCGAAGGCCTCCACTGAGAATACCGAGCTGAAATGTCTTCAAAGCCTGACTTTCAAAGGTACCCTGCAGCTATGTTGGAATAAAACGTATGAAACTGTAAAACTATGAAGCTTGAGAATCACAGGCGTATAAACACCATATGGGCTCTTGAGAAAGTGATGGAGCTGTCTGGTCTGTGCTCCACTGAGGAGAAGTAAAAGTCAGGATTTTTTTCCCACCATTCTTTCCTTTGGAGGAAAAATGTGATCGTATAGAATAGTAAAACACTGCTTATACATCAAACCTGAGTCCTCACCTATCAAACGATGAGCGGAACTGTGGTGAATCTCTGGCTGCATCGCCCACAACTCCAAGAAAGGCCGGTGGCAGCAAACCTGGGTCTACCATGACATCATCACCTGGGGTGCTCACGAGGCTGCGCAAGATGTCCTTCACATTCTTGCCCTTATCAGCAGGCAGAGCAGGTCGGACTTCAGAGGACAGTGTGGACAAGGCCTCTGAGATGGCATCTGGACCGTGAGTCACGCCAGAGGATGATAGGTCTGCATCGCTGGCTGCAGTTGAGGTGTGGTCATCACCGATGCCAGAGTCGTACCGACGCAGAGAGACGCCATTCTCCACTTCAAGTCCTCCAGAAATGGCGCCACTGTCTGTAAAGACAAAAGTAAAATAAGAAATGTAAGAAATTAAAAAATGTGAATATGAGATGAATTAAAACCTTTTGCTTGCTGGAATATCTTGAGACAAAGATGCTGTTTATTTCATCAGCCTTTCTTAAATCGAGAAAAATGCAAACAAAGTTGAGTTATGATGACAAAGAGTTGTATAGACACCAGACAGGGCTTAATTCTAAGAGGTTAAAGCAGGCAAAGATTAGCAAGTTGATTTCAGTTATCTTCCCATAAAGATAAATATTTGTACTATTGAGGATTGTTTCATCTATATTTCCTCTGTAGAGTCAACTGTTATCATAATGCATCTATCCATAACTCAAAACATATCTTCTGTGATTTCCTTTGGTTGTTTGATTTGGATGTCTAGATATGTCTGGTTGGAAGATTTTTCTTCCCCAACTTTCCTGATATTCTACATCCTGATGAGGTGCTGTGTACCTGTGCTCCTTGCAGACTGCGATCTCTGAGGGTGTTTCTTGTCATTGTGGGGCTCCAATATGTCCCGGTACTTTGACACCATGAGAACTGAGATGAAGTACACAACGGCAAGAGCCAGAAACTGGGCCTGCTTACTGTCCTCCTGAAACAAACAACAGACACTAAACGATCTCTGTGCCACGTCCTCAGCCAGCAGCAGCGAACATTTCAAGGGTTGTGTTATGATTTTTTGTTTGTTTTATGAAATTGTTTTCTTTAAAACTCACAATATCTCTGAAGACAACAGCTCTGAGGCGGTTGATGTCCATGTCCTGAAGGAGCCGGTCCAGGTCTCTGACTGGAGACATTCCACCTGTCACTGCATCCACAGGACTCTACAGAAATGTACAACAGTCAAACTTCCATCTGAAGTGTATGTGACACACGTGCTTTACACCAAGGACATAGATTAATCCATGTACACTGTGAAGACTAGGATAAGATTACACAGCTTAGGGAAGCTAAACCTCCTGGGATTCTGTCCTTAACATAATGGCTCTTCTATGGAGCCACTGCATTATAAATGAGCTTTAACACTCGGTTCAGGGAAGAACAACATGACTTTACTGGAAAACACTGTATCAAATCAAAGGGCCAATGACAAAAGGCCTTGTCTGGAGTCACAAATAGCAACCAGTGTGGTAATACAATAAGATATGAGCTAATGCAATAACACTTGGTTGCTGTTTGTGAGCAAGACAAAGGGCAAAGCTTCTTCTGGTTTACTACCAAGTATTGGACAAAGGCAAAGGACGATGCAACTCCAACGCATCGAAAGATTAGAGAATATGTATTTTTGTAAAAACATAACAGAAGGAGAAGTGTATGATGCTAAAATGAGATGATTTGTATAACTTGCCTGAGCAGAAGCCGACTTGGCAGTTCCGAGTGCAGTGTTGGGTATGGCTGTATAGCTGCGTGCTGAACTCTCTGTGCCATACTTAAACTGGGCTTGCTGACACTCCAGACAG
This sequence comes from Thalassoma bifasciatum, assembly GCA_008086565.1. Taxonomy (NCBI): domain Eukaryota; kingdom Metazoa; phylum Chordata; class Actinopteri; order Labriformes; family Labridae; genus Thalassoma; species Thalassoma bifasciatum. The sequence goes on from RPOG01000005.1 coordinate 2,033,595, forward strand.
TTCCGCACAGCCATAGCACACACTAGGGAGAGATGGAGAAGGATATTGTAACCTCATGTAAATAAAGTCATATTACATACAAATATCTAGCAGGCTTTATATTGAAAAAGCACCCCAAATTAAAATAAAGAACATTTCATAGAAAAATACCTCCTGATTTCAGAAAACCACATCAGGAGTAGCTGAGAGAGAGAGAAACAAAGGAGAAAAAGTGGGGCCAAGACAAGGTCAGTGAACTGGCCAACTCTGACAGCACCGTTCACTCTTCCCTGCTCCACCTTTTCTCCCAAGGTCACGTAGCATGGGTGCGCTCCTGAATCACACCCACTGTGTAGCTCCCATAACAAATGACACTGCCCGGTGCACATGCTGAGTAGGCAGTAAGACGTGTCCTTTTTGTCGCAAAGTAAATATATATCTGATGTCCGGCAACTTTGGGTAGGCTCAAAAGTGGCACTCTCACTATTAGTGAATCCAATGTGCAGCTCCTTGGTGGGACCCTGTGCATCCCTGACAACTGACAAATGTTAACCCTGAGCCATTTAGATTACGAAGGGGGGAATTATTCTGTCTGGAAATGGGCTCGCTTTTTCCATTAGGACTACTCTCTCATAAAACCATTTATAAAACCAAAGGGGGGGTGGGGGGTGGAGATGCTAAAACCTTGTTACAGTCGTCCAAAATCAGATTAGGTGCCAGTAATGGGGAGCGCATACCTCATCAAATATTCATTTCATAACGGCTGCTTGCTAAAGCTGGACTTGTTGTACAGGGCCATTACTTTTCTGTAAAAACTCCAACATCAGTGGTTGGATGATATCTGGAAGGAAAAGTGCTTTTTGTGTTACATGTAAGCATTCTAAATGCTTTTTTGTCATTAACATACCCTGCAACAAATTTTTAAAAGCAAAACCTGATGCCTCGATATGCACCAGATATGGAGTGAAGCATATGGGCATTATTCAGATCAGTGTCGAAGTATTTCAGCACTTCTATGCTGAGTGAGTGTGTGTGTTTCTTGATCCGTGTTTGCAGAAAAGGTGCACCATATAAAATGAATAATTTAAGAGTTTCTATATCTTTTATTCAGCTGGAGCATGGCTTGGCTTTTGATGCTGTCAGAGGAAACAGTAATAGCCTGCAACAGAAGGCGGAAAAAAGGCCTCGGGCAACAGCGCACTTCAGTACAGCCAAGGCCATTACATAGGGCTCACTATATCATGATAGCAGCCATTTTAGAGTGTTGCCATGCAGTGGGGTTATAATAACAAGATAAGAGAGTGCTGATACGTGCAGAGTGAAGGAGGCAAGAGGATGAGGGCTGCAGCTGCAGAAGGAGAGGAGGAAGGCAGAAAAGAAGGAGGGATACAAGAGGGAGGGTCAAAAAGGCTACAGGGAGCCATGACTGAGGCTAACATGAGAGGCTTCTGTCTGCTGATATGAGCCAGATCAATGAGCAGGAGAGGACAGAGGACTTGGTAAATGGAGGAGTTGCAGATGAAAATCCAAAGGGGAGACACAGATGTGAAGTAATGCAGGGTTTAAGACAGAGTGTATAACAAAAAGATAAGGTACAGAGCAGATTAAATTAAAAATGCATGACCTGTGTTGAGAATACAGAGAAGAATCAAATCAAACATTGAAGAAAGACACAAATCACAAACAGAAGGTTTTATACCGAGGCGAAGGCATTGCCGAAGGATGCCTCCTGAAGACATATTTTTCTCCGCTTCAATCTCGGTGAAGTTGAGCGAGCTGGCAAAGATGAGAACATCTACAAGGTTGATGAGGCGCTGCAAGAAAGTGACTGAAGCCTCAACTGCCAGGCCTTGGGATGGTTCAATATTCTCCAATTCATGCTGTTAAGAGAAAAGAATTAAGTTGAAACAGCTCATTTAAGTCACAAAAAAAAATTAGAATCAAAAAAGGAGATCCATAAATAAGCTTTAGAAAGTTTGTTGTGATTATCTGGCTGTCTATTTTTTTCCATTGCAAAGAATAAATCAAGGAAACTTATTTGTTAGAAAAAACAAAAACAAAATTAAAAGAAAACAGGAACAACATTAAAAAACACTCTATATAACTAAACACAAAATACCAGATAGACACTATTTCATCCCAAAAGACTACGGACTATATTAAGTTTATAATAAAGAATGTATAACATGAGGTAAAACTAAGACAGTCTGTGTTGGATGTGGAAAGTTGAATGCTGTCCTGAATATCACATGTATGCTAGGTAAATGTTTTAGAACTTATAGAAGAACTGTTCCAGAGTGATCATCCAGAAAAGCAAACTCCTGTCTCCTCGAGGATAAACTGCTGTGCCACAGCTGGTAAATGTTTATTTCGGATTTTGACAGCTTGCCTGATAACTTGCATAGTTCATTCGTTGATGACGGAATATTCAATAGTTGTATATGAAAAATGCTTGGTAAACTAAACCGAAAAAATGACAAGACTTAGAAACAACAGGACAGTTTTAGCCAGCGGGTGTCAAACGTAAGCAAACTGACTTTCTTGGGATGACAATGAACTATTGAGCACATTTTTAACCGTAATTTCTGTGCATATTGTTACCAACTTTAATTTTATTTATATAAGTGTGTGTTGTTTCCTGCATTTGTTCTTGTATTTTCCATTTGTTTCTATGTAATAGACTACCAGTAATTTCATGACTAGTGTGTGAAAATATAAAAATTTGTCTTGACTCTTAAAAGCATCATCAAAACTGTGCCATTTAGCAGTCAGTGTGAATGTATGAAAGCTTTTCCTCAGTAGATCATTATCCGGTCTATTTGTCAAGTGAGAATGGAGAAGCTAAAACATTGAACAATGGAAGCATCTCATATTTTAATGTATTTCATTAAATATACTTCAAGTCAGTACATATATAACCAATCCTGGTAGCTCAGCATTTAAAACATGAATTTGTTGCTTTCAGATCTAAATTTGGTTACAGACCAACTGAATGCAATTACCATGAAATTGAACATCAACCTGCTCCTTAGACGGGCCAGTAAAGTCATTGACAGAGAGAAAGAATTACACAAGAGGATCTCGATCACAGAGAGCAGACAACACAAAAACAAACTAACAATGTTAAGAAGCAGCTAACTGTAGGCTAATGAGATTGTGAAAGGTCAATATAGATGGATAACTTCCTGGGATTAGAGCCATCAACTATATGTATACACAGTCACGGTTAAGTGCACAGTCACCACACACACACATACACACATACACACACACACAGAGAAGGAGAAGGAGGAGACTCACTGAGGAGGATGTGGCTGCAGAGAGCAGAGGTAAAATGCCTCCACAAGCCATGATGAGGTTGTCTACCACCTGAGAGATGAGGTGAATGCTGTTGTGGACGAACACGACATTCTCGCTGCTATTCACAAAGTCAAGGATTGTCTTTGTGGAGTGACTGAAAAGAAGAGAAAAAGTAGACATAGTTAAATAAAAAAACAGACCAATGGAAGAAGATTAGAACTTTTAAGAAAAAGAAAATCAGCATTTCTGAAAATTTAAACAGAGTTTATACTGTTGTTAGGCACCTTTTGTGCAGACAAAGTAGGAGTATTAAAAAACCATCACCTCAATAAACAGAGATTTAAGAGATTTAACACACAACGCCTTTTTCCCCAATAATCAATTAACAAAATGATTCCAAGCTAAAGCATTCCTTGTGTCAGAGTCAGCAGTTAATGAACCCACCTCCTCCACATCTGGACATCAGTCTCGATGGAGAAGAGCAGGTCAGTGAGGAGGCGTTGGTGCATATGGGACCAGCGAAACTCTGGGATGCGGAACATGGTGGATCGAGGGGCTGAAGTGCTGCCGTCTCTTGGTTGGCCTGAAGTCCCTGCTGCTGCTGTTGACTGGCCCTGGCTCGTGTCCTACAGCGAAATAAAAGAGAACTGAAGCTGAAAACTGATCATAAACATGATCATTTAGTCGAAGATTAAAAATGGAGAACACAGTACAAAAAAACATACTGTTGTCAGGGTCTCCTTCAGCTCGAGTCTCTCTGTGTCTGAGGCCACGTTGGCTACGTCAAGTCTGGCAATTTTGACCTCTTTGGTCTTACTGATAGAGTCGGCACTCTTCTGGGTGACAGAGTCGGAAGCAGCAGTGCTGCTTTCAGGAGGACTGGACTGGGATTCTCCTTCTGTGGTGCCTGGAGTTTCTGGAGGCTGACCAGCCGAGGTGGAGTCTGTTGCTGCTGCAGCCTCCTGTGCTGCCTGTGTATCTGAAGGTTGCTGGTCTTCTAGTTCAGCTTTGGAAGATTCTTCATCTTGAGTTTTGTCACCTGCTGGTTCTGTTGCACTTAGTTCAGATGTTTCAGCTTGTGGGGACACCTGCTTCTGTTCAGTTTTACTTTCTGCTGTTTCTTCTTGCACACCAGCCACCTGCATCTCATCTATTTCTTCTTCTTTGTTGTTTATTTCTTGTCCCTCCGAATACTCTTTCTTGCCTTCTTCCAGACTGCCTTGATCTTCCTCCTTTTTCCCACCCTCTTCATCCTCCCCAGTAGCAGCAGAGGTAAAGGGGGGCTCCTCTTGGTTATCATCAGCATCACTAGCTTGGATCTGGTTACTAACAGATGACACTTCAATGTGGTCCCCTTGAAGAATAGAGACTTCAACCTGGACACTGTTCTCTGTGCAGGCTGCAGTCTCAGGAGACGTTTGCTGAGTTTTTTCTTCTTGTTCTGAATTCACTGCTACCTCTGTATCTGTTTCATTCAAAGAGTCTTCTGTCATGGAGTTTGAAGATTCACCTTTGTAGGGGTCACTCTCAGATTTTTCATCCTCTGTTACAGATGTCTGTTCATCACCTGCTGCTGATGTCAGAACAGGGTCTTCAACCACTTCTATAGTTTTCCTGTCATCTTTGTCAGCCTGGTCACTGGATGATGTTTGTAGTTCTTCTGTGTCCTCGTCTGTTGACGCTTTGGTCACTGGTTCCTGTTGGCCGACTGCTTCGTTCTGTTCCTCTTCATTGTTTTTCTGCGGCACAATGGCTTCAGTCTCCTCTTCATTTTTAGGAGACTCCTGAACAGACTCCCGTTCTTCTTCTTCTTTGGCCCTCGTGAGGATGTTGGACACAGTAATAGATGCGTGGCCCTGTACACCTGTAGTTTCCAATGGGTTGGAAGTGGTGGCAGCACCAGATGCTGAGTCAATGGGCTTCGGTGTAGTCTCCTCCACTGTGAGCTCAATGACAGTAGAGGGGGGCGTCTCCTCCACTGGCGGCCCGTTTACACATTCCATGGTCTCTGAGCTTTGGCTGACTCCAGAGATGGTTCTGATAGTGCTCAGAGAGCCTGCAGACTCCTGGCGCTGGTACTGACGGAACATACGGGACAGATTCTCTTTGTGCTGCTCGAAGGTCACCTGAAACACAAAACATCATCTAAATAAATGCTGCTAGTCATGGAAAGGCTAATTTGATGAGCTGGTATAATCTTAAATCAAATACTTGGGCTTGCTTTAGTGAATTTAGCCTCTATTTCAAATAACAAAACTGGTTTTGGCTTATGATGATACAATTCATTTAATCAGCAGATAAAAAAAGCTTCACTGCATGTTTCCAACTGTATATATTTTACATAAATCCTATTCTACTGAGTTGCAAAAAATCACAATGATATACAATTTTAGTATTTCAATTTACAAATCATTTTGATATCTTGAGCTGCAAAAACACTTTCGGTACCTTGATTTGCAAAATATCACTTTGGTAACTTTAGTAGCAAAACCGGTAGAGATGCTTCAGATTATTTCTTTTTCTTGAGTTGCAAATCATAAATCTGGTACTTTGAATCCATGAACATCATTTTAGTATTTTAAGTTGCAAACATAATATTGATATCCTCAATTTCAAAACCTCACTTCAATGTCTTGAGCTTTAAAACATAATTATAGCTTCTTGAATTGCAAACTATCACTTTGGTACCCTTAGTTGCAAACATTATATCAGTATCTTGAGTAGTAAAAGATGACGTTATTATATTGAGATAAAAAATATCATTTTGGTATCTTGAGCTACAAAACATTACTTCAGTTTCTTGAGTTGTAAAACATCTGCATCTTGAGTGGTAAAAAATCATTTCTTTTTCTTGAGTTGCATATTGAACTATTGATATCAGAACTCTGGTATTTTGAATTCATAAATGTCACTTTAGTATCTTCAGCAGCAAAACATAATTTCAGTACCTTGAGTTGCAGAACATTTAGGCTATTTACTTATATCATTTTTTTCAAAACACAGGCTCATGGATAGATTGCAACACATTTGTTCACGAATGAGATATGAGTGAACTAGTTGTTATAGAAAAAAGTAGAGAGTTATATGAGAGAAACCCCTTCCTTTCTCTTACAGATATTCACAGGTTTTACCTTGTGGTAAGTCTCGGGGCCTTATTTTTTTTCTTTTTTCTGTGCTGTAAAGCAGCTCATCATAATGTAAAAAGTAGTGTGCGTCAAAATGCCCTTAAGCCATGAGATTGTCACCACATGTAACCACTGGGTGCATCTAAGGCTAACTGTAGCATATTTAAAACTTTCCCCCAGCAGCTCACGGCCTACTAATCTCTATCACTCTTCTTATATCTGATAGCAGGGACCAGACTGCTTGTCTATAAAGACAATGGTCTGCAGTGGCATTTGAGGAAGAGCCCATCCATGTAAGCAGTCATAGATTAGCAGTAGATACTATTAGTGTGTGTCTGCTGGCCGTGCTGAGTGCGTGTCCAGCATCGGCAAATCCTCCCACGCCTAATTTAAGACCCTGCATTAATCACTGAGCTTGGAGGACAGAAAGTCAAAGATGGTCTCAAGATGTGTGTGTGTGTGTGTGTGTGTGTGTGTGTGTGTGTGTTTGTGTTTGTGATGGGGGGCTTAACTCACTTTCTTGTATTTTTTTTTTTTTTACCAGGGGCTGTTTGGACAGAAGCAGTGAAGGAAACAAAGAAAATTGGAAAGCCAGAGATCAAAAAGGAGGGAAAATTTAGAAACTGCGAAAGAGGAAAAGACAGAGTGAGTCATTGCAAGCAGAAGAAAGGAAAGAGAGAGAAAGGCGCTGATTATTTGTAATTAATTAGGCGTTATTGTTCTAAATTAGCCTGCTACACGGGTGCTCATTAATCTTCTGTAGCGGGGAGTAGTGATTGGTAATCCATAGCTGTTTTCTGAGTGCACAGCCTGTTCTAAATGCACCAGTGGTCTGTCTCTTTCTCTCTTTTCCTTCCCTCTTTCTCAGAGATCACACAGCAAGACCTTCTACCCCATTAGTTTGAGCTTAATTTGACATTTAGCATTTTTAGCAATTAAAAGGCTGCATTCAGGGCGCTCTGCTATGGAAATTATGCAGGAGAGCAATGCAGAGCATAACGTCATAGATTCAGGATGCAGTCTGTGCATTAAGATGATGTATGTTGGCCTTAAATGGGGCTCTGTAACCGATCCAGTTACCATTAGACAGAGGTAGTATATGTCTCTGTGGTTTTTAAAAGTACGTTTAGCCATGCTACAATATATAGAACCTGCCTTGGGTGGCTTAGGCATCAGTGCTGATCTAATCTAATTTCATTCTCCTGCACGGTTCAGCCTGGCCTCAGTGGGGTATGGGAAAATGTTATGGTAATGTACAAAAACATGGTGGGCTTCTCTAATGTGACAGGTAACATGGTATTAACTGGGTGTAGCATCATACAAAAAGTCTTGAAATGTTTTTGGAAGGAGCAGCAGTAACATCAACACAAAGAGGATACTGCCTTCAGTCTCTGGGATGTTTGAAAAATAACAAATAAAACTTCCTTCTTATTTGGTCAAATAATAAATTAACTGGCTTACCCTTCTATTTGAGCCGTACTGCTGATTAAAATCAACATAGAGCCCAACACCTCAAAATGTCTGGTGCTGGTAAGGGTGGCAAAGTGCTGATCCTTACCAGCACCTCCACAGTGGGAGTCCACAAGACCCCCACAGTGGGAGCCTGGAAATGTCCTTATAGATGAATAAAGACCAACCACAAAAAAGGGGGAAATAAGGAGGGCAGTGTAGTTCTGATCCAATTAGCTAAATTTAATTCCTCCTCCAAAACCATGTCATCTGCTACCGGTGCACTGGTTGGGTGTGTTTTTCCTTTTCTTTCTTCTTTTAAAACCATTTTCCTCGTTAATATACTGCTGTTGTCAGGTCTGTGATATTCATTCAGCCTTTATCTATTATTTCTATCACAACTGTAGGGAGTTAAGCTAACAGGCTTCTGTGCACGAAAACAAACAAATACCTTAAATTCTTAGTTTTCTGTTTTTCCCTTCAATAATTACAATAATTCAGAAAATGAAAGGATCTGATCAAACACAAACATGCTATTTATTTTACTTTCACTTGAATTGTGTGGACAAATCTGGATACAGGGCAGTTATCCAGCATGTATTTTTTTAGTGTCCTCACTCTCTCCTCTTTGTTTAAATCTCAGTGCATCTACCTGAACTCTTTGAGTGTTGACAAACTATGTGTAACACATCTGGATTTAGGAGACCACTGTACAAATCATTTAGGCCAAATAATAAATTTCACCTGTTTTAAAAGGTAAGAAAACACTTAGAAATTCTCAAAATCAGGCAGTTAAGTCTTAACATAGCTTAAGATGGGTGAACTATGTCAAACTGGTTTGGAGATGTCAATACTGAATGTGCAGGGTTAGCATCACCAGCTTTCGGAACCCCTCGCTGGTTAGCATCTACATACCTGCACTAATTAAGCTTTCCTTCAGTCAAACAGTTGTATGCTAGTTTAACCAAGCACAGCCTTCATAAGACTGAATCTCTGTTTACTCAACCAAAATGCTGCTAAACTGCACCATGCTGTCATCTAGGTAGCAAAGAATAAAAGCATTAGCCATTATTTGTAGCTAAAAGTCATGGCAAGTGGCAGATGGCTGCACCTCTGAGATACATCCTTTGTATCCATATTAAAAAACATAAAAGTATTTTGCTTAATCACCCAGTTAGCGAATGAAACGTACAGATCCTGAGTCTGAACAGTCTCAAATAATAATTGCATGGCAAAACTATTCTACATTTCCCCATTGACTGGGAGACTGTGAATAGCTCCACTTCATTTGGAGTTGTCCAACTTCAGAAAGCCACCTCTCATGATGTTTATTATACTTTGTCAAAGGTCTATTAGCTCATATTTCTCTTAGTGGGTAAATGTCTGACATGTATAATGAAGTTAACTGACAGAGGAAGAGTGAAGGACAGAGGGACCTTCACGCTCCAGCCCTTTTCTTTTGGAGAACTCCGTCTTCTCAAACTGATTTGTGTGCAGAGATGGATGAGGGGCACCTTGGGTGGGTTTGGAGGCTGATAGTGGGGGGGTTGTTGTGTCAATGTGCCCACCTGCGGGAACATCTGTCTGTTCACAGCGAGGCACGTGCAGACATACTAACTCCCTAATGACTGACATGGGAGGATACACACTCACTAGCAAGAGCAAGCACAGAGAAAGAAACCAAATGCAAACAGACTTATTTATTGCCTCACAATTCAAATTCTAAAGAAGTTATAGTCTGTTTTCTAAAGTACTTTTCTTATTGTGGTGTGAAGCACTGAAGTTAATAGTACCTGAAATGAAAAAGTTCTGAAAGCTCAGCAAGCCATCTCACCAAATTGCAACAAGAGTGGCTTTAACTCACAAAGAAGTGGGATAGAGACAAAGCAAGCATCATTGTTGTTGGCAGCAAAGCTTATTTTAATTTAATATACACTAAGGTTCATGTATGTATGAAAAAGAAAGGTCAAATTAATTTATTTAACTGTAATTTGACAGTTAGTTGACCATAAAGTCAATCTTTTAATAAATACCAGTATGTAACACATAGCTACATTTAAGAAGTGGCATTTCTCTAGGCTGAATTTTAAGGAGTTTGATATCCTTTATTTCACAGGCAATAGAATCTATGAATAAATAACTGGAAAAACATTTAGGCTAAATACTAGTGTAATTTTTCCATAACAGATTAACACCACTCACAGGCTTGTGAAAAAATTGTCACACATCTTTTCACGAATGACTCTTGAGTGAACAAGTTATTTTAAAGAAAGTAGAGAGGCATATAAAAGGAACCCCCTCCTTTGCAACTAAAATTTCACAGCATATATTCAACAATTTTCAAATCTGAGACTGTTTCTTTTTAAAGTTTTTGTTTATTTTTTAATCTTTTTTTCTTTGCTATAAAATGAATACTTTCTCAAAGCCCATTAATAAAAAAGTGCTGTACAGAAATTCTTATTCACAAACAAAATAAAGATTGTCTCTGCCAGCAAAGAAGTAAAAACAGGCCTCAGCATCAATCCTTTGTTTTGAAATGCCAAATTGAGGAAACTAGTTCACACAGTATTGACGGAATCAAAAAGTCCATGTTAAGGAAATGTGTGCAAGTATGTATTTGTGAAAGCTCGTATGCACTTATCAAGAATCTCCCACAGGGCTGGTTGTATTTATGAGGCCTTGTTTCTCTGATTGTCCCCGCACCGTACCGATGAATATTCAATGGGCTCAGCGAGAAGGGCTTCCTAGAGCCCAAGAGAAAAAGAGGGCAAGGAGAAAATGTGCCTTGTAACTCACATTCACACACACACGCACACACATACACACGCGCGTGCGTACTCTATCCTGCGTGTGCACACAGCCCTGCAGCAGTGGGAGGAGAGAGCAACAGTGACAAACAGCTTTGGTGCTACAAAGGTGGCAGGAAATCTATCAAACGGGACAATAAAATTGCAATTGAGTTTCTTTAGCTTTTTTTTTTTTTTTTTTTATAGCAGATGCATGTATCTCTGTGGCTAGCTCCCACTGCAACTACCCTACTCATAGGCGGGGTCTGCGCTCTGTGCTAGAAAAGTGTATGTGTATGTGTGTGTCTATCTCACATCTTACAAGCATGGGTTTATTCACCAATGCTACGGGTGTGAGATTGTATTGTTAAACAAGTGCTGGGAACTGTAACTACAGCCAAGAAGAAAGGGAATTAATCTTGAGCAATTATAGGGGGGAAAAGGCAATTACAGCCTGGCGTGTACAAAGAACAATAAGGAGTTTCTGCACTTTGTTAGATTGCAAGGTGAGACCCTGAAAACACAGCAGCTATTTGAACGGATGGAACATGCGCCGAGGATTAGAATGAGATTAAATTCAATGTGAAGAAATGCTCAACGTAAATAGGTGAAATTGGAACTATCATCCAACTTATACTTATGAATTAATGTTATGTTTTTTGATGCTTTCCGGAATCTAATGTAAATCGCTAGGATCTAGTGTCAATGAAGAAAAAGTATTTCTTGTGAATATTTACTCAGTTTTAATTTGCAGAAAAAGGAAGTTACTCACACCTTTGAAGTTAGAAGCATACCACATGTGCAACATTTTACATGATTCCCTCTTTTCCTATTCTTTGTGACTGTTTTCCTTTAAATGCCGCCCACAAATATGGCTGTACCCGTAATAGATCTGTATTTGTTTTTGTCTCCCTGCAGGTTAGTTTTACAGTGTTAAGAGGTGCGTAGAGGCAAACAGCAACTATACATACACACACACCACCCCACTTTGGTATGACCCATCCTCCTGAGCAGTCTATCTGTGCCCCCTACTGGACAGCCACACTCACAGCACCGTACTCACTACAGTGAGGCATCTCGTATCACCGGCACTTCTTTAACTCACCATTCAATCTGCCGGGCTTAAAAACCTCCCTGACCACAATCTGACACCAACTTCAATTACTTCACTGCTTTGGAGGAGAGTCAGGAAATGTGATATCAACAGTGAATTTCTAAAGTAGTATTTAAAGTTCAGCTTTTGGAAATAAGAAGTGCCAGAAGTTTATTTTTATCAGCGTGAAAGAAAGAGTCTTGAAATATAAATACAGGAGTGGAGGGGCTGGTGGGCTCATTCTCATTGGTTTATACCCCAACTAGCTTTTCAAACGGCTTCCAGAGCTGTATCTGATGGGCACGAAGAGGCAAGGTTCAATTACTGTGCTACTCTAAACTACATCTCAGAGGGTCAGATGATAATGCTTTCTAATTTTTCATTCTACCAACTCCACCGTGGCACACTTGAACCAAATATGTGGGTGACAGAACCGAGGGCTTAGAATGAACGCTGCTGTAAATTCAGCTTGATTTGAGCTTAGATGGAGGGTTACGGTTACAGTCACATGGTGGACATTTTATGCAGAAGTTGAATGTGTGGAAGAGATGAAAAGTGTGTGAGGTAAAACAAAGAGAAAGAACTGTAAATGTAACAGAAGAGGAGATGGAGGAAAATTCACAGAGGAAGATAAACAAAGCTGTTAAAAGTGTGCGTATAATAGTGCGTGTGGGGATGCGTGCATGCTTGTAATGAGCGCTCTGACCTTGGAGTGGGTGATGGACAGGGTGTCCACCCAGACTCGCCAGCCGCCCCACTCATATTTGATGGCGTGGTAAAGCAGGATGCGAAAGATGGCGTACACCATCTCTGTGATTTTCTGCTCCTCGCTGTTTCGGGGGTTGATGAAGCACAGTGAGAGCATCCACTCCTGCCACACAGAGCACTGCAGCAGGCTCCTGAAACACAACAGCATTCTTAAGCTCTTAATGTGACTCCCATGGCATGGTAAAACTGCATGGACGGCAGCATGTGATGCAGTTTTCTGGTTCTTGGTGAAGTAGGATTATTACCTGCGGTTCTCTCTGCTGTTATTAAACAGTTTGATCATGTCAGACAGAAAGACCCTGCGCACCTCCATGCTCTCGGGGGAAGGGGGAGAGTTCTTCAGCAGAGCAGCTATTACCTTCAGAATTTCTGTAAAAAAGAAATAGAACACACAATCTTTTTGTAGGAAAATATTTTGTACGGTTAGGAAAAGACTCAAGAGAAGTGCCTAAAAATATCAACAAACTTCCTTTCCTGCTCTAACAGAACATCTGTTTTTGTAATATTGTTCCCCTCACAACACAAAGTTGTATTTTCAAGGATTATAATAAAAAAGTGTTGAATTTGGAAACCTCTATCATTTTTCTTGGAAATATAACCAGTTCTGTGGCACAAAAAGGGGAAAACTTCACAAATCAACAACTAAATCGTAAATTAGTCTCAACATGTGCAAATCATTGACTCACGAACTATCTGAACTCACAGTTACACACCTGAAAATCTGCACCCGGTATAAGGTATACAGAGCAGAGGAGAATAAAAAAAAGACGGAGCCACTGATCTTTATCAAACTATAATGGTTTTGGTATTGTTTCAAACAGGAGATTCAGAGACATAGGCCCTTTCTGGAAAGCTTGGCTTTAGTTAAACCAAAGAGACTGACTGTTTAGATGAATTATCTAGACAGTGTCAATGTTCATTTGCTTTGAGCAGCGAGACGGCAGGGCTTGGATTTCACTTGTCTCTTCAGACCTTGGCGCTAACTGATGCCCCCTTGCCCCAGCAGACGGTTGTGTTGTTTCTACGCCTTAGTCACTCAAATTATGAGTCGCTGAACCTTTACCGCCAGAAAATTACCCCAGCATGTACCGGGAACGAGGACGGAGGGATGGCGTATTACCTTCTTTTTTCCATTTGCTCTTGGTTTACTTTCCCTTGAGTTAATTTGAGGGAAACGGTACTTCCTCGGTTTGTTTGATTGGCTCTGACGTTACTAAAGACTGCAATCAGGGGGCCATTTTGGGAGTTTGTCACAGATTAAATCAAGAGAATGCACGGTAAAGGAGAACCAGACCACCGCTCCGCGTTCCATAGTATGCGCTCACATGTGAAAAAGCCGTACAAGGTTTCGATGATATATACCGCCTGTCGAGGATGGTTGGATCGGAAAGTTTTTAACACAATAAAGGCTTAAGATAATCAAAGTGTGACTACAGCAGGGCCTTGTCAGATTAAGGCTGGTTGGAAGTAAACCTTGGTTGTGATTGTACCAAGTGCTTGGATTTCAAACTGATTAAAGATGTTCTACGAATGTGTGCGCAAGGTGAATGTATGTGTGGAAAATACAAGGAGTTTTTTTCCAAGCTGAATTGAATACTTATGACTTCAAAACGGAAACTCTTCTGAGCTGAAGTTATATCAGAGGCAAAATGATACAAGATGAAAACACTGATCTCAGCCTTGGAATCCAGCTTTATTATGCCACACTACACAAAATCTGAGATTTTCTACCCACAATGATGGTGGCAGTTAAAATTCAAAGTATGGATGCATTTAAATTTATTTTCATCTCACACACAAATTAATGGACATAAGCCCTGTTTTTTCCTGTTTCCCCATAATGTTTAAAATGTATGTTCTAATTAAAAACAAAAAAAACATAATTCATCAAGTTTGACTGTATCACAAAAAAGTGTCAAGTTTTTAGACAAAAAGATAACTACTTTGCCATATAAATACATGTATTGTTTGAGTAATAATCATTCAAATTATTTTAAAACATGTTATTTAAAACATATAATAACAACCTTCGATTAGTGCAAGTTTCATACATTAATCATGTTATAATGATCAAATAAAATCCTAAAAAATGATACCAACTCCAATAAATGTTGCAGATGTGTGTACATTTGCCACACAGACCATCCTCATGCTAGGTTTACATCTGGCGTTTGGTTGTGTGAGAATACCCTCCGGCTGTGAAATTTATGCCTTTCATTTGTTTGACTGTACAGAGCGATCGCACGGCTCCACGGGGAATATATCCTCTGGTGCAGTGAGGAGCAATAGGTATGTAGAGGGGTACGGTGAAGGAGATGATTTAGGAGACTAGTGTGGTGCAGAGGAGGCACTTACGCGGGTTGAGAATCTTCACAGTGGAGTCAGGGTCCGGATGCTGTTTATGGATCACTTGAGTGCAGATCTGCTCTGTGAGGATCTACCAGGGGATAGAGAGAGGACTCAAGTCGTAAATATCCACATCGGTCCAAACAATAACAGAGAAACAAGCCTCACTACGGAATACACTACGCTCTGTATATGTTTCACTATCATGTCCTACGCGGATAAATAACTTGAATTAAGTGTCTGCAGGTACTGGACGACACATTTTATCATTTTAATGAAGTGTCACAGCAGATTTTAATGAGGCTAAAAGAATCTCAGTTAAGAAGGCTACAAAATCAGATAAATAAATATCTTTACTGAGTAAAATAAAGTAGTTATTAAATCCTTCACAGATCATTGAACTGTGTGTTTGTATGCAGAGAGCTGACCTCAAAGAGCACGTTGTAGGTTGTCATTGTGAACTGGCTAGAGTGGAGCATCAGGCGTTCAGTGAGCAGCGAGAAGAGGCCATGACTCAGCATGACCTCAGATTTTCTCCTGGTCAGGGTAGAAAGAGATCAAAGGTCGATTAATACACATCAGCATTTGTTAAATCATCAGTGTTTGAGGGGTATTACCAAACAGCCACATGATACACCGGTGCTTGCCACAATGCCAGGGTCTGTTTTCTTTTTTGAGGTAAAATAAAGCTTCGACTATTTCTGGTAAAAAAAAAGCTTCGACCCCCAAAAAAATGAATAAATAAAAAAGAATAAACATCTGCCTTGATATGAAAGCACTGACTGACTACAGCTGGAATTTTTATAAGAGAAATATTGAACAACTCTCGGAAAAAATCTACTATGAAATGTCAAAAGAAAATCTGGAGTTTTTGATGATTCTAGGAGTTGCAGCAGTTGAAATCTGCATGAACATAAATCAGCTAAGTTCCAGCTGACTTTTTGACATGGAGGAAATGAAAAGAGAATCAACGCTGCTTTATTAGAAGAGGTCTCCACTGAAAAGCTTTCATCACTTTCATCTTGAATTATGGCTCAATTCCTATTTCAGCACTGTAGCTTAGATCAAAAGTATCAGAAGACCCTCGACAGAAAGTCTAAAACAGACTTGTACCTGGCAATTAAAAACTGTTCAAACATTTCTAATTCTCTTGTCTCCCCAAAGGGTACAAACGGGTATAAGTAAGGGTATGTTAAAATGAGTACGAGGATGTGGTAGAAAAAAAAGAATGAACTTTTTAACTGTAGCTCATTTGACACAGAGGGCTGCAACTAATAAAAGAATTGAAATTTAAAAAAACCTTTCTGTATTTTGTTCATATGCAACCACTTAATGAGACTCTTCATGATCTGTGAAAAATAGTTATAGTCCTGACATTTCTGTTTTTATGATAGAAGTAATATTAAAACAGAAGAAAGATGGAGATGGAGACTGAATCTGGTCTAGACTTTATGACAGAACTTACTTTGGTGTCATGTATTTCAGAAAGTAGCCCATAACTTTGAGTGCCTGCACTCGAATTGGTTCAGACTTTGAGGCCAAAAGCTTGTAAATCACACTGTAAAAAAAAAGAGGAAAATGAATTCATTTAAGTTAAAAGAAGTCATAAAATAATTGAAGTGTGAATTAAGACTTCATAAACTAACTCCACATTAAAGACAGAAATGAGAAACACTGAAAATGCATCCTCAAATAATTAATTGAAAATTAAAACACAAAACAGACAACACAATTGTTTTGTTTTAAATGACTTAAAACAGTAGCTGATGACGTGTGAGGCATGTGCTCCCACTTTTCATCATTTTAGCTGCGAGCAAAATTTTATTTTAGAAAATTATGAGCACATCTGCACATCATCAAAAAAGCCAGAACTCTACCGAATCCCGTTGCGCTGGTCGAAGGCCTGGATCATTGACCCGGGATGTTCAGACATCAGAGCCACCAGCAACTGCAGCACATCCATGAGGTTATCATCCTGTGAGATAGAGAAGTAAATCCTGAACATACCCCAGCTTTACGGCAGAGAACTGAAAGAGTACTTCACATACTACACAAGATGAAATGGGTCAACTTGTTGGGGGATATTTTAAAGTTAAGAGAAACATTATAGAGAAAAATATGCAGACTATTTGATTCTGTTTATTCTCTGACTATTTGGAAGATGCAGTATACACTCTAAAACCTAATGCCATATATACTGAGCTTTTGAACTCTGCAGTCAGAATATGTTTTTCTCATTTAAACAGGGGCCTGCAACATTTTAGTAACATTTTCAGGCAATGCTGTAATCATCTTCTGTTACAAGGTTCACTGCCTTTCCGACTGATCTGACTGATTCAGTTGTTATTCATCACTCCACCGTAAACAAAACCACTCTTGTCAGGTCCACTGACTGGCAGGCAAAATAACAAGAAACAGTGATGCCACTTTCAGAAACAAGTACTGCTCTTGCTCTGCTCATCAGATGGTGGGAGGACAGAGTGGAGTACTGAAGTGTTGTGTTGCCCTCTGGTGGTGGATTCTGCACAGACAACAGCAGATACCTACCTCGTGCATGGTAAGGAGGTAGTTGAGGATACTCTGTAGCTCATCTTCTTTGACTCCATGATCCTGTAACATATGATACATATATTTATTTGATTAACTGTGATGCAAACAGTATTTCAAGTCGCCAAAGACACTTGAGGCCAAAGTAAAAAGTTCATTAGTGAGACAAACATCACTAATGGAGCAACGAGAACACATAATTTTGGAATTTCGACATGGTTTTGCCTTTACTGAATCAGAAAAACTCTGTCTGTTTCAGGGATGGTACCTTTCACATTTGAACCAATACTGTACCGTGTGAAAAAGATATTTCAATTTAACATATTTTGTTTCTCAATTCATGAACTTCCTCTCGGCTGTTTGTATTCTAACATCACAGTTGTTTCCCAAATTTATTTAACATGAAAACATATCTTAAATTAACAACAACTTGATGAAGAACCAACAACTATGCAGGGGTTTTTCTTTATAATGCACAAATAAAACCCAGCTCTACCTACTCCATGCCCATATCTACCATGGAAAATCACCTCTTCCAACCCCTCACAGTCGCAAGGATTCCTTTAAGTACCAACACATGGTACCATTTGATTTAACGTGAACTGGTACTCGGTACTACAGACAGAATTCAGTCAGTACCTACTTTTGCTACCCTAAAGTTGGTACACATCCCTGGTTTGAGTTGGTGAGAAGTAAGAGTGTCTGTCTTTTTCTTCATGGACTTACCTTCATTATGAGCTGCTTCACAAACAACAACAGGAAGGCTCGCAAAGGAAAGAGTTCCCTGTCATTTGGCCTGGGACCATCTGAAAACCAAACCCAAATGAAAACAATGGCTGGTGAGTATATCATCATTAAGTGTAAATTAACTAGACAAGTAAAACTGTTTTTTTCTTCTTCAAAGTTGTGCACTTAATGTGCAAAAAAGTGCATGAGAAATCTACCTTGAAATATATAACCTGTGCATACTAAATACTTAAAATGAGATCTAACAGAGGGAAGACATTGTTGTGCAGGGTTCAGTCTTTACATTTCTCTACATAAACAGTATAAGTCAGCGTTCGTAGGTATCCTCACCAAGGCCTTTGGGCATGATTCCGCTTCGGTCCTGTGGGTTCACAACCCAGTAGTAGTATTTCAGTGTGTGCATGACCTGGAGTACAGTGCCCACTCTGCGGATGGTGTTGTAGATGGTAACTGTACTGATGAACTCTGTAGCCAGGTATGTGTACAGTGTTAGCTGCACCTAAAAACAGAGCAGATACAGAGTCTATAACCAGTTTGTGTGCACCTAAGCTTTAATGAAAGAAAGCAGAGGCTAGGACGCTAACCATAATAGGCAAGTCTTCCTCATTTATATAGAAGTCATTTATAGTTGCACCTTGGACTCTGAAGTGAACTCTTACACAGTGAAATCAAAAAGTAGGGCAAGACTGTACAGAGCATGTGAGGCTAATGATAACAGTGCAAATCTGTGAGTGAGAATGTTGAGGTAGCACATCTGTGTCTGTGTCTCATCTAAGTGCTCGAAGACATACTCCTCCTGTCTTTAAAAAAGTTACTCAGTTCAAACTGTGCTGCTGCTGTGTGTGTACATGTGTGTGTGTGTGTGTGTGTGTGTGTGTGTGTGTGTGTGTGTGTGTGTGTGTGTGTGTGTGTGTGTGTGTGTGTGTGTGTGTGTGTGTGTGTGTGTGTGTGTGTGTGTGTGTGTGTGTGTGTGTGTGTGTGTGTGTGTGTGTGTGTGTGTGTGTGTGTGTGTGTGTGTGTGTGTGTGTGTGTTTGGGTCTAAATGTTACCTTGGCAGGGGCATGAATCCAGATGGCAGGGTTGAACAGAATGTGATCACACAGCTGCTTGAGCAGCAAGATGCCGTTCTGCAAATTGCTAAGATATCTGGAAAAGGCCAGCACAATGTCCAGTACGGGCCGCGTCACGTGCACCTTGGAATACTGGAGAACAGCAGACAGAGAGACACAAAGTGCAACAGGAGCACAATAGGAGGTGGGAAGAAGGAGAGGGCGATATGTCAGTGAAAGAAGGCAGAGATGTGGAAAGCAGAAAGGGGTGAATGAGGCTCGACACAGGGGAGGGGAAGGAAAGGTCACATGCAGAGAAAGATGAGAAGGAGCTCCTCTTCTGCCTAACAAGCACACAGGCCAGCTGTGACCTCCAAATACAGCTGAGGGGAAACAAAGTGTGCCTCATATTAAGTGATGGTGCACTAAGGGAATGAAGATCAGCTTCAGTGCCACACTGGGCTCAATATGTGGTACAGGGTGATGACTCTCTGATTTATATCTGTGTCACTTTAGCCAACCTGTGTTTCCTCACCTTTTCCAAAGTATAGCCAATGACGAGGAAACCTTTGCATGCCAGGACCTGCTCTTGCATGGCCACAGAGTTCTTCAAGAGCTCCATCACAAAGGAAAGCAAAGTGCAGCTGGGAAGCAGACGAAGAGATAGTCACAAAAAAGAGAAGAGAGGGAAAGAGAGTTAGACAGTGACAATAATCCATGTAAGCTGCTGACAAAGCCCTGACAGTGAAGGGTATATCCTACATGAAATGTGATTGAATGAGGGTGTCGTGTCCCCATTGTGTTAGCAAGACAGATTCCGGTTAGCATCACCTTGAGGGCAGAAGGATGTAACAACCTTGCTATTTACAATCAAGATGGCCTCACAGTTTTGAAGCTCAGCATTTCATCAAAGTATGAAATATAAGACAGACTGCTTACTGTGGGCACTTTTTGACAGAGCTTTGGCTAAAAGTTCTTTCACAGTGATGAAAATAAAAAAACTGTTGACAGCTAGCACTGGAGATAACAAAATA
Organism: Thalassoma bifasciatum; assembly: GCA_008086565.1. Taxonomy (NCBI): domain Eukaryota; kingdom Metazoa; phylum Chordata; class Actinopteri; order Labriformes; family Labridae; genus Thalassoma; species Thalassoma bifasciatum. The sequence goes on from RPOG01000005.1 coordinate 2,053,818, forward strand.
TTTGGTCTGCATGTACAGACAAACACTGACATTTTTGACCCCATTTACGCTTATCAGAGTCTATTTCAGATTAAATATTTTTCTTTTAAGCACAAAGATATAATACTTGATAGCTTGAGGATAGAGAAATCATTAAAACATTTTTTCAACATCTTCAACAATCTCCTACCTCCTCTCCCCGCTGGTCTTTCTCTGTTTGTGCTTCTCTTTTGTTGATTTAATCATTATTGTTTATCTTATTCTTACTGTTGATTTTACTGTGGTTGTTTTTAATCTTGTTCAGCGTCCTTGAGTGTCCTGAAAGGCGCTTTTAAATAAAATGCATTATTATTATTATTATTATTATTATCTTACTGAATTTGAACATCACTGGTAGTGCTGTAAAAGCAGTGCTACCAGTACCAGAATTTTGCACCTCTATAAAGTCTGTGAGCTTGAGAGAGATAAAATTAAAACACAGATTTATCTAATGTTTACACTGAGTTCCAGCACCTGCTTGTTTTTCACCCCATGATAGCAAAATTATGTAAATTGAAGCAATGTGAAACTTAGGATCTCACACAGTCACAGAGGAGGGCTGAGCGAATTCATTATGGATGTACCTTATTATTTTTTTGTATGTATTAGTTTGTTTTTTTGTATTTTGTCATACAAAGTAAGGAATTTATTCTTGTAAAATGAAGAAACTATAATCCGTGGCTTAGACTTAAATTACCCTGATGACATTCACTGAAACATACTCTCATTCTTGAAATACAGCTCCGCTTCAGAGCATTAAACTTCTAGTACTGCCCATGACAAATAACCCAACCCTCATGACTTTAATACTTTGAGTAGTGTACATCACTAATCATTATGTTTCCACATAGTAGATGAGAAAGCTAGTCTTACAGTGTCAGTATAATATTCTTCCAAATCAGGGTAACAGCACAACCGTTTTTCTGTGGGCGGCACTACCTGGGACCGTCAAACCAGAGTAAATCCATGGCCTTACCAGCCTTAATATTTACACTTCTGTGTGTCAAAATGGCTTGATGGGACAAGACAAAGATAAACAAGTGCGCGTGTATTTGTGTTTACCAGACAGAGGTGTCCAGCTCATGGCTGGAAGGCTGGCAGTAATCCAGCTGTGCAAACAGAGGGAAGAGGACCTGCACGCCTCCTATAGAGTGAATGCCACTCTGGACAGAGTGAGTCACCACGGCCTTCACGTCCTGACAACAAAAACACACAAGGAGCTCAGGTCAACATTCAATGCAGTCATGATGATGTTTGCCTTAATAATCAGTGATATTCAGTGAATTGGCACTTTGTGTTAACATATTTTCAAGTATAAGCAAGTAATTGCAGCATCATCCCTCGCTCTAATACTGCTTTACCCTCTCTGCCCACTAATAAGCACTCTTTTGGGCTATCTCAGAAGTTTCCATTGTGAGCCTGGTTTGCAGATATTGTTGGTGTTTGAGAGAGTAAATTCACAATACCAGTAAATGCTTTATGTCTTTTGATCACTCATGAATTAAACATGCAGAAAACAAACGGTAAGAGGAAAAATTAGTCCTTTTTCCCTGATATGATATGTTCAGGCTTCTCCTGCATGCCCAGGGCTCTTTGTTGTTGTATGTTGCAAAATCCAAAGACTCTTTGTAAAAGTCTTCATCTCTATAGGACTGGAATGTTTGACCATGATGCAGCAAAGCAGTAAAATAGGTCATGTATTCATTCATATTTTACACTGTGTGTGCGTGTGTTTGTGTGTGTTTGAGGGAGCATATGTTTGTATGGCAGCAGAAGCCTCACTGACAAAGAAACAAAGCATTGTCTTTGATGAGAGGGCATGAGAGAAAATTCAATTAGGGCTTGAGAAACAAGAGCTCAACATGGGTGAAGAAAAGGGTGTTGAGAGTGGTAACTGTGTATGTGTGAGTAGTGAAGGTGGGCACATGAGAGCTTCTCACTCTTTCCTCTGAAAGGAAAATTATGCAGCAACATGTATGCAGTTCCAAACTTTATCCTTGGTTTCATAATTAAAACACCAGAATGGTAATTTTCAGCAGCTGCAGGAGTCAGACTGGCTCAACAAATTTACACCTCTGCCCTAATGAGGCTGTGCAAAAGAGAAGATGCCAACTGGGCCAATTTCATTTTCCACAGAGGGGGAAAAAAGTGTAACACATGAAACACATGAAACAGTGTGGGGAATCAATTTGTAACAATGATGCTTTCTTGGTGAAGCATGGCAACTTTAAGATATACTTAAACAATAGCAGCTCTGGCAATATCAGCTCCAACAATTACCTATCATATGAGCAAAGTGCCAAGTTAAAAGGATAATTACCTGCAGCATGAGAGCGTGGGGTGAGTGGACAAAAATGGAGGCATTGTCCTTGGGAGAGGACTCAAGGCAGAGCTGGGCATCTGTAGCGCGAGGGTTATACGTGAAGGCGATGCTGGATGACAGCTTGCCGTCATACAGGAGGGTCTTATGATGTTCTGCAAACAGCAAATCACTCTCAGCCTTGTACTTGAATGTGCCCTGAGGAGAAAGTAGCAGAAAGAAGGTACATGAAGTTAATCTGACTTTCGATTTTCTTTTCTTTTTTACAATGCCGTTTCATTTGACAAGAATAAATCAGCTCTGCGAACACTATCGTTTTCCATTAATCTCTACCATCTTATGCTTTATGTCTTCTAACCTGGTAGCCCGGACCCAGCTGATAGATAGCCAGAATCTGAGCAGCGCTGAGGGCCTCTCCAAACAGGTACACGGCCCCCATCTGTCCACAGAACACACGGTTGGCATCGGCTGTCTCGGACGATCCCAAGAAACACTTGTCAAACGTCTGCAGTGGGAAGAAGCTTGACGTGAGATCAAAGAGGCAGATAGAAAGGGACATTAAGAAAATAAATAATTTCTAAAGATGGAGAGTACACAGGACGGTCTGAATGGTAGGGAAGATACAGGTGGTGCAAAAGACAAAAGGATGTACAAACTAAAGATATTTATGTCAATACGCAGTCTTAATCTGCAGCTCAGGAGATCTTCCTCTGCTTTCAGTCAGTGACGCAGAGCACAAGTGTTGCAAACGATGAAGCTGCATCTTAATTAAGTAGCTTTGATTTGCTTTCTGACATTTTGACACATCTGGTGGATTATACTTCACTGTGGAGGCTTTTTCATTCAACACTAAATTTGATTTCAGAACCTCATATCTTAGCATGACAGAGGGCAATTCTGGTGACAGTAACAGAGCTCACATAAGGATGTGCAATGGGTGCAGGATGTGTATTTCACACTGTTTCAACTGTACTATCTACACCAAAAGATGAAGAGAAGACAATAGTTTGATCATTCCTGAAAGCAAACATTGAGATCAGATAAATCTGTGTAAGAAGAGCACGAGAATGATGTCTTTATTTTGGTATTTGCTCTTGCAGAAGGTAATTTATATCATTACATCAGAAACTGTGCTACGCAGAATGCCCCTGGCGAGCATTAGGAACAGTAGATATGTTAGCTCGCCAGAGGGTGTCGTTGGTTTTCTTAGACATCTAGATACAAGTCAGGAATAAGTGATGTTCAGAGTCTTATTTCTTACGTCGCTGGTGTTGACAAACCAGGCGATGTCTCCAAAAGAAGCCAGTTCCCCATTCACATAGCAGCTAATCTCACTGTTTTTCCAGCGGTTGTAGATGTGAACAAGGGTCACCATGTACCACTGCGGAGAGAGAGAAAATAAGAGAGTGAGAGACTAACAATGGGAATCTATTTCTGTGTATCTGGAGAATCAATCACACAACACAAGATATAACCCAGCATGTGGTGAGAACCTTCTTCCCGATTCAATTATGCTGATCCCATCGTGTTCCTGTCCCCTCCAGCTACAACCCCACCTGCCCAGATTTCCAATCTTTTCCTGAAATGGGTTACCAGTGTTTCCACTGTGAAACAGGTTAATATGACTAAAACAGAATCAAAAATAGAATTAAAAAAATCAACTAAAAAGAGATATTAGCACCATGAGGATTACTGACATAAGGTGGTGCCTTCATGGCCAGGAAGAAGACAAAGAATTTCGATATTGCCCACAGGATGAGCATCTCCCTTCCTGCAGCGGTCACATTGTGTGCTGTGCCCTGAAGGGACACACAGTATTGGATAATCCTTCTCTCCTGTCGCCCTCATTCCTACTTATTCCAGCCCTGCTCCTCCCAAGAGTCAGGCCAGACGTGACAGTTTTCTCATAGAAAGGGCTTGATTCAATATGTGTTTGTGCATGTGACTGATTATGTGAGGACTGACGTACAATTTCTGTGATCTACTTACAGACATTTCCAGTATCAGTCTTTTTATGTGTATGAAGGTTTGCTTGAGCTACAATACAAGACATCTGTTTGTGTTCTTCATACCTTCTGTGGTTTGAAGTCGTACTTTACACAATGCTGGAAACCCTTCCCCTTGGATTTTAATGAGGTTACTATCAAACAGCCGCCCACAAAGTGTGCAGAGTAACCCAGGCCTTTACTGGTGCGGAAACTGAAAAAAGAAATGAAAATGACAATGTAGACAAACAACATCAGTGTTGGGGCGCAGATGGCCTAGTGGATATGGCTTGCCCTCGAGCGGGTGGCCTGGGTTCGATTCCCGCCTGTGGCCTGTTTCCCGCATGTCACTCCCCACTCTCTCACCCCATTTCCTGCTCTATCCACTGTCCTCCCCTATCTGATTAAAGGCAGAAAAGCCCAAAAAAATATCTTAACAAAAAAAAAAAAAACAACATCAGTGTTCAAGTTAAGCTCCACACTTAGACAATGACAACATTGAGGGGCAGTATGGGTTGTACAATATTAATAAAAGAAACTCTGCAAAGGACCCTTATGAGGATGGAGATTGCAAACAATCATCTCTCAACTTCACAGGCTCTTCGTGTTACTCACTATGTCCATGAAAGATCTGGCCTGATTGTATGACTGAGTGGTTTAATGTTGCTTTGAAAGGCATAGGGCTAGGTTACCTGTTGATTCCTAGCCACAACTCCTGCAGTTCTTCCTCAACTCTATACAACTCTCTTTCTCTTGAGCAGAACTTTTTAAGTGATAAAATATCTCAATATCAATATAAATGACAATGGGTTCAGTGAAAACTATTTTATGAATACAAGTTCCACATTATCAGAGCAAGACTTGCAGAAACTGAGTATCTTGTGAGGAGAAACAATTGTCCTAAACTGAAAATTGGAAATTGAATTTCAAAAACAAGAATAAATTTTCACCCATTTCTTTTTACCCAGTCTTTGTTAAGGTGCAGTTTTTTCCAAGCATGACCTGCACAAAACCTTGCTCTGGTTTAAATCACCCTCTTTTATCCTCTTTGAAGTCAGTTTACCTCCAAATAATGCAGGAAAACTTGTTTTTTGCCGTCCAATGTGCAGATTCTGCACTGGTTGTTTCTCTTTTTAATTTCCCTGCTTTGTGTGTGCTTCCCTCTGTCCCAAACTTCGTCCCTAGGATGTTTGCCATTAGCTGGCTTCAGCTAGCTATCCACTGCAAGCATTAAATGAGGTTTGTAGTTGGTCGGCCTCAGCTGTACATACAAGACGAGCAGGGGAAATCTACATTGATATCACTGATTTTGCAAAATTAATATCTTTGCAATGTTCGTATCTGAATACAGATAGGATAAGGATATCGTTCAGCCCTACCACAAAATAATAATTATTGCAAAAAAGAGGCACAGGGCCTTGGAGGAGCTTTCACAAAGGATCCTCTCCTGTCCGGCCTGGTTTTCGTTTTCACAGACGCCCGAAGAAGCAAATCCCTCTTGTATAAATTAGATATTTGACAGAAATTAATTATTGCTTGAAAAGAAGATGACCAGAGGACTTGATTTCTGTGCTCCACAGGAAAAAAGCAAAGATGCCTGGGATGGTGTAGGGGGGGTGAATGTTATTCTTCTGTGGGGCTGAAGGCTGCACTTAAACAAAACATTATTAGTAGGATTCATACATGTTTATTCTGGTTGTCTATGTATGACTAATACTGTTAGGTGTTTCCTTGGGCAAATTGTGCAGTCAGTACATCAAGTTGAGATTTTCATGCAGAACTAGGTATGTATTGGTATAAAAAAATAAAAGTACGAAAACTAAAAAAATAATGTACCAGTATAGATAAGGCTTGTCTTTGTCTACATTGATGTTGTTCAAGGGATCCATGCGAAGCCACGTGTGGAAGGTGAACCCATTCTGGTATGGCCATTTTGCTATAGGAGGCAGCGCTATAGCCTGTTGAGAGAAAAATATCAGAGGAAAAAAGAACATTACATGAGATTACATGAATCCTTACTTGTTGAAGAACTGAAGGAGCACACAAGAATGTTGGAAATGATTTAAAAAAGAAATATAAGAGCCACAAGTAACACTTTTGTGATGTGTATGTGTGTGTGTGATGTGTATGTGTGTCCAGGCTTCCCTTTCTCATTAACAGGGCAGCACAAGAAAGGGAAGGTGCAATTTTGCAACACACTAGTCGCTGACACTGGCAAGTAATACAGTTCAGAAACATCAAATCAGACCCAAACACTCAAAGTGAACTCATAAAAGCTCCATCACTATGGCAATAGAGGATCACAGGAGCTAGCAGCCAGACATACACACACACATACTATGTTTAGAGCCTGATATTAACGAAAGCAATAATGAAGATTCAAAGACGAGGAAGGAAAACCTAAAGCCCCTGTAAAATTATTAGAACAGTGTGTATCTTAAATGGAGTAAAAAACAAAGTCGGATTCAGAAAGGAAGAATTCTACCACTATCCCCATAAGCTCTCATATGTTATTGCTTATTTTATACACTTCTGTGTTTCATGTTACAGTCAGAAACCTAGAATGAAGTGGGTTTATAACGTGTATGACCAATGTGCGGGAATGTTTCAGTGGCCTTCTCCAGGACAAGCTTCAAATAGAGACTGAATGTAGCTAACCTCATCGCCCCAGTATAAAAAAATCTATCTATACTGTACAGTATTCATGCATGCAGTTCATCGTAGTGCATTACTGCTCTTGAACAAAGATCTATTCCAGTAGCCTCTGAAGCTTGAGAAGGTTATTGCTGTTTACAAACTCTGTTACTTATTTTCTTAAGCTTATTTATTCAAGAGCATTTGCTTGGGTCAGTAAAAGACCAGCTCTTAGTAAAGATGCACTTCTTATGACAGGACACAGGAAAAAAATCATCAGGGAACTACTGAAATCCTCAAATCATCAATCAAGTTTCTTTAAAACAGAGGCTGGATATTTATTTTGTGAGGCAGCTTTGACAGTTCTTGCACTTTGATATCTTCCTGTTCAGGACAGGAGTGATGTAAACAGTGGGTGATGTGATCACTTTTGCCTCAAGGGCTGCCCAATAGGATCAAGCAACCTTTATTGCAAGAACTAAAGCAGCAGCCATGTTCCCCCAGTCTCTTTCTAGAGTGCTGCGACATATATTGATATTAAAATTTCAGTTTGCTTGCCTCACTGACTAGAAGCATACTGTGAATATTGCAAGAAGAATTGGCATTCAGTTTGTAAAAAGTACGAACTGTATACTAACCACAAATCAATCAACACTACCATGAGAGTTTTATAAGCTCTTCTTAAGTTCTGTAATCATGGTAAACTGAACACAGATTGCAAATAACAAATTAACACAGATAGTAAATCACAAATATTCATTTCAAATGAGTTGTCCTATCCATGTGCCATTCTTTTGGAAGTGTTTCTGTTTGCACAGCTGTTTCTTTTTTCAGCCCGTGGTGCAGTGCAGGGCATTATTATATACTCACAGCTGCATTTTTCCCTGGAAAGCTGAAGAAAGAGTCTGGGCCACTTCTGTGAGCCATGTACTTCAGAACTGACAAAAGCTTCACTGCATGGCGGGGCTGAAGAGAGAACACAAAACAGCATCATGTCAGACAACTCTGAAAGCACGTTCATGGACAAAAATGGCTGTAGAAATTCAAGATGCAAGGCTCTCCTCGTTCCAAATTTATCTCGCAGACACTCACATAAGGACAGAGATTTGTTCATCAGCAGCATATTAAGAGTCTTTACTTCCTGAAATCAGTGATGTGTATTTTGTATTAACAAAGTGCACTGCAGAGTTCATTACGCTCAGGACTAACACTCTGTGTGTACCCTATCCGCCTCGTTTCCTCAGGTAATTCAAAAGAACAAGATAAAGTGAGGAGCATTTGCAATAGCTGCTTAAAAAAGAGTGAGTGAGATGAAACTCAGAAGCATGAAAGCAACTTGGCCTATTTCCTTGACAACTTGATCAGTGTCTGATCAACGGGTTACTCTCTTTCTTTGTCTTGCCTCATCTGTCTCTTCCTCTGCATCCCTGGATGTAGCAATGTATCTCCTATGTATGTATCATAAGTTTAAAGCTTCTCCTGTCAGGGCTGTAAAAACAGCTCAGGTCATCAAGTTGAAAAAACACAGGTTTTCAGGATGCGGCTAATGAAATTTGGAAAAAGTAACCTAAATTCAGAACTCTCATGATCCCCCCTGAAACACCTTTTATCAATAATGTACTGCTGTACTGAGCTAAGCAGTGGCAGTCATCTGATTTATGTCGTCTATGCAACTAGAGTGCCGGCTTGTGTGTTGGCAGCAGTTGAAGTGTTGTAGCACATTCCTCATGCTGGTCCCAGACAACCAAGATGGATCACCTTGGCATGACTCTCACTCACCCACTGGCCTTTTTCCCCTTGCAGCTTGCTGAAGAAGAGCTTCAGCTCTTTCACTGTGATGCTGTAGCTGGCCAGCACACCCAACATGTCCACTAGGAGGTCTGTGAGACAGAAGAACATGCACATAGCAGGATCAGAAAGACATTTCACGTAGAAACCACAGGCATCAGACACCTCCAGTTTACTTAAAACTCAGAATATGGTCGCTGATCACCAGTTTGCTTTGTGTTCTTTGAAAAATAAAACCAAGGTAACAATGGTGACATCCCTTTATTGTCATCTTGATCACTCAAATGTTTCACTGATTCCACATCAACTTAGCAAAGCAGCTGGGCTTCATTTAATAAACAGCAGTTAGTGAGGCCAGACTTTAAAACAGCAGCCTTTAAGTTGAAAGTACACTCTGGGAGTGCCAGCAACTGTGCAGCTTCTTTCATTAGGAATTACTGACTCATGATGAGCTGTGATATGACAGGTCTGTGAGTGCTCTACACCTACTCTAGCCCCTGGATTAATCCTCCAAGTTTAAGGATAAGTGGCGGCTACATGCGGCGGCTCTTATGTCACATTAGTAGTATTAAAGCTTAGCTGTGAGGTTCTTTCCTAAATAATCACTTCTTATACAACACTGAGAAGAAGAGACAATTTAATCTAGAAACGTCAGTCAATGAAGAAATGGTGCTGTGCTTGAACAGGGCTACTTTTTGAAAGTCATTAGACAAAGATCTGAAGAGTGGTGAGTGAACATAACTACATCCACTGCTCTCAGCTGCCTAGTTACTGCTGGGCTATATCACCCTTGCTTGACCGCACAAACCCTGTAGGCCAACGTTGTACGAACAGTCAAAAGTTCAGTGAGCCGAACGCTGCAGGATTAATACATACTCATTTGCAGCTGGGTTTCTAACAAGACTCAAACTGGGGGGAGAGTGTTTATGGTGATTGCTTCACAGCGTGTGTGGAATAATGCAGGTTAGAAAAAAAACAACAAGACCTGAGTAAAGTAAACCATCACTTTCTTCAGTTCAGTGATTCCTGGAGTTTGAATTCAACTTTTTCCCCAACTGGTCAGAGAGAGTCAGCAAATCCTCTTCTCCCAAGTTGACATATAAAAGAGATGAATGTCCATGTGTGGCAAACTGAGCCTTTTGACAAGAGCTCACACTTCTCTTATATATCTGCTTTTGACTCTATGTCCCAGGAACTTGTTTCTTGCCACTGATTCTAAATGTTACTGAAGTCTTACTCACAGTGTAATAAAGCTGGATAGTTATAAATAACATTGATTTATAACCTAACTACTGAATAAGATTTTTTTTTAAAAAGTCATTCAAAAATTAATAATACAATGTATACACTCAGAAAATAAAAGGTTTAAAAGATTTCAGAAACTTCTACAAGAATTCGAGCTTGAGAAAAGAGATTCTTTCAGGTTTTTACTGACATTTCACACAGAAATAGGAGAGGAAATCTCAGCTGAAAGTAACATAATATTTTTTAATTGGTCCTTACAAAAAACTCCCTCCAAGATTGTTTCTAGACTTTATAGAAGTTTGCAGAAACAGAATGGAAGTTGTGCATGGTATGTTGAGACTAAATGAACTAGAACTGAATATCAACTTGTCAACATGTGAGTGGCATTATATTTGTGAAACACAACACTCGTCCACATGTTAGGGAAGGTAGGGGGAATTTGGATGAAAGAATATTATACGCTTTAAGCAACTTGGTACTCGGCAACAATGCTGGAGACAATGTGGGCAAGTGAATGTCAATCACTTACATGTTTCTGGTTGTGTGTAAAATTGCAAACATTCTGCGATAGTTTTTCAGTCTAAGGAAGACATTCTCTGTAACAACATCCCCATATCTAGGCCTGATTCCAAATGACTTGATCCATAAAGAGGATATCTACCTTTTTAAGATCCTGATTCTTACCTGTAAAAGGGCCATCACAAGGACGCTGTTGAAAAGGCTATCCTTTTAATTCAACTTTAAAAACACTTAAATCTCTTACCTGTGTTTTTGCATGAATGCATGTGTACACTACATTCTAAATGTTTAAACAATGGCCAAATATATATAAATCCTTATTTTCAGTATTTCAAAAAGTCTTTTCAAAAGTCTTTTCCATCAATATCCCCTTGTTATGTTTGTTATGAACACCGTAAAAAAAAATAAAACGTTAAAAAAGAAAAATAAATAAAAAATATATATAATATTGAGACAAAGAATGTTTCTAAATATGGTGCCTGGTGTCTCGTACCTGCAATCATGCTGTCTGTGGTGGATATCCGCTGGAGCACTTGCTGGATGAGCCCCACGTCAGTGCACGCCTGCAGGTTGCGAACACTCTTCTTGAGGATTGCAGTGAAGATACTCCAGACCTCAGCCTGACATGTGGGCTCACACTTGTCCAACAATTCCACCATGCAAACGATGCTCTCAGGCTCCTGGATGATGAAGTTCATCTCCAGGTCAAACTGGCCGCCAACCAGCTGTAGGAGTAAGGAAAGGATAAGAAAGTGTTTGGTTTCAGTTAGTCAGCAGAGAAATACAAGAAAACACCAAACACGGATTTAAAAAGTGATGCATATGAACAGACATTACTTTGTGAGGGCAGGATCTTAAAGGATGATTAATCATGCTACAGAGCTGCTGGTTGGGTGGATTAAAGGTCAGGGAGGAAACAACGGTCTCCGTCAGTTGATCTCTGTCTGACAGCAGACTCAAACTGTTTATAGCTCGCCTTTTATCCACCGGGATGAACCCGGGGACAAAGACAGAAAAAAAACAAGAAGTCATGTCGGTGAAACGAACAGGGATACCAAGGCAGACAGAAACAGTGAGAAGCGTGTTTAGAGGTCTTTTGTTCCTGTAGGAGGCCCTGAAATACTAACAATAACTGACACAGCCTGGAAGACACAGACCTGGGATGAATTTAACTTTCAGTCACCACAGAGAAGAGAGAATACAAAGAAAAAGCTTCACTGATGTCTGTGCCATCTTTTCAGGGCGCTGTTACATCTTTTACAAACAAGAGCATGTTTTCTTGGATATTTGAAAAACACACAGGGTTTTTCTTCTTAGAGGAGCCAAATGGCATAAATGATTATAAATTAAATTCATAAAAATATTTTGCCCAAGTGGTGCAATGGTGAACCCTCAGAGGTGATCTCCAGCTCAAGCTGATGTGGTGAAGGCCTTGTCATATTGCACAGGGAGTAATGTTCTTATATAAATTGAAAGGACCATAAATGTCATAATTTGTCTCTTCTTAATAGTCGTCATGACACTTTTATTATCAAACCCTGCCTAATGGTAAAAGATAGGGTAAATAACAAAACTGGTGTCAAATTTATATTGTGGCGCAGGCTGCTGTGTCCAGATTCAAGGTTGTGTGACAGTTCAAAAAAATGTGTGATAGCTGTACTTGACAATCAAAATGGCTTGATATGAAAACAATATGGTTTGGTACGGGGAGTGAGAACTATTCTATTAAAATGAGTGAGGTTGTTTTGTTTATGCGTGTATGTGTGTGCTGTGTATGAGATAGGGAAAGGAGGCAAAGCTTAGGGAATGACACCAGTAAAACATCTTTAAAGACAGGAGATAAAGTGAAGATTAGTCTGGCACACATTTCACCTATTGTCCTTTTAACCTTCTCTCTTAGACATCTGTAATGATTAATATGTTGGATATGAACGTTAGAACAATAACATTTTATGTTTTATGTTTTTTTACACAAATGGATTCATCCCTCACTTACATTTGTTCTTGTTCTCCAATGTATACAACATTTTATACATTAATTTAGGATCAAACAATAACACTACAACTAATTTAATGACAACTAGTATAATTTTTTAAGATTCAAAACTCACAAAGTCATGTTTAGCTATTAGATCACATGACAATCAAAGTTACTTTGTCAACTTTTTATTTCACGACATGTATGTAAGTTCAGTGATTACTCGGTAAATAAAAGAAAAAATAATCTATTTTAAGTCTCAGTTTCCAGGAAGGTTGTTTGCTATCCTCTGTAAATTGTAAAAACAATGAAGGAATTAAGTTGCTAAGACATCCATCTTTAATAAGTTTTTTTAATAGAGTTTTTGAATCAAACTTCTTATTTAGACATGACAACTGTATTGCTGTTTTATCAATAGTAATGAGGATTGATGAGAAGGCCAATTTTTTTAATTGACAAATCAACATTGTAAATTTTGATGGAGAGATTTAAAATTTTACTGTGGATGCATTATGTTTAAAAAATGAAGCTATCAAACACATGTACTGTGAGAGTTTTTTTTTCTTTTTTAAATCAAGTATCAGTCAATTATTCTTGCGGTTAATCAATCTATCAATTTCTGTGGCTATTATCCAAGTAATCAAATTACTATTTTTCTACTAATCAAGTAATCTTATTATTCCTGCCAAAAATGCAGTAACCAAATATTCATGCAATTAATCCATTAATTTATCAAAAGTTGTGGATATTAATTGAGGATTCAATTAATTTATGAGTTATCTATCCGTACTGTCCATTAATGCAGTAATCTCATTATTATCTTTGCATTTATTCAGGTTATCTTTCAATTGTTCCTTCATTCTAATTAGTAATGAATAAATCATTTTTGCAATTAAACAAGAAATCAACCCATTATTCCTGCCATTAATACAGTAATCTTAAAATAATTCTCATGATTATTTGAGTAATATCAATTATTTTGCCCATTCATCATATCTGAAAAGTTTTGTTGCATGCTTTTGCTCTTACTATTTTACTGCCGCATAAATTTTATCCCAGGCTGTTATTCCATAACACTGTCAATGACAGAATTTCTATGCACATGCCTTAATTTTGTTTAATCAGATCAGAACCAGGTAAGGGGGAGAGTGGGATTGACATATTGGAGGAAAATGTCTTTGTGTTGGATAGAAATAACTTATCTGGGGTTGTCGCTGTTAGAGGAGAAAAAAGATGCAAGTGTTTTTTCATCTTGAAATATTTTCAGAGACTTCTACAGCAAAGCATGTCTCAACAATCAAAGCCTTTGTACAATATGTCCATTGTACTGACAAAGCCCCAATGCTAATATTTGAATGCATTTTTCCAATTTGTCACACTTTTGTGTCTCGTCTGTCACTGATAAACCACACAGCTTTCTAATGCACAATCTTTCAATTTGTGAAGAAAATGCTTCAAATCAGAGACAGGTCTGCTGTTAATGGCTGTCTGGTGCCATTTTGACACTGTAAGAGATGATTTATGGGTCTGACAATGTGTGCGAGTCATCCATCCATCAGAGTCAGCTGACTGAGCGGACAGGGAACAAATATGAGCATGGTGCCACACTGCAGTAACATCCCCCATGGCACACATAGACATGGACAATGAGGCTGATTCTGATCCTGTTCTGTCAGTGAATTCCTTAAGAAAGTTTTGAGGAAGAGTCAAACCTTATCCTCGTCAAATGTTATTTTTGTCTCATGTCTTTGGAGTCGAAACCCTCCAAGGTCAGCTTGATGGTGGTTTTTGGTCATTTTTATATTCTAGTGATACTCAGATTAAGGGATATTTCAATAACTGCTGAAAGTCTGAAAAACAGGCTCATATGCCAGGATTTTCTATGTAAATTATCAGCTTTAGGGATTTGGCAGCTTTTGCCTTCTGTTCGCTTTTAACTCAACATTCTGACTCTTATTTGGTGGAAAAAAGTGATTGAAAAATTTTCCAAAAACTTGAGGTTGGCACCATACAATGTGTTATTCCAAACTTTATCCAGTGATGCTTTGATCAGCTCAAAACCCAAGTATGAAAGGTCTAAACTTCTGCAGCAAGACAGTTTCAATTTTAAACACAAGTAAATAAAGATCCGTTAGGTCTGACTGAATTGCTTAACGTATTTACGGTTTCAACATCAGCAGAGGTTTTAGGAGCTGGCTGGACCAGCAAAATCATCCACAACTGACAAGATAATAAAAACCCTTTACCTATAAAAAGCCCATTTGAAATAATCCAATATTCAAAAACAGAACAGAGGTGAAGAGTTAACACCATGACTGTACCAAAGAACAGGAATATAACCACAGCAATAAAAAATGATGGCACATGCTTTATTTTCTCAAAGAGTAATTCTGCAACAGAAAAGAGGCTGTGGAAATAAAAAAAAACTGCCAGCATATTCAAATGTACTTTATCTTGGGCAGCACTCTGCTCCCAACCTGGAAACCACAAAGTGCCTGCCTGCCATCTTCACCAACTGTGCCAGCTGAATGTGAATACAAGTGTACTTCTGGTATGACAGCTCACAGCAGCTGCTTATCTCCATGTTGTGACTGAATTACTGAAAGAAATGCACACACACACGTGTGAATATAGCTATGTAGTGAATAACACATCTAGTAATCAGCAACTCTGAACCCTGATGTCAATTACACACAAAGGCAATATGCTAAAGCCATGCGAGAACATTTAATGTGTCTATCCAAGCATGCCAAAGAGGTTTACAGTGTGTTTGATTCAATTATTTACATTGCTCTATTTTAAGGGACAGGTGTGAAAGGTTGCCAGCTCTAGCCTGAGCCACAGCCAAGGTGAGCTCTGTGGCTTAGGCTGCCATAAAGCCAGTGCCTCCATGGCAGCTAGACACCAGATCCCTGGCTTGGTAACCTGGTCTGGCTGTTCACCCCAGAGGCCTGCCTGAATTAATTATGGCTGAGCAGCCAAGCAGCCACTGGGCCATAACACAAAGCACAAACAGGCTCCTATACAGTCTCCATGGAGAGCTATATGGGAGGGCAGCGGGGAGAAATGGTGCAAAACAACCAGGACATACTCTTAAAGCCAGGAGTTAAATGTCTTTTCAGGTAGTTTTTTGTTTGGACCAGCAGTAACAATGACAACATGACAACTAAAGCTTTTCCCACCACAGGCAAACAACTCATTCTACAAATTCATCTGCAGTTGATTATCTTGCAGATCTTTTTAACCACCTTTGTACTCACATTTATAACTGTTGTGTGGTTGGAGACACTGAAAACCAAATATTTTTGGCTGAGATGGAAAACTGGTTTTCTCAATAGACCCTGATGTTTCTGTACAGGTCTCTGCTTATTCCAACACAGTGTCTTGTTGTCTGCCAATCACAAGCCTTCTTTAGGACTAGAAATTCATGAAACTCTCAGCTAAAAAAAAGCGAGGAGGTGCTGGATGTTTACTCGAGTAAACACAGGGACCTTTGGTGATGGATGACCCCACTCTTCATGAGGAAAAAAGATCACCATAGCTTGGTTATGCACATTTGAAATCATGAAAGTCATGTGATGCCAAGAGTGACACAAAGTCACTAATGATGGTCATCGTACACCTCAGGGAAAGAAATTATCCAGCTAAAAGTAACAAGCAGTAATGTGTTTGGCCATGATGATATTTGGCTCTTCTCTTCATCAAACTGAAATTAATTCTCCGGGTGAAATCAGGAATCTGGATATAAAGTCATTTGCCTGGAGCAGCACCAGAAACAACAGCAGAAACAAACCACATGCGTAGCACGCTGTGACAAATCTGCTCCATGTCTAGCTTGTCTCTGGTTTATCAGATGGCTTATAAATGAGGTTTGGGCTTGGGTTTCATCACAGAGTCAGAGACGTAGACTCTGAACCAAACAGAGCCTTTCAGTTTCAGTAGTGAGGCCAATTTAGAGTCTTTTTCAATGACCAGCAGGGGGCACATTAAGAAGTCAAACAAGGACACCAGTTTGACCCAGTGTGTTTGACACAAGACCAATAAAAGGAGGCTATAGCCCCCAACTGGACAATTTCGAGCTGCAGTTCCTTCCCATGTCACCCCCAACTCTCCGACCAGGACTCTTGCTCCCACCACAGCCCTATTCTCTGAGTAAAGACACTTAAGAAAACAATTGAGAAGAAAATAGAGGTCAAATTTTGGAGGCATTCGGGCAACTGATGCGGTTCGCCCATGTGAGAGCAGGTGAGTGGTTTGGGTTCAAATCCAACCTGCAGCTTCTTTCCTCATGTCACTCACCACTTTGTCTTGTTTCAAACTCTATTCTCTGTCCTTTCCCCTCCTGTGTTTGAAGGCATTAAAAAGCCTTAAAAATTAACTTTAAAAAGGTACTGAAGGAGACCAGAAAAGATCTTACTTCTCAGTTGACCTTGTGATCTACGACATCAGGTTGTACAGAATGAACAGTCTCAAGAGATGAAAACAGCCTTATGAGAAATGTTCCATACTCAGCATTTTTTTACAGAAGATGTGATATTATCAGTTTCATTTTTCATCTGCTGGAGTTATTTAATTTCAATTAACTATTTCAACTCTGTACTCATAAAATGTGCATGATCAGCACCTGTCAGCCCTGAAAACCAGTTTACCCTTTTCTGTAATAGAGTGGCATGTATGTTCCATCTGATCATCTAGAGGTAAAGCATACAGACTGTAACTGCACAGCCCCCATGTAAAGGAGAGCTCAACCATTCAATTGCACATAAGGTTTTCCTGTTTGTTTTCTCTTTTCATATTTGACTGTTAAAAATTGGTTGACACAAGATTTGACAGCCAGTCCCCTGATGATAATAACAGTCTTTGATCACCCACAGGTATTGGTGTGAAACTGCCATGTTTAAATTGATAATTAAATCAGACTGAAACAAGAGAGCCGCTAGTTTCTGCTTTAATCTTATAACAACTGTTTGACAGGACTTTTGGCAAATACACCCATGAAAAAGACTGTCAGAGTGACCATTCTCACACCAAAATCATGGCCTACTTTTTCAGCATCTCTTCATTCTGAATCTCTTTTAACAACTACCCTGTCAAACCAAAGGCATTTTTATTTCTTCTCTCAGAGGCCCGTCTCCACTCTGCAGCGCTGAAACTGAAACATCCATCACAGTGACCAAAGCATGATTCATAAAATGACAACATCTAATAATCCTGCACTCTTTGCAGCTGATGAGGCGCAGCGATGGCTCTCAGAAGATAGGGAGGTCAACCAAATAATCTGTCCTCCACTCAAATCCCTCCAGTGCTTACACTGATACGAGGGAATGAGCTTCTGATGGGGAAGATGAGAGGCAATGAGAGGAAAAATGCAAATAAGCAACACTTCACAAGGAGTGGTAGCTACGTTTAGAATATCAGTGAAAGATGAGGCAGATTCGGGCAGATACTTTGAAATGTAAAGCCAGTTATGAACCAGCACATCTCTTGAACTTTTGGGTTTTCTGTCCGTCTCGTGTTCCATGAAGAAATGGACAAATCCTCTTCTATTTCCTTTAAATGTCAAAGATTATATTGTTGAAAAGTCATGTTCACTACAAAACCTCAGTTGAGTCATGTGGGTCATGAGCCTTTTGAGCTACTGTTGATTCACAGTTGAAAAACGAACAGGCAATTTTTTTTTTGTTTAAAATGTTCACCAGCTCTTTAGATGACCAAAAAGTAAAGTTAAATCAAAAGATACAAAAATTATCTCCTACAGCTAGTACAAGATAAATAAGAAGTTTTTTGAGCCGAAAACCAAGCAAAGCTGCTCCACAGGTGTCGTAGACTGAGAGACAATGGGTTAAAGAGGTTTCCTCTTTATAAAGACATCATCAACCAACTCCAGAAGTGAGATGATCCTGATCCTGGATCATCTCAGGTCTCTCTCTGGTGCAGTTTTTTGTGAGCTTCTGTTGTTATAACATAGAACCAGAACATTGACCCAACTCTGAAGAAGAGTGCCACTCTACACTGTTCAAAGCAAGGCTGGAAGGTAAAGTGGTGACAATTATGCCTGCAGTGACCATGGACCACGCTGCTTCATTGAACATTGGCCTGACTCACTCACTCACTGTAAATAACAAGCTCTTCTCTTCAATACGTTTTGAACAGCCAACAGAAGTGGCAGCATTTATTGTTGAAAGCTAACACTGACATTAATTAACAGAAGGTGATTATGCTGCTTAAAATGCAAATAATCCTGTGTTTGAATTCATTATTCATTATTCATTAATTTGATTAAATAAGGAGGTTAATGATTTGAAAGTGCTGATCAAATTTCCCCTCATCAGCGCTACAATGCCTATCTCTCTTTACATAGACACAAACAATGACAGTCTGTGAGGAGAAGGTTGACAGAGATATTTTAATATCTGGATTTCTAAGAATATCTTCAAAGGGGCAACCTGCCAAGCTTTTGCAACAAACAGCATACTGGTAGTCATTTTTACTACATTAAATGTGCTAATGTCTGTGCATATGTCCAGCCAGCTTAAGATCTGCAAAAGCATACAAAACACTGGGTAATACACAAGGGGAGAATTAGCCAGTATGTTGTTTTTTTATTAAACTGTTTTTTCTATGCTGTTATGCATCATGCATCAAGAGCTAAAACATCTGCAGGGAGGGGTGGGAGCAACACAGACCCAATCCGAGAAAAAGGTAAGCAACTGAATATTTTGAGAAACAACATTACAATTTATACAAATGTAAGACTGCAAATCATTTTGCCCAATATGGCTAATAGCAGAGCTGGCTTTCTTCCTCTTGCATATAAACAATGAATTAACAGCAAACATTTTATATTTACCACTTCAACTAAACATAAATCTAAATACAACTTTATCTCTGTTAATAAATTCAGAATACTGCTGATGTTGAGGGATGATCTGTCATCTGTGCCAGATTAAATCTGGGTGGTAGAGCACTGTATCTTTATTTGTCATCAAATAGAGCTACAGCTAAGGCTAGTGGTGGGTGGCTGTGCTGCAGTCTAAATGAAACAACCAGCATTTTTGAAAATATCACTCATGTGGGTGGGTGGGTCACCAAAGTCTATTTGCAAACAATTGTCTTGAGATCTTCATGAGCTACTATGAAGATATGAGGTCTTTCTTGCCCTCTCTCCTATCCAACTAAGAGCACAAAAGCTCAATAAAGTTACTTCAACAAAAAATAAAGTTAAAACCCTTTACTGGCAAGCGAAGGAAAGGTAAGAGGTTGAGTGGGACACACAGCTGCATGGTGTGTGTGATAGGTGGAGAACAAACAGAGCTGAAAGACAGAAAGGTGAGCAAATTAAAGAGACCTGGAGGAAGGTGGGGTGGGGAGTGGTAACTTATATTTTTGCATAATTTGTCAAGCAAAGACTTAAGCAGACTCAAACAAACAAAAATACAAGATCAAGTTTTGAACCAATGAAAGAAGCTGTCTTAGACCAAGTGTAAAATAAAACCAATAAAATAACCCAGCAATCTACCAGGAAGTGTTTTACAGACCTCTTTAGCTGGACTGTCTATCTGAAAGTCAAAGTTTCATGGTGGCTGCTTTTGTCAACAAAAGGAAAAGGCTTGTCAGGAAATGGTCCTCATTAGACTTCAGAGTCCAAGCTTTGGGGCAAATTCTTAGTCTCCCAGAGTGGCTTTGAACAGCTGAAATCGTCTGCTTGTGGAATGTAATGTTTAAAATAAAAGTGTGATCTATTGACCTTATATCTGTCTACATCAGAAAAATCTTTATTTGCTCTCTGTCTGGAATAAGAAGTCCGGTATTAAGACATTTCATGTTGCTGAATAACTTAACTGTGTTAAAGTTGGGCTGTTCTTTCTCCTGGAAAGAAAGAGGACATTAGATCACGAGGTAAACAAAGAATTTCATTGTCAGACACAGCAGTGTCTGTGATTTGAATAGTAGCAATAAAAGGAAGGATAGCTGTAGTGTAATGTGTTAAAAATAGCAGCTGGCTCAGGGAGGTGAGGAGGGAAGAGAAACATTAGTGAGGAGTTCCAGACTGCCGTCATGCACTGAAGAGTGAAAGTGAGAATTTTAACACAAAGGCCACACCCTCAATGGTTACTGGACAGAAAAGGTGCAGAGTTTTGATTTACATTTAATTTACAACTTGCTTGTGGGGTATTAGGCCAAGAAGTAAAATCATGTTACACCAATTTTTAACATGACCTTCAACTTTTGGAGCAGAATACCACCCAGTTGGTATCTCTTACAGAAAATGTATATTTAATGTGTGTGATTATTGTGCAGGGACACATCTACTAAATAACTTCAACAATGTATGGTATGTGTCTGGATCTTGCCATTTTAGACCCTCAACAAAAATATTCCTTTGTTTGGATGGGGGCTGAGGAAACTGTCTGGAGCATATCCAAGGATTTTCCACTTCTTGCAGCTCTTTCTGGTTTATATTGTAGCATCTCACTCAACAAAGTCGCAGTTAGAAGTGATTTATAATAGCTTTGGATGCAAACGCCAACATAATGTGTCAGTGAAGTACAATTAGCCAATAAATGAGATTCAGTCCATGTATACTGATATAGAAAATCCCAGACACATGAATATATGAGCCAATCAACCCCATTTTAACATAAGTCTTTAGAGGCTGTTCTAATCATCGACCATCTTAAGTTAACCAAATTATTTGAAATGATCTTCATTTATTCATTCATTCATTTTCTACCACTTATGGGTGGCTGGAGCTTAGCCTCAGTGACCTCTGTGTGAAGTTTCACAAACAACAAACTTGACCTTTTAACTTGTACATTCAGTGGTTTGAGCCCAGGTGCTGCCTGTTAGCTGGTGCTTGAGACATTTGCTGGCGTTAGGGATGGGTATTGACAAGATTTTTATTATTATTATTATTATATATTATTATTGATACAAATGCCCTTATCGATTGTACTTGTGCTTGAGCCAGTCATGAGCGTGTGCTTCATGTTTATAAACCATTTACTTGTAAGTATTTTAACATTTTTCAGTTTGTGATATGTTCCTGTGGTGAAAGTTGAAATTCAGTGATAAAAACAAAAATATATCGATGTATGCTAACCGCTAAGATTTCAAGCAATGTCCTACACATATTAGCATCATGGTAGCATTATGTTTTCTATATCATTTTGATACATTAGATGTATAACTGGTTGAATGTATTGAATAGGAATCTCTTGTGAGTGAGTAATATACATTTCTTTGTGTGTTCAGTTTTACAGTGCAAGTTAAACTTTAAGCAGAAAATCCTGAGTGAGAGTTTTTTTGGGAAACTGTTGTTTATTTGCTGCGCTGGGCTAGCTAGGGCAGAATAGACGACTTAGGTCCAGCCGCCCCGGCAAAATGTTAAGAATCGCTAAGGGAATCATTAAGCATAGATATTTCCTATCCATTCTTAACAGGAACTGGTCCTGGATACCCATAGATGGTATTGCCCGTCACTTGTTGCGGCAGTCTCTGTTTATGAGTTACTGTTTAGTTCTGGTTACATCTTAAAAGGCTGACTGAAAAACACCATACATGATGAGTTTACTCAACAGGCAGAAGAAGAATGATGAAACATGTCCCACAGAAACACTGTCAATCCCAAGTAACAACAAGAAGTTATCATTTCCATCTGTCATGCATCTCAGTGAAGTAAGACAAACAAGCAGAGCCAGGCACAGCCCAGATGAAAGAAATCAGATCATTTGTGAGAAAATAAATTTGGTTTGGATATCTGGATCATTAGATAAAATGGCTCTTTCATACATGTAAAATCCTCATGAATACAGAGGAAGCACATCTTAACTTTCCTGTTTCTTCTGTTTTGGAAAACGAAGGAATGGTGGCTCTGTGGTTCTGGCAGATGATCAAATATCTGGTTGTAGATTGAATCCCCCTCAACTCACCCTTACACCAAAGACAGGCTCATTAATTTAGACTGCACACACTTCTACATCTTCCACAACCTCTCCTAATCCTCTTCCTGAAGCAGAGACTGATACTTAAGGAGAATGCACAAAACAGGCAATATTCTTTTAAAGAGCTTATATCACAGTGATCTCTTTAGAATCTATTGTCATTAATACTTCAAGTTTCTCCAGCAGTTCCTGCACTGGAAACCTTGTCATCTACTGTGAGTGACTTTGACACTAATGCTTTACACCACAGATTTCATACCAACACTCATTCATGTGTAAAACCAGACTTAACAATCTGACCACTCTGGTCAATCATTCCTCAGTCTTTGGGTTTTACGTGAAAGTTAAATCTTCTAATGATTTTTGCCCAGAGTGTCTACTGATCAAGCATAAGTTAAGCTCTAGGCTTAGTCATTTTTACCATTCTAGCTCAAAAACAGTCTTTAAAACTATGTACTCCGTAATTTCTTTTTTGAAACTTAAGCATGTAGCACTGTATTGTCTGGACAACAAGTCAATCCACATTCCTATTATTCAAAAAATGTGTCATGAAAACATTTATAAGTTGCACACACTGAACTATAAATTGCATTTATTTAGAATGATTTGGTTTGTTTACAGTAACTCCAGAGAGAACTTTTAAAATATAACTTTGATGAGTAGGTGTTTGTATATCAGAAGGTTATTTCCCCATCAATATTCCTCATGAATGAATTAGGCAATTTCTTTCCACAAAAGTATCTTGAAAGCAGCACCTCATTTATCCGATATGTAAGTCCCAACCGACTAAAGGTCGCAGAACCAGCTGAACTATGGAAAAAAGTGTGACTTGTAGTCCAGAAAATACAGTAGATAAGCAACTTTAAAAAGATTAGAGTCATCATAATAGCAGTAAAAGCCAATAGCAATGATAATGTTACATTTATTTAAATCACGTTTACTAGTCAAAAATAGTAATGATGAATGAATGTAGATATATCTATTTGATAAAACAGTAATTTAATGAAGAAGATATTCAAATTGAAGTAAATAAAACTGTTAAAATGAATACCAAAATGAAAAACTATAAATGAGGTAAAAGTTAAAGGTAGTAAGAACAGAACAAAAAGAAGATCAGAAGCATTAAGTGATTTATGATGGTTGTGGCAAATTCTGGTCAGAAATCTTTCGTTTCGTAGATGCTGAACATTTGAAACTTTGATACTGTCTCAAATACTGATTGTGGGTTATGGGCTGCATCTTTTCTGTGTTGCTTGTTTTCCCTGCAGGTTGGATTGCAGACCTTGGCAATTGATGAGTTGCTGATGCAGTGTGTGAGTGTGTGAAAACAGGCCAAGGGTGGAGATGAGAGATAAGGGTCAGCAAGATTGCTCACTGGAGAGTGTGCGGGTGAAGTGAATACAGAGGCGTTTATGCCCTTTCTGAATTCATTTTCCCCTTTGTTTTTTTATTTAGTTATTTATTAAATTAAGATAAAAACAGCACTTGTGTATCTGAACATTGTCTTTTCTACTATCAAGTCTGATAAGGTGACTGGACTGTAGTGGCATCTGTTCTTGGACACACACACTGTAGGGTGACAAATAAATCCTGCTTGTGGTTGCAATCAAAAGGTATGTGCTCTGCCTGCCAATGTGATTACTTAAACAATTCAATCCCACAATTATAGCTGAGAAATATGCACAGTAATGTTTCAACAAACAAATTAAACGTGAGGAAAAACAGATAACTCCTTAACAACGGTCGGCTCGTGGAGTCAAGCCCATTTTTAAAACAAAGGAATAAGTCACAGTCTGAGCTCCAGCTAGAGCATTTGCATTTATTTCTCCTAAATGGTCAGTACTGTGTCAGCAACTGTTCTGTTAGACAAGGGCTGATTTGTTTGCAGAAAAACATAGCTGGATAGCATCACCACCTATTCGTGTGAGCATAGAGCTATGGGTATGTCAGCACGTTAGAAAACGAGCTTGGGCTTCATCATTCTGTGCTGGTGTTAAGATTTTTTGTGACACTGATAGAAAAACAAAATTTCCCACTGTAATCCAACTATGACTCGGCTATTTTTAGATATATTCACAGTGTCATGACAAACGCTCCAAGAAAAATGGTGGTAAGCAGGAGGGAGTAAAACGCAAGAAGATCAAAGTGGTAAGTCCATATTGATGTCACCGCACCCATGCATTGACTCAAAGTGATGCTCCTGACTTTAACCTTTAACGGCAGCACATCACTCTGAATTCCAGTGGTAATTTTATCAGAAGACGGGGAAAAGTTAGAGTGAAAATTTCAGTGATTTATCAGGTCACAATAATGAGGTTTTTAAAAATGTAGTTATTGCTTTTACAGCCTAAAACTTACTAAAAACAATTTTTAACAGGCATTAGTAGCCCATAACATAAAGTATATTAGTTTTAGTAAAAAATACACAAGGAGCAAACGCATATTCTGACACCCCTATTCAGTTATGGTGGTATAATGCAGTTCATTGGAAATAAGAGCAAGATTTCAGGGTCATGTTGCGTCACATGAAATCCATATAAACCCCTTGATAGATTCAGCTTATTCCATTAACCCCAAAAAAGGCGTTTCATGATCAATCCAACCATCACAAATTGATATTTGAGTAAATGCTTTTAATCATAAACAGTATGCACAGGATGTGCAAGGATGTAGCTTTAGAACATGATTTCTGCATTAGGATTTCTGCATGAAACCTGTTGTAAGTTTTGCTGATCTGATTTAACAATCACACTATTTTTCCTTCACAAATCTCCCCCACAGGGGCCAAGGTGAGCTGACACCTTAAGGCTTTGACGTAATGTGTCTTCTACAAAAAGAGCAGCATTTCAGATTATTAATATTCACACCTCTTTCAGCAGCCAACACTGAGACTTGGCCAGCAGGCAAGCAGCATTAGCATATCATTACACCCCCTACTGTGAAGAAAAGATAGCAGGCCAGGAGGTTAACACTGCCTCCTGGTAGCCAAAAGCTCTGCTGAAGTGTTCCAACATGTCAATTTTACCACAGTGCTGGCACAATCTGGTGACACCAGTTTCTGTGTTAGACTGGTGTGCCTATGTGTGCCCTGTAACTTCAAACACTTGTGGAATTTTTGAGATACTTTTAAGAAAATTTTGTTTTCATAATAAATTTATGTCATTATTTACCAGAAGCCTGAGTAATAGAGATACACCATATATTGGCTGGACAGGTTACTGCTGATAAAAGGAAAAACTGTGAATCCATGCACTGTATAAAACATAGCCTATACAAAAAATCATGATGAAGTAAGAATCCTGACAACATATTCCTAAAATTGTCCCATTAATGATGTCTACATGACTAATGGCTTTTTTGTTTACAATTCAGAACATATTCACCAAAATACTTTCCCGTGTAAAAAAAAGGAGCATAACTAATACTGACACTAATAAAAAAAAAACAAGTGGCCAACCAACAAATAACTTTCATAAAATAAAAACTAAAGCAGAAAATGTATTTTAAAAACTAAACTCGAATTCAGAGCAAACAGTCAAAACAAAAAAAATCAAGACAATAAACATTGCAAAACTATAATCACCTTGCAAAACAGTACAATAGTTAGGGTTAATCAAATCTCCCTGTAAGGCTGAGTACCATCTGTGAGGATATTGTGGTGTGGTGTTTTAGTGTTAACTAAAAAAAAAAGACAATTCTCTATGAAGAGGTGCACTGCTCATTCAGAGGAGGGGGAGAAATAAATTTAGCACACCTCAGAGGTCCTCTTTTGACCTCCTGCACTGGTTTTAATAAGCAGCTTAAACAATGATGGGTGTCGGAAAGGCTGGATCATTCAAAGTCATGAGGGGTTTAATTAGTGTTTGTGTGTTTACTAAATCATAGTATGTCAACACAAAGCTCTACGAGGCAAGGATATGTCAGTTTGAATTTGGATGTATCATGTTGTGTCATATCAAAACAGCTGGGGGGAGCTTTGATTTTGTGTTGATTTTGGCGCCCCCTTTGGAAAAACAGTACATCTTATCTCTCTGATTACTGAAATGAAAGGTAACCACATCATGGATTCAGTGCATTCACTGCTGGTTTTTGCTTTCGTAGGTTCCCCAAAAGAAAGAGTATTAAAAAAGACTTTCATAGATAATCATGGCTCCTAAAACTCAGTTTGAACCACACTTGGGCCGCAGTAGAAAATTCAAAGTTTTCTTCTTTTTGTATCTCATGTAAATAGTGGGAGACTTTTTTTCTATACAGCTGGTAACTAATAGAAGATCTGAGAATGAGGTTCTTCATGCTGTCTTCTTCCACAGCTCCATGGCCCAGTTTTAATGTTCACATGGTTGCTACACACAATTTCACTGGTTGACAGGAGTCAGCATGGGAAGGTATCCTGAGATCTCTGGGATGCCGCAACCAATAAGGGCAAAATGTTCTCTTTTTTTTCCAAACGAAAAACCCACATGTGCCATTGTAGCCATAAGTGATACCTTCTTAACAAGCCAATGGTCATGATATTATGGCCGATTGGTTTAAGATAAATAACCAAGCGCATGCGCCACAAATAACAGACACATTGTACTCAAGACAGAAAAAGCTTTTTCTAACTTCACCTCCCCGAAATCTGTTAGGTATTTTTTGACTTGATTTTTAGATGCCCTTCCCAAGAACAAACACCCCTTTTTAAAACCAGCATTCCTCGTACTGTGCAAAACCCACAGGTCTCCCTTTAAAAAGCTTTATGGGGCCTTTTTTTTTTTTTTTTTTTTCTTTCTTTCACAGGTTCAGGAAACAAGGTATATGACTCATATCACTGCTTTTCTCATCTGGTGAACTAATATCAGCTCATTCTTGAGTTGTGCAGAAAAACCCTAAACAAAATATCAAACTGAATGATCTCTTACTGACCCTGTGACCAGACTGGCTGCATCAACAGTTCCTGTTTTCCCAGCGTCCTCAGACATAGCTCTCTGTTTAGCTGCCTTTGTAAGCTGGCACTGTTTACAGCAGAAACAAAAAGAGAAGAAATGTAGGCCAAAAAGTAGATTTCATCCTGGCTTGATTCCTAAAAACAGGCTGCTGCAATGACAGGCTCAAAGAAATGACTTGTGACTGGTTAATCTATCACTTCACACTAAGAAGCATGACCGTGTTTAAAGGAAAACTTGACATTGAATGCTTTGAAAAAAAAGGATTTGATCTGATGTTTGTTTACAGGAATTACCAAAGCAGAAAATATGATTCTATCCTCTTATGAAAGCAAAGACAGAGGAATAAACCACAGATTTACAAACACTATAAAACACAAGTCTTGGTCTTCCTCAGATATTTGTAGCTTCAGCATAATACTTTGTATTATTGCAGCTAATAAGCAGACATTTCTAAGTAAACAACCTATTTGTTTGGCTTTCACTGTGTTTTAATTCTTCCATACAAGATTGGTCAAAGCTTTTTAATCTGTTCCCACATTAACCAACAACACACACAAACCAATTACCAAGCACAAGACAATTGGTCTAAAATTAAGTGCATCCAATTCAAGCTAATTAGTAATTACAGCCATGCGTATTGGTCAACTAATAGTTCTGTGCAGTGCCACAGAAAGAGCAACAAGCCAACTGTCTTCAAGTCACACGGTAGTTAAGGCAAATACACAGAAAAATATCTATATAGATCATTACAACAAACATGACAACAGAGAGGAGAAAAAAAGTATCATGTTCGGGTACAGGATGTTAATAAAAGTGCTAAAAATAATAAATAAGATAACAGTTTCAGATTACAGCAGCACCAGAAAACTGTTTCTCAAGTAAACATTGCAGAATTTTAAACAACATAAGTCCTTTCAGTCCTGTGTTGACACACATCTCTTCCAAACACTACTGAACCCTGAGGCCATGAGAGTGTTTGTTAGCACACAGCAGGTGGGGAGGCAGGATAGGTGCACTATCTGATCTGCTGGGGGGGTAAATAACAATCCTATTCAAGAAAAAACCAGCTAACAACCAGTACTGGCCATGAAGAACCAGTTCAAGCCAAACCTGCATGCCCACCAAAAAAACTCATTGTGCTGGAACTGACAATAAACTGACAGATAAAGAAAGAATGGCATAGCAAAAAATGTGCGAAACTTCAGATTAATGTAGCAACTGCATTCCTCTGATGTCACACAAAGGGTTGGACTCTGAAATTGTGATACTGTGTTGCATTTCTTTGGGTCAGGTCCATAGACTGTCTAATAAATGGATGTAGTCTCTGTGACGTCACCTTACTGTTTCTTAAACAGAGTTTTGGAGCAAATCATGGCATTTTCAGGTCGAAGGTTGAAAATAAAATAAAAACTAGACTAACTTTTGTCAAGCAATCTTCCACGACACAACTGCAGGCTTTAAAAGTTAAAGCTAATGTTGAAGCAAAAGAAAAGGCACCATGAATATGGACTGAGATATGTGCCTTATGAATTTTGAATCAATTTATAGAATGAGAAAAGCATGATCTGAAATCAGATTTAATATTTTTAAATAGATTTTTTTTCTGTCAAACTGTGTTCAACTCACTTGAATATTCAACTCTCTATAATTCCTAAATCTCTAAAATACAAAATTGTAGGGTTATTAAGCTGAGTACCAAACTTTTGTAACATAAAAATGACAATTTTAAAAGGAGAGCAGATGCGAAGAGGATTTCTGTGAATCTGTGCTTGATTTCCTTGCAGACGTAGATAACGTAATGGTTGTTCCACTCCGAACTAAAATAACATTGAATAACTGAATCTGAATTTTATACACTGAATTTTGTATTTTTGTATTTTAAGAATATGGAAAGATGGATCTCAAAGAAGATGGAACACAATTAAAGGAAATAAATTCAATATCAAAACAATAAATACAATTTTCAGATCATGCTTTTCAAATTCAAAATAACAATGAAAATTCAGTTTCTACTGCAAAAATCTCAGCCCATGCTAGGAACAATGCTGTTATTTTATATAATTGTGTCAGATTGCTTAAAAAAAATAAAATAAAATAAAAAGTTAGATCTTTTATGATTTATTGCTATTGACTGAGCAGTAAGGGAACTGTTGCTGTGTGCCAGCTGACCAAAGTTTCATCCAGTTCCAGGTTGATCGAAAGTGAAGTTGAGTCACCATTTCCAAT
Organism: Thalassoma bifasciatum; assembly: GCA_008086565.1. Lineage (NCBI taxonomy): Eukaryota > Metazoa > Chordata > Actinopteri > Labriformes > Labridae > Thalassoma > Thalassoma bifasciatum. The sequence continues at coordinate 2,083,403 of RPOG01000005.1, forward strand.
ATGGCACCTGCAGTAGTTTGGTTTTCAAAATATGTCTTCACAAGCCAGTTGGTAACATCACAGCAACAATGCCATTGTTTTATACAGTCTATGGCAGTGAAAAGACTCAGCGAAGAAGAACGTCTTGAAATCAGGTTAATATTGGCAATCAACCACCTTCAAGCAAACAGTAAGCATTATTAACTTTGATATGTTGAATTTTGTAATGTGTAGCAGAACAGTGGTGCTAGCTGCATGTAGTTGGATACTNTCAGCGGAGCAGACGCTTCATGTGTGAATCTGGGATTTTATTAGAGGGATGATAATCTGCTGAGCGCTGTGGACTCCTGCTGCCGCCATGATTCAATTTCTAATCTCAATAAAGTTCAAACGGAGGCTACACAGTGCACCTGCGCAGCTAGTTGAGGAGATTCTGATCAAGATGGGAAACCACGGTTTTTGACAGGACGACGGTAATTGACAATTGTAGTTGTTTAGCCTGGAGTTGTACCAGCTCCCCGTGTTCTTACTATTCGTGCTCGCTATTTAGATGCTTGATCAAATTGGTGGTATTGTACGTCGAAAAGCTCTTTCCACCCCTCGGAACCATTGTTTCACACACATTGCACTTTGCGTGGCTACTTTTCGGCGTCTCAGCTGAAAAGAAATCCTCACTTGAGAAGTCATGCTGTGCCGCTCACAACCAAAACACCCCTCTCCCTCTGTTCTGCCAGCGTGCTTGCACTGCGCTGTGTGTGTGCGTCATCACGTTAAGACTACGCCTCCTGCACATGTGGTGTGTGAGTGAAGGAACACTGCAGGCTGCAGCACAGGCCGCTATTTGTTTAATATCGGATCGGGTTTCATGCCTCATGCTCCGATACTTGCCGATACGTAAATTAATTCAGATCGGCACCCGATACCGATACTATATCGGTATCGGCCCAACACTATTGGATACTGATGCTATCTGCTGTATAATAGCTAATATGGTAACAAATTTGCTAGTTTTACCAAAAGTTTTGCGAATACCTCTCTACATTTTCACCAGTTTCCATCCTAATCTCCTTATTGTACTCATGCAGAAAGGTAGTTATTTCCAGCTTCCAATTTCAAAAACCTCATTTTCATAAAACTCTAAAAATCATCTACAAACACAAGAAGCTCTGAATCAAGTGTTAAATATAGAAACTTTTGGCCAATGAAGCAGTCCAGTTGAAGAGAAAACACGCCTTTGGGTGCTTTAAACCGCAGGAGGGACGAGAGGCAAAGGTGTTATAGTGGATTTGGACTAATGGGATAGACAACAGAGAGGAACAGATAGAGTTTCATTCATGTGTCAGATTAGAGGGCTCTTTGTTACAGTCAGAGAGGGCAAAGCACGTCTAGAGAGAAGAGAGGACAAGGATCACCCACACTCCCCTACCACTTTTGTTATTGTGTGCAACTGTTGATGTGTATGTGTGTGTGTTTTTACGTGTGTGTGTGTTGCATTCCTGACTGCATCATGTGCACATCAGGGAACTGTGCCATCTTGAGCCACAGTGTTGAAACTCCAAAGTTACAGAGGAGCTTCGGCTGTTAATCATTGTCAAATCTGTTATCAATAAACACGGGCATTCATTCACTGGTATTAGTTGGGTTTTTTAAGAAGTAGAGAGATCGAATTGAACATTTCCCTGACACTTTGCTCCACAATGACATTTAACTGAGAATAATTACAGGCACACATCCAGAAGTGAGAAAGCCATCCTCTGTGGGAAACTCTAATTAACATCTTTCACAATTTTCTGACACTTAAAGCAACCAGAAAAAAAACTAATTCCTCTAGAACACAATAAACAGATTAACATACAATAGAAGTAATCAGTAGTTGCTGCCCTTAAATTGGGATTGCTGATTAAAAACTGCATCTTATTTTACAAAATACAGCTAAATAAAGAGGATTAGTTAGGGGAATAAACAGTTCATGAAGCACAAAAAAATACTGGTCTCAAGAACCAAACTATCCCCAGGGATAGATTCCAAAATTCTAAGTGGAAGAGTGTTACAGGAAAGGTCTTTCAAAGGTTTTCAAAGCTGCCAGATCTGACTCCAACACTTGCATGAAAACTTGACTGATCCCTCGGGGTGCGTAGCTTATCTCACTATCAAACCACAGTTATTATTAGCTCCATGCTGGTAAAGGTAGAAATAGATCACATGTACTGATACCAAAAGTAGAGGCAGTGAAAACAATTTTCAAGATGTGACATCTTGATACATAATAATTCCAAAGCACAGCTAACATGCATGATTCTCCCCCTGGGGTGGTTTGTGAGAAGGTAGTCAGTAAGCTGTGTAAAGAAGTACTGGGAAAATGCAATTTGGTGCCAACCTCAGAGGAGAAGCTTCTTGAGTCAACATCAGCACATGAGATCATGAAGGAGGCAAACACAAACAGGTGCTGTAGATTTTCAGCTTCAAAAAAAAAATCTAAATGCTACCAAATAGATTTAATGTATGGCTTTATCGGCAAAATTAATCTAATTCAGATTATTTTCCCCTATAGTGCAATTGCAATTATATTGAAGTTTCCAGTCTTATGTATTGTTAAATGAAAACAATTTTGGGAATAAACATTAACATTTATTACAGCATGACAACAACCCATGACATTTTTTTGCTGCTCATGACTGCTTATTGCCTAGTTGGTCACTTTTCATAGTTGACATATTTGACGTTCAAGAAATATCACGCTGTTTGTTATTTGAATATTACAGCAGGCCATATTGCAACTTAATCTTATTTGGGATTAATTGCCCAGCCCTAATTTGATGCACCAGATTGTGTCTTTTTCATTCAAGTTGAGCATAAAGAAAGGTGTGTACTTCTTCACCAGAATTATCTTCAATAGATGAGAACGTATCCCAAACTTAGATCTTACTTGAATACAATGTTCAGTCTCAGTAGTAATGTTTCCAGGCATGTAAATACATCCTACATTACCAGTAAGCAGTTGTTTTCCTAAAAGTTCAACACTAGTGAAGAAAAACTTGGGTTTGTGTGACCTTATTTTCAATAAATTACAACAAATATGAGTAATTCCTCCTTGCAATTAAACGAAAAACAACCTTTGTCTTCATGTCATGCTTAAACACTGAGGAGGAAAAAGGGTGACATAAACACAACCGTGAGTATCGACAGCTTTAGTTGCCACGGCTGTCACAAATCCAGCTGCAGGCTGTGTGACCTTGCTTTCTAGAGAGGCCAATTCTGAGGCTCAAACTGGGCCAGCTCCTGTGTCACCTCACAGAGGAGTTATCATGGGCCTCATCTTTCCAGAGTTTAACATCAGTCGCAGGTTTACACAGACAGTGTTTGTCGTCCAGTGTTTGATAATGCATCTTTTGCGTCTTTTTATTCAGAAATCTCATCAGCGTAGAGATGGACATTTTAAGCAAAATACTTTCTGATAGTCACTAAAAGCTGTTTAGCTCAAAGAAAAAAAATAACTGAATGCACACAGAGTAGAGGAAAGAGAGCCATGACTATATGTGGTTGTGGCAGGTATGACAGCTATGGTCATCAAAAATCAGAGAAATAAATGTATTTGTTGACAAGTTAAATAGCGAGTGAGTTGGTTGGCTCATTGAGCATTCTCCTGCTGTTGATGGAGGGATTGTTGTGTAAGGCATTTTGAATCCTGCTGTCTTTATAGAGAATGGTACATGCAAAATAGCAGCAAGGAATCAAGAGTTAAAGAAAATATGGCAATGCATTATAAATTACCTAGAAGTGAGATACTGTAAATCATTACTGTCTTTATTGGGTGTGCAAAACAACAACCAGGAAGCAACAGGTAAACAAAACATAGCAACTCTTTGCAGCCGATGCAACACCATTAGGTTTTTAAAATTCCCAAAAGGCACAGAGACTTCAACCCTCAGTGCTGCAGAGACAAAACCTGTTTAAAATCTGAAAACGCAACTCTTTCAAAATCCAGCTGGCAAATCTTTCAATCCTGAAAACTTAACCCAATTCATTGTTTCAATAATCTTTTTTTTTTTTTTTTTTTTTTTTTTTTTTTTTTTAAGGAAAAAAAAACATGCGATCTTCATATCTCAAGATGAGATGATAGTGTCATGAGCTATTTGACCTTTTCATTTTAACATTATTCATATATCATAACACATTCAGTGTGTGGAAAACAACTATTGAAAAAATGGACTTACTGGAAGTTTAGCTGACATTTATCCTCCTTTGTGATAATCCTATTATAAGCATCCTAACAGATAATTTTTGTTTTTACAAAGTGCAAATAAAAAAACCCAAAAGCACATTTTTTTTAGTTTGAATGGTACGTGTTCTGGTTTGAAAATGCACAATGTCCCTTATGTTTGCCTTTATTTGATTGTTATTTTCCTGCTTGTTTATGTTAATGAGCATTGTTTACTGTGTATTAAGTCTGTAAAATGCCTTTGCACAAACTGGCACTCTCAATATCAGCTGTCTGTGATTTACGCCTGCAACTAACTTTGCCTCAGTGTCAATACAACACCACATCAGAGCAAAGCACTTAGGAGCTCCTTGCAGCAATCAGGATATTGTTTTGGTTTGCCAGACCAAGAAAAGCCACACAATACTGCTTCCTGTTTAGACTGTTGCCTGACACTGACAGCACGGCAGTTCACACACTTGAACACTAACTGCAAGCTACAAAGGGAATATAAAACCAGCAAGTAGTGAGTAAAGTCAAACATTGACCAAGCCCAAGAATTCCAGATATTCCCTGAAGAGCTGGCACACCTGAGGAGTGCTGAAAGTGGTGACCATTGGACTTAAATTTGACAGGCAGCCAGAAATAGGCCTCACTAGTTCACTACATGGTTGCCTTTTCTCTCTTGGGAAGTTTACAGCAAATGAGTCTGATTTATCCAGCGTTTTTTATCCTAACTGTTTTGTTTGTTAGTTTGTTTTGTTTTGTGTTGATTTTAAGAATGTTGTTGGGGGGGAGGGGTCATTTTATTACAAGTTTTCTTAAAATGACAGTGATAGAAAGCTGCAGGAGGCAGTGAAGTAGGGCGCTGGTTCTCTGTGGAATTGGAAGTAGCCCTTTCACATTATTATTAGTCCTTCTGCTCAGTGTAGAATGTATTGCTGGTTGCTTCTTTGAAGGCAAAAAAAGATTTTAAGAATGAGCATGATAAACTTTTTATATCCATGTCTGAGCAGCCCATACTTAACTTTTGATGAAGTAGGATTTTGTTTTGAACCGAAGGGTACTACAAAGCACAAGGGGTTTAAAATAACTTTGATTAGATCTGTATTTAGGGTGAAAGGATGATGCTTAGTTGTTTATACTCACCCAGGCAGATTTTAGAGGAGGCCAGGTCATATAATGTAAGTGATGATATCAGGTGTGCATGGTCCGTGAACAGCTGGAGAAAGACAGATCACTCTGCCTGATCCACTGACATCTGAAGCGTGGTGCTTTAAACTACAACTAGTGTGATAAAGTGTAAAAGCATTTCTAAGTTCCTTCCAGCAAAAATCCAGTGATGGTCAGGGTTAGGAATGAAATCCACTGACTAATACACAGACTAGGGTTCGGCATTAAGCTTGAGGTGGTTTGGGTTGAGGCGTTGGTATCTGTGTTAGCAGATTCAACACTTGTAGTGTTAAAACACATAAAACTCTACATGCAATTTCATCAGTATAATATCCCTATGTGTCTAACTGCAGCTAACGTGCTCATTCTTCATCAGGTATTACAATATGAATGTGTGAATGAATGAGTGAAGTTTATTTTAGTTCACACTTGCAACATTGAAACAACCTACAACCTCAAAGTAAAATTCCCAAATCTTCAAGGTAACCCAAAGAGTGTAGGTTGAAGCTGAAGCTTATTCAAAACATACCCCTCTTATCTTACAAAAAGAAAATGAAACAAAATGAAACAAAAAAAAAACACCACAGGAAAGAGTGCATAGCAAAAACAACACTGATGCACTGCTGTTGTTGTTGGTAGCTGTTGGCAACAAGTGGTTCATAATGTGAATTTATTAATCTACATCTTCAATGGTGTATATAAAAACCTACTGAACCTGATAGTTTTTTCTAGCCTTCCCAATGCACTGCATGTTTGTACTTCTTCCAAAGAAAAATTCCCCAAAGTAACTATACCGACAGACAATGAGATTTGACATTAGTTCTAATGTTTGGTTTTTGAAAAATGAATGTTCCACTCAGATTGTGTTGACTGTCTCCCATTTTGAACAACTTCTTGATACTTTGTGGTAAATATTGATGTTTGGCTTTGCACATTGTTTGTACTGTGATATATTCAACTGTAATTTTATTAGTTAAAAAGAATAGATCACTCAATCTTTGAGTGACTACCTGGCAGAGGCTTAAAAAACTGAATTAAAATCTTCATTCTTTAGTTTCCATCACTTTCCTTTCACACACAGACACTTCTTAAGAGCTGTTTGTTTTCCAACCAGCTCAGATCAAACAAAACAGCGAGGGAGAAATAAATAAAAATTCTTAAGACCTAATAAGACCTCCCAACTCCAGAAAAATGAGCCAACAAAAGAGCTACTTTTATGAAAACTGTGTTAATAGCCTAGATCAACATGTCACTGCAAGCCTTTTTCACCTTTCTTAGTTTTATTTTTTCATTATTATTTATTTATTCAAACCAATAAATATTAGGACTGCTGCCGTGAGAAAGCTGTGAATGAAAAGCTGCTAAAGAGAAACTCTGCTCTGTGTGGTAAATCAAACAATCACCCAGAGGGAGGGTGAGCCGAGGGCATGAGAGAAGGAGTGTAATGAAATGCGTGTTGCCATTTCCCAAAGCCTGAAAATGACACTGACCGTGCTTAACATGCAGTCCCAGGGACACGAGCAGTCACACTGATTTTTCTGTCAAAAAATAAGCCTGGCTGTTTCTGGAGCTTATTTTTGGACTATAAGAAAGAGTTTGCCAGAAGAGGAATAAATGCAAAAAGATGGGAAAAATGTCTCGGATTAATAATTGTTACAATTTCCATCAAGATTTACTGTCATTCAAAAACAAACTTAAGCAACACAAATCTGTCGCTATCATAACACTGTGCACATTTTAAAACCTGACCTTTCAGATGAATCTCCTGACCTTGTTTTCAAAATAAGCCTAATTTCTGTCATGTCAAACAGTCAAGTTCAAACTACAGACAGACTTATGAGGGTTATCATATGGAGCAAGCCTACTGGCTGAATAACGTTTGATTCAATGTTGTTTTAGCCTTTCTACAACAACTTTCTGGACTGGAGGGTTGGTGGTGATGGAGCAAACTTCTGTGACAAAAAGTCATGGAGGATGAGCCTCCCCTTTCCTGAAAAAGGACTCCATTGTGTTGCCACAGTGACAAAGCAGTTCTGCAGGTTCCACCTTCACCTCTCCTCCCTCCCATTTCCTTCCTCCCCCTTTCTATAACCAGTCAAACTCCAGTGTAGCATGCGCTCTCACCTTCACACTCTGACTTCCTTGTTGCAGCGTTCAGCTTCATTCATTCATTCATTCATGTGCAGGTGCTGCAAAGTCACAACTCGGTCAAAACTGCAGACATGACAGAGCTGGATAAGGACTTTTAGGGTGGCCAACAGGTAGTAGGAGACAGATAAGGAGCGCACACACACACACAGCCTGACCTGGATATGTCAGGAGAGGCACCAGCTGATTTGCTTCCACAGCTTTTCTGCCATGATCATTCTGCTGACATCACTATTTGTGTCTTATTTCATTAAAAACTGAGAAGAAGTGTGATTTTTTCAGTCATCAAACCTTGTCTTCTGCATGTTAGTTATCTATAGAAAGCCAAAAAAAGTGGTATTAAATTGTAGTTAAATTGCCAGTTAAATTGGGAACTGATAGGCAATATGAAACACAATTGTTGAAAGAGTAGAGTTTTGGTTGAATATTAACAGACTGTAGACTGAACTATTGCCATAATGTATGCCAAACACCACAAGTGCAACCAAAAAAAGTCATTCAGAAAATGACTCATGGTGCTTTCCAATGGGAGCAGCTCACCATGAAGTCAAACTGAAGTATAGCACTTAAATTGTCTGCAACACAGCAGTATCACGAACGCCTTTGTATGCAGAAGAGGGTGATGTCAGACTTTTTACATGTCACGGTGTGAGGTAACTAAACAGACTGACAGTGCTGCTATCTAAGGCCTATCCTGAGCTCTCATAATCAGCTTACCAGGTTGAACACAGTCTCCACGATGTCTCGGTTGGAAACTTCCCCAACTTCCACCAGACCAGCCAAGACTGCAAATTTCATCCGTATCCCCCTGATAGGCACTGCCGGGTTGAGCGCCATGGCTCCCGGTCTCCCCTCCTGTCCATCACCTGCTGCTGCTGCTGCTGCTGCCTCCTCGGTAGCCATTGCTGAGGAAGGACGGGGCAGGTGGTGCTCACAGGTAAGGCACCTGTTCACCTCCCAACGGTGACAGTGCAGCCGATGTCGGAGGAGAAAGAGGGTTCTATCTCCCCTTCAGCAGAGTTGTTGACAGTTTGCAGGCACACAAACCAAACGTTTTCCTCCCCATTCAAAACTGTTTAGCGAGTAAGACAAGAAAGTGGCCACAGAGAAGGAAAGAGACGCAGTAACCGCCGGGACTGGAAATGTCACTCCACATGAACTACTCCTCTCTCCTGCTCCGTAACTTGATAGCAGACGGATGGATTAATAGAAGTAAAAGCTGTTTGGAAGTGAGCTGCAGGTATACATGAGAGAAGGGGGATTCAGATGACTCGTCCTGTTAACCTGTTTTCTCCTCTAGTCGGTCAAAAGGCAAACGAGGATACGGCGACTTTCAATATCTCCGTACAGCGCTGGAAGTTGCTATTGTCAGTGAGTCAACGGACACTTGACAGGTAGCGTGCCTGGCAGAGGCAGAAACTCTCAGGGAAAGGGGGGCAAGTCTGTCTGATGCCCCAGTGGAAGTCGACAGAGGACAGACGTCCGCTCGGTCCTCCCCGCCAAACTCCTGAGACTTGCTCAAATGTCAGCGTTAACCAAGCTGCGCCGCATTCTCTTCCTCATAAACCCCGGTAGCTTCAGCTCGCCACCGCCATGACAGTGTAGCCCTTGAGTGAATGGAGCATGCGCAGTCGGGAGTTGAGTCGATTCAGCTCGGTGGCAGGTGTGCCGCTCAGGTGACTTTCCAACACGACACACTGGGACTCGGTTCAAATCAAGAGAGTTTCCATATGGATTCAATTACAGGCATTTGCTTTTCTGAAGTATAACAGGAATGAAAACCACTTAAGTACAAAGTAACTTTGTAGATTATGGTTTATGTTAATACTTAATAGTCTCAATGTCAAGACCGACACTTTTGTTGTGCTTACATTCTGCTTGAAAGAGTCAAGTCATATATTTACACAATACAGTTACAGTTAAGAACAGTATGTAGCGACATATGAACCTTTACTCGGAATCAAATATATATTCCACGAAATAAGTAGGTACAAGTAAGTACAAAGTAGAATGACACGAATGCAAATAAGGACAGTGATCAAACTTCAACAAAATCGCTCTCAGTAGAATAGAAAAGAATAGAATGTGAGATGCATAAAGGAAAAAAATATAAGAACACAAGATTTAACACAATGACATCAGTTAAGCCAGTGGTTCCCAAACTTCTTCTGCGGCGCAGGTAAAATTATTTTCAGCCCCCCCAATTTCCACCAGCCACATGCTCTAAAATGAACACATGCTCAAATATGTGCTTCACTTGCAAACATGAGAAGGGCAAATTTATTTGAAAAACTGATTTATATTCGACTTTGGCTTCACTTTGTGACATCTTGCAGAAAATAGCAAAAAAAAAGTTCAAAATTATAGCTGAAAACATGTTTTTCTTTCTTTTTTTTTTTTAAGATTTTCAAAAAAAAAACTGCCCCTGCATATTAACATTTTCCTTGCTAAGAAACATCAACTTAGTCCTCAATGAAGGAAGTTGTCACTTTAATGGCTTAAAAGTACTCGGAACCACTTGAACTAATGGTCTACGTCACTCTTCAGGATGCTTCCACTTCTGGTAAAATGGTCAACATCCCTATTGAAAAGATAATGCTGTTTTGACGTCTGTATTACAAAAGCCTAAGTTAATAGTGAACTCGGTTTATTCCAGTTTATACTGTTTCCTATAATAAATATGACTTAGGCTATTCGATTAAGAGGGCAACAGCATGTATTTTTTCTGATAACTCTTAATATATAAAAAAAACTGACTGATTGTGAATAAAATAATTTACTTTTTGTCTTTGAAACTCATATTTAGGCTATAGAAGATGTTTTTATTGTAACTTCCAAATGTTGCTTCCTGTGTTAACTCATACAGTGTCCATCTACCAATAAGCTCTGGTCTTTATTGCATCTAATAAAACAAGTGTGCAGTTTTATGAAATGCTCTGATGCAAGAACAAGAAACCATTATCTTAATTTTTGTGTTCTCTGGCCAAACATGGATATGAGTGGTATAAGATAACTACTATGACTGTGTATTGGAAACATTACTTCTAAGAATAAAATCATTTGAGCCACCGGGGGTAAATTCTAGAAGATAAAGTGTTGCATGTGTGTTTCAAAAAGGCCAAACAAAGGTTTAGCGTGCTGATAAGTAGTTTTGAAAATTCATTGTGAATGTGATGGTTGTAGGACTTGGTTTTTGTGCAGCACGGAAGCACATTGACAGATGTCTCCATCCCGAGGCCGTGTAGACCAAACATTAAAGCAAAGTGACAGCTCTGCTTTGCTTGCCTTTTTAAATCAACAACAACCCATTGCATGTGAGGGGTGTACATAACTAAATAACTATGAGGTTAAAGTTTCATCCATCTATTAATACGTATCCAAATCCAGCCCAGTTTTATGGTCCTTTTAGTGCTTTTTTATAAAAAAAAACATGTATAATAAAACATGTATTATTTACTTTGTCTGACCATAGGAGTGATTTTAAATTTTCTCTAGGATATTGCTGAGTAACTATGAGTGTCATAGCCACAAAAGCAGCTTGCATCACCAGCGTTACAACTGACCTCCCAGTAAACTGTAGCTGAGTCCTCAGGGATGCTGGGAGTCATGGAAGCCTGCAGTATCACCCAAGAGACGCAGACAGGCCTCCTCCCTAGAGTCATGACCTAAAATCGGCAGGCTTGTTCTCTGCAGCCCAAAGGTACACTTTTTTAAATAAAGCTCTGAATAACTCTTCCTGACCTTTAATTTGGACATGAACCACGCTGTGTTATGGCTCTAATTGGGCTCCATGAGGTAACCATACTCCAAACCTGAGACACGTTCTACAAGTTCTATAGTAATACAATGTTACACTTCTTATGCCATTCTTTCTTTGCATATTCTTATTTTAATTTGTTTGCACTATACACTGCTTATTTGCTACGAGAATTCTGTAAATTTCCCTATTGTAGGACATGCAAAGGATTATCTTATCTTATCTTATCTTATCTTATCCTAATCTTAATCTTCTGCTGTTTTTATGCCAACCTGATTCCAAAGTCTTACTAGTGGAGCAGTTTTAATCACTGCAAATAGCGCAATGTAAAAGCAAATAGTCAAAGTGATGAGCACTGAACCTTAATTTCAAGACAGTGACAATTTTGAATTTTAAAAAAGATGCTTTAAACATTGAAAATTACAGAAATGATAACCAAAGTAAATTCAAATTTGGCAAATAAAACCCAATCTCATGACATTGAGGCTTGTTTGAGTGGTACAGCAGATATCTTAATCTGCAATGCTGAAACCTAGATAAAGATATTTTTTAAAGAAAACAACTGCACTTTTTTACCCTTTTCCTTTAAACAAAACATTTTTGTAAGGTCTCAACACATCTTGAGGTAAATAATATACTTAATTTTGTCAGAACCATCAGCTGTAAAAGACTGAAGGACTAATGTATATGCACAGTATTGCCATTAATTTACATGCTGAAATATATCACATCTGAAATACATGCTGAAATACATCCTGTAAAACAGTCATCGAACTGTCAGTGGTTTAATACCCCAGCCAGTCAATTAATTTTCTTTTTTAGAAACAGTAATTATTTTATACCAACAGACAAAATTCTTCCCATTGGAACAATAACGTTGTGGGAGGATAACACCCTGCACACCTGTATGACTTGTTAGCACACCTAGAATCTGGTTCTGCCTGCTGGGTTTTCTTTCTAATCACATTAATCATAGGGCTACTGCATGTCACTTTGATTAATTTTAAAATAAAAACTGAACACGATGAAGGCTATTTGCTGGACAAGAAATGATTTGACACGTTTATTAAAGTTACAAAGGCAGACACAAATGGGTATTTATGATAGTTTGTGAAACTAACTAACTGAAAGTTTTTTAAAATTATTTTTGTTTTATTTTTTTTCTCACTCTAACAACGGATTTTTAAGCCAAAGTCAAGGGGTTGTTGGTATAGAAATATCAATAACGTATCAATTTTGAAAAAGTCTCACTTTTAAAGATAACCAGCGTTTTGGGAATTTACTTGTCATATATGTTATGGAGGTATTAATGGTTCAGCATGAAAATAGACCGTACTGAACACCTTTCTAATAGCCCAAGCAAAATGATTATGACCAACTTTGGACCACACTGCAATAGACCAGAGTTTAATTTCGATTTAATATTAACATTTATCGAGTACAGCCATCAGACTATAAGACTAGTTCGCCAACAGAGGGCGTTAAGGGTTATTACCATGTTACAAGAACTCGCGAGAAAGCCGGATCTCACGACCTCGGTCGATCTCATAATTTCTCGCGGTATTTCCCATTTCTTCCTCTTTCACTCCCTGTAGCCAACATGGCAGTCGGCAAAAATAAGAGGCTGACCAAAGGCGGCAAAAAAGGTGCCAAAAAGAAGATGTAAGTAGTCAATTCATTCATCGATACGTGAAGCAGACTCTTCTTTTCTCACAGGTGTTATTGATATGAAAAAAATGAGGAGGATGAAGCTGATGTTAGATGGATTATCCAGGAGCAGCACTAGTCTCGTCGTCTCCGGCCTCAGTGGTGCTGAGTGGGGATGAGACTTTCTCTGTCTCCCTTTTTCTTCACCCTATTACCTTTTCATAATGTAGTGAACTGTATTGGACAAAAATGTTCATTGGATGAATTCTCCTCACGTTTGACGAAATAAGAGCGTAGGGCTGTTGGTGTATCTATAAAATAATGCCATCAAAGTCAAAGGCTAACGTGTTAGCATGGATTAGCAGAGCTTATTTGTCAATATGGCTGTCACGCTTTATAGTGCTACTTGTGCAATTAACGCTACTTATACACCAGGGTCTAAAAAATGTGATACTGTGAGTTGTGCTCAATGGTGTATCGGCTGAAAAGTTTTGATCTGATCAGACAGGAATGAAATCTGATTGTAGGAGGTGTCTCATGCAGCGTGTGCTGGTTAGCCGGCTAACTAGCAGCAGTAAGACAGCCGTGAAACACAATCTTGTTGTTGAGTGGTTAAACTTCGGCATTCATTTTTGCATTTTTACCTCCTTCTGCAGTGTGGACCCTTTTTCCAAGAAGGACTGGTATGATGTCAAGGCACCAGCCATGTTCAACATCCGCAATCTTGGCAAGACCTTGGTCACCAGGACTCAGGGAACCAGTAAGTCCTTAGTGTACATCTTCAATTGTCTTTATGCAGTACTGTTTGTTTGTCTTTTTAAAGATAAAATCTGTGATTAATAGGTATCAGATTTATATTACTGGAAAGAGCTAAACGTGAAGGCTAACTAGATGAATTAAACATGAAGAGATCAACTGATTTTCCTGTTACCCCACTTACTCTCGTGAGTAGTATTAGTATTATTGACTTTCATAGTATGCTTATTAATTTGTATACATCATGTGCAACCACTTAGGAATCGCCTCTGATGGTCTGAAGGGACGTGTGTTCGAGGTGAGCCTTGCTGACCTGCAGAACGATGAAGTGGCCTTCCGTAAATTCAAGCTCATCACCGAGGATGTTCAGGGCAAGAATTGCCTCACAAACTTCCACGGCATGGATCTGACCCGTGACAAGATGTGCTCCATGGTCAAGAAATGGCAGGTAAGAGTGTATTTTTGAATAGTTCAGTGAATTTTGATGTTGTCACTGTTGCTTGTGCATAATTCTGTGTGAATGCTAATTATATTTGAGATATCTTGAAACCAACGTAGGGTTTTCTAACAAGGTTACCATTTAGGAATATCTCACAACATTTTTTTGGGCAGAGCGTATACAACTGATCGTTGGGGGCAAAGGGCATTCTGTTGTATGAAACAATAGAAATTTAGGATATACTGTTAATTTGATTTTTTTAATTAAGACATCAAAAAAACCTTTCCCCTCCCTTGATTGTCATCACATTCAGAAAGATGGACAGATAATGCTAACAGGAAGGATTAAGTTCATATGATGGTAAATTTTATGCACTACAGGTCTCAAAGTGGTGTACCAAAATTACAATGTTAAACTGGTAGTTCTTCATAGACTCTGCATTTTACTCATTTGTATTTTTGCAGCTATACCAACTCAATTGAAAAATTCTCACTGTTGGCACTGGAAGTACTTCTGAGGAGGTTATTACCCATATGCAGAGTAAAGTTGCGGTTTGGGGTGGAGTTCAAATAGTTCTTATGATGCCAGGAAAAGCTCAGCCAAGAGTTCTGACATTTTTGATGTCTTTGTGTAGATGTTTCTCACTAATGGTTGTGCTTTCATTCAAATAAAAACTGAAGGACAAAGATCTTTTGCTCTTGTTCACAAATCTGTCTGTATTCACGTATAACTAAGAAGCCCAAGAGACTATTTAAATCCAGCTCATTCAGTAGACTGAAGTGGGTTTTTTGTATCAGCACTTCAACTTTGTAATACTGTTATCTCTTGTAACTGAAGGAATGGCTGTGCTATACAGGTGCACATTTTGAACTCATTAAGGCACACCATGGCTTCCTTTTCCAAATAGTACACTGATCTGGTGTACAAGGAACAGAAAAAATCATAGATCCCTTAATTTTGTTTTTTTTAAAAATCCTCAGATGGGTGAGTTTAGGAAAACATGAAATGTGCTTTTGAAGCCTAATCATAATTTTTTTTTTTTTTTTCACAGACCATGATCGAAGCCCACGTTGATGTGAAGACCACCGACGGCTACCTTCTGCGTCTGTTCTGTGTGGGTTTCACGAAGAAGCGCACCAACCAGATCAGGAAGACCTCCTATGCCCAGCACCAGCAGGTCCGCCAGATCCGCAAGAAGATGATGGAGATCATGACCCGTGAGGTCCAGACTAACGACCTGAAGGAAGTTGTCAACAAGCTGTAAGTTGTACACAGTTTGTTTGGCTTTTTCATG
Organism: Thalassoma bifasciatum; assembly: GCA_008086565.1. Classification (NCBI taxonomy): domain Eukaryota; kingdom Metazoa; phylum Chordata; class Actinopteri; order Labriformes; family Labridae; genus Thalassoma; species Thalassoma bifasciatum. The sequence goes on from RPOG01000005.1 coordinate 2,098,794, forward strand.
TGTAATTTGTCTGTGAAACAAATGCCTCACAAAAATGTGATTCAGTACTCCATTCTAAGTCAGTACTTGATATCCAAAGTTGGCTAATGCTCACCACTTGCTGGTGCATATAAGGCTTGTGCTGTACACCATAACTTATTCAAAATCAGTCAGTAGGCGTTAAATGACCAATATCTTTAGTATTGTAGTTTCAGAGTATTAGAGATGAGTAATTTGCATTAATTGTGTAATGTCGTGTTCCAGGATCCCTGACAGTGTTGGCAAGGACATTGAGAAGGCCTGCCAGTCCATTTACCCTCTACACGACGTGTACGTCCGCAAGGTCAAGATGCTTAAGAAGCCCAAGTTTGAATGTAAGTACTACCACTGCTCATTGGGCCATTCTTAGACAGTATTTCTTCATAAGGGAACGCATGATGACTGTTTTCGGTCCCAAATGATCACATGATTATAACCCCATCGAGATCAGCTGATGTTCCCATAGATGGAAGAGTACTGTTCTGTGTTATCGTGTGGCAGGTTTTCAGTGGTTTGATAAATTCAAGGATTACTTTGGCAGAGCAGTAAATGGTGAAATTGCATTATACCAGGTGCTTAACTTGCAACTTGTAATGTTTCACAGTGGGCAAACTAATGGAGCTCCACGGTGAGGGCGGTGGCGGCTCAGCTGCTAAGGCCTCCGGGGACGATACTGGAGCCAAGGTGGAGAGGGCTGATGGTTATGAGCCCCCCATCCAGGAGACCGTCTAAAACACCCTGACAGATTTAATAAAAAATGTAAATGTCCAATCAATTGTCCTGTCATTATTTACTTTTTTTTCTGGTTAAATTTGGTCACAATGTCCAGGTGTTTTAAAAGATTAAATCAAGTTGGCCAACAAAACAAAAACTGTTAGATTGTTACTTCTCAGTTCTGTAGTTCCTGAAGTTGTTTTGCATCCTCACATTGTGGAACAAGATGTCAGCACTTATATTGTGTAAAATGTTCCTTACATCCCTGTATGTAAAATGGGTTACTGTTTATTGGTGTATTTCAGTACATTAGAAATATGATAATGAAATACGAAAATAGTTTCAATTCTCAAAGTACTTGTAGATTCAATACATACTGAAATATTTATAACATTTTCCTTTTGGAATGGTTATGGCTTCCTGAAATAAACTAAATAACTTGTTTTTCTTTTGTTAGCAGTGTAACTTTTGGCTTAAGCTTAATTCAATTTAACAAACTGAACTATGATGGGAAAATACAACAATGAGTTACAATTTCATGTCCTAAATTCAACAGCTGTTTGAACAGACACCAATGTCATCACACCCCTTAAGAACCACTAGATGGTGCAATTGTACAGATCTATAGAAAATTGAGGACACATTCACTTTAAAATAGCAATATTTATTGTTCCAGACCACATTTTTCATTGATCTCTAATTGTTAAATTATACACCAACTCCATCATAAGTTAAGGCAGCAGGTGAAGGTACTGAGGCGTACTACTTAGAGCTGCAATACTGCATCACTCCACTGTTCATTTCCACAGCTATAAAAGTTTCTTCTTAACTTTCCCATTTTAGTTCTGATCATTCCAGAAACAGTATCTTCTTAGTTTTGATGCCCAGACATGATTTTATCCCAGCACCTGCACATAGTTCTTAGGAACCAGAGCCCTCTTTCCTCTCAGATCACCCTGGAACCATTCTTCATCAACAGACTCCAGATTGGTTATGATGTCCCCAGCCTGAGGGAAAAAGAATTGGCAGTGCTCTTAATCATTTTGTTTTTAATACATCAGTATGGCTTTAGGCAGTTAAATTCAGTCAGGGAAAACATCCATTCTGGCATACCTGTAGAGAGAGCTCCTCCTCACAGTCTGATGTGAAATCAAACAAAGCCTGAGCTCTGCCTCCATCAGCAGTGACACTCTGATGGTTATAAGCTGACTGTTGGTCTGAGGAAAGAAAGAAATGTTTAGTATCAAAAGGTTTCTGATTGTGACATTTAGAGGAAAAAAGATGCTTTAGACTAATTTTGGTTTAGACATCACGCTGCTTTGAGTCACTCCATCTCTTAATTTCAAGCAGCTTTTCCTTAATATCTTAGATCAAGCATGTTAAAACAAATTTCCATCAAAAAATTATCAGAACAGAACTTTTCCTTTATAATAATAACAATAAAAATGAAAAACTACTGTCCCATACCTGTTGAAAACTTAGCTTAACATACTATTTCCTTCAGAACTTCATACCTGTGCTATTCTCAACAAAAGCTCTGGGGAAAATGCCCTCTCTGCCATTGAGCCGGCCACTGCTCCACTCAGCGTCAATATGCTGAGTGATCAGGATACGCTCGCCCTTTTGGAAGGACAGGTCACCTTCCGAGTTCCCAGCAAAGTCATAAAGAGCTACCACCCACTCCACGCTGGACTGAGACACCTGCAGAAAGAGCAGAGCGACACAAGTGATGGTTGAGTTCCCTACAATGGAAAAAAATGAAACAAATAAGCAATACTAGGCTGGAATGGACTCAGGACTTTGTTTTTAAGAGTACATCGGGTATGTTGCAAAACAGCTCCTTCCTTACAGATACTTCTGTTAAAACAAATATGGGTTACCTGAGCAGGTTTGACAACTTCAGGGTGTCTGTTAGAGGAGGCAACCATCCCTGTAGAGGAAAATGAGGTAGGGATTACGAGAAGCGGAAAGCACTTATCATACTTGTCTGATCAGGAACAAAAATAGAACAAATCTCATGACACACATTTGGTGTGAATTTGACATCTCCCTCATTTTCTTCGCTAAATTCACAATATTTCTATCTGTTACTTTATGATTTCATGACTTTTTCACCTTATTTCCTTGTATGCTTACATAAATATAGAATCAAATTGAGTGTTGTGGTTTTGCGTTATTTTCTGAAACATTTTTAGTCAGACAACTACTTAAACTCAGCATGGTAATGTTTCTAAATCTTGCTCCCTGCCTCTTTGCTGCAGTGTTAGAGCGTCCTTTTCATTGGGTCTTTTGTAAACAGCTCTTTAATGAAACAGAAACAGAAGCACAAATTCCACACATGCCTCAGAGACCAGCCAACATAAAGGGAAGAGGATGAACAAAAGCTCTTCAAAGCTCAACACAGCCTGCCCTTAACAAGGATCAAAAGAATAGCATATTGATGCAGTAAAATATTTGTATTTCAATGTGTTACAAAATTTCAAATGAGTAAGAGATGACTGTGTCTCACCAGGCAGAGCTATCCTTGTGGGTTTTGTTTGCTGTTGACTTGGTGGTGCAGGCAGATCTTCTATAATCTCAACAAAGTTCAGAGGGAAGATTCCAGCTGAGGCGCCGATTTTCCCCTGAGCCCACTCATCTCCTACATACTCTTTCAGCTGGATCACGTCACCTTCAGAGAACGTGAGCTCATCACTGTGCTCTCCCTCAAAGTCAAACCTGGCCACACACCGAGGGCCGCTGAGGAAGAGTTGACAGTATTTAATACATAGGTAGATCACCTGTGTAGTATTCTGATGCAACCACAGTGAGGTAAGACAGTACCTGAATGATGCAGGTGGTGGCCTTGGAGGAGGCTTTGGTGAATTTGACTGATGGAAAAATGATCATGAAATTCTTTAGGGTCAAGGAATCGTGAAACACTATTCCTAAATATAAGCTTTTTGTTCACCAAATAAACAATGAGAGCAAAAACGAACTCAACAGTTTACACTTACTAGGACTTTGACATGGTTGATGGGAAAGAAACCAGTAGATCCTCGACAGGTACCTCTGTACCACTCACTGTCTACCTGCTCCACCATGGTAATAACATCTCCTGCTTTAAGACCAAGCTCTCCTGGACCTGCTGTATGTGCATAGCAAAGCGAACACAGCTTAACACAACACAAGTGAACTTAAACCCACAGAATATTCATCACTCCATTTATTTAGTCTATTTTTAGATATCATTGTTTTAAAATTTCAACAAAGTGACAACTTCAAAATATAATTTTTGTCTGTTGACTTAATTAGAACTCAAAATGTATCTATTCTCTCTGTATTGTTTGAGCTTTGAGCTTCCCTGTAATGAAATGTACTCTATAAATAAAATTCTATTCTATTCTAGATGCTTATGTTTCTGTTTGTTTGTTTGTTTTTACCTGGATTAAAGTTATATACAGCCTGCACCTTCAATCCAGATCCCCCTGAACCTGCTGGTGCCTACAGGGATAGGAACAGAACATACACATTCGAAGGTTAGTGTATCAAAGCCCACTGGACACAAGAAGCAGGGCAAGTGCCACATATTAGACATGTCATCACCCTTTGAGTGGAGGAGTTACCTGTGGTGGGGGCATATGTGTGACTGAGGACAGTGGTGTTATAATCTTCATACGAGCCTTGTTGACTCTGCCTGTCGCGTCTCCAACTTGGCACTCAAATGTATTTTGGTCTATTTCTTTTAGCAGGAGAAGCACCTCATTTTTCTACAGGGAGGGAGCCAGAAAAGTAGAAACTGCTTGATCAACTCTGCAGATCAAATTCCTTTATAAGCAGCTGAAAGTATTCTTGCCTTTGTGGTTATCAAAAGTAGTTAGGACACCTGAAATGAGAGTTCTCCTGTGTTAGTCCCATTGTAGTCAAATGAAGCAATCCCATGGGGAAGTTGTAGCTGGAAAAGAGAGCAAATGTAAAACAGTCGCTCTTCAAGTAGATTATTCAGATTATTCATACAAGTTGCACGCTTGGGATTTCTCACTGTGTAGTTATTGTAGAGACGGTGGCCTGGGTTGGGCCTTGGAGGTAACACAGGCCCTTTCCTGTGGGGCTTTTGAGCAAGAGGTTTGGGTGATATTTCCCATGACGCAGAGTGGGATCGACCTGCAGCCTGAAGGTTGGGTGGAGGAGGTCTTCCTGGGCCTATTTTTGCAGGAGGTGGGCGAGGTGGGAGGGTTTTATTTGTGCTTGGCCTCCTGAAGAAACACAATGATCAGGATGAGGACAGTAGTTTTTTCACAAAGTGTGTCATCATTTGTCAGACTTTTCCTTCACTCACCGAGATGGTAGAGAAGGGTCTGCTCGTGATTGAAATGAGCCCTGCAGAAGAAATCAAATGTGCAGAATTACATAGAATTATAGGACATGAAGAATAGCAATCAGCCACTGCTAGCTTAACTCAACAGCAGGCAATGTGTACCATGAGTGAGAACAGTTTCTTTGCTTATAGAAAGCACTTATGGGCCAACATGCAATACTTCTGGTCTAGAGGGACCATATGAGCAAAAGGTGCTCCAAGTCAAAGTTTATGAAAGATATGTACTAATTGCATATAAAGTAGGTTTGAGAGAAAGACAAAACAAGAAATTCACACTCTAGATATTTTTTCCTAGGATTGTTGTAAAGGTTGTAGATTTGTGTCGCTGCAGAATTATCTCAAGCCCCACCTGGACGGGGAGCACTGGTACCCGGCTTTGGTTGTGGTTTGCTGATGTGCTTGGTAAGCCCACAGGTCTCTGAGCAGGAAGGGGTGGTGGGCTTTCCTGAACATGATCTGAAACTGAAAAAAAATATATATTTTTACAATAAAATACTGAAGAAAGTTTTATTTCATAGAAACAGGCAAAGCATGTTCAGTACATTAAAGTCCTAAATGGTTGTTACCTAACAATTCCAAAAAATGTACACAAAGAATCTCTACTTTGACATGAAGCACAAAATATTCATCATGTGTGAGACAGACTCACACGAATCAGTTTTGCTGGGGACTCTGATGGTGGTTGGTCGTCTTGTTATGCTTTGACGAGGAAAAGTGCCTCCATTGCTGTCCGTGCTGTGCTGCTGCTTGACTGAGTTGTGATCTTAAGAGAGAAACACTTTGCTGTAAGACTTTGGATTTGTAATTCACATCAGTAAATACTAGAAATTAAACATGTGTATGATAAATGATTCTTTGTGCAGCTACCAAATTTGTGCGATCTGCTTGCTAAAATGCCGCTTTGAGACATCTTGTCATTTGCTTGCCATTTAGTTGATTGGCAGGCATGGGCGGCTGTTTACGGACCACCATTTCCAGTTGCAGACCTTGAAGAGGATTGTTTCACCCGACAAAATAAACATCATACCAAATGCTACTCACTTGTTGGGATTTCCACGTACTCATTGCCTCTGATCATCGAGGCCGAGTTGTGATTGTTGATGTTGAGATTGGGTTTCAGAGGTTCTTTAACAGGCTTCACTGGAGGTGTTGGTGGTAAAACTGGTATTGGTTCATCCTCATAGATAGATTCAGACCTGGTCAGTACAGACGGACGTGATCTCTTTGGGATGGCTGCCTTGTTGTGTAATGTCTCTAGTTCATCTCTTATAGATTGTCCCACAGGTTTCTTTGGGGGCAGGGGTCTCGGTGCTGGTGTTGGGCTCGGGGAGATAATTGTGGTCGAGACATTTCCATAGTTGGCTTCATTACTCTGGTCAATCAGGGGTTTTATAGCTATAGAAGGTTTAGCGGCAACTGGAGGTTTGTTGGCTTTTCTGGGTTTAGGTTCTGGTTTGACTGGTTCAGCATTTCCCTCCTCAGCAGCAGCTTGGCTTTCAAAGGCCTGGATCCTGGCACGGATGTCGCGTTGACTGTGGTTGGTGCTCATTTTGCTCTCAACATCTTCACCTTGTAAGGCCTTGTCTGATGGATAAGTAGTAATCTCCTCCTCCCTGTTATCTCCACTAAAAACCACCAGTAACTCCTTTAAATACTCATTTGAGGAGAAGTCTTCTTCACATTGAGTTCCCTCGCAACTTTCACTGAGCTTGACCAAAGCCTGAACATCGATCTCTTCCGTATCAAGTAAGTTTAGTTTTTTCGTTCGAGGAAGTGGGACAGGAGGTTGACTGTGTCCCGAGTTTGAGGAGGGGAGTGTAATTTCAGGAGGATAGTGTCTTGAGTCCTCCCAGTACACAATGACAGATCTGGTTTGTGTGGAATCTGTTTGGTGTTGTTGCTTTAAATCTGTGCTCGAGTCACTCTGGCTCTCAGTACTTTTAGGTGATGTCGTGTTTAATCCAACTTTCAAATCAGGTCCTGTGTCTGAATCTCTCTCTAAAGGTTTTGGCAGAGACGGCCTAGGTGGTTTTTTAGGTGTTTTACCTGAAAAGCAGCACATAGATATGAGGAAGCATAAATATTGGATGAGTAGAGTTACACTAAAACATCAACAGAAGCCCATGTCTCACCAGCAGATCTTTTACCCTCTGTCTGTGGAACAACAACAGAGTTTGAGACGTCCTCCTTTACAGGATCTGTCTGAGTGGAGCTTGTAGAGGTACAGGTCACCCTCCGGGGAGCAGCAGTAGGCTTAATAACGTGCTCTTCTTTTGTCTTCTCTTCAATCACCTGATCATAGGATGGTGGGGGCTGAGTTGTGACAAAAAGAGCTGTTTATACTCATGCACAATATTTTAATTTGGCTGCCAATGCAAAAACTTAAATCCATGAAAGTGTTTGTCTTTTTTTTAAGGTTAAAGCTGTCTTATACGATTTAATATGAAGCTGCATTTACCTGAAGAGTCCATGAAAATGTTTCTTAATAAGATTTTAAAAGACAAAAATAACATCAGAATTGCTTGTACAAAGGAAAAGTATCTGCAAATGGGAGAGAAAAAATGTGTCTTAAGTGTCTTGAATTCAGAAAAGTGTCTTGAAACAAGAAACTAAATGAACATCTTTTTCTACTCTTTTTTTTTTACACCTTACCAGAGGTCTTTTGTATTTTAGTATCTTTAAATACGACACTTTTCTCTTCACTTATCACTTATCAGATGAATATTGCTTATGTTAAGACGACAAAGACATGTTTACTAAAGACAAGATGCCAACCATTACTTAGAATTTAGTCTTTGAAGTGTAATACTGGCATCAGGTATTCAATATAGTATTTTACTGTGTACACGTAGAATTTGCTCACACAGTAACTGCTTCTTTTGAGGACACAATAGATATGTGTGGAACATATCCAAGACAGATTCTTTTGACAGCTCATATCAGCCCATTTCTAGACTTGCAAGATTTCTTGTTGAGAAATTAAATAAAAATCTTCCAATTGATCTTTGCTCAAAAACAGGTTTTTATAACATACACTTCAACAAAGTTTAAGTTTTTGTTGTTTTTGTTAGTGTTCTGTTATGAAACAGCAGAGAACCATGGAAGACCTGTCCAAATAACCAAGAAATGTACAGTGACAAGAAAAATAAACAATCAAGTGAATTAAATCACACATATTAGATTTGGTCTACCTGGGAAACAGGCTGGATTCCTGCAGACCAGCCTGACTGAGGAGGAGGAGGAGGAAAAACCACAGACACTCCTGAGAACCAGCTGCTACTGGCCAGAGGTTCTGCTGAGACGATTGTGATCTCTGGCCGCCTGAAAAGTAAACCAAACATGTCTATGGCATCATTTCAGAGCGCCCAAATACAAACAAGCATCCAGGTAGGTTTACATATCACCTATGTCTTACATATAAATCAATCTCTTAATAATCAAGGTCAATGAAAGTCAAACTGTTGTATCAAGAGAAAAAGGTCAAAAATGAAGGATCAATGTTAATGTTTTGTTTTACCTCCTTTCTCTGGTGTGATCACTCTGAGAGTTTGATCTTGCTGGAGGAAGAAATATCATAGTATTTTAATGTTCTTACACCATATATAATATTTAATTTAAAAAATGGTAAAACACAATTGCCTTAAAATAAAATTCCAGAACTGATACTGCTACATTTCCTGTGAGGATTTTTCTTCTGTTAACCTTATGAACTCCCTCTTATCTGCCTCTGATCAATAAGCTACAGCCAGGATGGTTTTAATGTACTTTCAAAATGCTTCTGATATTTACTTTCAACCTACTTACTTCTTTTGATAGCAGCTCTGATTGACGACAGAGGCCCTTGGCTGAAAAGGGAGCAGGGCAGAGAACACACATGTCATTAAGGTGTGGGGCTGGTACAGAACAAAGGCTGGTTCATACCTTTTTGGTGACTCAGCTGATGAAAAGACAGCTGGGGATTGTCACACTGCAGGCTTCATGAAACAGTTATACTCTAAAGTGATGCAAAGATGAAGACTTAGAGGAACAGCTAACTTTATCAATGATGTAAGGAAGTAGCTAAGCCAGTACAGTGCTCTGCTTGTTAAAAATAGCTGAAAGAATGAAATATACAGCTTTGAATGGTATGTAGCAAAACCATATTCCTGCAGCTGATGTTCGTGTGCTAATTTTGAATCCACCCACCTTACATCAACATAATTCCCACTCAGAGATACGGATCCCAGGTAAACACACAACAAAGGCTATTGTTCTGTTCTTCATCTTATCTGCACTGGAGCTGAACATACTTTATTTCCTCAGGCTGTTTATCAGTCAGTACCGGAGATTACATCCAACTTTCTAAAAGTTTTTCTTCAACACTTGGCACCAGCACCATTCTAGGGACTCACTGTAGCCCCTATTTTTCCTTTTTTTTTAGGTGTCAAGATCAAACAACTGTGCCAAACAGTCACTCCAAGAGAGTTAATTCTCATGACAGTAGAGGTGGGTGCATCATTAACACATTTCCTGCTCATTAAGGACTGAGTGCATGAGGATGATGTAAACTATCTTGGGAAAAGAGCCAACAATACATGGTATCATGTGGATTATATTATTAATAATCTAAGATGTAAACAAAAGAAGTCAAAAGAAGAACATTGAAATATGCCCTTAATCTTTATGGCATCCATAAATGACAGTATGTTGGCTTCTCTTTCTGTGAACAACGGGAAAGATGCGGTACAACATATTCACCTATATAATGACCCACTGTCATTCTCATCCTCACTATCAAAAAAATAATGGTGAAAACCTCCCATGTGAAGAAATGAGTGACATACCTTGAATGCAGATGATCTGCCTTGGTTCTTTCTGGACGGTCTAGAGAAGGAGACAGAGTTTTAAGATTCAAGATTCAAGATTCTTTTTATTGTCATTATGCAGGCATAACGAAATTTTTGTCGGACTCCCGGCTACATTAATAAAAATAGAAAATATAGAATAAAAATACTGTTATGTACAATTTACAAGAGCCAATAGATAAGACTAAAAAAACAGGATACAAAATACAGAAAAGAAGTTGTTTGAGGTGAGAGGTTGTGGTAGGAGTGAGAATAATAAGGGTTACATCTTTGGAATCATTTTAATGTGTTAGACTGTAGTCGTAGGAAAGTTTCAACTCCAAAAAGTGAGCGTTTTGCAGGGCATCACTTAAAAATCATCCTTGAAGCTTGCTTTTTCCTTTAATGACGCACGTCCAATCATGTAATGCAATGACTCCATCTTTATCCATCTCATTTATTTCAGGGTCCCTGAGAGTGGATGTCTAACTAAAAAGAAGATCAGTACATTTTACAAAACATATGGTCTTGTTACTGTGATGGCAGTTACTTTAAGGAGATTTTTTACAAGTGCTCAAAGTGTTACTGCTTGAGGGTGAGGGATGTGGGCCAATTTGTGTAACTGATTAATGTCAATAAATGAAACCATTGTCTGTCATAAAAATTTGATATTGCTAAAAAGAAATCTCACAAATATGACTTTAGCAGTCTACTACAATGTAATAATGAAGCTGACCCAAAAATAGATGGAGAACATTGATGTCTACGGCATACTAACTGCTCAGATCACCAAAAATTACATATCTTATCAAGTTCAGGAATAAAATATTTCAAATTTACTTTGAGATACTATTTCACAACAAATAACTTATTTCAAAAACCCCTGCATAACCTCCTGGCAGGTGAACTATTTAATACTTTTCTTGCTTTTTGTGGTTTCACTATTTGACAATTCAATGGGACTGATTCTTTAATTAGTTAAAAAAAATGGTTGAAATGTCATACAAATATTACAACACCAACAGATGCAATTACCAATTTTAAAAAAGAACATCTAACTTGTTTTTTTTTTAACAAGTTAAAGCACATTTTGATATCAACTTGTATCTGTGACTGTCACATGAACCAATAACAGTTCAGGACAGACGCTATGTAAAAAAATGGATCAGCATTACCAATTAAAAAATGCTCTGATACCTGCTAGCATTAGCTTTAATAAACTATCACACAGAGTATTGTTGCATTTTCTTGGGAAGTTAACTTTTAGTTTCAAAAGATGATGTACTTTCTATTGACATCACAGCCATAGTAGCTCCCATTCTATCATTGTATCTTTATGATCTAGAAATACAAGAACCAAACCCCGGCTGGCAGCAACAGTTATTCAGTTATTCTGGATGAACCTGTTATCCTAAAATATCTCTGTTTATGCTTCCATTTCAAAATGCATGGTAACATCCTTGGTACAAAGACTTTTACGAGGACACCTCACACTTCCTTGGTTTCAGAGTTGTTTCATGTCTTAGATAGACTGCACCTTATTCACAATTTTAAATGAAGGCAAAAATATAAAATGAACACTCATTTGCAAATCAGTGATACTGCATGCACTGTAACTGGATAAAGACAAAATTAAGAAGACTACATGTGACATTTTTCAATAGCTCAGTGTAACAGATTCTTTAATGCTAATGTGATTCTTTGACAGCGCTGGCCCTGGACATGTAGAGAAAGCTGTTGCAAAGGATCTATGCAAAATTGAATATTAAAAAGTGTTAAGAGTAATAGAGGCTCAAAATGGTATCCGAGTCATCTCGATCGTCACCCAAACAAATGACACGTTATCTGGTTCTCACTGACTGCTGCCTCTAACATATACAATACACTTTTTTCTCATTGTTCCTGCCCTATTTGACAGTGTTCTTCATTTGATGCCTGACTTAAACAATACAAAGATTCTAAAAGAATGTAAAATGATCACACTTCAATCTATTGGCAAAAAGTAGAGCGGAGAAGTGCCAGTAATGAAAGAAAATTTAAGACATAAACACATGCAGAGCTTGAAGTCAGCATTGTTGCCGTTGCCTTAAGCAAAAACCATGACCTCATTTCCAGTCAAATGCACCTGTCACACCTGTTAGTGATTATCTGTTAGCAACACAATGCTACTTGCTTAAGTTAAACTTTAACTACACAGAGCTTCAGCACTTTTACCTGGTGAGAATTATCTGTTTTCTGCCAACAACAGGACAAAGTATTAATCTCATTAATACACAATGTGATAATCCTGACTTCAACAGCACATATAGCACATGTTTGTGATGCCTCCTAAGGCACTAGCCTCTAACAATACTGTTCAGAGACATTCATACCTGTGAAGAATTAAAGGATCAAGTATAAAATCTCCAGCGTCAAAGGTACATTTCCTTTCTTCTGGTCCATCAGCAGAGTGTCAGAGTCACAAGCTTTGTAGCCAGCAGCCACACGCCCACATACAACACAAGGAAAGAGGGAGGGCCTTGTATCTCAGGTCTCCTGTGTTTACCTGGCCAATCTAATGAACTGGAATGTGGTCATGCAGGAAGTGAAGGTTGTGCCGCACAACACTGGGCTGGCACTGTTTTTTTTTCCTCTTTAAAGTGAAAAGACACAGGGATATTCTTTCAGTGCCATTTGTGACTGGCACCCATCTCAAGTAGATCCACTTACTCAACGCAAAGTTACGCATGCATTTTCAAGTCACATTAATGATTACATCAGTTCAACTAAACTACAGAGTCAGAGAAAGTTTGAAGTATTTACAATTTAGAGAATATAGGGTACAAATTAAGGATAGTGAATTGGGGGCAACAGATAATAAAGTAATGAATCATTGGGCCAAAACAAAATAAACACAAAAGGTGGTCAAAGAGTGGTATAAGATTAAAAAAAATTGAGAAATTATATGAGATCCCAGAAAATGGAAAAAGGACAACATGTTAACCCCTAGGCTGTGAAGTGGTTTTTACTGTCATTTTAGTTTAGCATGGCTGTAAACATGCTAACATGTTACAGTTACCAAGTCAAGTCATTGCCTTGAAAATGAAAGTTTGTAGGCACTGTGGTCTGACTGCAATTCATCATTGAACCAGCTGGGAGCACCAGACTTACAGTCCACAGATCTTCAAAACGATAGAAAAACATGAGCACTGACCTTGAATGATAAACCAGATACTGCTATATATTTTTTAACAGTTTTGAATGAAGTCTTGGAAAGTTAAAGAAATAAAAATTCTATTTCAGATTACAAGCCCAATTAATCCCCCTTTAAGGTATAGATTTTGCTTCCAATAACTAAGTGTATGACTTGGTATTTGTGGGTCACCATCACCTGAAGAGTCACCACAAACACATGGGAAGGAAAGCTGCTGAAGTCAGCAGGAACAGCTTCCCCTCACAGCTGCACTCTCACTTGAACACATGCCGACATTACTCAGCAGAGCAGCAGCCGTCATGGAGCAGCTGCTGAAACGGACCGCAACAAAGAAGGGAAGAAAGCAAAACAATCTACCGTCAAGTGTCACACAACACTCCTCCATAACTTTGTCTATTGAGGAGTTAGTTCAAGTCTTTTTGCAACTTCAGCTGAATTGGTGTTTGCCAACAGGTAGAGGCAAGTTCTATGATTCAGCACAAGCAAACTGTGACAGAGGGGATGAACACAACATTTTTGTTTTTAAAGATGACTGTATGGTAGAGATTTGTCTTCACTTGAAATTCCCAGAATATTGTGGTGTTGTGAGTGACTAACTGTGTCTGCAGGAGATTACTTGGCTTACAGGCAGGTGATTCATAGTGGAAATCACCTGTAAAGGTGTTGATCCAAAATGCAGGGGGCCAGTGCAAAGCTGCTGCCATTATTTTTCCATTGTTCTCCAAAGATGAAAACCAAGCAGCAATCTCATTAAAATATCTTACAGCATGAAGCCAATGAAGAAGTGCTAAAAACTGCAGTTCACTGAGCATCCACTACAGGCTGGATGAAGGAGCTCCAAAAACTATATACACACCAATTCAGAAAAAATGATTTCAGCAGCAAAAATGAAGAGTGAAAAACAGATTTACTCTGTGATGAAAACCAGCAATGTGTGCAGACAAGTGAAGCTTGTTCATGACACAGCAGCCAGTCCGACCTGAGAGACTGACACAAATTCCCATCCAGACAGCTGGTGGGATCAGGGTGGGGTTGGAGGCCTGTTTGGGATGGGCTGTCTGAGCTGGCACATTGGCTGCAGTTAGCAGGGGGAGGCACAGGAGAGTTCAAGACATGTTTTCAGACCAGGTGTTACTACAAAAAGAAGACAAAATAGTTCTTTCTCTCAAGCTTACTCCATATACAGTTGTAAAGTTGTACTTGAATGTTTCATGATACAATTTGCTTTTTAAAAAATCATGCCTGATAGTTTATATAAACAAAAAAACAGTGAAAGAAAGCAAGATATTGTTCATCAGAATGAAAAGTTAAATCCCTGTTTTTCTGACCCAGCAATGGTTGCAGTGTCCCAATAAAAGTTGAGAAAAGTGCACTGTTGTGGGTGCTAAAGAGTGTAATTTCTGTTGCTGTAGTGTTGAAACAAGTATTGGCATCTTCTGATATTTCATTTAAGTTTAAAACTCTGTTATTGTGACAACCCTCATGTGCTTAACTTCAAATTGTCCAACAGCAAAACTTATTTATCAGCCTTAAGTGGCATGTCTCAATAGTGCAAGTGCAAAAGTTGCTATAATGAATGGGTGGTTTATTGTACAAGTCATTGAGGTCAGTGAGACATGGTAATAGGCATGTAATCAGCTTGGAAGTACTGTTACAGACCACTGTCATTTTGTGAGGAAAAATTAAATGAGGCCTTTTTAGTAAAACCCTGACACTGTCACTATAGAACAACGGTATAAGAAGAATAGAAAGTGCCTAGAGTAAATGACAGCAAACTACCTTTTATTTATTTATTTATTTTTTACCACAACTTTATTTCTAACCTATCGTCTTCTTTCTAATAACTGAGGACAAAATCAAACATTTCCCCCCTTATTTCATATTAAAAAAAACCATAAAGACACAAACAGCCTCTGCTTAAAGCTGTCAAATAATTTTTTAGTCAACTTAATAAGAAACAAAGGTACTGGCATCCCCGACAAACAGGGCTGTTAGTTTGGTTGATAGTGTAGTCAACTAAAGGCCTGAAGTGTATTAACTTTCAACATTTTCCAAAAAGCTGAAACACTTTTTAGCTTCGACTTGTTAAATGTGATGTATCAGCAACCCGTTGAAGTGAGTACACATAAAAATGATAAACTTAAAGAATACTGACAAGCCTTCAGTGATCCAAATCTCTAAAATGTTGAAACTTGTTTTGTTAGTTCCCTCGAGTCTAAAGTTAGGGTTTATCTGACGGCATATTTTAGCTGCTCATCACCGGGCAGTTCCGCTCACACCTCCCCCGCACTCGCTACCTGCTGTCTGGATCCTGCTCCGGACGTCCCGCTGCTCTCTCCGGTCTCCCTCTCCCTCCTCTCCGCGCCTGGCCTCAGCCATCGAGATTTAAAACACCGTAGAAATTTATAACAAGTATAAAGTTTCTGGAAACACAGCTAATTCGTGTGTTTACAGTGTGGGCTAACCACGGGCTGCTCTCCTGTGCTCTGGAGGTTTCAGATGGTCCTGCCCTCCCTCCCTCCCTCCCTCAGCAGCGGCAGCTCCCCCTCTCTCTGCCCGGCTGTGGATGGGGGGAGGTGGTGCCACTCACTGTCAGGACCTCAACCCAGGCAGACTTTTCTGTGGGCATGGGGCACATGCTGGTAGTTATGCAGGATTACACCATGAACTAATAATCAAAAAACTGAATAAAAAGGAGGTGATGGGTTTGAACTTACTGAGGATTTTTGAGCTCTGTGTCCCTAGGTGAACTATTAACAACCACGTTACATGGAGGTTGCCTGTTCAGGGTGTGGGAAAATGAAACCCATAACTTAGCACAGGCTCTACACACCAATGTACATATAATCCTCTGGAGGTCTTGAATTGAAATCCCTCAAAAACAACATTTCAATTGTGGATAACACTTCCATATTATTGTTTACAAAACTTCGTTGTGATTATTTAAAAAAATTAGTCTCATCCAGACACTGAGTTTCTGATTTCTTTTAAGGTCCTACATGAATCGAAGTCTGGTGGGAGTTTACTCTGTTCTAAATGTAGTTCAGCTGGCTGTCACACAACAGGTGTGTGTTTGAAATTTGCTAGTCTATAAAGGTCACTTTTTAATTTATACTTCTACATGAGGAGTCTATTCCTGCATCTTTGACTCCTCTCTACATGCATTTGTTATCTAAAAATACTGATATTTTCACCGCTCTCAGAGGTGCATTGTGATAGTCCATTCACTTCAACTGTACCTTTGCTTTAGTATTTCTTTCTTGTTTAATTTGGTATTTCTTTTTTTTTTTTACTTAAAAATTTTATTCAGTTAAATTCAGCTAACGTATCATTATGTCATGATGCAGCGTTTCATTCATTACAGGGTCTCGAATACAAGGTATTTCATTTACTGAAGAGTCCATTGTCAGCAGGGGGAAACCGGGCAACAGATGCACATACATACACGTACATATATAAACATAAATACCTTTACACTCATATCTACCCCAATGTGCATGGATACAATCACATACATATGCATATACACACATCCATAGTCACAGGCACAAGCAGATATCCCCCAGCCCCTTAATTGGAAAATCAATTCATCTACAATTAATTTAAAAAGAAATAGAGAAATAGCTGCCCATCTTGTCTGGAATACATCAGTCTTTAGCCGTAGTCTTGCAGTAATACTTTCCATATAGAAAACATATTTAATTTTGTTCCTCCATTGTACGACTGAGGGTTATTTGGTATTTCTTAATCAATTCTTTAATTCTTGAATGTTCAATTTTTGCATAAATCCTTACCCTATGGTGTGAATTACAAACAACAAAAATGCCTATTCTTGGGAGTCAAATTTAAGAGAGGAGGCGTCCAGCTTCTTTGCATCTCACCCTGAACTAATATAAACACAATAGGCGTGACTAGAAATGTTATTTGGCTGTTCTTACACTAGATGTCACTGCATACCTTGTAATCGTTCTCCAGTTAAACTCAAAGCAAATTATAATACCGAAAATAATTAAAAAAAAATAATTAAGAATAACAATGATAATAATAACATCTGTTTAATATATCTATTAAGCATAGTTCTGACCACCAGAGAGAAATAAAATATTTTCAGTGTCTTGAGGTGTAAATCATTTGAAGACACCGTCTGTAAGTTCCCTGATTATGCATGAGTCTGTTTTTTTTTTTTTTTTTTAGCAGAAATCTAGAGTGTTATGCAAAGTGATGATGAAAATGCAGAGTCAAAATTTGGGATGAAAAGTCGACATTTTGTGACAAGATGTTAAAACTTTGACTTTCTATCAAAAATATTCGACCTGATATCAGCTAAAATAATAAAAATTTAAAAAATCCAGTCTTTAACTTTTTGATATTTCTATCTGACAGAAATAGCTTGTATTGCTGCTCACTCCCATCAGGATCTTTAAATGTGAAACCTTGAGCAGTGGAGGTGGGTCTGTGGCTCAGTGGGAGGAGCCTCAGCTGAGGATTAGAGCTTCTTTACCTATGACTGTGGAAGCAGTGGACCAGGTTAAGTGGTTCGGTAACATATTGGGATTATAATATCTCTGCTAACTGTTATGAAAGAGGGAAACTGTGAACCTCTGGGAGCTCGGAAAACTCGGTTCTGTGTTAGGACTCAGTCTGCGGAGTAAGTGTTCGTTTTCCAACCTGCTGATCGACGCCGCCGCTCTGAACTGCTGTGCGCTCTCCCCGTCCAACCTGAGGATCCGTCCCACGGTAAGAAACAACAGAAGGAGAACAACTCAGCTTTATCTTCCAGGTTAATGTATAACCTGTATGTGGTATTTCTGCTGTTATCGGACCATGTGTGTGTTTGTTTTGCTCTCAGTGACAGTTGTTAGGTCTGTGATTGACATGTGCGGGTGGACTGAAGGGTTGGGTTGCCCATTCCCAAAGTGTCCTTCAGGTTTAACCAGCTGGGTTTTCTGGGTGATTCCCAGCTACAACACACGATAACTTGAACTATTGCAGAGTTGTCAAAGAGTAAAACTGATCTGTTTGCATATTGCTGTATCGTTCAGCTGTGTTTCACCATAGAAACAAACCAGACCCACCCTTTGATTCACAATTTTGCAACCCTCGCCACTCACTGCTTAATAACATGTTTTCCAGTGGATCTGGTTTCCTAATCCTGCAGTAACTTGCAGTGCTCACGGCACCATTCCTTGATATATTACAGTCTAACCATGTGCTGCCGTTGTTAGTTTCTGACAAAGTTATTCTACAACCACATGCAGGTCCAATTCAGGAGGTCACGTTAACTTTCTACCTGTCTTGGCTCACCTCCAGACCTCCTGCTGAGACCTTATGAGCTCTGAACTCACATGCCAGTGTGAAGGGGACTGGTGCAGGCAGGTGGTGTTCTGTTACTAACAAACATCATTAATGTTTTAACACGGGCTGTCTGCGTAAGCATCATTCTTTCACAGGTATTCTCTTCCACCTGTGAAATCAATGCTGTTTACAACCACCTGATGCCAAACTGAGCTGTGGAAGATGTTTCATGATGTCATTTGTTGTTGATCAGGTTCTTTATCTGTGTTGATGGGAGAATTGCTTCATCTTTAGTCTGATTTATTATGAAGCTACTGAAAGAATATTTCTAAAATCTTGGAAGTAAGTTGGTTTTCATTATTGAGTGTGTGCATGTCAAGTGGAAGTTTTCAGAATGTTTGAATATTTGTTAATATGATTTTTAAGGGCTGTAACTAGCTCATATTCCCATGCATGCCGTATCAAGCCTGTGGTTATTTCTGTCTAACATGGTACAGGAAATCATGATGATACTGGCAATGTTTTGTTCTCACTAGAGTTGATAAGGAGTAATCTAATTGTGAGTACTTTTCTGAACATTGCAGCTGCAATGTATTGTGCACTTACTTTTACATTCCCCATCTTATGTGTTCTCAAACAAACCCAAAGATGAACATTGACATTATTTACAGCATGACAGCAACCTATGACATTTTATTTTTGCTATTTGTTGCCACCTTTTGGTCATTCTAGTCACTTTTCACCCTTTTTTCCACTCTTGGGACTATTTTTTTTGCTTCTTTCTGACAATTTTCAAGTTTTCTCCTAATTTTCGTGCTAATTTTTCCTGCTTTTTGACAATTTTTACCACCTTAAACTTATTTTTATTGCTACTTCTTTCTGTTTTCGGCACTTTTCATAACTTAAATTGTTTCTTTTATAAAGGTCATTTTCAACAACTGTGCTCTTTGGTTGATCATGGTCGAGTTAAAGGTTGTAGAGCATATACATCCACTGCAAAAAAGATTGTCTCTGGTATTCTGACACACTTCAGTTTAAAGAAATATTGGACTGAATGCCCAGCCCTAGTAACAAGTAGCCTAAAAAGCGTAAGTCCTGAATTTGTTGTCATGTCAAAGACAGACATTTCAATAGTTTTTAAACACAGCCTTACATTGAACTTAGACTTGTGTGAAATTGTTAAAAAGTAAAACTTGAATAAGTCTATTTTTATTGTAAGGTATTTGTATCATTGTAAGTAAATATACTCCCTGCAAACCCCCTTCTCAGCCCTCTGTTTATTTGGGGTTGAACAGAATTTCTTTCTTTAGAAATAGAGGTTTGAAGAAGTAAAATTTGAACACAAGCTCTGTGTATGAGAGCATTTTGCCCAGTTTTCTCAAAGCTGGCTCGATTCTTGTCATGTGACTTGTGTTGAGTCCTGTTCATGGTCAACTTCTCACTCCGCCTGCCCACCCAAATCAACAGCCATGCGTTGCCATGTGACCAAAATTCCACAACAAGGTCACATTCTTCTTTTTGTGAAAAAAAAATCTCCTCCACAAACATCAGCATGTCAACACCAAGTGTGTCTCGAAACTACTGTTCATATTTGGATGCATTTTGAGCCCACTTGTAAACCGCAAGTGATCCTTTTCTGAACTCTGACTCGAGGCTGGGTTGCTTTTAGTCATGGAAAAGATGTAGGTTTCTCAGCAGGATAACAATTTAAGGACAATAAAAACAAAAGATTTGACATTATGTGGTTTTTGTCTATGTCAGGGAAAGGTGTAGTGTAACTATGTCATTTTCTCATATTAGAAGGTTAAACATTTTAATCTTTTACAGAAAAAGAAAAATGTGTAGTTTAGTGGTGTTTTCTGTGAGTGGCTGGGATTTCCACATCTAATATGGTGGACAGTCAGTTTGATTACCATGAGTGTTATCTACGACACAGGATGACTGTGAGTCTCTATTGATGCATACTAGAGAGTAAATCTTTGTCATCCAGATGTTATTAGTTCTATAAATTCACAAGTTTTTGATTCAGATCAGATTTAGCACATCTTGCTGGTTTCTGCCTATGGAACTGCACAGAACATGGATGATGAATAGTAAGGATTTTCAAATCATTGTTTAACTTTGAAGCCTAATACAATATGAAATGAAGTCATCCCTTTTTGCAATTTTTGTTGCAAAAATAGAGGCTTAGAGTGGTCTTGTGTGTAGTACGCCGGAGGAGTACAGTGCAAGTTTGACAGACTTTGAAGTATGAGTGTGTATGTGCACCTTTCCTATGCCCACCACAGACCCGGACAGCTCAGCTTTATCCCATGTTTGAGATTAGCCTCACATTCCTTGCTTTCCACACAGGCCTGGGGAAGAAGGTAACGCAGCCAACATGAAAAAGCTATGTAGCAATGTTGCTAGTAGTATTACCAAACCCGTAATTACCTTTATTCAACCTTTCTTTCATTGAAAAAAAAAAAGTCCATTCAACATTGTTGTTGCCTTTGCAAGAGGTTATATAAGAAACTTGGCCTTGCTCCTGTCTGGGCATTATAATAAGCCAGAGCAGGAAGCTGATGTGGCTGGCTTAGCCTAAACCCAGGTTACATGTAGAAACAGCTGACTCCTCTGCTTAGGTAAATTTTTAATTGTTTTATCAACTTCTTTATTATAGCAGGAGATAGCTGCAAGCTAAAGCTATTTGTTAGCATACCAAGCAAGGTGCACTGATTTCCAAGAATCTTTCTGAGATAATCTTAGTGTTTACTCATCTGATTGTTTGGAGATCAAACAATGTGGTGAAGAGAAGTGTTATGGAGGTGCTTGTCTGCAGATATTTTAACTCTTTTGGGGCCAGCTGTCCTTACCACGCTAGAGTTTTAAGCTAGGTAAGTCAAAAAATGATTTGACTTTAGCTCCATTCAGCAATAAAGATTTCAGAGAAGTATTTTCTTTTTAGCATCGTATTTCAATTCTGACAAGACTTTGAATATGGTTATTCAGGGGAAAATTGAGCTTTTATTGTTAACATTTTATGTTTTAAGGTTCACGCTCCTTGTTCTAAAGCAAACTTCCAGCTTCAAGCTTCTCTTTGACACTGTAAAGAAATCAATACATACCAGTTCTGCCTCCCCTGTTGTCTCAGGATGAGCTAAAGTGGAGGCAGGAGTTTTGGTTCCAGCAGCCACAGGAGTTGTTGTGCCTGCATTTGTCTTATGTCATAACAAAGTCTATCACATGCCTATAGTACAATAATATTGTGCAAATGGGCATGCACATGCCCTGGAGCATGTATGTATTTTGCATTTCTTTTGCCTTGAAAGTGATAGATGAAAAAGGTTTTGTGGGCAGTATGCTGTCAAATGGAGGCTTAAGTATCCATTTACTTCTCCTCAAAAGAGCTTATTTTGAAGGGGTTATGGTATTTTTGGTTGTTATGTTTGGATGGGTTTGGGAAGACTTGTCAGAAAATGAAGAAAACCAAAAGTAGTTAAAGCAGTTTTAATGACAAAATGAAAAAAAAAAAAAATAGACCACTGCGGAGAAAGTCCTGGAAACAATCTTTAACCACAAATAGGAGAGTTCTACAGAGCAGAAAGACAATAAGCAGTTAATTGATTTATCATACAAAGCCAGAAAAATTCAAATTGAACTTTTCACTGAAAGAAAATCACCTACATAAAAAATCTTGATAAGTTTCTTTCAAAATGAAGAGTAAACTTAAAATACAGAAAATGAACCTGAGTAAAAACAGGTCCACACTTATCCACACCCAAGCAAATATTTGACACAGATGAAGCCGCAGGCATTTGGTATGCAGTGTATTCCCTTTAAAACAAGCTCCAGACTTTGCTTAAGATGTTTTCCTTTTAAGAGAATTCAGTATCACGTCATTTTCCATCTTTTCATCCACTTTGCTGATGATGTAAGTGTGACAGTGTGGCTTGATGTCACCTCGCTGATAGATACCTCTGATGTCCATAGATAGGCCATATTTTTTTATCCCCCTCGTAAAAAACATGGCTTTTTTTTTTTTTCCCAATCGATATGTGATGCAAACGAGCCATAGAGGAAGCAGCAGGAGCAGAGATAGGATGTACCCACACTCAACACATTCTTATCTCTAACAGAAGCCTATTGTGGTGAGGGGATAGGCTGAGGCCTCATACCAACATGAAAGAGAGAATGACGTCATTGACATTCATGGTTATTTACCTATAATGTGGTCATTCAACCTGCAAGAAAGAAACAAACACACCTTAGATAACATGTTGGTTGGTAAATTTTGGGACACCTTGAATAAAAAGATATTTCTACTATTTTTCACTGATGAGACCTAATGTTATTTCCACAATTTTTGTCACATGTGTATTTTTGGTTTCATGAAGTTTATAGAACATAAAAGCGGAAATTTCTTACTTTTCTGTTCTTCAAAGTGTTATCAAAGATTAAACCTTGCATGATGAGCATTGCTGAAAATTCAATACCCTGATTCATCATGTTCCAAATATGTATACTGAGGTGAAGGATGACATCACACTGACAATATCAGCAGGAAGCAAGTCAAAGCAGAATAAGGGAACTTTTGTGAGTCTTATCTGTGCCATGTGGCTGAGCTTTCTTTGAAATATTTTAGAATGTGGATTCTGCTGCATGTTTTTAAACTTAACAAAAACAACATGAAGACTTGTCTGTATTCTCTGATTGGCCTCCCAAATTCTTTCCTATCTTCATTTAGAATGGTATGTATTTCCATCTAAACTAAGAAGCTGTCTGTGTGTTGGAACATGTTAATAAATCTCTTCTGATTACCAGGTGATATTGTAGGAACAGCCTGTTTTTAAAACCTGTTTGGAGGCGAGTGAAAAAGCCAACACACCCTGTTAGCCCTTAGACATGCCTCCCTTGAACGCCCGTGGATTTTCATAGCATAGATCTGCTTACATAATCAGACTCTTATCTCATAAGCTGTTTGAGGTAATAATTCAGCACCTGTTGAGCTTGTGTACTGTTCAGAAACAGCGTGGGCACTATTCGAATAATTTACAAGGAACATTCCCAACCGTATATTGCGCATTGGACTCTGGATAGTACGACTTGCAACACCTTGTTTATATGTTTAAATATGTTCTCAACAACATTATTCCTCAAGGTCTTGGTTTATGTTTTGGCCCCTTGTTACACACCAGCAAGGATGTACTATTTAAACTGAGACCTTTAATACAGTCTTATTAGACATTCTTAGAGAATTTCCAGTTTTTGTGTGGACAACTAGAAATGAGAAATATTGGAAACACTGATTGATTCTCTTTCAATCCAAAACTCTCCCTGGATCACCTTAAAAACTGTACATATCTTCTGTGTATTCCAAAAAAAAAAGAAAAAAAGAAATGAATATGCATTGATGGACCTACTTTTTGATTTTGTGTGCTTGGTGTTTTCTGTAAACATTCAGCTAACCAAGTGGGGCAGTTTGCTGTTTGTTTGCATTGGTTTGTGAATGCAGTGTTGACCTGTTGATTAATGTGAATTGTGTATGTAATCAGGAGGGTGACACAGGTAGATGTTTTGTTGTTCCCAATTCAAAATCCCTCATTAGAGTGATGATGTGCCCTAGGTACAGAGGCTATAATCGTCTACTGTTGGGTGACTTGGGTTTGCCTCCAATCTGCAGCCCTTTGCCACATGTCCACACTCTTTTCCTATTTTTTTTTCTCCTTTTAAAGGTATAGAGGCCTCAAAACTAAACTTAATCAATGAAAAAATTTGATTACATCTGACAGTCTAAATGCATGTGAACTTTCCTCAAACAAAAGAACGTTTATTGGAAGTATGTGTCTAAACATTATGGTCATTGGTAATATTAGAGACATTAATAAGAAAATAAGTTGTCTCATCCTCCCTGCTGTTGATAAAACCTAGGTGAATCCTGTAAAATACAGTCAAAAAATTGCAAGCCCTATCTTGTTTTTCAGGTCTCGCCTTTTGCTTTAAATATTTCAACTCCTGCTAGCCCTTTAATGTCCCATCTGACACGAGGTTGTCGTGGTTTCCACCTGGCCACTGCAACTCTCCTCTGTTTGTGCCAACTTAAGTAAGAGAGAAGGGAAACCTCCTCAGTTTCCTGGAGACGTCGCCTAAGTATCCAGTACCTGGATGTCTTATCGTAATCCACAGATGATCAGGGATCATTTTCCTTTGCTTTATCACATCTAATACATTGACTTAGGAATCAGCTGATTGCGAGGGCCCTCTCTTGAATTTTATTTTAGTTAAGTTTTTCTTTTTCTTTTTATGACAGCTGTAGGCCTATACTACAAAGACATCAATCAAACATGAGGCTGTCATTGATGTACATGCTGAATCGAAGGACTGTTCACCTAGAAAACCCTTTTGTGCATAGAAGTTAAGCTGACAATTACATTAGCTCAGCTTGTAGCTCCTTCATTTCAGCATAAAGCTTCATGGATAACTTAATGTTTTCAAGCCAAAATTTACAACTGGACAACTAATCCCTTAAATGCCTGGTTATAAAACTGTGGGTGCTGAAAATTACCTTTGCTTACTGCAGTCCACAGCTACATGAAACTGTTGTTGTTTGCTGTTGTTGCATGGAAATGCAATGATAGCCATGATATAGGTCATTCTGTTACTGCTGCTTTCCTGGAAAAGGGTTAACACTTGTATAATTTCAAGAATAACTTTGAAAACACGGAAAATATGCATGTACCTATTAGTTAAATAGATTTTATTCACTCTTCTTTAATCATCAGGTCCGAGGGAATGAGGTCAAAACTCCTGTATAGCAGGAAAGATCTTCCCTTCTCTGACTAAAGGGTGTGTCTCTCTTGCCTTTGAGCTATTTATCCTGACCACGCCTGTGTGTATGAAAACCTAAGGGATGGAGGAAAGCTGACAACACCAGAAACCAGATCAGAAAAATTACACAAACCCCTCGAGGCAATCATTTCCCCTTCGTGTTTACACTGTGTGGCTCCTGTCAGCCCGGGGCTTTATCTCGCCTCCTTTTCTTTTTGTTTTATTCTACTTAAACCCTGACGTGCAACACAATAGCCAAGCACATATTGTCACTTTGTTGTCATGTTTATCTTGAGAGTGAGGAGAAAAACAGCCTGTTGCCCCTAGCACAACACTGCTTGTAAAATTTAACCCTCTGAATTTAATAGGGGGCTTTCCTTATTTCCAGCTGCTTTTACCCTGTGAATAAATAATTAAACAACAGTACTTAACTCAAGTACACATCTTTTTCCTACCTGACATCGTTTTTCCTTTTTATAACTTGTGGAACTAGTTGGACGGATGATACATCTTATTGAGGACTTTCTCTATGGGGGCCATCTACCCGACTGTTTTTTTTTCTTTTTCTTTTTTTAGATTAGTTACTCAAGGATTTCTCTTTAACTCCTGAAAAATGATAATCCTTAAGAACAGTCATATATTTTTGACAGGATTTGAGTTGGCGTTTCTTGGTGCATTTTATTATTATAACTCACTGTTGAGGCTGAGTAATAGAAGTGTTTTGATCTATTTTCTGTCATTACAACACTAATGGGGATCTAAGTAAATACAGTTGGCATGTGGACTGACAAAATATGTTCCAGCAAAGACAAACGTTTTTATATCATGATTCAAGTTGAATGATTTGTTCTTTAAGAAAAGACAAACACTTTTTGTATAAATGCGGCAGAGATATGTTGAAGCACCTTAACACCACCATAGACATCAGCCCTGTGAATCAGAAAACACCCACAGGAGCAAGAGAGAATATAAAGTATAAATTAAAGCTTGATGTGGTTTCAGGTTGACGTTTATAAAAATGATGAGCATTTAAACCAAAGTGTTCAAGGATAACAAGAATTTTGCTGATTTAACAGATTCATTCAAAACCATTTCAGAAACTGTTTTTATACTTCTAGTTATGTCGAGCTAGAAGAGCAATGCCCGCTGGGTAACTATAGGCTCTCCCTCTTTTTGATATCATCAATTACATGAGAGCAGCTTCTTCTTTCAGATTGTCTTTCAGTTGTTAAAGTATTATGAGATGCCTGTACTGAGTCTCCGCTGTAGACAAACCTATTTGGCTCGTGCGCTCACTTAAGTGGAGTTGTTGACAGCGTGTTGTAGCCTGAGAAGAGCAAATTTCCTATTTAAAGATTAATCTTATTGACCATTGTATATCTGTAAACAGCACAGACTAACATATATGGACACGCACTCAAACAAATTTTAGAGGCTTCCTGCAAAAGTGAAGAGTATTTGAACTGTCAATAGCCTTAACTTCCTACTGAGGCAGCCTAGGTTTAGGCTATCTAGACGTACAAATAAGAATGATAAAACATAATGTTACATAATGTATAAAATGAGCTTGAAACTGTTGACCCTACCAAACCTTCAAAGGATTCTTGAGACTAAAGATCATCTTTTTTCTTCTTCTTGGTACTCCTCTGCTTTGGCTGTTTCTTTTTAGCCTGATTGCTGTCTGTGTCTTTCTTGTCTTCATCCTCTTTCTATCCTCATCATCTTCATCTTCCACTTGTTCCTTCTCTTCATTTCTTTCACTAAAATTACATTACCAGCTTTTCTTTTCAGGCAGTCTTCAAAGATAAACTCATCAAGCTCACATGCAGGAAAACAGATGAGCGCTGAAGCTCCAGGCTCCTGTGAATGACTGGCCTCCAACTTGAATTACCCACAATAAACAATGACTAACACCAAAGGATTTTTTTATACTTTTGATTTTATATGTAACACAAGAAGAAGAGCTTTTGAGTGTGAGCACTTGAGCACTAGTTTAACTTTTTGATATCAGAACCGTGTAACAATATTTTTTTTTACACATTACACATATTTTTTTGCCTTTCATGGTAGAAATGACAAATCTATAAATGTTAGTTGCAACTCTGTAGCCAGTGAATCTGCTATAAGTTAATATTTTTCTCCTGGTTAATCAGCAATGTGTTAAATATTAAACATCTTTGGTATCAGCTTTTTACTGCTGGCACAGGATCTATGATCACACAGGACTTTTATCTGTCTACACCACTAACTGGTGTGTTAGTTCTGGCAATCAGAAGGTTATGGTTAGTTATCAGCATGGCGACAGTTCACAAAGCCTGCTGTCAGTTCTGCAACGGGACAATGATTTTCTTTCTGCATACTGCTACTCTGTAGCTGTTTTTGTTCGTTAATGATAACAGTATTTAAGTGTAATATCTGCAGTAATTTATTGAGAGTGGTATCTTCAGTATATTTTATTGAAATCTGTAATGATACTGTAAATGAGTTGCAGTAAGTTGCTGTCACCTTGCTGACAGTAAATGTAGGAGTTATTTATGAATGGTACCTTGTGTTTTTTTTTTCACTGGGAAGAAGTGCATCTGAGTCCACATAAAAACATTGGAAGAAAATAAGTGTTAGATGACTCCTCTTTAGCACACTCACCCACACAAAGACTGACACATCCATCACCATCTGTCCGTTGTTTACATGAGATCCTGACTAAATGAAAGGTTGCTTGTCACCAAAGGATGCCACGTTGTTAAATGACAAGGGTTTCAGATTCATTTCAACACTTATTGAAAAAACAAAACTGTGATTTTCCCACAATGGATGGATCATTAGGATGTAAAATCATAAGGATGAGAAAAAGAAAAAAAAAACAAGGATACTGTGCTCACACATGATTGGTTTATACTGTTCTCTTCATTTTACTTTAGCTGTCATATTTCTTGGACCTCCTCCTGTTCTGCTGACTTTCTCTTACCCTGCTTTTCATTTCTTTCTCCCTCCCCCTTATGCTCTTCTCTCCCCTCCCTCACTTCATGTAGCCTCCTCCCTTCCATCTCCATCCAAGAGGCGTTTGCAGCAGCTTACTCATGTCCAGTCATTTCCCAGCACGCCTTGCCTCTCACATGGACACTCATTTCCTGCTCCTCTCTTGACATGTCGTCTTCTTCTCCCTCTTTTACCAGTGACAGCGGGACAAGAATGAGGACCTTGTCTGCTTAGCGACTGAATCTCTTGAAGATGTTCCAGCAAAGGTATGAAACTCCTCAGAGACCCAAACTCACAGTCTGGCTCACCACACTGCTTTAACATTCCTGCTGAAGAATCCAACCAGCTGACTCTCTCCTCTAACTGGAAGCAGATGGTGCGAGTTTGACTGCATGCCTTGTTACACCTAAACTCTGGGTCTGGTTGGGATGTTTCTGTGGTATTAAGTTGATTCAAAAGGAGGGGGCAAGCTGTGATTGGCTGAGAGGCAGAAGTAGGGGCAGGCTAAAGGAGGCTCTAACATGGTATTGTGGTGTGCAGCTGCTGTGTGTTTTACAGTTGATCCCCTGTGGTGACAGCTTTGTGTATATGATCTTGTGTTTTGTTTGGGGAAAGTGTTTGTCCTGAACTCTTGTTGGTGCTCTTAGGCAAACGCACTGAACAATCGGCTTTTTTTTTTTTTGCCACTCATGCTGATAAGCTGAATTGTTCTGTACATTTATTCAATGTAATGTTCCCCAGTTTCCTTTTGGTTTCATTTATGACGCTTTGTTTAAAATTCTAAGGTATATAAGCCAATTATGAATAAAAATCAACTTGTTTGGGGATTGTCTTTACAAAATTATATGGGCTGTGACAGCTGAAGTCCTTCTAATTTGATAGAATTACAACGAAATTGTATTTGGGAGATTTTATGAAATAATCACACATTGTATTGTTTATTATGATCAATCAGATATTGTATAAGGGTGAATCTTGATTCCAACCCTTTTCTCAGGTCCAACATCTAAAACCTCTTGGCTGTTTCTCTGAAAATAACACATTGAAAAGAGGTGGAATCATATACAATTTTTGGTTGCTAAGTGTTTTTCTGTGAATTTTCAACTATTTCAACTTTTTTAATGGAGAGACACGCAAAATTGCACCAAAAAGCACTGCACCTTCAGGATATTATTGCACTTTTGTGAGTTTAACACCTGTAGTTTTTAAAGAAATTACTACAGATTGCCAATCAAATTTGTTTCACCATTAATTTTTCCTATTAGCAAACGTGCCAGCAACTTTTGGCATGCCAGAAACACTAGCATGCTTAGGTTAGATGGTAAAATAAGTAAACACTTAATTTCCTAGCAATGATTCTGTGAATATTGTCATTGTTAGCACATTGTCATGCCAGAGTTTGCATTTAACAATCTAGGATCTAATAAGTAGGCGACTGTGGGGTGGTAACATGACTGTATGACTCATAGGCTGTGTGCCAATATCCATTATGACATGCTGTTTGGAAGCTGAGGCAAGTGGAGACATTTTTTTTATTAGAGGACACAAGAGTAATTTGGGCTTTTCTGTTAAGAAACATCAATAGGTGAAAATATGTATCGTAGTTTCTACCCTGAATCCTTTTCCCCCAGTAAGCCTCTTAAAGTCCAACAAGTAAGTAGAGTGCTCAAGTGCAAGCAACTTTTAGCACGCTAGCAACATGAGCATGCTAAATCTAGTTGGTGAAAACTAGGGAAACATAGTTGCCCACCTTTAATTCATTATTTGAATGCTGTTTTTGTTATCACATTACAAATTATAACGTTAGCATTTAGCCACCCAAGTAAGTGCCGTCTTGGCAACTAGCATGGCAGCACTCAGGCTCTTTGCCTATAGGCTGTTTACTTGATTACATACGGTTTTTTTTTTAGCATCCCTGGTAAAGATTTAGAGTATCCCAATAGATACATGTATGTAAGATATAGCAAGCAAAAACACCAACATCTACAACTATATATGGTTGCATTTTGTATTTTGGGTGTTAGCCTTTCAGACTGATTGTCGCCAGGCTGGTGTAGAAATTCATCACATAGACCTGTGAGAAAACTTAATGTCAAGTCGAATCTGACAGGCAACAGTTTTTATCGACATAATTTGGAGTTGGAGTTGAAATCCAGTTTCTCCATGCATCTGGCCAGCATGCCTGTTCTCCCTGAGCCAGCTTTTTCCTTGAGCATTCAGGTTTAATACCAGATGTTTTGTCATTGATGTTTGTATGCTGGCTCTCATAACGTCATTGCAGTAGCTAGGAGCTCCTGACAATGGCTGTTGGCTGTCTCATCTTCCTGGATGCAATTTTCTTACTCATCCGTGGCAACTATAATGGATGTATGAGAAAGAGGGTCAAAGTTCAAGGCAGGATTTAGCTCTTCTCATTTGTTTGCATATGATATGCAAAATGTGTACTTAGTCCACCTTGTACATGCACTGCATGCAAAGTATGTTTGCTGTAAGGCCGGCTGTTGTACATGCTGTAGTTTGGAGAAAAATACATGGATTCTCTTGTTAAATGATGAAGAGATAGTGTATGAATCATGAAAACTTTCAAAAACATGGGCATCATTTGAGATTCTAACTATGGACTTCGCAAACGTTAACTGTTTACAAAGAAAGGAAACATGACGAGACAAGGCACATCTTAACATACTTCCTCCTGAGGTGCAGCCATATACCTGGAAACAGTCTGTTAGGAAACTAGATCTGCTCTTTTTTCCCCTCACTTAAAGCCTTTCCCAGTATTTTTAGAGAAATGTTGATCTTGTTCAGGACAGTCAATCTTTCCACTTGCGTCCTCTCCAAAGAAAACAACAAATTAGCTCCTTACAGGGAAAGAAAGTTGGCATCTTGCAAATTTCCACTGTGCCAATATGAATGTTGGATCAAAGCTGCAGGGCTGCCCTCAGGTCACATTTAACTAAGAATTGATCCAGACCTTAGTTATTTCATCCAGAAATGAAAATACAGGGATATTTCACTCTAAATTCACACATAAGCTATAAAGTTGTCTCTCACTTCTCTCAAGAAGTCCCAATGTTCAGCCAGAATTGTCACACCCAGTTGCTGTTTGGTCTCTGATGTAAAAACTGTTTGTGTAATAGGAGCGATGTCAGGGGGCCTGCAGGAATCCACTCTAGGCGTGTGAGTTAGTCCAAAAGCAATTTGACAGCTCAGTCTGAAGTCCAGAGTGCAGCAGTTGAGTCTCTCCGAGCCAAAGTTAAGCAAGATGTGCCTCTCCTCTACTGAGTCATCTGACTTTGCCTGTTATTGTTCTCTTTCCTGCATGCCTATCATAGCTGCTGTCCAACCATGCAGAGAGGGAGAGAGAGAGAGAAACTGCATAATTGCATCAGTGCTGCTATGTGTGTGCTGTGTATGTGTGTGTCATGATATCCTCTTGTTTGCTTTTTCTGCATCCTCAGGACCTCTGCGGTTATCCCTCCTCCCCTGGTTTTGGTTGCACTTACAAAGCAGTCAGGAATGTCCTCCTCCTCTTGCCTATGACATGGTATAAGCCACAAACTACCTGGTCACCATGATGATGGCCTCCATGGTTGCCAATGGAAACCGAGAGGGACAGTCTCTGGTCCTGAAGGGGGTAGATCCAGAGACCTGCATGATTGTGTTCAAGAACCACTGGGCTCAGGTTAGTGCTGACATTATATTATAACTCCAGGAGCTTGATGAAAAGTTCTAAGTGTAATTGTTAAAATGGCAGGTTTGGTTCAACCTGAAACTTTTGCTGTGCATCTCTCTGTTCTCTGTGCTCATTTTCTCTTTTCTCCTCATCTGTCAGTTAAACACAGAAACGCCACTGAGAGACAAATATATGAATTCAAAATATATGTTGCTTCTTAGATTTTTCATCTAGCCCTTGCTGGGGTAGGAAACAGAGTCCCTCCATTTTTCTTTCTTTGACACCTCTTTTCCTTTACTTCTGCCTCACTGGCTTTACAGCTTGACAGGCTAACTTCAGTGCTGTCCTAACAACTACAACTACAGTACAGTTATGGCTGGCTGAGTCTTGGCAGTACGTTTCAGACTGTCTCAGCCTGTTGGCTCTGAGCGGCAGCATGTGTCCCTGCTCACCCCTGTGGGTCCTGGCAGCCCGAGTGGCCTGAGTCCTCCCACGCTGAGATCAACAAAACCTACACGTACTGTCAGGAGTTTGACACTGGCCAGGCATAGAGGGGATAGGGAGGTGTGCTGGTAGCTCAACGTCAGCTGCTCTATGGCTACATCAGAGGCTGTCATTGTAGGGTCTTTGTGGAGCACTGTGTTTCATAGTAAGTTTACCATCAGATAAACTAGTTGGAATGAGCTATATGTGGTTACAAGTGGTGAGGTTCACTGTGGACATGTAGAATTAACTTGACATATGTTTAGTGGCTTTAGTTTTTGTTTGAATGTTTCTCAGATTTCAATTCTGACAGGTTTCCTTAAAAGGATCATAAAATGAATTTTTCTATATCAGAGCATGTCATTGAACTATATTTAATGTTGAATCTCACTGTACTGTGGTGTGTTGTATCTAATCAAATTGTAGTGTATCCTACTGTACTGCATTGTATCTCATCTTATCCCACCATATCGTATCCTTTCGTTTTGTCTCATGCCATATTTTAACCTATTGTGTCGTAACATACTCTATTGTGACGTTTGTCCCATATTTTATAGATTGCGTTGTATTGTATCACATGGATCGTGTTGTATTGTCTGGTCTGCTACTGTGTTGTATAAATGCGGAGCATAATATTTGTATCATTCAGATTTTGAAGCTATTTTTTGCAGCACAATAAATGTGCACAGTTTAATGCTTAAGAACTAGTTTTACATTACTACGTAAAAAGATTGTTTTGTTGTTGTCTCATGAGTTTAACCATGTGCACTAAATTGTGATTAAAATCTTAAAACTTCAAATTAAAAAATTCAAACTTCCACAGGCAATATTATGAGAAATTCCGTAAACAGGACAAAAAAAATGCTTAGATTATCATAGATTATGGTTGTCTTTCCCTAAGTGAGAGGGGGTAATTATTATTTTAAGAGTTTCCAACTAAGTATAATATATGAGTGGAATAAACATACAATCAAATATGAATTATTTCTGGGAAAAAAAGTTCTTTGGATTAATTGCAGTTGCTCCAAACTATACTACCAGGAGCAGGACTGAAAAAATTTAGTGTTGAGGTCGATAACAGTCTCTGGAAGGAGAAGTTTGATCCCACTCTGCAGACGGTTAAAATAAGGAGGTTACATTACGTGGACTTTGTACCAAGGCTTTTATTTGTCTTTTGAAAACTTAGTTGTGAGAGATTAAGGCGACTTATTGACACACTTATTGTGTGATGCATGTTTTAGTTGCACAAATGTGGAAGCCCTGTGTATGAAATGAGCTTAGTGTTTTGAATACAAACTGATCCCGAAGCTATGCAAGCTCCACAGTTAAGTTAAGACAGGTGACAGGCTTGACACTTGTCATGAGATCCATGTCCATCCATCCATTATGTTAACAGTTTGTCAAATATTTTAAAACCCTCATTAAGTCCTTTAACCCCTTCAATACAACGGGATTGTTGTGGTTTTGAAGCTTCTGTTGGTTTATCTTTAAGGGCTTGCACCTCAGCCTTTTAAATTAAGATCTTTTTGTGCAACTCCTCTTATGCAATGAGCTCAGTCTCGTAAGTTTGTTGCACTTTCTCTGCTTGATTTTCTTTTGTTTCCTTTAAGATGTTGATGTAATCAGAAACACCAGGGCCCTCAAAGTCCCTCCCACTGTGTGTGATGAGAAAAAAAAAAAAAAAAAAAAGGAGAGAGAACTCTGTCCCGGATTAAATCTTGATTTGCTTGAGGCAAACTGGCAGCACAGTTTCACTCCTGCAGAGACATATTTCCATGCCTGGTGAATCTGCAGCTGGATAGGAGTGCTCTCAACTTTGGTTTACGTCTGGAAAACCTTGAAATCTAAGCGACTTTGTGTTAGTGATATCAGCCTGGTCACTGTGCGAGAAGCACTGCTTCCTTATTCATTGATAGATAACGCTTGTTTTCATTTGCTACGTGTTATCTGCTGCTTCTCAGCCTCACAGGGCTCATTGTGTTTGTGGTGACACGCTAAATGATGTGTTTGTTGCTGCCGCTGCCAACAGTCTTTAACTATGGACAGTGCAGGCAGTTAGTTTCGCGTCACTGAGGCTCTGCAGAGACACTGAGTCATCCTATTCATCCAAAATGCCAAAGTTTTATGAATGTTGCTTTTTGGTTACTTTTAGAGTGATTGTGGAAAGACTTCTATCCAGCATGCATTTAGAACATTTCTGACTGTGGTATCGGACCAAGCCAGAAGAAGAGACCTGCACACATCCACTAACATGAAGTTCCTTTTCGTCTGCCTTCAACTAAAAACAATGCTTCAAGCTGTTTTTATGCTTTTAATACTTCAGTCTTAAGAGTAACCTTAGAAAGACAACCAGAGACACTTTGTGCAAAGTTAAATGGGTGGCTCAGATCACAGCCTGCATCTGAATGTATTGTTTTGTATTAATAATGCATAAGACAGTCCTTTGCCTTAAACGCTGAGTCATCATAAAGCTCTTGCAGATCAAAGAGGAGACACCACTGTCAGCAAATATGGCTCTAATGCATTGTTACAACTTTTTGAAGAAACTTATAGCATCAGTTCAAGCATAATTTTGATGCATTGCATGAGATTTGTGGGCTAATTTAAATTCTTTGATTTCAAGATCCCTTTCTTTACAAGTTACTACCTGATGACACAGAAATGTATCAATACTTATGATGCTTTAAAACCTTTATTTCTACTTGGGCTCTTAAAAGCAAAAGAACATAAAATGACAAGAAATCACATTGTCTTTTAAAAAGGAATGATAAAATGTGTTAGAGATGTTTCCTCCTGAACTGCCTTATTGGGCTTCATTTTTCTGTCAGAAATATATATATATTTTTACAGTTTGTACAATGAAATTCATTTAGAAACAAAGAAATTAATTGCATGAGGTAAAATATGCAGTGTACAGTTGTGTAGAAGTAATTAGGTGTTTGTACAAAAATATATGTACAGGGTGTCCCTAAAGTCTCTTTATAATTTGATAAAAGATATATTTCAAATGCAGTTAATAAGATATCCTAACCAGATTCGTGCTATTGTAATTAGTGTTCATCAAAGTTTGCAATCATATTGAAATTGTGTGTTTCAGATATCCTGTTGGTGAAATTGGTACTTTTAAATGAAACCGTAAAAAATGGCCACTCCTCAAGAGAAGGCACATTATGTATCATGGTTTATTGAGACAAAATCAGATGTGCAGACTTGGTCAAACTACAGAACTATGTATGGAAGAGATCCACCACCACGTCCTTCAATTCTTGCATGGCACAAGAAATTTGTGGAAAGCAAGAGATTACTGATGCCATTGTAACCACTGATGAAGCTATGCCATCAGTAACATGGCAAGAAATCTAGTACTGCCTTGATGTGCTTCATGCAACTAATGGTGCTTATATAGAGGTGTATTAAATGAGCTAAAATAAAGTTTGACCACCAGTAATGACAATAACACAAATCTGGTTAAGATATCTTATCAACTGCCTTTGTAATAAATCTGTAAAATTATAAAGAGGCTCCATGGACACCCTGTATATTGCACTGATAAAAAATCTTAAGATGTTTACAAAGGTAGAGAGTCTTAAGATATATACAGAGGGTACAATATATAAATACTTCTGTTTTTAAATATATTACAAAGTTAAAAGAGGGTTGAAGGGTCAGTGCATGTCCAGGTTCAGTGCAGTAATGGCTCTGGGGAAGAGAGAAGAGTCCTTGACTGTTTGTTCGTGCTCTGACAGACATTTAGCATCTGCCTGAGGGCAACATCTCAATCAGGTGAGAGCTGGGTCGTGAGCTGTCCTTGACAATGCTTTTCGCTCTGTTCAGGCAAACTAAACAGGCTCATACTAGAAGTTTCTCAGTAACTCCTGCAGCAACACTCTCTGACCTCCCAGATCTGACTCTTCTAGATGCCCAGTGAAGTAAACCCTGACCTCCTGTTCTCAATTTGTTAAAGTCCTGGAGTCTGAGTCTAACTGATCCCGATCCCCAGGCCACTGGGCTGATCCCCAGCAGGCTCGACACAGATTACAAACTTGTGTTCTCGTGTTTCCATCGGCCATGCCCAGTCCTTTTGTGTACAGTGGGTTATTGTCATGGCAGCCAGGGCAGGCTGGGGACACAGGCTCCTTTATTGTGACTCTGGTTTCTACACAGAAGACACACAAGGGAGGGTCAGGGATACACAAAGGACTATTTCACTCTGTGCTAGCAAACTGAGTTTATTTGCACTGAACTATAGGTCTGTAAACACCATATTAGTGTTGGACTGACATATGGAGGAAAGTATTAAATATAGATAATGGACAACCTGTGCGTTTACACTGGTGTTTGTTTCGTAGCTAATAGCAGTATTCTGTACACTATGTCAACCTTGAAGCTTGAGCTCTTCTTGTCAGCACAGGAAGCTGATGTAATGTTTTTTTTGCACTTTTTAAATCCCTGCAATCAATGTGGTTCTTCCATGGATCTGCTTGATTGATTTTCTGTCAGTCTATGTGTTCAGGTTGTCTTTTATTTAAAGGTGCAGATTGTGTAAAACTCAGTACAGTGGGATGTCATCCTCATCAGCTGCATTGTACAAAAACTGAAAAGACCAACCTTATTGCTTTCAGAATAAATTCAAAAGTCTTATTTTATGAGTTATGAATTTATTTTGTTTTTCTGGATGTTGTTTCAGTGAGTCATGATACCAAAACTGGAATACTTTTAAAGTTTCCTAAGTCTGCTGCTCTCGCATAAGAATCAGATATATTATATCAGTTAAATAATAAGTGTCTTCCTCTTTTTTCAGGTGGTAAAGATCTTAGAAAAGCATGACCCCCTTCGCAGCAGCTCCACCCTGTCCTCCCTCAGTGTCATCAACCTCAGCTCTGGCTCCAATGGGGGCCCTCGTTTTGGCCCCATCCCAGGGGACGAGGCAAGCGCGGTGCAGAACTATGTGGAGCACATGCTGTTCCTGTTGATAGAGGAGGAAAGTGGCCAGGCCGGAGCCATGGGCCCCATCTTGGAGTTTGTGGTGATGGAGAACGTGATGGAGCGACTCTTCGTGTGGAGTCTGCGCAGAGAGTTCACTGATGACATGAAGCTGGAGCAGCTCAAGATGTACGAGATGCTGGTGGGTCAGGCGCACCAGCCTCTGCTGCATCACAAGCCCATCCTGCGACCGCTCATGATGCTGCTGTCTTCATGTTCGGGCACCACAGCGCCCAGGGTGGAGGCTGAGCTGGTGCTGCTGCTTAACCAACTGTGCTGCGTTCTGGCAAAGGACACGTCAGTTCTGGAGCTGTTTTTCCACACCAGTGAGGATCAGGGAGCAACAAACTTCCTCATCTTCTCCCTGCTCATCCCCTTCATCCACAGGGAGGGTACAGTGGGGCAGCAGGCCAGAGACGCTCTGCTGCTCATCATGTCGCTGTCTGCTGAGAATGAGCGGGTGGCCAAACACATTGCAGAGAACACTTTTTTCTGTCCGGTCAGTCCAAAAAAGGATTTATTTTACTCTCTTTCTTACTCTCATTTATATTTTCCTGATAAATATCTTCAATACAAGTATTGCAAATGGTAATCGCCCCCAGCATTGCCAAGACTGTATCAATGGATATTGGGAAACATGAATGCTATTAAACTGAGCAAATTTATTAAGCCATCAGCAAAGAACAGTATTGCAATCTTAGTAGGCAGTGCGACATCAGTTAAAGCTGTAAAATGCCACCAATATAATGTACAACTACACTGCCTGGCCAAAAAAAAGTTGCTATCTGGATGTTACTAAGCAAATAGGTACGAGCCTACTATTGGAAAATTACTGCATGGGCAATTATCTTTCAACTGGCAACAAGTTATCTAACCCCAGCTTATGCAATGAGTAACTTCTCATTTCTTAAACAATCATGGCAAAATTCATATCCTGTGGTCGTGGAAAAGATGTTAGTCAAATCATTGGCATGCATCAAGCAGAGAAAACACCAAAGGAGTCCAACACAGAGTCCAGACCTTAATCCCATTGAGAATCTTTGGGATGTGCTGGAGAAGGTTTTGTGCTGTGGTCAGACTCTCCCATCATCAATACAAGATCTTGGTCAAAAATTAATGCAAAACTGGATGGAAATAAATCTTGTGACATTACAGAAGCTTATTGAAACAATGACACAGCTAATGCATGATGTAATCAAAGCTCAAGGTGGTCCAACAAAATATTAGAGTGTGTGACCTTTTTTTCTGTGGTGACTTTTCTCTTTGGCCAGGCAGTGTATTTACTCACAAAGTTATTGGTGGGATTCTTGGTACAGGCCAGAGCTCAAGAGGAGGTTGCTGTTTCTTTCTAGCTTATACTCATTGAAGAAGAAAAGTGCATTCCCCGTCTCTCAGACTCCTTATGACCTTGTGAAACATAATTGGTCTTAAATATGCCGATAAGATCATGGCTGTGCTTAAAGTGAAACATCCCTGGCATTGAATGTCTAGCATTCATTGGATTATTGCATGGTTGCAAGCTTATCTTGTGCAAATAATGCCGTTTCGCTCTAGCCTTAGACATTGCATGAGAAATAGCTTTTGATTTGACGCCAAGTTTACGACTAGAGTCTAAATTTAATTGGTTCCACTACGCAGACTGCAAGGATAATCCCATACAGGATATATACTGTGTATATCAATGCGGAACAAATTATGTTCTCTAATTAGAGTTAAATTATCCTACCTTTCTATGGACTAGTGTTTGAAATTTCACCTTGTAGAGCTGTATTATTGCTGACTTCTGAAAGCAGCCACAAGGCATGAATGCAGTAATTAGTGACCCCATTACCATATCATGACGGTATAGGCGGTAGGACTCTTCGCTACTCAAATATTTATAGAGCTGACCTGCAGGAGGCATATATCACATGTTTGCCATCTTACTCTGCAGGGAGGAACATGCAGGCTGCTGCTCTGCTCTACATCTGTATCATATTAAAAAAAAAACATAAGAAATAAGAAATGACAAACATGAATATCTGGCACTGTGTCAACTAATCTAGGCGTCTGAAAGTAAAGATGATTGCAGAGAAGCTGTACACATAATTTATGCACTAGACTACTCTGCCTCATAAATGTTTGATGGAGGCCGTGAAATTTTCTCTTGATGTCAGGTTATTTTTATTAGATGATGCATATCCCTTGATGCTCAGTTTGCAGAATAGTTATCTTTACATGTGGCTCCATGAAAACAAACTAATAGGCCTTATCTCAGTGTAGTATTGTGGATGCCAGCAGCTGAGTAACATTAAAACAGCGTCAGAGGTTACTATTTTCTTTTTTTTTTTTTTTTACAAAAATCATAGATTACGGTTGTTCCCATCTTGTAGTCTGATTCAACAGAAATCTAGTCATTTGTCTATTTGATTTTAATGATGATCATGCTCATTCTCTCTGTTAAGTATATAATCTTGCCTTGGATTTCATCTCAAAATTACACCCGGGCTGATGGAATAAAATTTGGGGATATTAAGTCATGAACCAAAGTAGTCACAATAGCCACAAATTTTTCCAGATTTTTTGCTGAAAGGAGCCTTGAAACACCTTTATCTCTTTGTTTACTTATTTGAACTTCCACGATAGATCTCACCTACTATAATGTGAGTGAATTTAGGACGCTAAGAATTGATTGATAGGCTGAACCTTTTTGATGCTGATGTCCCTGTCTCTCCTCAGGTGTTAGCCACAGGGCTGAGCGGCCTCTACTCCTCTCTGCCCACAAAGCTGGAGGTTCCCAATGAAGAGTGGCACTGCCTGCACAGAGAAGACTGGCTGCGTATGCCGTCCCTTGTCCAGTTTCTCAACTCACTGGAGTTCTGCAATGCTGTTATTCAGGTGCAAACGTGACGAGACTGCATGCACACATGAAAAATTTATTGACACGTGTTGCCTTCTGATGGACGTGCCTTTACACATGTGTTGACTGTGCCCCAGGTGGCCCATCCTGACATCAGAGACCAGCTTGTTGGCTACATCTACAATGGTTTCCTTGTGCCTGTTTTAGCACCTGCTCTTCACAAGGTTTGTACTCATTCCCTCTTTCCTTCACCACACACTAGGTGATATGATATTTATTTCAGTTTTAGATGTTCACATATTGGCCTTACTCCGTAATTTGACTGTCAAATGAAAATCTCCGTAGCAAAAGAGCAGTAATTGACTAAATTTATGTATGGAAATAGGTTAGTCACTGTTTTTAACCTGACAGGAACTTTATATTACTTGGGTCAAAGTGGTAGTTCATTGAAAGACAACATTGCTGAACTTAAAAGGTAAATATTAGATATTGTAAATATTATTTCAAGACTCAAAGTGATGCTTACTTATTCCTTGTTCTGCATAGCTAACCCTTGAAGAGGTGATGACAACCACAGCGTACCTGGAGCTCTTCCTGAGGAGTGTATCAGAGCCGGCCTTGCTGCAGACCTTCCTCTCCTTCATCCTCCTCCACCAACATGAAAACGTCCACATCTTAGATACTCTCGTCAGCCGCATAAACACTCCCTTCCAGGTACAGGACCAGCAAACTTGCAAATTCTTTGCCATAAAAACACTAACACACAATACTGAGCTCAAAGAAATCATGACTCATATTTTTTAAAATCCTAGCTCAGGCACTTGAACCTTATGTCGGCGAAAATGTGGGCAGACTCATGCTATGCTGCTGCTCAATTGCAGCAACATAACAAAGCAACTTATATCTGTTTTTCAAAAAACCTGTAAGCAAGACCATCCTGTACAAATACTTAAGAAGAATGAAATCGTTAACGCAAACAACCCATGTACACTTTACATTGGGGTGTTCCTTCCTGTGTTTGCTCACAGTCGGCTTTGACTGTTGGCCAAAAACTCAGAAAAACAAGTCACATGTTTGCTTTTCAAATTTCTGACACCAAGCCAGGTTAAATATTGACTAACATACAAATATTTCTCATCCCAGCCTTTTTATGTCTCTTTTTTGCCTTTTTTTGGTATAAATGTTTCTTTGAAAACGGCAGCAGGTAGGTTGTTTTCCTTGTCATGCTTCCTGCTTTAAGATTATTCATATGTTACTGCCTTGACTAAAGAAAAAATCAACACTCCATAATTTCCCACTTGATATTCAACCGGGGCTATTTATATTTACATACACGTATAAGCATGCCAGCAGCATGAATATGTGGGTGGTACTATATTTCATTTTGACAGTCGCTTGGCTGGTCCTCAGCATTGGTTAAGATTTAAATACATTCAAGTGTCACGGTCCCCAAATAATTATTTCATATGACTTTCTGACTCCTTGAGCCATAAAGCACGTGACATTGACATCAGCCTCACCTGTCGCTTGTGCTTACAACTAATGATAAAATGCCTGAACTAAGTTGGGTACTTTGGTAAACATTGCTTCATCAGTGTGGGTGTGCATGCATGGTTAGCATGCTGGTGTTAGGAACAGATCATGGAATACAGATACTTATAATATTTAAAGAGATAAATTAATGGATTATTCCAATTACAGGCTATTTATGCCCTTACTAAGGGGGTTGAGGCAGACAAAAGAGTTGGAAACTTGGAGGAGAGATTAGAGAACCACATGCACAGATTTGAACCTGCTTTGATGACTGAGACCTCTCCACATGGGTTATATGACTAAGCATGGGATGGAGGCTTTGCTCAGCAGTTCCGTTAAAATGAACTAATCGAAGATAACATCTTTTAAATGTGTTGTAAAAGTTTGTAAAAACATCCATAAATTGCTGTAAAGGCAGCTAATCTTCACAGTTTGAGAGGCTTGGAGCTGTATTTTTTGTATCGCTATTTTGATTTAAAATTGACTAATTTGTGTGATTATTTTAAAATATTTGTGAGGATTGAGTCACCTGTAGTGCATTGGTAAGCACTGTTGCCTCACAGCAGGAAGGTTCCTGGTTTGATTCCTGGACTGTTTGGAGTTTGCATGTTATTTGTGCATACTTGAGCTCTCAAGCTTCCCCCCATAGTCATGAGAACATGTTCATCAGGTGAACTGGTTCTTTCATATTGTCCATCGATATGTACATGTGCATTGATTCATGTGATTTTTTTTAGGGCTGATACGAGTACCAATTATTGGAAGTGAAGGAGGCCAATATTCATTTACAGTAAAAGTGAAAACACTGGCCTCAAAATTTTGAAGAAAATAAACTCCAACACTTAACTTTGTTCAAATGCCTTTAAGCATGTTTGTCAAAGGGACTGTGAGGAATTTGTGAGTGATATTGAAAAAGTCTTATCTGTAGATATATCATGAACCACAACAAAAAATGAGATTATCATCACTAAGGTACGCTATTTCTAAATACTATGTCTTAGCTTCCTGATTGTGTTGAGCTG
The DNA here is from genome assembly GCA_008086565.1 of Thalassoma bifasciatum. NCBI lineage: Eukaryota > Metazoa > Chordata > Actinopteri > Labriformes > Labridae > Thalassoma > Thalassoma bifasciatum. The sequence continues at coordinate 2,141,510 of RPOG01000005.1, forward strand.
GGCAAAAGTGATTTGTGACACGTCACTGTCTCTGTGACAACACCAGCCTAAATAACCCAGTTTTAAAATGATCTGTCATCGGCCAGGTATTCAAGGCCGATACAAATATGTTTCAAAATGCCAATATCTGTGCAGATAATTTGCCAAGGCTGATTATTGGTCTATCCTCTAGTGTCAACATGTTGAGATAAGCATGTTGATAACATGTCCACAGTTTACATTGCCTCTTCTCCAGTGTCAGCTGGGATATAATCATTGAAAATGTCTCTAGTTCAACTGAAAATAAGAATATCTTTGTTATTTTCCTGTTCTTAACTGTGTTTTTCTGTTTTCTGCAGCTGGGTACTGTGTCACTGGCACTTTTCCGCACTCTCATTGGCTTGTATTGTGAAGATGTGATGCTGCAGCTTGTTTTGAGGTGAGTACCAAAAACGAACACGCACACACACACACACACACACACACACACACACACACAGACCTCAGCTATGTGATGTGTTACATTTTTGTCACATTCACTGGCTTTACAACCAGTTAAGCGTTTACTCTTCACCTCCTACTGTGCAGAGGTGTATCCATCTGTCTGCATGCCCATTTGTTGCCGCTCCTCCTCCAACGACCACCTGTTGATTCTCTTAATGTTCCCATCTGCCCCCTTAGGTACCTGATCCCTTGTAATCACATTATGTTGAGTCAGAGACGTGTGGTGAGAGAGAGGGACTGCTACTCTGTGTCTGCAGCCAAGATCCTGGCGCTAACGCCGTCCTGTTGCTCACCTGATCACAGCCCCCCACCCCTCAGACAGCTGGAGTCCATCCTGTTTTCCAAGGGTGTAGAGACTCCTGACACTAAGGGCACCTCAAGTAAGTGAGACAAGACATTTCAGAAACATTCTGTGAGAAAAACTTTTTTTATTTGATCTGCAAGGGCTTCTGTTTGGGAACAAGAGATATCCGTAATTAGGACATGACATACAAGGACTCACAGGGTAGTAAAGTTTAAATAATAAAATGAATTAAATAAACACTTAAATAAGCCATCAGTTTAGCCAAATCATCTAAAACCTTGATTGAAAATCTTCACACTGAAAATGGTGTTATCATTTCCTGATTGTACTACACTGCTACTAGATAAAACCACATCTTGAATTTGAACTGGATACTGTGCTTCACATTCTGACGAGTAACTATGATCAAAATCTTACTCTTCGTCCGTTTATCTTTTTTGTAACTTGTCTGGGTGACATGGGTGTCTCTGTCAAGTCTGTGCTGCTACTAATCAAAATTAAGACTGAAAATTTCTATTTTAAGGTTTATAATCATCATTAAATGACTTCATGGTGCAGATTTATTAAGAAAAGCCAATTATCTCAGTTAGGCTGAGACACACAGAAGTAGTGTAGTCAGAATGATTCAACCCTTGTTCATGAGACTGAGCCCTTTCCACAAGCAGTGCACGAGGAAAGAAAGCTGCAAAATTTTGATAATGCTCTGTGACACTGCTGATTAAACATTTGTAAACATGGTATGTGCTACAGATTACACAGATTACATAAATGAATGAATGATCCCCAGCTTTTAGGAATGTTTGAGCGCCTTTGAAATCAGCTGCAAATTGCATTGATTGAAAGAGTTTTCTATTCAAAACCTCTCCTGATTGAGTGGGTCTTATGATTAGAATAATAGTCGTGTGCCAACAGAACAAATAGAGCATATCAAATTCTGCTGAAATGGTTTTAAGCAGGATGCACTGCAAGGTGTTGATCTGCATTAGTCTGGGATATGAACAAATAGCTGGGAGGAAGATGAATATTTTATCATATTTTGAGATCTTCCCCTGTTTCAGTGCATTACACAACTTTCCCCTCAGTAATTACACGTCACACTCATTAGCTCTGCAAGGAAGTGGTGTACTCCAGCCTTTGTTAACACTATCTGGTTGTTTCTTTCAGAGGAGAAGGAAAGCTTTATGGAGCAGGATGATGGATCAGGTAACTCTTGTACAATCGGATCAGAAATTCACCTGGATGTCAGCTACCTTCATTACCTCTATGATGCTCATCTGGGCATCAGCAGCTGCATACGAGCCTGTCAGGTGTGGTCAGCGCCTTACGATGGGGAAGACCCACCACCTGAGAAATATCAGCCCGGGGTCCTGGAAGAGTCGGGGCTGAAGAGTCGTCACATGGCTCACAAGAGGATTCCCCTCCCGGTAGCACCCCGCCCTCGACCCCTCCTGCCACCAGCCACAGAGCCAGCGTCTGTCCCTCAGCTGGAGCTTGAATGGGACGATAGTTACGATGCAGGTCCAATGCAGATCGCTGAGGCTTCTGAAGAGAATAAACCTGCAACACAGGCACCTGATGAGCCTCCAGTGCATATACAAGAGATGAGGAAAACAGCCATCATGTTGGTGAAAGGCTCTTACATAGAAGAGAATGAGTTCCAGGATGACGTCAAGGTGTATGATCTTGTAGCTAAGAAAGATACCAGAGATGTTGAGCGTGTTAGGCTCAACTCAAATGGGGCCAAAGTACAAGAGGCTCAACCAGAATCAGCAGATGTTTGCCTTAAAAACGGGCTCAGTGTGACACCTCCAACCTCTCTGACAGCTTGCAACAAAAACAGCTCAGACTCAAAACTCAAAATTCAGACAGATTGTAATTCCAACTTCCAAAACACAACTTCTCCTGAGATGGCTGGCGACCTTTTGGCCCAGTATGAGGAGCTCATCCGCACGTTGGACTCTCAAGCAGCTGGAAAACAAGTCAAAATGGATGTAGAGATGAAGAAGCCTGTTGCACCTGCAGGACCAGCAGAGGAGGAGAAGGAGGAGGAGGGGGAAGAGGAAGAGATGGACTTCACCTCTTTCTCTGTTGAGACTCCAGAGAAGAGTCTTCCACCATTTGGGACTAAGTTTTCCAGCAGTGGGGCTGGAAGAAACCATTCAGTGCCTTTCACAGGTGAGTTTAAGATAATCCAGCCAATGCAGCACTCATCAAAAATGTGATCCACACAGCACAAATAAGAAAGTGTAAATGTAATTTCCTCTACAGGTCCATTTGTCAGTGTGCTGTTGTCTCGTATGGAAAACATGTTGTCCAACTCACTTCATGTCAACCTGTTGTTGACGGGCATCCTGGCACAGTTGGCAGCGTACCCTCAGCCCCTCCTGCGCTCTTTTCTTCTCAACACTAACCTGGTCTTTCAGCCGACAGTTCGCTCCCTCTACCAGGTAACACAAACGACATGTTCAGCTAAAGTCAGCTTTGTTTTTCTTTAGTATGACATTATAGAAAACAGTAAGACTAAAGACTCAACGTCTGCATCTCCCAGCTTTAATTTTCTTCAATATAACACTGCATCCATGATTCTTATCCTTGTCTTCTTTTCTGTTTCCCTTTCAGGTGTTAGCTACCGTAAAGTACCAGATAGAAGACATTGCTGCCACCAGGAAAGACTTCCTGGAGTCTATCACTACAGCCCAGCACTGGCTACTGGCCAGGGAGAATTTAATGATGGAAGCAGGTACATCTATTTTGATCCGTTACTATTCGAGCAATTAAAAAAAATCAAGAAAGTCAGTTTTTGATTTTTATATTTTTATCACGCAGAAATGGGCCACTTAGTCCTGATTTAGTATCTTTGGGTATTTTTGCAGTATCTCCAGAGGCTGGGTAGGGGGTCTCCTTTTAGGGCTTTTAGAATATGTTCACCCTATTGAAGCCACAAGTTAAAATATCCCTTCTTCTGTTTTATGTTATTCTCAAAAACACAGAACATGTTTGCTGTTTCATAGTGGATGTACACTGCAAAAACAGAAATCTAAGCAATTCATTATGTCTTATTTGTAGTAAAAATTGTCTTATTGTTCTTAATTTGAGCCACATTCACCAGACCAGGTCATAAAAATGTCTTATTTCAAGTTTTTTAAGACAAAAAAAATTGCTTGTAACAAGTCAAAGAAATCTGCCAATGGGATAAGATGAATTTGCCCGGGAAGTTTCTTGAAATTAGAAAGATGTCTTACAACAAGAATCTTTTTATCTTATCCCATTGGCAGTTTTGTTTTTACTTGTTACAAGCAATTGATGCCTCATTTTTGTCTATAAAAAACTTGAAATGAGACATTTTTTTGACCTTGTCTAGTAAATGTGGATCAAATCAAGAATAGCAAGACAAATTTTGCTAAAAATTAGACATAATGACTTGCTTAGATTTCAGTTTTTGCAGTGTAGCTGTTCATGCTTGCCAAAATTAGCATTCCAGCTAACTTACAGTTACTTTTTTATGTATTTTTTATGTGTTCTTGCTACAAGCACACTTTTAAATTTAGTATCTTCTGGCTCAAGACATCCAAGATAGTGTTTGAGTGATACAGAGATCAGTGGTGAACAGTAGTTGACAAACAAAGGTTAATTTTGCTGTTGAGATGAACTAAGTGACTTCAGCTCATAGCTAAGCTACTCAAACTATAGTATAATTTGGGCCCTAAAATATCAAAAAAGCAAATATAAGGTGAAAAACATTGGTAAACAGCTTTGTTAATAACAGTGTCTACTAATCTGACTTGTTTATGATGGTAGCTACATGTTTTATAAATTTAGTTGGACTCGTCTGTTAAGCTGTCATGCCCTGTAAGTGCTAAGGGTCCCAAGAAGTGCTTTTTTCTGAGAGAGAAATAATTACAGAGACGAAAAGATGAAATTTCCATGCAACCCAGGATTTATAGTTTTGAGAGTAGTGAAGTTAAACTGTACTTCTATGTATAGTTCTGTAAAAAGAGTAGGCTCCGAATTGGACTGTTTCTTTTCTCCACAGTCTGTAACTTACTTCCAAAAATGGGTGTTGTTGAAAACAGAGCTGCACTCCTCTGTCGGGGATTTGAATAAATTCTGCTTGATTTCCTTGAGTCATGAGTCTGGGTCCCACACACAGGCCTGTGTGAGCCTTTGGAGTATCAGGCTTGGTTTCGGGCAAGGCACCCCGCAGTTTTCAGAGTGATACAAGCAAAAAAAACATGTTGTTTTTAGCATGTTTGTGTCAAGATGTTAGCCACATCTTTTGAAGATGGAATCTTGAAAGAGAATTTCATAGTTGTGTAACTGAAATACTCTACTTTTTTGTATATGTTTGATGTTTATTTGAGAAAAGCAGCACTAGGGATCCAAATGTCTGCATGGAATTATTCATAAAGAGGGAAATCATAAACAGGGGTGTATCATGTTCACAAACGAAGTCAAACTGCACAAATATTTCCTGTACATGTGTTTATCTATTGGCTTTTTTTTAGCTAGTGTAATTGATGAAATCCTTATTTCCTCAGATGAAAGCAGCAGCAGACGCTCCAACAGTGGCGAGGTGGGAAGAATCTTGAAGAACTCACCCCCACCGATACCAAAAGCCATCTCTCTGGACCGGACTGAGGTCTTTGCTACTGTCCTGTTCACAGAGTTCCTCAAAGAGCTGGCTGCCATTGCACAAGAGCACTCCATCTTATCATACATTCCTATGGAAGAGTGATCACATCTCAAAGGACCCTCAAAGACGCTCGTATGATGGTATTTTTTTGTTCTTTTCAGGCAGTACTTGACAAAGAAACCTTTTATATCAAGTGCTTTTCACAGCCTTTTTTAAAGAATAATGGTGTATTTATTTTCCAAGAAAAGATAATCAGTTTTACGTGATTACAGATTAATCTTTCTAGTTTTGTAAGTGGGGTTGGCAGCCACCATGGAGGCCCAAACTTTCAGTCAGAAAGTACTTCCTTTACCTACACCAGCTGATAATGCTCATAAAAGCAAACTCCAGGTCCACCAACCAAAGACTGCAGACATATCTTACAAAAGCAACATTTTTAGGCAAATTTTTCTTTTTTGGGGTCTGCTCTTGATTTGAATGTCTCCTACAACCAGCTCTAACCACAGCCAGAGTGTGACTGGTTGATACCTCGACGGCCTTTCTCAGGTGGAGAGTTGTCGCCTCTCCTCCGCTGGCTAACACACCATAAGTGAGCACCTTACAGTGAAAAATGTCTGCCAAGGATATCCGTGAAAGCAGGACTTTTTCTGCAACTGTTACAAGACTTCAATTTTCTGGTGATCACTTGTTCTTTTAGTGGTGTTTTTGTGTGGCAGAGGTGCATTTGTATCAGTGTTTTATGTACACTCATCATGGTACCTCAGGAGTCTTTTTTGAGCCTTTTGGGGTTTTTTTTCACTTCTTCGAAAGCCTCTGAGTGGAGCAAATTTTCTACAATGCACTAGTTTCTCACATCGGTGGATTTCACATGTTCTCCAGATGAGTGCACCAGAACACATTATTTGTGTAATTTAGATTTGCCTTACTTCAGTGATGCTTTATAATGTACATATTGTAATAACACTATGCAATCATTGGTGTATTTGGTGTAAGTGAGTCAGTTTTAGTTATTTTCAGAAAGGGTGGGGTATTTAAATTTGAGAGTTTCTATTGCCATATATTTTTTAATAAAGTAGATAAAAAGCTAGTTGTTTGGTTTGTCAGCGTGTTGTGTTAAGTTTCTTTGTTGGGTGTTTTAGTTGTGATAAGTCTCACAATGATATTTGATTATAAATGTTGCTCAGAGTTTTCTGTTTGCCTTTTGTTTTGGCCTAGAAATTGTTGTGTGATAGCGGATTCATGGAAGATAAATATTTTGGTACAAAGGACGTCCCAGCTGTCTCAATGAATTTACCAGAGAAGAAAATATTCTACATTGTAGTGCCTGAAACATTTTACTACACAATATGCCTGATATACAACTACTTCATAAAGGGGTAACATGAAATGTTTTTGTTAAACCTTGAATAAACAATTTTGTTTGGAGGCTGTTCATTGTCAAAATCCTAGGAAAGGCTACAGGGACTAAGAATGTGCAACACTTAATGTTTCAATTGCTTATTTTTAATGCATACTGTTTTGCTTTTTGAAATCTGAAATATGTTGGGTTTCTTCTTTTAGAGTTCAACTCCTGAAAGAATAAAGGATTGATCAAAAATGTAACTTGTGCTGTGTAAATGTGAACAAGGACCAAGAGAATATTGAGTAACTTGACTTTTACTTAGAGAGATGTTAACTTTTGTATTTGTGAGGAGGAAACTAGAATACAATTAACTTCTTCAAAAAAAATCTCACAGAGAAAGGATTTACTTTTCTATATTCACAAATGATTTGAAGGAACATTGTGAAAATATATGCCCTTAAATGAAACCGTCAATCTGCTTGTTTTTGAAAACCTCACAGCGTTCATTATGACCGCCAGCCCTGCGGTATATACAGCTAATACAAGATTAAAAATTTTAGATTTAACCAAGAAACCCATTTTTGTTTCTTTATAGTCCATCCAGTTTCTCCTTGATGCTATGCAGACAATAAGTTGTTGTACAATCTTGGTGTGCGTTTCAAAATAACCGTGAATATGTTTTTGTATCAGTAAAGAACCATCTCAGAGCACTTTATCAGCCTTTCATACCACAGTGCCCCTAAGACCCTCAGCCTGCACAATCACAACACAGCACAACAGTGGGTGTTTGAGCAGCACTGTGGCATGAAAACGGGTACTGTAAATATGACTTTAGACTGGATTCTGTCTTGGTAGGTTGTTGTTCCAAAGATTCATCCTCTCTCACACTGTTTGGCCTCAGTTTTCCATCCAAGATGCAATCAGGTTGATGTTTGTTGCTTATGACTCTTAATAAACAATTTCTGAAACAAGAAACTGTTTTTATCAAATGTATTCACTTATTTCCCGGTGTTTCACCAGACACCTTGCTCCTTGGCTTTCAGTTTCCATCATCTTAACTTATTGCTGGAGATAATCTGTGGCAGTTTGCAAATTTGTCGTCCTCTTCTAATACAGATTTCCAACCTGAGCAGCAAATTTTAAGATTGTATTCTTTTATTACACATAACAAGAATTAAAAGTTCAGAAATGACTAAATGTTGGTATATGAACAGTATTTTGATGCAAAAGGTTAATTTGTTTTTGCTAAATAAACTGTGCTTCCAAACAAAATATCACTAGGATAAAAAAATATAACTGAATCAATATTAGTAGAGATCCTCGTTGAAACATGATATAATATGCAATACAAGATAACATGTTTCAACCACCAGGGGGAGCTCATTGATCACTCTCTTGCTTGAAGGTCAACCAAAAGCTGACATTTCTTGCCTCTCTTGATCAAAGAGTATCTGTCATATCAGCAATTTCCCCTTCACCCTGTGAGATTTTTTAGGCCTTACAAACGACCACAGCAGCTAATAAGACAGTTGAAAATGACACATAAATTCATTCTGTAGCTGCAATGACAAAGAACTCAGGGTTTGTCCATTGAAACTCATGTTAAATACAATTACATACATGAATCTGCATGCAGCATGCTCATTTGTATCATGGTTTTTAAAAGGCACAAAAAGAAATGTGAGAAGAAAAGACAGGCAGTCTAGGGGGCCTGTATGCCTTGTGGTTTAAGCATGCCCATCATGAAGCGGCTCTGGTCATTGCCACAGCAGTCTCTGATTTGACTTTCAGCTGACCCTATGCTGCACGTCTTTCTACACTAAGTACTCCCACATTCCCTGTTTCTTATCAATAAATGCAGGTAAATAAATACATTCAAAACAATAAAAAGATAAAAAGCTCCCAAAATAATTTTCATTGTAGGTTGATCAAAATACTGACTTTAATCTGGAGGCTTGTTGTAAAATGTCACTGAGTTTCATCTGAGAAGCTGTATTGCTCTGTGAGATATAAATATAGGCGATAGTGGTTACTGTCCAGTCAGACTTAGTTTCATAATTTATTTAATAATTTTTTATCAACATACAGAAGATCATTCATTGCCATGTAAAACAGACATAACTTTTTACATAAATTCCATATTTGCAATAATTTGGCCAGTATCTAACACTGAACTGTTCAAGAAGTCATCTCTAGTAAAATTTTTCTCACTAAAACTGGATCAGTCCGGCCTTTTGTCTTTCTCTGAACCAGCCCCATCAGTTTGTTCAGAACTTTCTTGTTTCCGTTCCTGATGGCCTGAAGCTGTAGAGAAAAGAAAAATGTGGAACTTCAACCCAGAAAATACAACAAAAACGATGTGTATACAATCAAGAGTTTGCTTCTTCATCCTCACCTCGTCAGGGTGTGAGTCAACCACTTCCTGACAGATCCTTTGCAGATGTGAAGAGTCACTAACAAGACCCAACTCCTTCTCCTGGATGATCTCCAGCGCTGTCTTACCAGGTGAAATCCACATCTCCTGAAACACCTGAGAAAGCAGAGAGTTAAACAAAGTGTCTTCAGCCCTGCTCTTTCCTTTGAGTGACAGACAGAAGGGGATAATTGCGAGCTCTATGCAGCTGTCTGACCTGCTTGGCAGCTGAAGAGGAGATGTGTCCTGTTTCCTGGAGCTCCAGCAGCTCAGCCAGGGCAGAGGGAGAGACGGGGCTGTAATCAGATGAAGAGGGAATTTAATTACACTTTAATAGATGTAATGAAGAATTACAGTTATAAATGGAGGGGAGAAGGAGATGGAACTAGTGGGAGTGTCGGGCTGAGAGAGACTATCAGTGTTTGGAAATTGACTGTGATATCTTTGTCTCTCCGTCTTGTTTATTCCTGCGGCTACCAGACGCACGGAATCAAAAAGCCTGTCAGAATATATTATATACAGACAGTTTCATTCACTCTTCCACAGGCCAGGCAGCCCATCTCAGATAAATCTCTGCCCAACATGGCCAAGTCAGTCAGGAAGAAAACAGGTGGAGAATACCCATCTTTACTTAACTCAGCACACTTTCCTGGGTATTATAGCTCAGGGGGCACTTCAGTGGTTACAAAGGGGCAACCAGGAAGCTGATCTCAGGCTGAGACTACATCTTCATTATCTTTGTTGAAGAAAAACATACTCTGGGCTGAAAATTTGATCCTGACCTCCAATCTTTGAACCTCCTGTCAAAAAGAAAAAAATCACCTCTTTTTCTCAAGGCATCATGACAATTTAGTTCTCAAATCCTAAACTGAACAAGGAAATATGGAAACCTTTCAGCTAATGGAGCAATTTTCAAACTTGTCTTAAATTTTTTGATTTGATTATGCTGTGTTTTAAAACCTGGAGGAAAATCTTAAAACAATAACTGAGAAAGTTAAAATAACTGGATACGCAATAAAGAAAAACTAATAAATTGTATTAAGACACAGAATAACTAATAAATGCTTGAAATAGTAAATAAACTCTAAGTGAAAGATTTCACAGTTGAAAAAGCTAAACATAATAAAACTCTTCAAGTAGATACCCAGCAAAAACTGAAATCCAAGCAATGTGTTATGTTAAGTAAACATTGTCTTATTGGACTTAATAGGAACATTTTAACAAGACAGGCCCAGACAAATGTCTTATTTCAAGATACTTAAAGTCTAAATTGTTGTGAATTGCTTGTAAAGAGTGAAAAATCTCTTAATTCAAGAAACTAAACAAGCACATTTTTCTCAAGTGGTATTTGCACAACAAAAAAAACAACCTAAAATGAATTAGGAAATAAGTGATGAAAACATTTGGCCAGTAAAGTGCACGAGTCTTAAAATATTTTTGTTTTAACCTCAACATCTGTGTAGACCAGTTATCATCCTATCACCATCCTGACAGAAACCAGCAGCTGGTCTTTTAGAGTTTCCTCTCCTGAGCAGTCAGCAGCACATCCAGCACACTGATCTGTCGGAGGTTTGGTCAAATTTTACAGGACTGGTTGGGTGAAAAGATTTGATACTGACAGTGATCATTAGGATGCAAAAGAAAACACAAGAAAAGCTTCTAAAAATGTCTTTTATGCCCCGGTGACAGTTCCCCATGTGGTACTTAACAAGTACAGTCAGAAATGCTATTTTTCTCTTCCTACAGCTTTGATAGTCCTGCAGGCTTCGCTTTCTTTTTCTATAACTTTCCTCCTTTCAACCAAAGCTAATGCAAAAAATTCTGCATAAATAAACACTAGCTTCTACAGTTTACTCACACTTATAAATGCTTCTCATCAGTGTGGGAGTGGAACATAAAGTGGAGCTCACAGCAACTGCTCTGACTTTAAAACATTATGGGTTTCAACTGTATTTACTCCACAATAACTCAGTGATAACTAGGAGTGTAGGAAGTATCAATAAACTGAAATATTTGGATATTAAATGACATTACCCTGTGTTTATTTCTTGAAATACTATGTTATTTGGAACTTCTGACCACTCTATACGCTTTTTGCATTACTTGGAGGTGGTGGGGGATGCTATGTAAAACTCATATTAGGATTACTAATCCCATTTACACACTGGAGAGCATTTTGATTTAAGCATCATGACTATGGACACTTCTGTATGTGGACCAAACTCCTTTTGTCTTGACCGATTGACTGACCTTCAGTCAAATCTTCACAAATACAACTCTAATGCACTAGAGAGCCAGCTCCCAACTCCCTATTAATCCGACATTTCAAGGAAATGACTACAAAAGAAGAAGTTGAAGTAAATCCCCAAAATTGAGCGTCACAGCGTGAAATAAACAGAAACAGCTGGAGATTTCTGCAGTTTTTTATATAGCTGGTGGCTGGATAAACATCTTAATGTTCTCCTCAAGCTCAAGTGTGAAAGGTACTGTGACAGCTTCTCTTTTTACCGGGTTATCAAAAAGACTCTCATACAATTTCAAGAGTGGTTTGGAACATTTCCAAAAAATAAACACATTTCAACTAACAGGCCCTCAGCAGAGAGGGATAAAATAACACTTTCCTCCAACAGAGTTGATATCACTAATTTAATTAGATTTTCCAAAAACAGGTTTTTACTCCCAAGAACTGCAAGACTGTCACTGAGGTTTTTTCACCAACATGTGTAGAGTAACAAACTCAGATAAGGTATTTCTGTATTATGTGCAATGGTGTTATCTGTATTTGTTAAGCCCTAAGAATTTAATAAGCTTCACTGTCCATCAAACCCAGTAAGCATCATCCAAAGTTTTTCCTAAATTTGATTGGCCAACATTTTAGATTTAGAGTCTGCTTACCTACAACAAAAAGGCTTATGTCCTCGAGCAGCATCATGGCCTGTGTCCACCAACATCATAAGGACCTATGTCCACTAACAACATCAGGGTCTGTGACCACTAACTGCATTGGGGCCTGGGTACTCCAACAGCATAAGGGACTTTTTCCACTCACAACATTAGGGCCTGTGTACACTAAAAGCTATAGGATCTGTTTCCACTGTCATATTGTCTATCCATACTGTGCCGTATCGGAACAAGATTGGCCCCCTATAGAGCTCTTGCTGGCCACTTTGGCCTGCAGTCACACTACTCGCCTGACAAGGCCTGCCTTTGTCATCATAAAGTGTCTATTTACAAGAAGTGTGGTTTTATCAGAGTCAGCACAGTGGATAACACATATAAGTCAAACTTGTGAGACTTCTACAACTCTACACCTTAATGACAAACGCTGCAATCAGGATGCTATGAAAACAAAGTGAAAAGACAAGGATTACACTTTACAAGTGAAACTTTAGTCAAAACCATGAGTTATTAATGACTTTATGAACAGCCAAGCTTATTATCAAAGCCCTTGCAGTTAATGTTTATGCTATGCCATACTGTCCCCCTCTTTTGGCCACCGAGTGAATTTAGTTAGAAGTATCAATCTAATTGAAACTTCACTGATGCACACGTCAGTGCTGTAAGCTGCCAGAAATCTATCCACTTCCCCAAACTCCTCCATATGCCCTGAGTTTTTGTGTTTTTAATCTAACTATGTAGATGTGTGTCCATCAGGTGGGGATGAGACAGAAAGCTTTCTTTCCAAACTTCCTGTCCAACCATCTGCTGTGGATGGTTGACTCTTCTAAGCAAATGTTTCTGACTTTAGTTGGGTAAATTAGAACAAAAACTTTCTAGCTCTACTTGTGTTGCTATATCAAATTTACAGACAGAATAACAGAAAATGGCGGTGGTGGTGGGGGGGTATGGAGGCCCACATATACTCTGGAATATTGCCCGTTTCTAGATAAACTGGAAGTTATAAGTAAGCATTTATAATATGGTGACCACCATCACTGGGCTTTGTGGTGCTTCTCTAGACACCAAAAGTCATCATTGAGAATCCTGGTGAGTTTTCACCTAATGATTTGGTGTGGTTCATTAACTTCAACCTTTGGCTCTTACACAGAATGTTGGCTACGTTAAGACCCCAGATTGGCCTGTTACATATACATTTTTTCTCAAAAGCCACAGATAAATCTAAAGAGAGAGAAAATGATACATTGTGGTTTATATAGTCTCTTTATCCGCATGGTTTAAGTCAAAAGCTTGAAAAATAGAACCATGAAAGTAGTTCTGGATGCTTATTAAAGCTGCAGTGTGTCAACATTGGAATCTTAGCATACCTCACAAAAATTATATCCCATTTCACCATTTCTGTTCAGCAAAATGCTACCAATCTCTTCACACTGCATCTTTATCACAAAAGCCTGAGAATGCTTTTATTTTGGGGTCAGTTTGAATAGTCCTGAGGTGAACTTCCTTTAAAAAGAACAGTTGTCACAATTCAGGTTGTAGGCACGTTACATTTCAAATAACAGGTTGAAGAAAACAATACAATCTTTTGGATGTTTTGATCTCTCTTTCCCTCTGTGTTCATCTCTGTCCCTCTCTCTGCTCAGCTTGTATCTGTGTTAGGCAGCCTGTTTTTTGATATGATTCTTTCCAAATAAGAAACCTGCATGACACCATGAACTCCTAACTTTTGAAAATACCAAATGTTACCCATCAATTATAGAGTGTCTAGCTACACTGTTTGGGGTCCAATCTGTGAACTTGGTACCACAACAGACAGGAGAAAAAAAATGAGACAGTACGTATCAGACAACTTTGCATCCTCCTGAACTTTTCACAGCTGAATTGCGAACATTTTGTGTGCCGCACCCTTTCATGGAGATAAAGAAGCAGCTTTTGTAGTCAATGGTCCAAACAACCCAAGCTACAAGGGGCCAAGGGGATGGACCAGGTTCTTTTTTATTTCTGGCATTTTATTTAGCCTAATAGACAATTGGTGGGAAATCATCCATTATTTGACAAAAACTTGCTAAAAGTTTGAAAAATTCAGAGAAAAGTATCTTACAACCTGCTGACTCCCCAGCAGAAAGCAGCTACATAGAAACCTTTATCAGTACATGTTCTCTCCCTCCTCCCACAACTTAAATCACCTCTCAGATAAAGCATTCAATAGGAACAAAGAGAACAAGGCTCGGGGAGGTTATGTTCTGGGCGCTGCATTCAGAAACTGTGATGCCATTGTGTGAATGTTATAAAGGTGACCAAAAATGATTTTGTGTGTGAATGTGTGTATGCCTGCGAGTGTATTTCACCTCTGGCTCACGCTCATGTCTTGCTGTTTAAGGTGACCCAGCAGCTCATTTGTCACCCAGCCAATCACCTTCCTGGGCTCTCTCTGGGTTGACTTCAGCACTGCCTCAAAGTACTCTACTAACCCGTCCTCATTCTACAACACAAAACACACACACAAAAAGATTTCTACACATTTCTATTATCACATCAGGACAAAATCAACCAAATAGAGTCCAGCTGCATCTAGGCTACAAAATCCAAGTTGTGTTCTGACTGTATCAGATTGTAATTAAAAGGATAAGGATGCAAAAAGCAGAACTAGTGAGGGAATTAACTCTTCCATCTCTGACAAACTCACCACCAGAGTGAAGCTGTGCTCAGGCAGGATGCCGTACATCTGTACCAGCCTGTCTCTTTTGACGCTGGGTAGCTCTGGCAGCTCTTCTCTTATCTTCTGCACCACAACTGCCTGGCTCGCGTCAACACCAGCGGGCAGTGATGTCTTATCCTCATAAACAATCAGAGGAGGCAAGTTGGGCTCTGGCATAAACCTGGGGTGCAGAAAAAGGGGGGTGAGGGTGGGTGCTTTATCAGCAGTACTGATAAGCTCAGAGAAGAGGTGGTTGGCTTTTGTTAGGTACTAATAGTCCTCTTAAAAATCGACTCTATCTGCCTCAAACCTGTCCATCAATCACTCCCTCTCCTTAGCTCGACCACAAACACACACTTTCTAATGACCAAAACTTGAATGTCTTTATTTCTTTCCATCTCTCTGCTCCATTTTAACCCTTACTCAGGAGCAGATCAGCAACTCATTTCAGGACTTCTTTTCAATACAAAAAAAGCATTCTTGAAGAAAAGATGAAGAGAGAGCTACAACAGGGGGGCTCACCTGTAGTCTTGAAGACCCTCTTTGTCCCTCATGGGAATGGTCACCCTGGGGACAAAGACACACACACACACATCATAGAGGATACAGAGTAGAGTTTGCAGGATATTATTATTTTAAACAGCAGCACAGTACAGGTCAAAATCAAACAATGTGAAATCTACTTCTATACCACACAGCAAGAAAGGAACTCCTAGGCACCCAAAACAGGGTTTTGTTTTGTTTTTTTTTAATTTCCTACACACTGGGCTAGTTTGAAAAAAAAGTCATAGGCCAAAGACCAACACTTGACATTAACTGTTAAAAAAAAAAATTAAAAATATAATTTTTCTGCAGGTGTCTTTATGCACATTTGTGTGGAATTTTCATTCGTTCCTTATAAATTGTATCACTATAATTTGAAGTGATCGAATTGAATACTAGAGTTCTGTGTCTCTGTCTTTCAATGGCTTGCTGCAGTTTCAAGTTCAAGTATGATAATGGGGCTTTTATAACTAAGAATAAAAGATATAAAATCAACCTGAAATAGTTTGTTTAAACATGTATCAAAGGATCATGGTTGAAAGCTGAATCAGTGCCTGATGAGAACTGCATCCTCTGTTCATAGGGCACCTACTCTCAAATTAAGAAAACCTGGGACCCTGAGGCATTTAACTACATAAAACTATGGTACATAAACAGCATTCAACAGATTTTTAAAACAATAACAACAAAACATTAATTAGAATCAAATTTAACAATCCTTTTGAATTCTTTTGATTTCCACACTAGTAGACAAGACTGAACAAGACTCTTAATTGTCAGCTTATAAAGTGAGAAACTGTAATAAGCATATGTCAAAACTTAAGAGCATTGAGATCAAATCTTGAAAATCAGTCATTATGGACCCCTTTTTTAATAAAGTCTATGCCGCATTACAGCTGATCACAAAATATCAAGTAAATAAGCAAATGAATGGATGCATGGGTGAGAGAGTGAGTGAATGAATACAAAAGCCTTGCATTCAGCGTCAGCCTGGACACAAAACAGTGTTGCTAAATAAACGACCACCTTCTCAGGGGTGAGAAAACAAAGGGGTGAAATCATATGCTTCACTGTTTCTCCAACGTGCGACGCCTCATGAGAAGGAGGCAGAGCATCAGAGGAGGCCTCAGCTGTGTGTGAGCTGGCTCATTCTGCGAGCTCATAAAACCTGTGAGTAACACAACACTCACAGATAACACAGGATGACAGCAGCATCCAAATGGCTCTATTCATCATGATTACTATAATAGTTCCTTCTCAGCAGATCTCTAGACTAATGAAGCAGGCACAGATCCCAGGGAGAAGGGGTTTGTAGCAGCTGAAACCTGGCATCATGTTGTGGCCCTGCTCTTATCCTCTTACCCTGATTTGGAGTCAAAAGCCCGGGTTTCATTTTGCACTGTGCCCCCTCTCTGCAGGATATCGATCTGTCTCTGGATCTCAAAATCTGGTGATTTAAAAAAATAATAAAATGAGCTCAAATATAGACAGTTTATTCAATAATTCCGATACACACACACACACATATAATTTGTGAGTGAAATGCCAAACATCTGCTTAGATGTGCTAGCAGTCCTGAGGTCTGTGACTGCTGCCACATTATAATTGTGACAAATGATGTTTTTCACTGTGACTTTTAAATACCAATTCAGAAGCAGTAAATGTGTAACAACTTTAATGATAACTAATTCACATAAAGCCACAAAGTGTCAATCCCTGCTTGGAAGTCTGCATGAAAGAGGCTAAAGTTTTCCTTTCACGGGTTCCTGGGTGGAGCTTAATCAGCAGTCAGTTAAAGTGGAGTTGACTGAAGATCTATGAGAATTTAGAATCACATATTGACATCACTCTGTAGCTGTGGTTGTCAGCCCTAAATGTAGTCTTCAGAAGCTTTAGTAACCATTGTTGGTCTTCCTTTTTTTTAAACTGAGAAAAAATTAAAGCTCAGAGCAGAGGTCCAAAGGTACGACAGAGCAATGACCATCAAGTAACCATATCAATGAATGAGTCTAAACCAAACAATACAAGTAGCAAGCCATACATGCGTTAAAAAGTGGATTTTGCATGCTGCTGTACCACTTTTGGTGTTTCCGTTTTTGATTTTTTTTGTTTGTTTGAGTAGCTTTTTAAGTCATTATTCTGTATTTGTGCTGAAGTTTTCCACATAATTTCTAAGACTGATTAAAATTGCTAGTAAAGGACATGTCTATCCACGTCAATGGTGGGAGGTTTCGGGGGAGAGAATCTGAAATACTTTCATCCATTAAAGGGAGGGTAGTGGATTAGAATATGAAGAAATAACAAAAACAAGTTCTATATCATAAATAGTGCTGTGTTTGAGTTTTTTTTGTGTGTGTTTGTGTTTCAGTGTGTTTGTAAAACCATTTATGTCCTTGATTTGGGTAAAGGGAGCATTTATCTTCATAGAACAAGTAAAATACTCACTGAAAGTTTATAGTACTCTAATAGTACTATAATGCAAATTTGTGTCATGTTTGTGTTGAAATGCTTAAATGTGTAGTATAGCTGAATATTACTAACTTCATTGATGCACTTTGGCATATATGGTTCTTTTAGCAATTTAAGCTGCACGAAGAACCAAGTAAAACAATGCTGCCGCCTCTATTTAATCAACAAAGGCAAACCAGACCATCAGTAACACGATTTGGCTTACATCACTCGGTCCTTAGAGCAGCTCTCAAAATCAACTCAAAACAAATTTCCCACACATGACTTTAAATCATTTCCAAAACTGTTGATTAACTACATCTACAGTGGTGGACAAAATTGTCAAAACACCTGGCAGTGTTTTAACACAAGGTGTTTACATGCACCCTTGATTGACTGAGTGCGTTTGGAAACAATGATTAGAACATCAGCCTGTCAGCCGATAACACTGTATGACTCCTGTTCCCTGCATTAACTCATACAAGCTTCTTTTAATGAAGTGTTCTTTAAAATTAACTGTAGTATACAGGAGGAAATCTGGAAAACTATTCTATGACTGAGGTCAGTAGCTTGATGATACATAGTTTTATTCATATGAGGGTTAAAATAATAAGAGAATACACAGTTATAATGTAGCGTTCAAATATGGATTTTGTTCAAAGTGTAAGCAGCACAGTGCTAGTAAAAAATACAAACTTTTTATCAGATTAGATATAAGAACTCTGTTTTTTTACCTCCAGTTTGACAAGTGTCACGCCCATGAATTCAAACACACACACTCTAATTCTTTCTACAAGACACAGCATGGAAATGTTGACTCAGTCTAAGTCAGTTGAGACCCACTCAGAAATGTTAAGCCTTCCTGCTTTCACTCCAAAAAGAAATTTTCTATAATGTTTACCTATAGCTTTGGCCAGGTATCGGACGCTATTGATGTTCTTCACCTCAGCCCTGATCCCCAGAGGCTCACCTGGTTTGTGAACGGACACGTTGGCATCCACTCTCAGCTGTCCTTCTGTGGGCAAAGATGAAAAGAATCAATACATGCTTGATGGGAAATGTCCTTGTGGTATCCCAGCTCAAGTGAACAGGCAAAGAGAGAAAGACACTGGGTGAAATCCTTACCTGACATGTTGCCTCGACAGGTACCCAGAGCCTGCAGGATGAGCTGAAGCTCTCTGACAGCTGCAGCAGCCTCCTCTCCACAGCTCATGTCTGGCTCCATCACCAGCTCCATTAGGCCTACACCTGATGCATGTGAAGACAGCTGTGTTGAACATCTCTGAGGTATCTATCCCATGGAGGATTGTAGCCAACGTTAGAAATGAGCCACTTAAAATTTAAGCTCCTGTTGCCTTATTTTTTGAAAATGTATGAAAAGCCGGAAAGAGGATAAACATCATTTAAGTGGTAAATCTGCCCAAACTTCTCAGTCTTCACTTCCATCTGTGGCATTAACCTTTTACCTTTACTGCAGGTGAAAATAAAAAAGAAGATGTTTTTCTGACCACACACTCTCACATTACCTGCCCTGTTAAGGTCAATCAGCGTGTGGCTGCGGAGGTCATCATGCAAACTCTTGCCACTGTCTTGCTCCAGCTGGATCTGCGTTATCTTGACGTTTTTTCTGATGACCTGGTTCCTCTTTTTCCCACCAAGGAAACTGTAGGTCAGCATGCCATCTACTGCGATAGGCCGCCTTAGCTGAGTGATCTGGTACCCAGTCTGGAGTTCAGACAAAAAAGTACATTAGCCTGATGTGAGGAAATTCAGTTCTATGAAACTCTTGGCAGCAAGGTTAAGCAGCTAATAGGCTGCACTGGTATGAATAATAAAAGTCCCTGTAATATGCCCATCAACAATAACTGCAGACAGCCATGCTGGGAGCCTTTTTTTAGCTTGTAACCACTTTGAAATAGAGCAAAATAATAGAGCTGAAATATATGTTGAGAAACATTACCAGAATCTGACCTTATCGCTGAACTTTTGTTACACGCAACAGTTAAGCCAATGCATTTTCAGCTCCCCCAAGTGTCTGGCTGCTGTTCAAGTCATCAAGCCAGACTCCTTTTATCTTTTTATATCTTTTTAGATATACCAGTATTGATTATAATCATCTCTTTGGAGAAATCTGGATGTTTTTAATTGATGTGTGTGTGGTTTTCAGCACTGCCAGAGTCAGCCTTAAGCTGAATATTGAAACATTTAAGGTTTTAGCTCTTTGGCTAAGGCTTAATTTCTTGCATACAGTCAAATTCAAAACTCGTATCTTCAGACATTTGACAACAATGTCATACAAGAAAGTCTACTGTGTTAGAGTAAAGTATATGAGGTAAGGTCACACTACCCTTTTCTTGCATTCCCTCAATGTGACTGACACCATTTTTTACCCTCAAAGTTTTTACTATGACTTTTATTGGTCATAAAAATCCCAAGTCAAATAAAATGTTATCATGGTAGCTCTATTTCCTATTGTGGCAATTTGTGTCAAAGTGTTAAATTATTCACTGTTCTGGTTTCACTTTTGTTTAACTAGGAGAGGTGGAGGCAAATTTTCTATCTGAATTTACATCAGAAATAGTACAGGAGCGTCAGTGGTGGATACACAGTGTTAGTGTTTCACTGCATGTGTCAATCCACGCAGTTATTCAAATGATCTATAACAATGTGTCATCAACATCTTTTTAAACAACAAAACATTTAAAATTAAGAGGTTAAAGATGTAAAATATGGCTTATTAGAGTCTACATTTCAAAATCTGACATTTCAGTGCCTATCAGAGATGAATATTCTGCATTCACTGTCATGAGTCTATGCAAAGGTCAGAGAGGAAACATCAATTAAGTACGGTGCTCCCTGATTGGCTGAGTCATCATTGAGATGCAGCAGGAGTGCTGCCATTTCACACAAGGTCTCTTCTCACTTAACCATAAGAATAAATGTTTCACTACTTCCTCTTGTCCTAAAAGAATCTGCTGCCCCAAGTATTAATCCCATGAGTTACTATGGCAACCACATCACAGAAACTATGCATTTATCATACTTATGCTAAAGAGAGTGTGGGAGAAAGGAGTCGCTGACTTTTTATACAATGTGTCTGATCTACACAATCAATCTCTGCAATACTTCCTCCCTCAAAAAGAAGAAAAAAAACCCAGATTATTGGGGCAGTTTTACTTTTTCAATTTCTTTTCTTTATGGTGGATGTCATCTTTAAGTCTGCTGGATTTTCAGAGTACAGTTGCAGCTATTTTGAAATCCCCTGCTTCTTACTTTCAACACATATCTATCTGGATATTTTTCTCAGCAGTTGCGAAAATTGCTTCTGTAAGATGAAGCTGCCGTGCCGCACAGTACATCAGGGAGGATTATTTGCATTTCCTGCTTAATAAATCAGCTAAGTTTGCTACATAACAGGATGAGGCAAATGAGATGTTAACAAGATCTTGGAAGCCACATTAAGTTTTCCTGACTGCACCCTGACAGCAGATTGAGCAGCTCTAATGAAGAGTCATATCTAAAGTTACTGATGCATGCCAGCTCACATACTGTACTTGCAGGATTTATCTCACACATACACAAACTGATTTCTATGTTTGCGAGCTGCTGAGTCATTTCAGACTCATTTCAAAGTCTCCACACAGACTGGCCTCATTAATTGCTCCTGTACACTGATCTCCTTCACAGCTTCCCACACAGGTCACAAAAACATCCATTTAAATGCTCATTAACACATGTCGTAGCCTCAATAGCCAAAGCCATGTCTGTGTATGAGTACACTTAATATCTTAAGGAAACTGAAATTATTTGCTATATTTGCTTATTTGTTGATGCGGAGCTGCTGGGCCATGTTATTAAAAAGTCGTTAAAAGTTTATATATGTCTCTCAATGGAAATAAAGAATGTTGTTTAGGTGGGAACATTAATCATTTAATGAGCAACCATGCCATTTTACAAAATGCAATCAGGGAGTTAGAGTGGAACATATCAATAATGTACAATGCAATTTGCAAATGTATTTTTCAAGGGGGGGATAATTTCTTCTTCACTTCTACAGCTGGTTTGAATATCATATACATGGATTCAGCTCAAGTTTTGGTCAGCAATGAAAAATGTACCATCATTTGCAAACTGAAAGTCACTTTGATTCCATTTGATCGCACTGTTTGAAACACTAGGGGCAGATCTGTTCCCAAGCAGCTGACAAAGCTAATGCAATGTCAATGTTTATCAGCCGTGCAGCAGTATGTATTTTACAAGGGGACACAGTCAATTTAAAACTCAAATATAAGTTCAGACTCAACCTGTCGGCATGAGATGTTGAGAAATGTCTGAGAAAAATAAAAACTGTAATCTGGTATTATCCCCCTTGCAGTGTGTCAACGGCTGAGATTTATTCCAAAGGAGGTGATGCAATCTTCAGTAAACACACAATGGAGCAAGAGGAACCCAGCAGTAATCCCTGTGCTTCTGGAGGGGATTGTTGCAGGAATGCCAAGATACATGGACCTCCTGGGGTGAGTTAATGTATCCTTACCATGGTGATTAAAGTATGTACTGCTGCAGCTGTGTGATAACCACTAAGTCTAGGAAAGAACACATGGAGTAAAAACTTCAAGTGACGCAATCTATAGAACACCTTCACACTCTATCAAGGTTTATCTGTGACATCTTTCATAGCTGTTTTTGACATCAGGCTAGAAACCAATCAAAAAGATCAAAACAGGGATTATTCAGATCAGTGCACTACCAGGATAAAAATGATAATGCCTTAAAATACCTGCTAAAGCTTGTTTTCACTCCTACTTTTACATTTTCACCCCTTCATTCAGGTAGTTAAGATGAAATCCAGTTGAAGAAAGTGAACAATTTCCCTTGAGTTCTTTGGTCCATAATTATCCATCTTATTACCTTTCCCAAAGCTGTTTCCACAGAGAGACAGACTTTGAAAGTCACCCATGCAAAAATTTCTGGAAGCTTCTTTCCATGTACTTCTCAACACACAAGAGGGGGTCTCTGTAGAGTTTGCATGGCATTTCATCTTCTGCTTCCAAGTCTTAAAATGTCAGTCATAATGGCAGTGAAATTACCCCGAAACTCTGAGAAGTGGGGAAACATGACCGTGCAAGCAGTGTAGAACAGAGAACAGAGGGAAGCCTGTTAAATGAAATTATCAGAGTTACGGAGAGCTTTTGTAGGAGAACCAGGAATTCTACCCAGCTGGCTTTCTGTCAAACAACCATGACATGTTATTCATCTGAAACATTCTAACAGCACATTCTCATGGCATGACCATCCAACTAATATGATTTTCTTCAATTGACTGCAAACATTACTGTTCTGCTTTTTTTTCTTACATAGTAATTAACATGGACTTGTGATGAGCTGCACTACTATTTGTGTCCTCTGGGAGCCATCAGACATCAAACCTAAAGTGTCACCTTTTATTCTGTGGCTGCATATTTTTGGATAGAAAGCTGTAAAAGTTACAGAATATCATCAGCTTTCATCTGGGAATTTAAAACTAACATTTGCCACTTTTGACTCTGTTTTGGGTCCCTATCAACTCCACAAGAACTTAACTGGCTCTCCGTCTATGTTAAAGAGATAAGGTGTTAATGATCAGTCTACTGTTATTGCTGCACAGGTTATGTCTATAAGGCGTACCTACCTCTGCTTTCTTTTCTAACAGCCAAAAATGGCACTGTGTGATAAGTAGAAGTGAATCACAACAACAGCAGTGTTGCATTATAGATAGTTAAAGAAGATCCAAAACTTGATTTTAGGGCTCAATACAGCCAAGGGGACAGATTGTATGAAATAATTCCTCATGGATTTATCACTGGTCTATTGTCGCTAATCATTATTTTGTACAATCAATGGGTCCAGGAACTATGCTATCTGAAAAATTTCTATCAAACTGATAAAACAACGGAGATTTATAACCTGAACTTTTATTTATCTTTGGCTTAGGAGAAGATTTTAGCCCCTTTCAGGTTATTATTCTGGATATTTCAAACAAGGTAATCCTGATTGCTGTCATCAGCCTTCCTCCTGTGCAGCAATTTGAGTGAAAAGCTCTTAAAACCTCAAAAACTCAACCACCAGCACTAAGAATAAGATTACAGAGATAATTTAAAGGAAACATACAAACTACAGCTCAGTAAATATAGAAATAGGATGAGCTGCATGGGCAGTAGGAATAAATGGATAAAATATCAAGTTTTCTATATATGTATATCCCTATTCCTGCAGGATGCCAAAAGAAATAATGCACACTTTAGGCCAAAGCAGCTTTTCAGAAATATTCTCATTGAAAAGTTCCAATCACCATGAGAAAAAGCTTTATCTACTTATAGAAAAGGTCAATTAATGGCAAAAGACCTGAGTCATCTTCAGCTCATATAACTGTTTGCACTAGTTCAATTTCAAATGTTATTATAATTTCAGGCAGCTTATAATAAAACTTTTGTCACAAACATAATTGTTTAGAATACAGTACCTAACGGTTTTATGGCCCTAATGATTAACTAAACGATTGGAGGAAAAGAAACCCAAGCCCAAGTAATCAGCACAGAGAATGAAATGATCTGTGGATAATGTGTGAAAAGAGGTACAATGGAAGAAATGAGCTGGTAAGTGAAAAAACAGGTCATTTTCTTTAACAGCTTTCAGTGTTATTTGTCTGTACGTGTAAAACATTTCTGCTGCCTCAGCAAGAGGTTTTCACAATTTCAATTACAGCTGATGGCAGCCAGAGTTCACCAGGTGTTTTGTGATGAAAAAAAACGCAATGATGCAGCATGATGTGCAGGACCACAGTGTCTCTACTGTGCTGTTTGTTAGATCAAGTACCCCAACAATACCTGTGCTGTCACTGTGTCATCTATTAAAGCCTCGACTGTGCACAAAAAGGGAGAAGAGGGAGTGAAAACTCACAGGGAGGTCAGCATAGAAGTAGTGTTTCCTGTCAAAAAGGGACTTTTTGTTAATGGTGCAGTTAAGAGCCAATCCAGTCATCACTGCTGCCTCCACACATCGTTTGTTTAGGACCTGAGGACACACAGGGACATTACGCAATGATCCGACAAGGAAGCAATCTGAAAGACAACAGCTTAACTTAGTTGGAGACGCGTTAGACAACACTTACGGGTAATGTGCCAGGTAAAGACGCATCAAAGAATGACACCAGGGAGTTTGGAGGTGCTGAGAAGCGAACCGCTGAGCCGGAGAATAGCTTGGTGTTGGAGTTAATCTGGGCATGGATTTCCAGACCCACAACTCCAACCAGCTGCTCGGGAGCACTGATGCAGAAAGGAGAAAGATAAGCCAAAAATCAGTGAGAAGAGCAGCAGTGTACCATGAAAAAGGAAAAAAAACTTGTTTCTGTCCAGCTGCCTTCACGAGGTCTAGGCAGACATGAGCATCTAGTGTGTTAACACTCTAAAGTTTGTGCACATTCTAATAAAAAAGACTTTGTGCATGTCATGGATACATGCTTTTGCTGTACAGTTATGCCACAAAGCAAAATATAATGAATATATATATGAATTTCTCACAGCTGTGCAAACTCAAAATGAAAAAGCCGTGTCTGAAGCATTCCCTCTTTGAATGGACACTTTTCTTTCTGCAAGCCCCATATAAATGTCTCTATCTACTTGTCATCAACTGGCACAATTGCATCATTTTCACAGTAAAAAAAAACAAAAACAGTATGCTGATATCTTGCTTCCATCAGGCAAATTGCAAACTGCAATTTCATCTAATTTGTAATTAAGTGCCCAGTCCTGGTCCCTTGTCCCGTGAAGTGTTCAGGAAAACACATTTCTAACAGAGAAACCCTTAAGATGTGTTGCAGACCAGATCTGATTGAGATGGGAGAAGCAATATTTTTATCTGTGTGCACTCACAAGAAAAGTGTGTTCCTTCTGGTCCGGGATGCACACCAAAAACCAGAAGGACCAAAGTAAGATTATGTGAGTTTAGTTTTTTTTTTAAACCAAACTCAAAATTCAGCAAAAAGGGCTACTGGTGAGGGACTATCCAAAAAATCACCATGAATATGACTTTAGTTATTGACGTGTGAAAATACTGGTTAATTGATACCCACCTTAGTTTCAGTATTGATCAATACTTGCATGATGAGATTGATATTTAAAATGATCAGTATATTGCTGATTTCCTAAATGTTATGCTTCTGTAATAGTTAAACTATCAACATGTGAGAGCTCTTTAATGAAAATGATGTCCTTAATACTAAGATATGATAATTACTGTCATGTGTAGATCAAATTTACTGTTTTACTACAAAGCAGAAAAATTAAGCATATAATTATTTTCTGGTACAAAAATACGTTTTTTACTTACATTCATGAACAGAAACATCTTGACCAGCTGCTTTTCTATGTAAAGTATGGGTATCAGTACTGATATTGGCTATAGTAGCCCTTTATTTCCTACGTCTCGTATCAATACCAAATTTTGTAATATCGCACGCCAGTAATTAAAATACAACATGAAAAACTGAGCACTGCTGCTTTTTTAGCAGAAAATTTACATGAAGGAAACACTTTGAAATGTAATACAATACACCCTTGCCCTTAAACATTGTTTTGGTACATGTTATGTGGAGTGCAGCAAACGCGGAATAAAACTTCCTCACCTTTTCTCCCTCCGCTGAGGCTGGCTGCCACGTCTTAAACTTGAGGTACTTATTCGTCTTATCAAAAACGATGTCTTGGGAAACAATGTTGACATCTTTTTCATATTATATAGCAGCTCACCTGCTGCTGCTGGGGAGGCAGCCATGTTGCAATGTTCCAGTGAAAATGGGAGTTGTAGTTTTCTTGAGTGAAATTTCGCATCAAGTCAAAGCGTCGAGTTCTCTATAAAGACTACAACTCCCAGCTTTCTTGGGATCCTGGTTTTACACGTTATTTTGATCATTTCCGTTTGGACAACTGGCGGGACTTCTTCACATGGTGGCAGAGGAGGTTGTTTACACACCTTTAAAGCTTCTGTTTTTCAACTGACGCTGCTGAAAGACTTCACACACAACATGATGGCTACAAACGCAACATGTGGAGTAAACGGTGAAGTATCATTGGTGCCTTCAAAAAGCAGCAGCAGTAAAGTTGTGGTAAACGGAGCAGGAGCCGGGGAGTCGTGTCACTCACAGCCCGTAAACGGAGACACCAAAGGAGCTGACAGGTTCACTTTCACCGCCGAGCCCACCATGGAGGACATCAGGAGGATGCAAGCGGAGTTTACGGACGAGCGGGACTGGAACCAGTTTCACAAGCCCCGTAACCTGCTGCTGGCTATGGTGGGGGAAGTGGGTGAGGTCTCGGAGCTCTTCCAGTGGCGGGGGGAGGTGGACGAGGGCCTGCCGGACTGGACCGAAACGGAGCGGGAGCAGCTGGCACACGAACTGAGCGACGTGTTGATCTACCTGGTGGAGCTGGCAGAGAAGTGTCGGGTGGATCTTCCCCAAGCGGTGCTCCGCAAAATGGCCCTGAACCGTCTGAAATACCCCGCCAGCAAGGTGCACGGATCGGCTAAAAAGTACACAGAGTACAAGGACTGAACTGAGGTGTTGAGGGACTGAGACACGGGTTTAAAGCTACTGAACACGTTATGTTTTACTTAAATAGGTCTGTGTAGACAGGTTGTCTTTCCATTTTAATCTTCTCTGATACATCTGCTAACCTGGTTGCCTGCACATGCATTGTCAGTTGCAGCAGGGAAGTTTCATGATGAGCACTGCATTGCTGATTCTGCTGTGGTTTAACTTAGGATTTCTTGTTTTAGTCTATGCAATGCACAGTGCAGGAGAAATTGCTGTGGGGCTGCTTGTTCTGTTGGGGGTATTTGGGGGAACATTTTTTTTCCTGTGCAAATATTTTAACTTGTCCATAGTTGATACAAGATTTTACATGAATGGAGAAAATGAGAATTTGTCATCTGTTCATTATCCTTGTCTTTATTTCCTAGATTCCCTGTTTTGATCATTACTGTCTTATCTCTCCCAGTAAACGTTGCTTTAATACCGCCATCAATGTATTTCACTTTCTTAGCATACTGGTAAGAAATGTTTGATGGGAGGAGTTGTCTTGAGGTAACACAAGAACCCCAAAATGAAATTTCACTTCTATTCAAGTACAGTGATCCCAAAATCTATCCTGGTTTCTCAAAGTCAGAAAGTCCAAGGTATTGTAAAAACTACAAGGTTGATCAAATTGCACAATCTCACTCAAGGCTCAACCCTTAAAAATAGAAAATATTTATATCGCTGGGGACAGTTTAGAAATAGGCTGACAAGATACTCCTTTATTTGCCACCCAATCAGGAAATAAACAGAGTCACAGCAGCACAAAAAAGAAAGTTTACACAAATAGAATAATATAAGTGTTACCTACAAAAAAGTCCATCATACAAAATTCTTGACATAATGTAGTTAGGATGCCTGGGGAAAAAATTGGAGTAAAGGTTGAGATAATTGTGAATTCTGCTTTGATGGACTGCGTTTATGTAATTTGTCCCAGGTGCTTCGATATTTTACAAACATAATGAATATAGCAACAAAATGCCATGGAATCAGGATAATTTTTTTTATTTTCAGCATTTTGCACGGAATCATGTTTTTTTTTTTTTTTTGAACTTTTATTAAGTAGAATTTTCAGCAAACATTAAAATTGCAAGAATTGTGCTTGTTAATTCCTATACAAAAAGGCAATATGTGCATTAAAGAAGACAAAAAGGTATATGTAAACATACAAATACATGCCCACATATGTATATACATATATGTAAACTTGCATATAGACATTTTGTACATGCAATAACAAATAAATTATATACATATAAAGATTATCATTCACAGGTCAATCTGTTCCAGAGGGGAAAAAAAAAGTGTACCGCAACACTTAAATTGCCACATGCGTGCCCCAAATCCAGACTTATACACTGATCAGAGCAGGACATAATGAATAAATAAATAAATGTAGCACAGCATCATGTGTAAATTTTGGGGGATGAATCAACAAACACTGCAATTACACTGCTCGACATCCTGAGCCCATTGAGAGGTAACACCATGATTCACGTTGAGCTTGAAATCATCCTATTTAAATCAGCAGGTGGAAAGTGATGGAAAGCATGGATGCTTTGGAGCTGCCTTTATCCGAATATCCTGCCTGTAACTCAAACATTGATGGATTTATCAGCAAAGATATACAAAACAAGTTGGTAAAACAAATTTGTTTGTGTGTGTGCACATGGGGGAAATCAATTCTTTCATGTAACCCAGCAATGAAAACGTCTGTCTGATATTCATTTGATGTGTTTGGAGACACAAACATTGCCCTTAGCTTTATACTCTGGTATTCACTCAGAAGCATGAGTCATCCACAAGCTGCAAAGGAGAACGGTCATGCATCACTAAATTGTTGCTCTGTGCGCAAGTGAAGCCACACTTCAAAGTAAACGGCCTTCACTTTAACAGATATGACATGTCATGCCACATTAAGAATGAGCAATTGTCCACTTTCTTGGTGTTTACCCAAAAGTGAGGATATGCAAACTATCCTCCTTTTCTGGCACTGTAATGTGTAAGTACATCACTTTGATGTGAAGCTCTTCGGAGTGAGGGTTACACGAGAAAAAATATTGACTAAGCTTTTTTTTCTCCCCCATTTATATGATGAGATAACCTCGAAAGTTGCCTCAAAATTCGATTTACAGTATGATACATTCATAGCTCTGATTTTATCCCTTCCAAAACTGTTTTTTTAAAACAGATGTGAAAATAATTCTCAGCAGCAGTTTGTCCAAAACGCAAGTCATGCTCTTAGGTGTAGTTTCAGTTTTGTTGCACAGTTTACTTCATTGCAACACTATGACAAAATGAAAACGTTATATTTATGTTCTGATTTGTTCCAGTAATAAAATGATAATAACAAATCAGCAAAGCAAAGAATGAATCAATTTTATTCTACCATCACCTTTCTACCTGCGTTTTATGAAACCATTGCACATTTCACAGCCCAAAGCACAAAGGGACTTTATGTATTTGCATGTTATTGATTAGCTTTAATCTTCATATATAAGTCTAGTGTAAACAACCCTCTAAATTGGGCCATAAACTCAACTATAACTCACTGAAAATACAAACAAAAGATAACTTTTAAATTCATTAGATGGCTGTATGCAACACATTGGAAAGCAGTTGTCTGGAAATTTTTCTCACAGTTTTTATTGCAGGAACATTTCTAAAACTTGCACCCAGTGAAGCTGTGAAATAATTGTATTAAGAGAACCTGCTGTCACATTTCCCACACAGCGGTGATGAGGATACTCTGAGAAATCCATATAAGTCCTTAAGACTTTAAGCACACTTAAGAACTAACATGTAATTTTGGATTCAAGTTACTGATGATAGAGAGAAATTCATGTTGGCTGTAACTCCTATTTGATAGAGTTCTTTTTCATTGCTGTAGGAGGCATGTCTCATTGCTGCTTTTACACCAAAGTCATTTGTATTTCTGCAGATAGAGTGTTTGGACTGCTCCAAACTTAAGAACAAAAACTTAGCTTCAGAGTGCATTTCTAATGGCCTTTCAAGGTTGAATTTATTTAGACTGTTTCGTTTTATTTTCTCAGAACTGAGAACAAGTGTATATGTATTTTCTTTCAGAGCACATGTAAGTCTTGCAGGGATTTTTTCTTTCATCTTTCGTTTTTTTAAATCTTTATCAAGTGTAACCAGGAAGTATTCATCGTGCTTCACTCTTTCCAAATATTATTATGAAACCTCTTCACTCCAAAGTAAAATTAATTTATTTTTTCCCTCAAACTCTGATACACAATACCCCATAGTGTCAAGGTAAAAATGTGTCTTAATTTATTTTTGGTTTATTAAAGTTAAAACTAAGAAATCACACATACAAAAAAATATGAACAACCTTCACTCAATAATTTGTTGATGCATCTCTGAGCAGCATCTACAGCCTTGAGTCTCTTTGATAATGATGCCACAAGCTTGGCACACTTATCTTTGAGCAGTTTTGTCCATTTCCTCTTTGCAGAACCTCCAAAGCTCCATTGGGTTGAATCAGGTGTCTCATTGCACGGCCATTTTTAGATCTCTTCAGCGATGTCTGCTCCGATTCAAATCTGTGTTCTTGCTGGGTCACTCAGGGACATTCACAGAATTGTACTGAAGCAACTCCTCTGTTATCTTGCTGTGTGCCTAGGGTTGTTGTTGTGCTGAAAGGTGAACTATCACCCCGGTCTGAGGTCGAAGGACTTCTGGATGTTGTTTTCATCCAGGATTTCTATTTACATAGATTACATTAATTCTATTTACAAATCATCTTTCCATCGAACTGGATAAGTCTCTCAGCAGCTGCCACTTAAAAACATCCCCAAAGCATGAAGCTACCACCACCATGCTTAACCGTACTTCACCGTTCTTTACAGTAGGGATGTTACTGGAGTTTTATCTTTGTCTCATCAGACCAGAGAATTTTTTTTTAATTGTCTGAGTGGCTTTACATCTTGACACTCTATTATACAGGCCTGATTGGTGGATTATTGCAAAGATGGTTTTCCTGCTAGCCAAACTGTCTCTTTTGTGTCTGAATCGTTGGAGTGTCAACCCCTTTTGTTGAGCTGATTAGCAAACACAGGTAAGCATTACATATAGCATTCAAATTTCAAAATTTATTTATTGATTATTTGAAGCATTCACATTTCAAAATGTACCCAATACTTAACATCTATTGTTCATTATCTATCTAAAATTGGTGTGTTTGGATCCATAAGGCAGCGGTTTATGAAGCTTACAATGATGTAGTAGAAATGAGGTACACATCAGTTTAGTACAGCGAGCAGATTATTGCCTGCCATCCTGGAGATCAATGTTTGTAACCAGGCAGATGATGAACTTTTGTTTGACCAAAATATCTCAACTGCACTGGGGTTAATAGAAGTTTATCTTATCGTATGAAGCTGCACAATCAAATTAGAAAGCATCATTACTGTCAAACTGGGTAAATAAGTATGGTGGAAATGGGTAGTTTAAACATAATTGCTTTCGGGCATGTGATTTAGCAGGAGAAGGAGAGGATGCAAGCAGGAGAAGTATAGAAATGAAGAGGAGAGAGTGGAGGAAAAAACAGAAAGTTCAGTCATGCAGGGGGCTAGGGAGGAATAGAGCAGGAAAAAGGAGGGGAAGACAAGGACAGGAACAAAAAAACGGTGGTGTGACGGATAAAAACAAGCAGATATTGAAGCGGCAGGTAATGGGGATGAGGAGGAAAATTATGACAGGGAGTCAAAGGATCAACCCTCAGTTTCAGCTCAACCATGTAGCATGTTTTTCTTATTCAAAATTCTCGTGTGGTAAAATAAGGTAATACTCAATACAATAATGTGGTTAAAGAAAAATCCTTTGTTTCAAGGTTGGATGTGAAAAGCTTTGCAATCTATCTTATTTTATAAATCGATAGTGAAGGAAGAGTCTTGGTGGTTCTGGACTTCTTCCATTTACAGACAATGGAGGCCACTGCTGATTGGGACCTTCAAAGGAGTAAAAAAATTTTTCCATACCCTCCCCCAGATAATTACATTGATATAACCTGTGTTGGAAGTCTACAGAAAATTCCTTCGACTTCATGCTTGGTTTGTCATATGACAGTGTCACCTGTGGGACCTTATATGTGAATTTACCTCAGGTGGACTGCAATTAAGCTTTTAGAACTTCTCAAGGATGATCAGTGGAAACAAGAAAAAAAAAGATTCACATTGTCATGATGGGGTTTTGTGTATAGGTTTTTGAAGAAAAGAGTGAATTATTCCATTTTGGAATGTGGCTGTAACATAAGCTGTTGAAAAAGTGAATACTTTGCAGATGCACTGTATTTACGTTTTCTATTTTTCTACAGATTCAAGCAGGAAGTAAACTGAGAAAGCATTTGACATCTTCACGTTTCTGTTCTTTCACACAGAAAGGTTCCCAGGGCACCACTCGTTGTCTACAGGGTGCACTGACTCTCTAATACCTTGGGTCAATTTGAGTGGCAGAACACAGCAGTTCAATCAGAGCCAGGTTTGAAAATGATTAAGTGTCTCAAGGCTAGACATATACATTTTCTTTGTCACAGCTGAAAAGCCAGGAAGTGGAATGTGTTTTTTAAAAAGGTCCCTTTGCAAAGACTTCACACAGACATTTGTACCTAGTCAATGAGTCTTCACTGAGATTGCTTAAGCACACCAGATTTAAAATAGCCAGACTGAATGAGGAAAAAAATGTTACATGCAATTCTTAGTAATTCAACAAAAACATCTTTAACAGCGTGACAACTTGCATCTCTTCCCTATATTTCTAGTTTTTAAATACCTTGTTCAACATGTATGCTGTTCATATCGATATTTTTTGGATTCATATTTCAGGGCTTGATTATGGTTGTTAAAACTGCATGATTTTTAAAACTTCTTTGTTGGAATTCAGCTACACAACAGCTGGCCCATTAGATGTCATCTGATGTCAGTAGTTGCTTTTTATGGATGACTGAAAAGATGGGTGTCCAGTTTTATGCCAACGTGAGTTTTCACAGAGGCACTGGCTTGAATGAATTCACTTTTGTGAATGAGCTTTGGTTCATCTTTTTTTGTCTCATTTTTTTTTCTTTTTTATTATTGTATTGCTGTTTTTTTCAACTTCCTCCTCCTTTCAATTTGAGAGACACACTCACAAACCTTTTCATCCCATCATAGAAACAGCAGGAGCTGTCAGATCTCACACTGTGGAGTCACCCAGCAGCAAGGGTTCACATCACATCAGGGCCCACACATACATGTTTACACACACACACACACACACACACACACAAACACACACACACACACACACACACACACACACACACACACACACACACACATTCTCTTTTATACCAGACCAGTGCTAATGGCTAATGACTTGGCATGGGTCCTTCCCTCATGCGTTCTGCTGACAGGGGTGGTAACATGAATACCCTGATCTGATCCATACTGAACCTNTCACAGAGGCACTGGCTTGAATGAATTCACTTTTGTGAATGAGCTTTGGTTCATCTTTTTTTGTCTCATTTTTTTTTCTTTTTTATTATTGTATTGCTGTTTTTTTCAACTTCCTCCTCCTTTCAATTTGAGAGACACACTCACAAACCTTTTCATCCCATCATAGAAACAGCAGGAGCTGTCAGATCTCACACTGTGGAGTCACCCAGCAGCAAGGGTTCACATCACATCAGGGCCCACACATACATGTTTACACACACACACACACACACACACACACACACACACACACACACACACACACACACACACACACACACAATCTCTTTTATACCAGACCAGTGCTAATGGCTAATGACTTGGCATGGGTCCTTCCCTCATGCGTTCTGCTGACAGGGGTGGTAACATGAATACCCTGATCTGATCCATACTGAACCTCAACCACACAGCAGCTTTCTTTTTTTCATAGATGTGACAGCTGTGCCAATAAAGCATAGTTACAAGTCCAACTCTTTGCCAACAGTTTAACACTTCTATGGTGGTCTCTACATGGTATTCAATTGTTTCAACTGGCATTGATCACACTGAGGCATTTTAGTAAAAAGCTATTGCTTTTCATGAAGTATTTTGGTGAAAGTTATTGTTACTTTCACTGCAAAATTTCATGTCATCATAGACTTTCTTTTTACATCAACTTGAAAAATGAGATTTTGAAATGTAAATTCCTCATGAAAGACAGAAAAAAGTCATTATACTTATCACAAAGTCATTAAACTTGTATCTACAACAATACATAAGGTGTTACACATTTTCAATGTTACTGAGAAACAAATGCTGTGGTGATTTAACTTGTGTCATTTACTAGTGCCAACAAAATATAGCCTTCACTATCTTTTGGTCCAACCAACAGTCAAAACCAATAATTATAACCAACCAATAACTGCAACCAAGATGAGTGTGAAATTTTCATCTATTATAAGTTGGGTTCATGAAATAATAGGCCTATTGTATGACAAATGTCAAAATTTTGATTAACCAGGCAAAACAGTTGCTGATTAGAAGTGCTGCCTTTGTCTATGTTGGTGTGTGTAACTGTGACAAAGATGTCAAAGTGCAAACTAATTTACTGAATGGGATGAACTCTTATGTGTTCACAAAACTTATTTGACAACGACCCATCCACATGATGAATAGTCACAATAACAGTGAACTCAATGGGCCTTGTCCCACAACGTGTAATTCAAGGATACAGGCAAACATAAATCTGTTGCTGAAAGTGATGTGGCTACAAGAAAGAAAAGCACCATTTTTGGATGAAGGTATGACAGCTGAACTCAAGGTGTCACCTGGAAAAACAAAAGCTAAAAACTGACTCATGAAATGCTTCCACATGACTATGAAGTACTTTTAATAAAATCAAAATAGGAAAATCCCTGATAAAAAAGTGTGAGGTGGGGTCACACAGGACAGGGCCTATCCAGCATTCTGTATCTCCTTCTGTATTTTCTGTATCATCAAGTTTCTTTCAACTGCAATTTTTGTTGAGATTCACATCATGTCTTCTATAGAATTGTTCATGGAAAATTGATCATGTGCAATCAAAATTTTGTTAATATAAAGTGGCTATGAGGAGAATCTATTTCAAGTGGACTGCAGCGACTTTCTTTAGCCAGAGGACTTGTGCGAACTGTCGAGATGTAGGCGACTTGCTATGAAAGTGAAAGGCGATCAGATCTTCTTTTTAACTCTACTTATCTTTGTTAATGATAACTTTTTTACCAGATACAATGCAACAAGATAATGTATACATCAACAGTTACATTACCTTGTTGCTTTAAACGTGACAACAAGCAAACTTTGTGAGTTTGTACTGTAGTTTAATGCTACATTGGGCAGAACTCACAGCAACAGTGTATACTGGTTATTTCCTACCAGTGCTCATCTACTAAGCAGAGCAAACGTAATGTCCCTCAGTATTTTATTGATAGACTCTCGGGGTTGAACAGACCACTGGAGTAAACCTGCTGCATGTAGGTTGGAATATGCATTTAACAAACAGCTTGAGTTTTAGCCTCCAATCTGTGTTTTGGCCTTCAGCCTGTGCCTGTCACTCTCCTGTTTAACTTTCATCTGCTCTGTCAGACAGTCCAGCTCCTGTTTCCGCCAGTACTGCTAAATAAAGCACAAAAATCATTTTCAGCAGAGAAAATGCTAAACTTTGTCTTCTAGCTTGGAGTTGTCAGAGAGACTAAGGTGGTTGTACAGCAATCCGGTCCAGTCTGACCTGTTCAGTCCTAATCGGGAAGCTGGAGACTAGCATTTAGAAATAACCTACTTTAGCACTGTTGACCTCATTTTACATTTGTGGTTATGGTCAGGCAACTAGACTTTTTCAAGATTGCTTAGAACAAGGGTGTCCAAACTTTTTTCCCGAAGAGCCGTATTGCATACTGTGAGAATGACCAAGGGCCGACAGTTCCTACACATGTTTATTATCAATGAAAGTAACAAATGAGAGCTAAATTTGAAAACTATTTCATTTTGGTTGTTTCTGTATAAAACAAGCAAACAACAACAACAACAAAAACAACTGTCTCCAAGTTTAGTCAAACATGCTAGTGTTATTATCATACACCTATGAAATGAAACCTAACCTGGGAAAAATACATTGTTTTTTTAATGGCAGGACCAGAATATGGAATTTATCACGTTTGTTTATGAGACCGTGATAAGTACATTTTCAACCCCAAATATTTCTGATCCTGCATTCTGAACCATTTTATGCATCAACTTTTGTATTTTCTTCACCATTTCATAACTTAATTTCTGTCTTTTGTCCTCTCATTTTTTTTTTTTTTTGAAGTCACCTACGCACTGTCCAAATTTTTGGTGAGATGTTACCAGATATATTTAGGTTCGTTCAAGCATCTGACGGAAACTTTAAAAACACAACTAGAACGTACTTAATTTAAGTTACAAAATGAATACATATCAAAATGACAGCTGGGGGCCGCATGAAAATAGACTGAGGGCCGCATGAAAATAGGCCCCCGGGTCTTAGTTTGGACACCCCTGGCCTAGAAGATCCTCACATTGCCTTTAATTGGAAGGATGAGGATGATTTTGATTATAGCACTTCCAGTACGTTTAGTAGGTCTAAAAACAAATTAAGTTTTGAAAAAGTACAGCCTTTTTTTTTTTTTTGTAAGGCAATTTTATTGCTACATTTCTCCAAAATTAAGCACAATACAGTCAAAAAACTTTTAAAACTCATGTTGTGCATATCATCCATTGTATGTCGCCACCTAGCGACGCTGAATCTGCTGGGACGCAGCCCCCTCGCTAGCGGTGCTGTCAATCAGGACACCTGTAGACAAGTCAGCTCATGGTGGATTATGGACTATTTTTCAACCGTTGGATCTATAATTCAGTTTTAGCTTCTTCTGGTCGCAAAGTTGCACTGTTAAACTTTTCCTTGAGGATTATTTCCCTGTATCGAGATACTTCATTGTGAGACAACTGTAAGGTGAGAACTGGCAGCTTTCCCAACAACCTGTCTCATGCCGGCTCCCCTCAGTGGTCTGTTTTGTAATACTACTGCTGACCTGTTGCTCCTGTATGTTTACTTGTAATTTGACCATTTGACTGGGTTGGACTTCTCTTTATTTCGCCCAGAGATGGTGTTGTAATGCTTTGGGTTGGCACAGAGATAAAATGTTGTTTGTTTTTCTGTGAGTTAGATGGGATGATTTTGTTATCTTGCAGAATATTTCCCCTCAGGTTGCTGATGTTTTTGTTGAGTTGTCAGTTGGCTCACTGCAAATTAGGTCTCAAGTAGGAGGATGTTGCTGGATTGTATTTTTGCCTGTCAATGTATCATGTATTGTTTAGAGGAGTGTGAAATGTCAACACAAGTGCTGCCTATTTAAGAACTATTAAGGTATAACCTCTTACAATGGCTGAGGGATTATCCAGACAATGGGGCATTTTGTTGTTCTCTATGTCTTCACAAGTGATACAAAATTGAATGAAAAGATATTAGTGCAACATGCTGTACAATTCTTTTGTGCTTCCCCCATCATTCACTTGCTCTAAGCCTCATTTAAAGTAGATCTGACTGTCTTAAATCAATACAGACAGTTAACTCCATGAGGGTCCGTGTGTACAAGGCATCACTGTTAAACAACACCTCAGCATTTCTCACTGCTCATCCAGCGCTTTATAAACCAGACTGCTCATCCAGGTATCCACCTGAAGGCTCTGATATCCCTGTGGAGGAGTTTATCATTGTCACTGTCTGTGCTGAGGTTGGTGTTTGCTTGCAGGGAGTGATGAGGTCAGTCTACACAAAACACAATCCATCCTATTTTGTCTGGTATACCACTCTGTTCAGTAAGACAATGATTCACTTGGTAAGGGCTTGGTTGAATTACTTTTCTGTTGCTTGTCTCTAAAGCGCTGATGTGTGAATTTAAACCTGTTGTACTGAATATTGCTTTCCACTCAGAACAACTGCTTCCTTACCAAATCTGCCAAATGGTCAAAGTCACTACTACACAAAAATGAAACCTTTAGGTGAAAGTACACTACCACACACCCCAGTGAAAACATTGTTTGACACATCTAGGCCTCTATTACTCTTCAGATACATGCTGGTCTCTTTCCTTCTTTATGTTCTAGCATTTTCTTTTCAAACTTTCTTTGTTTTGAACGCTTTAATGCAACAAAATTTGCCTTTCCCTGACAAATGAAAGTGAATTAAACTGAACATGGTTGGAGTGTATGAATAAATGACTGAGCACCAAGTACAAGCCACTCTCCATCTAAGCCATTAAGGGAGTTACAACAGCAACAGTTGAGTGAATCTCTGCTTTGTTTCTTGGCAGCAGACTGTGCTATTGAAGTTTCTTTGGATATAAAATATGGAACTTTTGCCCAGTGTTATTCCCCCCTAAATTGAAAATATGATTGAAGTGATGTCTGAACCACATCACAGACAGTGGTGTCGTTGGAAGGATTTGAAAGCCTGGTGTTTATTTGAATTCATTTCTGCAAAACTGGAGAAAGGGGTGACTATAGAAGTGTGAAACCGATGGACTAACACTGTTGATTTCAATGTGTGACTGCTTGAATTTGGTGTGAAGAGCGTGGCTGCCAGCGTGCTGCTTCAACAGACTTTTTTTGTCTTTGTCAACAAGGACAAGTGGGGCTTCACAAGCTGTTCAAAATACCTCTGTAGAAGCAGTCAGTATATGTTTTACAATCCTGACACTATACATATTCATGTCCTTCATGAATCAATAAATTGAACTTTAGTCAGCCCCACTTTTCATAGTCCAGCAGTCTTTGTATTTTTATCTGGTGCTTGCAGCTGGTCTGGAGTATTTTCACCGTTTATTTTTATTTCCGATGCAGATACTGTTGGAATACTCTTGCTGAAAAGACTTGTTGAAGGACATCACAGAAACCCCTTTTGCTTTCACCCAATTTTACATTAAGCTAACCATTGTGCCAAAAATCAATTTCTTATGGCGGACAAGGCCGAGGCTTTCGGATAGGTGGAATTTATTTTCCATTCAAATATAAATGGTTTCACCCTCTGTTTCATCAAGGGCAGTGAACATTCTGATGAAATGTTTTGCTTTTGACATCCAGAGAGGGTCAGGATAAAATATGACACATCTTTTCTGTATGTTAGTGAGGCAAAAGAGGAATTCCTGCCAGCGGTCTTTTATGTGCTATAAAGAGAGCACATGAAAAAGGCCAATGGATCCTTTGAGAACAGCTCTAAATCAGTGTCCACCAGAGTTATGGAAATTATTTTCAATTGAATAAAACTAAACCATCTTATTCTACAAAATTAGTGCTAGTTTGATAGACAAAAAAAACACTAATTTTCTTATTGATTCTGTCATTTTAAGGATGCCAGTTTTCAGAATGAGTTTGAAAACTTAAAAAGCCTGTTTTCCAAACCCTCAGCTTCATATTATAGGAGCCAATGTAGTAGGTATTGGTTTTGAATGTAGTATGTAGTGTGACTGTTCTGTTGGGTCTTTGCAGTTTGCTTCACAGCTTTTCAGTTTCAGAAATAAAGAGTAAAACTGATAACAAAAAAGCTTCTGAAAAACCAAAATGGTTTGAAAAAAATAAGTGGTTTGGATGGACTTTGATACATCTTAAAGAAGTGGACAGTTAGCTTTGAGATCGGTATCATCTCTTTGAGGACTAGAAGAGATGAGTCACCTGCATTTCTCTGAATTACTTTACTGTAAATCTCACCATCAATCCTTAGTTTTATCATATTGTTGTGAAATGCCAACTCATCAACAGTTTGGCGGGTAGACTGGCTGGAAGACTAAAAGTTTCTCTAGAATCTGTAAAACAGTCTCAAACTTCTTGCATACTGCAGATTTTGCTCTTTTTCACATTTTTCATACTACATACGCAATTCAAAATTCAAGAAGCTTTATTGTCATATTGTCACGTTTACACGTGGGGAGCATGAAATTTCTAGAAGAGAGAAAAAACCTGTTTGTCTTGATTATCCTCAGGAGACTGCCCATAGAATGGGAAGTTTCAGTCCAATGCGTACATGTTAGGATGGCTTCAAAGCAGCACTTAGTCCATAGAAAGGTCTGGTAGTTTCAGTAAGTACTGGATTTTAAAGGGATGCAATCGGTGGATCTGATGTAAACCACCTTTTTATGCTCAATACAATTAGATTAATAGAATTTATGAATTAGCAGTGTGCTGCTTAGCTAGGCAGCTGCTGCCAACGTTGAGTGTATGAACCTCTTGTTTGACATCAAAAGTCTTACGGATGCTTAAACCTGCCTCATATTTCTCCTATTTCATATTTATACAAAGCTGTATTCAATAATAATTATAGCCTGAAACTCAACCAATGCATATAAAAGTTTGCCATGGCCGCTGGTGTGTGATAAAAAACAAGTAATTTCTCTCTGTGCAAGTTGAAAAAGTAATTTCCTTCTACTAAACACCACTAAGAGGTGTGAATCATTGCGTTCCATAAAGTTTGTAATCATCACTTTACTAGCCAATAAATCTTTTACTGAAGACAAACATTAAATGTTGTAGAACAGAAAGTTTTGGATTCCTCAAAACAAACAGAACAAACAGACTGTGATAGAAAATGTCAGTTTTTGTCAGGAATTCCCACAGAGCTCACTAGATAGAGAAGCTACAATTTTGCTGACGGAAACACTCAGATGTCTCTTGTGTTTGACATCCTCCTTTATCCCTCTATACCTGTGAATCAGCGACATAAATGCCTCGACATTTTATATGTCTTTTACAAGCTTCTACAATGCATAGCTGTAGTTTATGTAAATCATATGAAGTAAGGATAGATTGATATCAGCAGGTCGATTTTTGCATTTTTCCTATGCATTGGTATTGACAGACAGACAGATGAGTTCACTGGTATATTTCCCCGCTGGCATGATCATACAGACAGACATCCACAGGCAGTTCTGTGTTTGCAGGAGACACTGCAGTCCACGTGCAGACCATGCCTCGCTCCTCCTCTGCTTGCAGACTGCAGAGTGAAGCAGCTTCAAAACTATATTAAAATATGTGATAAATGAAGTGGAACTGAGATTAATCTGCTTCCCCTCTTTACATTATACTCTACTTCTCTTTTCCATCTTGTTTTAGTATCAAACATGAATCGATAAATGTTCAATATTTTAGAATTGAGATCTGTAATATTTATTGAAGTTTTATGATGTGTATGATGCAAACTGAAGGAGCAAAAGCAGTACAAGCCCGACATATCGGCTCAAGAAAATCAACAGCTTGTATCTGTCATCAGCTAAGGGCAATGAAAAAATTTGGTATTGGAACTGGCCCTAAAAAAAATCCACATTGGTTGATCACTAATATGAAGAATGGCAAATTGTTTATCTAGAGTTGAGTTTCATTAAATCAAAAAAAAAACAAAAAAAAAAAAACAGACCTCACCACAGTGTGAATACAATATTCAAACATTTGATGCAGAGCTACAGCTCTAGGTTTCATGTGATTGCACAGGTGTTGCTGGAATTGTGTCCAACCTCTGCGGGTGCTCAACACTGTGATTTACAGCAGGTACTAAATTGTGAGAAAGCATAACTGTGAAATGCATCTGACAGATGTATCTGGGGAATGGTAGAAATGAGGAATGATCAAAGTGTGACAGAACAGGCACAGGTCCCACTCACAGAACAGCCACAGGGAGCCAGGATCAGGAGTTCTAATGTGCCACATTGAGAGTCAGGAGGATTGTCTTCTGATTGAGTGGTGTAGCATTAAAGAGACCAACGATTGGCTGACACACGGTGCTGGTCAAATCAATTTTTTTTTTTTAGTTGAAGCTGGCCACATGTAATGAAGGATTTTTTAAAATGTACTATTTTGACACAATTACTGCGTCCTTCCTCATATAACTCAAATAACATGACAGGAAATGAGGGAATGAAAGACAGTAAAGTAAAAAAAATTACAATGTCACATCAGTCAAAGAAAAAAAAAAACCCAATTATAGCTCTACAAAATACCAGGCCTACTGGATGAGCATTACGGGCTATTAGACAGCATGCTGTAGTCAATCAGTATATACAGGCACAGATGTGTAATGTGGTACTTACTCAACTAATGAAACACTTCATTTTATAAACAATGTAATCCTCTGCTTAATGTCAAGATATATACATTTTATTAGTCCAGGAGCTGAACCAACCCTCCTTGCCTGCACAGACTCTGCAGACTCACAGAGATAGCTGGTGTTTTAGTTTGATGTTTGACCCTAATGTTAAATGGTCACTTTCAATCAATGCGTCTGTGGTTGTTATTTTCTTACAACTGGAAACTGAGAGCACCCACATGGATGGCTCTTTGCTTAGCTGTTTATTGATTACATTTTATTTAGAAGTTTCACATTATGATGGAAAATGATTGTAGCCACAACAACCAGGGGAACTTTTCGTTGAAGGAAGCTCGTTCACAGGGTCGCTTGATGAACTAGAACATCAGAATACTCCTGAAAAGCAGAGTGGCCTCCCACTCATTTCTGGCGAGTGTTCCATCTTTAATGATAATATGAAAATATGGCTTTACTAACAAGTTATAAAAAAGAATGAATCAGTTTCCATTTTAGCCTGTGATGGTATTTTTTTTTAAATAACAACAGAATGTGGCCATCAGACTGTACCGTCACTGAGTTTCACTAGATTCACATTGGATTCATTTTGAGTTTTGAGCAATTACGTGCCTCAATTACCCTTGTGCAATACCCTCAACTTATTCCATTATCTATCTTTATTATTTAGTCGTAGAATGTACATACTTCATATCCTATGCTTGTATTTCATTTTTATAGGACCACTGTGCCCATGTTTTGTGCGTTTCCTTTATTTTAATTAGTTTTGAATAGAAGTAGCTGTGACAAAGCCGTTTCTCCCAGGGGATCAATCGAGTATTTCTGAAACAAAGACCTAGCCTTCAATAGGTTGGGCGCTACCTGACACCAATGTGCTGTCTTTTTGTACATGCCTCACCATTTTTTACTCGAAGTTCATCTTTGACAAGGAAGTCAGTCACCATCTAGTATCCCCCTGCTCCTGATTTCCTGGCATGTCCACATCCCAGCGTGCTCGGCTCTCCTACTCCTGGAGGGGCTGCGTGGGAGTGATAGACGGTTAGCAGTGACATCCTAAATCAGCCGTACAGACTGATCAAAGTGTGCCATTGTTGGACTGAAATTGGACTTGGGCTGGCAGCGGCAGAGCTCAATATGAGACAAGTTTCTGTCCCGTCTGCTCTCATTTCCAGCCCAGGGTTGTGAATGATTCATCATAGGGAGTGTGAAAATGACAGAGGAAAAGTTCAAATAGAGAGTGACAAATTCTTGGTTGAGATGTCTCTACCGGAGGGGGCGAGAGGTGTTGTTATTCAAATGCAGATCTTAAGTCTTTGAACACTGCATGCTAGCTGCTTCTGTTCTGAGGAGATTTCCCACTTTTTGCGCTCCAGCTTTTTTCTCTCTTTTCTGTCTGAATCAAAATTCAGTGGTTAACTTTTTGTATTTCACAGTCTTTAGATGGTTAGAACCTCATACTACCTCAATAGAACAGCATGCAGTCACTTGTATAAAGTATATTTGAAGCAAAAGAGTCAGCTGCATTTATGCAAAGCAGTCTGCATGTGATGCTCTGTCACATTCCTCTGTTTTACTGAGGACAGAAGATAGTAGATACTCTCTGAATGGCATCCAAGGCTATCTTTATTCAAAGAAACCGTTGCTATGTAGGACTGTTGCTATGGAGGCTCTTGCCCTCCTCATTGAGCAGGACGGCTGTGGCCTCACCACAGGGAGGAGCCCTTTCTCTCTTTCCTTGTCTGCCTCTCCCTTTCTCTCTCTTCACCCCCTGAGTGATTTTTCCTAAGGAGAGCACCCTG
This sequence comes from Thalassoma bifasciatum, assembly GCA_008086565.1. Taxonomy (NCBI): domain Eukaryota; kingdom Metazoa; phylum Chordata; class Actinopteri; order Labriformes; family Labridae; genus Thalassoma; species Thalassoma bifasciatum. The sequence continues at coordinate 2,185,792 of RPOG01000005.1, forward strand.
GGGGTGACAGCAGGGGGGCTTCTTCCTCACGATGATAAAAATAAAACAGTGAGTCACTCAGGATGAAAGAGACGAAAAGTTCAAGAAGTGACCAAAGTGTGCAAGTCTGCAGTAATGCAGCTTATGACTCAACAGGTAAGTTATCTTACTGCTTCAACACCGGCTCTTTCTTATCTTTCTCTTTTTTGTATTCTTACTTGTTTGTGAATACTTAATTAAATCTGAAAGTTTACACATCTAAAAGCCCTCAAGGCAGCCATTGTGCTCTCATCTTTGCAAATATGCCCAAGAAACAGATGCTGAATTGCTGTTGATTACCATTTACTTTCTGATGTATTATAAGCTTGTGCAAGAGAGAAGCAAGATGTGCAAAACTGTGACAGAGAGAAAGTTTACTTTGTTTGAAAAATAAAACACAGTCGGTTGACAGCCATTTCAAAATCCTCGACATATGTATCAGATAATCCTGTCGAATTTTCACAGAGGGTGTTATGATTGATAAGATTGAAGATGTTGGATGTTGCATGATAGTTGCATTCAGATTTACCCATGAACAGTTGGTTTCATAAAGAGTTCACACTTGATTCTCTTTTTATTAAACGAAAGGATGGATTTATAAGGTGTAAGGATAAGGGTCATGTGTGTGAGAGGGATGAATTTCTCTGAGATACTTGTTACTCTTTTATTATTGCTGTGGAAGTCATTAAATAGAGCTAATATAAGGAGATTCATGTGCTCACTCTGAACATTTTACCATTGTCTGGTTTTATTACAGTGTGTTCGATAATATGAGGGTGGTGTAGCTAGATGAACTTGGTAGCCTCAAAAACTTATGAAGTATGGCAACAGATGCACTGTCTGTGTCACTATAAATTCTGCTGCTGTGATGATTTTGTGTTTTGATGCTGTCAAATTACATTTCCATTTCTATTGTTCTATAACAAAATGCAATACCCTGAAACATGTATGAGGCAACGGGCTAAAACTTACCTGCAATGTTTGGTTTCTTTACGGATAGCAAACCTTGAAAGGGCTTCTTCCTTTACTCTTGTTGTTATTACACAAAAGGTTGTATTCAGCGGTTCTATGGATTGAAAGTACTTAAACGGCATTTGCCATTTGAACACAATTCAATTGAGGATCTGTTTATAAGTGGTTCAAGTGAATTTCAACAAATCAGATTTTTTGGAAAAATGTATTCATTTCAATTCAATAATTGAAACTCATTGTTATTTCAGTCCACACAGTGTTAAATGTTTCAAACATGTGTTTCTTTTAATTGTGTTGATTATGTTTCAGTTCAAACAACGTAATGAATTTGTCACAGCCCTACCCTATACCAACGTCAGTGTCAATGTTTCTGATGGGCACAGACACACTGGAACCTTTTGACTTTAGCAACCAAACCTTATTTGACTGTTAATACTCCACTCTTTACTTTTGTCTTGTGTGATACATTGAGTCACTTTTTGAAACTCAATCCTAGAACAAAAAGTATTTCTATACTGAGTCAGGTTAGCTAACACCCACATATCCATTATATCTTTGGTTCCTACAAGCAGTTATTGTAGTAACAGCTAATTAGGCTGTTTTGTCACTGAACACTTTGAAGGTATGCTGTATATAAGCACTTCTGACTTTGCAGATACAGTCATTACCAAGATTCCTCATTATGTTACAGAGACATAATCCAGGTGGCATCATGAGCAGCAAAGTAATTTAAAAGAGGAGGTGTTCAGTGGAGGGAGAGCTACATTTCTCTGGATGTTTTTGCAGTCTGCAGGCGCATCCAGCAGTTTTGGAAAAAACATGTAAAAGATCAAGAGTTAAATGTTAATGAGTAAAAACACAATTAATGTAAGTTCCTTTATCAGCACTTGAATTACTGTGTTTTGGGCTTCATGTGCATCTTTTATTAAATTTAGGCTTATCTATTTTCCTTATCTCCTCCACCAGCAAAGGTTTCAGGTCTTCCTACGGGAGGATAAAGTGTGCAGTATAATGAGTGTTTCAGCATTACCACTCCAGTCTCTAAACCCCACTAAGACAACCTGCTGTTGCACTTTGGCTCTGATGCTGTGCTCAAAGATCAGGCCTCCGTGGACGCATTTGGCCTCCCAGAGTGCTTACCTGCCGCAGCTGTGGTGACAGAGGCCAGTGCTGAGCCATGCCAGCTGCCAGGGATACTGCTGTGTTTTTCTGGGGTGAAACCAGCATCACCAAGGCAGTCCTCTGCTCTCATATCATCCATGTGGAATAACTAAAACTTGTCCACACCTGATTCCTTGAGGCTTTGCAAGCAGCCAGCCTTAGAGAAAATTCACAGCAAGCCATGGACACAGTGTGACGGAAAATCCCCCACCATCAGCTGCTATTGTTTTGGTAGGATTACTTGAAAAAGCATCCAACTTCAAGATGTCTAAAGCTTGTTTCATTAATTTACTTCCCATGTCCATGTGTCCTGGCTTTGCTTGATTTTCTCACCCTGTCGTCCTCATATAACACTGTAAGAGTTTGCCTCGAACCCCCCACTGTGAGGCTGTTTTGAATTCTTCATCATGCTCAGTGCAGCAGCTGAGGGCTGATATTCTTTATATGAATACCACCCTTCTGTTCCATCGAACAGTAACAGAATACAGAAAGGCTCAACCTGAAAAATCCTTCCCCATTAGTTTTCTTTTGATAGCATGTGATTCCCTGTGGTTAGAGACACCTGCATCGCTGGTTTTAGTCCCTTTCACTATTTATTGAATCCCTATTTTTCTCCTTTGAAAACACTCAGCTGCTTCTTTTGCTCTTCACCTTCCTCAACTTTTTCCCCTTTGCACTTTGTTGTACCGAGCTCCCTCCTGTGTCATCCTTCCACTTGTTTTTCTTTTGAGGAGCTCCCTCACATTGGCCTACAACAAGGTCATGAACACTTTGTTTTCACCGGCAGACATCTCACAGTATCAATCTAGGGCAAAAAGACAACCACCAATACTTCATGCCAGCACAAGATCCACATAAGTCACCCAGAGATAGGTCCTTGAGGTTGTGTCACAACTGTTAACTACAGATAGAGCATGCTCACTGTAGCGGTTACATATGACTTCGCCCTGTAATGTGGCTCTCAAGACCATCTACTTCATCTCATCGGTAACATTCCCTACAAGAAATTGGCTCATACACAAATAGATGGCTGACTAATGGCAGAGTAAAATGAAATTTTTAAAGTTAGTCAATATCGAGCATTTGGCCATCCTGAGTTTGCGAGGATATATGTTGCTGTAAGGACGCGGTCACACTGACCAGTCGTGCTGTGCTTAAGCATGTTTGGCCAGTGTCACCACATGTAAACTGTGCTCAGGTATGATGCACTTCAGAGAGGTGTGCTTCAGCGCGGTTCACTCCATACATGAGTACAAGCACACAGACACGACGGGGACATGATGCATAATTCCTGATGTGTGCTTGCCAGGACCGCTCCTCTTGTCACCCATTTGAAATAATGGTGGGGGTGTTAGAGGACTTAATAGAAGCCAAAAAGTGAGTAAAGTTGTAACATTGTTCTATGTGTTCTCCACTGTGCTGATTCTGATGAGACCGTGTCATGATAACAGACCCTGTAGGTGACTCAGGTATTGTGCCAGAATCTGGTTCATATTGGAGCACTGAGACTGTGGGCTGTACTTGGCAGTGTGACCGCACCCCAAAAATGCCTTGAGTGCCTCTCATAGTGATGCCCTTTCTTTTCATTTTTTTCTTTTTCTTCTTTTTGTCAGTGTAGCAGAAAAAAGCCTCACACTGTTTTCATGAAACTTTGTAGAAAGTTGGGGCACACGTCAGGGAAAAGCTCATTAAATTTTTCAGACTCAGACTCAGACAATTTTTCAGACAACACTGTTGATGAACAGATTCACAGGAAAGTAAATTTTCTTCCTCAGAGACTCACATTACTCACTATTTCATGGTTGTTTATCATTATGAGGTGGCTTGTTTGTTACAGTTGTGCTCATAAGTTTACATACCCTGGCAGAAATTAGGATTTCTTAGCCATTTTTCATAGAATATGAATGATAACACAAAAACTTTTCTTTCACTCATGGCTAGTGGTTGAGTGAATCCATGTATTTACAAACAACTGTTTACTATTTTTAAATCATAATGACAACAGAAACTACCATAATGACCCTGATCAAAAGTTTGCATATGTAAAAAAAAAAAATCCAGTCTCCATCCTTAGCTTCCAAAAATAAACTGTAAGAGTCATGTCCTCATGACAGTGGCTGGTAGTACTTATGGAAGACAGAGACTGTCCCACAAAAGCTGCTGATTCCAGATAGTCCTCACAGTACCTTTAAATTGTGGATTTTGGCAAATGTACAAGTGAGATTTTTTCAAAATTGCTTTTTTAAATAAATGCTACAATTGAGTGAGAGCACTCAGGATACATACACAATACACAAATACTGCACATTGGAAACTACCTTCAATCACTCTCGAGAATGTTGACTCGTTACCCTGGTCAAGGTGTTCACCATCAGCAAGACCTTCATCCATGTTTTTTGTTGACATTACAAGTTGGAGACCATAGTCCTGCTGTTTTGAAAATAACAAGACTTGAGCCCTAATTTCATTGAAATCCTGCAGATAGTAAGTGTCTTCCCTCCTCCTTCCTCCCACCAGTCTGTGAATTTCTTCATCCTCTTCCTTTCCTGAAGCGCCTGCTGCAGAGTTTGGCAGAGCAGCTGAGCTCAGCTGTCCTTATCTCTATTCAGACATGGCAGCTCATTGATTATGTATGGTTTCTGCAGTATGAAGCCATGTCCTCCCACAGATCATGAGGCGGTCGATCTCTGAAAACACACATATATTTGGACCCTGCAATATACATGGACCACAGTCATTATTAATGCTCCCTGGAAACCTGTGATCTGTACCTGCAGTTTTTGCACCTCCTGCTGTGCAGTGTAGTGTGCACTGCAGGGGCTGACAGAGGAGCTAAACAATGTTATTAATTTAATTACAAGGGACTTTTTGACAGGCATTCATTTTAGCCCATGAAGATTTGATGGTGTCATAATGACCCTATTGCGTTATTTTAATTGTTTCTGTGCAGTACAGCTCAAAATCATAGAAATTTTACCCATATTATTTGAAGGTTCAATAATTAAAAGTGTTTGTTTTCTTGCCTATAATTGCGATAGCTACTCTAATTATTATGATTGTCAAGCCCAGATACCCTGAGAATGTGGACGCAAAAGACACTGATTCTGTGGCCAACCTATAGGGAAAACATAGCTTCCTCTCAAGGCACTTTCAGTGACTAAGAGTCGTGATGACAGGAATGATCAGCATAGGCAGGCATGAAAACACTTGTACTCTTTCCAGGATTTCCTTTCCCTCCGCACTTTTGTGGTTGCTCTAGTGTTGCAGAATAAAGGTATCAAAGCTTATAGCCAGACACACCAACTGCTCTGCTGTTGGCTGCAGAAACAAACAAAAATGTCTGTATTCAGTCCCAGCACCAGAGGACTGAGGAAAACAGTGGTTGCCTTTTATTTCGATGGCAATATGCTAGATGTTGGTGTAGTTTTGTGTTTAGCCTACCATGTCCCCTCTGACTGCTTCAACATCAAGGGATGACCACATGAAGCTACACACAAAGAAACAAAGACAGCAGGTATAACACACAATCTCAGAGACATGCTGTTTATGCCATGACTGAAACAGCTGATCTCTTTGGGGGCTCGCCACAGATTTTCTTTGGGCTGCTGAATTTGAAACATTGCTCAAAAGATGACTAGGAAATGTTGGAAAAAGCCAAAGAAAAATATGGCTCCTTTTAAAACATGTCTACACACATTTTCCTTTTTGAGTGTTTCTTGTTCTACAATAGAATATACTGCTTCCCATACCAGTTTCAGTATTTTAATGCTACCTCAAAGTGTGATAATTTGTCAGCATACAAATTGGAGGTTAACAACAAGGAAAGGAAGGAAATATTTTGGCACTACCAATCCTATTTTCTGAGCATAAACTCTATATAAAAGTATTGAGACCTCCAGAACTGGTTGTCTATTCATTCATTTACCATCTCCATCTTGTCATTGAAAGGTTAAAAATGAGGTCTTTGAAAAGAAAACAAACAGATATTTGACGGCCACATTTCCCTTTCCTCTGGCCGTGTTTCATCTCATGCCAGGTTTTCTACAACAATCATTTGGTTGTAATTACCAGTTTCCTGAAAACAGATCTGGGAGAATAATTTTACACAAAAGCCTGCAGGCATTTCCACATACAAACATTTCTATTTTACGATTTTTTTTCCTTGCGTCCTTTTACAAATCCATCTGTGTGGCAGACTCTTTTGTCCATTAATGGGTGCAGCGTTGGCCCCACCTCCCTCTATTATCCCATTTCCCTCCACTTCAGGCCCCTATGGAAGGGGGAGGTATATTGGCTAAAATGTAGGGGCCCCACATCTCCATAGGTGGGGCTGAATTCACCCTCATCAGGGACTTAAATCACTTTGCTTAATAGACTGGGCCTGTGCCAGTGTGTTTGAACCATCAGTTCTTGTCGTACATCCTTCCTCTGCTGAAGGCAGGTAGAAATCTGGGCCAGCTCCCAGTGACCAAGTCCTGCCTCCCACAATGGAGGTGACTAATTATTAAACATGGGCGTCTGCACATCAGGGTTTCCCTTCTACTCGTCCACCCTTTTGGCCTTTTTGTAGAAGAAGAAAGACTTTCTGAAGCAAAGGGGAGAAAAGAAAGTACAACAGAAAGATGAAGGTAGAGAAAAGTGTGTACGGGAGGAAAATGAAAAGATGAGAGGTAAAAGGAATGAAGGATGGTCCAAAGCTTGTTTGCTGGCAGGCCCACTTACCCAACGCCAAGGGGCGGGTACCCTTCATTCAGTACTTGCCACCAAGTGGTCTGTTCCCACAGTGTAACACAGGCCAGCCAGGGGCGCTGCTGGCGCAACTACATAAAAGCCCAATTACAACCACAGATTGTGTAAAATAGGATGGCAAATGGCTCCCCTGAAGGTAAAAACTCAATTTTTACAGCTTCCCCTGGTGACTGGCAGTAGTATAGGTCTGTACACTTACCTCTTCAGTCACAGCACCTTTGTAGGACTACAAAATTAATATTCCATAAATTAATTTTCTCAAGCATACTTTTGATTTGACCAGAGGATGTGATGTCATGATAGACAGCTCTTTTGACAAATGAGGCTCCAGCAGCTTTCTTTACCTTTGTAACACAGTAGGAATGTGAAAAGAAAATATAATAAACACCATCAAATCCAAGAGTTGCTGAACTTTCCATAACCTGCTTTGGTACAAAACAAACAAAACAAAAAAACCCTCTTCTGCTTTTGACTGAAAAAAACTGAGGGGTCCACCACTCAGATCACTTCTGTGCTTCTGCTCTCTCCATAATGTTTGAATCAGGATCAGCTTGTGTTTTTTTCCAGGTATCTGTACACAAACACAATATTTGGCTCTGGTAAACTGTGTTATCTTTGTACAAACATTTAACATGAAATCAGTATCAGTATGTCAACAGTTTGGAAATCATTAGAAAATATCTAATCAGTTTATCTGTCAAGCCCTGCTCACTTTATGAGTTGTACACGTACCAATAGTGAGACGTCATCCTCTATCACGAGTGCACAAAGTTCACTCATCAAAAAATCATTTAGATTAGCACTTTCAGACATTATGTAGCCTAATACTTCATCAGCAATAAATACATACCTCTGTTTCATTAACACAAAAACAATGTCAGTACTCTATCAAAATTGTGAATGCATCAATAAACTAAGCATGACAGAATAAATCTAATGTATTTGAAGCTATGGGTGATGCTGTTTTTCTTCGGGGAATAGAATGATTTAAAGAGGATTGAGGGGAGCACAGCACCAGTCTCTGAGAGTCTGCTGTCATTGTAGTGTTAAAAAAAACTCCACTGGACTTTTTCTCAAATTGAGAAGCTCCCAAAGTATCGAAAACCAGTCTCTACTTTTATAAATACTGTCTTTGCTGATGTACAGTAGACATCAAACACTGGAGTGAAAAACAAACAGAGGAGATTTGACCCTTACACACCCTGGATGGCCTCTCATGGTTTAGTATTGAGCAAGTGGCTGAGCAGTCAGTGCCGTGGAAGAAAAACCTCTTCTCCTTCTTTTTATTTTTCTTCAAGAGCCAGAGCTCACCTTTACCTCACCTCACTCTTAGAATTAACTTCTCCCAAGCTTCGAGAGTTTACAAACTTGTTTTCTTCATCACTCTCTACTAATGCCATCTGTATTTTTTTCCTTCCTTTTTTTTTTTTTTTTTTGCTTCTGCACTATATTTCTCTACCTTTCCTGTGCGAATCAAGACATAGTTTAAACAATCAAAGTGTTTCTGATAGACTGCGTTTCTCATGAGATTTAGGCTGACTTGCTACACATCATAGATTTTAGTTTTCTGCTCAGATGTGTGCACTTTCTGCTTGTAAAGTCACAAAAGGTGGTATGGTGAATATAAGTTTAATATGCAATATCAACTTTTGTAAGTTTCAACAAGCGTTAGGCAAAATTATTGTCCAATTGTTCTGAACTTATAAGATCAACCAGGTTTCTGATTGTGTTGTGTGTATGTGTGTATGTGAATGTGTGGGTGGTTATACTTTTCCAAAGAGTTGTTTTGTCACATAGCACAGTTTTTGTGCCCCCCAAAAATGCATCTCTGAGAGTTATTTATGTCAATGCACCAACTTGAAAACACTTCAAGACATGAGTGGATGTTTCTCCTTCCTGTCTGTCTGAGTTGCGTGTGTGTGTGTGTGTGTGTGTGTGTGTGTGTGTGTGTGTATATTACCGCCCCTAACAAGGCCATAACACTTCTATTTACCAGAGATAGGAGGAGTTTGACCTCTGTATTTTCTGTGGGGCATCCTTCTGTGGTTCCTGATGAGAACCAGGCGAAACTGTGACCCTCAGGTCAGCTTCAATGAGGGATTGGATTATTGTTCTGATACTGACTGTCAGTGTTTATTAAGATGTCACACTGGGATTCATGTTTTCAAGAGACTCAGAGGAGTGGAGAGAGGAGATGGAAAACAGCAGGGAAGGCCTTGAGGAGTCACTACTGAAATATTGGACGGAAAGATTTTGTGGATCCTTGCAAAAGAGCAGCTCGTTTTTTGTTTACATTCCATTACATTAACTTTTACATAATTAATTGTTTAATGGATTGTTTGGCAAAATGCATCTTTTTCCATGCTTTTCATTGAAGGTGACGAGATCAGGCAATTGTTTCTCTTAAAGTTTTGCATTTATTTAAGATAGCCAAATAATAGAGGTAAACTAAATAATTTCTTGGTGCATCCCTACGAGTCACACCAGTTTGTCTATTCCTGATGAGTCTCAGTTTCACTGTGGAGAAGCAGAGTCATAGAAAGCATTTCCATTTTCATCTTTTGGGGGAAATTCCCCCCCTGCAAAGCAGTTGTTTAATGGTTCATTGCATCTCCATTTGTATTCATTAATGTTTTTGGTAAGTCCCAGTTTCACCGTAAAGAAATTTTCTTACCAAAGCTCCACTCTAACTTCAGAATGAACCAGATGAAAAATAGATTTTCTTGTGAATTTGCAATGATTTTGTCTTAATTTTTCCTGAATGGCAACATCATGATACTGATTCCAAAAATGGAAAATATAAGCTTTGGCATATCTGTTCTTAAGAAGTGAAAAAAACTGCTTATAAGACGGATCTGTGATGATTTCATCCTTCCAGGTGTAGTTGAGGTTGTCAGAAAATCTGCAGTGATTGCCACCGAGACATGACATTGAGCAGATTTTTTGCATGATTTCAAAATTTGGTTTTCTGTTCTTATAGAAATATTAATTATTGTGGGTAGAAACATGTAGTGATTGTCAAAAACCGCTCGTACCTCAAAAACATTAACTTTCACCAGAATCTGACATTGTATTTTAAAGTTTATTTTGGTGAAATTATCACTGAGGTTCAGCTCAATTCTATCACACTGACTGAATGCTATTGTTATTGAAGTTTGACTTAGACTTACAATTTTGGTCATGACAGTACCATCAAAACTTGAAGGCTTATAACTGATGTACAATTTTCACTGAAGTCATTATAATTTGAGGATATCTAAAGGCTTTTTTTCTAACTGGACTACGGATATTGGAGTTATTAGTGTAAATAAATGCAACCAGTTGGCATCTGTGAATTATAACGAGTCCTTGGATGTCTCAGATTGCATACTTCTGTTCTCACACTTAATATTTTACTTGCAGAAGTGCATCCACACTGACAGTATAGAAAAATGTAATGCAGTTTGATTTCTCAGCTAGCACACTCAAAATGGTTTTGCAGGAAACTTTTCACATTCAATGGCTGCCATATTGGCGATGTGGAGGAAGTGGCGGGGATGGATCAAACGGTTGTTGATTTCAATTAATGAATCACAGAGGAACATCTGTTAAAATTTGAGAAATGCAGTTGTCATTTTCAAAAACTATCAAGCCACAGTGTCGGATCTGAGACAACACCACCCTGTAAGATTTTGTGCACACGGTTCTAGCAAGTGCAGAGTGTACGTAGTGCACTTAATGCAAGTGTACGAATGGAAGTACCTGATCTGAGACCCAGCCTTAGTCATTCTCTTTCTTTCACAAGAACTGTTTGTTTTTCTCACCTTGAACACGAGAGCCTCATTTTATTGCCCTGCAGTCTCCTTCCTTTTCCCTCTTGTCTTTGTATCTTTATGAAGCGCATTCATAAATACCTTGAATCGGCTCAATTATATTTGCTGAAGCTGAGACATTTTTCTTTTCCTGCATTTACCTCCTGGCAGAGAGAATTGTACTGTACCTTGAGGTTGAAATTAAAAAAAGAACTTTCTTATATTTCAAGGTTATGGGCATCTGATGTGAGGAAGATGTAATGAAGGGATAGATAAATGTAAAGGAAGAGACTTAATTTTCTCTTATTTCCATATCATTTGTGGAACTTAAAACCTTTGCTCTGTTCATTTTTTTTTCTGCTGCTGCCTCTTCATCTCTGTGTCTGTCGCCTCGTTTCCAAAATAGTAATTAGTTCACATTCACACTGGCGCCAGAACACAAAACCACAGAAACATGCAATCTGAGGCTTTGGGGGCAGCTGCCTCTTCAGCAGCAAGCATATGGCAGACACCCTTTTTGGAATGCAACACCCTGATTTGGGGATTGATCGTGCCTGCACCCCCCAGCTCCCTCCACTCCATCCTCTCACTCTGCTTCTCATCGAATTAGCTCATGTTTACATTCATCCCCACAACTATTAGCTTTTATTTATAGCTTCTTATTACCACTGAATACCCCAAAACCTGTGTGAGGGAAGGTATCACAGGAGTGCTGAGAGGATGCGACTCTGGAGGACAACCCACACACACTGACACCCATGAACAAACAAACACACACACACACTTTCATTTGTGCAATCCCCTTGGCCTCAATGATAGGGGAATGTTAATGAATGTAGCCAGCCTTCAAGCTGAGCTCTGTGCCATATGGACCTGCCATGGGAGTGGCACAATTCCTATTGACTAATTTCCCTCAGAGGCATCACACACGCTTACCCACAGACACAAACTTTACAACTGGAAAAGGGAAACTTTGTGCTTTAAATGTTCTATTTTGTGCCAATGCAGCCATGGGCTTGGTTAAGTTTCTCAAACTGAAAAATATGTTTTTGAAACAGTAGTTTCATCGTGACTTTATAACAAGTGGTATTGTTTGGATGTGAAATTTAATAAACTTGGTTCTGTTTGGTCAAGTTTTGCCAAAACTGATACAAGTACAAAGTTGGCCTTCAACGCTGCCAAAATGTAGTATCAATTCTTGGGAGAATGCCAATAAATTCACCCATTAGTTATCCCTTCCAACATATAACTTGTTGGCCTAATAGAGTTCAATAGTAATTTTCAAAGCTGGCAAAATCTCAGAACTCAGTTTCTTTTTCCATGACTATGATATGTGCTTGTATATATCTGCAATATAATGTTAACTATGACCGATGGCATAGTGGTGAATTAACACCTCAGAACATCTCTAATTGGTGTCTGCAAATAAGTATCTGAAAGTAAAATAAGTTTCCCAAAATACCCTTACTTTGTAAAAAAGGCACAAAAATTAAACAACATTGATCATTTAAAGCCATCATTGATTATTTTGTTATTTTTACTTAAAGCAAAACGCCAAAATCTTTGGAGCAGAGAAACTTTATCCCTGATAAATAACACATCCTCTCAGGGCATCTAGGTTTCATGTCTACATTGGGGGTTTTGGTACATCTCCTCTTCCTCCTCCTCTTCTTTCTTCTCATTCCCAATTTCTCGGTCAAAGGCTTAAAGGCCTGGCAGGGGGCAGGTTTCCCCTCAGCGGAAGCCAAACTCACACACTCCAAACACTTGTTCACACTGAGTCTTTGTGCAACTTGCTCAGCGTGACATCCACAGACAGGAATGTGTTTGTGAAATTGTGATCTAACTCGGTGTGAAAACATGTGGTCCAGAGGTATTTTGGTATAGATCTCTAAGTTGTTTACATGTGTCAAAGTGGATTTGAGCAGAAGGCACATACTGTACCAGGAGAAGACCAAAGTCAATTGTAAGTCTTTTTGTCCGTCAGGTTTGCAGACTTTGTTTTGTTTTGTTAGCATGTACATGGTTCCCATTTGCTGTTTTGTCTCTGTGTGCAGGCCCATTGCAAAATGTTCCCTTTAAATTGTCAATAATGATCTAAAAGAAAGGTGTGGTGGTCTGTGTATCTGCAGAGAGAGCTCTCTCCTACATTTTTGTATTTCCTTACTCTGGACTCCTACTGGGTCTGTTTGTATGAAGTGCTGTGAAGCTCGCAGCCAACAATCCACAGGTTGGAACTGATGAACATTTTAGGAACAAAGTGATATCTCTCTCATCTACTCTCACTGGAAACACGCCTGCATCTTTAGAAGACGCCTGCGGGACTTAACAGAGCATCAGTATTTGTTGGCCTGGGCCTCAGAACATTAAATGACAAAAGAGGCAATGATGGAGGGAGGGAGGGAGGAGTACAGAGATGCACACCAGGCAGAAAGAGGTTGGTGCAAAAGTATGTTAATGTTTCTACACATTTTAGAGTACAACACAGTCTGAAAATAGCATCTTACTTGTCTTTTATATTAATGGTCATTTCTCTCTAGCTTTATGAACAACCAACAGCTAATTGATATTGAAGCCAATCAAATGACCTTGTGGGTCAAATTCTAAATGATCAAGGCAGTTATTGCTGTTCCCCACCCTCTCTTGTTCCTAAAACCTAACCACATGGTGACTGGTTCATTACCCTCACCATTGGCAAGTGTTCTTGTCTGGACATGCCAGAGATTGGTTTAACTACAGAAACACATGAAGCCCAATTTAACTGGACCCCAATCAGCTCCACATCTGAATCAACACCAGCAATTTGTAGAATCAATTGACATCTTTTACATCAATGAATTGAATGTCAGCCCAATGCGTTCAATTTTAACAAGACCTCTTCCAGAAACTTGCAGTTATCTGTGGATATAAAAAACAATATGCAAAACATAGGTTGAAACTCAGCACTTAAACATCCATTACAAAACATAAAGGTACCAGTTAAAAATAAATCTATAACATTCAGCTATCATCATCCAAAACCAATATCTAGTTCAAACATTATCACTTCTTACCACTCTGTAATGCTTCTCATTTTTAAACTGGAGAGTCATCAGCTGGCTCATGAGCCTTCAAGAGTTTGACTGTGTGGGAGATAAAGGAATTTCTGGCCCTGTTAGACGTGGCCTTTTGGGGTCTTAATCTCCACCAGGAGGGGAGAAACTCCTCAACCAGGCAATAGAGGCAGCTCTTCAGAAATGATTTGAGCCTTTGAAATTGCTCTCTTGGAAAAATGTGAGTGATTAGGCGGTTTAACACCATTGATCTTTCCTGGCAAGTCTTACTGCTCAGTTGTTTGTTATATTGGTTCAACTTTACAGGGATATGCAGCCAATGATTTTGATAGTGACGAATATCCACCTGAATGTGAGATACAAATTCAAAGCATGGAGTATTTTCTGTCCAAAACAATGTAAAGGATCCAAACAGCCGATGATGCATGAACTAACTGAGTAAGATGTTCACAGTTTAGTTGAATAAAAATGGAGTGAAAAGAATATTAATGCAGATTCAGTCAGCATAAGTAAAGTTTAAATCCCATCATTAGGGAGTGGTGCTGCTGCTAGCTGAAAAGGCTGAACTCTTATCACACATTCATCCTGACGTAACAGGTTACACAGAGCCGGGGATACACATTTCTGCAAGTCAAATTTCTGGAAACTGCAAAAATATGCAAAACTGTGAGGGACGCGTTGGCCCTTTGAGGTTCTATAATATATTCTAATTTACTCATTTCTGTTTCATGTTGTCAAGATATTTTGTCACTTAATTAGTCAGCTACATTGCATTTATCCTCCTCTCACAGTTTGAGATTGAAAAAAAGCATTTGAAGTATTTTATGCTTAGTCAAGGCCATTTACAATGCTTGTCGACCCAGAAGACAGATTCATGTAGTTGACTAGCTGATATTGTCAGGGAAGATGTCAGCAACGGTTCAGCCAGGCAGTGGCGTGAGAAGTAATTTAGCCATCACAGTCTGTAGCATTCTGGAAACATGAAGGATTCAGTCTATTTCTATGAATGATGTTGGTTACTGAAACATCAAATTGACTTGTTTGGATCTGCGTCCTCTGTGTCTGATATTTGCACCAAGGGGCAGGTGCGCCATTGAACAATAAAGTTGCTGCAGAATCTGACCAAAACCAGTGCATAAGTTTTAGGTATTAGATTGGATCTAGCCAGTTCAGTTAAGTCATTTTACTACATCAGGGGGGAGGTTTCAGTTGTTTGGGCCAGTAAGGAAAAGAGAGGAAAAAGAGACTGATTAAAACATGAATTCAAACTGATGATCTAAAGCAGGGATGTCCAAACTTTTTCCCAAAAGGGCCATATTGGAAACTGTGAAAATAACCAAGGGCCGGCGGCTCTTATGCACATGTTTACTAACAGTAAAAGTTACAAATGAGTGCTCTATTGGAAAACTATTTCTTTTGAGTGGTTTCTGAAAAAAAAAAAAAAAAAGATGGATATGTCAAACATGTTTGTGCTGTTATTGCAGACCTTTGACATAAAACCAAACCTGTGAAAAAAATATGTAACAATTTTATGGCAGGATCAGGATCTGGACTTTATCACGTTTGTTTATATGACAATTATAAAAGCATTTTAAACTCCAAATATTTCTGATCCTGCATTCTGAACCATTTTTTTGCTTCAACTTTAGTCTTTTTTTGACCATTTCATATCTTTAATTCAGTTTTTTGGTCCTCTCGTGTGTTTTTTTTTTCTTTTTTTAATTCTAAACAACTCAAACACATTTTGCATCATGCCAAATGCAATTAAATGTCAGCTGTAAAAGTTGATGAATTTTTGCAGATTGTACAGAGCTACAGCTTTATAAAGTTGCCTATGCACAGTCCAAATCTGTGTGAAACGTTACATAACACATGGTAAGATGAGAGCTAGGGGCCACTTGAAAATAGACGGCGGGCCACAATTGGCCCCCGGGCCGTAGTTTGGACACCCCTGATCTAAAGAGAGTAACATTATAATGTTTAAAAAAATCTGTACTTATAGGCTACAGTTAATATAGATGTTAAACAAAATGTAGAGGAGTATCACAAGGGCTTCCAGCAGCCTGGACCAGAACAAGAAACATCGACGTTTTCACCCAACAACTGAGAACATTTTCAGAAAAGAAACAACCACTAAATGTTATGACAGTAAATATTGCTAAGTTGAATAGTGGCATGAGGTTGCAAAAACCCTTGTGCTTGGGACCAAATAACAGTCCGAAATAGGCTGAAGAGGCATTTTGTAGCTTTAAAGCAAAACATTCGAGTTGGTGGGGACAAAAAGTGAGCTAAAAGCTTTTTTTTACCATCAAAAAAATCAAATAAGTCCACTCTCTCTTTAAAAGAAAAAGTGTCTCACTAATTTATGACAACTGCTGTTAATAAATGCTGTTCTGACATCGTGAAAAAAGTCTTTCTTTAAATGTTGTCATCAGTGTGCCAAATCAAAACCTGACAGCAACTGCACATGTAATATCTTGGAACAGTATGTGTGTGGGCAGGCTTCAATCAGTTTGAGATAAGGAAAAATGGAAGTAGTCACAAAAGTTAAAGAACCAAAATAGAGATAAAGAGAATAAAGAGAATCAGGGGAGAGATGATTTGAAAAGATGCTGGAGTGAGCCACTGACATACAACCAGAAGACACAAAAAAGATGAAACAGAGACAGACAGGGTAGGGGTGGTAAGATGATGTTCTCTCTGGCTGTCACACGACCTGGCAGTGTCGTCCAGTCTCTGGCAGAAGCTGTGCACCCATAATTCAGCCTGATTTAGGGCTGCGATAGAGTGCGCAGGGATAATAAGCAGTATAATTTGGAGGAAGGTGTGACCAGACTGGATAAGAGGGACTGTGGTGTGTGCAGCACGTCTTGGTTCCTCCTCATCCTCTCTCAATACAAAGTCAATTCGCTCCACTGCTGTTGCTCCTGATCTCTGGAAAACAGCCTTTCAGTTTGACTGGGAAATGCACCTGTAGTTTTTTTTTTTTTTTTTTTTGTAACAGCAGGAGTCAGCGGAAAGTCAGTTGGACACCCAAAACGTATAGCCTTAAAACTTGAGTTCATGCAACCAGTGACTGACAAGAAATTATCCACAGGTTGTAGTTTGGATTATGTAGAGTGAGGAACTCTTGGTAATCTGCTAATCCAGTTTCTCATCTTTATTTTAATTATGTCAAAAGGTAACAGGGATTTTAACATGCTTTCTCACCTAAATTTGACAGCCAAAATATCCCTGTTCTGATGAAGTTGAATTGGGGTTATGTAACCACTGCAGCAACCGTTAGTAAAGAAAATTTGAAACCATGCAGCACTAAAAGAGAATTCCTGGCTGGCAGGTAAAACAACAGACTTAACTGTAGGGAATATTATAAAATTCAATTAACATTCAATACCAGCACAGGCACAGTGAAATGTAACAGAAGAGAGCCGAACAATAAAAAATGGTAAGTGGTCGTGGTGGTGGATCGCAGCCCCTTGAGGTTTGCTTGTCAAACAGCAGTGTTACACCAGTGTTATTAACTATTCCCTTTGCATTTTAACCTTCATTCTGAGTAACTCTCATCTCCTTAATTAATTCACTGACTTATTCCTAAAAAATCTCCCCCCTCATGTGATAAACTTATGTTGGCATGGCCAGACTCACTATCAGCTCTCACAACTGTAATTGCATCTTGTTCGAAGATGAGGCGCTGCAATAAAGTTGTCAGTGTGTATTACAATGTGGGACAGGCGAGCAGGAAAAATGCCCTCCTGTCCTCTCATCTTAATGACAGCCATCTCCTACAACAGACATCTCATCTTAACCATTAAAGCTGAACAGTCAGGGTGACATTGTGTCCCTGTGTTTCCCCAAGGTTTAAAGCCTTTTGGTGGTGGGGTGAGTCTGATTAAGTTTTGACATTTTGGAATTAATTATAGCCAATCATGGTGGCTCAATGATAAACATGGTGGACTGTATTGATCCTTGTAACACAGATATCCTGGCAGCTTTACCCTGATAAATTCATTTGGTAATAAGTTAATGCAATGATCTTGTCAGGGCTAATTTTTACATGTTTGATCATGTCTTGGTCAGGGATAATTAGGGACCCTATTAGAGCCCCAGTGATAAAGCCGAACCGTGAACCAAAAAAACGTGGTGTATGTGCCTCGAATGTGAATGACCATGACCAGATAAACTGAACTCAGGCCACCAAGACCCCCACGTGTAACCTGCAAGTTCTATTTGAGATACAAGGATTGTTCTTCTTCTTTGTTGGTTTCTTGTGCTGCTTGAACACCAAATTACCTACCTTCAGCTTGAGATAAACGCAAACACACCTAACCACAAAATTTGGCCAAAGTAAAAAATGTATGAATCAGCGGTAGATTAGTCGTTTTTATGACTAACAAGGTTAATGCCACATAAGAGCGCTAAATTTAATTGACATAGACCCCACAGCTTCTGCATTACCGTCTAAGACGAATTTTGTGAAGAGAATTCAGTCATTGAAGAAAATATACTAGAAAAATATGATCATGCGGAGAAACTCAGCAAATTTAGATTTAGGATTTATAGCATTTTTCAGTCGACAGACGAGATAAAGGAAGCAGTTAAAGTCTCAAATTGGCAAGGCTCGCTGCCAATATGAGCCTTGGATATTTCATGTTAGCTGATAAATTTGTAGTACACAATTTTATTTGTGATTGGTTGATAAGTAAATCCTGTTAAGAGGCACCTGTGGCTCTGAACTGACATCATGACTCTATGCCTCTCAGTAAGTACACCGTATAGAGACATGAATAAGAAATGGCTTGCACCACAACATTTATTTACTCAACTGTTAGTATATATTTTAAGGTTGCACAATTGGATAATGGGAGGACGTGCAAGCAAAATTGTTGCAATTTGAGCACAACTTGCCATAAATTGTCAGTAATTGGAACAATTTTATGACAAACATTTATTGATATTAAAATAACTATATTTCCTCAAACAAAATAGTCTCAGTTTCTATAGCTGGAGCTTTTACAATGCCAACTGAGGAGTCTTTTTGAATTAGGATCAAATTTTCCACCCAGCTGTGTAATAACAGATAATGTATCAAACAGAGAAGTGAAAGTGGTGACAATTTGCAATGCGACAGCCAGATTGTATGACTAGACAGCTGGAGGGAGATATTATATTTACTTCTCATCCAGACCTGCTCCCACTGGAGCACTATTTAGCCATCCTATGAGGCTCATGCCCTCCTGTTTTATAGATGGCCTCAGTTAACACCATATCAGCACCCTGCCTCTGAGAATTCATTAGGGAGCACCTCAATCATACAGGCGGAGGGGGACGAATCAATTTGGAGGCATGCAGGAGGTGCAGGTGGAGTTATCATCCTCTGGGCGAGCAGGAAGGCCAGCCGGCTATCAGTTTCTTCTGTCACGGTCTGAACAAGGTGGTGGGAGGTGATTGAGCATTTTTGGGGAGGCTGGCAGATTGGAAGGAAAGCAGACAATGTTACCGTGGAGGTGGGCACAAGTGCAACATCAACATGAGGTGATGCAGTCACCTGTCTCTGTTCTGCAATAAGCAGCTGAAATTGAGCTCATTGTGTAGGTAGAGGGACATGTAAAACTCTGTTCTCTTAGACTGAAGTTCCTTTTTACTGACATCTTACATGCATAAGGAAGTCCTGCAGGCATCTAGACTATAAAATATTGTAAAAGGTTAAAATATGATGAGGTTTGATTACTGATTAAATAGTCGTTGAGAAAAACACTGTGAGTTTTTTGCCCACCCTCACTGACTATCTATCTATCTATCTATCTATCTATATTAATATAGTGCCAAATCATAACCTATGTTATCTCAAGACACTTTCGTAAACGATAGACAAAAAAAAAATTGGAGAACTGTAAAAACCATAGCAGCTGGAGTCAAGTAGTCCCACGTCAGGTGATAGATCCACAACAACAGTCCAGATGAACCTACAATACAAGCTGAGAGACCCCCAGAGGGATCCATGGTTAATAACTATGATGGTTCATCAAGATAGAAGTTGGACTGGCAGATAGAGGAGAGAAAGAAACAGGAGCCTAGCGCTTCAATTTTCCCCTGACATTCCCAACCTGTAGCAGTGTAACTAGGAACTGGTTCAGACCTGACCCAGCTCTCACCATTAGCTCTATCAAAAAGGAAAGTTTTAAGTCTGCTCTGAAAAATGGAAATGGTGTCCACCCCCTGGACCTTTCTATATTTATTCAAACTACTTTGACAATGTGAACTGGATTCTTTCATTTTACTGGAGCGCTTTTCTTACTTTCTAGATTTTTGTTTAAGTGCACAAGACATGGTTCTTAAGTTTACCTCATTATACAGGGCAAAATCTTTAAAAACTGAGGATGAGTTTTCATCTGATGGACAGATTGGATTTTTTTGTTTTCAGTTTAACAGCACTTATTGGATGGACTAAAATAAAAATCAACTCTTGCTTACTTATTTTAACTCTAGACCGAAATGATGAATTGTTGCAGCACTTGGCTGTATCCTCATGGCTCAGTGTGACTCTCAAACTTGTGTTTAAATTATTTACAACTTCAGCAAACTTCCTTAAAGTTCTTACTGTGCAGGATGCATCCACAGTAACATTTTCACTGTAAAAAATATCAAAACAATGTGATAGCAGAGTGCTCTGCTTTGCTTCAAGCTGCCTCATGTAAGGCTGCCTCCAGCAAACCGTAGAAACCCAATACATCACAGCCTATATGCTGGCAAACATTTCACTATAGGTCAGGATGACAGATGTGTGATGCGTTTATATATTTATTTTTCTTTTGGAAGAAAAGCAGAACTTGCTGGTGCTCTCACTTGCCAAAGAGTCAGCTTTATCTGGAGAGTAACCTGCCACAAAATAGTACATCAACACCAGTCCGGTTTGTAGCTTCCAACTTTTTAATGTAAAACTGGTTTGCAAAATCATGAAAACCACTTTGGTTGCAGGAACAAAAGATCAAAAAACACATCTCAGGGTTCTCAGCAGTCCATACTATAGACTGACATAGAAGCCTTTTGTAATATTTGCACACATGCATGTTTGACAAAAATAGACTCACTGTAAGTCTAGAATGTTGGTTGTCATATTGTCCACCTAATTGAAGTAGATTACATCACATATATTTATATATTTATTGACTCGTCTGTCAAAGCTGCAGCAAGAGTTTGATCTCCTCAGTGTCATCTCTGATTACTCAGTCTCCTCAGTGAGGGGGATGGTAGTATAGCCTTCATACTTCCAGTCTGTTAGGAGAGAGCACTCATGGAAATGTCACTCTCAGCAAGGTCTTAATTAACACACTCAATCATGATAAGACTACGGCAGCTGACATGGAGGCATGAGGAACCATTTAGCTATTAACTGAAGCACATACCAAGGCGTTTAAAATGTATTTTCTCATTTAAATTACATGTCAGGTCTTGCTATTACAATTTGCAGTTAATTTCACAGACAGAATAGTCACCCTCGCAATGTCTGTCATCCAATGGTGGTGTTGGATAACTTTACTGAAGCCTCTAATTTGGGAAATCAACAAGCACCATCTTGTTTTATTTTTCCTAAAGCCAGAAAGCTTAACAGTAAAAAGGATACAATAGAATAGAATAGAATATAATAGGCTAGAATAGAAACTTTGTTGATTATCATCAAAAAAACTAAATACATTCTTTCCAGACAGTCATCAACAAAGAAGGGAGAAGGGCTGTCAAAGATTTTCTCTCTAGAGAAATCCCTTCTTCAGCACCACTAATGCTGTCATCTTCTTAAAATGGTCATGTTCACCTTGGAGGTTGAAAGAAAAAGATGCATCATTCAAAGGCCACGGGGTCTCATTCACTCTCCACTTAATGAGCATAAGTTGAAGCCTGACTTTGGTTGTTGGTGTAAAGATATGTTTCATACCTGCATTGTAAAAAAAAAAAAAGATCTCCCTTTCAACCATCTCTGCTGCCTCATTTTCCCATCCCTCTCTCGGGGACTCAATGAGACAGGACAGATAGATGCTCAGAGAGGTTGCAGGAGTGATTCGTATCCCCATTTTATGGCGTAAATGGATTGATGCTGTGTCACGGCAAGTCATTTAGCATCAGGCGGCTTATTGTGCTGTTTATGGCGTGTAATCAATTACACGTACAGCATGGATTCTAAATTGTAAAGTGAAGCTATTCCCATTGGCTTGTGTCTCTGGAGGGAAAACCATCAACCTGTCTCTGGATCAGTAAGTCTTCTGACAGAAGTCTCAGCCTTGTTAGAATCACATTACTGGACATAATTAATCCATCTTTATCTACTGACTTTACACGATCAGGTGTCAGAAAATCTCCTTTTTTTTGAATAGCTTTCTCTTAAGTCATAAACTTCAGTGACTTTTATCCAACATTTTCACCACTGTAAGACCCAAATTTAGAAGAAAAGTTTGCAAGTTGTGTGAGTTTGTGGCCTGATGACCGGATACATAAGCACAGTTACCATCCAACAGTACTGCAGGCTTAAACAATAAAACCCACTAACCATGTAAACATGATTTTTTAGATGAAAACAATCAGGGTTTACATTATACAGATACCTAAATATTTGAAATCCTATATTGTGATATTAAATGCTGGGTCTTACAGCCACCACCACTAGAAAGAGCTGAACTATGAGTTATGCAACTTTCTTTATATTTATATATAGACCAGTGTTATTTTGCCATTTCAGCCTGAAATTAGTAAAGGTATTATATCCTTATATATTATATCCATAATGACATGATAACACCACAAAGTTCCTGCTGATTTGCATTGCTCACACCCATGATGCAAAGCTCCCATTCCACCACACCCCAAAGAGGCTCTGTTGGATCGAGGCCTTTTGACAGTGGAGGCCTATTGGGTATAGTGAACCAATTGTTATGTTCAAGAAACTAGTTTAAGATGGTTTGGTGTACCCATCCAGTGAAAAATAATGGAGGGGAATCACCAGCTGACAAGTGGTAGTGGTAGCAGAGCCAGGTGGGGCAGAGGCAGCATCAGGATCTCCCAGTGTAACAGTGCATTCCTCGTTGATGGATCAGCAGGTGGGGAGGAGACAACTGCAGTGAGGGGGAAAGAAGGCAAACTGGGAACAACATGCAAGCATCTGTGGGTAGCGGACCCAATGAAGGCTCAAGGAAAGACCAAGCCAGTCATCAGATTTCCCTCAACTGCCGTTGCAGGTTCGTGAGGTGAAGTGATTGAGCAGAGCCAGACAGCCCCATCTTCCTGCCCCTGATCATCAGCTACATCCAGGACTCATAAGGGTTAGGGGTTGAACAGGAGGAAGGTCGAAAATGTGAGGACTTCCATGGCAAGGTATCTGAAATCTCTGAGTACATGTACAAAACTCTCTGAGAATTGTAGCCCTGGTTTCCTGATCTGACATTTTGCCCTCCAGTGTGGTCATGTGCTTTAGTATTCAGGAGCCACTGTTGGCTTTCTCGTGTATCAGATCATTCTCCTCTGACCTGGGGCATCAACATGACATTTTGGCCCAGAGAGAGAACTGCTGCTCTCTGGATATTTTGTCTTTATTGGACCATTCTCTGTACAATCAATCTCTAGGGATGAGTGGATAAAAATCCCAGTTTGTGAAACACTCAGACCAACAACTATGCCATGTTCAAAGTAAATTAAATCAATTTTTCACCCATTCTGATGCTTGATTTAAACCCCAGTGGGGCATCTTGATAATGTCTACATGCCTATATAGGTGCAGTTGAAAAGGTGTGTACAAACCAGAGATATATTGGTTATCCCACTTCACATACCACATGAGCCAGAGAGCCACAAATCTCTGGGTACATTATGCAAACAGGACCTCAGACAGCCTATAAATGCATTATTTGTCACTTCTGTTCTGCTGGGCCCCCTCATTAAATTTTTCATCCAGCCTTGCCAATTATTGAAGACACCCCTGTTTGGGGACCTATTGCTAATGAAGTCCTAATCTACATTGTCTGCATCAGATATCAGAAAAGTTTTCATTTCCCCCTCTGCTTGTTTCTCAACAAACTTTCTGGGTTGGTTTAATGATACGGTGAAGGAATTCATTAAGATGTGGACAAAATGATAAAAATTGCTCCCATAGCTCCAGAGTTGTTGTTTATGATTTAATTTTTCAATAATTCCAAGGTACAGCATTTTCCATGGCCTGTGGCTTTTGAGGGTGCCTCACAGTCAGAGACAAACGAATAAAGGCCAGCTTTATGTCCTGTGAAATTAAATCCAACTTATTGCCCTATATTTTTTTTTTGTTCATTTGCTCTGCCTTTTTGCCTCACATCTGAACTCCAGACATATTACTATACACTTTAGGATTTCTTTATTTGTTGAGCACACTTTGCGTTTGCAAAATATGCCATGGTGTGAGAAACCAAGAAGCATAGAGCAGTTAGTGTTATGGTGTGATTGTAGTTTGTTGATTAATAGGTGCACACCGGTGGCTGTAAGATATTTGTAGTGCCCCTGCTGTCGTGAGTCATCATTAGCTTAGGAAGTCAAATATCAGAGATCTGTCTCTGTCTCTCTCTCTCTCTCTCTCTCTCTCTCTCTCTCTCAAGGATGAGCTGCTGAGAGTCTGGTTTGAATCTTTTTCCCATCTCTCTCTCTTGAGACTATATCCTCTCCTGAGCTGTAACAGAAAAACTCTGGTCTAGTTCACAAGTTGTCACAAGTCATGTACTTAAAGTCAATGCCATCTTTCTTGTCTGTGCCATGTTTAAAAAAGAATCTCATCAAAGTCAGTTCACTATGGATCTGTTTGGTCCTTACTGCCACCAAAACATGACCCAGAATATGTGTGGTCCAGACAAAATGTGATCAGCTCTGATTGCAGCTGTCATAGAAGGATAAAGTTTTAGTTTCTTGCAAATACATTGAATTGATAACGTTTACATCTATTTTTTTTAAAAAATTCTGTTCATTTTAGGCCATCAGGTCTTCTCAACTAATTTGGGTAGATTTCTAAAAGTCCTTATCCAAGGTTACTAACATGTTGACCCATTTTAAAACTCCACAAAGTTTCAGCACAGTTTTTTGTTAATTTTTGTGGATCATTGTTCTGCAGCCAAAGCTTTCTCTCCCTCTACCTCTGCCTCTTGTTTTGGTCGGTGGCTTTTCTAATAGGATCTAATACTACGCACCTAGAGTGGCTTTCAGGATGATTTCATCCGGCAAAATCAAGCCGCCATAATGAATATGAAAAGTGTCAGTTATGTATTTGGGTGGCTCAGGCATTTCTATGTGGAAAACACTGCTGTGTACCCTCCAACGTGATTAATCATTGACTAGCAGAAAACGCTCAAGATGATATCATTTTATTGCACACTGAAGACGCATTTTCAGGCGCGTCAAATACAAATTATGGTAATATTTTTTGTTGAACGCATTGGTGTTTTGTGTGTCACAGAGGTTGACATTTTCTTAGCTTTCCTGCTTGCTGAGCTTAAAGACTTGACAGCACAGATAGAGTCAGTGAAAGTTCAGATCAGACTGCTTTCCACCACCAGCTGCACGGCTAAACTCAACACATCAACATGCAAGACATCAGTGCCATCATGAGTCAAACTTTTTGTAAATTTGATCATCTGCTGTCAAACATGGAAATGGGAAAACCTAAAATCAGAAAATCCTTGAGAGAGTGCTCTCGTCTTCTCCCCTGTTCTCTCAGCTCAGCGCTCTGATCTGACGTGTTATTCCTAAGACAACATCCTGTTAAGCTGCTCCAGCAGAACAAAACCTAAGCAGAATCTCTGTGGTGATAACACCCCGGCGATGATACCTTTACTGTTGCTTACATCAGGGCCTTTGAAGTTGACCACATGTGATGAATAATGCATGAAGTCTTCACTGCCTTCTCCAAAGACAATATTACCTTTGGCAAACTTCCTCAGACTTCTTCCTCCCAGAGGACGGGTGCGAGAAGTTTTACACTTTCTTTGCAAGTACAGCAGTGCTCAGAAAACACAATTATTCCTGGAAACTCTTTCGTGTAGCTAAGGATCAAAAGTTTTTCTTCTTTAATTTGAACAGTTTTAACCTACCACTCTCTTTGGGGCCTGAGATAATCCTCTGATGCACCTTGTGAATTTTACTGATTACACTGCTCTTGCAGGGGACCAGAAACAACCTCAGTGGCAGAAGGAACATGGTGATCAAACATGTCACTTTCTGGAGTCTCAACTGCGTTCTGTTATGAGCAGTGAGGACTTTGCATCACACCCCTTTTAACCAATGACTTGAGCTGATAAAGCTTCTCTATTGCAGATATAACAAAAGAAATCAAAGGAATTCTGCTTCAAACCTCATTAATGCTTTCCTCTGAAGTCTGGAGTGAAAATATCGCATGATCAGTCGGTTTTAGAGACACAAACATGATGGAATTTCTCTTTTATTTCCTCTCTTTTTTCCTGTTTTGCATGAAAATTGAACAGCTGCTTTACATCATTCCCTTTGCATCATTACTACAATACCCATTCTGCCTCTCTAGCATTATTAATCGCTGTGAGTTTGTTTACTCAGCTCATCTAAGCATCCCGGTTAACAAGCTTGAGCCTGTGATGTTCAAATTTGTTGCCCTTCATGGCTAATTCTGCTGCCTTTGATAGCAGATACCATTAGCACTGTCATTATGTCCCCTCTCAGTGTGAAGTGGGCATGAGTGTGTGTGCCCATTGAGGTAAGAGTGTGTGTTGTGGTGTGTGTTCAGCCAGTCTGGCTTCGCAGTCTGCAATTACTCCCTTCAGTGGAAACATTAAAAATCTACTACTGTGGAAGGCTGCCACGGCTGAGACATTCACATCGTACCCGAATATGACAAAGACCCTGCAGTAGGCTGGATACGCCACATATGCATGTTTCATTCAAAGAGTAGATGCCAAGACTGGAATTACTGCTCCAGTCTGAACAAGTGGTGCAAGAATCCAGGGTGCAGTAATGCCCTGACTGCAGATTTTGGGTTTGTGTACTCAGGGATGTTCCAGTTCAAGAGCCCTTCAGATAAGAAGCACATGGGAGGCTCATTGAGATTGGCTCTTGTGATGAACAGGCTGTAAATATTCAAATGTTGTCTCTGGGCCTCAAAGGGTCCATTAAAGAGGCAATACTCTGCAGAAAGAAAACAACTTTCTGAGTCAGGGAATGTGCCAACATCACATCTATTTGTATAAGCAGCCAGTCATATTGTATAATGAAATTTTGATCTGCACTGATTCATCAGATTTGAAGGTTTTGGACTGTTTGGGCATACACTTCAGAGTGTGAGAAGGCATACATGATTACTCTGCCATGATTTGTAGATTCAGGAGAGTTGAAGCTGCCTTGCATGAAATGATTTGTTAAACACAATCAATGCTGCACACCACAGGATTTATTGTGAAAAGGACAGAAAAATGCAAAATACAAACTATAATACAATGAAAATATGAGAAGTATTATGTACAAGGACAGAGCCTTAAATGTTCCAGGAGACATACTGATTCAGGTCTGTGAGTTAAGTTTTTTACACATTAATCCCCAGATTAAAAAAAGAATTAAAATAAATAAGGCTATAATAATGCTTTGAAATACCAATTATATTTCCTGCCATCAATACAAATCTCTACGTGAAATCGTGTTTTCACTGATCACTTTAAGATTTGTTTATGTTATTATTTGTTAGTGGGATATAGGCGGGTAATTGATGAGGTGAAAAACTTAACTTTATCAATTATTTTGCAAGTTGTTGAAAATATTTAAGTATTAATTTCTATGCTTGTTGTGCACTTTAGTGGCCTCAATGTGTAAAAGTGTTTATTGTAAAATTTGGAATAACACTTGCTCATCTTAGTGTGTTATTGTTGACAAGAAGTTTCAAAAATCTTTTTTTTGGGGGGGGGGGGTTAGTATAAGAATAAGAGTGGGTGCTTTGAAGTTGCGACCTTGATCTATTTCAGTTACTTGTTATCTCTCACTTTTCAGCTGTGACTGTCTGTGTGTGGGATTGAAATGGTGAAATCTTGGTTCTTGAAGTTGATGTGTTGGAAGCATTGACTGTATCATTTATGATAATGCAGTCTCCATGTTGTCGCACATTTGATTCAGAGTCATTCCCTGGAGACGTCATAGAAATTCTGAGCTCAACTTTGCTTTTGTGAAGATAGTTTGAGGTTAAAAAGGCTTTGAGCCTCCTCACTAACAGCTACAGGGGCCCACCTGTCATTCAAGTGAAATGTCCCTTTGATTGGACATCTTGTAATCTAAATATCTTCTTAGCTTTTGAGTTATAAAAAAACTTCAGTGGTACAGTGTGTGACTGTAGAGAAATGAGAGTTTTAAGCTGAAATGTAATCATTTTTCGCACCGGCCTGTAAACAAGCGTACCTTTTCTGTAAAAATCTGCATTTTTGGATGATTGTCTGTTTCCAGTCCTTCCAAAACTAGTCTCAAACAGATGTTTGAGAGCTGCAGATAAACGTGATATTCCTCTGTGAATATGTACCTGAAAGACCATTAAAGGGTCTCATTATATAACATTTCTATTTCACCTCAGGGTTTTCTCCACTTCAGGAATTAGGTGCATTTTATCGTCTAATGTGAAAATTGTTTAAACGCTTCTGGGGTTCCTTGCCCAACAAGACAGGAATTTTACAAACCAGTCACCTTTGAAAAGCCATCCACTATTCGACCCTCCCTCTAAGTTTCACATTCTCCTCTTTATCTTGTCTCACTGTGTGCTATAGATTTTATTCAATAGGAAGTGCAGATAAACAGATAAGTAATTATATCTGAAATTATTTCCTCCAGTAAACATTTTGCCTCTGCGTAGATCCTCTTCCTGTCTCTGGCATTTCCAGTTCAGCCTTGATAAGCTTCAGCACCTCTGTTGAAAAACACAGCCCTGGAAAGTTATTGATGTTGATACAGTGTGGTTGAAGTCAATACACCTTTTTCAGTTTCCTGGCAGTATTTTCTCTTAGCAGAAGTCGACATCATCTATTACAGCCATTAGAAGAAGATGTTACCAACATAAAGACAAGCGGACAGATTTACAGCCAGTTATATGAACTGTTGGTTTCTCCACAATCTAAAA
The DNA here is from genome assembly GCA_008086565.1 of Thalassoma bifasciatum. NCBI lineage: Eukaryota > Metazoa > Chordata > Actinopteri > Labriformes > Labridae > Thalassoma > Thalassoma bifasciatum. The sequence continues at coordinate 2,214,651 of RPOG01000005.1, forward strand.
GTTGAAGTAAAGGATTCTAGCTATTTCGTTTATGGCCTGACGATATAACACAGGCTCTTAAAAGCAGAGGGGAGCATTTAAAGAGACAGTGATTGCCTGCATGGTTATCTGTTTGCTTTTTTTTGTGTGGTTGCAGTGGCTCAAACTGTGCTCTCAAACGCTGTCCTCAACACTTTGTCTGCTCCCATTTCACAATTAAAGAAAATCTCAACAAAGGGAGCCTTTGTGATGAAACTGTCTCAGTTTCAATTTATGTTTTCCTCCAAACCTTTGGTCCCATTTCACAGAGGAGGAAGTGTCTGACAGAGGAGGGATTTATCCAACTCAAAGTTTAATCTCTGCTGTGTTTAGAAGTGTCATCAGTCAGAACTCCTTAATTCCTCCTGTGTTGCTGTGATGATCGTACTGTGTGTTCAGATAATGGTGAGTTTTCACTTTGGTAGCGTTCTTTGTCTTTTTTCCATCCAGACTCAATATTGGAAGTGACAGGAACACAGACACAGGGGATTGTGCAGTGATTGTGTTTCACTTTTATCTGCTTTCAAAGTTAGTAAAACATCCTATGGACTTAAACTCACAGAGCAAAATATGTCTTCTTCAATTTGCTGCTGTTTCTTTTAGACAACAGAAGTTTAAGACATTGAAGTGAATAATTGACCATATTTATGTTGTGCTTAATGGAATGAAGCAAACAAACCACTCAAGTAAATCTATGGACTCCTAATTGTGTGAGTGTAGATAGCTGCTCTCCATGAGTCTTGTTTGGCTGCAGAAGAAACCTCTGATCCTGAGAAATAAGGCCAGTGTGGTGGTCCTCAGCACTGCAGTTCTTTGAGTGTCCACTTTTGGGACTCCAAAAGTACCAAATGCCACATACACACTCTATACGGGAAAAATAGACGTTTACATCCATCCATCCATTTTCTTCACCGTCTATCCTGCTATTCAGGGTTGAGCCTATCCCAGCTGTCATTGGGCAAGAGGCAGGGTACACCCTGGACTGGTTGCCAGTCAATCCACCAATTTAGAATAACCAATTAACCCAATGTGGGCATGTTTTTGGGAGGAAGCCGGAGTACCCGGAGAGAACCCACGCATGCATGGGGAGAACATGCAAACTCCACACAGAAAGGCCCGCCTTACCCCAAGGGGGAATCGAACCGGCGCCCTTCTTGCTGTAAGGCTGAAGCGCTCTGTCAGACCAAAGTAATTTTTGTACCAAGATGAAAACGTTGCGGGCTGCTAGTGGCGCAGCGGGTAGCCCAGGACGTTTTCATCTTGGTACAAAAATTACTTTGGTCTGGCAGTATTTCTTTAGCCATACACACTTTACTTAGGCAAATATAGTCCAAGGCAGCAAGACCTTAACCTGTATAGCTCTTTCAAGCAACTTTTTCATTACCTTAAAGTTATCTAAGCTGATGTTTTCATTCTGCAGTTCTGTCTGACTTAAGTAGCAGTCATCTCAATTAAATTATCAGTAACAAAATAGTCAACTAACAATGCAATCAGTACGGAATATGATATGGAGTTCATGGATATAGAAATACTCATGATGTGATCCAACTTTTGTTCACAATATCACAGCAAAAAATTCGCATTCAAGAAAAATGGGAATATTCTTTTCTCTGATGCTTTTCTTTTCAGTACTTCCTCAAAACTGTATTCTTGTGTCAAACTGACATACCTAGCATCATTAGCTTTTGAATTAGGATTCATATTGGGGTTTAGGTTATATTTTTTTGTATTCCAGTTCAATTAATAGTGCAGGGTTTACCTATAAAATTAATGTCCTCTTCTGATGAAAAATGATGCCCATTCACAATAGCTATTCCACAAACAGGGCAGACTGGGTGAATAAATCAAACACACCCCTCCCAACGCTGAAAGTGTTTATGAAGCAGCTGGCAGCTCTCTGTGAATCATTCTAAAGACAAACAGTGAAGCCGCATCTCCTGTTCAGACCCCCAGAGTTAAATGGAACTCCTTGAAACAAACAACCACCTGTAAAAATAAAAAAAGAGCTTAACATGATGGGGCCAATACATTCCATGTATTTCAGGGCTCAAATCATATGGCACAAACACATCATACCCCAGTCTATTTTTCTGCTGTAATGTTCTTTAAACAGAGGCACCACACTGCAAAACTGAAATACAGGCAATTATTTATGTCCTTTTTTGATGTGAGACTTAATTAGAATTAATGTCATCTACACTCATCTGACAAGTCAAGCAAAAATGTCTTATTGTAAAATATTAAGAGAAATCACACTGAACTGCCTGCAAGTAAAACAAGCCAAAAAAAGAATAAAAAAACAAACAAACAGACCTGCCAATAGGATGAGGAACATTTACTTATTGGTGCGTTTACTTGAATTAAGACATTTTATTTGTTTCAAAACAACCAAACATGCATTTTTCTTGATTTTTCATTTCTAAATACAGTACGCTGTATACTTCATTTTTTGGACTTACAGGCAAATGTGGCTTGGATTCATCAGATTTGTTTTTATTCTTTTTATTTTCATTAAATTAAGATATACTAATGTTTAATAGCTTGTAGCCACATGCACTACCAGTGATGGCGTGTAAAGTTTAAAGCCCCATTCTTAGATAAAGACAGCTGTTGAATCAGACAGGTTACCTTTTTAAACAAGATGTTAGTAAAGTGATGTATTGATAGAACAATGTTTTCAATGAAAATAAACCGTCAGCTACAGCACAGGTGAGTTTATTTCAGATCTAATCTGAAACACAGCAGTCAAGAAGTTAAACAAAAAGATCCTTCAGCTGTGGTGCATAATGTGATGTAATTACACAGACGCTAGGTGTGCTATCAAATAGCTCTCTGAATCCTTCAGAGATGCACAAACACTAATCAAATCGACAAGAATCACACGCTTCAAGGCTCTTTAATCACGGTGAATGCACTCCTCAAGTAATGTCATCATGCACTGTTTTTCTGCTGTCAATATGTGTCCCTCATGTGATACTGAGATTCATTAACAGCACTGTTCAAGGAGCCAAATCTTGGAGTTATGACCTGAGGTAACTGACAGGCTGATATGTATGCTGTCAGCGACCTGCCTTTGTTTGTTTTTATTTATCCTTTCAAAATAAAGGTAGAAAAGGAAGACTAGGCTTCAGATTTCAAAGTGTTTCCCTCAATTTAATTTGACGTGTGATCCTGTACTTTTTCGATCTACGAGAGTGCTCCTGGCATTTGAGTGAGCCTTAGATTTTTATTTGTGAAGTTCTGCAGACAATAACCTCGGCATCAGTGACTGCATCCCATATAACAGTGCGCTGATTGCATGCTGTGATTTAAAATGCCTCCTTGCAGCAGAGACAGGGAGAAAATTGCAATCTCTATGCATGCAGCCTACACATCTATGTCACTCAAGGAGCACAGCTGCTCCCAGCACTGAGACATTCACATCCAGTTTGCACAAACCCCACCCACCTAATGGTTTCTTTGTCCAAAGATCTCAGTAGTGGTAAGAAAATAAGGATTTGGATACATGAAGAGCTTAAATTGTATCTTAACATTAATTTATGCAACCTCACCAAGATCTTTGTTGGTTCACATCATACCAGAATTGTGCCATGAGAGACAAATTTTTAGGTATAAACTGGGCTGCAGTTCCCCACAACCAGCAGGTTACCTCACCATGTGAAAAAAATCCTGTTTGCTTACAGATCCTGAACAATTATTGTGTTGTTACTGCTAGTAGGAGGTGTTAAGCACTTTGTTAGTTCCTTGAAAGAGTTGAGATGATGTTTCAGTAGACCATGATTCAGATGATGTCAACCAAAAAAAAAAAAGCTTGATAACAACATTAACAAGAAGGCTATGTAAAAAAGTATGTGTTGGGAATGAGTCTGCAGGGTTTAAGGAGCTGGTGATGGCTCCATAATCATCTTTCTTTTAGACAGGAAATGTAATATTGGATGTTTTGATTCACTGTCTGAGGCTGGTAAAAATGAGTACACAATAGATTTGGCTTGGAAACGCCTTCTGCTCTGTCTCTCCACCATCCAGCAATGAGCAGAAGATGAAATAATTCATCACAGAAGAGACAGCTTCCGCACAATGAGATGAGATGAGAGGGAGAAAGGTGTCGTTTTATATCTCCCTGAGAAATACACAAAGCAAAGATGAATAGTAGCTGCTGGAGGCAAACAGTGCACCACTGTGACTGAACCTGGCAGCATCCCACAGGTGGGATGTTTCTATGATATTGGTCCAGCACCAAGATTTAAAAAAGCAATCATCTGCTGGTGTTGCCCTCTTCTCTACCCAGCAGGGACAAACTGAAGGTCAGTGAGGCTCAGAGGGGTAATGTTTGGGCTTTTAGCAGGTCATCCAGTCCAACGAGTGCTGCCCTGAAAGCTATCTACAATGAAGCTAGACCTGGTCAGGGATGCTGCTTTGGTGAAAGCGAGTCACCAGAGTGAGAGAGCTCTGTAGTGTGATTAAGTATTCATTAGCCTGAAGGGACACCTAAATACACCTTCATTGCTGTTCTGCAAGTTGCAATCATGTTATCCTCCTCTAGAACAGAGAATAAAATAAATCCACCCCTTCATCAGGCTGATTACTCAATCAGACAGAGCTAGCTTATGCCACACTACGTTAAGTGTTGATATAATTTAAAAAGGGGATTTACTTAGTATCTTCCCTAAATACAGTTTCTCATGAAGACAACTTGGTTATTCAGGATGGGAATTGATACAGTTTTAGTGGTACGAATGCACTTTTTGATTCTGATTATTTATTGACTCACCTGTGAATTCCTTCTGTGAATTTTCTTTGTACAAAAAGTAGGCTTTACATATTTCTGTGTCATCATTGTCTTAAATTTATAAGTAAATAAATTTGTAACTGGTCATTGAATTTACATATCTCTGGACTTAAATGAATAAAACTGAGTTATTAAATGCACATAAAGTAACATCAAAGTATCGCTTTGTTTTGTTGGCTGTATTAGGCCACCAAGCAATGCTTTGAGTTGTTTGGAACCTTGAGCTTGCCGTAGTTATGCTGAAGACAGTCATGAGCCTGGGTTTCCTGTTTTGAAAACATTTACCTGTTAGGATTTTGACATTTTGGAGTTTCAAGTATTTTTCACAAAAAAATGTTTCTGTGATGAAAGTTGAAATTCTGTTTTATAACTGAAGTTATATTGATGTATTGCAACCGCTAACATATTAGTGCAATTTCCAAAATACATTAGCATCAAGCTAATGCAATGTTTTCTTGTTTACCTCATACCTATGACCTATGACCTTAATGTATATTTTTTCTTGTGTTCAGTTTTACAGTGCTGCTTGAATGAAACTTCAAGTGGAAAATCCTTAATCAGAGTTTTCTTGAGAAGTTTTCTTGTGTCTACTAAGCTAAGCTAGCTAGGGCAGAATTGTCGATGTAAGGTCCGGCTGCTCTAGCTTAATGTAATGAATTGATAAGGGAATAGTAAAGAATAAAGGCTAATAATGTCGACGGATTGAACCATTTCTTATCGATTCTTCGCAGGAACTGGTTCTCAATACCCATCCCTCGTGGTCATAGAGACATAAATTGTCTCTTGTATCACATTTAAACTCTGTTTTAAAGTTGGGATTTTATGAGCTCCATTAATGACTGACTCTTGTTGGTGCAGGTATCATGTGGCCACTTGAGGAACTTCATTTTACTGATGAATTTAGTTCGTCTGTGAATTGGTCTGAGCTGTTGTATTTTCAAGCTAAGGAGTCATTCTTTTTTTTTTCTCCAAAGCTTTGACTCTGCTGAAATTACACAGTGGAATAATAAATCTAACATGAAGGCTGTGGGCATCAGCCACAACATCCCGAAGCGCCTGTTAATAATTTTCTGTATGATCTTGATCCATTTGTGTCTAATATAACAAAATCACAGCCTCTTGTTATGAATTGAAAAGAGGAGTGCTCACGTTGTTTTGTCCCCAGAAACAAAAGGGTACATTTCATATGAATCAGCCTGAATTAAGAAAGGTGCCCTCTGGTCTGTTCCATTCAGTACGGCTTTCCTAAAATTTTAATTTCCATGCTGGTGTGTCTTTGAGAGGATTTTGGTTAGCTGCATTTATAAAGCTAAAGCCATAATAATTACTTTACTAATTTACTGCATTTGTGCTAAACCGATAAGACGCTGTCTTTCATGGGACTCAGAGGCTGCCATCAATAATGTGAGTGCTTGGGGCCAAAAGTGATTTAAAGCCCATTTCACACTCGGCTTCAAAAAGAGAGTGATGGCTAGGCATTCTCTGATCCCCACAACTGCCACCATGACCACATCCTCTCGACAAGCTCTGCATTTAAATCCTAAAAATAACATTGAAGTTAGAGGAAATGTCTGGCTTAAAATGCCCCTCTGATTTTCTCTCTTTGTTTTTTATCCTCTTTGTTTAAGTGAGACTGTATTCTCAGATCTGCTCTGCATGTTTACAGAAGAATCTGTTTGTATTTGACAAACCTACACTTCAAATCCACAGTATTTATATTCATTGCAAGTGCTCAGTGTTGATCCTGGTGGTAGGGTGGATGTGGATGTCTGGTTGGTGAATGGATCAGTAACACCATAGTGTATGGAGTACAGAATAATGTGAGCAATGATGGCAATACACATGCCTCTGGTAAAATCACACAGACCATTAAAAGAGAACCTGGAGATTTGATCCAAATGAAGGTAATTAGTAAAGTGTCAGCTGACATGTGCTGACATGGACTAAGCTGACTCTGTGGCCTTTCCAAATTAAGGATATGCTCAATTTTAGCTGTTAAAACAAAGAAAAAGGCGCCTCGCACACTGTAGGGCATCAATGTTCCAGACAATTTAGTTCACAAAGTTGGTGATGATTCAGGCAGAATAACTCTTCATCAGCCTAATGAAGAACTGGTCTGTTAGAAACATCACTTTGCATTTTCTTCACCAATGGCAGCACTTATTACCCACAACCCCAAGCAATAAAATAGATACAGTAACCTAACGTACTTGCACTGTCAAACTACCCCACTATTGCTGCAAAAAAAAAGTCTTACATATCACACAATCTACAAGCTCTGTTGGCATTTATGTTGGCCAGTTGGTTTTTATCACATATTTAAAGAGATAAATGTTCGATTCGGCAAATACCAACAGAGCTAAGTGTGTGTGACTCAGTAAATGTTCATGCTCTCGTTGCCCTCAGCCAACAAGTTGTTGGGTCAGTGACTTCATTACTAAACTGACGGTCCTCTGTGGACTGTGAACACTGATCATCAACACAGAGCTCTGCTGATTAAAGTCCCATTCCCTCAATGTAAGCACTAATTATCAAGATTGACATGCAGCTATGGCTCATCTCTGAGCGCAGAGGTCTGGACTCGCTGTCCTCCATAATCTTCACTTGAGAGCATAGGCAGCACACAAAGCATCATATCCTCTGTCACAGTACATAATCCTAGACTCGAGTTTTAGATTGTTCTGTTACTTTAGATTGACAGCTGTATTGACTATCTCCTATGTTTTATTAAATATGGTCTTAGTCCACTTAAGTTACTGGATTCTTTTGGTGAAAGTTAAAGCACTTTCCTATAATAACTGTTAAGATTTTCAGCCAAATACTCTGCATTAGTCAACTGCCTGCATGAATGCAAGAGAAGCAGGAAAAGTGGGTAGTTGGAGGTGGGTGATGTTGTGATGTATGGAAATGGCTGTAAGATTAAGTGACCTACAACTTTAGTTTATGTTATTTTCAAAATGTAATTTATCTTCATGGTTGTATTTAAAAAAAAATTGAGACAGTCATATAATACTTTCAGCCAGTTAAATAAATCCAAATGAATTATTTTACTGGAACCAATATGTAACTACATAAAGTTTTGTTTGAAATAAAAGGTTTGCTAAACTTAACCTGATTGTGATTTCCCCCTTTTGCAGCAAATTTAAGAAATTCACCTGAAAGTTATTTTTAAACCATTATACAGGTTTCATTAAAGGGTTAAAGGGTTGAATTTAACATTTATATCATGATTTAGAGGAGAAATCTGAACATTGAGATATTTATCATGTATTGAGATGAAGCCAAATAATGCAGAGATATTGCTTATAGGCCATACTGTGCAGCCCTATGTCCTGGTATATGATTTCATCATGTAAAACCCACAGTAAAACTGCACACACAGACATACACACAGAAACACACACACACACAGAAACACACACACACACACACACACACACACACAATGTTGCGCTACCCTGCCAGGCTCACAGTGGTCCTGTGTCGACATTATGCCTTTGTTATTCTGGGTACAGCCCATGCTATGACTTGGCCCTTCCATCACACCTTCACCTCATGTTGAAGGACTGACATAACATGGGCATAAATATTGATCCTGAAATAGGAATATTAGAATAGTTGTTATGTGAAGTCAAAGGGTCACTCATTATGAAAAATCCCATTTTTTAACCCTATTTTGTTTTTCCTATGAACACATTAGAGCTTTTTGCTTCATTCATCTTTTTGTTCTGGTTTAACTCATTATCAGACAGGGAACTTTATCTAGTACCTCACACTACACAATGAAAAATGTCTTAAAAGTGAAGAAAAGTCTAGTTGACATTTTGGTTTTCAGAGTCGATGAATGGGTTTCCTATAAAGGGCCAAACTGTGCAATAGCTTGAATCATACAATTCATAATAGAACATTTCAGGCAGACAACAAAAAATGATTGATGTGTTTTTTCCAAATTCAATTTTCTAAGACTGCAAATAATGTCAAATTAAATTTTCAATTTAGTTCAAAATGATTTCTGAAGAGATCTTTCCTTGAAATAACAAAAATTGCACAATAGATCGTTGCACACTCTCCAAAGCCCAAACTAATCCATTAACAACTGGTTGACATCCCACCCCCACCCCCTCTAAACAAAATAATATTTTAGTTTTTGCATGAAAGCTACAAAACACTAATGACATGATGAATTTGAATAAAAAAAACGTGTTAAAAATGTCTCTGAAAATACTCCCAGTTGGAACAAAAAGAGGATTATAAAACATTTCCTTTTTACCTCCTTTGGTGTACTGTAGACAATCAACAGCCGCCATCAACCTGAGATGTTAATTGAATGACCTCAGTAATGCATTATCTCAGTCCATTACTGTCTGTGCGGCCTTAAGCTCTATCAATCCGACACGCACAGTCATCTTTAGGTTACAGCGTGCCAAAACCTTCAGGAATCATGCCTGGAAAACAATAAACCCTATCACTATGTATGAAGAAAATGTCCATGCATTTCTACATGCATCGGTTAAATGATCAAACAGACCTGTGAGGAAGAGATAAATAGAAAGATACACTAACGCTGTCTTTGTGTAATTAGATTATGTTCAGTCAGGCTGATTAAATTTAGTATCTTCAGGCTTCAGATTTGTCTTAACATCTTGCTGAGATGTTCCTTTTGTGCTTCTGTCACAGAACATGTAGTGGAGTATGCAACACAATGGGTATGACATTCATGGAGAAACACATTTTCCTTATAAGAAGAAGTTTCTTTTCATTTCCTTAAACCACTTTTTTCCCCTCTGATTGAATTTATGTGAGCCCTTTGAAGGTTTGTATTTCATCAGACAATAAGATGAAAGGACTTTAAGGCCCGATGGCAGAAATGGAGAAAGGATTTTCCTGGACATGTTCACATGTGCCCTGGGTTGAAAGGACACAGAGTTGGTTTATAATCTGATGTGACATCCATTACTTGCTTGCAGAAACGTGTCTGCTGTGGAGGAACTGGTTGTGTAACTTCAACAAATATAGTAGGTAGACACAGTCTATACTTAATGTCACAGATTGTTAAGGCGGACAAAAAGTAGATGCCTCCATTATGCATGTGTGTAGATAACAAATGCAAATCTGCCTTATTTGACTTTGCCCTGCAGGCTTTATCAAAACAGCACAAACAGTTAAAAATGCATCCTTATCTTTACAAGCTCATAAAGGACTTACATGAGAACACAATCCTCCATATGTTCAACATGTGTAATCGGTTCTGGGAAGAGAGTTATTCAGTTGGAACATGGAAAATATGTGAAAAAAATAAAAACTTGCCTGATGCCATGTCTATTCCCATAATGAGTACAATGCAATGATTTGTTTCTGGCTGCATTTTTATTCATGTAAAAAAATCTCTATCTTTTTCTGACATTTTTCATGATTCCTTTTATGTCTTGTGTTAAGCGACCTCCTGTTTCAACAGTAGAAAAATGTATAATGTGATGACAGTCAGTTCTAATTAATCAGGGGAAAATAATCACAAATACTTGAGAGAAAAATGGAGTCTATGAGACTTTCTGATGTTCTCTATCTTTAGTTGCACCTATGAGGCTGACAGTAACTCTTGATTTACAGGATGTGAACCTGTCCTGCTATCTGCTCAAACTCATTAATAGTAACTGTCATTGCTCTGATTTAGAGGGCTGACACTGAACTTTTGGAAAATTAACATCAAGACATTGCTCAAGGGAAGGAAATAATGAGAAACATGGGTTTGACATAATAACATGTCTCCTACATGTCTACATATGAATGTATCATCATCCTGCAGAGGTAACTTCTGAAATGGATTTAGATTTGTCTTGTCCTGACTTCACATTAGATCTGGTTTATTATAATGGCCTCAGTGACGCTTTTGAAGGTTGAGACTTATTTTTATCCAAAGTTTTTGTCAAACTGCTGTTTTTTTTGACATCTATTAATTGGTGGGTCACTCAAATGAAGGGTTAGAAAGTTACAGAAGGTATATAGTCTGACTTGGTAGTTCTATCACTTCGAATCCAAAGAGTTCAATGACGAAGACAAGCAGCTTGTTCTCTGGACTTGGATTTAACTTGTGCAGTTGCTCTAAATTACTTGAATCAAAACTTTGCCTGAGTCCATCTGAAGTAGGGGTTGTCGTTGATGTGTCTGGATCATGTTAATAGTGCTTCTTCTTTCAAAATTCACTTTTAATCCTGAGATTGTGGAAAGAGTGATTTGGTTTGTTCATAAAACAACAGTTGTTGAACGTAGTATTGAACCCATGCAGCGATTTCCACCACAGAGCCGTGTCTGTCTCAATGCTCAAGGATGCGACGAGCACAGCAATGTAGTGTTGTTTTCATTTTCATTCAGTTTCACTCTTAGTGTCAACAGATTTCCTACTTTATTCAAAAAAATAGTAGCTAACTTCTGTGTATGTGTGTTGCTACACAGTGATCATAACACAGAAGAACACACTGGCTACACACCTAAGGACCTGGAAACATTTGTTACCCCTGATTATAACATTTATTCACCTGAAATGACACTGTTCCTGGTTGCATTTTCACTCTCACCGTCTCTAGTTTTGCTTGTTCATTTGCACTGAAATGCTTCTTCATTTGTTTTTGTGTGATTTAAGAGGGAAATGCAAGCGACTGGGTGCTGCCTCAGGTTAGAAAGAGGACCCGGCCACAGCTGGTGTGTCGCTCGCTGGTAATGAGAAAACGTGACAGGATGATAATGGGGAGCGTCTGCTATGTGCCACAGCTCAGGAATGCTCTTTGTGGGCACTTTATAGAGCTACTCATGTCGCTCTGTAATTGTTGGGTTGATGTTAACAAAAGTGTTTCTTTTTTTTGTCACATGTAAGCGAGAATCAAGCATATAGCTGACAATTACAAAGTGGACACCATCTCCTGTTACTCTTATGTGTGACTCATGTAGGATCCTGACTCATTGGTTGTTATCCAAGATAGTTTTCATTTTTATCAGTTCAGAAATGGTCAGAGGTGTTGCTAAACTAAGGATATGTGCTTTAACCAGTCATGCGTTTTGTACCTTACGGTGCCTCAAAGAAGTGCTTCTTAAATAAAAGTCAATGAGTTGATTGAGACCATTATTCTTATATTGATCATTCGGTCTTTGAGACATAGTGGAACAAAGTTACCACGTCATAACAAATAAGCAGAGGGAAAAAGCCAACAGGTGTCACTGCAAAGTAAAACAAATTAGCCCTCAAACACTTGTGGATTTAACCAAAACCACATCTACATTATTGTATCTGCTTTCACGCTTATTCTTGCACAGACTTTTTTTCTAACCAGCTCCATTTTGAAATATCAACAAGAAGTAAGTGTGAGATGATGCCAAAACAAAACAGTTAAAAACCAGGCAAAGCTTTTGTAAGTTGGCAGAGTTAACATGGCAGCTTTGCAGTACTCATGAATGCACTAAAGTCGCACCAGTTTGTCCATTTGTACTCATTTGTTGATACTAAAAATATGCAGAGATGTGATATAAGAAAAAAACTGCCACCATACCACCAGTTATCAGCTATCTGTTTTATGGTGATGGAGGGGAAGCTTCACTCTGTGAGAAATGTGTGGGGGTATCAACTCTGGAAAGTCTAAAAAGGGAGGCTGTCACAAAAATCTTCTGTAGTGCTTTTGTGGAAAAATCAAACATGTCCAATAAGGAAAAAGAAAACTCAAAACAACAACCAGCAGGATTTTCAAAAACAATCTCTTCATGAACTCATATTTTTCTTTCCCTCAAGCATCTTCTTTACAGCATCTTTAAAAACAGGGTAACCGTGCAATTTCTTTTAACAGTGAGGACAGGGATGACTTTTTAACACATGAAACACTCCCAAACATACAGTGTTGTAAACCATCCTGCTAAGTGTGGCTTCTCTTGTTTGTTTATCTGTTTACCAAAAGAGACAATTAAATACATGTTTGAATGGGAAATGATGATAATTGCTCTAAATTCAGAGATTCCTGAAACATGGGAAATTAAGAATTTTGTCTTGTGTTCTTCTCAGATTAACTTGTCAGTTTATTTAATTGTAAGACACAAAATATTAGCACAATAAAGAAAATAAAAACTTTCTGTTCAATCAAAATAGCACACAAGAACAAACACAAAACTTGAAGACTGAGGGGATTAAAAACATTCATACGGATAAGTAATTTAACAGGGACACGACAGTCTCTTCAGAGTAATCCTGACAGCCCTTTGTGTTTTAAGCTGTTTTCAGATTTGTTTTGTTTGTTAAAGCAGTCTGTAAACTTTATTACCTGCCTGGGTTTTGGCAGTGATTTGAGAATATATTTGCAGGGAAAAAAACTCAGACCACCAGGAAGTTAAATTTTAGAAAATTGAATCCTGAGTGGAAAAAATACTTTCTGAACAGCAGCCTCTGTCACTCAGCAACCCCTACAGTGCTGGTTGCCTGGCAACTTCACTGTGATGGCAAGACTGTGGCAGGTCAGTGCGCCCGGCTGTTGTTTCCTGAGAAATGGTAAAAGCATGTCATTTGTTCTAAAACCACAATGTGACTTTTATTTTTATTTCTGCTTTTGTGCTGAGGAAATAAGATACATCAAACAAGCTTAGATTCTTAGAAAGATGTTTTTTCTTCTAATCAAACACTGAAGAAAAACACAGCTGATATCCACAGTTAGGCAGTAATATCAGTGTAAACCAGTTGTTCATCCGCTTATCTCTATTATCCAGTACTTAAACTGTGACTTTAATCATTTTTGTGCAAAATTCTTTTAATTTTCAGAGAGAAAAACATGTGAACCAGACTGAAGAAGTGAAATATTTCTGTTGTACCTTCTGTGGATGCAGAATTAAGGGGACTAGTTCTTTTTCTCTTAAGTTTAGTATTTCCGATTGTTGCCAAGGTTATTAACAGCAGCCAAGTTATCCATGGGAGGCTCCTCTTCAGTACAAATGAACTCATAAGAAAAAAGAAGTCATTTTTAAGATGAAAATTCTACTAAATTGGCATGTTGAGACCATTTATTGCTTTGCTCCCATGCTAAGTTTCTTATGAAAGCCAGATTTTTAGAAACCACATTACTGTCTCCTTCCCTTTTCCTGCCTCATATTGTTCCTATAGCAGTAGACTGATGCTTGAGCAAATCTACCCCCATACTAACAGTGTGTTATTGAAAACCAGGTTAGAATCCATACAGTCAGCGTGTCGGCAAATGACGTGGTTTTCCTACACACAGTCCTGCTTAGTCCAGGGGCAGCTTTTAACTCTTCTGAGAGAACAAACAAACAAATGAACAGAAAAAAACAAACGAACTCCCAAATCCCCTCTGCAGTGCATCAACTATCAGCTCCCTTAAGGGCATGCAGTGTGCAAGTGGACTGTATGAATAAATTGCTAGTGGTGCTACAGGTAGATGATGCAAAAATAAGAGAAGCATTGCATATTAAAGATGTGCTCCCATACGACATGCAAGAGAAAATTCACACACTGCTTCTCTAAACCCTTCATCTGTGCACTTAAGCTCTGAGGTGCTTTTTTCTGTATGACTCTTCTGCACATCTTCTCTGATACTTGTTGTAACAGTTCCCTTTTAAAGCACTTTGCATTTTCATTTTTTTTTGGTGAGGAATCTACAGTGTAAGATCAAAGTCGCTTATTAACAGATGAAAAAAGAAGTGAAAGTAGCACCACCTCCAAGCCGAGCTTTCTGTCTTAACTGCTCCAGTATTAGCTGGCAGTGAAAAAAGCCAACACAGAAATAATTGCTCGCTTAAATTTCTCTGTGTGCTACTTAGAAAAATATGACTTTATTTTTTAACCTGAATTTCAGCAAGATCCCTCCTCTACTGGGATATCTGCACCAGATATCACATGGAAAGTGTAGTTTATTTAACTGATGCTGTATATGTGGGGCTCCATTTCCATACAGTTGCCACAGAGATGTCAGGTGGTAGATGCTTAAAATAGCACTCAGGCTGTTTCCCCAAAACTGTCACCCTTCAGCTCCACAGTTCTAACAATGAAAATAGTCAAGGCTCTGAAATTATCTCTAAAATTTATTCATTCCTTGCTGCTGCATGCTCTGATTGAGAACATCCACCTGATTTTATTTATGCCAGTTTTCTATTCCCTCCATCTCACAACAACTTTCCTTTTCTTGTTCCCGATTCAGCTTTTACTTTCAAATGCCACAATATCCCTGCTGTTAAATTCTTCAGTCGTCCTGAATCACTTACTCACTGTTGTCCAATTACATCGGTTATTGTCACCTGTTCACCTGTTTTATGTGGGATAGTCATGGTGGTCAGTAGGTATTAGATAATTTGCAAAAGCCAGAACATGAAGGCAAACAGAAAAACACAAATGCAAATGCCACAACAGAAGTAAAAAGGATTCAACTTTTAGCGGTTTCCCCATGTTGGGGGGAGTTAGTTTGTAGTGAGTTGAGTTTTGTATTAAGTCTACTGCACGCAGAGGCTGTGTTAATTCCTTACATTCACCCTCACTGTGATATTGCTCATACTCCCTCTTCTCTTCACGCTGGTTGATGTAAAAGCTTTTGGCAAATAGTTGTTGCCAAAAAGAATGGCTTTTTAAAATACATCTCTAATATGATCGATGGATTAGATTTAATCTTTAAGGTGCTACTCCCTCTATGATGCTACTTGTTAGAGTGATGCTGTACTGCCGTGCTTGTAATCTATGTTATCATTCTGACGTCAAGGACAGACTGCTCATGCATTAAGTGGGTATCAGCTGTTTACAGAATGTGGTTACATGATGTCCATTCAAATATGTTCTGCCTGTGAACTTCTGGTTTTTACATGACTAATGACTATACGATCACGCCCATATGATGATTTCACTGTGAATAAAGAGCTGAACAACGGGGAAGTCTGGGAAGCTGATGGGAGTCAGGGTGCTGGATGCACCTCTGATCAGACTTCCCTTTTGCAAATGCATTAACTAAGAATCTGTGCCTTGGAGCTTCTTTCGACACCCACAGCAGCTGATAGCCAGTTGGGTGCTTAGACCCAACACTACTAATCTCAGAGTAGTCCTGGAGTAGTACAGTCTTCAAAACCTTGACATTACACATCTCTGTGGTTGAAAATAGAAAAAAATACAACACCAAGCAAACAACAGGCATGGCTTAACTCTTTGAAGAAAACAACACTGGAAGGCAGAAACCACCCTGACGAGATGTCATTAACAGTATCGATGTTGCTTTGTCCTTGTGTTCATAAAGCAGAGACCGTTCAGCCCAGGCTCCTTCTCTATAAATCAACAGAAAGGAAATGTCCTTGCTCACCTGTCACTGCTGTGCAATATACAAGTGTTAGTATTCAATCATCACTTCCAAAGGTGACAGAAACCTTTCCACTACATTACTGAAACCTCCCAATGGCACACACAGTCTTTCTTCCATATTATAGACCTTATTTCTTAGTTTTCTGTTGCTAGCAGCCACTACAGATTATACAAATAAACAGAAATTCTTTTGGAAAGGAGGAATTTTTTGGTGGCTATATAGGATATGGTATGTTTATGGTTCTCAGAGGCGACCTACCATTTGGCAGATTATCTCAGGCAGTCCAATACATCTCCTGTCATGTCCTGTTCTGTGGCAGCTGTAGCTTAGCCAGCATGCCAAGCAGATCATATGCTTTCCAATTGCTCCTGTGGCAAAACTGTGGGCACTTTTCCATGACAGATGTTTTTGTAATTTGATAGTTTGCTTCATGGAACCATTTTTTTTTTGGCTACCTGCTTACTGCCAAACAAGCAAGCCATTTTTGGTACCACAGGCTTTCTTCCATAGAATCCAAGAGAATGATCATTTTTTGTTGGGCTGACTGTTCCTGACTTACCCTTTTTAATGTTACTTTTGAAGACTTAAAATGTATTTTGGATGCCTTAGACACCGCCTGTCACCCTTCAAAGACAAGAGGAGCTGCTGAGGGGTATACAAGTTTGTTAGCAGAGTATTATCATCACTGTGCTGTTACATTAATTTCACTGGCTTCTTCACTCTGTACAGCTACAATGCATTGTATTGCTTTTCTCTGAGATGGCATAAATGTGTAAGTGTAATCTGACTGATACAGTTTGTACAGAAGCCCTATTGGTAATAATTTTGTATAATAAATTTGCTCTGTTTTGTCAAGGTGAGTTAATTTCAGTCAAGATAATGACTTATTTTTCTTATCTCAGGAAAAGGAAAACTATCCACAAGTTGCTATTCTAGTGATTGGGCTTCAGAAGCCTGATTTTGGAGTGCTCTAAATCAGTGCCACTACACTCAAATTGTCTGAAATTCATTTGAACAGTAACTTTTCAATGCATTTTGACCTATTTCAACAATTAATCCTTAAGACAGAAGGATTTGATTTCCATTCACAGATTTGGAGCATCAGTCGTTTCCCAAATTTCCACAGTGCCACTGAAAGCATCACAGACACGTTCGTAACACAGTCTGAGTGAGCAACAGAATTTAAAGCCTGGTTGATGTGACTGCATTTATTTAAAGCATGGATGGCATGACTACAGTTGAATGGAAGGAGAGAAAACAAGTTTTATTTTCTCAACAATGAGAAAGATGTATTTAAAGAAGAAAAATAAGACGAGATGTAGAGGGAAAAGAAAAGCTTTGTTTTCCCAAGATCTTGGGAAAATTAAGTTGTTATCTCAAGAAAACAACCAAAATTAATTTGTTATCTTGAGAAAACAGAGCAAATTTACTGTCGAAAACCATTGCCTTGAAGGGCTTCCGTGAGTTTTAACCCAAGACTTCCTTTTTAAAGTTTGGTCTTTTCACTGGGTTATATTGGGCAGGCCTATTGTGATAATGGTAATGAAATTAACAACTTTATTTCTGGAGCATTTTTCAAATCAATGCTACAAAGTGCTTTACAGTATAAAAATAAACATTTGAAAGACATGAAGAAATACATTAAAGAGAAGTAAAGGAGAGACAAAAGAGAAATAAAAGAGAAATGTGAGGAGTGGAGGAAATGCAACAACTATAAGAAAATATTTAAAAGGTTAAAAAGAAGAAGAAGAAGACTTCAGAAAATGAATATTTGATTATGTTTGATTATAAAAATACAGTGTTTTTGTTCTCAGGCTTTGATATTAACAAATGAGCACTGGATGAATATATGCTCTTGCAATAACTTCACTTCGATCTTCTATATAGATGCCATTTGCCTTGAGGATTATAATGAGCAAGAAGAGTAACAGAAAATAGCCTGACAATTCAGTGTGTTTATTTTAGTTACCTTGACTGCCACAATGCTGTACAATTCCTTCTTTTCTTGATGAGGAAGGCTGCTCATCGTGAGGTCAGTCAGAGTGTAATACCTCTGACGTCAGTGACTCTGTATTTCACACGACATTTAGAAAAGTGTTAAGAAGAAAGCTGACATTATTAACAAAAAAAATATCCTTGGCTTTTCTGTGGGTTGGAAATAATGGACAAGAAATATAAAAAGTACTGTCAGACCCCCTGATGGTTTTGTGGAGGCGTTTCAGAATAAGTTTGAGTAGAATTAGAGCTGAGCTGTGTAACATTGACAAACTGACTGTGGACAGTTTTAGTGGATGGAATTGATCACTTTCTGTACATTTTTGTTGAAGGCTTTGCATAATTGAAGCACATACATTTATATGTGACTGTGGAGAGGTGTGCAAGGTGACTTAACAGCAAAAATTCACTTATACATTTTTCCTAGTCGTAAGGTGAGACCTTAAAAGACACACAGCAGTGGATAAGTAGCTGCCAATGGGCGAAATCTGTTCATCCAGCAGACATATTTGGCTCCTGACAGACGTTGTTTACCAGACAGTGACCTTTAGCTGTTGAGAGAATTATGACTCCTGTCAAATAAGTGTTAGTATGATATTATCAGCCCTGAAAAACTCAACTGGGTTGGATGTACCAGTCAGTATAACATGACCCTACCTTAACAAACTGCTGTTTCTTGTTCATTCTTTTATTTTTACTTTTTTCAACAGTTGTTTCTTTTCACAATGTACCTTTACTTCTCTATTTTTGGGCTCTGTAAAAAAAAGTAGAATTTGAGTGATGTGATAAGAATCTGGGAGATGTAAGATGTAAGAAACTGGGGTAATGCTCTTACAAACCACAGAAACCTGGGTTGTTTTATTTTTTTCCAAAGATCAACTATAATCTGGTTTCTGAAGTCAGGGATTGATGTTTATGTGCATGAAAATGGGAAACTTAAGACACCAATCCATTCTAGCTAATCTAATATCCAAATCCAAGTAAATGCCCTTACTTTGTGTTTGTTTCAGTCAAGCAAAATCCTCCAAATTTGTAATAAGCACATTGTTGCATTGATGCAAAATTCAATCATTCATCTTCTACCGATGATTATCCTGTTTAGGGCCTTGGCTGGAGCCTGTCTTTGTGCAGAGGGGTTCACCCTAGACGGTTCGCTGCCACAGGAAAAAGCATAAAAAGTAACTTCTACAATGAAAGAGCTTCACTCTCCTGTTCTGAGTTGACAGATAGTCTTCAGATCTGCTCACAGCCCATTCAGAAGTGATATATAAATGGCTGATACAAAGACATGTCTTAGAGAGACTTCGAAGCCAAGAGTTGTTTGGCGTCAGAGACATGATTTTTGGGACTAATGGTGTGAGTAATAGGGCAGGATACCGATCAATCTGATCAAGGAAAAGCAATCAAGGTAGCACTGCCCTAATCAAACTCCACTTAACATCCTTTTAAAGCCTCTTAATGGAACAGTAATCTGTTTCCAAATTGTCACTGAGATACACATTAGTTGAGGTGACATAAGTTATCAAGACTTTTAAGTCACTGGAAAAAAGTTTAGTGAACATGTTTTTTTTTTCCCAGAAGCTCTAATGGTTATTCTTCTTGAATAAAATCCAGACATTTCTCTTGAGAGACACGTTGTTTCCTGCAGATAAATTGCATCATAAAGCTTTCAGGCTTTGGCCTCAGAATTGAGTTATGTTGGATGCTTTTTTACAAAAACCCTTCCGTGACGACATCTTCCCTCAGGAATAGTTTTTGGAAATAAGATTAGAAAATACGGAGCATCAGTTGGAAGGGAGCAGTGCTACCTGCAGGATCTGGTGTTGACTGTGCTGCCAAACAGGTCACATGTGTAGACAGAGACTTTTGCATGCTTAGAGTCAGGCCATGAAGACTGTCTCTGGGGACCTGAGTGTCACCTGTCTAGAAGGGAAGGAAGAACTCACTTCTGCAGTGACACTGAAATAAAAGTCCTGGATATCAGCTTGGTGAACTTTCTCTGATGCCGCCAATTGATTCATTCATTCTCTGAGTGGAGACGTGTTTCAGTTTGAGGCTTTGAACTATGGATCGAAGAATGATGAACACGGGGTTGGTCTTGTTTTGCTCGGTGTATGAATTTTGCGTATTTTGGAGGAAACAGTTTTACATCTAATTTAAAAGTTTCACAGAGAAAAAAAAAACTTTTACTACTCAGGTTTAATCCATACACTTTGACATTCACAACAAGTAAACAAACTGTGTCTCAGTGTTGGCATGTGTTACCATTTCCTCTATTGTGAGTAAAACTCCAGTGTAGAGAGCAAATCACTTTCCGACTTCGAACTCTCTTATCTGACTTTGAGGGTGGGTAAGCAAACCATTCTGTGCAGAACTGTTTTTGAATTGATTGTTAAGATTCACATCGGCATTATCTCCCTGCTGTTTGAAGAAAAGTCACACTTCTATGCACAGCCGGTTCAGTTTTTAGTGATATGAGGGGCAAGAAAATGAAAATTGTTGCAGTCAAAGAGCTACTGACCCGTTCTGTTTGCTCCAAACACAATTTGTCCTCATACCGTGGAGTTCAAGTTTAACTGACTTTGATTCACTGCCAACATTTCCCAACAAGGATATAAAATGAAAATACCCCTCTATAAATCACATGATTTTACCACTTAAAAGGAAAAGTAGGGATATTACAATAGCACTACAGCACAATGTGATGGAAAGGGCTATGATGGGATTTATTCTGGTTCAAGCCAAGTTACTTTACTCAAACACTGTGAGTCTTGAATGAGCAGTTATCATCGTGCATGCTGCAAGCCCCACCTCACAGGAGATCTGATGGGATGTTATCTGTGAAAGCTTCCTGACTGTAGCTCAGATAGCAGCTCCACTGGCACTGCCCCCTGATTACTGTTGCTGCATAAATTTGCTTCTACTTCAGCTCCACTGTTAGCATGACGGTGCACATTAGTGACGGTGGGGGGTGAAGGATGTAGAGGAGATCAAAGGAAGGGTACACAAAGACGGAGGAGGGAGATAAAGATAAAGTGCAGAAACAAATGGGAGTGCTGATTTGGGTGCTTGGAGGGGTGAACTAGGTTGGTGATATTTTTCTCCTAATTATTTCCCTTGCCTGTGCAAATTAGGGGCTTAGATTATAAACATACTTTAAAGTTCAATAGAAAAACCCTCCTCTGAGTTTCTCCAACGAAATACAAATCAACCTGTGGCTTGTGAAATGTTAACTCTCAGTTAGTTTTTTTGTTTTTATATGTACATTTAATCAGTTTCTGTTGAATCACATGCATACTTCATAACTGTATATAGTCTCTGTGACTTCACCTATCTGTTTCTGAAGCCGAGATAAGTAGCAAAACAGTAGGGGTGACAAGTCTCTACACTAAAAGCTATTTGGTGTCGGTCACTCACATGATCTGAGATGTGCCTCTTATTGGGCGAGCTCAAGATCTTTATCATATGATGTATACACTGAGCAATTATCTCTAGCACTAAAGTCATCCAAATCAATCAGGATCTCTTGTTAGTTTCAAACTAAATGTAACATTTTACTCCCCCAAATGATGATGATGATGTGGATAATTAACTACCAGTTTACTCTGCATCCTCCATCCTCCATCAAACATGTAAACTCAGCAGAGTTAGGTCCATCTATTTGTCTGAAACTGGCACACATGCCTGATCCTTTGAGTTGGAGCTTCAGCTGAGCTCAGGTGAGCCTCTAAATCCTCACTGTTGCTTCTTTGTTTACAAACCCAGCAGTGACTGACAGGATGGTTCAATTACAGCCATGACCAGCTGACACCAGCACAGGTCATCAAGCTCCTGTTCAGACCCCAAGCTGTAAAAAACAGATCTGTTACTGTGCAGGTTTGGGTGAGATGAGTCTGCATCTGGTTCAATTAATGATGCATCTTGGGAGATTGAGGTAGAGAGGAGAGCTCTGTTAAGCTTGCTTGTGTGGATATGTGTTTTAACTAGAGGGAGAAAGAAGGCTGATGTATCATTACCAATGAAAGCATCTGTGATAAATAATGGAGTAATTTGTTTTAACAATATACTGATTCAACCTAAACACAGAAAAAGTGTACAGAAAAACAATCTGCACTCATAATGTATTGTATGGATCACATCTTTATAATGCAATCCTTTAAAGTAGTTTGATGACAGACTCACTGTGATTTTCATCATTCCTTGTTTTTCCAATTCATTTGTGATGCGTACAGCTCCACAGTTGGACGGTTTAGTGACAATCAACCCATTGTTTCATGTTGATGATGGATACGAGAGAAAATAATTTCAGCTAATCATATTTATCCCCCATTAGCTGCATCCCTCTCCACCAAACAATTAGTCAGATGATCTGAAAATCATTGGTGTAAATCTGTCTGTGTGGAAGATCCACAATACATCTGAGCACGTGTCTTCTCCTCATGTGCATTTGAGGTATTTCCAGAGCTGCAGACGTAACAATAGTTTTTTTTAAAATCAATATCGAGATCATTGAGGATTATTTCAGGAATATTTTTACCATTGGGAAGTTAACCATGAACATAAAAGTCATCTATTGCCAGGGCCAGAAGGAGAAAATATCTGACTTGGTATTTTCTGTCTCACACTGGCTTGTAACAATTGAACATAAAAGCTTTGCAATTTCTTTTAATATTTTCAACAGACGGCCATTTTTCCATGGAAACATCACCAGTCTCTGCCAATCACGTTTCCTTGATCCTGGAAATATCATGATAGTGATAAAAACTTTGGTAGTTGTGTTCTTTTGGGATTGACTGAGGGAATTTTTAAGTTTTGGATCGGGAAAATGCGTGAACAGACCACAGCATTTTTCTGCTTCTGTATTTTCAATCATATAACTCATATAAAACCAGTTTGAAGCATTTAATGTCATTAACATGAGAGAACCCTTTTGCTCCAAGTTGAAAACACCTTGAAATATGAAGAAAAAAAAAAGAATCTCACTGATTTGGCACCAGTTTAGTTTCCAACTGCTTAATTTCACCCAGTCAATGGAAGTAAATGTGAGTTTTTCAACTGTATACTATAGTATATAAGAGTATGTGTGCTTAGTACATCTACTTAAATAAAAATAATAATAATAATCACACTATTTATTACAGAATTTAGATATCAGTAACACCCCATCCCCACCACCATTTTGTTTGGTTCTTGGCTGGCAGTTCTGGCATATAAAATGACGTTCTTTCGTGTGTTGATTTACATGTAATTTGGCAACATATCTTCTTGGATCTACACTTTCAAACTGATATTTGTGGCTATCATAAGCATAAATTTATTTTAGGTTTTTGGCACTTGTGTAAAATATTATCTGTGGCGTTTAACGTGCAGCAAATGTGTTCTTTGCAAGATGTCAGATTGGATTGTTCTGTGCTTGTTGGAGATCAGGAATGTCTGTGTTTTCCAAAAAAAAATTGTGCCAGAAACTGTACTTTCTCTGAGTAAATATCAGTTACCACATCTTTTGCACAGAAATGAAGTTAATGAATTAAGGTTATTTGGCTGTAATGAAATGAAGGGATACCTCTCTTAGGTGGTTCATCACCCAAATTGAAGCCTCCTCTTTGTAGTGAGAATATTTTTTAGACCAGCCCGAATAAGTCAGAAATGAATTGATATTGAGTCCAATGCTTACAAAGGAAAAAGAACAGCATAACATATAAGTGAGTACTTCAAGTGTTGAAGTTTGAGCCTGATCTTGCTTCAAAATTGAATCATTGTCCAGCTGAAAAACCACTCTTTGAAACAAGTTTCTTAAAGCCCTGCAGCTTCTTTTTATTCACCAGACAGTCGACTTAAAAACTCTGACTGAGGTTAAGGACAGTTTACTGAAGCCCCATCCATGGCCCTCCCACAACTTGAACAGCTCAAAGTAGGTTTTATTCAGAGATGCTGATCACCTGCAGCAGAGCGAGCTGACCCCTGTTGACCTGTGAGGGAAACGGTGCTCAGGGTCTGTGTGATTGTCAAGTTGGAAAACAGACGCTGTTGCAATCTGTCAGGATGCTTTTTTGTTTTGCTGCTCGAATTGGTGCAAACAGATCAAACTCAGCCCCCTGCCTGTTGTTTATTCAGATTTATTCGGAGGAATTCACCTAACTCGTTCACCATCTGATTTATTTCGGGCGTTTGGGGGCTGCTGTCAGAGAGGGGAGAAATCAAACTACCGGCAGCAACACTTGTGAGAACAAAACAGCGTTGTAATGTTCACTTATTTCAAAATAGAAACCTACTTTTGGTTTAGCCTGCACTGATATACATTTGTTTGTTACTTTTATCCACATTTTCTCCTCCTATTCATTTTACTTTTCATGGTCTTCATGATACAATGGTTCTTGAATTGTTGAGTGGATTAAATAAAATCAAAGTCAACTGGTCATCAGTTAATGAAATAATGAAAAACTGATTGGATAATGAGTTTCACAATTATAATTAATTGCGCTCATTTAGCTATCAGCTTTCAAATGAAACATCAAAACACATCATTAAAAATCGGAATTAAAACCATGTTGTCTTGATCTTAAATACAACTAGTGGTGAATTAAGACAGATGATTATGTTTTAATGTTAAGTATGATGGCAATAGTATGAGTTTGCTCCACTGTTCAGTGGAGAGGAGGAAAAAACAGAGATGAAGAGGAGAGAAAATGAAATGCTTCTACACTCTTGAAGTTTTTTTATATTCTTTTCATGCACACCACTGGCTGCATTGGCATGGATCATAACATTCAGATTATAAAGGCCTAGCAGCATAAAAATGGCCCATATAAACACCTCAGTCTGAATAAATGGGCCCTGGAAAAATTACATTTCATTCTGTCACTGAATTTGTTTTTCCAATTGTCTTCCCGTTTTGTTCTTTCTGTGCTTTACCACTTCATGCACATGCATAGTGACATCTTGTTCTTCTGCATTCACAGAAGATGGTAGTCAATCAATCAATCAAAAGATAAACCAAACTAAAAGTAACATCTCTCTCCTGTGAACACTAAGGGCATAGAAGTGCAAGTTTGACTCGGCTTGTCTTTCAGCCTGAACTTTCTGTAATCTGAAGATGATTGGACGGAGATTTGGTATTTTTTCATAAAATCTTTTTGCTTTCTTTGACCATAGGGCAAAAAGCCAAGAAACAGCTCCTTTCTGCCGAGTGATGGATGCAATAAATTAGCTAATTTGAAAGAATCATCACGCTCTTTCTTGTTACCTATGACACCTCATTGGACGGATAAACTGTTTTTTTCGCCGCAGATCCTTACACTCTGTGCCAATTATGCAAGTTACTTTGCATTTGAATGATAGACTGAACCTAAACATAAACAACACATTTGTCTTTGCTCCCTTTATTGTGTGCATCAAAACAAAAGATCTAAGACTTATTTTATAGACCTAAGCAAAAGCCAAACTCTCTGAAGTTTCTTTTGGTCATCACTTCTTCTTTGCCAAGATGATCAATCAGACTGACATTTGCAGCACGATTATTACAAAAGTGTGCTTTGGACTCGTCATAATAAAAGGCCACAGTAAAATATGCAGAAGTAGCAGGTTTTAAGAGAGTGGGCTGTTGGTGTGCTGACTCCAGAAATGCAAATCCTGTTTTATTTGAGGACAATGTGCAATATGCATTTAAATCATTCAGTATAACCTAAACAATATATCACGTGGTAAATAAAATGCCAAAGGGTGCATACATTCCTGTGCCTCTGTGCTGCTTTGCATGTGCTGCTTTCTAATACTGTAGAATATATGCTGGTTTTAAACTGCTGAGAATGACTGAGACTTTTCTGAGAGGCTGATTCTTGGTAGTACATACTCTCTGTGTATTGAGTAATTCTGCTCAAATGTTTGGAGGATTAGAAGAAATGCAGTTTTTTATGTTTCTGGATTGTCTTGCATGCTTTTATGTAGACCTCTGCAATGTTGCAATTGCAATGATGATTCAATGACAAATTATCTGTGGGCTCTTATTTTTCTACCACTGTTATGTCTAAGCAAACTTGGACAATTTGTGACCCCAGTCTTCCCACCCCCATGATAGCCAGCAGCACACAAACGAGTCAACAAAGAAGTTTTCATGAACTTTGGAAGTGGGCGGAAGTCAAAATGAGACACAAAAGTCATCTAAATATAAACTATGATCTCCAAAACTGAGAAAGATATCTCATGGATAGGATGAAAATTCTATTTATTGATCCATTTAAAAGTAAATTCTTTAACAATCTAACCATACCCATAAAAATCCACACAGAGAAGTTCACATCTTATACTACTTCTTTCTGAGCCTTTTATTGAGACCAGACTGAGACCCCAAGTGTAAAAAGGCCTACCAACATAAGTTTGTAAAGAAATCTGGAAGTGTGCCTAAAACATAAATTCCAGAAAAAGAGAAAAAAACAATTGTTGCAATGATCTTTCTCTTCAAAAAAAGAAAGATCAAGAATATTCTAGGTTCATGTTTGCCTATTGAAAGCACCGGTAATAATCCCATGACTCTGTTCACATTTGACTGGGGACAAATTTGCATTAGTTATGCCCAAAATGAGCCATGTTGCATGGACTGCTTCCGTTTGGACCATAAGAACCCCCAGAGCTCAACAAAATGAAGACATGAAAGATTAGCACATACGCTTGAAAATGTAACATTTCAGGGTTGCATGGGTTTGAGGTATTTGAATTTCAGTTCTGGGCAAATCCTCTTCATTTCATGGTTCTCCACAAACATGTAGTGCTGTAAAAATGATGAAAATGTTGAAGGTATTTGTCATCTTCAAACTGTAGCAGGAAATTAAACTTCCAGTAACAGCTCTGCTCGGTGGGCAAGCAGCTACATTTACATATTGATTATTATTTTCACCAATCATTTTTCTCTCTCTTTTTTTTAAGGGTTGAAAAGGGGTTCAAGATTATGTTTTATTTATCACCTTACCTCAGATCCATGTCAGTTTGTAACCAGAGCACACAGATGCAGAGAGATGTATGTTTGAAGTGAAGTGTTGCACCTCTTGCTTTGCTGTCTGGGCTGATAGAGACCCAGAAGGCATCCTTTAAAGAGCAGAACATCTGTTTTTTTGTGTTTGCGTTTACCTACCGCTCTTCAAAATCTACAAATCTACACAAGCAAGAATTAAGACTGGAGCAAAAAGCCTTAGTAATTCCACTGAAGGGCTTTGAGTTTGTTTGGCTACAGGTGCTGCTATTCCCAGAAGAAGTAGTTTTTTTTTCACCTAAAATATTGTAGCCACAAACCACAACTAATAATTCACTGTCAATAATATTGTTCAACGTTCAACTACACTCCATAATCAGTGCAAAATATTCACTGTGAGATACTTCTTAGATCTTCTGATACCCATGAGGACAAAGGGAGAAAGAAACTACATACTGTGTGTAAAAGACTTATTGTCAAAGCTATCCAAAGCAAGAAATGATTTTTTATGACAATATGTTCACAGGCATGTAGTATTTTGTCAGTTTAAGAAGAAGAACAGCGTGGGTACAGAATATTTCTGTCAAGTAAAAGAGCAAAATTTATCCACTCTCTTAATACTAAAATGGAGCCTTTTGTAAGCAGCTGGTCACTCTTCCAGTGATGGAGAATATGAAATGTGGGTGGTGACTTACTTGTGACCTTTGAAAAATTTCACACACTTCCAGGAAATGTCATAAAATTCACTTTCTGCACTCTTCAACATCAGCACCACTTCCATCCTCTCTCATTCAAAACTGTATTTAACAGAATGTAGTCAGAAGAGAGACCCTTTTGAAGTTTTTTCCCTAAACATTTATGAAGGTAAAAGAAGCCATCTTTCAATGAAATTATGATACTATATTTCTAGTTCAACATGTATTTACCCACACATCTTGAAGTAGCATTGATACACAATTGAAACCTTCTTTAACATTATCTACTTTAATTCCATTAAGTAATACGTATAATACAGATTTGATTTGATTTATTAAATCAAAGATTAAATTGCCGTGACATAAGTACTTTGTGCTGCAATGAAACAATACAGTGGTGATGGCAAGACAGGTAAATCTTTTTTCATGCAGACAGCCAAAATAAGAATTATGAGGTGAGGTGGAAATCTAACTTGTTTGATATCTTATTTTAGTTTTTTATTTTTATTTTTTAAATAGGCCTAATCAGTCTCTTTTTAACAAGTAATTCAGGCATCATTTTGTTTTTTTAATACCTTGAAATTGAATGAGACAGGTGAATGCAGCTCATATAAGGTCTAATAAGATTTTTTTTTTTTTCCACTTGCTTAAATTTCAGCATGGAGAACAATTTGCCCATTTCTGGTGTATTGACCATGGGTATTGAAAACAGTTCTACCACAGAGTCCCAGTGGCTGTAGACAACATTTTTCTAAAACTGTTTACTGCACAGTCTGTATCCGGTTTGTTGTCCTATGCAGATCCCCTCCCTATCAAAAGCTAAATAATATTGTATTGTAAAATACATGTACTCACAGTTGAAGCATAACTCCCTGAAACAGTACTTGCGAAGAATATAATCTTAAAGTTATAAGAGACCTTGTAGTCATTGAATTGCTTTGCACAAGATTACAGGGTATGAACTGACTTCCATCTTCATTCTTGACTTTATTTTAAGCTCCTTTCACTATTGAAGTCAGTCTTTTTCTACCCATGCATGAAACTAAATAGCCATTCCCTCTGACTGAAGGCCACGCTGCCTCTTGATGCAGGCATCTTTGAAGGTAAGTGATAACAGTAATTGAAATTGAGCACTATTGCCTGGACTTTGGCTTGAATGACTGGCTACACCTCACCGCAAACACGGTTCACAGCAGATGTCCTGGGAAGAAGTTAAAAATACATCTCATTTTAGCCTACCTCATAGTCAGACATTGAACCAGTTGTGTGTGTTGTGATTGTACTCATCGAATGCACACACTCCTCAAAAGCTCTTAGATTTCAGAGAGAGGCTATTACTCAGCATGCATTCAGAGGAACTTCAAGTGGGTCAAAAACAACTTTGAAATTAGAGAACAAAAAAAGACATTATCAAGCCTTAAAAAGTAAAAACTGAAATAGACTTTTGTGCTGACAGTCTGAAGCTAAAGCTTTGTGCTGTAAAACCTACTAAATGGTAGCGTTTCCAAGAGTTTGGGAGCTAGAACATAAAACAAAACAAACAGGTCTGTAACATCCTTTAAAAGAAAGAAACCTCTGATATTCAAACACAGTGACTGCATCACTTCACATCTAGAAGTAATCATCCCAAACCTACAGTATATAGCATTTTTTACCGACTACAAAGTTAAATGCTCCTGTAGCAAAGATTTAATTCAACAGCCCTGTGTAATTGTCAGTATTTCAGTAAAAGAGAGCATTAAACTCTCATTTAATGTGTTTTACAGTTATATTAAAATGGACAGAGCTAATGGTTGGTATGAACTCCACATTGGAACAGTTTATTGGGAAGTTAACTCAGTAAATCAGGGTAATTAAAGTCAGCATTAAAACTCTGGGCTGGCTATCCAAACACAAGAGCAGTGCATACTTACTTGTTTTACTGCAGGTTCCTCCCATAAAGAAAAAGAGGTTTCTCTTTTCTTTATAAATGCTGAACAGCTTCTTGTTGTGAATCCTTTTAAATTATGTTGACCATTGTTGGTTGACCAAGGAAAACTGTGAAAGTGACAGTCATGGTGTTAGACAAATAGTGATAGTAACAGTCTTTGTAGTAGCAGTAATGACATCAACATGCATAATTGGCAATACAGTAAAAGTGATGGTGGTGGTAGTAGTATTGGTGGTGGTGGTAGTTGCAAGTAGCATAAAGAGTAGCATTGATGTCAGGACTGATGTGGTTGCTCTGAAGTTGTGTCATTGGGGTACAATCAGTGTGTGGTGATAATAGTATGAGTTGTGTTCGCAGTATTGGTGGTAACATTCAGGCTTGAGGTCATAGGAGAAGTTGTAAAGTAAGTATTTTGGGTAGTTGTGCTGGTAGAAGAAAGTTCATTTATGATTAGAAAGAGCAACAATGATGACCTACAGGGTATTGCAGTGGTAGATTTCCCCAGTAGGCATGAACACAATGGGTCCCTTATTTCTTTTAAGATAGTTAAATGGTAGTTTTCTAATGTGATTGATTTGGAGCTTGGATTGTTGGTTGTGCTATGTTATAGTTGTAGTATAATGACATTGTAACCACAGCTTCAGTGATTACTTGTGTGAATGTGTAAATGCAGGTATTAGGTTTGTGTGTCAGAATTTTTTCTTCTGTTTAAAGGTTTATCTTGAAAAAAAAAGCACTGTGTTTCCTTCAAAACTTGGTGATTGTCTCTCTTCTTTTTCTTTATGATGACTGTTCGGTGAAAGTGTGTCAGTCTTGCAGCCCCTATCAATTATGTGTCTGAGCTGCGATTTACTCATAAACTGTTTGTCACACACATCAGCTCCTGACTGAGACCTGGCTGGTCGTCTTTCATTTTCTGAGAAGTTTCTGTCTTTTTTCTGAAATGTTGATGTATACGCTGATTAATTACTGTGCAGCCATCGCAGAGTGTGATTGATCAATCAGTCTCCTGCTGGGCTGAATCAAACAGGTCCTGTTGCATCTTATCTTTTTATCAAAGTCATGAGATGACAGTGCACACTCAGCACCTTTTACAACATGTGACCTGTTTCTGTATGATGTGGATGATGTTTTCCTTTCACAACAACTCAAACCATGACCAAAACATGCTTGATTTATCACAGTAGCAATTAGAAGCCTGTAAGACATAATTGTCAGATTGTTCTCCAGTTTCTTCAGCATAAGTCAGAAACTTGCTTGTTTGATGTCTTTAGCTGCTAAGGAAGAAAATCATTGCCTCCGGATGCCACTGCCTTGGTTACGAACCGTAACATTAAGCTGTCCTATTAGTCCTAGTTAATAGAGATAGTGTGTGCTAAAGGTTTTGAGTATTGTCACGATGACTGTTTTTGTATATCACAACAGCTTAAATGATGTTCTGGTAACATAGGTTAATTTAAATGTTTCCTTTTTCATGACCATTGGTAAAGGTTGGAGTGCAGATCAACAGGTTTGCTTTCATGCACAGCTCCCTCTTGACTACAACTGTCTGGTGCAATACCCACATGCTATCAAACTTACAATCAATTTAACCTTCACAAGTACACAAGACCCAGAGAAACTTAAACTCCTTAACTTAGGGTAAAGACTCACTCCTGCCCTGATAGACAATGCAGTATTTCCCAGCGGAGAGCCATGGCCTATGACTTAGAGGTGCTCACCCTCATCGCAGCTGCTTTGCACAGGTTTGCAACATGAACTGGATTGTAGGAAAAAGCCATTTGCCAAAACCTTTGCCATTTTTCAGACCAACAACAGGAGCTAATCTTCTCAATGGCTTCAATTTAACAACCTGCAGTTTACAAGAAAGAATGCTGAATAGTCAACACAGTCAATTTTTGTGTGGCAGTTTCAATGTGAATCTCTTGAAGTAAATGTTTTCAAGAAATATGTACTTGAGTATGAAATGGGAGTGATTTCTTTGGAAGGGTAAAACACAGCACAAAAATATTTGAGTATACAAAAACAGCAATTGTATGTAAGGGAAAGAAGCTTTTCTCTCTATTTCATGTTTGTATCGACCTTTATTGTCCTTCACTGCTCTGTTAGAGGCATTGCAACACGCACACACGCTCAGCATACGGACACTCTTTCCTCTGTGAGAAGTGCTGATCTTCTGCATGAGCAGAGCTGCTTATGCACTGGTCTCCTCACAGCAGGTGCGACACAGTGACGGCAGCATGTTGTGAAAGGTGAGCAGGGAGAGGCGGACAGCCAGGATCTATTTTTAAAGCAACTATCACAGCCATCAGGAAGGTCGGCTGTATGCAGTGTTATCTTGCTCACTGCTGACTTCTAGCAGGGCTCTTTCGACTTTTTTGCTCTGCTGTAGTTTAAGTGGCTGATGAAAATAGCATGCATATAAAATAAAAGATAAAATATATTCATGAGTAGCTCAAAAGAACTGCAGTGGAAAGGGCCATTTGTCAGGGATGGAAGGCTTCAGATTTAAAGTGATGCTTAGAAGAAGACAGGTGTATTCTGGATTTATAACTCAGCTCTCTGACTAATCACCTGGCTCTCCTCAATACTTCATTCTGATTGGTCAAACCATGTAACAAGGAGAATACAATGTACTTTGATTTTGAATTTAGTGTCCAGCCTAATAATAATTCATCTCTCGAGAAGGCTGACAAGAATCTGTTACCGTGAAAGTGGTTCTAACTGCTTATTTGAGGGAATTTTTTCAATTATATGCAGAAATCATCTTTATATTATTATTTGTATTATTATTTTACTTTTTTATGGCTCTAGGTGGTAGTTTGGTACTTTAATTAGTGGGGTAATGCAGGTTGAGCTAGCACCTATGTTAATTCGAAACTTCAAGGGTGAGCAAGACAACACCACAACAAGACTGAGGAGACCTGTTCATCCATCCCCCTGACAAAATACTTGTCTGTTACAAATACTTGATTCTGGTTGGCAGTATTCAGAAGTCTCCTATGTCTCTACTATATTCATTGCCTGGCCAAAAAAAAAAAATCACCACCACAAAAGGTCACACACTAATATTTCTTTGGACTGCCTTCAGCTTTGATTACAGCACATATTCACTGTGTCATTGTTTAGATACACGAAGATGAGCAACACCAGATCAGAGCACTGCCCCCACAGGCTTGTACAGTAAGCTCTTGGCCTGATGGGTGCATTACTTCACCTGCCTCTGTTCATACCCTGATGTGCCCATCACTCTGGAACAGGGTAAATCTGGACTCATCAGACCACATGACCTTCTTGCATTCCTCCAGAGTCCAATCTTTAAGCTCTATAGCAAACTGAAGCCTTTTTTCCATTTAGTTTTACTGATTAGTGGTTTTCTTAAGGTTACACAGCAGTTCAATCCCAATCCCTTGAGTTTCATTTGCATTGTGTGTGTGAAAATGTTCTTACTTTCACTGTTAAACATAGCCCTGAGTTCTACTGCTGTTCTTCTTTGACTTAATTTTGCCAAACATTTAAGTGACCCCCAATCATGATCATTCAGGATTTTTTTCTGACCACATTTCTTCCTCGAAGACGATGGTTGCTCACCATCCTTCCAGTTTATAATAATGCGTTGAATAGCTCTTAACCCATCTTTAGTAGTTTCTGCAGTCTCCTTGGATGTTTTCTCTGTGTGATACATGCCAATGACTTGACCCTTCTTAAACAGACTAACATCTTTTCCACGCCCACGGGATGGGTCTGTCACCATGATTGTTGAAGAAATTAGAAGTTACTCATTGCATAAACTGAGGTTATATAACTTGTTGCCAGCTGAAAGAAACTCACCCATGCAGTCATTATCCAACAGGAGGCTTGTACCTTCTTACCTAGTCAAATCCAGATGGCAACTTATTTTTGGCCAGGCAGTGTACCTTTGCTACGAAAAACAAACCATTGTTGAGATGCTGCTCAAATTAATACAAGGGAGTTCAGAAATGGTAAAAGGAAAACAAAACTGCCAACAAATGGCAGACAATGTTATCAGATGCTGCAGTAATTTGTGAAGTCACATCATGAAATCACATCATGTAGGTTTGATTACATCATCTGTGCTCCAGATATCATATGGTAAACTTGTGCATAAATATTCAGGGACTATTTACTGAGTCATGTTTGCCCAGCAGGAGCATTTGGATTGTTAAGACCATCAAGCATCTGTACATGCTGCATTTAACTGTCTCCTCTCACTATAGCCAAAAGCAAATCAAGCACCTCCCTCAGTTATTAGATATAAACGTAACTTTTGTAAAGCAACACAGTTGATTTATAAGAAACAGCTCCAAGCATCCAGCATTGAATACTATGATCAGTAGCACAGTGTGTGTATCTTTGCACCATTTGCTCCTCCATCTGAGCCCAGCTTTAGTTAATCTAACCTCAGATACCCCGTGCTCTGCGATCAGGCAACTGTGGCTAAGCACCCGCTACTTTCCATCCAGCACCCAATTCAATTAACTGTCCAACTGGAAAATGAGTGTTTGGGGAAATAAAGCAAAGAACAAGGAGGCACAGAAACATCACTGTAGATGATGTGGTGACACACATTTGTTGTAATTTCCTTGAATAGAGCAATGCACAGAGTAAATATTTTTGCAGCAGGAGTTATTCAGAGCATTCAGATATGATGGGGAAAGCAGGAGAGTAACATAATAATGGTCATTGTGAGAGTGAACATACCTGCACTATATGATTCTGAATTCTAAGAAAACAACAGAATAAGTCATTGAAGGAGAAGGGATGGCAAAAGGAGTGAAGTCCATGTCTGCAGGAAACAAAACGCTCTCTTTAATAAATTTGTCATATGTCTTCAGGCTATTATGCATCAAGCACCACTGCCATTGAAAAAGAGCATTTGAGAGAAACCAATGAATCACCATGTGGGGTTATAAAAAAGTCATTGTTAATGAATACTCTCTGCAAAGATTGTAGCAGTGCTGCGTCCAGTTGAAAGAAACTATTTCTGTCTTCATATTTATTCTGTGGAAGTACAAGGTCCATACTTAGGTTAGTGGAACAGTCCAGTAATGCAAGGTCTATTTAAAGGTCAGTCAGTGAAGAAATACCTGCTTGGATCCCTTAAAATCTGCCAAAAAGCGTTGAGGTGTCTAGTTTGACTGTAGGGTAAATCTTAAAAGGCACACAACAAGTGTTGCACAATCATGTTTTTCCCACAAATATATGGAAAACTAAATCTATTTAATCAGATAATTTGCAATATTTACTATTTAATCTGGCCCATCACTGAAACTGCTTTTTTACCTTCCTGAACAAAAACCTCTAACTAGACTTCAGACCATCTCCTATGAGCTGTCAGAGTCTTATCAAGAATAAAACAAAGGACATGATCACATCACTCTTACTGTAGCATCTTTACACTGGTTTGTTAATTCTGAAGCCTTGCCCTTTCTTTTTAATGCTTTTATGGCCTGTTGGTTTTATTGTGCCGTCCTTGTGAAGCACTTTGTAACTTAGACTTTGAAAAGTGCCTTTTAAAGATAGAGTATTTTATGTAAATGAAGCAAGACCCACTGATGCAGATGGACTTGAGAAACAGCAACAGAGCAGGAAAATTTAACAGCAGAAAACCAAGCGAAACAATTGAAATTATCAAGACGGTAATTAAATTAACACATTGGGTACTGAACAAAAGACTTAAAAGTTTGTATTTGCTTCTTTGTTTCTCCATTAGTTTTACTTTTTGTCCTCCACTTTACCGAAGTGTAACCCTATCACCTTGATAAGGTTGGGCAGGAGAAGTGCTGTTATGTTGTTAAACTTCACAATGTCAAACACTTCAAATAGGCCTGGTTTGCTTTAGTAGAAGAGTGTTGCAGTTTTGTGTAGAAGTCTACATTAGATTGGATCAATATAAGTTTATTGTATGTCCTGGACATTGGAGGAAAAGATCTGATCACTCTGCCTCCCATGGGTTGAAAGTTGTCAGTCTGTCAACTCCCAATATCACTGCTCTGATGCTTAACAGTGCTTGGGTGCCAGGCTGCACATGATGTGGAAAAGGCTCATAGTACTTAGAGCAAAATACTCAACACTGCTTGATCAAAGTTATAAATCAAAGTGAGGACTCTGTCTCTGTGAACTACTATGTTCAGTGACAAACTTGTGCAGGTTATAATGCATCTTGCATCATATGTGATGTAAAGGTATTGCTTCTTTGTCTATTGCTCAAGGCTAACATTATCCAGGTGCATGATAATAAAGCTGCCGTCAGACAATCTTGAAATCTACTTTGAAGTTATGTGAGAAACAACAATACAAAGCTCTCACAAGAATTTTGCTTACACTTTCACACTCTTCACCTTGTTGGCTTTTACCTTCTGCAAGGCGTTGCACTTTGGCATCAATCAGATCAGGAGGTGAAAATAACATCTATGCAGTTTCATGCTTTGTCTAACACTGCAGAAAAAAATCTTTTGAAGACAGTTCAAATGGTAAAGAGAATTAAATTTGTAAAATGTCTTATTTTTAACTCCCATCTACAAATCCTCATTTGCAGGTTATGTGGTGACATTTTTTTCTTCTGAATAAGAAAAAACCTTGCTTTCAACCTGCACCTTATCACAAAGAAATCTTGTATCTGGCATGAGTTATCAAAAATAAGGGGCTTTTATGATGACCCAGAGCTCTAACTTCAAAGGCTTCACTCAGAAAGATATTGAACAGCAACTAGTTTTCACTGAAAATAATTTCCCCTGCAACATGCTTGCTTAATTAATTATACTGTCAATGGTATCAAGGTGGCCTGAAAGTGACAAAACAGTAGTTGCAATTAAAAACTCATCTGTGGACTCATGTTCCAGTCTTGTGCTTCTGCCACATTGTCAACAGGAAGAGGAGAAATCCACTTAAAAGTGCCAGACTCCTCTTCACAGACCGATCTAACATGATGTGATGTGAACAAAATAACTAACAAAAAAAAAAAAGAGATAGTGCTTAGGGTGACCATATTTTAAAATCCATAGAGGATCACCTACCCAGCCTCCTGGTGACCCCGCAAAAATACCCAGAATACTGAAAGCCAACTAAGTAGCTTAATAACCCACACATTCATTTAAAAACAAAAAAATTCTTTCCTGTTTGGTGTGAAAATTTTCAATAATGTAAACATAAACATTGTTAAGAAACGTGTTACTGCAAATTAAAATAAAAAGATTTAGAACTGACTTTGTTGAGTTTTTCCCCATGTTGAGTCAAAAATTTAAGATCAAAGTCATACTTAATGGATAACAGTAAATATTAAGACTTCAAACTCAAAATTTTAGCTTTTTTTCCTCAAACTTTGACCTATATCTCAAAATGTGGACCTTTTCCCTCATAAGTCTTGCTGATCATTTCCAAATTTTTCACTTCATTATTTGTTGAGTTTGAGTTTGAGTTTGCAATTTGTATCTCAAAATTTTGACTTCACCATCTCAAATTTAACATTTTCTCCAAAATTGACTTTTTTTCCCCCTCAAATTTGGACTTATCTCAAAATTTTGACTTTCTTCCGCATAACTTTGTAATATGAGTTCAATTTTTTTTGCTTTATTATTTTACAATATGGAATATATATCTCCAAATTTTACTTCAATATCTCAAAATTTTAACTTTTTTTCTCAGATTTTGATTTTTTTAATTCTATAATTTTACTATGTATCTCAAAATTCTGATTTTTTTTATCTAAGAATTTTGACTTTTCATCTCCAATTTGCCTTTCATCTTAAATTTCGACCCAATCTTGGCCATGCCTCAAGCAACTCAATAACCTGTCAGGTTGGTGCATCAGAATAATGCCAGTATCCCAGTGCAGCCCTTTATTATGAATATCATTGGTCTGGAGGACAAGCTCAGAAAAACCCAGACATTTCTGGGAGTTTTGTAAAATACCCTCAGACATAATTTTATGATCAAAAAGGAGGACATATCTGTACAAAAGGGAACGTTGGGTCACCTTATTAGTGCTACCTGTTGTATTTTCTTACCCACACTCTAAAGATAAAGAATATTACATGTTTACAGATAAGCTATTTACTTTTCATGTTTCTAAATGACCACAATACACTGTCATAAAACTCAAACTGAGGAGGATTAATGCTTGAAAAAATGTCACAGAAGAATCATGTTTGGTTAATGGTCAAAGCTCATCAATAAGCATATTGATTACAGAATAGTGTATTTTCTTTGTAACCCTGCTGCAAGGCTGCAGACTCCCCTCTGCTGATCCACTTTAACAAACTCCTACCCACTTAGAGCTTAACGCAGAGAACGACCCTGCAGCTATTAATTACAGGACAAACCTCAGAGACAGTAAACAAGCTGTACACTGACAGTGGATGCGATGTAGTCTAACACTGCAGCATCACAGCTGCAGGTGCTCCTCTCTCTCTCTCTCTCTGTGACCCTCTCTCTCTGACTCTCTTTCCCTCTGACTCTCTCTCACTCTGTCTGCGGGTTTTATCTTGTAGAGGAGAGGTAATGAAATAGGAGTGAAGTCGTTTAGAGGAAAGCTGTTGATAGTAACACTGAAAAGATTCCTCTGAGGGTTGTTTGACGTCCGCCTCAAGCTGGGGACAAACGGCTGTAAAGGATGCTCATGAGCAGAAATGCACTCAGAAATCGAAACTCATCTCTTTTTTTCCTCCGCTGTCTTAAATGTGTTTTCCTCTCCTAAACCTTTGAGTTTTCAGTGTGCAACCGACTGTGGGCTTTCCATTGCAGCCTCACGGGATGATAATGCCTCTATTTCATAGGAACACTTCAGGAAAATCTAAAAATCTCCCTCTTTCCCCTCAGTCTGTCTCTCTCTTTCCCAGCTTTCTTATCTGTCTTATTGCCCTCATGGTTGACCAAAAGAAAATCTCCTTCTGCCTGAGAAGCCATCCTAGCTTGTCCCAAAGCAATTACAAGCCTGGCTATTTCCAACCCTCAGCTAAACATATTGCGGCCTGATATTGCATGACTTCCTTCTCCTACCTCTCCTGGCTGGAGATAACACTGTGAAAGTACACTCATACTGCAGTGAAGGTGTCAGGGGAACTTCTCAAAGACTTTGCCTCTGAAGTTAAGTCTTTTAGAAAACCTCACTTTGAATGAACTTTGAAATTAAGAGCTCTGAAAGGCAGCCTGTGCAGACAACAAGAGAAAAACCAGAGAGTGCTGATAATTGTCATGCTAGCATAGGTAGGTTTAAGCACATTTAACACATTTGTCATTAAATATTTGACACTTGTTCATTTTTTATAAGCTGAAAGTTAACTGCGTGTGTTGTTAGCAGATTTTCAGTTATGGAGGAGCTTCTCCCCATGTCGAAAGGAACATTGTAAACATGAGTTTTGCAGGACATCCTGAAAAAGCGAACTGAGTAAAAGTACGGAGAATAAAACAACAGCCAATAAAGAATTGATCTGACCTGAAATGCAGTATAACAAACTCAACCATGGTGTCAACTGTAATTAAGAGACATACATTTGGGTTTAAGACAAACACATTTTCAATTTTTGCGGTTTATCAGTGTCTATAAAAAAAAAACCATCAGCATGGTAATACTTTTGGACCAAAGTGATAAATGGATCAGTGTTATCATTCCAAGAGCAATGCAACTAGCATCGCAAACAAAAATAAATGAATAATAGAATTTGTCTATTTGTCCCTCCTTAGCAGTGTGTGTGAATTAAGTAAAAAATAAAAGATATGACTTTTGAATTACTCAATATACTAAACCATTTGTCTTTAAGCCAACTCTCTACTTTAGTTCTCATTAACTGGACTACAGGGATGAACTGTCTATACTGCTCCAGTAAAAGTCTGAGGTAAAACTGAGGTTGTCTCTGTCAGAGCTTTCCTATCCCTTTTATCTCCCTCTTAACCTCCATTGCAGCCTGTTATATACTCCTGAAAACAGTTGAACAAAGATTCATCATTACAATGACACAGAATTAAGTGAAACATCCTGTAGCTCAACCATATAACAACAGAGACTCTATAGAGTCTATAGTACTGTTTCCATGAAGACCAGTTGATGTTTTCTTTTCTTATTTTCTCACTTGCTAAACAAACAGTTTTTCTGTCTGTTTCCCCTCGGTGCTGACTTGTTGTTCAGGAAGACCGTTTTCCCTTGAGAGAGGAGGAACTTGGGTGAGTCTACACGCGAAGCCGGAGTCTATGAAAATGGAGGTGACAGGATGTTGATGAGGGGGCCCGGAGCATTGCCTCCACCCACCGTGCCCTGGAGTGCTCCACTCTGCCAGCCGGTAATGAACCTGTTAGGCTGCGCTCAGCTCGCCTGTCACCCAGTCAGCTACTCATTCTTTACCCACCACATTCTCACCCTGAGAGAGAAAGAGAGAGAAGGAAGGAAGCAGGCAAAGACACATGACCTGTTCAATGTTAACCGCCGAATGAGTTGTTTGTTTTGTAGAGACAAACAACAGCACATTTCAGGTTTTCTACCTGAGTCAGTGTAAGAGTTTGTATATGAAGCATGTGAATTTAAAACAGCAGCAGGGAAAAGATGGAGCAGAAAACAGTCCAGTGATCGGGTAGTGAAGTGTAGAAGTAAGAACGCAGTGAAGGGATACAGAGGAAAAATAAGTACAGGTGTGTGTGTGTGTGTGTGTGTGTGTGTGTGTGTGTGTGTGTGTGTGTGTGTGTGTGTGTGATCTCACTGTGGCTCCTGTGCCCAGCAGACTGCATCTTTCCTTCTCTCTCTCTTTCCCTCAATCCCTCAAACCCACTGATGGAGAACATCACCTGCGATATGTAAGCTGACAGAGGATTTTCACTCCCACTCCATCACTCTTCCTGAATATTCTTCCTCATTCTCATTCCACTTTCCGGTGAGCCATAAAACCTTAAATAATTCCTGAGTAGAGTATCAAAGAGCAAGGAGTTTATGTGTGGAGGAGGTAAAAACTATTCTCATATAGCGTATGTGTGTAGATGTTCTTGAATGAGGATAAAATTTACTAGTATGAATCATATATCTGCAAGATGAGTAAATGTGTAAGAATCTGTCCAGATGAGGAAACATATCTGGCTCCAAAATTAAGTGACAAACATACAGATGTAATAAGAAGAAGAGTCTAAAACAGATTTCCCAACAAAAATAGCTTATATCTTATTTTGTTGTCTTGCATCCTGTGTAATTGTTGCGTCTTATATTGAAACTTACTTACTTATTGTGGGGGTATGTGTTGCACTGTGGCATACTATGTCTTAGTTTTTCTTACTCACACAGGTTTGTCATCAGTAAACATCATTACAATGCAAATTGAAGTTAACTTGTCAGCGGGCCATTGACGGATAAGACTTTTTAAAAGGCTATTTCTAAAATATTAAAAACAAGAAAAAATGAATTTGGCCAATGTTCAAACATTCTGAATGTAGTGTACACATGCATTTACGCAAAAGAACCCAGTTAAGAGATTCAATTGTTTT
This sequence comes from Thalassoma bifasciatum, assembly GCA_008086565.1. Classification (NCBI taxonomy): domain Eukaryota; kingdom Metazoa; phylum Chordata; class Actinopteri; order Labriformes; family Labridae; genus Thalassoma; species Thalassoma bifasciatum. Next base: position 2,255,839 of record RPOG01000005.1, read on the forward strand.
TAAAGTTGAAGTTTAAGGACAGCCTTGAAAGAAGTCATTGGGGGTGACTGTCATTTGTCTCAAAATTAACATATTTCTTTAACGTTATTAAAAGTTCAACGAGTATCAGTAATGAGATAAGCAGTGAAAGAAGGACAGACTTATACATTTGCAGATGAAACTTATTATTCACAGTTTTGGGGGTGGTTGCCCCACATGATACCCAAAAGTGGCTTGTACATTACAGTCTCTTGCTTCTCTACAGCTGTTTGGTTTTATTTACTAAACTATAGCTTTTGCTAAGTCATTGTCAGCCTGAGCAGCTCAGACACACAAGGTTAAGCTGAATTTACTCTTGATATTATGCTCATTCGGCATTTCAGTTCAGAGGAAAATATTAAAATCATAGAAAATCAGGAGGCTTTCTATTTCATGTAAATAAGATTTAAAAACCATCAACTGAGCAACAAGAGGCATTATAACTGAACTCTCTAGCTGATATAACAGGTATTATTGAATTATCCAGGAGACTTTTGTTTTTCTTTAACATAATACTGAATGAATAATAGCAGACCTTCTCAGATGTGAATTTTAAGAGAATTGATTTTACTTCCCCTTCCACTCATCAGCTCTATTCTTCCCCTTTTTGTCCTCTTGACCTCATACTGAAACAAGCTCTCGTCTGTTTGAATGGAACCAGTAATAGAGAAGAAATTACACCGGCTTGACTGAATAGTCTCTGTTTTTCCTCATTTCCCTCTCTCTATCCCCTCTGTTTTATCAGCACACTCTCATATTTGCTGTATTAGCATGGAGGTCTGCTTGAAGCCACATTATTCTATCAGCATGGCTGCTCCTGGCAGCACTTTCACCCACCATGAAGCGATTGATGGAGGCATGTGCCGGGAAACAACTTCTGGCTCTGGTGGAGATATTTGCCTTTCCATAAAACATTTTGTCAGGACAAAGTGAAAGAGGAAATAATATAACAAACTCTGAGATGCAAACTATGACTGGAAAGTGATTTAGCTTTGTCTCGAGTCTCAGTTTAATTCACTGTGTGTGATTTACCACCGAAGGATGTCTGTACTTTATCAACAGGACATAAGAACATGTTTTAATTGAAACATTACATGTCAACAAATCAATCCAAACAATTTTTAGTGCTACATAAATTACAAGGAAAAGCATTTAAATTCTAATTCAGAATAGGGAGATAGTGATCAAATCAAAATGAGAACATGAACAATAAAGAGGAGAAAATGAAAGGAAACAAATGATTAGTATTTTTGCGATAGACTGGCGTGATCAAAGGCTAGAGATGTTGTGTGTCCTTGCAGTTATGAGCATGCTTTGTTCCCCAAGCAATCTATAGCACTAATGATAGATGTTTTAGTGTAGAACTGGCTTGCTTGGACTATGATTTAAATGCTGGAAATAACCCCATGGGCATCATGTTGTAGTCCGAGTAACACACCAATTTCATCTAACAAGGCTTGTGGATGAATCTTAAAACCAGATTTGGTGCAATCTCCTGGTTACTGTTGACAGCAATTTGGTGAAAGTGTATTTATCTCTTGGAGGCATGGTGCAGATTATAAACTATTCTAGACCAAAAACTTTACCTTAATGTTAGTCTAAGTGTTAGTCAACTTTGCTGAGTATGCTCATCAGTGTTTGGATACCTGCTGTGCGTGAAAGTCAACAGAAAACCATGTATCCAACCCCATTTAATGACCACAGATTTTAAAAGTTGTTTAGCTGTCCTCTCTAGGACGCAACTGACAAGCTGCAGTTTTTCTTTTTTGAAATTAACAGCATGTTGTTGTAGCAGCAAACTCAAATCCTGTTGAACTACAATAAATCACAAAAAAATATATATTTTATTTTCTGTTTTTGGGGATCTCTGTGAAACTAGCTGTTTACAGTAAAACTGAGACTCCTCAGAAATGCATGCATGGATGATTCTCTGTTGAGTTTATCAGGGCAAAAAAAATGATTGGCTTTTATTTGCTCAAACACTGTATCTCTCTTGAATTTCACTTTGCTTTTGCAGCAAAAATTGCTGAATTGACTGTAGACATTGAAAGGAAGTTGAAAACAAAGAAACTGCTGTAAGAGTTTTCTAATTTGAAGTGCAGAGAAAGCTGATAATCATTCCCAGAGGTTAATATTACCATTTGACAGCTATGTAGCCTCCAGGAGTGACAGTCAACTTTGAGAGGCTTTTGGAGTTGCTGGGGATTTTGGGGATTCATGACGTGCGGCTAAGATTTTGTTATATTTTGATGCATTATTCACAGTCTGAAGAGCAAGATAAATAAATAAATAATACGGTACGAGATGTCCAGGACTGGATTGTGAGCGGCTCTCCTATTATAATCACAAACCTGAATCTTTGAAAGTTTACAGCCAAGGGGATCCAGGTCTACAGGACTTTCACCTCTTTGCTGCACTTGCGGAGTGTATCTTTGTATCCACTTCAAGTCTCATAAAAGACTAATGGATGATAAAACTTCAGGATCTCATTTTTCCAAACTGATCCTGAAAATTCTAATTCAAAGAACAACCTCTCCACTTCGTCAGACTTTATAGGGACAGAACCCTGCACTGCGAAGGTGTGGTATAGATTATTGTGACCACTTCATTCAGCTCAGGCTCATCCATAGCCGTGACAGTGCTGCAGCTCAGGGCCGCAGTGTCTCTTCACAGCGATATGTGGCACTAAAACAGAAAACAATACATGCATCGGGAGCTGAGCCAGGCTGAGACAGGCTCGGTGGAACCAAAGGTCGTTGTCTCTCAATAAATCAGGGGAGGCAATAGCAGGGATGATTGTATGGGCTGGTGGCCATAGTGGAGCTATTACTTATCCCTCTTGTCAGTGTGCTGGGCCCAGTCATTGTGCTCGGGCCAGCAGAGGGTCACACAAGAGGAGCTCAGAAAGCATACTATAAAACTCACTAATGCACATGAGCAGGAAACAAGCAGAAATAGGATAAAACAGCCCATTAGAGCTGTGGATATTAGCAGAATTCATCTGCGCGAGTGTGTGAGTCATTTTTCTGCTGCAGTTCCTGCTGACCTTATAAGGCCACAGCTAATCTGCAGTCAGCCTGTCATTAATCCTGTCATTTCTCACTCTCCTTGGAGCTCGGTCTTTCACAGATTCATCAATGACTGTCTAACAATAGCATGGGTGATTTGCAGTCATAATGCAATTATCAGGCTGTATTGACATGATGAAATTTTAATAATCCACTGCCGGAAAAGGCTTAGAGCACTTGTTATAACTGCAGGGAAGCCACAAGATGATGTTGTTACAGCTAGTCTTGATGGAAAAAAAGAGACAAGAGGTTAATGAAGGGACAGACGTAAAGGTGTAAAAGTATATTAACCTACAAGTAAAGAAGTTGCCTTTCAATATCCCTGCTCCATTTGCCCACCTACACCTTGTTCTCTGTCCTTCCTGAGGATCTGCTCCAGGAGACTGCAGAAGTCAAGGTCACTCCTGCTACATTAGAGTGATTCAGGACCCATAAAGCTCTGACTGCCCCTGAGCTGAACTAAGAGGCACAGCCTGATTTGTTTTCCACCCGGCAATATTCAAGATCATTCAAAACCCACCGGACACTATCAACAATATATAAACCATCACATCAAACAACAATCTGCTGGAATGAAACACCTGCAACTCAAGTCCCCTTCATGCTGTTTTCACTGAATGCTAGAACACATCAGTGTAATATTAATGAAGAGAAAGTTAATTTGGTTTTATAATTTCCTCTGAATGAAGGTCGTAGTAAAATGGGCAGAATCTCATTTTTGAGGGGTCTCAGTAGCAGAACAGCTTATTTTTTAAAATTCTTTTTAGTGACAAATGACATCTCTTTGCTTCATAATCAAACTTATTTAAAACGTAATAATACACAAGGCACAAGAAGGAGACATGACCATATCTTTATTTTTGGAGAAGCGCACTTAGGAAGTTCTTACTTGCTATGTGAAATAGACATCTAATATGAGATCACGTTAATTGTAGCCTTTTACAGAGCACTCATTAAAATACTTTGAAATTCAAAATTTCAACCCTGGAGTGTAATTGGAGGTCAAGACATTTTGACCTTCTCGACATTTTTCATAGTATTTCATTTGAAGTGTGTGCAGAAGTGATCAAATATAGTCCCCTGCAAGGGTTAAGCACATATGAGGATAACTATATGTTGACCACAGGGCTTTACAACCAACTAAGAACATAAAAATAATAGTCCAATGAAAGACCAAGAGGGCAAATAGACACGGTAATTCACAACATAAAATGAAATATGAGTTATAGAACCTTTTGAGAGCTCTCTAAAATATTGAAATATATAATAAATAAAATGTTAAAAATATAATATAGAAGAAGAGAAGAAGAGGCAAGGTCAACTTGAATGAAAGGCAATGAGAAGAGAGGTCTCGAGCAGTGAGTGAAAAAAGGCTCTCTTACTGATTCTCTTGGTGCCTCAATGATCTCCATCCAGCCAGCTGTCTTTTTATGCATATTTCTGTAGTGAAATCAGGAAGTGAATTTTAGTAACTCCTAATCTGACCTTCTCAAATTTTCTGCTTCTCGTTGCAAATTTTCAGAGTGAAAAGAGAAACAGGGCAACAGAGTCAAATTAGCCCTGTGCTAAATTATAATGATGCCAAAAACAATGAATAAAATCTTTAAATCATCCTAAAAAAACGGAAGCTAGAGCAGAGAGCACTTTTCCGATCATTATCGTTTTGATTCGTGTTGAGATCAACTTCTCCCTGTTATGTTCACCCTCAAAGATGGAAATAGAGGCCTGGACATCTAAAGGCTGTGCTCCAAGTCAACAATTTGCATCCCCTCACATCCAGATAAGTCAGTTAAGGTGGTCTGGACTTTTATCTGAATACCTGCTGTGTGCCTGCCTTTGACAGTTTCCACAGCGTGTCCCTCAGGTAGAAGATCCCACGGTAGACCCTGAATGTGCAGAAAGGTTTATATGACCAATCTGTCTCTGGAACACATCGATATTCCCCAGGAGGAGCTGGAAAGCTTGCTGCTGCCACTGTGAGCCCCTTAGGTGGCACATATTGGTTAAATGAGAGAAAGAGGCGCATCTTGTAAGTCTGAGTACTTGCTTTTGGAAACTTATTAGGCTATTAAGACTTGATCTGCTTTCCAGTCTTTATTAACATAATCAGGGTAAATTGTAAAGTGCTGCCCCATTTGTTCTATAACACCTCTTCCTTTCTTATTCTCCAGTGCCTGGCCAAAAAGAAAGTCATCTCCAAAAAATGGTCGCACACTCTAATATTTTCTTTGGCTGCCTTAAGCTTTGATTACAGCGTGCATTCGCTGTGTCAGTGTTTCAATAAGCTTCTGCAATGTCACAAGATTTATTTTCATCCAGTATTGCATTAATTTTTCACCAAGATCTTGTATCAGTGATGGGAGAGTCTGACCACTCCTTCTCCAGCACATCCCAAAGATTCTCAATGGGGTTAAGGTCTGGACTCTGTGGTGGCCAATCCATGTATGAAAAAGATGTCCCATGCTCCCTGAACCACTCTTTCACAATTTGAGCCCCATGAATCCTGGTGTATCATCTTGGAATATGACTGTACCATTCGGGAAGAAAAAATCCATTGATGGAATAATCTGGTCATTCAGTATATTCAGGTAGTCAGCTGACCTCATTCTTTGGGCACATACTGTTGCTGAACCTAGACCTGAGCAACTGCAGATCATAGCACTTCCCCACAGGCTTGTACAACAGGCACTAGGGATGATGGGAGCATCACTTCATCTGCCTCTCTTCTTACCCTGATGCGCCCAACACAATGGTTCCCCACCATCCTTCCAATTTTTAGTGATGTGTTGGACAATTCTTAACTAAAGTTGAGTAATTTCTGCCATCTCTTTTTATGTTTCTCTGCTTGATGCATGTTAATGGTAATTTCAGCACTAATGGAAGCTCAGCTAGGTAATGACTTAGCCCACTGGTTACGGTGTGCACCCCATGCACAGAGGCTACAGTCTTTAAGCAGCTGTCCTGAGTTCAGTTCCAGCCTGCAGTCCTTTTCATGTATGTCACTTACCACTCTCCAAGTTTAACTGTTTAACCCACTCGCCAAAAGCTCAAGAATATTACTGAGACAAAAACTTAGCCATTTAATTAAAGAATACAGCTTCCAATAAAACAATGTACCATTAAATTACAGATTCCATGCCGAATGCACCCTGAGGACACAAAAGGATTCTCTGAGTTCATCATGGACATAATCCATCTATTCTGCTTCAATTACTTTTTCAATGTCCCTAAATAAATTCAAAAGGAAATCCCTGAGACCCATTTGAAGAAAAAAAATATTCATCTTCTCTCATTTACTTAATCATCAAATGAATTCCTTGTACTGTGAAAATTGTTTGGATGCCACTTCTCTCGCTAGAGCATTTAAGGTATCACAAGGAGGTCACTTTATTCTGACACTTGATTTCCTTTGTAAGAAACTGTTTTCTAATCAGCCTCTTGCTGGTTTCTTTACTAGATACAGTGCACATATGAAGTGGTGATGGCACACTTCTATTTACTTAAAACTGTAGATAAACACTGTGTTGATATTTAGTAAAAGCCAGATTTAGTGTGCATATCTACAGCAGCTTACCTTGTACTGGCACATGGGTCCCAGTTTTTCATCAGACTGAGCCTTAATACATCTCATCTTCTTCTAAACCTCTCCACTCCCCTTTATGTGCATAATAAAATGATCAAATAATTATCAAAATTGTGCCGTCTACAACAAAATCACGTCTACCTCTGAGTTTTTCTCCGAGCAATGAAACCATTAAAGAGGATTTATGATTGAAACCTTCAGATTTAATGAATCTTCAAAATTAACCAAGGTAAAAATACTGATAGGCATTGTATGATGCTCTTAAGAATCAGGAGACACAAGCCTGTTATATGTGGGTAGGCCACCTGCAGTGCACAAACAACAAAATGAATCAGTCAATTAATTCACACTACTTGGCAGGTTTAATGGCTTGAAATTAATTCTAAAATGGAAGTAAGTACATGTTCTGGAAATAACTGGTGGATTTGCATCAGTGGTGAGGATAAGTCTGAAACTAACTTGTTACGGTTGGATTCCTATCCCTTTTTTATAGTTTCAAGAGTACAATTTCAGAGTTACAGTATTGCAGAATAACAGTTGCGATCTGCAGTCTGAACATCCCTTTTTAAACAAATATCCAGCAAGTTGTGAAAGGAATTTAAAAACTAGGATAGAGTGACTTCTACTGAGCTCAATGACAAACTTGTCTCACCTCTTTTCTTCTCCAACTGTTGCATGAATCTTCCTCCTTAAGCTGTCTCAGGGGAGGTGGGATTGAAGTGAAAGCCGTGCGTGCTTTACCACTGCTGTCTGAGCTGTAATCTAGATGCAGGCATCCTGATGTGTGTCGTGCTCACTGATGCCTCACCTTGACTTTTAAAGCGGACACGTCAGAGCCAGGCAGACCATCCTCAGGCTCTGAAAGGAGGGGGATCAATGAGGAGACTAATGATGCTGTGCATTAACTCACTCTTAAAGAAGAAAGGAGGATGGAGACAGTTAATGATGATAATAAAGGTATCACAAAATATCTGGTGCCAGACAGTCAATTATAAAAATAAAGTGGAGACCTCCAGGAAGAACTGAGTACACAACTGGCAAGCAGACTGTGATATATAAAATGATATATAAAAACATATTCCATACACAGAGAGTTGTATTTCATTTGTCAAACACAGGAAATAGAGCAACAGGAGACCAGAGTGCAATTCCTGTGAAAAACCAGGGTTCAAAATTATTTCTCTGTAGAGGATGTATTTTCTAAGTCATTTTACGGGCATTTCTGTTTCAATTAGATATGACAGCTGATGAGAGACAGGAAATGTGGTGAGTAGGGAGAGGGGGCCGACCAAGCAAGTGTCAACCCCCCCTGGTAAAACATGAAACTGATGTGGGTATGTTAGAAACTGCTGTTCAGTGAGAGTCTGCTTGAGACTAGCTGCCACAGCACCAGTTCAGCTGATAAACTGATTTCATTGTTAAACAAAACTAAACAGAATTTTCAATGAAAAACCGGGTACATGGTGGTGTTCTGAAGCTTTTGACCGGTGTTTTTATTTCTCATAGCAAAGCTGACTATGAAGCCCTACATGTGTACTTTAAAGGAAAAGTAAGCTGTAAGTAGCCTCGTACTCATGGATATGCTTGATGTTTGCTGGAAGGACTTTACAACACGCAGTTTCGCATACTCCTTACTCAATCTAGCAGAGCCACTAACATCTGTTTGAAAGACAGCAGATAAATTAAATCTTAATTAAGCGCTGTCCTGCTAACCAGAAACTCCTAAGGGAATGACTAGCTCTTTAGCTGCTAAATGCTCAACTGCACTCCTGTGGTGAAGGCAGAATAAAAATACTTTGGCTGTTGTGAAAAAAATGGATAGGCCTGAAGATTTCATCTTGTATTCCAATGATCTCAAATCCACTTATGTGAATTAAAAAAGAAAAAATAAGAAGCTCTTAAAATATGTATCTCTTTGAAGGCCAATGGCTCCACATTAGGGCTGCACAACACATAACTTGATTGTGGTCAAACTATGTGTGCGTGTGCAATAAAGGTGATGTGATTTGAAGAAGAAAAAAATAAGGAAGGTACATATGGAGCCCAAAAAATATATATTTCAGCCCTTTAGTTAAGCTTATGTGGCCTGTCTACACCCAATCATATTACTAAATGTAAATGAGCATCCATTTATGTATTTTACCAAATTACATGCAACAACTCACACAGTTAGAGCACCTTCTCTCTGCTCTGTCATCTCACCTGCTGTTATCAGGGTCGGGCAGAGCAACGTGCAGAGTGAGTGGTCAAGCGACTGGGAGAGAAGGAGCAGAGCATAGCAATCTGAAAGTTTGCCTACAGCATTGTTTCATTAACCTTGCAAAGCAGATGTTTTTGCCTGATTCATTTTCTGAAATCCTGCAGATCCATTTCCATGGATGTATCAAACTGTCCGTGTGGCGTGTCAGGTTATGATTTCATAAGCTGCTGTAAAACTTGAAACAGTCATAGTTTAAATATGTTTCTACAAGTTTGCTTCCTGCAAAATTGCCCCTTTTCTCTTCACAAAGTGGACATTCTTCACAAAATGCAATATGCTTGCCCTAGAAATGTTTCTAAACATTCCTTTTTATTGATTCAAATCTCTGGAGGAAGATTATTCAAGCCTCCAAAAAGGCAAAACACAGGAGGTGGACAAACTCTGTAAGGCAGTGCGTGTCTGCTCAGCCTGTATGTGGCGCTTTTGCTGTGTCTCTCTGGCTTTCATGCAGGCTGGAGGGGTGCAGCAATTTAACATATTATACCACTGCAATGTTGCTTGGTTGCAGAGGGAAATTTAGATGAAAGAACCTCTGTGTAGAAGCACCGTATTAAAAGGTCTGACCTGTTGTGTCAACATTATTTCTTCCCAGTACATTTACAGTTACGTTTTATTGCTGTTTTGTTAAAAATAATAAATGCCGTGCTAGAAATCTGATAATGACGCTTTATTCAAGCAGCTTAAAAATGCGTAGATTGATCAGTGACATCCAAACACCTTACATATGTGCAGACTCTGACACCTACACACACACACTTTCATAGACAGACAGACAGACAGACTGGTGAGATCAAAGCCTGAGCAGCTGGTGGTCTCCCTCCTCTAGAGACAGACAGATGGCACACCATTAATTAAGCAGAAACCACAGTGGACTCTGCTCACCTGAGATTAACCGTCTCCCTGCCACCATTAAATAGAGATTTCTGTAAGGAAACCACACACACACTTGCACACTTACACACACACACACACACACACACACACACACACACACACACACACACAAAATGGCAATTTAAGAAGTGGGGGCATCAAAGAGCACCAGAAGACATTAAGTGTTTTATCCAGCACTAAAGCACATTAGTCACTTGCAGTTCAGACGGCAGAACTGAAAATAAAGCTGGGTGTTTAAACATCCGTGCAGAGAATGAATTAACTGATAACCGAAGAAATGAAATTAAATGATTTTGTTAATGCTTTGCCTCAGTTTAAAGTGTGAAATATTAAACAGACTTGAATGCAGTCCAGCCCAAAAAGTAATGATCATTTTGGATTCCAAAGGAACATTTTAATATCCATCTTTTTAAATTAAATGCTCTCAAAATGTTATAGTCAACCCCTCACACCGGGATTGTGTGTTTGAGCCAATGAGGTATGAGTCGATGAGAGAGTCATTATGTTTGTTTTGGGAGGAATACATCACTGCACAACACAAACATTTAGAAAATGTTACCTTTGAGTACCAGGATAGCTGTTTTAATATTTATGTCTGGAGTTTAATTTGGACATAATGGGTAATCAAAATTCTGCATAGCAACTTTACATACCTACTTTCAAACTCAGTGAAAATGTATTTGTCTGGACTGTTGGCCATCTACAAAAGTTATAGATGGCTAATAAAAAGCCTTGGTATGAAGATGATGTTAAAAAAACAGCTGTCTCTATCTGTAAGTTTACATCTTTGCAATCACCACATTGATGGATGAGACAACAATATATGTCAAAATGCTAATTTAATGCATTCTATCAGAATATGATACCCATCACTCAGATGATCAGCATTTCAGGAGTCATAAATCAATAAAAATTTACATTTTCCGATGACCTTGGGGTTCTTGGTGTGCTTCACTTTGAAAGTACAGCCAATTTATACTTGTGGCTTTTGACAAATCTTTCCCCATTTCAGTTTCTTATTCAAATTCTACACGTAAATTAGAAAAGAACCACTCTGGCATTTTACTGTTGCTTTCACAGTTTAGTTTCTGATTTGAAAATCAGTTTGAAAATCAACTTTACCAGACTCAAGATGCAGAAAGTGATCATAGATCACCTGAAACATTAATTGTTGAAAACTAAAAATGTTTGCCAGTTTGGGCAGCCTGCAAGGTTCCTTCAGATAAAGCCTATAATATTTTGTCTTACTACTTTGTGAAGTCACATTTCTATCCACAATACTCACGAGGTTCTTTGTGTAATCTTCGAATATCAGAGAGTGTAAACAAATGGATGTTGTCTTTATCATTCTTACTTGCTTTTTGGTCTCTCCACCATTTTTCAAAACAGGGCTGATGTTAGTTACAAAGAAAGCCTCATTGTTAAATGTGAAGTCAATACCTAAAAAAACATCTGACCCCTGTTTTTGCTTGTAGTCTCTGATTTTGCTTTTTGTTTTTAGAACCTCCACCTAACCTTGTCTCCTCTGTGTGGTGAACAAAAGACCTTACCTCTGATCAACCATCACTACAAAGATTCTCATCAGGCTCCTGTAATTGTGTAACAGTACTCTGAGAAGAGATTTTTCCAGTATTTCAAGCTGGGTCATTGTATTTTAGATGCTGCTATATTTAGGATCCTGTGCCTACCACTTACCGCTCGCTCCTGTCTTGACTATGCTTCCTGCAATCTATCAGCCACTCTGCTGGAGGAGACGAGGCAGTGAGCCCCCCTCCTGCTTTGGAGCTCCTGCAAAGTCTCCCGACAGACAGAGCTAGTCGACTTTCCCTCAGTTACCTGCACAAGCCTGTCCTCTTGCATCAGCTTTGAGCTGTGCAGCCCAGCTTGAAGGCTTCACCCCCAGATTCCCAATAAGAGGAAAGTGAAGGTGTGTGTATGTGTGTATGTGTACATCAATCAAGTTGTTGTGCAAGCTTCTGTCAGGCAGTAAACAACAAGTCAGGTGAGTCTGGACGCTGTCAGTGTAGAGTTGGTGTGGGAGTAAAGGCCATGACATGACTGAGCCATTTTGTCATCACAGAAGAAAACATGTATGAGAGAATTTGTATGCAATGGATCTGATGCAGCAATCACTTCAAAGCACAATGTTCTATGCTCAAATTGTGTGAGTGGAAAATAAGAAGAGGCAAGGTCATTTTCATTTTTGCTTTTTTTTGGTCTCAAAGTTAAAAGATAAAGTGACACTCTAAGAATTAAAGGGACTGCGAGGACCTTCTAAAGCCTCGTTTCCACCAAGTGGATCGGTTCGGTTCGTCTCGGTACTGCATGCATTTTGTAGCATTTCCATAGACTAAAAGCGGGACGGGTCCCCTTATAAGCGACCCGTACCGCTCCACTTTTCAGAACCCTTCCGTTGGGGTGCTAAGCAGCTCCAAACCGGCCCCAGGGGTGGGGCTATTCTCACTGCAGTACGTTGATTGGTCAAAAGATTGGTAACTTCCCGTGCGACAGTGGCAATAAAGAACGACACACAACCCCGCGCACAGCCTTTCCTGAAACAAAGCTTCATTACGTTATGGAATAAAGAGCCACATGCTGATCACACAGTAGAAGAGTTGCTGGATGTCCTCCATCTTTCTCTTTGTTTACAATGCCGCAAAGTTCTTTTTCGTTGTATTTATTTGCGGGGTACAATGTGTAGCGCTCAGAGCGCTGCAGTGACGTCACGCGTTACGTAGCTGACGCGGCTCTCGACATCCAGCCCATCAAGCAGGGTACGGTTGGCTGTGGAAACCTGGTGGAAACGTGCACAGAATCAGGCTTTACTGATCTGACCCGTACCAAAGTGTACTGATCCGTACCAGACTGCCTGGTGGAAACGAGGCATAAGTGATCTAGAAGAAGTCTCATATCTAGATATATGCCTGATTGTAATCTACAATTTAAAATGAGGTCATCAGTGCTAAAAAATTACAAAAATTTCCAAAACTACCCAAAATATCAACTTTTACAAGAGTAATCCATACCATATATGGAGATTGAGCATAAATGAAGATTGAGCAATGTCATGTGTGTCAGTGTATGTGTCTGACTCAACCCCTTTCTCTGCCTGTATGTAGATGTTTTGGTTGACTTGGGACATTTCTGGGCAGAGAGTAGGTGTAGTTATGTGTGGTGACCAGCCAATCACAGAGTGACCAGTATGCATGTGGCTTTGTGTGTTGGTGTTAGCGAATGGGAGAAGCTGAGAAACGATCACGGCCATAACACACGGAGAAAGAATGAAACAATATTTTCAGGATACCTTATTCACCTGCAGGAAGTCAGCTGTATGACTCTTGAGTGGCTCCCATCTAGAAATGTCATGGTGAAGGTGCTTGCTGTGTGATGGTGTGTTCATGAAGCTGCGGCTATTAGCTATGATTTGAGGCAGTGGGCATGCAGGGCTGCTGGCACTGAGCCACGGAGGAGGACCCGGTTTGGATCTTGTGTGTACAAATAGTAGTGGAAAAATCCTGCAGACCCCACCTTTGAAAAGTATGATGTCTGCCAGTCTGCAGTTCACTTCGTACTTTGGCCTAAGAATTTGAAAGCTTACCTAGAGGAATGCACTGAGACGGCCTGAGGAGTTTGCATGCATGCATCTTTCTCAAACAGAGCTGTGACATTATACAAAATGTTTTCTTTGTTCAATACTTAAACATCATACACATCAAGCTCAATTTTATTTTTAAGTCCCTGTTGATCCTTCTTCAACAGTAAAAATACTTTAATCAAGTAAGGAATGCGTCCATTATATTTTCTGCTTTCTAATTTGGGGTACACTCTGGTCAGGTTGCCAGCCCATTCCAGAGTCAAACCATAGAGATAGACAACCACACCAACACTCACACAAACAGACTATTTCGAGCAACCAATCAACCAAGCATGTTTGTGGAGTATGAGAGTAAGTCTGAGTACCAGGAGAGACCCCACACATTCAAGGGGGTAACATGCATACTCCACACGAGAAGGATCCTGCACAGCCTGGTGAATAAAGAAACATCCTTGTTTGCTGTGCAGCCCCTGTGCTTCCTCAGTATCTTCCTTATAATGTTTCCTAATCAACCAGCCATCAAACCACCATTATTATCCATCATTTACCCCAGAATCTCTCCTTGAATCACATCAAGTTGATGATTTCAGCTGTCTTTAGCTCCCTGATTGCAAACACTTATTAAAACACTTGAAATAATTTGGATTCATTTAGTGAAGCAGTGTGAAAGTATAGAGCAAAAGACAAAAAAAACACACACACACACACACACACACACACACTACAGAACAAACCAGAAGCAAATGAACTTTTTAAACGAACAGTAATTAGTTCTGCTGAACTCGACTCCCTGTGGCCTTGATGGGGCGAGCAGCACACATTGATTCTGTCAAAAGAAGTAGTGGGAGCTCCCACAGGCTGCATGTCTCTGACTGCTGCTCTTCTTGTCACTGCCATCACATCACAAGTGTCCCTTAAGTCCCTGTTCAATTAGGAGCCACTGTGGGGCCAAAACCTCAAACAGCGATGTTGCAGAGCCTGCGGATGGAGAAGGTGGAGGGGAAATAACTTTAAAAAAGAGTTCATTTTGTGTCAAGTCAATTTGAAAATTAAGGTTGCTTGGTTCAGTCTGAAGGAATGCTTAAATTCAAAGTGGAGCATTTATGTGAAATTGTTATATTTAATGGAAAGAGTGCTCCTGTTTGGAGGCTCTGTTGTTTCAGCAGTCAAAGAATTTTATCAGAGAAACTTACTTTTTAAAAATATCAATTCCAAACAAAGTAATTCTAAAACCCTGGCACATTGAGGGGAAGTTTATGAAATGGAGAGAGCAGTGACAGCTGTGTGTAGGTTACACCCAGTACCCTGCACATTGTGGTATTTCTTAATCCATGAATGTTTTTGCCCAGATATTGTTGAGTAGACCACTGGTGAAGGCAGCACTGGAAGTTGTTGAACCACAACAGGAGCATATTTTGTTTCCAGAATGGGACAACTTTGATTCTATCAAGACAGAAAGTCAAGATGCTGTTTTGATAAGACTGATGTCATCTTTTGAATGTCACATCTCTGATGACAGCTGAGCATTTTTATGCTTCATTGAAAAAAAATGATGATACACACAGATATACAACATATCTTGTGATGCTAGAACCAAATACTGAGACCATGTATTTCAGGGCATGGCATGGTGACATGTTTGGATAATTTTTGTAACATTTGATACATCTAGAAATTCAACATTTTATGGGGGCAATCTGCTCTGTATTCAACCTGATATAAATCATACCAATAGATGTTCATATATAATTTGAATTATTGCAAGAATGCATCACTCAATCAGTGAATCAGTCTGGGTCCCTGGGGTATTGGTGCAGTGGCAGTTTTTAGAAATGGCCCGGTGTTTTATTTTGACAAATGAAACACCTGCTTGAATTTTGTATCATGTTATCAGTCAGCTGGTAGGCAATCAGCCAAAACAGGTCAAGCAAATAGAAACTGATAAAAGCACGACTTGAGTGTTCAATCTTAAGGTTCCCCTGAAATGGGCAGAAGAGTGCTACTGGATACCAGGCTTCTTTCAAAATCAGAACGATGGGGAGGGATATATTGCTGCTGATTGGAGTTTACAGCAGCCAACGATGCTGAATGTTAAATGTGGTAAATGTGTACTATGATAGAAGCACATAATGTATGCCCTGATTTCTAAATTAGACTGATTTTCCCTTTGTCACATCAGGAAGATCAGAGTATGCTTGTCAGGATATGCAACACAGCTCTGGGTGAATGAATTTGGATGATGGCTGTTGCTGTGGAAATTATGTTTATTCAAAATCTAAAAATTGTGTCAGGGCCCATATCCATTGGACTTGAAGCAATTGGTGGTGCAGAGTGTTATTGTTTCCTCGCTTGCTTGTGTTGAATTCTCAGATGTCACTTTGTACAAAACTATCTGCGAAATATAGTTGTAACATTGCAGCAAAATAGTTTTTTACTTTCTAACGTTTAGCACTGAGATCCTCGTACACAGCTACTGGTGTAAAGCTCATAATCAGAGCACCATTTTGTCAGAAGTAATTCAGCATTTAAAAATGGATTCCCTCCTAATCAATTTGAAGACCTAGTGAGGAGATTTTATGAAACAAACTGATGCTTTTTAATGACTAAAAAGGACAATGAAGTCTTTCACAATAAGCTCGATCATTTCTGTGATGTGGTAATGCCTGCAAGCCAGTTCAGGCTAACATCTCAAGCTGCATAGATTTTCATTTACAAAAATGTCATCTCAATTTGATGGTCTATTCAAGGTGCAAGATTTCTGGTTGAAATTTTGCCAAATTTCTGAAGTAAGCAATGTATTTCAGTGCTAAAAGAAAGCAGTACGGGATCTGTCATCAGAAAATATTTCCTGTTTTTACAAGAAAAATCAGCATAGAGATAAGAGGTACCAAAACAAAGCGACACTAGACTTCTTCTCATGGACTTCAGGTTTAAAGTACAGTTATATAACAGCTCCTCTTCAGTGACTAAAAGACTTGAAACTATTGGACCGTGTCATTTTTAAGGCCAAAACAATAACATGTTGACTAAAAGGGTGAGAATGAATTACACACACAGGAGGGATCCAAAATACTCAGATTTTGCCTACAAACACAGAAGTGTAGATAAAGTCAGATCTAGTGGTGACTCTCTCACAAGGCATGACCTTTCCCTTTAAGATTCTGTCATTCATATTCAAGTGCTAAATGTCACCAAATGTCACATGAAGACCCCCCGATTTCAGCGAGTCAGGACGCAGGCGAAGGTGAGAAAACTGAATCAGACTAAACAGGCATGATGGTGTATCACTGCTTGTACTTCTCTGAAATCTGTGCCTCTGCTTTAGACAACATAAAGAGCAAAACTGTCAAGTTGTTTGAAATTAAATCTTGGGTTTAGCCAATTAGGGCTGTGATTCTGGGAGCTGTTGGGGGGGGATGTTTGAGAAATCAATAGAAAGCTAATTTTAATGCAGGACACAGAGCATGGAGCCTCGCCTGGTGATTATGTTTGAGAACACTGAGGTAAATAAGGGTGTTTAACCGTGTATTTATACTTCTCAAAAACCAAATTCTTGCCTAGGAACACTGTGTCATTATACGCTCTAATTGAAAGACTTGACAAATAGGCTGTCTACATTCACGAGCTTAGCATTGATTCACAGGGAACAGGAATGGGAGTGAAGCTTTAATGCAAAACAGCATTTTATAGAGACCGCTGTTGAGAGAGGAGTGTTAAGTTCAGAATGAGAACCTCGCCACCCATTCACAGTCAAGTCAGGTTTGCTGTTCAGACCTCGCCTTCGGAGCCTCAAATGTTTTCACACTCTGAGACCAGCCAAGAATCTCAAGTGGTCATGAAACACATTTTGATTGACAGTGTTTTGTCACTCCATCACTTTGCATTTAAGCCTCAAAACAAGGGGGAGAAACCTGTCAGGGCAGCTGAAAAGAACCTGGGTGCTGAAATGTGGAACAAGAACATTTAGAGACTACAAATGGTAACTGAGGCTGACGGCGGGAGACAAAAAAAAAAAAAAAGAAACAAGGCTTTTTCTTCTTTGTCCACAAATACTTAAACTGAGCTTTTCAATGACAAACAACTTCTTGAGAAACTTCTGTTAAGTTTTTTCCTCTTAAATGTAACACTTGTGCGCTAATATAAAGCACATGGAGTTTTTGTACAGAAGAAATGAAAAGTGTAAGTTTTGGGGTTTTTTTTAGCTGAAACTGGGTCCAAAATAACAGGAAAAACTCTTATAAATAAATCCTTATTCTTAATGCAACCACCCATGGAAATGATCTCTCTGCACGGCACTGATGTGTGAAAATCAAGTTTAGGAGTTTTTAGAGAAACTAACACAGCTCCACAGAGAATCCCATGTGTCTGAACTGCCAGAACATAGACTCCCATGTCACCCATCCATCAAGGAAAAAGAAGTTACTTCAGAAATATCTCTCAGCTTCTTTGGCTGTACAAAGAGCAGCCGATTACCCCACTTCTCATTCTGCTATGCAAATAATGTGTTTTTAATCCTTATTGTAACTCCTTCATTCATGGGACACAGGTTACATTCACATACATAATTGCACAATGTAATCAAAGCAGCTTTTTTTTACAGCTATAGGTAACAGTTTGATTTTTTAATTCTGCTTTGACATCTTTTGCTCAGATATCATTTCCTGATTTTTATCAAGTCCTGGAACTTGCGTCTTGACAAGTATAGTAAACTTCACTAGGAGAGAGATATAAAATCGCAACTTAAACTTCACCAAACTTGCACTCATGGATCATTCTCTGTTGGATGTGTTTGGTTGCTACCTGCTGTTCCAAGTTTCTGTTTTCTGTTTGTCTTTTAAACCTTTTATCTTTTATCCTCACAAAAGCTCTTCTAGAGTTGGGTGTTCCAAATAAATTTTGAGTCAATAAATTTTGTGCCTGTCCATTACAAATACGCGACAGATTGAAATGTTATTGAACATTTATATTCTAAAAATTTCAGGCACAGACTGAGAAAAAATGAATTTAGTATAAATATATCAATATTTACATTTTCAGAAACCGCTATGAGAAACTTTGATATGTGTCAGTATTGGTTAGCTCTTTGGATAAATTACTACATCTTATCCATTTGCTGATTTTGTTTTGTACATACAGTATGCTGGCACAAGTAGTTTCTCAAAAAAAAAGAAACTGTCTACTCTCTGTAAACAGCCAAATATGCCTCTTATCGAGACACTTTGCTGTGTGAAGTTAGAAAATACTACCTTCTCCAATCTGACAACTACCCTTTGACAATGTAATTTCAAATCAAGCTATAAACTCCTCACATAAGCTGAAAGCACTGAAACCCATAGGGAGAAAAGTACTGTTTCCAGTCATTCTCTGAAGATTCTTTACTTTCCTTTCAAAAGTACGATGTGGACACCTGATCACAACATCAGTTTGTCAAACAACTTACTCTTGTTTGCTATTTCTTTTCCTATAACACAACTCTAAATGCTGTTTGTAGCTTTAAGTAACTGTGAGGATTTATTTTTGTCAGCAAAATAAAAAAAATTGAGATCAGGATCAGATACCTCATATTGAAGTCTGGCTCTCAGTCTTCATTGAAGCTCATTTTAACATGGGTTCCTGTTTCTTTTCTCAAGGCTGATGGAGCCCTCCTACATCTTACTCACTGAAACATTTTTTTTTACTTGGCCTCTGTTGCACAAACAGGAAATGGCCCTACACAAAATGAAAGAATGCTATCGATCAAACCATCCATTCATCAATTTATCAAAAGCCCGGCTGCATGTGAGGCAAGGTTAGCTAGTTAGATAAAAGTTCCTTTCACAAAAAAGGATTTCCAGCTCCTCTTGAGGGAGTTTCAAGGAATATGTCATACCCCAGCATGTTCCAGGTTAGCTTAGGGTTTCCTTTTAGTAGGAAGAACACGGAGTGCAGGTGCACAGTAGGCAAGAGCCATATAAAGAGTTTATTTTGTTTACCCCCCAAAAAAGAAGTTACTTATTTCGAAAGAATTGAACTGAGGCAATCTTCCAGTAAATATTTGTTTGACTGTGGTAAAAATGTATTTGAAGTTTTTTTTGATCCGACAGGACCTCCAAAGAAAAGAGGTTTTGTACCATCTTAGTTACACAGGCCTGCGCTCCCCTCTGAAGAATGTTGTAATCGCAGCCCCAGGTGGGATACTTTTATAAAGTTTTGATTATCTGCAGACATTTAACAGCATCATATCTATTGAAGAATTGTGTAGAGACAACAAATGAAATGTTAAAACGAAAAAACAGTTTTGTGATTTATGAAGAGAAACAGTGACAGAAACAAGTTTCCCATTTGGTTGCATCACTTCCTCTTTTAACAACACACTCTAAAGTGTTCTGAGGAGTTATATATATGTTTATCCTTTAAATTCTTGCAAGGTATAGAATTTAAACTACTCAACAGTACAGGTCTCATTTGATTGCTTTTTTTGTTTCCTGATATGATAAATGTTTTCTAATGGGCAACTGGGACTGTAGACAGACCATGACTCTACCACGGAGCCAATCTTCTGAAAATTCAGCAGTGGTTTGGCATTAGTTTGCTGAAATATTTAAGGTTTTCCCTGAGGTTTTCAGCAGCATACTGTATGTGTCTCCAAAGCCTGTTCAGCATTAACATTGCCCTCCTAAATGTGCAACCCATAACAGAGGCACTTATTCATCCCCATACCATCACAAATGCAGACTTTGAAACTGTGCTGGTGACATAAAAGAATTTAAGGATAAGAATATTTTTTTTGCTTTGTCTCTGTCCATTCTTAAACAGGTTTGGGCCTTGACAATTGGCTTGTGACTCTGGACCATGTCTGCATACAGATTCCTCTTTGTCGTGACAGAATGTCCAAATATAGTGGATTTCAGATGTGATTTTCTTACTGCATTTACAAATATAGGTAAAAAAAAAAAATTATGCAATTTTTTTTTTTTTAATTCTAAACTGCTGAAGAATTCTCCCATCGCTAAACACCATTTTGGCCGGTGTTGTCTAGTGGTTAGGTTGCTCAACCCTTAAGGTTAAGCTTCAAGCAGACGTCCTTGGTATGAGAGCAAGCATCAGCACCTTCACTGCTGTACATTTTGCTGTATG
This sequence comes from Thalassoma bifasciatum, assembly GCA_008086565.1. NCBI lineage: Eukaryota > Metazoa > Chordata > Actinopteri > Labriformes > Labridae > Thalassoma > Thalassoma bifasciatum. The sequence continues at coordinate 2,276,373 of RPOG01000005.1, forward strand.
ATAAAATCATAGAAGCTAAATTAAAAATAACTTTTAAAAAATAGAAGAAACTGAGATTTTTAATCACTATACTTGCAGCCTCATAGATATATATTAGTGTCTGAAATATGATGGTTGAACCTGAAATAACCTTAAACCTATTGAAGTGTGCCTTCCTCTGCATCGTATAAATTTAAATCTTTTCATCTATATATTTCTTTTGCTGTGTGAAGTCTTGAGAAGCAGTCTGAATTTAATAAAGATTTTCTCTCTCAGGCTCTATCCTTATGTTACATGTAATGACTATGTGTGTGTGTGTGTGTGTGTGTGTGTGTGTGTGTGTGTGTGTGTGTGTGTGTGTGTGTGTGTGTGTGTGTTGGGGGGACAGGGGTAGGTCTGTGTGTGTTTGCGCGTCCTGAAATGTCAACCAGGCAGCTGTATGAAGATCACATCCAGCTGTAATTATGAAAAATGGCAGCGTGTTCATCCTGGAGTGAGGTGTCATTACAGGCTTCATTCTGTGAGACGGAGTGAGAGATGTGAGAATGAGCAAGAGACAGGGGGTGAGTGAGGGATGAGAGAGAGAGAGGGGGGAAGATGGAGGTAAATGTTCATCCATTATATAAGGTGTGATTACCTGCTGAAGCTTAGGTGCAGACCATTATGTCTCCAGCCACTTGGAAAATATGCAACTAAATACTGGACCCCCATAATGCAATTGCATCAGATACTGTCATGCACAGCAGTAGAGAGCAGAGGCAGAAAACACACAGAGTGACAGAGAGAAGATGTGATATTCCCACTGGATACTGGATGATGTAAGGTCACCAAAAAATGATGTGAGACTTGTAGGTTTGGTGATGACAGAAGCCGCTTCTGTTTCAACACTGTCGTCTGTCCTGGGGGGGTAAGGGTCAGTTCGGTGCTGCCCGAATTCAGAGCTTTTGTTTTGTTTTCCCCCTCTAAGTTATATTTTGATCTTACTTCATACAGCTGACCTCACCCAGTAGCAAGAAACCTAAATTGTTATTATAATAGACTTCTCTCTGGGTCATATCTCTGTGGCTGAGCCAAACAAAGTGCTGTGTGAAGTTCTTTTGAAAAAATTGAGTGTAAACCTTGTGTGATGTGCTTCGATCAGACGATGGTTTTCAAAGAGTTAGAGAATTCTTTTTGTGTGTGTGTGTGTGTGTGTGTGTGTGTGTGTGTGTGTGTGTGTGTGTGTGTGTTCATTTGTGACTTGTTAATATTTTATGCTAGAATTTCACACTTTGCATTGGGGCATTGAGCAGTCATCATATGGTCCCAAGCTTGAGATTTTTCCATGAACAGTGAACCCTTTAACCAAAATCTCGGCTCTAGAATTTCATACTTGGTAATGATTTTGGCATTACTAATTTGCAGCTAGCTAAAATGGGGGCTGTTTATGTTGATTATCTTTTTAGCAACGGCCAGGCCTCTGAGATATTGAAACACATTATTTTGCTTGTTGTTATCTCTGCAATCCATAAAAGTGTAAAATGCTGCTGAAATGCAACTTGGAAGATCATATTGGATGTCAAATTTAGTCAGCAGCTTTCAGTATGTTCTCAGCTTACACTGGAACAGACAACCGTACTGTTTAATCCAGTCATTGCACTCTCATTCTGCTGTGTTTTTGGTTTAGAGGGACTTTAACTGGCACCACCCTCCAAATTTCCTTTTAATGTGGCATTTAGCTCTCAAAGATGAGGAGATGCACTGACAGATGGATGAAAGCAGAAACACATCTTTGCTCTTTTCTGATATAACCACCTTAGGGTCGTTTGCCACCTGCCAAAGGAAATTGTCTTTATGATACTAGAACACCAACTCTGTTTTGAAATTCCCCATAATGTTTCAACAATCATCCTCATATCAGTCATTATTTTCTTGACAGCTTGCCAAGTCTGACAGTTACAGAAAAAATGTTGAAAAAGTATTCCTCCCAAACTTTGAGGTCAAACCCACACCAAATACTCATGTACCCAGTGCCCCTGTAGATCTATTTAAATCACAAATAACATCATAAATTTGCAGAGCACCAGAAAGTTTGGGATACACAATGGACTGTTGACTGGGAGCTAAAATCCCTGAGGCAACATTTGCATCTTAATAAAAAAGTCCTTACACAGCAGGTTAGGGCCTCCATCTATCTTTGCATGCACAACATCAAATGATGACAAATTATTTGTTGACTGGGGCTGCACTTTTGTAAACATATGCTTGTTCACAATTTTAAGAGCGCAGAAAAAGTAGATAACATTTTTAAAAGTAAATATTCTTTTCAACTTAGTTTTCTACATCAGGATGAGTGAAAAGGGGAGAATTAAATCAATGATGAGAGTTCATCGGGTAAAAACTTCTGTCATTACACTGAGATAATTGTGTGGAAACTCAGGGGATTTATTAATACCAATGGGAGGTCTTTTCCGACCTACCAGATGACATAATAGACATTTATATCTTGAGTTATTTTTTCATCTTTTAACATCTTGAAGTTTCACTCCTGTCAAAGCTTATAAATACTCTTACAATGGCTCAATAGGATCCAAATATTTGAAAGTTTTGATAAACATTATACTTGTTTATGAAAACGTATGCAAAACAACAATCAAAACAAAAGAAAGTCACTGAGGCCCAAACCAGATGCAGAAACTTGAAGTGAGACAGGATCCATCACACAGGACTCATGCAGGATTTGATCACAGTTTTGCCCGTAGCCACAACATTACCTCACAGGAATGAGTGAATGAGCACCAATGATAAAACATTAATGTATAAGGAGAGGTTCAGTTTTCAAGTCCTATTCAGGAAATTCTGAGCACATGCTGCAGGGCTTTCATTCTAACACCTGTCTCCACCATTGATTTAAGGCCCCACATCAGCAGAAGCTTCATTTAGGAAAGTCATCTGTTTCGCCTGCCTGGGCCTGCTAAAAGGTTATTTAACCGCCCAGCGCTTAGTAGAAACAGAAAGAGGCTGGAGACAACACTGCTGGTATATGTTTGGGTTGGCTATTGATTGTTGTGGCTTGTTTGTGCAGGACTGCATCCACCTCTGGAGTCAGTAAAGGGTCATGGGACACAAGCTGCAGTGGCACAGCCTGATTGGATGATCAGTGTTAAACAGTAAACACAATAATGATGGTGAACATTTGAGGGGGTCGACTTTTGATGAGGAGGGGGGAGCAAATAACACGGGATCTCGTGCAAGCTCATCACTGCAGTAATCTGCTGCTCAGCCTCACTATTACTTAAAATGCAGAGGAGGCACGGTTGTCAACTGTGAGGATTGTGTTAAATTATGCAGGGGGTAGAACAGAAAATTCAGAGCCACAACAAGAAGGCATTGGTGTCATATACCACAAGGAAGGAATCAGTCCTCCTTTTTTATTAATGAGGAAATATATGCTGGCTGTCATAATACCCTGACTGCTAATGGATTTAGCTGGTTTACTTGCCTGTTGCAAGAATCATTCCTCAAAGTGCAAAGAAGGATCTTCACACAGTTTTCCTCGGACAGAGCTACTTTGGGTAATAATGTGTCTTACAGCTTGGATGGTAACGCACATGTTGTTACTTGTTTCTTATCTTTAATGTAACTCCAGAGCTGATGGTTGTTTTTGAAATGAAAATGTTGTATTTTAGTTTTATTTATTTATTTTGGGGTTAGGGTACTTTTTGAAAGCACATGTATCAGCAACAGCATTTTAGTCATTTGAATATCACAATATTTTGACTTAAACACTAACATCAGTGCTAATTGTCTCTTTATGTGGAAATGTATCTGAGCTTTGCTCTGCTTTCCTGTCAGGTTCCTTTGTTTGTTTGGCACAATACATGGACACAACTCCTGCATGATGCTCTCCCAGCACCACACTGATCAGGTAATTGAGTCTTTAATTTTTCCCAGCACACTCATATATTTGATAACATGAAACTCTAAATCATTATATTTCTGTTGGACAACAGTGTAAACAGCAAAAGTAAATTATAACCTATCTGACACAATAATCGGCACAGAAGTTGTTTTTGACATTAATGTTTGGGTTGCACTTTTTTATATAAATTGTACGATTCTTTGGATAAATTCCTGCAACTAGGACTGTGGTAATCATAAAAAATACTAGTGGACAGTTTTTCAGTGCAGTGATGTCATGTCGTATTGGCTTGGTATTAGTGGATCAGTTCAGCAGTTATATTGCCTTTTTTATTCATTCACACCTTAAGCTTATTATCTATTGTTTTGAAATGGCTCTTCGATTATTTTTTTTTTAACAAGAAACCTCAGTCATCTCCTCTGCTTATGTTTCTTATTTATGGTTTTATGCATCAAACCAGGTCTCTGAACACACCTGGTTTTATAATGACCCCCCCCTACACACACACACACACACACACACACACACACACATTCACAGGCTTGGTCAAATCAAGGCTTCATTTGTTTTTTATTCCTTTTCTTTTCTTCCGTTCTTGTAATCAGAGACAGAAGGATAACAGATTGGCATCATCCAATGCTAAAAAACAAGCTTACCAACACCTCTGAAGCTTTTCTATTCGCATGTTGTATCTTATTAGTATAATCTGTGAATTTATTTCTTGGCAACATTTTTTTCCAGTGCTAATGTGTGATACTTAAAACCACACCAATTGTTGCAGTATTCAGTTTGTGAACACAGGTTTTGGATTTGGTAAAGAGACAGTCACCCTGAAGCCAAGCCTGGCAACCTCACGTTGATGTGGCTTAGCTGAACAGTTGAGCTGCACAAATCCCCATGAAAACATAAAGGTGTTGTCATTGTATTTTTGTTTGTCAGGGATTAAACCATAACGTGCCATTTTAAGTGTTGAGGTTTAGAGGTTTTAGGGTGTATTTGTTTTCCTGATTTTTATGCAAAGATAAGCTGAACAAATTTTGTGTGCACAGACATAACACCCATGTTAACCTTCTCATACATCTCTAGGAAGCAAAACAAATATGTTTTTTTTTTTTTTTAAATGAAAGTGTTCTCATGGGAGCGCAGACAGCATGGTGGGTAAGGTCGCATCCCATGAGGTTCACCCTCACGTGGGTCGCCCAGGTTTTGAATCCAGCCTGTGGCCACTTTCCCGCATGTCATTCCCCACTCTTACCCTGTTTCCTGCACTATCAACCGTCCTCTCCTATCTCAATAACGGCACAAAAGCTGAAAAATATAACTTAAAAAAATGTTGTTATGATTGCAAGCTGGAAAGAAAGACAAGTATGGCTCCAAATTCATTATGAGGAACTGATTAATGCCTTCTCTGAAATCTTAGATAAGTGATTTCGATAAGAGGGAAGCTCTTCATTTTCTTACACAGGTGTGACAGAAACCATAACTCAAAGTGTAGTTCCAAGCCTCTCCAGCCCTTGACATTTAAAGCAATTAGCTGGTTATACAAGAGCAGCACATTTCTCTTATGTTGCTGTTGTGTCCACTGACACTACATTTGAACAACTAGACTTGATGATACTATTACAGTAACATTTTCTGCTAACATAACAGACATATATTGATTAATAAATAAAAAGAAAGTAGCTGGAAAAGCTAACCACTGGCTTAAGATATGATTGTCTCACAGTACAACCCCCCCCCCTCCTTTTCCGCCTCCTTTTCTTCTCACTGAGAGTTGTAGAGCCATAAACTGCCTATATTGGAGTGTTCATAAAGCCAAAGTATGCACACAGGAGGTCTACCTGCTGAAGCAACTGGACTGATCTCATACCTCTTCAATTAACCAAACTCACTGAGAAAATGTCAGAAGATCCCCCAGGTCAGTGCAGCCTGCAGAATAAAAGTCAACTATTCCTGTAAAGAAAACTGCAGGACTCAAGTTAATAACGAGGTTTAATTCTTTAGAAAGATAAATAATAACGATAAATAAGAATTGGACTTGAGGGCTTGTAGACCTATACTGCAGCCTGTCACCAGGGGGAGCACTTTAAGTTCTGGCTTCACTCTTTACACAATGATTTTATCCAGTGTCTATGCCATCCTTGTTTTGACAACAGTAAAAAGTAAGTTAACAAGTTATGTTAAAGTAACATTTCCATTCACAAAAATCTCACTCCTTTCTTTCCAAATCTATCAGTAAAACAATCCTTTCTGTACATTTCCCAGACTTCAGGATCTCACCCATATTATTGAAACTTTCAGAAATGTATTATGCCTTCATTTTCTAGTAGTATGGGACACAGAGACAAGTGACTGAAAGAAAATAGTTTTTTTGATGAATTCATTGCTCACATGCCTCCTAGCTGACAGAAACAACTGAGCGCAGTTTCAACAGAAAATCACTTCTGACCCAACAATACAAGACTCATGAGTGCAGCGGTCTTATCTTTCTACTGTACTCCAGGGACAAAGTTTTACATCCTATCTGTGTAAGGGGAGGAAGAATAGGAGCTTCTGAAAAAAAGCTTGTCCATTTTCTTTTTTCCTCTATTGCTTTATTCATCCCTCTTCTTTTTTAAACATTTAGAAATCAATATATTTAAAAAAACAAGTTTATATATTGCACCCTCTGTATATATAATTATATATTTTTAAGACTTTTGCTAACTTTTTTATTATATATCAAGGACCTTTTGACAGTACAATACATACATAAACCTAAATTCCTCTACACAACTGCACACTGCACTTTTTTTTACCTTGTGCAAGTTGCCTCTTCTTTGTTTCTTGTTGATACACTTTGAAAGGAGGCTTTATTAGTTTATATTTACAGCCGTTAAATGGCAATAAAGGCTTTCTGTCTATTCTTAAAATCTTGGTCTGAAGCCGTTTGTACATAGAAAACATGGACCAAAAAAAATCTGTAAGAACTTATATTGAAATGATCTTCCAAACTAAACATTGATTGCAACACTATGTGTGTAACTGATGATAACTTCAGCAGCTAATATCAGACTAATCCAATTATTATCAACTATTGTAATTGCTATTCAATTAGGACTGGTACAAATCATTGCTTCAGTATAAATCAATTAAATCCACAGCTGCAGTTAATCCTGAATAGATCATATTTTAACATAGAAATTTGTTAATTAAATACTAGATAGAATTTAACTGTTGTTGATTATTTTCATGAAAATACTCAATTGGCTTATCCTACCATTGATCGCTTGCATGCAGCCATGTATCTTCCCAGATCACATAATTAGTGCGACTGTGCCAGAGTCATTTGTTGACACATCTGTGCAGAACAACTGAACTGTAGATTTATCTCCATTAATAACACTACTATAATTGTTTCTATTTCCTTTGGTTCTTGGAAGACAATAATCCAATCCTGAAATGCTTATCAACACCACACCTGTTACTTTGCTCAGATAACCAGGTAAAATTCTGATCCCCTGCAGAGCCGGGGGTTGTAGTTCAAGTAGCTCCTTGTAATGACCCTCTTCTCTATGGCCCATCAGCTTCACCACCTAATCAAAGACTAATCCATTCAGCCCCCGACAGCCTGAAGGAGCAGGTGTAAATTCATGTGTTAGAGAAATTAAGCCTCTTGTTAAACTCCTGCTGTATTTATCTTTTAATGAAATCCTCACAGATAGCTATATTAATATGATACACAGAACATGTGTGCTTCAATTACTGAACCTGCGTGTCCTTGTTTAGCTGTGATAAGAGGTGTCCTATTATGCTACAATGCAAAGCTTGGATTTAAAAGGCTTTTCTGATTTGAGAGGCTCTGTGTCTGTGTGGATGCTGAATGTGTCTGCACATGCTCACTGCTCAGACAAAGGCGGCCTCTTTGTCCTGATTTGGCAAACAAGTCCATTACTGCTGCATACCAAACAATGCCAATATCCTGATGAATACTGTATTTCTCTGTCAAATCCGGCTGCATTGTTTGATCAGTCACTTATTCTGCTTGATATTAAAAGCTTATATGATTGGATATCTGATATCATGACACATTAATAAGTTTTTCCCTTTTTTTATGTGGAAAAGCACAGATTAGGTCTTCTGTTAAGGTGTATTTGTTCTTTTGTTTTTTTTGTTTTTTTTTCAGGTTGGCAGAATAGTACAATGAGATCTGATGTATAACTGTTGATTCAAGTAACATATTCCACTTATGTTTTTTATAATTATCACTTATACCAGAATCACTTTACAAAGATTGCAGTTCTGTAAATCACTGGCCACTGGTCAATAAAGGGCATGGCCTCTAGAGATAGTGTTTTTATTTTACTTTATTTAAAAAAACTACTATTAACACAAGTACTTCTCTGAATATGTGACATATATATCACACGTTAATTAATGATCAGTGGAAATGGCTCTTCATAGTAACATTAATTTGGCCAATCAGAGCTGTAGAAGAGCCCTCAAAGGAGGAGTCTGAATTTGCCCATCGTGTAAACTCAGTTAGTCTCAGTGGTTGACGTCTGATAGCATTCACAATGACATACGCTGATATCCTAAACAACTGTGTATGCTCTTTTTTCCAAAATCTAATCAAGAGGAGAACTATAAGAGAAAAATTACAAATAAAAGAATGGGTGTTAAAACTGAGGAAGGCACAGCCCCGAAAAATTTAAGGCAATATAAAAAAAGCATTTTCACTGATCAGTAATATTTACTTTTGTCAACTTGTGTGTAAAACTATGTTGGTGCTTGTCTTCAAACAGATACATGGTACAGTAGGGCTGCTACCATTTGTGAAAAGAATCTGTACTGATTTGATTTCATCATTGTTAGGCTCAACTTCGTTCTGTGGCTCCTCAGGCTGCTCTCACATCAGTACCAGGTTATTATGTCCTGACTGTAAAACCAGACTGAGACGGGGATTGACATTTCTGGGGCCCCTTTCTGTAGACTGATTAGAGGCAACATGTGTGACTGTATTTAATTTTGAGTACATATAGAATTTATATTTGGAACAAGATTTGGACTTTCTCAATGATCAGCAGCTTTGAAAGCAGCGTCAAAATATTGTACAATATTTTCAAAGTTTTTCCAGATATTGTTTCCCCATAGCTCTCTGAAAACTGAGTTGCAGAACGGCACATTTCATCAGTGTCATCAATGTATTTAGTTAAATGACTTCCACATGAGAAAGACAGATTTTGTAAATCACTTGCTCCTTCAGTCGCTCTGACATCTTTGGTTTAAGTCGAGGCTATAAGTTCACTCGGGGAAATATTCAGGCATCACAGAGCAGAGTGTTTGGAGTTAGAGCTTAAGTTGGGCTGAGGTGAAGGCTAAAGGGTTATGCTTGAACAGAACTATTTTATGTGGAAATTGAAGTATGGAGTATTTATAGCCGTTCCATACTGCCAAGCTCCAAGACAAAGTGCAAAGCACGCTGTCATAGAAAGAGGGAGACGTGATCGAGTAAATTTGGGGATGACAGCATACATTTCCAGGAGACAGTCCCACCTGGGAGACATTCCTGGTTTTTCACCCGGTGGTTCACATAAAAAGTGACAGAAATAGTTGTCTTACAAATGCAAAATAGAGAGCTTAGGGGAGGAGATACAACCCTGACACTTCTATCTTTCTCCAATGCACAGCTGACTTCTCACGGTGTTTCGGGAGTGTCAGAAAAGTGCTGAGTTTGTTTGACACCTCCTATTCCATATTGGGAATGTGTTTTGGTAAAGGGGTTTGAAACTTTTCTGGAACAATCTGAAGAAATAAATCAGGTTGATTTAGCATCAGAAAAACCAACATGAAGAGCTCCATTTGGGTCAAGTAAGAAAGAAGAGAGACAGAGGATGCTCCGATGAGTATCATAACTCACTCAACCAAGCTGTGAGATGAGACAGCATGGTTCAGTGTGTGGTCAAGTTCAGTTTAGGTTCTTTGCAACTCAAAATAGTCTGTACAGAGGATGAAAGATATGAATCTTTTACAGCAGTGTTTTCCTCTGTCTGTGCAACTTTCCAGCACTGTGGTCCAGACTAAAAGCACCAGTTAACAGACACTAAAAAGCTACAGTCCAGTTTTAGTTCAGAATGCATTGTTCCAAGATGATGAATGAGACAAAGTTTGTTGCTCCTCTGGATTGTCCTCCATTTATTCATGAGAGGAACAAAATATTCCCTCGTCTTTTGAAATATCCCACCAGAAACATGGGATTGGCTGTAGATTTGGTGAGGAGGTTTGTGGTTCCCAGAGGCAAAACCAGAATATTAATTTTCTTGTTTTTCATTTTGAAAACATAATGAGATTAACATTTGTTGTTGTGAGTTAAATCTCTTGGCAAATTCTCAGTAGGTTCATACAAAATTGGGCACCAACAATCATCAATCCCTATAAGTCAAATTTCATAACTGCTGTCTGGTACTCAGTCTTTGAACAAACAAGTGATGACTTTCACTTTTACCTTTACATTAAATTTGTGGCTATGTAGCTTTGTAATATGCTAGCACACAAAGCACACAAATATGAATTTAAAGTAAAACTTTTCCCTCCAAAGGTGGGCGTGCAAATATAATCAGTTGATTTTTTTTTTTTTTTGTTGATGACCCATTTGATTATTTCACACCCTCCTTCCCAGATGTTATGGGTATTTGCGCTGCCAAAAAACTTGAAACGGTTTAGTGTCTAACTGCTTTGCCCCCTGCAGAAATCAACCTTTTTTTCTCATACCAAAGTGGACAATCTTCATAAAGGGCATTGTGCCTACTCTAGAAATGTTTTGAAACATCACTTTTCATTGATACACAACTCTGGAAAAAGATTGCTAAAGCTTACCAAAAAGGCAAAACGCAGGATTGCTTTACATTTATTTTTTCTGCATTGTTCTGGGGTAAAACTCTGCAGATAGTGGCAGACATTGTTGTGCTGCAGCTCTGTGACAGAAGAGGAAGTGGTTTGTGGTGGCTTAAATAAAACCTACTATTTATACTGGTGGAGGAAGTCGAGGGTGGGAAACCCTGACAGCTTTCGGCTTAAAATTAAAGAAAAAGGAAATTTTTTAATGCATGAATTTTGTTTGTTTTCATTTCCAAAGGCTCACGTCTGCTACACTGTAATTAAGCACAACATAATGAAACAGTGCAGACATGAAGAGCATTTTCTTAATTTTACTTAACAAACATAGGAAGCTGACAAGTTTTTAAGTCTGGGTTTGACTCATTAGTTCATGGGCTACAAATGTTTGTGTGATCCATGAATATTTGCTGTTTTTGCTTTTGCTCAGTTAGAAAGCATCAATCAAATGTCTTCAGTTTAAACTGTAACGAAGCATCAACACAACACAGAGTCTCTAACTGCACATGCTACAATTTGGAAAGAAATGGTGGAGCCACTCTAACAATACTAGATGGCAGGAAATTTACAGCAGATCTGGAAATAGTTCACAATTAAAGTACCCTGGGAATAAATGAATTGGGCATGAAATTGTTCCACAGTATATCAAAAGAAAGGCCTCCAAGTTGGACAGTGTGTTGGGAGGTTTTTTTTATTTTTTAGATATACTCAGAGATATGAAGTAGAACTACTTTTCATTATTGCTGCAACGGACAAAGAGTGGGAACCAGTGAGGAAGGAGAAGCAGGACAGAGAGAAAGAATAAATGACAGTGAGGGCGACAATACATCCAGACTGAGCAAGAAAGGAGGTGATGGAGGTGATGCTCATTAGTAAAATACATAACAAAAGATAAGTGTTTGTGGGGAACGGTCAGACTGATTTTTTTGTCTTGACTGTCTCTTGTAAAGACAGCCATACAATTTTGTCTTAACTGTGTCTAACATCACAAAAAAAAATAATTATGCACCTTTTTATTTTACCTTTAGTCATGTAGAATCAGAAACCTTGAGTCTGCTGTGCAATTAAACTGATTTCAAGTATATGTGAAGAAGAAGTTGAGTTTCTCTTTCGCCTTGGCTCATGCATGACAGCTCCACAATGACAAGATGGTCAGTGTTATGATAGAACATTGGCAATATGTTTGTACAATCCTTAAAGCCGAGAGAGCATGGATTGTGAAAAACACTTAACACTTTATGATGTCACCAAATGGTTTCTGAAGCATATGGATGGCTCACAATGATTATTATGTTGGAAATGTTGACCCAAACTAACTGTTTTTATTATACAGTTTGTACCGATACAAAAATAAGCTGCTTAGACCAAATTTTGTTTTAAACCAGGCTCTATTTTATTGATTTATTTAATTATTTATTTGTGAAGACCAGCCTTCTTTGGGTGGGTGTGCATGTGTCTAACCTGCCTTTTTCCTAAAACAAATGTGCCTACAGTTTGATAACCACCAAGATCAAGCAGGCTAAGACACAAACTACTTTTATGTTTATTAGGCTATCTTTTAATCATTGTCCATTTCCAGTACAAATGTCTATTTTCTTAGCTGTGGGACCATTAGTATTGTTATTCCACAGACATGCCTCAACAGATGTAATGTAAACGTACCAAGCCACAGGCCAGCAGAGCTTGCGTGATATATATTTTTTTTTCTTTCGCCTGTAAAAATCTTTTTCTAAATGCATTCAGAAATGATAAATTAATGAATGATAGGCAATGCAAAGTAAGAGTTCACATCATGGTTCACAGCTGTCATATAAATGATTAAAATGCAGCAAAATGTGAAAGGTTGTTTTGAAAGCATCAAGGATGTCCTTTCCCTTGATAAATGTCCATGTGTCTGTTAGCTCAAGTAAACACTGGATAGTTTACTGTAACTTCCAATGTAGCCCTTGATAGAGTGAGACAGGCACGATGTGTTCAAATAAGAGACACATTTTCTATTCTAGCACTTGTTCAGTTCTGCTGGGGCCGATGGGAATGTGTGCAATCAGGTAGCAAATATTGCTTATATGTTGCAAAGTGTGTCAAACCATGTCTATCAAAACAACAGATCAAGGTTGTTAGAATTTCTATCAAGAAGGGCATATCACATTTCATGCTGAACTTATTGGCATATGTCGGTCTAACAGAAATTCACAGCAAAGAGGAAATCTCGTGATAATCGAAAAGTCTTTAATTTTCAGTCAGCTGCAGTGTCACAACACAGCTTCAGTCATCACACTTTTGTATTTTTATATTGGTCCTCCAGCAGTGTAATATTGTTGTCCCAGTGGGCCATTTCCCTCTGATCACCCACAGCAGACCCTCACACACACACACACACACACACACACACACACACACATGTGCGCGCGCACACACACACACACACACACACACACACACACACACACACACACACACACACACACACACACACACCACATACAGTGATGTTTTTCTCTGCATGGCTCATCGTGCGCTCATCTCACCACTGTAACAGCTCTTTTACTGCCTGCAGTGACAGCACAGTGTTGTCCTGCCATCACACACTCACACTGAAGGTGAGATAAAGGGTAGTTAATATCTCACCTTGAAATGGTGATTTGAAAGGGCAACAGTCAGTGGATGCATTATCAGAGAACAACAGATGTCCCAATTAACTTTTATGGAGAGTTATCCAGTGTTGAGATCTGTAACAGCAGAGTTCAAACTTGGTGGATTAATTTGTGAAGCGATCTTTTTTTGTGTCTCAAAGATTCACTGAAACTCTGATGCTTGACTCTATGACTTGAATGTAGCAGCAGCAGCAGCAGCAGTTGAAAGCCAAAAACTGGAACAAAGCTTTGACCATCTGCTGCTGCACTCAGAAGCACTTCATCCTGTAAAAACAACAAATGTACAGATGTGGAGTATGTTTGCAGACACTTGTGGCCCCTTACACACTTAATAAAATTAGCAATGCTAGACATGAGGGCCTCATTTCCCTGCAGTGGCCGTTGCAGCCTCAGTGGATGTGGACTCCTGTCAACAGATGGCTCCAGCAGCGGTTCAGACACATTCATTTGTCCTCCTAAACAAAAGTGTCGCCATTAATGCTGGACCGCTGACACCAGAAGCCCATTAGTGCAGTTTAGTGGTCTGGGCGGGAGACCGAACGTGAAGCGACGCAGCAAAACGAGCGAAAGGATCATCCATCTGTTCTTTCCCTCTCGCGCAACAGTGAACAAATCCATCCATCCTTTCATCCTTCTTCCCTGCTTTCCATTATTTATGAGACATTAGCTCTGTGTGTAATTAATTGGTGGTGTTAATAGCGAATGCATCAAGTTAATGATTTTTAATTAAGGAGATGTTTTGCTGTTGTTGATTATGCCTACAGGGCACATATCTGCTGTGGTTTATGTAAACTGTCAAGCCCTCTTTTGTCTCCATCTAACGAGCTAAGTCATGGCCCAGGCTGCGGTGCTATAGGTAAAGCAGCACAAAGGTTCGCTCAATCAGGCAGCAACAGTTTATGTGTGCTAAAACCCATAAAACACATTTGACAAGCCTTGTGAAGTCTACTCACTGGGGCATATGTCCATATTTTTTGTGCCTCACTCAACAGAAAAGCACTGACCTTTAGCATAGAACAACAAAACAAGATCCAATCCACAAACACAATGATGACTTAATTTCTATGTCTTGCATCACATGGGATAAATTCTTCTCTTTTATTTCCACCGATCAAAGACTCAAGTCAGATATAATCACACCCTGAGAATTCCCTTTTAACCTTTCAGATCTCACAGAGTGGAGAAAACAAAGGTTGATCCAGAGCGGCAGTGGACTTTCAATTAAACCAGTTTAGTATACATGAACTCATCACATCTGCAGCTCTGTCCTGTTTTCTCTAGGCTCAAAAAAAGAGAAGCTGGATCACAGATTAAGCTGTGGGCTTTCATCTGAGTCTCTGTGCCTTGGTGCCTTTTTTTTTCTCTCCCAGTCCAGCAGCAGTAATCGCAGGCAGCCTATATGAAGACAGTTGTTGCATATCAATCAGGATGCAGGGTGCTTTCTGATGAAAGCCACGTTCTCTTTGTCAACTGTGACATGCAGATGCAACAAAGAGAAAGATTCTTTGAGTCCTGTGTTGAAAGTTACAAACAAATGTAGTGAAGAGCAGGAAATGACCTGTGATAATTGCACTGTCAGCATGTGAGGAGAAGATAGTATTAGCGTTAACTGGTGCAAAATGTCTTGTTGGTAAATGATGGTTGTACACGGCAGTGTGGTTAGGAGCAGGAACAGACAGTCAGCAGTTTCCAGAAGACTATGTGGTGTTGGTCTGGGGAAGAAGAAGCCGCGACTCCTACCACACCCTTAAGTCTTTCTTTTAGCTTTTCGGGGCATCAAAGTTTAACTAAAGTAGAAACATTCTTTTTAAATATACTAAGCAAGAGTACATCTCTCTTCTCCTCCCATAAATGCATGAATGACTGATTCTTAAATTACACCAGGGAGCCTAAAATAAGAGTTCACTTCGATGTACTTACCCTGTGTGAAGAGCTTCCAGCCACAGACTTAAAGTTTGGGTGTTGACGTCACACAAGCTGTCCGGTTTGTGACTCAGCCGCGTTGCCGGCATGGTGGCTAATGTTTTCGCCCAGAGTGGTGGCCACAGTGGGAAACCTCTCTGTCGCTTTTGTCTACGTGCGTCATTCAGAGCCCTGCATCATTTATGCTGCACCTCAAATGAAAGCCTTCTCGGGCTAAATAAAGGCTACTGAGTCTTATGTAACCAAGGTCCAAGTGTGCAATAACAGTATGCTGAGCAGAGAGAACAGACACAAGTTGTTCATAATGTGTTGAACATTTCAGTCACTCTGACAAACATGGAAGTTTTCACTCAGACCAGATCTGGTTTATTTTTACTTTGTGCAACAGGATCTGATTGATAATTTAAAATGTAAAAACAATTGGAGGCAATAATCCAACCATTTCTTTAAGTGTCCATTAATCTGTTAGGAAAGTGTAGATGCCTCTCATGATTTTAATTGTAAGTTTTGGTGATCTGTGCAGTTTTTGGTTTTATGTGAAGTTGAATTAATCGGACTGAATGTTCAATAGTATTTTGACATGCATAGGTCATGCCGTCTGTGGTGTAAACTCAAGACTTGGTACACAATTTTGTGTTGATTGTGATGTACACTACACATCACATGTCTGTGTCTATTTTTTACTGACAATTGTGTTGTATAGATATAGTGAAAGTGGTTTGAGAATTAGTAAGGCTGAGATGCTAACCTGCTAGCTTCCTTGTTGGTCCTGCAATCTGAAAAATTTCAGACTTTATAATCATGATGAGGGTACATCGAAAATATTAGGTCTGACATGGATACTACTAGCCTCTATCTGACAACCATTGTCAAACATATGAGTATCTATTTCTATCTCATGTGAACTCAGACAAACCTTGACCAGTTTAATTTGCGATTAACCACAGACCGTATCATGAGTCCAAATGCTGTTCTACCTTGTTTCCTTTTTTTAACTCGCACCTGTGTCACCCTTTGTGCTGAGAGACAAGCGCTAAACAAGCGGCTAATTAGTCTTTGAACAACAAATACAGCCACAGGATGCTGTTTTTATGTGTTATTTCAGTATATGAGGTATATGAAGGGTATCAGCCAGCAGAAACCTGACCAGATCACTGAGACAGCAATTAGTTCACTCGACAAAGACAACAGACCAAGAAACAGGAGCAGAGGAGACAAGCTTGCTGTGCTACATCTGTGACATTTTAGAGAAAAGGGTACAATGTGGCATTCAGCCTCAGGATGGAAAAAATATATAAATAATGTATTTATAAGTATTATCAAAGTAGAGGCTTTAGACTTAAAAGAAAACAAATTGGGTCAAATAGTTTTTATTCTAATTTCACTTATTTTATGCCTTTTCCCCCTTAAATTCTCATACTTAACTCTTTTAATTGCTTAAGGTATCTATTAGCCCCAAAAAGAGAAGTTGAAGTATTTCAGGGTCTGGTTCAATAGTGAGTGGAAAATGAAGCGAAAGTTTGACAGACAAATGAGGGCAGCAGTGGCACTGAAGTGATCTTTATACCGGTCCGTTGTTGTGAAGAGAGAGCTGAGCCAGAAGGTATGGCTTTCACTGTGCTGCTCAGTCTACATTATAACCCTCACCTATGTTCGTGAGCTGTGGGTGGTGCCTGAGAGAACAAGATCACAAATACAAGCGGCTGTAATGAGCCTTGAGGATGCAGTGCAGAGGTCAACCATCTTCACTGATGACACTGCTGCCCTGTGGTGGATGGTATCTATTTATCAGTGGTGGAAAGAGTACTGAAAATCTGTACTCAAGTACAAGTACTGTTACATTGCTAAAATATTACTCAATCAGAAGTAAAAGTACTGGGGCTAGAAAAATACTCAAGTAAAAGTGCAGAGTAGTTATCAAAAAAAACCCAACTCAGATTATTAGTTATCCATTAACATTTTTTTGTTTTGTTTTGTTTTTCATCCATATGTCCTGGTTTCCATTGGCTTGTTTGCGATCAAATTACCTTACTGGCTACAAAAATGCAGATAAAAGGTCGAGATATTAATGAAAATTGTACTCAGTGCTCAACTATGATTTAAAAAGTAACTAAGTAGATTACAAGCCATAATGATTGCTTAAGTACAAGTAAAAGTACAGACTTGAATATCTACTCATAAAAGTACAAGTACTCTAAAAAAATACTTTATTACAGTAGTCTGAGTATTTTTAATTTATTACTTCCACCCCTGCTATTTATTAGATAACTTTTATGTATAATTTTTTTATGCTATACTAAAGATGCAGTAGTCTTCAATAAATCAAAGAACCATGTGTTATCATGAATTTTGTAGATATTTTTTTTTAGCTTTTTGTGATTTTTTGAAGTTGTTTTAGCTCTGTTTTCAACTTAACAGAATCCAGCTGGACTGATTTGTTACAGTCTCATCACTCATTAACCCTCTCTTTTTATAGAAAGGAGAAGTAAACCTCCTTTCAAACACTGAAATGCAAAACAAAATTAGAGACTAAATGGAAAATGAGCGGCTAGAGAAGCAGATTTTTGGACAGATATATCCTTCAAAAGGTTGTGGAGACCAAGTTGGAGCTAAGACAAAAGAAGAAACACTTCAGGTGACCAGGAACAAATCTTTATTAGTGTTGATTAATACCCAGTTTTCCTTGTAACTGTAAACTGATGGTTCAATGATTTATTTTTGCAAAGATAACTACTGCACAGAGTAAAAATGGTGCCTAAGAGAACAGGATTACTCACATTATTTAAAATTAATTCGTTTATGTGGTTTATGATTTAATCGCCTCTCTTCATACAGTGGCTAGAACTAATCTTTCCCACAGTACTGGTCAATACTAAATAGCATGATATTTTCACCTGCCATAATGCATTTCAGGGTTTTACATTCATGGTCACCGGCTGACCAGTCAGCAGTAAAGAAAAGAGGCTTGTGAAGGATATTAGGTCACACAAAGAGCTGAATGAAATGGACATCAATCAATTTGAAGAAAACAGACATTAAGTAACTACAAACAGCAACATGGTTTGACTTTCAGCGAGGTAACAGGACTCTTTAAGTGAGAAGAGAAGGCTCACAGAAAGGGAACATTTTCACAGGTGCTGCTGCTTTCCTCATTTGTTCTGTCTTCCAACAAAAGAAATGGTGTTTTGGCCATAGTGTCTGCTGTTTTAACTCAAGCAATCCACTCATCACACATTATTCATTATTTATCGTTAACTCTTTTAATATGCTATGTGAGAAAAATCTTCAAATGGGCTTCAAATGCTTATGACAAAAATGACCACAGTAGTTATAGTGCCACTCAAAGAGGAAAATGTCTGCATCACTTTCACAGAATAGCTGGAGGCAACCACAGTCTCCTCAAAACAAATAGAAAACTTATAGGCACTTCCTTTAAATCTCTGTCAATGTTTGTCATGGTCTAACCTGCTTACTTTTGAGCTGTCCCTGTGTGAGCAGTCCCTCTAAAAAGACGCCATCTAAAAAAAACAGACAAAAAATAAATACATTTTCCTCTGACTTTAAACTGTCACTTTCATCCACTATCTCATTGCTGACACACTTTGTTTCTGGGTTTTGTGACATCTTTACACTCTGCTTTTCTGTTTTTCTTTCCCATTTAATCTACACTTTTCTTTTCTGCATACCTTCACATGCACTTGAATCCCAAAGTATTACTCTTCTGTTTTTCTGTAGTAACAGTGTTTAAGACAGCAAAGCAAGCCCTTTGTACCATACACCACTTTTCAGCTACAGGATCAAAGATGGTTCAGAGGGATGGTGATAGGAACAATGCTGACAACACAGCAACCCTAAAGAAGGAAGTAATAGCTCTCTACTGACAACACATCTTGCTGGCTCACAAAAAGAATCCAGGACTGAGGGTTTTAGGAGTTCCTGTAAAAATCTGTGCACCAAAAGGAAAAAAAAAAAGATTCCCACCTTGATGACCTCTCAACCCTGAGAACAGGCTGCTGTCACCCCACCAGTAATTACCTGCCAATCAGAACATAAGATAGACCTGCAAAGAAAATGGGGGTGGCAGTCAAGGATCAGGCCAAGCCACAGGGAATGATAGAAAGACAGAGAAGAAGAAGCAGAAATGTGAGGAAGAGATCGAGGGTGAGGTTCAGGGAAAAAGCTGAGACAGGGAGGCTCATAATGAGGCCTGTGGAAAAGACACAGCTGTCAGAGTGTCAGACAGAGACTGAGAAACATACACACACACCCTCATTCCTCTCATGTGGATGCCAATTTAGTGGCTTTCATCTGGGGACGCCACTGTGCTCCATTTCAGGCCTCTGATACTGTACGCCTGCTATTGTACAAGACAAACTGTAACGGATTCAGCCACGCTTGCTTCTGTCAGGCATTTGATTAGAGAGGATAAAGGGAATACCAAAACAAGAGCGGAAATCCAGGCTACTTCATCAAATAAAGACTATTGTTGGTGATATTTAAGAGTTTAATGAGTGGCTACTGATGCTTAATTAATTACATTGAGTTTAATTTTCAGTGAAACTTCTGAAGGGATGCTGTCTCTTCTTCGACAGCTCATTGGTGTTGAGCAGCGACACTTTCTCTTCCTCTGTTGGATTTATTATTGATGCTAGATCATTAATATTGTATGACTCGTAGTTCCTGGAGTGTTGCACCAAAACTGCACTTCAACTTTGACTTTCAGGCACTGTCACTGAGTTTTTGTTGGCTTTTGTAGAAATTGAAGCTCTCTGCGGTATGTTTCAAACTGAGTTTTTTGACTGCATGCAGTGAATTTCAACGACAGTACTTTATTGAACACGGGGTTTGTGAACTTTGGTGAAATAAGGGAACTCAAACAGAGCTTTCATGCCTGAAATGCTCATTGAGAGTTTGGGAATTCACTTTTATCAGCAGGTGGAAACACATCTCTCCTTCTTCAAAAAACGCTCCAAAATGCAAGTGTCGTTCTTGCTGCATTTCCCTCCAGTTCCCAGTGACACAGGACAGACATCAACACCGCACAATGAACTGGATTCCATACATTCTGTTGCCCATCAGTATGTTTTTGTAGCCATTACGGGGGATCAGGTTTCTCTAAGTGAAGTTCTTAACAAATAAACTGGCAACATTTGAACCTTTTCAATGCTGGAATTAAGGGGTAGCATCCCACCATGTTGGCAACTTTTCAAAATCAAGAACCTGAAAAGTACAAGAAGAAAACCAAGCACCATATAAACTTGTGTGCTTAATTTAGTTTAGTTAGTTTCAGACATACTTGAGCCTATATGACTCTTAAAATGAAGCATCTTGAGCTTTTTGTTTCAAAAACCATTTTTAAATTCTAACAAGCATCACCGGTGCTGTTTTGGATGCAACACTAGTACCAGCAAGATTACTCACAACTCCTTACATTTTGATCTTCAAGTGGTTTTGCAAGTTTGATAGACTTGACATTGATGGTAAATTGAATTAGTTGAGGAGGCCTGGACACTTTGCAAACAAATGAGCAAGCTGTGTTCATTTGTTTAGTGATTGAAGGCTTGAGTTTGGCAGAGACCGAGGGCACTGAGGTCAAGTCTGTCCTGGCTTTTAAGTCACATAAGTGCTTGTTGTTTGCCACACAGATCACAGCCAATCAGCTGCTTCAAACCAGAGTGTTTCTGGCATGTCACAAATTTCTTTGGTGGACTTTCTTCTCTTCCATACAGAGGGCTGTGAGCAGATTCTTCAACCTTTTCTTGATTATTCCTCGATAAAATGGCATGCATTATCTGAAAAAACTGTGGCATCATGCTATAGAAAACTAAAATAAACATAAACATGTCAAGATCAACCAGAACATTGACAACCTGTGCACTTTAAAGAAATGCTATACCATAGTTGAACTCTACATATGATTTTTTTTTTTACATTTTCAGCATTTTTTGCCATGTCAGAAATGTGATGATTGTACTTCATGATCCTGATCCCCAACTTGCACTAACATGTAAAAATGTTTTAAAGGGAAACTTTGACACATGTCAAAGTGCAATCCTGATTCCAGACAGAGTGTCAAAGGTCAAACATTAGCTGACAAAAACCACTTCAAGGACCCAGGGACAAAGAAGAAGCAAAAAACTTTATTTTTCATAAATAAAAGGGAGAAAAAAATCACGGAAACTCAGGTTTCAAAAACCTCAGCAAGTGCTGGAAAACCAGTCTTCAAGATCACAAAAATTCACTGGAGAATGGCTAAAACTAACTTAGAATATGCAGGTTTTAAAGTGAAACTTAAGAAAACAGTCTTGAAAAGACAGGATGAACAGACACAGGACAAAGGGAGACACAGACTTTCTAAGTGATCTGAAACAGAAGGAGAGATATAACATATTTGAAAAACATACAGGACAAATTACTGCCAGACTGAACTAAAATGTGACTTTATAGATGGGGTCTGCAGGAATTTCTGTTACTGTTTGTAAACACGCCAACTGCTTCCAACAGAAGCTACATGAACACACTCACCTGCCCGGCGAGCAGCTGCAGCATCATGTCTTTACATAGGACAAACTCTAGAGCCATAAACCTTACTTCCTGCAGGTGAATGGGGCCGCTTGGCATAACTTCTCTCACTCACTGTCATCAACACGCAGAGTCACTCTCACACTAGGCGCGCTGTGATTGGCTGGTCACCATGCCTACTATCTGCCCTGAAATAACCAAAACATCAGCATACAGGCAGAAGAGGGGATTGAGGCAGACACTGATACTGACACACATGTATAGAGACCCATAGATGACAATGGAGCAGGATTATTCCCATGAAAGTTGACATTTTATTTTTCAGGAAAATCCTGCAGATTGTACCTTTAACATTAGCTTTTCCTCTCTAATCACTGCTACATTGTGAGCTCACTTACCTCTTTGATTCCACCTGATATTCATAAAATCCAGCTTCAGGGCTGTTGTGTGGCAAAATGGGTTTACCTGTGAACTTTATGGTCCACTCTTGACCACTTACTCCCCACGGTGTTCAGTTTATAATGTTATTATCATGAGAATGATGGCAGAGGCAGTTCTCATCATGAAAAGGAACCACAGTTACTCATGCTGGCAGCATGAGTACAGCCATATGAAGGCACCGCACAGCCCCCTTTGTTGTGTATGAAAAAAGCATGAGTCCATGGCCACAGAAATGTTTCTAAATTTAATTTTCACAAGACCTCTTCTCTAAACAGATACTTAACTGTTGCTCAAAGTGATTTCTTTTAGAGTGTATGAGGGCTCAGTCTTTACAGCTTGGTGTGTTAGCTGAGCCTGGGCAACACTCTCCTAAGTAGGAAAGTGCAGCATTTTGCTCTCTGACCTTCTCTGGCACAAAGAGTAGCTTCTTTTTTGCAGTCTTGCAGGCGGACAGACATGGAGCAGGTGGACAGGCTGAGGATCAACGACCTGTGACGGACTGTGGATACACCTGCTTGAGCCTCAGGCAAAACAGACTCAGAGGTTTAGTGGAAGCACACAAGAGTAGACCTGAAATGAGAGCAAAAGGAGCAAGTGGAAAAGAGTAGCTGCAGCACGAGAATTGATTCGTTTTGTTTCATAGGAATAATTTTGTACCAGAGTAACAACAGCCAAAGGCAATAACACTTTGGAGAGAATGAGAAATTGCAAAGTTGATTTCACCTCCTAGTTACTCGCTCATCACTTCAAAAACCCACAGCCCTTTGGCCACTATCGTGAACGAATAACGTGAAAAACACCTGTCAGTTCTGCTTTTGACTTTCATCACAGCTTCATCAGAGCAGGAAGCGACTAGATTCAATTCTCAGTGTTCTCTCATTGTATGTGCTCGATATTTCTCCTGCTGCTGGAAATGATGAAAAACCTGTTAATTGTTGTTTCCATGGTTTAAAGATCATCATCCCTCGCTGATGCCTGGGAATAATAACGATGCTTCATTCATGGACCCATTCCAACTGTTTAGATTGCACCGCTCTCTCTGCTCCGTCACTGCCATCTCTCCATCCATTGCTTTGTTATCATCTCTCTCGTTATGACCGCTGTTCCTCCCTCCTTGTTCTGCTTGGCTTGCTGGCTGACAAGTTGAGCATAATGGAGATGGGTTGAGGAAGGCTCCAAGCACCAGCTCCTCAAGCACAGAGATATGAAAAAACTGGGTAGCTGTGAGAATTATGGTAATAAATTCATTTGGAGA
The DNA here is from genome assembly GCA_008086565.1 of Thalassoma bifasciatum. Lineage (NCBI taxonomy): Eukaryota > Metazoa > Chordata > Actinopteri > Labriformes > Labridae > Thalassoma > Thalassoma bifasciatum. The sequence continues at coordinate 2,299,921 of RPOG01000005.1, forward strand.
CATGATAGTCTGAATTTGCTGCTGCCGTGTGCTATTTTTCCATTCTCTTGGGCGGGGTGCCAACAGGATATTGGAGAAGTGTTTCTGGAAATCAGACAAGCAATGACTCATCGTGATATGGAAGATGCACAATGAGGCACAACTTTACCCATTTTTGTCTGTTTTCTGCTTCTGTCTCTTTGTTTTTGTAAGACAAGAAAAAGTCCAGCAAGCTGCAGGCACTGAGGCATGAAATAATATTTTAACTTTGTATTGAAGCTGAGTGCACAGTAATAGGCTTTGCAGCTGAGTTTATTTAAGGATCACACACAGAGGAGGATCCTGGGAGTATTGATCAGTGGGGCAGACACGCAGCTTTTCTACAGATTGACTGCTGCCTCTCTTAGAGTCGCTAACTTCTTGTATTAAGACTATGCCTCTTTTGAGTCCAAGAAAAGAAGCTTTTTCCCCACACACACAGACAAAGCCACTCTTCATCTCCTCCTCTCTCTTCCTGTTTCTTTCTCCCTGTCGTCTCTTGCTCCCTCCCTCTGCGCCCAAGGGTGCTCATTTTTCAACAAACTACACTTTGCTGTGGCTAGCTTGTGCATCACACAAAGAAACTCTCTCTCTCACACACACACACACAAACACACACACACTCACACACACACACACACACACACAAGCAGCCCCTGCAGAGTGTTTGCATTATAGATCTGCAGAGGGAAAAACAGCTGCAGCAGATACCTGCAGGTAATCATTGGGAAATTAATTTGAGGCGATACGGGCGAGTGCCGATTGATTGTCTGCCTCCTGCGTGGCTGTGATGCCCACAGGAAGGGAGCCGATCATCATCTGAAGCACCTCCACAAAAAGAAACCCCCACACACACATGTACACACATATACATGTATATATAAACTGCCAAGAGCTATAGCAGAAAGATAAGACAGATGAGGAATACTAACAGGGCCACGCTGGGGCTCAGGGTGAATACAAAAGCATGCAAGCTGACATACAAGTCCCATCACATCAGGGATCATCACGCTCATGTTTCATGTTTCAGATGGAAAACTCAGCAGAGAGAAAAGGTGGGAGCTGTACTGAGGGATGATTTAACATATATTCTGTATTTGTAGCTGTTTGTTTTTCTTCATAGCAATGCATCGCTCATTACAAGTGTGCACATCTTTGAAAATACTTGCTGGATTAAAACTGTGAGCTGTGTTTATGGATCTTTGATTAATGACACTCCTCCCTAGCCGTCTGCTCCTAATGCAATATGTATGCCTTGTTTTCCCTCTCTTTCCTTAGTCGCTCTGAATGGACTAATTACAAACGCATCAAAATGAAAAATATAAACTGCTTTTGTGCATTCAATTTGCATTAAATCAGACTTTAATGTCACTTCATTTTATGCCTGATAAAAAATCAGAATAAAAGCCTCTTGTACAGATCTGCTTCTGCAGGAGTTGTTTGTGTGAAAATTCAAACCACCATGTCTCTGCTTTGGTCTGAGATGAGGCAAACGGTGAATCTGAGTCAAGCTGGAGTGTTTCAGCTAAGCCCGGCAGAACCTCATTAAAACTTTTCAATTAAAGGCTGATTGAAGTCGGGGCCGACTGCAGAAACAAAAACTTACCAACCAATCGGAGCATTTTCAATCATTCCTTTTGGTTCAAGGGGAAACCATGAATGAATGAGGGTGAGTAATGAATGGCCCCGCTGATTTACAGCACTAAGTGAAAAACAGTTTAGGCTCATAATTTTTAGAAACACAAATTGCAATGATTTGAAAACAACAAAAGATAGAACATGTCATTCAAAGCTAAATAAAAACCTTTTTGTGCCAGATTTTCTAAAAATATTAAACCTCCTACCTTCAATTCTTTGTGAAGGTAACAGCAGCTGTGTATTTCAGTTGGTTTGAAACCATTTGCTCTGTGCCTGACTCCCCTGTCAAAAGACACAAAAACAATGAAAACTATATTTATAGGGTGTGAGTTTCAAATGGATGAAAACAAGACAATAAAAAGCTGAAAATGTATTCTCAAAATAAAGTTAAAAAACTCAGACGCATCACACAAAAACTCAAACAACCAAATGAATCAGAGCCAAAACAACCCAAACTTTTATTTTCCAAAACAATTAACTTGTTTATGTTACTTAAAAAAAGAAAACTTTGATTCATTCAGTTATTTACTTGTTCAGAACAGTGACATGATGTCTCAATTAGACTTTAGTAATCTAAAGGTGGTGCTAGATTCCCTGAGGAATAGCCAAGGTCATGGCCACTCATTTTGATTTATCACTTTCTTTGATCAAGACAACTTTGCTCCACCAATGAGTACCTGGGACATTTTGTGACTCTTCAACTTACCACTGCTAAAGTTTCCAACCTGTTCACCAGTTTACAAGCACTGAGAGCGAATAAACTCAGAACTGATACTGAGCCTGAGTCAGCATGTAACCTTAAAACCTAACAATAGACACAAACAGTTTGGATGGGAGAAAAAATATATTGACAAAAGTATCAGGATTTTTTGTTTTATGATTTTTAGATTTATTCTTTTGGTCAGAGATTTACTTAGTTTTCCAAATGTAAATGCTTCATTTTACTCTTCAAAGCAGGCTTTTCAATCGTAAAGTAGAAACATCTGTTCAAATTTATTGCTGCTGCATAAATCTTAAAAACTGATTCATATGAGGAGTATTTTCTAAGAGAAATATGTCTCCTGATACAGTCTGTAGACATCAGTATGATTCAGCTTTTTCATTATTGTTAAAAAAGTGAACTGAAAATCGTAGAAATCAGCAATAAGAAAAATTCTACATGCAACCTTAAACAAAATGACAAAAACCAACCACAAAGTAATAACAAATGCAGAGAAGATGCCCAAAGAAAGATGGAAAGGAAGGCAAAGACCTGAAAAGAATCTTTGAAAAAAGAATAAAAGATGCAAAGGAACAAGAAACAACACAAACAGTCCACAGAGGCAAAAATGTACAACAAAGGGAAACATTTTAAAGAGACCAGAGGCCTTTTACATATCTGTGTCCAGGGAATATTTAAAGTTGTTTACATGGCATAAATATTTATACAGTGGATACATATTTTAACTAGTAATGTTGAGCATATTACAGCCAGGACTTTTAATGTGAGGTTGTTCTATTTATTTAACAAAATGTGCCCTCTCCTTCTTTAAATCTTTATCTAATACTGCCTCCACCCATTTCCCCCAAAAGTTTTCTTTGCTGAGCTTGGTTTGCTCTGCTAAAAACAGCTGAAACCAGGACACTGTTACTCACTGATGCATCACAGTACAATATGTTTGGTAATGTCAACTCATCACACCTTACTTGCAGTCTAACTGACTGACATCATTCTATTTCTGTTTCCCGCATTTTGGGGGAAACCTGGCTCGTTTTATTGGCTGAATGTTTTTCTGTTACACGTGGGTGTTTTTTCCTTTTCTTTCTTTCACTCAAAGTGCCACCTCCGCTCTTCTCCACCATCCTCTTGGTTGGTGTATGAGCCCGGCTCAGACAACACGAGGCCTGCCAACAGTCTGCTGCAGATTCCTCCAATCCCTCTTCACAGCCGTCTTATCCTGGGCCTCATTATCCCTCAGCTCTGGCACTCATCAGCTGTACAGGAATCGTCCGCTGGATCCGCTCTGATTGGGTTAAGAGTGTCTTCGTTATGTTTCGATCACATGGATCAGGGTCCGCTGGGGGAGATCTTCCTCCACGCCTTGTTCCACTGGGGTTTGAGTCGTTCTCCCCAGCCTCCCCACTCCCACAGTCTATTTCTGTAAATACGATGGAAATTCATTCACTTGCTCATTTGCTGTTTCTATGGTGAAACCAGCCTCTGTTCCTCGAAGATCTCTCCCTCCCTCTCTCGTTTTCTCTCACTCACTCTTGTTTCAAACATTAATCATCAGGTTTCATATTTGGGGGCTTTGATCAGTTTTCATCAGCATGCCAGTTGTTCCACACAGCCGGGGGCTACCATCATTATTATCAATAAACACACACGTCAACATCCAGTCACACTTACTTTTAATTATACATCACAAATAAAGTCCCGCAGGCTTCAAAAGGTGTGAGTTAGTGTTTGGACTACACTCTGTTTGGTCTTTTTAAGTTGATTTGAGAAATCTAGTGACTCTGGTAGACAGTCCTCTGATATTAACCTGATCTAGTCTGACTATGACAATTTTAATATCATCAGCTGATATCATCTGCATTATAATTACCAATAACAGTTATATTTTTGCTATCACTGCCATTACTACTTCAAGTCTATTTTATCTGTTTGATTTTATTTTTGGCTGTGTTCACAGCCCCTTTACAGGAAAATGTTCTATCTATTTCCTTTTATACATTAACAATTTAGTCAAAATTATTTGCCCCTGCAAAAATTTCTTGTGTGCAGTTAACCTCTTATGCACCACCTTAAGTATGACATCATAAATGTATGAACAGTAACACTTTTGTCAGATATCAGAGTGCTTTACAGCGTTAGGAAGCTTGTATTCTTCACATTTCAGTCGCTTAGTTTGTTTTACAGTTAACTTAGTGATAGAGATCACAACAACTGGGTCGTCCTACCTGTTAGGGGTCATTACGTTACATCTGTAGCTCACACCCTTATTTTCACTCTCTTTCCCTTTTGACCAGAGGAACCCAGAGTTCAAACACATCAAAGGTTGTTGTTTCATCAAGTTATTCCAAGTAGTGAAATTTCTCCTGTAAAGTCCGCTGCATGTCTATCTGTTGTGTCCATTTTCATAACATAACAGCAAATTTGCTGTCTCATGGCATTTCCTCCTCTCTGTGAATCTGTGAAAACTGGGTGCATTTTATTTCAAGCATGCAAGCCAGAGTTAGGTGGGATGTTAGGGGTTAAACAGATCCATTAATTTTTAGCACAATGTTCCTAAACACCCTAGTTTTATTTTGGATGCTGACATTGTTTTACTTTGCACATAGAAACAAAACTATTTTACAAAAGCCAAAAGTCAAATATGCCGCTCACAGTGGATTCATCTCTTTAAATTACTTGATAAATACTATAGTCTGAAAGGAAGTCTTTTGATCTGGTTTTGTTGTGATTCTGTTTCTATATAAATGAAACAATTGACTGCCAGTGTTTGAGAACATTCAGCTGTGATTTAAACTCTAAACCTCTATTTCCTGTTCCCTCAGATGCCCTCTTTTAAAAATTCTTAGTCTTCTGATGTGTTCTGCCTTCTTGTGTTTGCCGTCTTTCTTCTTCTCATTCCCCACTTTGAAGTTGAGTTTTCTCGACAGTTTCATCTCTTCTACTCTTGTCATTAGGCGCCAATGCACCCCCACCCTCTACTATTCACATCTTGTCTCACCCTCAGTGGGGTTTAATGCCTCCTCCATGTGATCGGCTCCCTCCCAAAGGGGTTAAAAAGTGAGATATTGATGTGACACAAGCCTCTAGTATCGCTGTAAAGGAATGAAAGGAGCACAGTCTTCTTCTTCATTAGTGCCTAATTACATTTCCTGCTTACCGAGTGAGACTGCTCCTTTGATGTAACACTAATTAATTGAGATTTCCAAAAGGAAAAGACAGCAGAAATGGAAACATTTCTGCAGTGGCTTTAGAGAGGGATTAGTGGAATTATTATGGTTGTGATTATCTGTGCTCTAAAATAGTATTTTAACAATTAGGTTCATTAGACAAAAAAGAACAATGAAAATCAATGACAATCACACAACGATTCAGGGTAAATCACGCTATCATGCTGTGGGAGAAATGCATCCCTTCCTTCAGACTGACAGAAAGCCGTTTGTTTGCTGAATAATGAGGCAGGGCTCAGGAGTGAAACGAGTTCAGGTCATGGTGAGGTCGTCAGAGGGTTAACATAATTTATTGTCCCTTTGCTTTGCTATATGCTCTGCTCATCTCTGGTCTTCAGGTGAAGTTGACCTGCTCTGAGATCAGAGTTAAGTCAGAAGAAGCTGTTTAATCCAGCCTGATGGTTCAATTGGACCTTCACAAAGCAATCCTGGCTCAAGAATGCTTTATTGGCTTTTCCAAGGATTCCACCTCATCTACCTGTTTTAACCAAGTTTGACTTTTGTTGTCATGTGGCTGCAGGGCTAAACTTTCATATAGTGAGAGGTGTTAGTTAAGGGTGGACAGCACAGGGCAAACCTGTTTTTAAAACTGATAGCTTTACTTTAATGATTTCCTCATCCTTTATTCTTACAATTTCATTCCTAGTCCCAAAAATTACAGACAGTTTTACAGAGATGGGGTCAGCTGAATAAGTCATACATAACCAGAGGGTAGGCTATCACCAGGCTGGTTGGGTATCATGATATGGCTATTGAATTTAGAACTTATCAGCCATTGTTATCAAGAATACATCAACTTTACCTGTGGTTAAGTCATGTGAATAAAGTGTGATTCGAATGTTAAATTGCACTTGTAAGATGAGGAAGGACCCAGGTTTTTAAGTGGTTCTTAAGCCCCTTTACGCCATTGCAGTAGTTTTTATCTTAAACTACTTCAATAGCGTAAAGGGCTGCCTTAGAATTGTGTTTAGCCAAAAAAAATATTGGTGTTCTTACACCAACAGAAGTTATCTTGATTAGATAATACGCCTCATGTCAACCCTTGTCTTAGTTTTGTTGATATAGACTTGTCATTTAACTTAACATTTTCAGGTCGTTGTTTAGAATAGCTTTTTTTTTTTTTATCCGGTCAATGCCAACTTATAATTAAGCATTATCACAACAACCTCAGCAATATTTTTTCATATTAACAGAGAAAAATATGCTGGAAGACCAAATGTGCAAAATTGTATTTTGAGGTACACTGTCGTATTATTCATAGTGTCATATTAAATGTCAGGTACAATTCAAGTTCACTTTATATCAGACAGAAAATGAGCAGTTTGTTGTATATATTTGTACATATTTAAGTATATAGTGGGTGGTATATTGTGTTTCTTAAAAACAAGATCACTTCTTATTTCCTGCAAATTACAGATTAGGTATTATAATCCCAAAATTTTGACAGTCTGGGTACCCTGATTTGCACCTAAACCTGGGCCCATCCCAATCCCCAATCTTAACCCTAACCCTTACCTTCACCCATGAGGTATCTCAGGTATCTCATGGGTGAACAGATGTCTCCTTTGATTTTCCAGAACTTGACGTAAATGTAAATCCGGGGCTCGGACAGCTATTGTCTATTCACCCAAAACCCAGAAAAGTCTGCATGTCTGATCATTATTTGCACACTGTCTTCATTTACCTTCACTTTTCATTGTTGAGTCCTCCTCTGGATCACTTTGAATTACTCTTATATATGATTTAGCTTTCAAATTACCTGGAACGTGTGTACAAAGGTAATTGAAAGCTGCTGTGACCTCTAACGAGATAATAATCACACTGTTACGCAGCAGCACTCGACAGAAGCGTTTGCAGACTTGTATTGGTCCCAGGTTGGGTGGTTGAGTTCTCTCATGGGGGAAATTGTGATCATGATGAAAGCGTAACAACACAGCAGTCTTGGGAATCACTGCTGTGCAATATTTTGCAGATGGTGGGTGTAATTAGTGTCCTGGTATCAAAGGCACTCAGATTTTGCTTTATTATATCCTTCCTCTTTTCCTCTGTCTCATGATAATATTCAGCCCAGATAATCTATTTTATTCTCGCCTATTTTGCTTGCACACTTACATTTCTTTTTTCATCCTGTGCCCATTGTGGAAAAGTGAACTTTCCTCAGTAGGAAAAATAACTCAGATTTAGTGAACCATTTGTCTTCCAGCCATAGTTTTGGCCGTCGCATTTAAATTGCACTCTCCAAGATAATTTCTGAAATCTGGACTAGGACTTTGAGTGGGTGCTCAACACGGGCACTTAGACTAATTCTTGAATGCAAAAAAAAAAAAAAATCCAATAAAAATACCACAGCAGTGCAATCCACTCACAGAGAGCAGAAGAATGTGGAACTGTGAGAGAACAAAGATTCGACATCTGTGACTGACAATCCTTCAAAACACTTGATTCATCTGTGGTGGTATAGAGGACATACATTAAGAGATCAATAGAAACAAAGTAGACTGCATTGACAATGTGTTGATTCAAGGGGTTGGGCTTTATGTGGGGCTCACAAATTAGTCACATTTGTCTAAACTGTTCCAACCTTAGAAAAGCCATTGTGTGATTATGCAGCACTGATACAACTGACCATTGATAAACAGTATGCCAATAACAAAAAATGTCATTTTTGTAGTTTTATAGATTTTATTCTTTTGGTTTTCCTTTGTTTTGTGTTGTTTTGGTTTTGTTTTGTTTTTCCTTTGGGACTGGATAGTTTCATCTCTCAATGATTTCTCTGGGGGATTTAGCATCAAATATAAAGTTTCTGTTGCTGAATTGTTTCTTTTGCTTTGCACTAGTCTTTCTCTGTTGAAGGTGTTTGAATTTTTCAGTTATTTCAGTCAGGTTGAGGTCCTTTTGAGTTTCGAGTGCCAAGACAGTGAATTCAGTGGTTAAGATGGTGGAAAGTAATGTATTTCCACCTTCTGAAACCATGTGTGTGAGAATTGATATTACATGGTTGAGGGAAAATTCAAGACTTTAGTATTATTGTCGGATTAATTAAGTCAGCCGGCATCTGCCTAAGAGTAGATTCACTAAAACTGGACTGTGGCTGCCAAAATGCTTAAAAAAACCATACTCTGCAGCTATTTAGACACCTAGAGCTGACATGTTTGACTCCTATCGTTGAGAAAAGAGTCAAAGAGATCATCTGTAGTCTGAGTCCATCGATGTGCTGCCTTGATGAGTTACTCACTAGATTTCCAAAGTCTCTGCTGAACAGTTTGTTACTACAACTCTCTCATCGAGTCAACATCTCACTTCAGACTGGGACATTTCCAAAGGCCTTAAAAACTGCTGTCATGAAGCCTCTACTCAAGAAGAGCAGTCTTGATGCCACAGTACTGTACAACTACTGGCCTAAAGTTAAACCTGTCATTTATAGGCAGAGTCTTCGAAAAAGTACATACACCCACAGCTTACAGATTTTCTCATGTCTAACAATGTTTTTGATACTTTCCAATCAGGCTATAGGCCACCACAGCACTGAGACAGCTCTGATCAAGATGAGAAACGATAGTTGCATGAACACGGACAGACAAAGTCTCAGTCTTAGTTCTGCTGGACCAGAGAGCTGTCTTTGACACAGATGACCATGTGAACTCATTACAGAGGTTAGGAAACGAGGGAGTCTCCAGTACTGCTTTAAACCGGCTCAAGTACGGTCTCACGGACAGGACAAACTTTGTTGAAATTGGTAACTGTCTCTCAGACCAAGTGGCCATGACCTGTGGGGTTCCTCAGGGGTCAATGCTGGGACCCCTGTTGTTCACTTTGTACATACTTCCATTTGGCCAGCTAATACACAGTTGTAATGTATCCTACAACAACTATGCAAATGAAACTCAGATCGACTCGTCACTGATGGCAGGATGGGCATGTAGATTCACTCTGTCACGGCATCAAACAGATCAGTGTGTGGATGTTAAACTATTTTAGTTTACATCCTAAGGCAGCTATCAAAATGCAGCTTGTGGAGAAAAAAACAAGCACAATGGCACTGCTTGTATGTGCAAGAGCTCATCACAAGACTGATACGGCCCTTTGATAAATACAAAAACATTAGTGCCAATGTAATGTATAAATAGTATATAAACCTCTTGTACAACTGTATTGTATCTATATATATCATTCAGAGGTGGACTTATTTTCTTGACTGACGAAGAGTTTGAGTGTGACAGTGTCTCTTAGCAGCCAGTGAATATATTTTCCTCTTACTGAACAGGGCTGCTGGCGCCAGTATTGGTGAAGTATGTTTTGAATTTAATGTGGCTGATTTGCATCAAGAGAGGCATATCATGCTCCATTAAATGCATTAACACTCATTACAAGGTATATAAACAACAAAAGTGCAGAGTGACACTGTTAGTGAATTTGACCACACCTTTTGGGCTCATCTGCACACGGTCCAGTGTGCACATCAGTTGCGCAACCCCTTAGTGGATAGTTTGATGTTTTGTAATATGTCATCTCGTTAGCAGCCTTTGCAGGTAAACCACATAGACTTCATTTATTTAAAAGCTAAACATATATATCATCTTTAAAAAATATTCAAAAAGATTTAATCCTGCCATTGCTTCACTTTCTTCTCAGCTGATTCAGGGGTTTTCATGTAACTGAACATTATCACAGCAGAAAATATTTTGTCTTTTGATTAGGAATGCACCAATACAACTTTTTGTCAAATCAAGTATGAGTACTTACATTTGGGTACTCACTGATACAGAGTACCGATCCAAATACTTTATAACATCACTGCAGTTCAAATGTGTCTCTGAAAATATCTTTTATTTCCTCTCACTCTCATTAAATAAATAAAATGAAGACCTTGATGCACCTGCACATGTTGCTGACATTTTAACAGTCAAAAGTTCTCTACTTGGGTACCAATGACAAGCCAAGTTGCTTATAATTGCATTTGTTGTTGTAGTACTTGGTGTAGGTATACGTACGTGTACTTGAGCGTGGTATCAGCACCGATACCGACACTGAATAGCGATACCAGTATCAGCCTCCATACTTTTGATAGTTAAACTTCAGAAGAACAGAGCTGCAGACCAGTTTGTGTCACTTGAACAATCACTTTGATCTGCATGACCTGTGATCTATTTCACTGCTGGTTGACTTTCTGGTCCAGTCACCCCTGAAGAGTTTCCAAATCTCTTTTGTGGGTAAAATGTTGTCTTTTTCTGTTGAAAGCCATAAGGGATGTCCTTAACAGGGTTACAGATTTCTGCTCAGGATACTGAAAGCTTTAGAATCTCATGGAGGGTCAGGATGCTGGGGATGGGTACTTTTTGTATTTCATCTCTGTTGAGTTATAAGCATGCTTCAGAAGAGTTTGTCATGCCCAAGCTCTGCCTGAGGCTCTCCCCGGCTCAGGATCTGAGTGTCCCCCTGCCAAACCACAGCAGGCTAAGCCGACTCTGAAAGGACCAGCAACCACCTCCACACAGAAACAAAAGCATACGACTGCCCAAACATGAAAAAAGAGGGAATCCAACTGCATGTCCTGACAAAGAATCAGTTCAACTCTGCAGATTTCTGTTTTGTTTTTCAGCAAAGATGATAAATTTGTCATACTTAGCTCTGTGTAGCAGCAAATTGAGTGCATAATTAGCACTTGAGGACAACACTACATGTGAATCTGCTTACTCATCTCCTCTGCAGATGAACGGGCGCTTACACCATCACACACACCTTGTAGTCATCAGTTACCCACGTGAGACAGGTGGTGCTGGAGAGTCAGCGTATGTGCACTCTCTCTATCTACAGCAGTGTGAGCTGGCAGCCTCCTCGGACATACTTTGAGCCGCCTACACACATGAGTGTTGCAGATGGGATTTGGTGTAGCATGAAGCTGAATGTTCCTTTACAGTCCAACAGGGAAGGAAATCACACTTTCACTTTCTCACCTTGAAAACCTGCAAACTCAAGGTCACAATTCTGAGAGAGGATACAGATATAACTCCAGACTCTGCCCCACTGCTGGGACAGTTAAAAATGGAACAACAGTGGATATCTAACAAGACCGAAACCAAAACAGCCTCTTGAATATTCTCTACCTTTTTGTTTTAAAAATGGAATATCTTTGACTTTGGGATTGTTGATTGGATAAAACAACACATTTTTGTCAACTTTTATCGCATCTGTGTGATTTTTTCCCCCGTTTTTTCCAGAGTTATCTACTTGCTTTTAGGACATTAGTGCCTATAATTGTACCATTTGCAAATGTTAATGCAGAACAAGTCTATCTCCACTTTAGAATTCCTGTGAGGCATGTGGAAACCCTCTTCAATGAGTCACAAAAAAGTCTTTAGAAATGAACAAGCACATCTACTCTAATTAAGCACTTCTTGACATTTAAGCACTGAGGAATATTTTGGGTAAAAACCTTGAAACACAGGATGACACTTCAGTGTTTCTGCATAAGATCAAACAGAAATTCTTAAAGGTGTGATAAGGCTCCACATTATGAGTAATTTATAGAGACACTGCAATCTTGACTATCATTTTAAACTTAATGTCTTGCATTTGAAGGTCCATGAGATTCTCAAAGCTCTGAATAAATGACCCCTGCAGTTTCACCTCCTGCTGCAAGTTTCACATACCTCAGGGATGCAGCCGGGCATGAATCTCATCAGGGCAATCAAAGAGATTGAGCTGATCTGATCTGTATTCACCTAGCTGTGATTAACCATGCCTGAATTACGGGGTAGAAAAAAAGTGAATGGATATTTCTGCTTCTAGCTTACCCAAAGAGGGTTTTTGTTCAGGGGAACGGCTCTGACACTTCTCATTATGAAACAAAGGTGTGATTTGGAGAACTGCTGAGCTGTGATCAAATGCTAGAAGTCATTGAAATTGCCCATTTCTGCCAATAACCAATGTGACATTTCAATTGTTTTTCATGAGCTGCAGTTCTTTGGATGCAGGACGAGTATGGGGGAGAAAAAGGTCAGACTTGTCAAATCCTTACAAATGCACATTTCCAGCCACGAGGGATGAGTTGAATGAACATTGCTGACCTCCTAGCCTCAACTTTCAGTGTATCCAGAGGGGGCAACTGTCAAAGAGCAATTGATCAGTCACACAGCAACTATTTTACTGGGTGATTGCTGGAACTGCTGTGCTCCATTTATGATCAGGGAGTTGTCTTGGCTTTATGTATAAAACCAGAAAACTATTGCTAGTACTTTGCCTCTCTTTCTGACTAACTAAAAACATGTAAATAAATTGTCCAGGTCTGGTTGTTGAGGAGGTGAACCACCAAGAGCAGACAGCATGATGTGTGACGACAGTCTCTCAGGGAAGACAAGGGCAGTGAATGAGATGTGAGGGAACTGAGAAGAGGAAGTTCTCTTGGAAAGAATCGTGGGGCATGGTAGCATTCCTGCTTTATCCTTTGAGCTACGTACGATGTCCAGGCATCTAGTGATGTTTAACAGATAAACACGAGTGACACCTGCAAACAAAGCAGCTTCTACATCAACATCTTTTGTCCATTTTTTCTTCTTTTGTGAGAAAAAAATGATTTAAATATTAAACAACAGTAGGAATGCCTTCTTTTGTAACAGAACAAATTCACAAAATAAGGCTACTATGAGTCTTCTCATAGAAGCACTAAAACCAAAAGGGTTGATCAATACACAAATCATTCATATTTGCTAGGTTACTCTAAAATATGAGACTGCAAATGATACTAAATTAGGAGTCGTTTGGGAGCCGGCTCCTCTTTGTGTGTCAAAGAAGAGCCGGGATATGTGCCAGCTGTCTCTGTAAAAAGAGCGGAACTTGCCATTGCTACCAGCATCTCCCATTAACTTCAACCACTGGTACAGAGAAGACCCCATGTGCCCCCTCTCCCCATCCCCAGCACACCTGAAGCACATTCTGGTGGGATGTGAGACACACCTGACACAAGGCCATTACACCTGGCGACACAGTCAGGTGCTGAGGTGTCTAGCAGCAGCTCTGGAGGCCCCCGCGGTCAAACATCAACAGCCTATCTGTGGTGTCATTAATTCCTGCATCAGCAGGAGGTTTCGACAGTGAGGGAAAAGTGAGAACCATGGTCAGTGCAAAAATGGACTATGTTCAGGTGGGAGAGGCACAAGACTGGAGGCTGGTGGCAAATCTGAACCAAAGGCTCCGCTTCTCTGCAGTGATAGCTAATACAAACCTCAAACTGGACCCTGAGCTCTGGTCCTCATCACTTTAACTACATCATAGGGCTCACTGTGCCTTTAGAGGTAGCAAAAGAGTAGGCCCACGAACACTAGAGCCTTAGGTGTGCTGAGCTGGCTGCTACGTGGCTGGAAAACTAAAGTTTGCCCATTTTAAGTCAGCTGCAGAGATTTTGTGGGCTGATGTCAGTCTTTGCTGTCTAGCTAAAACTAGAAAGCTGTTAATTCAGTTCCCCTTAATGAAATATTTGAGAGACATTTACTTTTATATTAAAAACTCGCTCATGGTAGTTATATAGGAATATTTTTCCTGGGTAATGCAATGTTGTGAATTTACTACTAGTCTGATTATCTTCATGACTGTACTTTAAGGTAACACTTTGCTAAGATTTTACTTTCTTGCGTGTCTAGCTGAAATTTACTCCTTTTTTATAGCCATATTAACAGAGAATTAACTATTTGAGTAATTTCATGCGAGCTGAGAGTTTACTTACCAGCTAATACTGTGTTAGCTAAAAGGTGAACAGTATTATTTGATGGTTGTGAGCTGGTTATTAATGTTCTTGGCTTTTGTTAGAATCCGTACCTACCTTTTTTTTTTTTTAATACTGCTTTCTAGTTGAGAAGATAAGAAGATATAATTGCGGAATATTCTACTTTTTAATGTGTCTGAAATATATCACTATAATAGAATTTGACATTCAAACTAATGAATAAAATGGATGTCTATCAACAGCATAAAGGCTCTGGATAAAACTCAATTATTTTGAATCCACCTATGCAAGTGAATAGATCAAGTTTGAGCCACACTACTGTAATTCTGTTCGACACCAGTCACTGACAGCAGGTTATGGTGATTAAGAGCTCTTTTTATCAGTTCTTGGGCTACAACAAAGATCCAAAATAGGATTAGGCAGAGACGTGGAGTGCTCGTCCTGCTAATTCTACGGCCCTTTGAGAATTTCCCGGCAGTGAGAGGAGCTGCGACGCTCCGGGGCAGGATTACTCAACAAAGAGATGGAGGGATATGGAATGAGGTGTGGGAGCCCTTTTTTACTTCTTTTATCTTGACACCGGAAACCTCTTAAATGCTACCCATGACATCAGTTTCTGCTTGTTGAGGAAGCATCCTCCTCTACTTTTTCTCTCTCTTGTGTTGTTTGTCACTGGGTGAATAAGTGCTGAGGGGGGACAGCAGATGTGGACGGTGTAAGCAGTGAGTGCAGGGAGAGGGATGTTCATTCATCAAGCAGAGGTGTGGAGTGATCTGGGCAGTAAGTGTAAGGTAGATAAATGGCTAATAACCTGCAGGATGAGATGATCCATCACTTCCTGAGGTTAAATTAATTAAAGGATTACTGTGGACATACATCAGCGTCTCCTTCTCAGGTGTTGTTACTGTTGACAGTTTAAGAAAATTATATTTTACAAGTGATTTCCTTGCAGAAGCAAAAAAAAGTCTGCACTGGGGAATGTTTTAAAGCATTTGGCATTACTTCTACATAATTTTAAGCCATTTTTTCCTTTCCTACATTTGACAGAGGCATGTTGAACCTCCTACTGCGCTTTAATCGTCTGTTTAAGTAACTTTTAATATTAACAGTGTGTATTAATGAATAGATCCAATTTCCTTATTATTTCCTACTATAATGACTTGCTGTATGGGAGCAAAGAAAAGCTGGATTGATTTAAAAATTTATGACAGCAAAATTGTTGTGCAAGTGATTGTGATATTTTTGCATGGAGCCCAAAAGCCCTCTGGTGTTGTGTCTGTCCTGACTTGAGAAGAGAAAATTATTTGTAAAGATGCAGCAAAGTGCAGAAAGCAGTTATTGCATTCTTGGAACTTATGGACAATCACCAAAGAGAATTTTAATTTAATAAATTAGGATAACTATATTCTAAAAGCCCAGAAAGAAGACCATCTACCTGGCCCTTAGAAGAACTGCGAAAATAAATAAGCAGCTTCATATCCCATACATTTATTTAAAACACTTTTCTGTTCAAGTGGAGTTTAATTAAAGTAAACATAAATAATGTATATTTATGTCAGTTTAAAAGTCAAAATTTTAAAGAAAAAAGTTGTAATTTTGAGAGCCAGTATTTTGACTTTATCTCAATCATTTTCCCCCTTACTCATGTTTTCGACTGTATCACAAAAATCTTGAATTTTTGACTTTTTATCTCAAATTTTGTCTTAATATGGGACAAAAAATTCTCAAAAGCTAAGTTTTCAATTCTATTTTAACTTTACTTGCAGACATGGGCTCCTATAATAGTATGCTTAAATTGAAAATGAGTATATATCTATATATTTCTGCTCAGTACAGTGCTTTATTACAGATATCAATGGTTTATGGAACGAGCTAAGAAAAGCATGATAATTTAGTGGAATTTTATAAAATCCCTCTGGACATAATTTTTCAACCAAAGGAGGACATGTCTGGGAAAAAGAGGCTGCTGGTCACCCTGAATAAATGTCTAAAACCAGACATTTGCATGCGATTGACTGTAGAATAACATATCAGACAGGAAACAAGTGTTAGCCGTGAGTTTGCTGCTGTTGACTGCCACAACACTGGAAACCCAAAGAGTTAGCTTTTGCTCTCATGAGCTGTTTTGTCATCAGATGGTAGACTTGAGATTGCATGCTGGAGTAATTCCAGTAAAAACCAGACCTGCAGGCTCAACAAGCCTGGATAGGAAAATCAGAGGGAGACAGGGTGAAGTGGAGGTGAGATAAAAACTGTCAGGTTTAATATCTGATAACAGTGGCATGCTAGCTAACATTAGCCTCAAGGGCCAAAGTGTTTATTGTTGCTTTAAACCACCAACAGCTGTTTCCTCTTCTTGTAGACTCCTTTGTCAATATCAAGCATGTTGGGTTTGTTGGACAGCTCATGTTTAGGACTCCATTAATTTCTCACATAAACTTAACGTCAACAACGGAGACCACAAAGAATTTACAGAGGCATTATCCAGGATTGCGGTTTTGTTCATGCATTATTCTTCCTCTTCAAACCCAGACTCAAACTAACAAAGCAGCACGACTGAGGAAAGATTTTTTATGGTGATAAAATGTTAATGCTGATGTAGCCTGGAGCTGCCAGTGTAACACAGAGATGAAAAGTAGCTTTAAATGATCTGGTAAAATGTGTTCATCATCATTACTTTTTTCCTTTGGATCTGTTGGTTTGGTAAGAATTGTAGTTTTCAGCTTCCACAATCCTAAAAAAAAAATTGACATCACTGAAGGCAACATGATCCTTGCGAAGCTTGTCAAAACCTGTCTCACATGTGCAGAAGTCCTTCCAGGGATTCATCAAAAGACTTAATGGCTTTTTCAGACAGAAATGTAATAATCAAGATTCAACTAGATTTAGTTTTAATGTTCTGCCATTTCCAAGTCAGTTCTTGTGCTTACCTGTAGTCAACAGGTTGATCAGGTTGGTGATAAAAAATATAAAAAACAATCGCAAGCAAATAATTCTCAAACTGGAGAAGAAGTAGAAGCAACACAGTTGCTTATCTTCCTTCACATTGGCAGCTCTGTCAGATTTTCATTAACATACTTACCTCACAGTTTGTTGTAGCATTTTGTATGTCCATGTATGAAACCAAACACAGCTTGTAAACAAATCGTCTGTTCCAAGAACTCGATTACTACCCTCCATGTCGGGTCAGTGGAGCGGAGCTGCAGCTTACCCAACACATGAGTGGGTCCTGGGAACAAACAGGCTCACACATAGTAACCCTGCCAACCAAAGTGGAAACTCCCTCACACGTTCATTCATGTGAGGATGTACGGCCCCGGCTGCCTCCTCACAATGCCATTTATACCACTGAACTGTGAGGCCTGGAAACAGACAAGCTATCACTAGGCAACAGGCAGACGGGAATCCACAGCACAGACTCTGTTTCTGCTGCAAGCTGCAGCGAGCTGAACAACCAGTGATAGATAACTGTGAAGATATAATTGACACTGATAAAAACAACAGAGGGTCAGAGTAAAATTGGTTCCCTCCCTGTTGTTTTTGAATCTGGGGGCAAAATGCATGCCACACGTTTCCACTATCAAGTTTTCAGGGGGCAGATTTTTCTCATAATTACTGATTATAATTGGTTTCTCAACCTCTTAAGGCCTGAGCATTTGTTTAGTGTGCATTTTTGTACTAATTAAGGCCTAATTAGTACTAAACTTGGTCCTTGTATTGGAAAGTATGTTTTTAGTGTCATTAGATAGCTACTAGTTTTTAGTTATAAATGTTATTGTTCATGACTACACTTTTTTTCTCACTGAAATGGGTGTGAAGTTGTGATATCGCCAAAAGATGATGTGGGACGTGTCTCTAAATGTGGTTTATAGATAAAGGTTTAAAAAATGAAGTTAGTGGACAATCAAACCTGAAACCAATACCAAAACCTGTTGGCATTAGTCAGTCAGGAGCGTAGTCAATAAGCTATATGCATCATTGTGCTGGATTGAGCAGGAAGAATCAATTTATGTTGCCCTCAAACCGCAAAACTCTTAAAAAGCTGCAAAAATCGTTAGTACTGCAATTAATATCAATGTTGCTTCCTTCATCTGGGCACAACAGCGTCTGTCTACCTCTAAGCAAAATGTCCCATCCCCTCCTGAAGCAAGGTGCATCAGGAGTTAATACAAAATTGAGTGGATGACTAGAATTAGACACAACATGAAAGACCAACCTAATCCCGCTGCTCAGAGTGTAGAGCAGACAACAGTATTTGACTCGTGCATTTTCAGATGAGAGTAAATAGTGTCCAGGCTGGTGTTTGGCTGTTGGTTCAAATCTCTAAGGGAGTGTAATTTTGATAGAAAAGACAACATCAACATAAATACATAACTGTATTCCATAAGAATGAGTCTTTGAAAATATTTGGGATTTGTCACAAAATCAAGTGAACTAATCATCACTCTGTATTTTTGTCTTTGTTATTTCTTTGTAGACCTACATTTTATTTTGATACTCAACAATAGTGTTATTTGTGGGTATCGTTGCCTCTTTTGATTGTTGCCTCTTTTGATTGTATACCGTATTCCTTGTACATGGGGTGCATGTTTAACCCTAGAACACTATATATAAAATACTACACTTCATAATACTTCTCATCAAAATATACTGTAGTAAAATAATACATGGCTAAGCGTAGAACTTTTCTTTTACTTTTTCATGTGCGAAGTCTCGTAAAATGAGGACACAAAAGGTATCAATAGAAGATAAAATTAGTGAAAAATCAGGGAGTCAAAAATGAAAAATTCATTACAAAAAAAAGTAGAGTAAATCAGCCGAGAATTTTTTTCTTTGGTGCACTCATTCCTTGGACACATGAGCATTGCCCAGTTAAGATTTTAAGACCTTTTTTTTTTCATCATTTATAAATTACGGTAAAGAAGTTTTACCCCTTAAGCACTAACATAGGGTGAAAATCACCCGAACACAGGTCTGTTGATAAACAGGGAAACACGCCCATCATCGATGACATCAGTGAGCAGGATGAAGGTCCACAGGGACCCATGACACTCAGTTAAACGCAACATAATGCAAATCAAGCAAGAGCTTTCAAAACTTTGAGCAAACTCTACATTAGGTTAAACCAGAAAGTGTCAGTGGAGGGAGAATCCGTACCTGAAAACCTGATTGTCTTGTGAATATGACATTGGTAGATACCACTCTAGGAGCGCTGCCATATCTGCCCTGTAGTGTGATAACGGTTAAAAGTATTCGTGCTTCTTATTAACCAAATAATTTGCTTTATTGAACATATAAGATGCCTTCACACAGGTAACAAAAACAGACAACTGATATGCTTGAAATGAAAAAAGAAGAAACCCACATTTTATTGCACTTAAGTTATAAGAAAATAAAATTCTAAGTGAATCAAACAAATACACAATCCCTTTAAGGTTTTTTCTGTCTGTTTTCTTTTTTGCCAGGCAGTTTACATGAACTGAAAAAATAAAACACCTGCAACAAATCTGATTTCTCAAACCAGATCATAAATTAAAACAGAGGGAGAAAACAACGAGAGGAGATAGAGCGAGATTGTTTTCTTTTTTTTCTTTTTTAATATACAGTGTTATACCACTTTCACAGTTCAGCTTGAGTTGTGACTCTTGGAGATTGAGACGATTTTTCGTTTGGCTACAATGTCTCTGTTCACGTTTGTTGCCTTTAAGTTTTTATTTTTCCCACTGGTGATCCATGAGGCTGCTGATTTTATCTGCAACATTTAACACTAAGACTCCTGCAGCCTGTCAGTTGATGCTTGTGATGGTCTCCTCTGTTGCTTCAGACATCTTTGAATGGAACAACAATCACACACGGATACGGACAGTTCTTTCATTCTAAACCAATACATCTGCTAGTTTTTTTTCTTTGCCAGTCCACACAGCATTTGTACATTTCCCCAAAGGACAGGCTTTGACAGCTGTGTCCCAAGGAATGTGTTTACAAGTTGCCCGTTAACACGCTAACACACGCACTCAAGCACGCACACACACGCACGCCAACAGTGTACATCCCCTTGTTTCCTCTCTGCAGGCGATCCTGTCAGAATCTGTCGGACGCGCTCCCTCCTCTCAGCCTCGTAGAGGCACGTTTGGCTCAAGTTTCAGTGGCAAAAAAAACAAACAAAACAAAATAAAACAAAAATGTTGGATGATACCTTTTGTCATGTTTTATCTCTCAAAGTCCAAACATATAGAGTTCAATTTGGAATTTTGCCTGGGACTAAAACGTCACAGCAAGTAAAAGTTCCCTCTCTCTCTCTTTTTCTGTTCATCTAGCAGCATAAATACAGTTTGGCCACTGGGGGACACAGAAGAGGGGAAAGGGGTTCAGGGAGGAGGGTTTCAGGGGCATGAATCCACAGCGCTTAGAGCAAACAACCTAAACGTCCTCCTCTTGTCACAGCACCGGCATTAAGGAAACCACCCCAAGAAAACTGAAAAAATCTGGACAGCATCGGTGTTTGTGTGAAGTCAAAGCTCCTAACCAACCTAAAGACGTCAAAAAAACAGAGAAGAACTAACAACTCAAATAAAGGTGAGAAAAAGAACCCTTGTGACATAGAGACAGCAAACCTACACAGAGCAGCTTTCTAATACTGGGATTTGTTGCTGTTGGCAACAGCGAGGACAGAAAATAAACAAAAGAAAGGGTAACCCCTTTCATATGATAAACCAAGAACTTATTGAAATTCACAGTTGTGTTTGTGTGCGATGTTGTAAAGAAACTAGTGAAACTAAGTGAACAAGAACAAAAATGGAGTGACAAGAAACAAGCCTGAGAACAGGCCGAACCAACAAGCAGCTCATCAAACTGTGTGTGTGTATGTGTAGTGTGTGTGTAAATTTAGCTTCATCACCTTCCTTGACTTTCTGATTTATGTATGTGTGTGTGTGTGTTGGCGCACTGATGGGAGAGGGGAGATTTGTGTGGAGGGGGGGGTCTTTTAAAAAATAATATATCTCTTTACATCGCAAAATCTGTCAGGCTTGAGCGAAACCAAGTCTCTGTGCAAAGCTGACCCTGAACCGAAAGGGTTGTGAGTCGCTTCAGAAGAGTTCAGTCGTCCTTTCCTTCCTCCTCTTTTCTTCCTCCAATCCAGGGACAGATCAGACGTCCTCTCTCTCTCCCCTATTTGTTTCAAGCCCGATCCCCTCCGCCTGCACCTATATTGGTAGGGGGTCAAAAGCAGGGGCTGACCCATGTGTAGGTGACATTTGCCCAAAGGGAGACAAAGGGGGAAGATGATAGCAGAGGACAGGACAGGTTGTTGCAGATTTAGCGAGTTTGGGTGAAGAGTGTTGGGCGTTCCAGGTGCCTCATCTCCCATTCCCTCTCTATTCCTTCCTCTCTGTGGTTCTCTCTCTCTCTTTGTTCTTCCCTCTTCACTTCATGTCTACGTCAAAGTCCAGCACCAGCAGCTTGGTTTCCTCTGTGCCATTGCGGCTGCCCACGGCGCACACCAGCTTGGTGTTGGAGGCTCTGATGCGCCACACCACACCGCCACTGCCGCCGCTTTCCAGGGTCACAAGGTTCCGGATGAACTCGCCCGTCTTTAGGTCCCACAGTTTGACCGTGCCATCGTCCGAGCTGGTGATGACAAAGTTCTTGTTGAACTGGAGGCACGTGACGGCGCTCTGGTGCTTGTGGGGACCTGAAAACAAGAAGAAAACAGAGGGTCAGGTAGAAGAAATAAGAGGAAACCAAAGAGAAAAAAAATCAGATTTACCTCAGGAAGAAATTACAATTACTAAAATAACTCCTCAGAGTTTTACTCAAATTTCTTCCAGAGGGACTGGGATGAAAATTTTCTGGAAAGCTGTATATCCTGACCCTGAGGTCTCTTCCCCAGGGGTTGAAGTTTCTTGTAATCTCAGAAACATCAGGAGCAGTTCAAGCAGAACTTTATGATCTTTAACACACAAGCCTCAAGGTGGAGCAAGACTTATGAACAACTTTTCCCTTAAAAATGGTGCATTCTTTAAATTAGACAACAAAATCTGTGACATGCCCCAGTTAGTGTTGTTGAAAAGCTTTTTGACTTGATAATTCAAAGTTAAATGTTTAACACTGATGCTTTAGCCTAGCAAGTTAAGGAATGGAAGGGATGAACAGACAGAGAGATGGAAACGGAGAGGGATGGAGCAGCTCAGCTGATTGAGTCAGAGATAAAGACACAGCATGTGAGTAAAGTAAACAAAGTTCAGTAAAAGTGATACGGCAAGATGGTTTCAGATTCTTCTCAAAGCAGTTGAGCTCATCCACATGTCCACACCTTCAAAACAAACATGGAGGAAAGTGCGCAATTTAGTTTTCTTGAAGCTAGATTTTTGCTGTTTTACTAGTGTGTCTGCTCCTCCCTCCATTACAACCACCACAAATAGCTGCTTTTATTTTTTATTAGACATCCTGACCAACAGACTGTTGACAGGCAGTATCCCAGCCTTACACAAAGACTGACGCCTATAAAATGAATGATGACAAAAATAAATCATAATTCCCAGATGACCAAGTGTACCTGAATGTAAGCCGCACTCACTAAATTTAAAAAGAAAAAGAAGTTACATATAAAGGCTGCACTTCTTTATAAGCGTCAAAGTTGTAACACAATATTTACACAGAAATATATTACACATCTGCTGTGTAAACTGTAAGTCGAAGTTTTCGGCAAGAGGCATTCAATTTATCCACCAGACGATCAGCTCACCTATTCTTCGGCCACGAGACAATTTTCGTTTATGTAGCTCCGACAGTTATATCCCAAACTACAGGCCTGGCATGCATACTACAATGTTTTCAGTCACTCAGCTTTTCCATGTGAATGCAGATAATTTTCAGTGTTTTTTTAAGTTGTTTTCGGGAATGTTGTCGTGTAAACAGGGCCTTAATGTTTTGGTGACGTGGTTTGTTCCAAAATCCATTAACTGGCTGCTCCATTGTTTAAGCGTGGAAGAAAAGTAGTGGCTTATAGTCCAGAAATTACAGTATAAATACTGACAAAAAGCACACCCACTGTGGAGACACACACTTCATTTTATATTAAACATTCCATTTTCATGAAAAGCTATTAAAACAGGAAGTCAAATGTTGGCTTTTATTCAGCTACTATTTCTGTGCAGGTTTGGGATCAAAAATATTCAAATGAACCATTTTGGAAGCAAAGCAGTTCATTTATAAAATGGTCATGAAAAATATTTAAATAACATTATGCATTCTCTCACAGTTTCGTTGCTGGAGCCTAAATTTCTGAGACCACAGGAAACGAACAAAAAACAAATGCAGAACCCCGAGTAAGCTTGTGAGAGAGAGAGAAAATTCCTCTGTTTTATCTGCTGCTGTTCTTGTGTGTGTGCTGAGCTCTCTTACTCCCACAGGCCAGCTTTAGGACTAGCTGCACAAAGATGCCAAGACAGGCCCCATCACTGTCATGGAGGCTAAGCAGCCTCAGCTACACCTCCGTCTGCTCCTTCTGCGTGCTGTCAGCTGGCAAGAGGCCACACTTAGAGAGAGCATGGCAGCTCCACTGCCTGCTCTGAGCAGACTCTTTATCCGACTGTACGTGTGCTGTGACTTAAGATTTTCCCAAAGGCTTGAAAATGATATCTTAATTAGATCAATTAGGGTGACACAAAACACAAACAAGCACAGAATCGAGTGCTGGCAAATGATGAGTTGATTTTTTTTAACTCTAGTTTCTAAAGCAGCTTTTTCATTCAGATTTATTTAATTTCCTCAAAACCTCACCATTATTGAGCCTCAACATTTTTTCAATTTCTTCCTCCAGTGTGATGAAAGGCTGTGTTGTGTACCCCAGTACACAATGCTGCTCTGCAACAACCCCCATCATGCCTGCCTCTCCCTTCTTTTTCTTCCCCTCTCTGCATTTCCACAACAAAGCTGGCTGCTCCATCATTACCTATGCTCTCTCTAGTTGACAGTGAGGACCTTGTTGTCAGCCCTTTGTCTTACAAAACATTATAATGAATGGCAGAAAATGTCCACTGACCCAATTATGTGACCTACAAAGTTCCCTGGCCCCTATTTCTCTTCACTTCACTGTCATTGCGCACACACTCACACACACCCTCTCTGCGGCCGGTCTTATCCCTCCCTCTCTCTTCAGACTCTCAATAGGGCATCTATTTGTTAAGCGGATGTGTGTGTTGGTGTTTGCAGCAGCAGCATACTTGGTTGTAGTCTGCTAATGAGGGTATTTAGGGGTGGGGCACTGCTGGTTGCTGCTGCTATTCAGCAGAGGATTTCAAACTTCCTGTGAGGCACTAATGGAGTTTGAAACTATTTAAACAGACACAAAGGAAATGAGGCTGTAATCAGGACCAGCAGGAGCACAAGGTGTTGGCTCAGTATTACCTCACACACACATACACACATACAAAACCAGGTCATTTAGACTGGGTTAAATTGGACCGTCAGGTGCAGCTTTTTTTAACCGTATTATGTCCATGTTCTTGCTCAAGATATCAGTTGCCATATGGTATGACTTGAAATTTAACATGAGATGTAAAAGTAGATGTCAGTCAATATAACACAGACAGAGGAGATAACACTGATGGTGATGATTCTAGGAATTTTCTTGGACCACCACTCACTTATACTCCCCCTTAAACCAATGTTTAGGCTTCCCTCTAATTTTTCCTGACGGTAATGTATTCAGAGTTTTTAAAGCCAGTAAAACAAAGGCATCATCCAGTTGGTACCAGAATTGCAAGTTGTTTGAATTAAATAACATTTCTTTTATTGTCTGCCCCCAATGCTGGTCATGTATTGTGCCACCCAACACTGGGGGTGTGGCTCAGGTTAATTTCATACCACTATTGTTACAAAATACTCCACGATCCAGATGTTCCCGCACAAAGAAAGATGAGATTTTGTGGTGTGGTAGTGTGATTAATTGAGTGTTTTGAGTCAGAAAAAGGGGATAAAGTTGTAGAGAGGTTGTGTCCGGTTAAATATCTTTAGAGTAGTCATTTGGTCAAAAATGCAGAAGAACTGATTCATGGTGATGTGTCTTTTCAACAACTTCACGACCAAGCTGCCTAATTAACCAAGAAATCTTCAATTGTTTTCCCATTTTTCACTTTTGGACTAGCAATAAACCTACAAACAAGTAAAAACAAACATAGCTGCTGCCAAAACTCACTGGCTGGACTCGTTGAAAACTCACCTTGCAGTGTTTGCAGGCACTGGCCCGTCTTGATGTCCCAAATCTTGACAGTGGAGTCTGCATTTCCTGAGACCAGGATGTTGTCTTTAAGCTCCATGCCGCTTGTGAGGGACTGATGCCCTGTCAGCGTGTGGATGCAGTTGCCCGTCTCCACGTCCCAGACCCTTATAGACGTGTCCAATGAGCCGCTCACCACATGGATCCCATCAAACTAGACAGAGAGGACCAGAGCTCAACATCAATACCTGTTTATTTTGATTTCAAAGTGACTGTTGATGAGAAAGTGGCTGACTATCCAGACACTGACTGTGGGCTTACTTGTAATTGATGCCTACACAGCATACTTTGTTTCTATTAGCAAACTTGAGATTAAACTCATTGAAATGAATGAATTTTATTGATTTTTGAAGCATCTCTTTTGTTTTAAGTGTCGAGCACCAGCACTTTAAAAGCCAAATGATGCAGCGTGCTTCAAAAAACTATCTATCTGTCAGAGCAGCAAACAGCCCGCTCTCTGAGGGTGATGGCATGAGCTGAAAGTGCACTGTAATCACACAGAGTGGGTGAGAGGACATCTTAGAGGACACAGAGGAGTGAACACACACTCAAACAAACACAGGCTCACATAAACACAGTTAGAGAGGAGACACTGAAACCATAATAAAGAGGATAAAAACACAAGTCATACTAAATCTTTTTGAGTTGTTTATGAATATTTGATCTGTAAACTGTGGTTCTCCCCAGGATCAAGAAAGGTTTGCAGATAAGATAGTCCTTTACCTTCATACTTCAGCAGAGTAGGTGGAAACTAACTAATGAATTAACTTGGCAATCGTATGTGTCCAGTCTTAAATTCATTCATGGAGTCATGTAAGAACCTTAAATGTGTGTGAAGCTCCTCACCTGTAATGAGTAGACTCTATTGGTGTGGCCCTGCAGTGTGTGGAGGCAGGTCTCCGTCTCAGGGTCCCAAACTTTGACCATGAAGTCATAGGCACCGCTGACCACCCGCCGCCCATCGTACTGGACGCAGCGCACCGCCGCCACATGGCCCATGAGGACGTGTAAACACTGACCTGTCTCAATGTCCCAGACGCGTAACGTGGCGTCACGAGAACCACTGACCACCCTGAGAGAAACAGACACGGCAAAGCAAAAGACAGTGAGTTGCAAAGTTAATGTTGAGGAGACAACTCCTTATGTTGTGTTTCACTTTCAACAAAGCCATCCTCTATTTTGTAATAGTATATTCAGCAGTCTATCCAACATCTTTATTTACACATTCATACCTTGCCAGCTACACTGACAAATAAAGTGACACAGGAATGAACATTTTCTTTCACTCAGCTGACAACACGCAACTCCACAAGTGTCACATTCGTGTTCATACTTGAACGTACGAAAAAAACACTCGTTTAACTGAACCAGACGCCCTCCAGCAGTGTCTTCAACCAGGATATGAAAAAAAGATTTATGACAGGTAATGGAAAGGAAAGTCCCTTAGGTGAGACTGTTTTTCAAGTTTTACATCTCTCAGGTTTCTACTTTAAGGACATTTTTTACTCAGATTAATATGCAGAAAACACAAGCAGCTGGAGAGAATCATGGCACAGACTGACATTTCTTTATTAGTTTCCTCGATATTTCTAACATCCTCAATAAACCTGAGTCAGACATTCCTTCAGTTCATAAACTATCTCTGGGCTGTAAATACAAACAGGTCGCACTCTGTATTTAAAAAAAGCCCCACAGCGCTACATGGATAGAAATCACCAACATGTTATTCACTGTCAGTCTGCAGCTCACAGCGTTTCCACTGAGTGAGTAATCAAATGTTACACAAAAACCTTGGTGGGCCCCGAGGCCAAAAGAGCACTCTGAGTCTCCAGAGTGTAACAGTGAGTGAATGAGTGAGCAGCAGTTCACTTAAGACAGCTCGCAGGGTCTGCTTAATCACTATGAGACCACATGCTCACTCTCATAGAGATGCTGTTTACTGAGAGTGGAGCAGAGATGCTCTTTTGGCTCAGTGGCATCGCTGTTAACTCAGGCGGCATGATGCCGATAACAACAGAGCATCTGGGTCATTAAAAGAACAGTTCAGTCTTTTGGAACAGACACTGATTTGTTTTCTTTATTATTTTAGATGGCAAGGTTTATGATGCAAACATTTAAGCTCTATTTAAGGAATTTCAGAGATGATGACAGGTAGATTGATAATTTGTGGTTTGAGTCCTAATTATACAACGCTACACCAGGTTTTGGACACGAGTCCACATTCCTTATAGAGACATGAGATTGATGTTTGTCGTCTCATGTAACTCTTGACAAAAATAACCCAAAAAGACAAATACATGAAAACAAAGATGCATAAATCAAGAAAACTGAAAAAAATCATTGAGACCTGGGTGTATCCAACCTGTAAAACGGCTTAACAAAAAATACCCAAAGATTTGTACAGTGACACTGTGTTCTGATCTTCTTTTTGGCTGGAAATATTTAGGGCTCCAACATCTGATTGTTGAATGCTGAATACCAATTATCTTCTCCTCAGTGAATTGTTTTTTTCTGAATAAAGTTATGAAAAGCCCTCACACTCTCTTGCAGCTCAAAAAAGATTTTCAAGAAGCTTGTTATATAACAGCACAAAGCCCAAAATTATTTGGTGACAGGACGAAATAAACAGCAACTCGTGTCTCGCTTCTTCACTTATAGTTAACTAATTCTCAAATCTATGATGAAACAAAATCAAGAAACAATAATATTTAGTTTGTGTCACATTAAAAGCCCAACACAGCTAAAAAGTCAGCAGAGTAACAATAAAATTGCTCCATACCTTTTCTCATGTAGGTGCATGCAGCGCACTGTTGAGGTATGCCCGTAGAGGGTGTGGATACATTCTCCTGTCTCTGCGTTCCAGACCTTGAGTGTGCGATCAGTGGAGCCACTGATAATAATGTTGTCTCTCATCTGGGATGACCACACGCCACCTGTGTGGCCCACCAACGTGCGCAAACACTGAAAAGACAAAAAGAAGCAGAGGAACAACCCTGTTTAGTACATTTCTCTCTGTTTCTAAGTCCTTAACTGTTTGAAAAGTTTCTTCCAAAGACCTTCAGGATAATTTAATTCGCAAACATATAAGTTGAAGGACTCTTAGGATCAAATTTGTGATTTTCTCCCATATGGCCTCCTTTTTGCCTTAAGGGAAGAGACAGGCAGGTAAAGTAAAATTCCTATGACCTTTAAGAGGAAACTTGAGCTCAGTCATTCTGTTCCTGCTGCTGCTGCACTGGGACGAAATCTCTCTGAGCTTTTATAATTGCTTTCACTTATCCGTCAGGAAAGAAGGAAATTCATTCTCACTTGCAGAGAGGGTTGAGAACAGTCTTCAGTACAGAAATGCACCCATTCATCCTCATTAGGGATGGTAGATTAGTTATTGATTACAGCAGTTATGGAAATCTTTCTGATCAATTCAATTTGCGTTTCAACAGTTTGTCTCATTTGTCCCAGGATTTAATTATCCTAGATGTATTAAATTAAAAGTCTTTAGTACAAGAGAAGGGCCTGTGCTGAAAGCTGTGGTGATTGCAGGTTCAGAGGGAAGCGTACAACATGTGACCCCGAACTGCAGCTGATAAGGGGCTGAGCGTTGAACAGCGATGCAGGGTGAGAGGTTTATTGCAGCAGAGTGAAAGAAGAAGATGATGCCGCAGCCTGTCTCCCCCTTCCCTGTCCTGCGATAAAGAGGATCACTCCATTAGCCAGGGGCCGGTGTGGCGTGACCTTACAATCAACCTCTTCAGTCTCTCTTGTTTTATCACCACAGTCTTATATCGATGCTTTACTGATAGACAAAGAAAATAGCTTATTCGAGGAATATCTGAACATATAATCAGGATTCCCCACAACATATTGGCTAAGAAAGGAATATTACAACACTCCATTTGTTTAAAAATGTGATCCTTTTCTTTAGCATTCAAGAATGCAAAATTAAAATTATCCATTGAATCCAAGCATGTTTGAGAATCCAAGAACCAGAATGGCAGAGTGTGATTAGAGCCTTCTCAAACACTGCGTGGGAGGACAGAATACCTGAAATAAAGGGCTTAGGCTTCTTTATCTGTCAGAAAAATATATAAAATGCATCTTTTTTGTGTTTGAACACATGAGGGTTTACACAGAATTCTTTAAGTCTGCTTTTCTTTTCCTTTTAAGACACAACAACGGGAGAAGACCAAGAAAGGCAGACACAGAGCATGAAAAGGTGTTTTTTAAGCATCTATCTCTCAAGCCTCCCTTCCTCAACATTGGCAGGAATTATCAAAGAATAAGGGTCAAAAAGGCCACAGCTTCAAGTAGTAAATACTTTACAAAGGTTAAAATAAACTGTCATGGTTCAAGCTCAACATTATTGTAGACTCGCACTGCTAAACAAAGATCACCTCGGCAACAACAGAGTCTGAATTAAACCTGCCTGCTTTGGCATCAGGAGAAGAAAAATACCAAGAGAGGCAGAGTAGAAAGCAAACCAGATTGTGACTTCTTTCTGAGTACATCTGAGATAAGATTAACTGAATGTTAAAGTAGTTTCCCAAAGAATATGAATGGTGAAAATCCAAAGTAATGAAATAGTTTTTGACCAACAAAACCATCTCTCAATAAAATTTCTCCTGCACACGACAACAACTATACTCTTCTTTGTCCTCCACACAGAACATTTCATGCAGCAAGTTTTTCTTTTCATTTCTACACAATGCATCCTGCTAAATGCATTCCATCTGCTTCAAAAAGTAAAAATAGTAAAAAAAAAAAACATCCTGATGCTCATTCTTACACATGTATACAAGAAGACCAACACAGATATTTTATTTAGATTTTCTTATTTTGTTGAATGAAACTGAAATTCTTTGGGTTTTTGATGAACATCGTCATCCATTCATAAAGCTGGTATTTATATTTCCTCTATTTTCAGACTTTTTGCAGAACAATGGATAAAGGAACTAGTGAATGATTAGAGGTGGGTAAAATTATGGTTTAATTGATGCATTGCAATATTACTCTGCCCAGCTCAATATCAATTCAGCAAATCCTCTTAATCTATTCACCTCCTGGCCAATGAGGGGCGCTATGCATGTCATTCATGTTGCACGGACAGAGGCCGCAATGGACCAAACAACAAAAAAATGGCAACCAAAGCAAGCAGCATCACCTGAGTAAAACCAGTGCGACCAATTTTATGAGCATGAAAAATTAAAATTTAAGAGTTGTCTAAAGGAACTCGAACTATTTGTGTATTTTTACTTCTTACTGAATCTTTGTTGAAGCAATTAAACCAACATTGCATCGGAGTGATATAGAATCGAATTGCAACCTAAAGAATTGAAATTGAAGTGAATCCTGAGGTTCCTAACGATACCCAGCCCTATGAATGATGGACAATTAAATGGACCACACATATTCTTCACAACCCTAACTCCCTTTGAACCTACCAAATTTAAACCCTTTCTCTTCTCTAAAAAAAACTCCTGCATTTTTAATTACTTAGAAATATTTGTGTTAAGGTCAGGGCCCAAAAGCAATCTCCTCCTTCCCTTTATAAAGGCTAGAAGGTGAGCAGGGTATCCATGCAGCTGAGGCATCTGTTGGAGGACACGTCTCTCTGGATACGACAGCAGTCCACAGGTCTGCCATCTTAGATCAGCCTGACAGCTGAGACTGCTGCTGACAGCGACACCAAGGACACACAGCTCTGTTAAGCACCAGGCTGCCCCCTTTGAAGCGACGAGAAGTGTGGGACTGTGTGTGTGTGTAAGATTGACAGTTTTCACAGCAGCTGGAGGACAGGTAGAGACAAGGTTCCATCAGGTGAAGACAGAGCCTTCTAGTAACGCCTACATAGGAAAACAGGACGTTTCAGATTCCTTCAGACCACAAATCTGTAGTCAAACCTGCCTCCTCTTGATTTAAGACCTGTGCTTTTACTAAATCTCTGACGTGATATTTCACCACATTTGAATTTAACGTGTTTCACCTGAGCACAAAGCAACAGCCCAGTTTGGAAGGGGTGGAGAAATTTTGAAGTAATGCGCTCATACCATAACTCTTATGATTGCCTCACAGCTTGACATCAATTCATCATGTTTTCCAGGAGAAATCAAGAGCAGGACAAAACTGGCAGCTTGTTTATCTTGTTACTATGATGAGACACTTAGCTTTCTGTGACTAACATGTCCTCTGAGTTTAAGAAATAAATGATTCACAAAGAAATCTTCAGCAGAAAAACAGATTTTCTTTAAACTATTGATAGAAGCATCTGGTACTATCTTGTCAGCATCATGACTGGTGCACTGTTCAGAGACGCGTTGGGGATACTGAGGCTGAAGAAAGCATGGGAACATTTTGAAGCTGATGTTACACCGCTCCATTCATCTCATACTGCGCCACATAAAGGGAATCTTTTTGAAACTGTGAACAAAGTTTCTGAGTGAAAGCAACATAAGTGGCCATAAAAAAGCATCGATGCGGATCAACCTCTGGCACAACTTCTCACTGTGGCCAATTAGTTTTTCTATCATATCAATTTAAGCCTTCCACTCGCAGAGCAAGCCGCCACAGCTGCATCCAAAAGGTCTCATTTTAAGAAAAAGGACAGCTGTAGCTGCTTGTCTGAGTGTAGCAGTCAATTTAACCCTTTAATCTTTAACAGAGCACCAAACTTATTACTGATTCTCGGGGATGACTTCTGCTAATGGATGAAAAAGTGATCCACAAACAAACACTGGATCTGATGAGTGTTTGAAGAGAAGAAAAAGAAAGCCCCGTCATCGTGCTTCAAGGGGGAGGCCTTAAAAGACAAACATCTCTTCATCTCCTTGATCTTGATCATTGTGCTTCATCTCTTATTGATCCTGCACTGTGTAATACTGCAGTTTGATCTTAACAGCCAAGCTTTAATATAGGACCCATCGCTTACTTAAGCTCAATTTGAATGATTTCATTTGAAATATAGAAGACAAACCAAGTTGAAATGAGTCACTTTAAAAAAAAAAGGTTTTGGACTCAGTATTTTCTTGACATATCTAATATTCTCCAGCTTTTGCTGTTGAAATATGACAAATATGAGTTGCTGGAACCTGTAGATCCTCAATTGGCCGCTTGAAGCTGACTTTAGAAGCAAAACCACGGTGACTCCTAATTCATGTTCACCACCTGATACAAACATAGTTAGGGAACATTTCTGTACGCCAACATGTGTTTAAAGGTAAAACTGATTTTGATCAGTTTGAGGCAAATAGATATACATAAATAGGCATGCTAGAGATGCACTTACAGCTGTTCGCCTGGCAACAACGCTATTGCTTTGATTTCTCTTTGTCTATTTCTAGATGGACAGGCCCAAAAATAGTTGGAGTCAACATTTCTAATACAGTGATTGCCATCCTTGAGCTTTATGATACTTCTTCAGACTCCAAAAGATGATATCACAAGGATGATGTTCATAGTATTAGACAAGAGTGATTGTTGATGCCAAAGAACATTATCCACAAAAGGATATTTGTGTTAAGTCCATGTCAAACTGTGTAACACCTCGACATCACTTAAAGTCACTTCACAGATATCTCACAAAAAGGATGACAGCAAAAGAAAAGTTGCAATCAAGTCCTCACACAGTCCAAAAAAAGACTTTAAAATACACTGACAGCAGAGAGGACAAACAAACTCAAGTTCAGGTAATCCCATTGTATTGTTTCTTTACTGTTTTACTGGCATCGACAGCCACTTCAGCTAAAATGGTCGACTGGGCTTAATTGGCCATTCCTCTCAAGCAAGGGATTCTCTCTCTCTCCCTCTCTCTCTGGGGAAGAGAGCTCAGAAAGCACAGAGGTGAAATTCACAGAGGGAGAAATGTGCTCTGAATCCACCTCACACAGAAACAGATTTAGGCTCATCTCGTCTTCATGGCTAATGTAAACAAACAAGTCTGAGTCGGATTAACGTTGTAGGAACCCCAAACAATGTGCCGTGTGTCTGAAAGCAGGGTGGTTTCACGGAAAGCCGTTGTGCCTGCTGGTGATGTGAGTCATCGTAGACTTCCACGGTAAATACAGAGCTGCTGCAGCTGTAACTCAGCGACCTGCCATCCTTATATTAGTCTTTGGGTGAAGGAGAACTGCGTGCCTATCGGATGACCTTGGTGATATCTGTTCAGATCAGCAAATGCTGTGACTGATACGCAAGTAATCACTAGCTGGCTGAATGCCGACTCTACTATCTGTTAGTCCTCGCAGCAGTGAAATACTCTCTGTTCTTTTGTGTGAAACAGAAAGAGAAACCTACTGTGCCATGATCATGCAGAATATCAATTCCTCCACGGGCTTTTCTTTGAGTGTGTTTTTTATGTCTGCGGAATGAAAAAGCAAGTCCACAGCCCAAGCTGATCTCTGTTTTTTGCCAGGTAAAAATGAAAGAAAAAGGGAGGATGAGAGAAAGAGGCAGCAACAGTTTAAAGAGGATTTTTCAGTGAAAAGCTCTTTTGAAAATGGAGTCCAACACTGAGACATGAAAGCGTTCGGATTTTGCAACAATCTGTGAAGGTCTATCCAACACAACAGTACAACCTCTTTTTTCCTCTTTAATACACAGTGTAGAGCTGCAGCACAAGGCCAGTGTTACTGCACCAGTAACAGCAATGAATACTAACTGTGCTTGCGGACATGTGCTGTGTAACAAGTCTCTGGACTGGCAAAATGTAAGTGGAAGGAGTCTCCTGCTGAAGTCTTGAGTGGTTGTTTTTACCTGACAATTACTAACTGTCAGGTTAGTGGGAGCTGCCCAGATACAGTCAGCTGCCAGATGAAAGTAGATGTGTTTTCTGTGGAGAGATAATTGTACAAGCAACGCAAGATGACAGGAAGTCTTACAACCATTAAGCAACAATTTACCGTCTCCTTCACTTCCCATCAAGACTGAAAAATAAATGAAGCTGGTCGAAGTTGAACTGCAGCCCATTAACGTCTGCAAAGGAGGAGGAAGCCAATAAAAGTGAAGGAGTAAACAGGAAATAGCAATAGTAATATTACACACCTTTCCTGTGATGGCTGACCAGACTTTCAGCGTGTTGTCATCAGAGCCACTGACAATTCGGTTCCCACAGAACTGGAGGCAGGTGATCACGTGGTCATCGTGACCTTTCAGCACCTTAGAGAGGGAATGAGGGTAAAAATTTAGTCAAGAGGACTTAGAGGACAAGTGCAAATGGAATGACAAAGAAACTGACAATGACACAACTCTGGTGCATTACACATCAAAGAGGAGATAAGAGGGAAATGTCATCAAGTGCTGCAGGTGAACACAGGAGAGTTTTTTTTTATCTGTGTGTGTGTGTGTGTGTGTGTGTACTCTCTTTGAGTTGATACTGGGTCACAGAACTGCAAGCTCAGCAAACAGAGCACACTTCAAATGCAAAGAAGTATGAAGAGTACAGTCACCAAATTTACATGCTTCAAAGGCAAACAAGGCTCATGTAAGATCAGCTGCAGCATGCTGGTCAGGTTTTACAGGAAACTTCAACTCAGGCAGAAGATGGATGGAGCCTTTGGATGGAAAGGGAGCTAAATGGTGCTGAGCTCCTGTGTTGTTAGCAATCACATGGAAAACAGAGTAGCACAGAACTGACCCACGTCTAACCTCTCAACAATAACACACCTCCAGTCCTATTCAAACCTCATTTTCATTCTTAATCAGAGATTTGGTAGCAAATCTTTCAGACCAATTAGCCTGTGGGGTAGCAAAGCTCCTTGCTGCTGGAGGCCATTTCCTTAATTGCCAGATGTTTCTCAGAAAGATATTCAACTAAGAAGTACAAAAACATAATGCTCTTTCAGACATCTGCATTTTCAGTCAGAAATGTTGGAACATTTATATGTTAAATTTAACGTATGAATTCTCGTCTTTTTAATCTCTGAAAATGATGGTATGTCGCTCAAAGTAAGATAAAATCCACCAATTTTAGAGATTTTTTTTTTCTGTCTTCTTCCATTAATCTACTATTTTCTGAGCTAAAAAGAAAACAGTAACTTTTCAAATATTTTGAAAAGCGCCAATGACTCTTACAAGCATGTAAAATCATGCAAGAGTGTGTTGATTCTAGCATGAAAGAGAGCACTGAGGTCATAACAACTTGTTTAAATTTTTTAAAATTGTTTTAAACAATAGGAAAGGTCATCTTTAAAGGCTGAAATTTGCTTTTGATGGAAAAACATTGAAGCAGTTGATGGATAGATGAGAGTAAATTGGAAAATAGAGGAAAAGTGATGACTACATTTAAAAATTCAAACTTTGACTTGAATGAAATGTATTTTATCTTTGGGCTCCACATAATTGCATCAAGCAATTTAAATGCAAAATCCTTTGGGACAGTTTCGATAAACAATTTTTAAACCAACAAATAAATGTTATTTATATTAACTGGCAGCAAAACATTATGACTATTTCAACACTATTTCTACAAACTAAATGTATGAAATAGAGAAGGTGTTGAAATTGGTAGTTTGAACTTTTGCATAACCAGAGGTAGAGGGAGTTAGCTTAATCTAATGGGGAAATGGTTCAGACAATTAGCATAGTTAACTGGAGGATTAACTGTTAGTTATCTTTATCAAACAGACAGTTAGCTAAAACTGATTAATAAACAGCTGATACAGTCAACAATTTCTCCATTATTTTAATCTGTTTCAACTGTCAATAGGCTAAAACTAATGTGGGGACAAGGTCAGGGAGCTATGACTTGAGAATGATTTAGTCTAGGCCTTGCTGACAAAAAGCCTCTTGAGTATTGACATTTCAGTTGTATGGAAAAAAGATAAAACAATACAGGCCTCTGTGGCACCAGTTAAGTTGAAGATTTAGGGCATGGTAGTTGTAAATCAACACAGGGGAACATGAACTCGTCTGACAAGCCTAGCTGGGTACCTCAAGCCAAAAAGGTCAGGAACAAGTGATGTGGGGAATCGAAGTTCAGAGAAAAGACTACCTTGGGTGATTTGAGGTCCCCTCTCCTCCAGTTAGTGTCTATTCTGTGCTGCCTGATGTAGGCACTCTTCCAGGGGCTGTGAGTGAAGCCAGGCTTGACGATTTTCCTCTTCTTGAGGAGCAGAGGCTCATCGATGCCTGTTAGGAGGGAGACATAGACAAATTGGACTAACAGGCTTGTGTTTATCCTCTAAAAGTTTGGTCTCAAAAATCAGGTACTAGCACATCTTTAAACACAGCATTTTGCTCTAGACTGTTCCAGCTGGGTGACTCCACCATTGTGTCTCACAGTCTGCATCTGACTTCAGACTCACCTTCTTCCCTGCATTTCTCCCTCCACAGCAGGTTGTCTTCTGCCAGGATGCGCCAGTAGCGACACGTCTGTGCTGCTTGGAGGAGGTCCTTCGGTTCCAGGAATGACAGCACATACAAAGCCAGCTGTTGACAGAGAAGGACGAGGAATGTGAGCGTTGTAAACAGAAAAGCAGACATGAAAAGGGAGCTGTTGTTCACTGCAGCAGGTGTATAGAACAGAGCAAAGAAGATGGGGAGAGGATTTGGTTAACTTAATCACAATAATGAAAACATACAGCTGAGCAAACAAACTTGCTGAACAACCAATGTGAACAATATTAGCAACATTGATCTAACTGACAAGGGTAGACAATGTTATTACCTCAGGATTAAATCAACAACTTAATCGAGGCGTAACGAAAAACAAACAATAGAGGCATATCATGGAGACTAATAATGCCACAGCTACAGTTTGTTCATCTAAAGCTGCATAATAAATACAAAAGCTGATCCATAGTGCCTTCAATCTAGTCTAACATTAACTTATTGATTAATTCAGAAGCCTGCCTTAGTTTTGATTAAATCAAAGCTGTAGTCAAATCCTATCTTTGTGAAACTAGGCCTCCAAAGTCAAAGAATGCCGAAAAAAAATGTCAAAGAGCTCTTTGAAGATGTTTCCTTGTTGTTCATCCAACTTCTTGAAGTTCGAAACTGCTCTGACAGCAAAAAAGGACTGACATGCTTTGACAAGGGGAGTCCTTATTTTCAACTCTGCCTTACCAAGTTTTTTATCTATTACATTTTCTATCTATTTAGTTTTAGGGTTATTTCAAGTCACTTGCCCCTGTGAAGACCTCGACATACCTCAATCACCTAAAAGCCTGTCTGAGCCAGTAGTCATTACCGGGCTTGACAATATTTTGGAAGGCTTTATGAATGGACCTGGAGTCTATGATTGCTTTTTAAGCCCGACACACAGTCCCTTCTGCAGATTCTCTTCATACTTTCAATTTCAACTGTAGCTTTAGTGCACCATGGGGATTGTCCTGTTAAAATGACTTGACAGCCCCGCCCAATAAAAATCTTGCTGCACTGGCAGAGAAGAGAGATGGGATTATGAAAGGGAGTGTGAGGAGTAAGATTTTTCAAAAGGAGGAGGGCTTACATCCAGGAAAAACACAGAAGTGTTATATATTTGGCTTTGAAGGAAGTCGTTCTGATGCCTTAAAAGTGTACAACCTATTGCTCTATGCTGCAGCTTTCATACCTTCTTCCTAACACCTGCCATCCAAGACAAGATGTAGAGTGTGTGATCATTTACATTTGATAGGGTGGACTTGTAAGAATCCCTGATGTGATCTTATCATCGGTCTGACACTTCAGTTTGTTTGTATTGTCAGTTATGAAGTAGAGAAAACCAAATCCAAACTGAGGACTCAGTTGAGAAATGCAAAGAAAAGCTGCGAGAGGATTAATGCTGCAGAGGAAGCAGGATGCTCATTCACAAATAGTCAACCCTGAGGGATTCCCTGATGGGACTTCAGGTCAGTAAAAAGGATGAGAACTCCAGATTAAGTTGTTAACAGATAAAGGGAAAAAAGAGGATTCAGGGACTCACCTCTTTGGGCAGCAGGGAGATGAAGTCTCGCTGAAACTGCGGCTCGATCACCTGCATCATATGCTTGACTTGTGTGGGCTCACAGCTGTCAATCAACTCATCCAGCGCCAGCAGCTTCTCGGGCCCAGTCCAGCTCTGGAGAATAAATGGCAGAGGAATTGTTTTTAAAAATGGTCATTCTCTACAATGTATAACAATACACTAAATTGTCAGCCAAGAAAAAAACTCTCAAACACAAAAATAAAGTTAGTTGGAGTGCCTGGGAATATTTAAGAGCGACTTTGGCATTTTAGACAACTTACACCAAGACACTTACAATGCACTGCCAAAAACGAATGCCAATAACGTGTATTGAAAAGACAATTTGCAGGGTCAACTTGAGAGGAAATCCATAAATTCTGACCCTTTAGAGGTTAAGATGCAGCCTCTCGAGTCTCTCTGAGTTGGAGACAAGCAGTCTGTTGGCTTGCTGATGTCTCTTGCTGAGGCTCAGTCGTTAGTGACTTCTACAATTTCCTCCAGAGGTCAATACAGAACTTCAAACTCTGATTTCTATGTTTGATGTTTTAGCATTAGACTGCATAATCATCATAAATGGGAAAGCTACAGCTGATATCATCTAGAACAAAGAACTTCGCTGACTGGATTTATGGTTTTACCTATGTAATTATACATTAAGAACTCCAGGCCAGCACAACATTGTATTAAGACATCTAAATATTACATTTTATGTTTTTTTTTCCTCCCACACATCACAATTTGTTTAATAACTCAGCTATCTTATTGATGTGTAAAAAAAAAATGTCCAAATATACTTCTGGCGCAGGTTTATTGAATGCATCAGTACACTTTGGAGACAGTGACATATGCAGCAATGCTTTTTCTTTAACTCATTTTCACTGTACTGCTGCATCATCTCCATAATATCTCAAGAGATTCTAGTTTCTAACTTGGGTGTCACAGGTGGCAACGCACTAGCTTAACACTGAAGAGTATTCATAACACCCCCATATCTGGATCTTCCCACCTAACACATCTGTAGAGGAAGAGTGAAAACTAAAGAACAGAGAGCTGATTGTGCTAGTTTGTTGGAGTCCAACTTGAAGCTTTTGTGTGCTTGTATAAGTACTTATTTGACTTGGAACTAAGAGACTTGGAAATGCACAGCCTCACGAACGTGTCTGTAACACGTTAATGTTCCCTCCGTGACCTCCTCGGCAGCAAAGAGTAGCTTCAGGCACCTGCCTATTTCTAGCAGGCGGCACATTAGTGGAAAATGTGAGCATGAGAGGAGACTCCATTAGCAACATTAAACCTCAGAGAGCCAATTTCTTCTGCGTGAACATTTAGTTGTTTTTACGCTGGCTGTGGAAAACAACTGTACTGCATGTTGGACCTGAAAGCAACAGTTGTTTTCCCCTGCAAAGCTCTAAAATCTGACAATGATTACAGGCCAAGAGGCAGCATGGAAAATGATGTGGCACATGCAAACCACCTGTAATTTGATAGCTAAAAGCTTTAGCCAGAGGTGCTGGTTCTAGAGGTAATCAGGGGTTTTAGAGACCTCGTCCCTGCAATCAGGAGGACCATGGAACAGCTCCTTGCATGACAACAATTTTCTGACGTGGATTTTTTGGCATGTCGTGACTAGAAACAAACCCTAAAGCTTACACCAACAAAAATATTACTGTGTTTCATAAATGTACTGATGAAATCAGGTGAAATCAGATACGAGTCAAAAGCTCTTCTAAGACGTTTCATACAGTCATTATCAAGCAGAAGACATCCCGAGGTATACTGAATTTGTTTTACATCACACCTCTGGAGAGCTGAGCGTATTTCAAGAGTTTCAAAAATAGCCTCCATCAATTAACCATACTTTGTGTTTTTAGTGAACTATTTTTTGTGTACCTTTGTCTCCCCTTGACAAGTGTGGGTGCGTTTGCACAGATTTCTTCACTTTGTTTAAAACTGGCTGCCATAAATCTGTAAAGACCAGCTGAGAGACAAACCAGGACATTTAGTTCAGGAATATGGAGCTGCTAATTTCACAGGCTGGTGCTCTGATGTACAAGTGCCCTTCTTGTGCTTGTCTAATCTTTGTGGCAAGATGCTGATAAAAGCTATTCACAGTGAGAAATGCTCAAGTATCTGCTGCAAAAATTTTCCTCATATTTTAAAGAGTTAAGTCTTTGATCTTCAAAAGCAAGTCTTCAAACAAAGCAAAGAACACTGAGTGTGAAATACACTAGAGCGGAAAATGTTTCATCCCTATACCTTACTTGTTGGAAAACATTCACAAAATCATTTAAAGTTTTAAAAACTTAAGACATCAAATGGTACCAAGCCAAAAGTGCTTTTTGGTTGGTTTATAAAAGGTGAAAACAAACAAAATGGGCTCATAGTCCCCACATTATCCTCCATAAATTCAAAACACTGAAACATACAAAAGCATTCTAATAGAGTAATGGTTGAGCTATATTATATATAGCCATATATATTATGACTTTTTAAGATAGCTGTAAAAGTGGAGACCGACAGATTTAATCACTGGAGGACAGAGCTGTGCTATTTGTTTCTAACCTTTGCACTTGAGAGTAAATGAGAATAACACGTTTCATGTCAGTGAAAAAAGCAAAAAAAAAAAAGAGTTAAAATGTCACTTATCCTATATTTTAAAAAGTACAATACACATTAATGTCCATGTGCCCGTCTTTTTAAGTACAAACTCTCCATATAAGCCCAGAAAGTACAGTTTCCTTC
Organism: Thalassoma bifasciatum; assembly: GCA_008086565.1. Taxonomy (NCBI): domain Eukaryota; kingdom Metazoa; phylum Chordata; class Actinopteri; order Labriformes; family Labridae; genus Thalassoma; species Thalassoma bifasciatum. The sequence goes on from RPOG01000005.1 coordinate 2,341,177, forward strand.
TCTGCCTCATATTTGACTCTTTAATGAGAGTGCAAGCTGAGACTGGACAAGGGAATGCACAGAATGTAAGTTTGAGGTTTAGCTGTCTGATAAAAGACAGTGGACTGCAGGCCTGAGGACTAATATATGTAAAATAAACACTGAGATGTCACAGGTTAGCCCTGCTTTTCAAAGATAATGAGTTGAAGCTCTCTAAGGTAATGAAAGCAATGACAACCTATAATAAGAGAAATCTCAGACCTCTCCAGGCTAATATGATAAAATGACATCCTATATCTGCTGAGTGTGGAGCTATTAGAGCTGAAGTCTAAGAAGAAAGTGATACCTATATAATCTTGTATCTCTACTGGGGGTCCTTTGACTGATAGAAAAGACTGGCTGGCTCTTTACTTAGCTCAAGTTAGAGTTGTCTTTTCTTAACTGGACAATTATTCATAAGGTTTTTTAAAACAAGTAGTTAGTCAACATTGACAAATTATTAAGTGTTTCAAAGTCCTCCTGATGTCTGTAAAAGGATGGATACATAAAAGTCTAATTCTTGACTTCAGAGGACCGAACAAGACAACATCTGTTCACCTTTCAATGCAGACCTGAGGTCTATAATAGAAATGTTGTAACACTTCCTTTAAGTCTGCACAGGTACAGCTAATTCCAATTCCACGCTACAGTGCTTATGGTAATGTGGTGGGCCTGAACAACAAGGCACCAATTATCTCAGAGCCTAAGTGAACACTGATTGGGCCCAACATCTGCTTTTTGATAAGCTCTTGCTCAAGAGCTTGGAGTTGCCCACAGGGGAGGAGAAAGAGAGGAAGAACGCTAGGTCACCTGAAATGTTCGGAGCCATTCCTGGAGACCCGTGGGTGGCTGGATTGAGGTGATACGCCGTCTCTGCTGCCCCTGACCATTGGCTGTTCTGATGTGGCCGAATGTGGTGGGTGTAGCCGGACATGGGACGATTCCTGTTGGGCTGAAGATTAAAGAGACAGAAAAAAATCCTTAGAACTGCTCATAGTTTGAAAACTTTAGAAACTTTCAACTAATAGAGTAACCACAGAGCATGTGAAAAAGCACTTACTGAAAGAGCACATATAAATAACAGTGGACACATTAATGATACACTATTGTTGAAAACCATATTGTCTCAATCATTAAGGCACTTGAAGTGACTTTTGTTGCAACTTTTGCAGATGATTCAATTGAAAAAAAAATAAAAGGTACATCTTTTTGATCACTGGAGCACTGACCCTTAAAAAGCTGCACTTAAAGCGGAAACACTTTTGCATGTCCCTTCATTGACTTAACATTCAAATGAAGTCAAGAGTATTCTCCAAAGTTAATTCAATAAAAAACTTGTTTTTCCCTTTTAAATTATGCTGATTTCCTCACAAAACCCCTGTTATTTTTACTACACACAGTTTATGACTGAGTGAGCAGATGTATTCTCTTTATTTACACAACCAAAAAGTCTTCTTTATCCCTCAGGCCCAACAGCAACTGCTGTGCTCTTTTATTATTTAAACACAGTTAGCTATACAATAATAGCCCAAAGAAAGCCAACTACACAAAGTAAATATAATGTGTTCCAAATACAGGTTTGTTTTTTTGTTGTTGCTCACTTTTCTGGTTCAAACAGGATGTTTTTAAAGCATTTGAAGGAGCAACTTTGAATGATAGGAAACTCAGTCAATATTTGCCTCAAAATACCTTCAACATATATTTGTAACTCAGCAGCTTCAAAGCATTGCACAATCCCATAGATATCTACTCAAGTCCAGACTCTCCCACTGTAAGAACCAGGAGTTCAAATGGTGTAGTAATGTAAGGGCAGCAGGAGAAGCCATTCTGTGGATAAACCTTGATGCTTCGACCTGCATACTGGCAACAAACTGGAAAGCTGTGGGTCCATTTCATTATTGATTTATTTTTAATGGGAAAGAAAGCTGAGCAGGAGCCTGTTACATAGCAACATTGATAGTTAAGTGGCAGTGTTCAGTCTGAATTTTAATGTGACTACATGCGAACATGTGCATTAAATATTTAGTGTTAGAGCAACATCTGGGAGTTCTGCTGGCTGGATGCTGGAGATGTGATATGATGTGAAGATTCATTCTGTTTGAAGGTCCACAACATCTTTGTTCACACCTCTTCTTATGTTTTCTTATCATTGCTCATTTCATTAGTGCAGAGCAGGAAATTGAGAAGATGCAGCTCCTTTGAATTAAGTTTCATTAAAATAACTCCACCTGAGAGGCAAAAGCAGAAGGATACAAACTGAGCTGTGTGATTGGTGAGCTTTACCTTGGATACTCTGGGCCTTTGTAGGGCTTTTTTCCTGAAGGGAATGATCGGACCTCGGGACCATGGTCCAACTTCCTCTTCATCTAAGAAAAAGAAAAGAAAAATATGAGAAACCAACACTGCAATGCCTTGGCATTCAACTCCTATACAATTTGTTTGGAGGGGAAGTTTCTGGCATCAACCTTCTTTTCTTCACTGCTCACTAACTTTCTTTAAGACTGTTACTTTATTTTTGCAAAAGAAAAAGAAAACTCATGAAAAGCAACTTAAGAAAGGACACAGGTCACAAAAGTTTTAAAAAACAGTAGAGGAAGCAGAAAATTGCTCTCGCAAGTTACAGACATTGTTAACATTGTGTCTGAAATTCTGCATATTAAATAGAGACAGCACACTCTTGCAGCAGCTTTATGCAAATAAGGAAATTAAACTTTAATGGTTAGCCTCGACATTCAATTTATGAACATGTTCCATTACAAAGCAGTGAGGTATCTGTGGATGAAGCTGCTCAACATTATGAGATAGTCCAATACAAAGCGTGTTGAACAAGCCCGTGTTTTGTTTTGACTATTTTCGTGTTTCAGACACATGACAAGTGCACACTGATCCTGGGGCAACCAGACGCTGTTATAATACCCAGAGGCAATCACACATTCACACCCGAAACTCCAGGAGAAACAGCATGTTCGTGCACACACAATAACCACAAAGTGTTCAGGGAGGGTGCAGGGAGCATTCTTTGGCATTGAAGCCGGATTCACATTGATACTTGAGAAAGAAAAACAGAGTGAGTCGGTTCTTTATCTCTCGCTCTATCACCTGCATGTGCACACAACACCCCAGTCCCTATTACCACCTACCCTACCGGGCAAACAAAGAAGCCTGTGTAACGGCCACGACGAGGCAATTTTCTTCATCCAGTGCCTGCTACTCTCTCTGGCACAGCCTCGCAGCACACATGCAAGCTATCACCATTTATCTTCTCAGCTCCGTGATCATCAGGCTAACTAAAGAACTGTGCTTTTAAGTGTCAGGCCAAAATAGAATATACACTACGGAAATCTGGCTTGGGCTTGTTTCATGGTTTATTTTGTATGTATTATTATTATTATAAGGTTTTGGTACAGGTCTTAAAGTCTAAAGCTCTATTTTCTCTCTGGGCTCTGAGTTGATATGGCCAACAAGAGTAATGTTTTATTTTTGCTCTTTTTAAGCCAAAAAAATAAACATCATATTGCAGATGAATGATTCATTCCTGCACAGAAGGATGTGGTCTGGCTTGCGCATTCATTTTGTCTAAATACAATCTGTAAGCACTTTTTGTTTGAAAGGGTTCTTGGGTAGTTTTTCCACTAAATCAAGTGTTTAAAGATGGAGAATGTCATGTGAAGTATATACATAAAGCTCTGTAAGACAAACTGTGATATGTAAGTTTGGGGAAAAAAAATAAATCCATGCTTAACTTTTTCTTCACTGTTGTCTGTTCCAGTTGTGCCACAAATCCCAACCTGCAGTGCAGATTTATGCAGATCCTCTCTCATCTTTCCTCCAACTATTGTATAAACAAAAACCGAGTGTTGATAACCAGGAACCACATCCAAAGTTAACTTTTTCCCCTCCATTTAGAGGCAAACAAAGCTTTTCTTGTTGCTCTGTGGGTTTGTTACTATAGAATTGTATGCTACAGAAGAAAACACTGGTTGACGTTTGACTCCACACTGTCTACCGTCACAGTGGCATGATTGCATGTCTGTCCTCAAGATGTGTGCTCTGTTTTCATCACTATAATTAAACTGAGTGTATGTGTTTGTGTGTTTTGTGAGTTTCGTACATTGAAAGGAAACAAGCACCCAATATGCTGAAACAATGATGCACTGACAAAAAGGAGCAGTGAAATACTGCATTGAGAATAAACGTGAGCAACAGCTGCACCCATGCTTTGGGTATCAATCGAGTTAAATTCATCGCAAAACAACGCACCAAAACATCACCAAAGCCTGAGGCATGTGTGCATGAGTAGCACACCAACTTATGCTGCAGGTTCATGTGCCACTTCAACTGTACTCAGAGGTCTGACCAATGATTTGTGACCTCTTCCTCTCAAGTCAGCTCCTGTGTGAAGCTGCAGAGAGGATCAAGTGAAGAGCAATATAAATCTAGAATAATTCATGCTTGGAAAAGGCATTTGGAGATTAGATCTAAGTGGCATGCAGCATGCAAATGGATTCACAAGCTATGTAGGATGTACTTGTCTGCATCTGTGAGAGAAATCTTGTCTGATTACTAAGAAAAATAACAGAGGGGGTTTATAGGGTATTCCAGCGCAAGATCACGCTCCTAAACTCAACTGCCTTGTTCTTAAAGCGGTGATCTCACTGCATTGGCAGTTCAGTAGCCAAGGAGAGCCTGGGTGTGTGTATGCATGCATTGGGTGTGTGTGTGTCAGAGAAGAAAGGGGGCTTCTCTGGCTAGCTTTGAGCGTGTGCATGTGTAAGAAAAACCTCAAACTAAATGGGGGTGTGAAAAACAAAACACAGCGTGTAACCAGCGTCTTCTTGTGTTTCAGCCTGGGAAAAGGTAACCAGAGAAAGCAGTGTTTGTAAATCACTGCTAATCAGTCCTCCCTCCCTCGCTCCCTCCTTCCTGTTGGCTTTCCCCCATCTCTATCTGTCCAAAAGCACGACAGATGGAGACACAGAGAGTTAATGATATTTTAAAGACAGCAATCGCTCTTACATAATGTGTTGATTCATTCCAGCGCAGACTACATCCTGCAGCATCAGTCACTTAGAAAATCTTTCCTCATAAATCAAACACTGTTTCCAACTAGCCGTGAGACAGTTTCCTCGCGTCAGTCAGCACCACAGGAAATGCAGACGCACACAAGTTGTGGAATTGATAAGGACGTGAATTGAAATGAAACCGGAAAATTAGTCTTTAAAAAAGGATCAGTCTTGATGTGTCAGTTTCTGTCAGGTCCATCACAGACAGGCAGGAAAATATTCCAGCTCCAGATATCACAACATTGACGGAGAATACAAATGAGTCACTGCTCAATTCAAGAAACGATCGCTGATTGATCAAGAATAGGATTTTCACTCAATCAAAAGGATTACCAAAGTATAACCTTCAACATCACACAGGCAAAGTGCACACATCTGCACAAAAGACATCCACCATGAGAGCACAATTCTGAATGAAAATCCTATTTGTTTACATTGCACTCTCTGTCTGTCTTGTTTGTACTCTGAATCTCTGGCTAAGGGAGCATCATTACATGGCTGCCATCCAGTACAATACACCCGACATCCTTGAGGATATTCTACCTCGTGCAGTCTGACACAGTGACCCATTATCTGCGGATGAAGCCCGAGGCGAGCGCACAATGTCAGGGGATAGGCGACTCCAACAGGCAGCAAAAGCAGAAACAGTGGACTGATCATATGTGTGCATCTCAGTCAGTCACTTCTGTAAGTGCATGATACACTACTGCTGCATAATGTAGGCTCATAATCACGCCGCAAACTGGGGAGGGTAGTTTTCTTTTTTGCTCCTGGAATTAAAATTATTGATCACTGTAGAAGACTGTGTGCACTCAGACACAGGAGAGGGGGAGAGCAGCCATATGTGGTGTATATGTAATAGATGGGGCACATTATGCGAAAGGGAGGACCATGTTAGATGCACAGGTGCAGAGAACAGAAGCCAACGCAAAGGGAGAGCAGAGAGGGAAAATTCAGTGACATATTATACGCAAAAACAGGCATATTTGCACAAATCATTACAGAGTTCATTGTTAAATCATCCACTTAGAGGTTTAAGGTTATTTAGTTGCACGTATAACCCTTTGCCCTGGATGGTAGGGTTTTATTTACAAAGCTGAAGTTGCTGTGAAGGAATAAAAAGATGCCGATTCACGTCGTGATTTCTCCAATGGTAAAGGCAGCGCCAAGAAAACATATAGGCCCCGGCAATTAAAGCGGCGTCTCCGGGGGTCTGTTACGCCGCTGTTCATCCTCCGCAGTGGCCGCACAATCTGCCGCGAGAGGCGCGTCAGAGATAACGAGGACGACGATGCGAGTCAAATATGCAATTTAAAAAAAGGCTCGAGCATGTGTGGTTGCATTTCCATCGGATTCATACTCACTTTGTAGAAAATCATCTTTAAAGTGCCGTAGAACCCCATCCTTGTTATCCTGTGTGTTTCCCTTTTTCCTCTTCAGTGACAATCGGTGAAGTCCAAGCGTGTGCGCACGACGGGGAGATGGCTCTGACAGTGTGAGGGCAGCGTACTCTCAGGTAAATCCGTCTCTGATGTGAGCATACTCGGGCACGTCACCGGACTGGCGTGCATGCAGTAGATCCTCCCGGTGAGGGCATCGAAAATCAGAAAAAGGGGAAAGGTTGGATAATGTTACGCCGATCAGTGGGTGAACAATACGATGCGACGATCCCGGAGGCGTGTACGCCGTCGACCAGCCTCACTGAGCAGGGAGTGAGCAGATGAGGGAGGAAGAGGGTGACACTCGGCAGAAAAAGGGGAGGAGAGGAGGAGGAGGAGGAGAAGAAGAGCGTCAGAGCGCAGAGCAGTGCCCTCTTCCTCTTCACAGGCTGCACGACGGCTCCTCCAAAAGGATCAGATTACAGCCTCCCCGGTGGAGAAGGGAGGAATGGTGCAGTCCAGCGTTCAACACTGTGGGCAGAGCATCCTCTGAGAGCACGACACCGAGGACATGCGGAGCAGCGCACAGACCACTACATCCAGGAAGATTTGTCTTCTTGCATGAATATTTGGATCCCACTTGTTGAGGAAACAACACACCTATTTCAACTGCACCTCATCTATCTTTGCTTCCTTTTTGTTCCAACACGAGAAACCTCTGTGGTTTTAAAATCAACTGAAGTAGGCATAATTGCTTAAGGTTAAACGGTACACAGGCCGATATTTACGTCAGTATTGTGCTAGGAGCAGATTTCAATCATACCTTATGCATGCATGCCATGCTACTTTTAAAGGGACTGTGAGGACTTTCTTAAAAAAGTCCAACATCTAGATATATGCCTGATCATAATATCCAATTTTATATGTGATTATCAGCACAGAAAAAAGTTATTTCTAAATGCTAAGTGAGGTCAGACTAGACCAGATTGTTTTACAGCATGTTGAAGCGTCTATGGCAACGCCACGCCTGCTGACAATTTTTAGCAGTGAGAAGGGAGATCTGTGTTTTTCTCAACCGAAAATGATTTCTGTAATTTACTTAGTAATAATAGTGGACACTGGAGCTTGACTGTCTAACATAAAAGGGACAGGAGAAAGCTCTTGGGAGAGTAATAGAGCATGAGCTAGAGGCTAAAACACAGGTTGTCAGTGAAAATGTTCATTCCAACCCAAATGCAACAGTTATACTGTGGTGATCTGTTCAAACTTCAGTCTATCAATAAAACAGGTTATGTTTGCTCTGCTTGGTAGATGAGCATTGGCAGGACACAATGAGGTTTCACTAACATAACGAGTTGCGGACACGCCTCAGAGCTAGCGCTAAATGTAGCCAGCTACGAGACTTCAGTGCAAACTTACAAAGTTTGCTGTCAGGTTTCAGACAACAGCACTAGTTGTTGATAAATTCATTATCTCATTGCATTGTGTCCAGTTAAAAGTTGGCTTGAACAAAGAAAGAAGTGTTTAAAAGAAGATCCAATCTTCTTTGACTTTCACTTTCAAAACATTTACAATACAACAGTTTGGTCAAATCCTCTGGGCATAGGGAGTTGTTGCAATCCACTTCATACAGATTCTCCTCACCGCCACTTTGAAATGAGTGCTATTGGTCTTACTGTGATTTGTGGACTGTGGATATAGAATATCAGATCAGTATAGAAGCATAAGAGCTGCACATAAAAAGCCTACATATTTTCACTATGTAGAAGTTTTCTATAAGTGTTCTGATGAATGTCTTTTCCACAAAGAGAAGTCTGAAAATGAGAAAAAATGCCCCAAAATTTTATCATAGATATCCTATAACATCCTGTTGGGTCTGATTATCTGCCCAGAACTCTCAAATGTTTGGTAAAATATTAAACAAGACAAGAAACCAATAAAAAGGAGGATGTTTCGCCTATCTTGTCTTGGGAAAAATCCCCAAATCAAATAAAAGTTTCTGATTTTAAGTGATAAACTCCAGAGTTTGTCAGCTCTATAACAAAATCTATTGGAAAAGATGCAACACAAAATTTAAAAAAACTGTCAAGTTTCATACCCTCTTCACCAACTATAACAGAGCAGATGAGAAGTACATGTATCAATAATGCAATTGCACCACATCATAAATGACAGTTCCAGCATACATATTGAGTTCATTTCACTCTGAAAGAGTTTTAAACAAGCTGCATCTCTGTGCTCCATTCAAGGTTTTTCACATCCAAGCAAACAGATCACACAGCGGACAAAAGTTCTTCATTATAATATATCAGGGGACGCTGTGAGAGAATCCATGTTGAGCTTCACCTGCTTGTTTACACAGACTACAGGCTACGATTTGCATGTCAGAATGGCAGCTGATAGGGATAATCTTAGCTCCCTATTTAACATGCACTTCTGATGGATTCATGGCTGCTATCATAACAATATCATAACCTCAAGATGGTAGCTTTAGCTTAGGAAATGCATGAACGCTAACTACACTAATGCACTTTGAGTTGTGGCACAAAATGCATTTATCTTGTTTAGCCATGCAGGAAAAATACACCCGGGGCTTTTTGTTTGATTAATTTGGACAAATTGAGAACAGAGAATATCAAACAGTGTCCCTGGCCAACTCTATTACATCACTGTCCTGCTAGAGAACAAAGTGAACCCATTAAAATGACCACTTATTTGAAATCTAAATTGAATTTTCAGCATAGGTATATACTGGCTCCTGTATGAGCGGTTTTTTTGTTTGTGTGCAGTTGAATTGTTTCAGAAATTCAACTGATACTAGTTAAGACCACAGAATTAGTTTCAATAGAACTGTGTTTGCTAGACATCAGCTTGAGCTTGTGGACACAGGGAGCACAATGAAGGGTCATGGGAAGCTTCTATTCACAGGTGATACAGCGTCAGGATCTGGCAGTTTTCCAGACACTCCCAACTTACACCTGCAATTACTAAGTGACCTGACACAGGGAGGAATGTTGGGCTTGTTTCTTAAAAAGGAATCTTGGCAAGAAACCTCTGCTAACAATCTGCCTTAGAATGAAACACTACAGCACTATGATAAGGATGCAGAATTAAGAAAACCCTCTTCTTCATGGTGATGAAAAAGGGCACAATACCGATGACTGCTGGAACTGCTATTGATGTAAATTTCATGTACACCTATTTATCCAAATATTTTCAAACAGAGCATGGCACATTTGGTCAGTTAGATTATATGAAACATCAGACACCTGAAATAAGCTGATGTGAAATAATCAAAGCCCTTGAAATGGAAAAACAAACACATACAAACTTATATATATACTGAGATTGAATTAATACATTCTGAAAAAAAAGTATCTCTAATGTGCGGTTGTGGTTGGTACCTAAGTTTCGATGAGATAAAAAAGGAGAGAGCAGATAATATAGTATATAAGATAAAATATTATAGGCCAGGGTAGGGAGACTATGGGTAAGATAGAGGAGGGTCAGACAGGATAGAGGGTAGGGCTGGAGTGTGGTAAGGTAGCGTAAGATGAGAAGAGCATGGATAAGGTAGGATAGGAGAGAGTAGGGTAGGGTAAGATAGGCAAGGATAAGGTCAGGTAGGGTAAAGTACAGTAATGTAGGATAGGAAGAGCCAGGGTAAAGTTGGGTAGATTAAGAAGGGCCAGGGTACGGTAAGATGGGGCACTGTACAGTGGGAACAGCTAGGGTAATATACCTTATGACTCAAACTTTATTATCATCCCATGCAATTTGGTATTGGAAGAACTAACTAACTCCTTGTCCTCTTTTTTTCCTCATCTTTTTTGATATCTTTGTATTTGGAGCCTTTAATGGCTTATTTGTTGGCCATTGACATCAAACTTCTCACGTCTGCAGTGTTTTTACTATTTTTGATCTTGTGTGGCCAGGAATCCTACATGTAACCATGGTCGCACTGTGTACACACAAAATCAGCTGTTAGCAGCCTGTAGTATTTCGGTGCTAACTTGTGCTAGAGACAATGCTACCTGCAAGCTGAGGAAAAAGAGGTGAGAACCACGAGCTGGTACTGCAGTGCAAGGTAAGGAGAAACAATATAGACCTGTACTTCTATTCACTCTCACAGAGAATGTAAGCTCTCTCTACAACAAGATGGATGAGCCAGCAGTGCTAGCACCAAGCACCAGAGGGAATACTGGCAGAGTAGCACCATGCTATTCACACAGACATGACTTACGGGGCTGACAACAGACACCAACACCACATTCACCATTTGTAATTCTGTAAATTTCCCCGTTGTGGGACGAAAAAAGGATCATCTTATTTTTATCTACCAACTATATCATACATTACATATAATCCTAAATAACACTGTCTCCCACCTGATTTTGCAATCGCTTGGGACTACTTTTAGAGTTGATAAAAAACTCAACATTATTAAGCAAAATGTAGGCAAGAGATGCAAATTCTGACCAATTCAGAGGAGAAGACGTGTAAAAGGGCATGTCTTCGATTTCAGTCAGACTTTAGCTCTATCAAGGAAGGAAAGGAAGGAAACCCTTCAAAGGGTTGGACATTCAGGAGCACCAGACACAGCAGACCGATCTTTGTGTGTGTTTAAGGTGGCCCTCCTGAGAAAGGCCCTCTCCTCGCTCTCAGCCGGCTCAACCTTTACACAGCACATTGGAATGCTTGGCATGCGAGAGGAGCTACACTGTGGCCTTTGAATAGGCTGTGGCCTCCTTTGTCGCTCCCTTTTACTGGTCGGTAAGGCATTAACAGACAGCCTCCCCCCTTCATCTTCTGATGCTGACCTCCTGCCCATCACCCCCATCCCCAAAAATTATCTGTTGGTCAGAAAAGATATAATCCATTCCCAGCCATTCTGTTCAATAAACCAGCTCTCAAGTAACTGATCCATCTGACACCGGCTCCTCTCTTCGACTGCCATATTTGAACAGCAGAGGATGTTCAAAAATACACTCATTACATTGCAGCACAGCAGATAGCTTGTGGGGAAATGCAAATACTGTCACATTTGACTTTGCACAAATAATAGACAACATCAACGCCAAGGATTCCACACAGTGACTCAACAGATATATTCTTCCAGTCTCCAAATAAATTCAGCATTCTGAATGTATGAAAATGCAAGAATATTTGCTGGAAGGAAGAATGGATGTCTGCTGCATATATTAGTCTCCTTTGCATGCTCGCCATTGATCATTGTTTTAACTAACAAGCCAAGAAGCTACAAAGACTTAAATATAGGACCTTTGAAGTTCAAAGACCCCTATTTTAATCCAATAATCAAGAGAGCAACTTAACAATTGCGCAAAAAGGAGGATAGCTTTGGCTCTAAATGGATGACATTTGAAGAGGTATTAAATGTCCAACACCCGTCCAGAAGGACTGGACAGAACAAAACTACTATTCCTCACCTATAGATGGTGGTGAAAAGAATCGACATTACTGCAGCAAGGAGCTTCTCTGTGCAAATGTTTAATATGAGGTGGTGAACTTGAAAGAGGCGAATACTTCCTGGGCAGCGATGCATCACTAAAACGGGACCCATGTCATTGTGTGATTGTCCTCTCTGGAGAAAAAAAAAATGAGAAGTAGGGGGGTCTCCTCCTTCAATAGATTTTTTTCAGAAATGGAGAAGTGTGAGCCTCATTCCAGGCTGGACAGATGCAAGGCGTGTGGGGGAGGTTTGATAAATAAGGAAACCATGGATCATGGCATTCTACGAATGACAATAATAGCATCATCTGCATGGAATCAAATTAACATATCCTACAGCCACCCACGCGACTGAAACATTCGAGTTTGTAGGGGTCAGGTCAAAAAAGAAATTAACGGAAGAGCCTCTGGTATCTCCCTTGAGACAACAATGAAGTTCATAGAATATAAATAAAGAAAGGAGGTCCTTATTTGCAATTATTGGCAATTATTTAGGAAGCAGAGATAGGTCCAGATGCAGCTTTTTGTGATGCATACAAGTAGCAAGGGCTTGGGAAAACTACTGCCAGGCATTGGTGAAGGCAATGAAATATGAGAAAAATGTACTAAAACTCCTTAATTGCAGAGACAAAACTGGACTCTAAAGAGCAAGAGGTTTTTGTTGTTCTTTTTTAAACCTCTGAATTCATGCATATATGCAAAAGGATTCAGTGGGTGAGGTTCAAAAATAACTTTTTTAAAGAAGAAATGTTGTGTGCTTTCCAACTGTCAACATTGAAGATATTTTCATTAGTAAATGAGTGCTCAAGTCTTTTAATCACTGATAAACAATTCAGGACTAACATCATAACTCAGTGATTTGCACTTCAAGCTGGTGGAAAACAAAAACTTAATGGTATGATTTGATCGCAAACACAAATGTGAATTATTTTTTATGTTTACCCAAGCAATCAGCAGAAGTTATTTAAGCTGAAAACAACACTGTTGATTCAATGTAGAACAGTGAAATTTCAGAGAGGAGGGCTGTGAGCTCATGCAGTTGTTTATTTTGATAGAAATCTGTGTCTTTTTTAACACAGCAGGTGTTCATAAAAGAAAATTCTGGACTTCTCTACAATGTCTCTTACACAGAAGCGTCAGACTCCAAGTCAAAGATGATACTCTACTGAATCTGTAGCACAACTAAAATACCTCTCCTGCCTCCTTATTTAGCAATGTGTTCCATTAAAACTGACCACAGAACCCTCAGCAGGGCAATAAAGGACCAAGATGCTGATTTCCCAAAGGAGCAGAAGTCAGTCTGGAGTGAGTGCTTAGAAAAGCAGATATTGACTTTGTGGTCTCAATATGGACACAGAAGTGAAGATCACTGCACAGAGACAGCCAGAATTAAGATCCCTTCTCAAAGCTTGAATTAGCAATAAATAATTTGATTAAAAAATGTGTTTTTTGAAGCAAAGTAGATCGATAGTCATGCAAACTTATGGTTTTTGAGTCTCAGGCATGAAGCAAAATTTGACAGTCATTCTGGTCCAATGTAAAACCATGGATACATGTACTTCTAATTGACTTTTAAACCCATAATTTAATCCTTAAATTTCCAACTTTTAAAAGTAATACTTCGAAAAAGTTTTTTTTCTGAACAAAAAAAATCAAAAAGTTTTTCCTCAGTAGGGCAGCTGTCCTCCAAATATTTCACCGCAACAGTTTCTTTGGGCTAAGGCAGCGCTTGTTTCATTTTTAAGCACTTACCTGTGGACCGTAGAGAACAATATTATATTCTGTCTCCTTTTACTTCTCCTCAGCAGAACCATTTGTGCAACACTGAATCTGTCCTTTTGATCCAGCTGGGAAATATTCTAGAGGTGGTAATCAAGACAGACACTGCATCACAAGGACACCTTCAAAGGTGTTTAATTCGTTGCTCTAGAAGTAATGAAATCCTAGCGATCAATGGCTGAACTTGTCTCTCTTTGCATTTTAAAGACTCAATGAAGCTCTCAATCATTATGTTGTCCAATCACAACCATCCTGAAAGTGACCACGGCACATTGAGTTAAGCTCTGAAGCACAGGTAAGATTAAAACTTCTATCCCCTCTCTAAAATCCATAGAAATGTTGCTGAAAAGTTGGGCAGCAATTTTGGTTTGGTCTGATGCACTTCTCTTGATTGCATCACCCTTATCACTTGAAGGGAAAGTCCTCTTTGGTCAGGTTTATTTTTAGTTGGCCAGAGTTAGTCTCAGCAAACTTTGCAAGAATATCCATGTCACCACAACCTCTTTTAATAGATCAAAGATTCCAAGATGGGAAAAAAACGAACAAGAAGAGAAAACCTCACTGTTATTGATGGGGAGAAAAAAATCACTGATAAAGTAGGTAAAGTTAAGAGACTGACAGCAGTGGTAAAAGTCAACTTATGAGTCAATCAAGTGTTTAACATAAAGTTAAGTTAATGTCAAGTTTCAAAAAGATTCCGGCTTTCGGACATAGACCTCAGGATACAAAGTTTGAACATGGAGTCATGACTTCTAGATAGTTCTGGCCCTGTGGAGGAAGAGATATGAAATTGGACTTTCTCTCAGTCAAGAAACTTTTCCAGTACCCAGCCATCTAACCATTCATTTGTTACCACTTATCCTGTCCAGAGTCGTGGGTGGCTCGAGCCTATCCCAGCTTGTTTCAGTGGAGAGGAGTGGTGCACCCTTAAAGAATCACCAATTAACCTGATGAACATGTTTTCGGACTGTGGGAGGAAGCCGGAGTATCCAGAGAGAACCTACGCACGTACAGGGAGAACATGCAACTCCACAAGGACGGCTCACCTTGCCTAACTTGGGTTTCAAGCTGGTGACCTTGCTGTGGGCAACAGTGCTAACCCTGGCACCGCTGTGCAGCCCACTTTTCCAGTGTATTGTAGAAAAACTAGCTGAGGAAGAGGTAATTGTAGGGGAAAATTTTCACCACTGGAGAATTGACGTTTTTCACCATTTCTAATCCTTCTTCAGCGACAGGTCTATCTCCTTTTTGCATTTGGATGCAGCCTGAGCTGTCATCCCTCATTCAGAACTGAAAGAGGGTTATGGAAATGTGTGTGATGAGCCAGGTGAAATTTGGCCAGGGCTGGCGTAAACATTTACACAGAACCAAATAAACCTCTTTAATCATCCAGAATTACTACTCTGCATCCCAGATGAAGCTGAATGAGCCAGATTGTGCCTGCTGGGTGTTAGCTGTCATTCGCAGATCCCTGAATATGCTGAAAAACCATGTGAGGACATTGTGACAGAGGCTTGGTCTCATGCCTTGACCTGAACTTACTACAGAAGCACGCACATCACACTTCCCCCAGTGTTAAATCCTCCCTGTGTGATACTGATCTCATCTGGAACACCATATACCCATGCTACCCTTTATCTCTCCAACAAAGCAGAAAATTTGCATGTTTGCTGTTCCAGATAAAGAGTTTTCAAAAGACAACATGCCTGAGTTCCCCCTGAGCCAAGATTTTTACTTTAATCTAAGTGGATCATAGATCAGAGGATGTGATTTAGCACAGTCTGTTGGATGCAAGTAAACAAACAAATATATCGATCAGTCACCCTTTTTCTCAGCATTAACTGCAGTTTTTACTAGCCATGTAAACAGCACAGCTTCAGGAATAGGGGTTGGTTTATCTGATCATACAGACTGAAATACCTTGAATACAATGTTTAGGAATTCCTTGCAGACCTTGTCCTGAAAGAATGTATAATATGAAGACTCTTGTGATCCACTGAATTTTTCCTTGTGCCCCAACCAGAGAAAAATATTCATTCCTTTTTTTTGTCAATTATTTTCCCTTCAGAGTGAGATCAGACCTCTCTGCTTTGTGTTGAGGTGCTGTTTAGATTGGGAGGGTTTTAATAGCATCCCTTACAAATCAGCAAATATTATGAAAGAAAATATGGTTTTGATTGAGATTGTAAGCACTGAATAGGTCTTTAGCATCGTGGAATAAACAAAAGCTGAATCTGCACATGCTAGATAATTCATAGTCTGATTTCCTGCTTTACAATTCCAGAGCTGCTTGATTATCATAAAGAAACATAAGTTAATTCACATACAGCATCACCTCTAAGAGAAACTTTTCAGAGGTGTGCAAAAACAGTTCACACTCATTAACAAAGCATCTGATCTATCCCAGCTCATGGTATAATGAAAGAGAAGCTCTGCATTTAAAAATAGTTCAAAGTTACATGCCAGTGGCGCTACTAATAATACTGAAATGCACTCTCAATGAGCTTCCTTTGCTGGAATCTGAGGAAGAACAAAGGCAATACAGTTCAAGGGGAATGGTGCCATCTGTCTTAGCAATGTTCTTCCTAAAGTTCCCTTGAAGAAAAAAGCAACTCAAGGAAAAAAACAGCGAGGTACAAAACAGAAAAGACTTAAGGTCGGTACCCTCCTCACTGGAAAGATAAATGGAGGGAAACTTTAACAACTCGTAGAATGACAAAGTTCAAGAAAGAGGAGGACGGGGGAAATGATCAGAAAAGGTTGAGGAAGCAATTTCCCCCACAGAATGAGGTATTGTAGCTGTTTTCTGTAGATTAAACTAAGGTGTGTCTCACTGACAGGTTAGCGTGACTAACGAGGTAATCTGAGACAAAGTCAGCTGAAACATCTTACTCAACTAAGTTGCTAAGTTGAAACGCAGCTCTTGTATTTTTCACCATATCCCAGATAGCCAAGTAAAGTAGAAAAGTGACATGAATGGAAGTGATACGGTTTGATAGAAACTAAACACAAAAGTCCCATCTTAACAAAAATTCATTTTCCACAAAGTGAAGGGCACATCTGAGCTTGTTTGGATGCATTCACTGGCTCTGTTTTAAAGGCCAAGGCCCTTTTCTGAAGTGTCTGAGATTATTATCTCTGATCGGCCGCCAGCAGAGAGGCTGATACTAACTCCTTCTTACTGACTGACTTGACTGCCATCAAGTACCATGGGAGTCCGAAGTCCGACAAATATCATGTGTTCTTTGAAATAGATCAAAAAGGCGGCAGATAAAAGCGCAAACATCTTTGCATTTGGGCGTTTGTTGGTGAAGATGAATGATGCAACATAACAGCAATGCAACTGTGAATGTGACTGGACATGACCAGATTTTACTTCATGGAAGAAACAAAGCCTAAAGACCAAATTTAATATAACTTTTAGAAATACATATAAATGGATAATAAACATCATAAAATGTTTATCAGTATTTCAAAAAGTAGTTCATAGATTCCAACAAATGTTGTCAAAGGATCTGTATACTCAGCATGCCTCTCTTTTCAATCAGATTTTGGTCTTTGCCAACCCTTGATGGGAACATCTTCCTGTTTCGCAGCTAATTATTTTGCCTTCATTAACTATTGATAACAGTTACTGCATTTGTTTAAAAATATCCAGATAAAAGACTGTTTCCAGACAATGTCATCATTTTCAGATTATTTCTAAAAAGCATCTTTTAAAAGCTTTTCTGCATAACCTACTGTCTGAAAAAGCCTTAAGAAGAATCTTGTCTCCTCTCAATGATATAAAAATCCTGAAAAAGGAATGTTAAAAAATGCAGTCAATAGCTGTGTATATTTCTAAGTACTGGCTTTTATTGTTGCTATCACAATTTTGTACAGCGGTTGACAGGGAATCAGAAATGACAACTGAATGTTTTGTGTCACTCTACATTAACAAATACTACAGATCCTAAGCAATGCTGTGCACCGTGATCACAAAAGATGTGGAGCTATTTCGTAACCAAACAGCCTGAGGCAAAATGAAAACTGCTGGTGGAGAAAGAATCCAACAGAATATGATCATAAATAAAGTAATGACATGCTTCATGAAATGTGCTGTGCTGCAGGATTGTGTTCCCGTTGTCCAGTCTAGCATGCAGGTAGATCTGAGGATCAAGGAGGCCATTTGGCTGAGGTAATGTGGGTTAATGAGAAAAGTAATCTAAGCTGGAATTTTTATAAAATGGGAGAACAGAGTGAACCTCACTGTTCTGAAGACAAGCCCTTCTGCAACACAGAGAGGGCACAACCCCGAGCAAACGGAGGCAGTCTTTAGAGAGCAGGGTTAGATGGATGATAGTGATGCCGGGGAAGATGCTTCTCCCAAGGCTACATGGAATGGCCGGGGTCAAGGGTCATAAATGTTTCATTTCAGGAAGGGCAGGAGAGCAGTGAACCTTGTTCAGCTTGTAACCATGTTTGTTCCACTCCCTCCCTTACACACACACACACACACACACACACACACACACACACACAGAGGAAGACACACATACTTGATTCTACCAGAAATATTGTCAACAGAAGGTTTACTGGAGTTTTTCAAAAAGATATCTAGTGAGTTTAATTTTTTGCAATTATAAGGATTCATATGGCCCCTCATAAATGTATAAAAGTTTAAGTATGCATATGACTGACCTAACAGAAAACACACAGTCCTGAAAATACTGTTACTGTGGAACAATGGGTTTTAGCATAACCAAGCTGATTTGATAAACTTGACATATGTTCACTAAAGAGGTCTTGAATATGAGGAGTTCCATAGATCCACCTCTCTTTGCCAAATGCTCTAATAACAGTTAAGTAATTTCAAAAGCACTGAAGTTTAAAGGGGAAACGGCTCAGGGAAAGGTCAATTTGAAGGCTGATGTTGAAGTTGGTGGCCATATGTCGATTGAATCAAAAGGCGGAAATGTGTTCGGCTGAGAGGAAAGGCAGCATGAGGCCTTTGAGGAGTTACAACCCATGCTGGGCTACATGGAGACAGATGGAGGGCAGAAGAAAAAAAAAGATATGGTTAAGGAAGCCTTGAGTAACTAGATGTGATTTTCAATTGAGAAAAGAGGGGTAACATGGAAAAAAATCTACTGTTTTGGACAAATTTCCTACAGTGGCAAAGTGTATTAGTGTCTCTCAAGGTGCAGTCATACTGGCCATTCAAACCGTGCTGTACTCAAGTATGATTTACCCCCCGCAGCGCCGCTCTCCTGCAGGACAGTACGGCCTGCAGTCACACTACTCCAACATAAACCAGACTTAAGCACAGTTGCAGGCACACACACGGCTGCAACGTCACTATGAAGAGTCTGTTTACAAGATGCTGTTTAATCAGTCAGCAGATCAGAGAACATGGAGAACATTGTCACACCTTTTGTCACTGGCTTCTGTTAAGTTGGTTGAGCTTAAGTTGTCAGCAACCATCATTGACAACCTTAAAATCTCTATCTCAGAAACCAAAGGGTAGTTCACTGAGACTACACCCATGTTTCACATTCTGTGGTTATCCATTCAGAACAATAAGACTTTTATAAGAAAGACGTTTCAGATCTTTTGTTTGATTTAGCTTAAACAGACAAAGGGCACACACTGGTTATGTGCCAGTGATTCGGCTTTGACTCAGCTGCAGTCTTTCCCTGGTCTGTGCCTCCAACTCATAAAGCTTTTGACACGCAGTCAGAGAGCACTCCTACACACCCAACCACACACAAGATAACGCTCTCTAACTACCTTCAGAGAATGAATAAGGTAGGTAGAGTGTACAGGGTCATTTGTTAAAGCACCTTTAGGAGTTGGAGTTTGTGTTCTTATGAGTAGTGCTTTATGCCATGCATAATAGATACGAGAATCCCCTGAGAGCCTCCCGAGAGGAGGAATACTATCCAGTCATACAGCAGGCAGCAGAGTGCACATCTCAGGCATGATATGATACTGATATATTGTAGCAGAAAGTCTGTGGGCAGAGGATTTTTTGCCATCATTATGGAAGTTTTATACAGTTTTATATATTATCAGACAGATATTGTCTGGCATTCTTTATTAAAAAAAGAGTCACGGTTGTGTCAAACAAGACTTTCTACACCCCAATGGTTTCTGTGAGCTGAATATTGTTTTCAAATATAACAAAAAATACAGAAAACAAGATAGCAATCTTTTTCTCTAGCATGCAAAGAAAGTTGCAAAACAATACAAAAGGTTAAAAGTGAGTCCCTCCCACCACAATGCAATGTGTCTGTCAGGAATATTAAATTTTATCAACTATCATTCATATGCTGATCTATAGGAGACAATTTAGTTTCAACTTTTTTAAGTAGGAGGAAGTGGGCTTCATACTCCGTTCATGCTATAGCATTATATTTCGAGAGAAACTGACTCAAAATTTCCAAACCTTTCTGCGAGTAACTTATTCTCAGTGAAAAACATATTCCCAAAAACCAACATAAAATTCAATCATCCTGTCAGTGCTTTCAGTTTAAGGTCAGGAGTGTTGTATTACCTGAAAATGTGTGACAATTCAACAAAGAGGTCAAACCGTAACATGTTAGATCATGCAAATTTTCACCTTGTGCTGGGACATGTATTGTTGGTACAAGCTGTCAGTTGTCCGGCGTCATTCTACAAAACTTGTCACTCATCTTGATGAGCTGTCGACATTGAAATGACAGAGCCCAGGGGCTCCCAACCAGCAAGTACACAGATACTGTAGGCATTAAAGCAGCAGATGGCAAAAGTGAAAAAAAAAACACTCTGAGATTTGGATGGTGCAGAAACTCTCTGGGACAATCAGGGACTACTTTAACGAGAGGTGAAAATTTCTTGACAAGAAATTTTTTTTGGTCTTTTTGGATGATATCAAAAAAGTGTTGTTTTGCTTCAACTGTAAATATTTAAACTGACTAGAGGACTGAGAAGGTTATAAAATGATCACACCAGAAGTATTTTGAAGCTTTTTTCTTTGATGAATCACTCAAAACTGATCATTTTCATTTCGAAAGCTAAAAAAACAATAATTTTATGAAGATTGTTGAAACTTACTAACCTCACCAGGATTGCTAAAACATAACACAAAGCCTCAAAGAAAACCCTGCAAATGTTTCCACTTTTTTTTAAAAACAAACTGTTATTTGAGATTTTATGTTTCAACAAAAAATTACTTCGTTTTTTTTCTGGTTGTATTTCTTCCAATTAAGCCGGTTAGTATCCTGTGATTCTTCTTCTTTTCCAGGGAATTTTGGTTAACTTCCCTACAAAAAGCCATCGCAGCGAGCTGGCCAGTCAATGAAAAGAGCATAGGAGTGGATATTGGAAGTGGGGTTGGAACAACTTCACCAATAAAGACTTTCCTAAACACACACACTATCACGCTCTGACAGCGTGGCAAACTTTAATGTTTTCAGCTATACCACGCAGTCTACTTCAGGGAATGTTTGGCCTGCATTTTAAAAATAGAGGGACACAACTTGGGGGTCACAACAGCTCCAAGATGGAAACTCAGAGTTTACTGAACCAGGACAGAAGAACAAAAGTAGGTTACCCGATGATCAACAGCAACCACACAATGCTTTAAGTCATGATAAGAGCAGACATCTGAGAGAATGTTACTAAAAATTGAGAGTAAACTTCATTTATTTCTTCAAAACTGGTAGAGTTTCACTTCATAGGTTTCTTTAACAATCTGTGAGGCCTCAGTTTAACTCACCTGAAGGTCAGAGTTAAACGGTATCAACACTACTCAGACATCATCTATTTCTCTGTATTTTTTTTATGACCTTTGAGTCAAGTATGAGCTGAAATTCAAGATTTCAAGTGCCAGGCCGGTCAAAAAAAAAAGCAGCTACTCAATGAGCCTGACATGTCACTGTGTTTTGCTGCTTACTTTTTTATGACATCATTTTCTAAGGGGTTCTTGTAAGAAGGTGTAAGGTTGCTTTATTGGACATTTCAAAATCAAAAAGTACACTTACTGAGGCTTTGATCACAAAAGAAAATCATAGCAATGGGGTGACTTTTTGCCATGACCAAGTTAACATGAGAAACCCAGACCCACAAAACTTCTTGAATTTCTCTCTTTGATTTTGGAAGCCTGATAGAGCTGACTACAACACTTTTTTTTTTTTTGAATAGGTGTGTCATATTTCTTTACCCATCAGAAACAATACATTTTTTAAAATAACCACTACAAACCAGATCCCCATTAACAATAATTGAAACCACAGTGAATAGTGGACTTTTGGGGGATTAGTTTACAGACAAAAATGTAGTGAGAAGTGCATGGGACTGATCTACAACTTCATTTATGCTTGAGTAAAAAGCTCACTTTCTCACTTGTTCACTCTTATGAAAAAAAAACAACATGTAGACACTTGTCATGAAGAAGCACATTTGTAAAGTGGATAAGTGTAGTACATTTAAGTCTGGGATGGTTGGTTTGGTTTGTTTGTTTTATCATTTGTCAAAGAAATACATAAATTATCACGCAGGTAAAAAGATAATGTTTAACGTAGCTCAAGCGGGGTATTTCACTGGGTTTCTGCTTCTCCCTAGCCTACTTTTAGCTGATCAATATTCCAAACAGGTCAAAAAGCTATCATTAAGCAAAGCCTCCATCAGCACAATTCATGCAGAGGAGGCGGAGCTCACCATACCAATTCAGCCTTGACCCTATAGATGACCTGTGAATTTCACAATACACAGCCTACAATAGCTGCCATGCGCCCGGTGGTTTAATCCCCACAGCCCATCTGCTGCAGCCACTGCCTGTTAGCTGAATCTGAGGGAGCAAAGAGGAGAGAAGAGAGGAGAGGAGAGGAGAGGGAGTGCCCCGCTCTCCTCTGAAGCTCTGGGTGTCTGTCTCACTACATCCTGGGGGACAGCTGTATGTTAATGTGCACGAGAGGCAGGGGACAGCAGACACTGAACAAGGAGCCCCTTCTCAGTGGGCAGCCAGAGGCATGAACTTGGCAGATTAGATATTCAGGAAACAAACAAGGCTCCACCACAGACGGGCATCCGAAATCAACAACAACAACCTACCAGCTCACAAAACCAGCCTGCCAAGAGGAAATGTCTCAAAGTACTCCAATGATGAGACTGAAGAACTCTGCCTGCCATCTTGTGGTTTCCCTCAGTTCAGAAATGAAAAAAATGAGCTGTAACTAGGACAGAAAACACCACACGGAGAATTCTCTCATATCCATCTATCTTCATGAGTTTTCAGTGAAAAAAGAAATCGGGAAGTTAAGACTGTCAGAGTTTTCAGGCTAGTGCAAGTGCTATCTTTTCCTCTAATAAAGCTTGAGTGAGGTGGTCAGTGACAGATTTTTGAAGCTGTATCTCTCAGGTAGAAACAGCGATGGAAAAAAAGAAAGAAAAAAAAAGATGTTGCTGCTCAGAGAGAATCCAATCAATGATTCAAGGCCAGACAAGTTGCAGATCCAATCTTGACGTGGTGATGACGGAGGACATGCAGTTAGGGGGGGGGGCTTGGGCGGGGGGTGGAGGACCCCGTTACGAGCACCCTACTCCCTCTCTCTGTAAACCGTTGCCTGGCAACAGGATTCATTCTCGCTGGCCTCCAGGCTGCAGTGTGCTGCCTCTGGCCCTATCCAGGGATAAGGCTCTTGCTTTCTATTAGAGTCAAGCCCGTTTTGGCACTGGATGCAGCGGTTGCCATTCAGGGGTGAATTCTGCAGGGGCTACTAATGAAGGCTTCAATTTCACAGGAATGGAGGTCAATTTTGTCCCAAAATATGACACAAATTCATAAAGCAGAGCTGGGAATGTACCAGGAATTTCTTGCCAGCAGTATTATGACAATTTGTTACCACCTCGCTCAGCTTACAACACCATGAACATCAGGCTACATCCCCAACAGCCTGGGAACAATCAGCTCTAGAGGAAGCAGCCCAACCTCTAGAGTTTCTTTTTCCCTTCTGTATTGGTCATGCCATCTGTCTCTGATGCACTCAGTGACGATGTGGCTTAATTGTTATTCAGGGGAGAAACGCCTAAAACGAATAGACTGTTACTATGCAAGCGGACAGTCTCTGGAATAGCCATATTGTCTATGTTTGTCTTGTGTCTGTAGACCTCAAATACATAAGGGTAGGACATGTGAATGTATTGCCTAGTGGTGAATCCTTTCCTTTGAACGAAAGCTTTAAAAAAATAACAGCCGTTGACAGAGTTAGAGACAGAAGGTGTAGAAGGGAAGACGTGCTCCCCATTGGGTCTTGGGCAGATATTCAAATTTCAGGCTTGTGGGTGGATTTATTAACAACATGCATCAATAATTCCTCGACATGGAGTCTGCACTTTACCTGACATTTACATACTCTGAAGCACAGGCAATCTTACCCAAAGACTGTTGTTTTTCATTAGGAAAGGCGCTGAGCCACTAAGAAATGCAAATGCGAATACACCTGACAATAAATAAACCAAAGCAACAAAGTTATTTTTGTGACAGAAATTGCTGGAAGCAACTATCTGCCTCGCCTGGTTTCTAATTAGACTTAGCATAAAAGGGATGAGTGCTCTTCCTCCTCTTAAGTAAAAGTCAAACACTTCCTCAAAAAGTCCAAAGAATCTTTGAAGACACTTTGAAGTTAGTGACAGACATCCTGAAGACAGGAACCTTAGACATCAAGTCTCTCAATTACTGCACTCCTGAACCAAACTGCTCCCTTTAAAGTTCACATACTGACGAGAACTTTTCATGTATATAACTTGATAGTTAGGGTCTACTTTTTCCTTAAGGGTGAAATCAGTGCACACCACAGCGCTTTGAGAGGGCTTATCTGCTTATCTGCAAACTGCTCCTTGCCTTCAGCAGACTAAGTTAGGAAAATCATAGGAATATCTACCACATTTACAATCTATTTCAGATCAAATTTCCCTCTGCTGGTCTCTCTGGACAGAGCTGCCTTTTGGAGCCAGAGTTAAGAGATAACACAAGAAGAGTTTTAAATACTCCAACTTATAAATTTCATCAAACTCAGTTGAGTGGACAGTGCTAATATTGGTGTATAAACTAGGGTTTGTTATGAAATACCAAAAGAGGCCAGTGAATTTTATGTACTGTAACTATGATTAAATCTGTTTTTCTATGATTGTTTTTCAGGGCAGTAAATACTGGAGGAATGAATTTAGCCCCAAAAAATCGCCCATAACCTCTGGAGCTGAAAAATGAAACTAATATTGAAGTAGAGACTGCAGTTTCTTGGGGTCCACTTGATTCTGGCCTCGAAAGCTAAGAAGAATTCACTGACACCAATGTTCAAATACTAATTTTTAAGAGAGAAAAGAGTCTGTTATGCCTAGCGTGAATTTCAATACCCTGAAAGCGAATTTTTCACAACTCAAATGTTTTGATGATATCAAAGCTAAGAGTTATGCATGTTCAGTTAAGGCTGCATTTCCAAAAAGACTACAATATCCAATAATGGCTAATGTCTCTGAATTGCATCTTTGTTTTTCACTGTCAATATGGAAAACTGGTTCAATCTCTGGAGCCAAGCAGTCTAATTCCTACAATATTGAGAAAAGTTTAAGTATTTTGCATAATTTCTGTACTGCTTCCAATACATCTTAGGCTGCAAGTGCTGATTATTATTCATGATTATGGAAGTGCAGGAATAAATCAATTAAAGTAATCGCATCTCTTATTACATCTCATGAATAATTTGATTCTGAGCAACTTTTTGATGCTGAGAAAGCCCAATGGGCAAGGAAAAGACCAACACTTTCCATTTATCCATTTATTATCAGTATCTGTTATTTTCATGTTACCACATCATGCTGGAAACCGTGGGAGTGTAAAAGCCATTCCAGGCTGAAATTTGGTGGGAGGCAGGGTACACTCTGGACACGCTGCCAGTCAATTATAGAGCTGATGTGCAGTACGGTGACAAACAACGAGTAACACTCACAGTTACATGCAAATTCAAGTCGCTAATTAATTTAATAAGCATGTCTTTTAAGGGTTAAAAGGGGTCAGAGAACCCAGGGAGGACAACTTACACAAGCAACTCCACAGACAGCCCCCCTGTACAACAGAGGAAATCAACAAGTTAGCTTCTTGTTGTGAAGTAGATGGGCTAACTACTGCATCAATGTGCAGATGTAAAACTATTAACATGGAGATATGTGGCAATCAGGCACCTCCTGCCACTTTTACAAAATAATGTTGTCTGATTTGTCTTTTAGGTTGTATTAAGGATCTGATACGTAAACATATGGTAATGTGAGCATTCATGAATCAGAGGCGATCCAGGTTTCTGCTGCTGTTGTGGCAGGATATGTGAATAAATCTTAAACATGCCCAGAGGTGTCTGCAGTTCTTGCCAACACTGAGCTCTTTTCACAGTTCAGGATGTTCCCTGGGAAATTTATAGTTGTCTGGACTCTGCGGCACTGCTGGATGTGTGTCTTTATCTGATCACCACTGACACTGCATCAAGTGATACTTAACCAATCTTCCACAGTGCTAATGTGTGGACTCTACAATCAGTGTACATCATATGTTTGTCTTCTCTGTTTTGTGCTGTACTGAGATGCAATATCTAGAAATACCCAAGTTTTTCAACAGTTTCACTTCTACTGATGAATAAAGGGTGCCACGTTTATCCTACTTTATGACTTTGTATTATCTGTGGTATAAAAACACACACTGTGAAATTGAATCTCTTGTGTGACTGCCTTCCAGAAATGGTTTAACAACATAAAATGCTATTAAACCCTGGCAGTACAAGAGGCTGTAAAGAATCTCCAAGTATTAAAGCGTGAATTTATTTCTAAGAGATGTGACATTAAAGTAGCCCGTAATATAAAAGCATGACGACACTAGACTGTGATGGGTTTAAATAAAAGAGATTTTTTTGCCAAAAGTACCCTGACATGGCATAAAAAAGGAGGTCAGCTCCTTGCTTTCAGAATCTCCTCTTCCAAGTATTGGTGAGAAAGGGAAAGTGAACTGGGTAGCGGGCGCTGACTTGGCAGGTGCGTCTACAGCTGGCTAGGGGGATGGTGCTGCATCACAACCTGGCCACAAGGCTCTCTGGCAGGCCCCGCGGGGTCCCGCTCTCCCACGCTCATCACAAATTAAAGAGAGCAGTCGTTCCAAATCAGCACTTTCTCTTACTCACTGTAGCATGCTGATGGTGTATGGAGGTGTGAGAGAGGCCCTGAGAAGATCAGAGGAGATGAAGCGTGAAGTGCACATGTGGGTGCTGTGAGCCCGAAGCAACTCCACCACATCCAGGGTGACTTCATCTCCACTAACTGCGTGAACTCCACGGAGTTTGTACAATTTAATATGCATGAAAACTTCTCTTAAGAACTTTGCAGTGTAAGTTTAGGAGCTGAAGAGGCCAAAAACATTTGACATCCTTCTGGAGTCCAGGAATTCACAAAAAATCACTGGCTGTAACAAAAATACAGAGTACAAGAGCGGATTATCTTGGAGAATGAGAATATCTGAGAGTTGTTTGCTTCATCTAATCCTGTAAAATGATTATCTCCCAAAAGTTGTTGTATATTCATTCTTGCTCAAGTAAGTGCCACAAATTGGCAGGTCATATAATGTTTAATCCACCAGTAGTTAATGACAGGGCTCTCTTACAGCCTGATTTTAAACACTATTTTTTTCATGCTCAGAGTGAGTTTTCTACAGCATGAGCTGGAGTGCAGATGGTGTGGGAGAACCCATTTGTGAACCAATGAAGCCCAAATATTTGGCCTTTTTAATTAGTAAACACTGCATGACATGAGGTGAAATTAAATAGAAGACCTGGCAGGTTTCCAACGTTGTTTTGCAGCAAAAGTCATTAAAATTTTGTGTATGTTTTTCTATCATTTTTCATACAGTGATGACCATAACCATCACAGGGATCAAGGGTCAAAATAGCTGACTTTTCATATTATATAAGATATGATACTCCTTTACCCATCCCACAATGGGGAAATTTAGTCACAGCAGCAAAGCAAGAAAATATTAAGTGCAAAATATATGAATGTAATAATAAGTGTCAACTATAAAAGTACAACAAAGAAAGCTGCTGCAACAAGCTGCCACTGAGCAGCGCTTAGAAAAGAAAAAAAACCCAAAGTCTATCAGAGACGACAGCTTGGCATAACTCTCTTGTCAGCCTCAACTTCCACAGGGTCCAGGACTGAACCGCACTTTTTTACCAGTCTGTTCAGTCTTGCTGTCCTGTAGCCTGTCCGCTCACAGCAGGTTTAATCCGCTCAATGTGGCGTTGTGTCAGATGCTAGCTCCATTAGCCATGTCGCCATGAGGAGCATGATGCCACACTCTCACATTTTCTCTGGTGCTGGGTTAGCGCCATCAGCTGGTCCATCTTATCGGAGATGGATGGATACATTCCCATAGCGATGAATGGAAGGACGGATTAATGTTGTCGCTTACTCGCTCTTGCAGCAGTACCAGCATGCTGTCCTGACCCCCTTCTCCTCAGCTCGCAGGGAACATCGGGTCTAGCACCAGTTAGCACAGAAATGCTTATGGGCTGCAAACAGCTTAATCCTCGTATGTAAACAATGCCACCATGATTACACATAAAGGAACGGAAAAGGGAAAAACACAGCTGCACTGCAAACATAACAAATTTGGTGTCCATGGCTAACAAGTAAGGCATAAAAAGTAATTGGAAGCACCAAGTTTGAATATGATAAATTAGAAGGGAAAAAAGGAAGAAAAAAGGAACAACAAATACATAGACAGATAACTTATATTTCCAGGCTTTGTATGCCTTTACTTGGAGAGGTCTAGGCAGTGAATAAAGCAGTACATGGGGGGAGACAATAGGGACTGATACAGGTAAGAACTCATTTAGGAGCCACAGGACAGGGCTCTTTTTCTATTTTTCTAATATAGACGTACTCTTAACAAGCAAGAATAATGTATATACAGCCTGATAAATGAGTTTACTGAGTTCTTTTAAATATTGTTGAATTGGCTGCTATACAGGGGAAAAGTGATTGGTTCTCTCATTCAGGAGGAACTTTAATTTCACTAAGCTGTCCCCAGCATGGCTGTGTTTTTCCAGTGGCTTCTTGGTAAACAAGTGGGAGGGCTAACGAGCAGGGTTATGAAGCTGTGCTAATTACATCAGGGTTCTGTTTCAAATGAAAAGCGGCGGATGTTGCTGCCCGGTCAGGAGACATAGCCTGAAAATCTAATGTAGCCATGGAATCTCTTTGATTTTCATCCATCACAGCAAAACAGCAAGTCAGTGAAACACTGCAACAGGGATAGAAAACAAAGCTGAGAAGATCCAGCTGGTTTTTGTGCATTGTGGAAGTGTGCATCTTTGTGTGCAGTCTATCATTGATTTTTCATTTTGTATTAGTAAATTAATCCCAAACATCGTGCATCCCCTATCCACATCAGAAGAGAGGATATTGATTGCATTGCTTTGCCGCCTTTAGGAGGCCATGAATTTCTAATCAAAATCCAAACTCTGCAGGGAACTGGATCAGGGAAATTATTCAATTCTTGGCCATGCAAAACAAACACAGCTAAACTGTTTGGGGACGCAGAGAAATTGTGGCGGAGTCACAAGTTGTGACCTTATTCAATTTGTTTTCCATGATATGAAAATTCAGGATTGGCGAGGGCTTTCACCAAGGGAGATCATGTCAACTTAAAGACAAATGAAAAAACAGTGAGATAAACATCAACACTAATCCCAGGAGGATATTAGTTTAATGTTGGAGTAGACTATAACTAATCAAAGATATTATTTTCAGCTGTCTTGTGGTTTAAATTTCCCTTTCAAAAATAAATGCCTGTACTTTGCAAAACAAAATTGTCATAATAGGCTGATGGTAAGGTTGAAAAGATATGGTTAGGTGTAATGAGAGCTCTCAGACAAAGATCATTATTTAACCATGACAGAAGATGGAGAAAGAAACCAAATACAATTATTTATATTTACACTTGCAGAAAATATTCATTAGATGTATTAATCCCAAAAAGTAGTGAAACCGTTATAAAATATACCGTATTATCTGACTGATATTATTTTAGAAGATGGGTAAAAAACAGTGCCATGACAGCATTTTATTTTAATTGTAGAAAATCTTTTGGGAGCAAATCCATATCCTTTCTGTGAATAAGATTTTTGTTTTTTTTAAAGCTTTTTTCAAGAACTTTTGGTTTGATCTGCTTTTGACGACCCCCTAAGGATAAAACAGTGCTCTTCAAGTCTTGAGCCTAGTTTATACCTCTGCCCTGACTCTACACTGTAGCTTTACAGCACTGGTTAACGCTGTTGCAAGTACGACATAATTCTTCAGTACATCCATGATGTTCTGGCCATTTCCAGTCTCATTAACATTACTGAAATGTTGGTGCACAGTGACTAAGTGCATAAAGTTTAAGTTTGAGTTGTCGTATCTTGAGCAGTTGATCATGCTACACGTATAGCAGGGGGGAAATGGACAAGACATGAGAGGGAAAGTAATGTATGGGGATTCAGTAAATTTGATGCAATCCAGCACCATTGATGTGGGATGTAGTTGCAAGGCCACACAAACCCACAGCGTGAGCTAGAATGTAAAGTCGAGGCAGAAGTGTTCCCACTCTAGCCAGTTCAGTCCTATACGGGTGAGCTTATTTTTAAAAAGTTGTTTCTGCTTTCTAACAGAATAAACCACTTGATTGAAACAACTACTGTTGTATAAAACAGTGCCTAAGGAGTGAATAATAAATATATCTCATTTCAGTATTATGACAGCTAAACACTGTACAACAGAGAGGAGAAGCTTCCAGTGAAACATGTTTTGATTCAGCACTTAAATCACCTCCCAGTTTAATATCTGAGCACCCAGAGATGGCGATAACACTCCAGAAAGGGCTTGAGGGTTTAGATCACTGCTTAGACACACACACCTTCCAATCGGTACTCCTCCATTATCACCCCTCTGGCAGCGAAATAATTTCCCTTCACTCTCAGAAACAGAGTTGATACTCTGACATACACACAGAGTCAGCATGAGGTGCTAAAACATCATTACTAGTCTTCTCTATTCAGTCAAATGCATTCTGTTGAATGTGATTTCAATACCATCCTGAAAGAAGAGTACAAACTGTTTAGCAGGACAGACACCTACTTTTGTTTTTGTTTTTTTTCACAATGTATAGTCAGATGGTGGATCATCTGCACTATCTAAAGTTTATGCTGAGTAGCATGATGTATTCGCAACATGAATGCAAATGCTCAGCCTGGCAACTTGTTTTTATTCCTCCCATGCTCGCGGACACCTGACAGAACTGACAAAATGTCAACATGTCCACTGAACCGCAGAAAATGTTGGGATGCTTTCCATATTGTTTCAACAGAGCAAATGGTGTGTTAGATTCCACATTTAGTAGATGTATAGAAGCTAAAGGCCGGTTATGATTGGTTTAGAATGGTTGCTAGAGAAAGATTTGTCCAAGGATAAAACAGGGAGTGCAACACAAAGGATGCTGTTTAGTAGCTTTAGTTATGGAGACCATTAAATCCACCAAGACAACGTAATTGTAGTTGACTTTTAAGCTTCATCCCAAAATTACGAGTTTTGAAAAAAGAGCAGACACATTTAGATTTTAAACCCCAACTTATACAAACAACTGTTTGCAACATGAACTGCATTTGTTTCTAAACTAAGTCTGTTAAAGAGTGTTTGTTGCTCTTTAACTGTGAGAACTCTTCAAGCATTTTTAAGTTAACAAAAAGCTGTAATTTTGGGACATGGGGGTCAGAATATGTCCTTTGTTTCGGCATCCAGATCAGTGAATGTCTGAAGTTTGATTCCAGAAGATTGAAATTAACAAGTTAAGTTTTTAGAATCAAGCAAAAAAAAAACAAATTCCCCACAAAGTAGGAAAAATAAGAACCATTTTCAGCAGGTAAGACTGTAGCTATACTTTTAAACAAATTTACCAGTGTGGTACGAGGAAAGTAAGCACCATGCAATTTTATTTGTTTGCAATAAACAAAATATTTAGAAGGGCTCATTAGCTTGGACAAACAATGTGTCTTTCTTTCTTTTACATTCAACTTATGACCTATATCTTCCCAGATCTCCAACAATCTTACAGGTTGTACATGGGGCGCTTGCTTTACCAACTAATCCAAACCTCTTGGAAGTTTTTCAGACTTTTGTTTTATCACATAACGATGAGATTATGAATTGCACCACTTTTTTATCTTGACAGTATTTAATGTGGAAAGCTCAGTGAGGTCGAATAGACTTGTTCATTGACCTGATGACTTAATGACAGCCTCTTCTGTGGCATAGAGAGCCTGCAGTGAGTCACACTCATGGATTTAAGAGAGATTAACTTTTCACATCATTCTGCTTTTGAGAAGTCAAAGTCTACTGATGCTGCTACAAATCTTCAATTACCCCTGCAACACCTCCTTCCAAGCTCTGAAACTGCCAGACAACATCCATCTGAAGTCTGGGGCACATCATGCTATGGCACACCCAAGGCTTAGCACCAAGCTAAGGAAAGCTTTATATTCAATAAAACGCCTGAAAATCACTGTACATGACTAAAGGAAAGAATCAGCAGTTCACAGGTCCAGCATACTTCCATTTAGGAGTTTTAAATTAAAACAGACACTTACACATCACCTACTGCACAAGCTGTGCATCTTGTCTCTTTATTTTTCTCTGCAAATGTATGCAGAGCATGTAGCGTTATCGTTGCATTAAACCTGCAGCAGCATAAGAGCTTCTTCAGACTGTTAATGTAGTATTGAGTGCTGCACTTGTAGTCGTCATAACAACCAGAACATTTAATGAAGCTTTCAGCCGGGAGTGTCTGCATGTGGAAAAAGAGTGAAGAGGAGACAGCAGATGTGTGTCTGAGGGATGCGTGAACTGCTTCTGAATACAAGCTGAACCGCAGGGATGGGATGATTATTACTTTAAGATCATGCTGCCCCCTAGAGGCAACAATAGAGCATGTGTGTTGTTGCAGATCAGACATTTCAAGCAGCAGTGAGCAGTGCAGTGGGGTTTATGTTGATTGTAGGTGAACATGAGAGGTTGGGTTCATAAACATGATGTACAAATGAAAACTCTTTCTTACCTGTGTGATAAAAGCATTCCATGTCAGGAGAACAGGACATAGAAGAGGGGAAAAAAGAGAGAAAAATACCAGTTAGTCAAGGTGCTTCCCAAGTACAGTGTGCAAAAATAAGCACAAAATGAGCTTGTTCAACAGACAAAGAAAGCCTTTCAGATGGCTTTCTAATAACACAACATCCTGTTGTTTATTTAACATGACATGAATCCTGTGGTAAGCTGCCAAGTGCGTACGCGACTGACGTGAACAAACTCCAAGAAAAATACCAAAAATTAATTGGAGCACATTTGAAATCTTTAAGACAGACCATACATATGATTTGGGGTAACTCAAACTTTACAGGACAGCTGGTTTAGCTCAGCAGTTTTTAAATATTGTGCCACCATATACAGAAAATATTGGCCTACAAAAAAAATTAAGTCAGTGGGAAAGTAAGTGACTTGAGATCTTGTAGAGACGAAGCCTCAGCTTCACCCCTTCACGTCACCTTGATGACCTTAAATCAGATTGAGCCGGAACCAAAACTAACTTCAGCATCAAAGCTCCCATTGTTTGTCTTCAAAACGGAGACGACAACTTTATCTTACGTAGCTTATGGCTTAACTCTCGGTTAACCCTTTGGTTACAGGTCATCTCCATGGACTGCATATCGAATGAACAGCGAGGCTCCACCTTTAACTGTTGGATTTTGAACCCATTCTTGTGTAGTTTATATTACTGGAAAAGCTACACAGGAATGGCAGCTGTCAATTATTGTAGAACTTAACTTAAAACCCAGTTTTTAACGTCTCATAACTAATGAAAAACCAACTCTTAGAAAAAAAAGGGCTTGACCCCAATGCAGCCAAATAATACCTCCATATCACTGCAGCATAAGGATGTGAGAAGCATTTTTACCAGGTGTATAAAATGTTTAAAGTTCCAGTGTAGAATGAATGAGGAGACAAACTTTTTGACCCATACAACAGCCAGGGGGAGCAGTTTACGAGGCGACCTCACTTAAAGCCAAGCGGCATGGCATCCATCATTTTTTCAGTCTATGGTCATCCCCTACCCTATACTCCCTCAACTATTTCTCTCACTTGAGCTATCCTTTCCAATAATGGCCCAAATCCCCAAAATATAAATTCAAAAAAATAAGACGAAAAACATTCTAGGATAGAAAAAATAGTCCATGTTAACTGTCAAAGTTAACTCATTTTTTGTGAGCAGACAGAATCATTTGAAAGTTTGGAGAAACTCAGAAGTATTAAATACTGAAGTGGTGTGGTGAAAAAGAAGCTGACACCTTTTAAGTACTTGACAAGTATTACTCAAGTCAAAGTAAAATCAATCAGCTGTCTTGTAAACTGAATGTAGAGAACTAAAAACAGGGGTTTCATTTAGTGTCAAGATGATGCAGAGCAATTGGTATGGGATTTTTAAATGAAAGCAAGAGAACACGATTTCTAAGTAATTCTCAGTTTTAATCATTTTGAAGTGAATTGAAGTTGTTCTCTACATTTGCAGCGTTAAAAAGACAGTACTATTCAGGTATCTGTGAGGCCAGCATGCAGGCAGTAAGGGAGGGTGGGATTCACAGTGCTGTAATGAAGGTCTTTGTTGTGGGTGTCTGATGTAATGTTGTGTAGGTGATGAAGCAATTCTCCTCTGGTTCATACAAAATCGATTTCGTTTCTCCACCAATTGTTCGGACCGGCGTCTGGATTGGTATCAGCACCGAGCTTTAACTGCACAAACAGCCAAGAAGTAAAAGCAATCTCTGTGTTTGTCTTTAAGGGAAAGATCCAGAGATGAAAACAGTAAAGAAGAGTGATAGTGTGCAGTTGTTACTCTGAAAGCAGAGTGTGAAAACCACAAACTCCCACACAGGAGTCACAGAGGTCCATATGCTGTGAGAAGTCGAAAGAAGGGAGTCACAGAATGAAGCTGCACTTTCTTTCACTTCTCCAGACTTTACTTTTACACATCTTTTTAAACTTATTTCACATTCTTATTTTACACTTTCAGAAACCCTCACACTAAAAATGAAAACACAGAAAAATGGCTGCAATCATCCCAAACATGTTCTGAAAGGCTTTTCATGAAACCATCTTATCAGTTTGCTTTTCTGCTAATCATGAGCTTATAAATGGAAAGAACCAGACAGTAAAAGCTATGTTTGTGGATCCATTTATGAATGACATGATGTGCTAACACACTGCTTTGATAGCTGTGCTGCAAATATTGTGCTGCTTCAGCAGAAATATTGCAGAAGATCAAGTGAGTGAAGGATTCATATCAAGTTCACTGGCTTTGAAGCACCAGCAGCATGGAGGAAGCCCCAAGATTTAAATGGGTTGCAGCTATCTATCTTCAGACTGCATTAAGTCTTCGTATTTTGGGGTCTTGAATCTTTTTGTCAGGCCTATAAAACACGTACAAAGTCTTTCACCATAATTTTTGTGCCACAAGTTTTTACACACTTTTTTATGGCTTTGTGAAGAGCAAAAGCAGGCAGGACAGTGTCTTCCCACAATGACATCCCAGTTCCTATTGGTGGTGAGCTAGTGTTAATCACTCAGGTTTCTATGACACAAGTTTTTGCACCCACTTAAAAATCAACAACTTTGTGCTACAAAGTTGCTCTCTCTCCCTCTTGACAACAGACCAAAGATTATGAAGTTACGAGGATTTGGGTTAAATGTATCTTATTCTTCTGCCAATCCAAAAACTGAAGCAGATTGGTTCATTAATAAGCAAGTTCCATTTTCACAAAGGCACCTTTTTGGAGAGTCTCAAGAATCAATCATCACCAGTGTTGGAGCAACGCTCAGTCTGAAGGACTCATCGGTTATGAGAGTGAATGACTCAATTTAGTCCGGACAATAAGCAGCCTGAGCAGTGTGAGCAGACATGGTGTTGATTCTGCTCTTCAGAGATAAGACCGTAAGTCGTCTTTCTGACTGAGGGGGAAATTTAATGAAGGAACCAGTGAAAGAAAAAAACAGGCTGCAAGAGTGGGAAGAAAGGATGAAGAAAATGATTTAAGGTAGGCATAGCGAGTTCTGACGCAGTCATCTTCCCTCTGTTCCACGTCCTCGGAGGGAGACTGAAAGGAAGCAATTGTTTCCGACTCATTGCACTGTTAATGACACAAAAGGAGAGGTTTGACCTTGATGGAAAAGAAAGGCAGATTTCTCTATAGCCTGAAAGTACTGTGTGTATGTTTTTTTTCTGATGAAACTCAGACTTATCCAGTCACTGATGCAAGAACACACCCCCAAATAAAGGATAAAGTTTTCCTTTCCAGTTGGAAGAGGCAGTTTTCTTACATGAGTCGTGAGATGGTTAAGACCAGGAACAGGGACAGACTGGTTTTTAGGTGAGAGGCGAAACATCCTCCCAACTCCACACAGTCAAGTTGCCTTGTTTTTCTGAGTCCACAGAGTATCTCTGACATAAAAACCAGCCATGTTCTGGATATATGCACAGTTACAACAGAGACGTCTACAACGCCCTAATGATTTATATTTATAATATATAAAGTGCATAAGTTACATTAAAGGTACAAGGTGAATTCTGAACCGATTTAAATCACCACTGTGAAAATCATTATGCATGGTGGACTGCTACTGAAAAGGTCCCAAAGATGCTATGTTGCAATCACATTACAATACAGCCTCCCCATCCATTTAAATTAGGCCCACGAGATATTGTTAAGAGCTGCAGTTGATAAATGCAGGATCACTGGCAGAAAATACACAAAGCTTTGCAACATTGTTCACATATGTATATGCATGTCTATCCCTGTCAGTGTTATTGCAGTGTTCACTGTGATAAATCTTCTGTTCACTTTAAGAATGCTAGAACTGAGGATCAAACAGCGGCTGCCATGTTAACTTACCAGAGTTTTACATTTCTTCCACATAGTATTATAACCCCCTGTGCTGTGTCCTGGCATGTGATAAGCCTTCAAAGTCATGGATGTACTTCCCGGACTAACCCACCCCTATCATATTTCATTTCTTCACTGGTACCTGTGGCACTGCGGCCCCTTGTGGGTTCTTTCCCTTTTTTTTTTTCTTTTTTTTTTACAGAGAGCTATTTTTGGGGTGAACACGGCCTTCCTTGTCAGACCTGGAAGTGCAGAACTCCAGAGCCAAGGTCATTTATAAACTGCACAAATTATAAATATGGATGCCACAGCCCCACCTTGGCAGTCATCCATCATCTCTTGCCATGCAGGTGGTGATAATCAATGTCAAATGATAGATCAGATACAATAAATCATTAAAAAAATGAGCATGGCCATTCAGAGCCAGACGGAGAAGGTTACTGTACATCTCTGAGAGGAGGATAAAACATTTACTATTTGATTCATCCTTTTGATTGTAACAGAATGCTGCCAATATCATACTGACAATTTGTCAGCGTATTACTTATTATTTAAAGCTACTGTGATGAGTTTTCAGCCAAATATGTAACACACTTAAAATAACACTGAGCCGTCTTTATGACCGATAGAAATTTAAAGAGACCACAAGCAAAACAAAAACAACTTCTCTGTAACTTTTGATCCCAAGAACTGTAAGAGGGTACGCTTCATGACAGTGGGGGAAAACCCACAGAAGTGTCTAAAGTGTCTGAATACTGAGAAGGTTTCTACACTTAACATATGAACATCTTTTTACTGATCAATTCAGCTCATAATCAAAAGAATCCATTATTTCACTAAAGAATTTCTCTTATTTTTCTTTTAAGTTGCTGTGTGACGATAAATAGCTTTTGAGTTTGTATGAGGAACTGTGTCAATTCTGGCATCCCTTCTTAAAAGAGCAGCATTTCTTTGCCAATCCTGTCCTTTGTGTATTCAAGCAGTCTTTTCTAATAAAATTATCACTTCTCTCAATTCCATAATATAGTCTTGTGCTCCAAATGAAACGTTTATAAATATATAAATATAAAAGTATCTGTATTTTAATCATATCAATCAAGAAACACAGCATTGCACTTAAATAGAGCACAATTACAAATAGTTTTCCACAAAGCAAAACTGAAATACTTCAGGTTGCCTCAATAATGACAAACACTCAACCACCAGCAGGTGTGCAATGTTATCATCAGTTGCATTCTACATTTTTAAAAGCTGTCTGATAATTTTGCTCCACTGGTGGCCTTGCATGTTGGGGAGGGTATAATCCCCTTGTTGCTGAGCAGGTATTTGTGTCTGTATTTAACCTTTGAAGTCTGAACAGCAGATCTCTGTGACACTAGCCTAGCTATGCACGTGTATACACTTACCAATGGGCACTTGCCTTTCTGCCCTTTAATTAATGAAAGAGCTCTTGATGCCACATAATCTGGAGCTGAAAACTGAAGGAGGCAGAATTAAGGTTTTTGGCTTTAGAATCCAACAGTGTGAGGAGATAGTGAGGTACACTGAGTTTAATGTGGTTTTAAACAAGATTCAATTTGACAGCAACCCCTGTATTAAGGTATCTTTTTTTTAATTTTGATATTGAAAAGGTGTTTTATAAAGTTTTGTTGGGCTGCCTTTCCTTGACTGACAATAAAAATGACACCTGACTTCAAACTTTGGTTAAAAGCTTTCACATTAAAAGGAAAATCCCTTTAAATGACAATAAAAGAGGCAGATCAACTTCAAAAACCTCACAGAACACACTGTCTCTTTTGCTTAACTGTGAGAGCGCAGAGAGGCACTAAGTCACGCTGCAGTTCAAGGGACAGCGCACATCAAAAAGCAGTGAGAGCAGACCACACACTGTGACTCAGACAGCGGGGTTCATACACCGATTAGACAAACTATGCAGACGGCCGCATCAGTTACAGCCGGTCAGCTATCCATTCACAGGCTGTCTTCACTGATGACCAGATTACAGCGAGCAGGACGCTGTGAAAGGCACAGGGGCTGTTTGTTGAAGGTCAGCACAGAGGAATGTTCATACAAAGACAGGAGAGCATGCATGATGACTCACAACACACAGCCCTGAAGGAAAATCAGCACTAAGTCTGTCAGAACAGACAACTCTTTCAACAAAGTAAAACAAAATATCAAAGACATTGCATTTACGGCGCCAAAATAGTTGTTATCACCAGGGCAATGGTCAGTAACTCACAGAACATTGATCAGTGTTTGAGTCTGCACTTTTTTACACTTCAAGCTCCTGAGAGGAACTTTCTGTTTGTGTTGATTATGGAGCTCCATTATAACCTAATGATATTTTCAGTGGCTGATCTTCTGCTGTACATGTGTATAGTTTGTTACGTTTTCTGAAGATGAAAAAAAATCTCTCCCTGCTTTAATTCATAGTGAAATACATCAGTTGTAAATAATATGCCATGGCAAAAGTGAAAAGAGTTTTTCTTTCACCTTGCATGAAATAAATTCATCTGACATCTCTTAACCCCAGTAGCTGTTGTTGTCAGCTCTCATTTGAAACATGAAACTGAAATATTCATAAAAGTAGTCTTAATTCTCTTCTACAGGTCACAAAGAGATTTTTTTTTCTTGGTTTCACCGTTAATTTAAGCATGTTGCAAACCCATCTAAGAAATACAAGCATATATTTTAACTCTTGTAAAATGTGGAGCCTTTTTGTACATCAAGACCCTTTGCAATAAAAGAGAAAAATCAAACCCTGGCTTTGTGTGACATTTTCAAATCATCTTCAGGACTATTCTTAAATCTATCCATAAATTAAAATGAAAAGTTTATTACTTCAAGGTTGGACCCAAACAGGTCAGCTACTAATTTGTAAGAGTCTGGCATGAAATAAATGTTGCCTCTTTAACAGAACAGTGTGAGTGTTTGTTCAGGTTTGATCTTAAGGCACCTCAAATCCACAAGTTGTTGATCTGTTGTGAAATATACCAAAAAAATCAGATCATTATGCAAAATCAAAATTCATGACACAATAAGTCAGAGGCAGCCTAATGAACACAACAAAATCACAAAACTAGGGACTTGTCATATAGAATCAAAATGTAAAATTTGAGTCAATTTGAAGTAAAAAGTGTTTTTGTGACTGTAAATCCATAACTTTTAGACAGACTCAGAAAAATTAATTCTTGACCTATCAGTCTAAGAAGAGATCACAATATTGCAGACTCCAAACTTTCAAGTTGAGTTTAAGTTTTGATAGACGTCCAAGCCACCAAAACAGCTCCTTGAATTTTAGCTTCCCTCTTTTAGCTGCCCTCTTTATTTTTAAATTTTTTTGAAGGGAAAAAATACCTTACAAAGCAGAGATACTTGTGCTCACATAGCCGGCAGCTGTGAGGCTTCTCTAAAACAGCACTTTATGTATTAGTACTTGGAACATTTCACAGTGGCTCCAGGAGGGTCATACGCTGATAAAAGAAGAGCGTATGGTTTTAGAAAAGAATCCTCAACAGATGTAATGCACAAGCTGAGAGATAAATAGGTTTGTAAGAGAACAAACTTTAAAAGCACCAAAACACAGCTGGACTAGAGGAGGCTTTAACTGTATTCAGAAGTCCATTGAATGTGTATATAAGGCCTGAATAAAATAACACAATCCGGGTGCAATGCAGCACAGCCGAGATGAATAATTTAAGCTGAGTAATGTGGGTGTTTGTTAAAGATAAAGTGTATAAGAGGTTTCACTTTGCTTCATATCCTCCATTTAGACATAATGTTTAGGAGCTGTAGCACTTAGGCCCCTGGAGGGAGTGCATCTTTTCTCAACTGAATACAGACCAACAGCGTGGGTGGTGTCAGAGCAGGTGGGCGCATGTCCAGTATTATCTGAATGTAAAGAATAGCAATGGTATAATATTATACACCCTGAACTTGAACCCAGGGGGCATTTAGATGAAGCTTAAGTTACCCTGTCTCACGCAGTGTCAATGCGGGTGACTATCAAAAGGACAAGGAGATGTGTAAGCAGACATATGGAGGTACTTCTTCATGTTTGCTTAATTTCTAATGAATTACAATAACTGAATAATCGTGAACGAGAGAAATGCATCCAGAAAAGCGTCGTTAGTCAGGTTACCAACGAGACGGAGCAGCTTTTTCAGCAATCAAAACCCAGACTTTTATTGCTACGGTATAGGAGTCTTTCCTAAAATCGAGGAGTAAACAATACTCTTTGGCCGATCTGGGTGCTGCGTAGCTTGCTGACTGGATCTGTGTGCTCCCTGGAATGAAACTGCTTCTCAGAATAGCCAATAGCAGATGCCTTCCTCCCTCTGTGTTATTTGGAGCCCAAGGGCAATGGAATCCAGCCTCCTGCAGTGTTGCTGCTGTGCGGTCATTACTTCAGGGCCCAGAGAGCGGCTCGAAGTTGAGAGTTGACGAAACCAGCCATGTTTCAGATGTTGACCCATGTAAGCGTATGGTTAGCATATGTCATTGGGTGCGTCAGGGTTACATCATGGAGAAACTTTTTGCTAGCAAAAGACAAAGAATGACTTAAAACCTTGAAATATTGCTGCAACCTATCCAACCAATGCAAATTCTTCTGTCTGTTCATCTTAATCTCTGGGATCATGATAGGAATTCTTTCACAAAGTAAATCATACAGTTAACTCAGTTCTAAAACAATCTCCTAGTGCGTGACTTTTTTCCCACAAGCTGTTAAAAAAGGGAGATTTTGTTTCATGTCATTTCTAAAGTATCCTTGATGAGAAGCTTAAAACTTGAAAACAACTCAAACAACAAAACAACTTAACTTCATCATCTACACCAGTCAGTCAAAAATCATTAATGTTTTTTTATTTGTACTGGTTATTGACGCCTGTCCTCCAGATGTAAGCAAGTACAGAGAGTAGAGGAAATGTTGAATTTCAACCTAGAAAATGGAGATTGAGGTGTCTGAAAAATCACAGAAGTAAGTACAAGGGCGAGGTATTCCTGCTCTGCCAACTTTGGTAACAATCTTCAAATCCAACCTGTGATGGTGTGCCAAGCCATTATGAATAAATTGCTCTCAATATGGTTTGTTTTCTGACTATTTCCTCACCTCTACTCTAGTTGGTTAGAAATAGAAGTTAGAATTTCAAATTCTTTCAAAGCAACAAGACATTTTCAGTCTTCCCTATAACATACCTTGACAGTATTCATTTTCAGTCAAGGGAGCTATCAATTTGTGCACTACTCAGACTTTTTAGAACAACAAAACATTAATTAATACCACATTTTCAAAAATACTAATTCTCATCACGTTTTAGTTGAGGAGAAGTTAATTAATCACCAGCAGTCAAATTTCATTCCCTTGGATAACCGGGTGGGAATAAAAAAAGCAACATTCCTACTGTGTGTATCAAACAGTCACCCAACGGTCAGAAATATCAGAACCGACAAAAGAGAGCAAAGAAACTTCCTGAAGTGTGTTACAATGTGTTGCATCAGTAATAGAGGAAGAAAAAAAACCCCAAAAAGACTAATTAGTCTCTCATTCTGTCAAACATAATATTTTGCATTTTGGGATCAAAAAACAGGAGAATATTAGTTAAAAGTTGTGGGTGGCTGTGTCTGTGAAGCAGTGTGATACCGTTCGGGGAGGCTCTTTACAAAACTTATCTACAGAGACAGAAGTAAAAGCAGCTGCTCCTCAAAGCACAAGCAGTGAGTTTATCTAAAGGGAAACGCTGACTGCTGCTGAAAAACTAAGCCAGGTAGAAGCAGCAACACTTAAGTAGTTAGATTAATTTACTGTACATAAACTGAAGACCCTGTGATATACTGACTTTGCTTTATAGTGTCTTATTTAGAGCACATAAAAACCTGCACTTCTGAGTGGCTTTGTTTTTCTGAGGAGGTTCGTAGTTGTGAGATCTGCTGCTGTTTCTCATTTCTAGCACAGAGGAGAGTCTCTTTTGTCCTCCTTTGAACTTCATTCTGAAAATTCAGGCATTTGTGAAACTATTTTGTTAGCTTGCAAGACTTAAACAGGTTTTCTGATTAGATAAAAATGTTTCATGCGTAATTTAACAAGTCCGCATATGCTTATTCCCACTAAATGAGTTTTGAGTGAAAATCTAAGTAGGAAAACAGGTTGTGTATTTGAAAAATAACTAAAAGAATATATCAAAAGAAAAAAAAGGAGATGCAAGGGGATATTCTTTTCTAAAGCCAAACCTTAATATTTTATCAAAGTGATTGATTTTAAAGCTTTAGTTTTAAAGGCTTATGACATGAAGCTTTAATTATATTATCTGATTTTGTTATAGCAACACAGGGTGAGGTAGCACAGCTTAAAGTTAAAAGATAATTGAGTATCCTCAGTTCATCCATATATGTGATGGCTCGTATTGGTTAAATGAGCAGAATTCACTTGAAATGCATCAATTAGCAAAGAACTGATCAAACTCAAGGATTCAAAACTCCAGTCTTTTTTCTTGATCAATAACTGGGATTCTTAAAAAATGTGAAAGGGGTTGCATCAAACAAAAAAAAAATCCCCTATGTATACATGTAAAGTATCAGCAGTGCAACAGATCATAATCCTGAATCAATAGACCAAAACCTATGAATAAAATGGCAATCATTGTTTTCAAAATAGAAACGATCACAAATAAAAGTGAACAGTTCTCAACTTTCACCAAGGCACATGAGGACAAAACCACAGGAAATCCTGAGGCTCCCAAAAGAAAGTTGCAACACACCCAGCATCAACACCTGCTCCCCCACAGCAGATGCATAGTGTTGATAGTTGTGGATGTACGCATAGCTGCTATGGGCACGTCCAGATCACCTTACGCCACAGGCCTGCAGAGAAGGGTGTGGTAAGTGAGAAAAGTAATACTGCATCTGAAATATCCTGCTGTCAATGTTCTCGATCTGCTAGCTTGTGCAGCAGCTGGATGCCCGTTCTGGCTCTTAGAAATACAGCAGCTTCTCATGGGCACGTTTGAAATGAAACTCAAGCCTGGACTATTTTTATATGTACAGTATGGGAACTTTTAAGGTTGGTGTTATCACTTGGGAGCTCCTCAAAGGATATAACAGGGAGTGGGGAAAGCTGCATATCTAAAGGAATATGTTAACTCTTACTAGAATGATAAGTGATGATAAAGCAGACAAACTGTATTATCTCCAACTCTTACAAAATTTAGAAATTCTCCAACAACAACAAAACACTGAGTTTAAGCCTTAAAACTGTGGTTTTTGCTTCTGAAGATATAGCTTCTGAAGTCTTCTACTGTACGACACTGCAGAGACCTTGGGAAATCCCAGCTATGCCATTCACTGGAGACAGCTGTCACAAGCGAAGCAAAGTGTGCGTGTGCGTGTGTGTGTGTGTGTGTGTGTGTGTGTGTGTGTGTGTGACATTCTGTTTAGTTCTTCCAGCTAAACAGACCCGTAAAACGACCATAATGCTTAAGTGTTTTTTCTTCCTTTATAGCCAACCATTTAGAATTCTCTAACACTAAAAGTAACTCACCGAAGAGTAAGAAAGGTTCCAGGGGACAATCACAATCACTTTCTCTTCCAATGCAGACAGAAGTTTTTTCTGACACATTTTAAGTTCCATCTTTTGATGAATTTTCTTCAAGGCCCAGAATAATTAAAAAATTTCTCTATCCAAACTTCCTATGCCTTAAATTTAGATTTATTTGTATCTAGCTGAGGAACAGAACAACACCATGTCTTAACTGCTACTAAGCACAACATGCAGACTGTACTGACCTTGACTATTGCTGTGGATTCAACCATGAACATATATTGAAGTAAATATAAAGATT
This sequence comes from Thalassoma bifasciatum, assembly GCA_008086565.1. Lineage (NCBI taxonomy): Eukaryota > Metazoa > Chordata > Actinopteri > Labriformes > Labridae > Thalassoma > Thalassoma bifasciatum. The sequence continues at coordinate 2,385,741 of RPOG01000005.1, forward strand.
CACAACATGTATGAACAAAATGTTGGCTCTAAAGCCATGCTAGAAGTATTTTAGGGCTGTGCTTAAGCAAAATGATACTCTGGTAAGCGAATGTGATCATTAAAACAATGACAAGATGATAATACATGCTGGTCTATGGCTTGTTGTAGCTGGTTAGAGAACACTAAAAAAGCTGCCATTTGCTAATCAGCAGATAACATGGATGAAGCTGCTAACATGAATAACAAGGGTAAATAAAAGTAGCTCAAGTAAAAACAATATATCCTGAAAGCTAAATTAAGGCAAAACTGCAGCATGTTAAATGATACGGGCCCCGTGTAGAGCTGTAATTAGAGATAATCAGACAATCTTTTCTGCGAGGTGTAACACACAGCTCTTTGTCTATTTCTCTTTCTCAACATTTCTCTTTTAAATCATCACTGTCTCTCCGATTGACTGGGCATTAAATGGTGCAAAAAAAAAACAAAGGAACCTTCTGCTGCAATCTATCCCTCCACTGCTTTGAACCATCTGATAAACCACTGAATAAACAGCATTAATTAAAACTGAATCACCATAATAGACCCTTTGTGTAAAAAAAAACTAGTAAAAACAGAGGCAAGTTTTGATCTGACAGACACCCAAAGATTGGAAAAAAAAAAAAGACAAGTTGAAACTTCGGGGTCATTGTGACTTTTACCCTTCAGTCTCTGCCCAAATTTTCACCATTATTCTCCTCAAGGCTCCAGCTATCTTCAAAGATTTGTTTATTTTTCTTGACAGGTTTGGGGGTCACTTTTTTCAAAAGGCTGTCAGAGATTTTTCTCTGATGACATTAATGAAACACCGTTGGCTCTACATAACGGGAGGTGCCGTATAAATGAGGCTAGTGTGTGTGGAGAAAAGAGTTTTAACCTTTGTGATCTTCTCATATTAAAAGTCAGGAATAAAATTTAGAAATGTAATAGATCAAAATATTTACTTTATTTTCAAAAACTTTTCCCCAAAACTGAAACAACGAATGTTGGCTTTTCTAATTTAGAGATTTGCATTTCTTCAAATGAGCTAAAATTAACAAATTGATCAATAAGTGTCAAATTATTCTTCCCATTTTTAATAAACTGATTCTAAAAAAAGAGAATAACTGAAAAATGTTAAAAGTACAGCGAAATATTTTTCTTCTCATACTTCTGAAATCTTTGTGTAAGAAGTTGAAGCAGGTATTTAATGTCAAAGACTTTTAATGCATTAGTTTCACCATAACAGCGTGTGAAACAGCTCCGTTGTTTCAGAGATTTAACTGACACCAACAGCAGGTGCAGTATAATTGTACATCACAACGCAAAACTACTCACCAGTTAGTAAAACAAACTGACAAAGAAATATTTCTTCACGTAGTTGGAAGTGATTTTTTAATTTTAATCACCACCTGTCATTGTACAGTAATAACCCCCTCACTCAACACAGATGAAGGAAATTGAAGTGATTTATATTTACTGTAAGACAAACCTGTTGCATTTTATGAACAACTTCACACCCGAAGGCGAGGAAAATAGTAATGATCGATGTAATTTTAACAGCAGTAAATGTGCATATTTGCAATAAAAATCTGCAGATATTGTGATAATCCCAGATAATGAAATTCATATCAGAATGATTCTTCTCATTTCAGTCAAAATTATGTTAGTTTTTATTTAAACATTGCCTAAAAATAGGCTTGTTGGCGACGGCCTTTTTAAGGTTATATTTTGGTGTCTGCCGTCTGCCATGGGTGGAGCCAGCGACAGGAAATTTTGTTCTATGAGTGTATTAAATAATCCCAGCCAAACTCACTAAAGAGACAATTAACTTCCATTTTTCTGATGATCACAAACAGCTCATTGCACCAGGTTTGAACTCAGGCAGGGAATAAGCAATACACAGATGAAGTGCCAGACGAGAGCTTAAGTGGGTTCATTAGTACTTAGGTTTGCCTGATCACAAACCAGTCTCAAATGAAAGTAGCTTAATTTTGGGTTTAAGATCTTTCTGAACTAGCAGACAGAAAAAGCAAAAATAACACAGGATGAAAGTGTGATGGTGCAGAGTGACCTTTGACATTTCCATGATCTATGGCTCAACCAAAACCAGAGTGTGCAACAGGCCGAGTCAGTGCAGTACATACCCGTCTGCGGCAGAAAGGCAAACCCTGAGCAATGATGTTGATGCTAAATATCTTGAGCACTTTCTGGGGCGGTACTGGGTCAGCGGTGACGTCCTTCGGGTCTGCCAGCTCGAGTGGCTTGCTCTCCAGAGGGACATGCAAAGTCTTCTCTCTCCCACAGGCAACATTTGGCATCTTTTTACGGGCACCAGACGACGAGAAACGGGGAATTGGGCAATGCCGCAGCATTGCAAGAAAAAGTTGTTTAATGGATCATATCCCAGAAGGAGCTTTAAAAGCTGGTCCACCGCTGTCTGGAGGAGATAACTCTTCTCAAACCAGCTCACTATCTCCACCTCAGCGCACTCACTGAGCCTCTGCACCTATGTACACAGAACTCAGCTCCCTGCTGACTGGCACCCTTTAAAATATCACCGAGGTGTGAGGTCACTGTTGCTCCCCAAGCCAGCGGAGCAGCTGCCTGAAAAGAAGATGGACCAACTCTCCGGCCTCTTTCCCCTCAGACAGGCACTGTGGCATCTGCTCCCCAAACCCCTTGGTGGGGGAATGTGTACCAGCAGTCATCAGACACAGCACACGTGTCGAGGGAACTTCCTCATTGTGGTCATTCTCTGACCCATCCATGGTCCTCCCAACTTAGTGGCCTACATCATCACTAAGCCCAGATGACTTCACCTCATAAACAGTTTCTGAATTCAAAAAAGCAGCCCTGTGCTGTCTTTCCTCTGGATCACATTTAATAGAGGGAGTGCTGAAGCTAGGACTTGTTTCACACTAACATTTTCTGACTTATCCATGAACTGAGGTGCTCAGGAACATCAGGAACTCTGTCAATGTCAACAAAGAAGCTGGAAATATTTCAGGAGACGATCACAGTAGTTCAGCATTAGCATGTTTGACACATGCACCTACTTAAAAGAGGATTCACTTGAGCAAGTGTTGAGAGGGCGTACTTTTAAGTTTATTAAAGCCTCTTCACATGCAGATATAAAGGAGGAAGCCGCAGCAGGATGTCTCCCTTTTTCAATCAAACATTGCTCAACTTTGTCAGTGTCAGAGGTTTGAGGGTATGAAGGTGCACAGTGTGCAACAGCAGGGTGTCAAGCAAAAATCGTTCTGCTTTTTTTAATGCTGATTCCCACTGAAAGTTTAAAAACAGCTGCCACTGAATATTTATAAACTTACAGATTGAGTGAGTGACATGAGATGACTTTCCCTGTGTGCATTTTAATGTCTGAACACATGGTAGCAGGAACACCAGGGCTTAACCTCTCATCTATTCTCACATCCACCATTGTTAAAGGAGGATTACAGCAGCAGAACATCTATCAGAGCAGACCGAGGGCCCCGTCGCATCAGGCCGACAGGCACCCATCGGATGCCATTTAGTGTCTGCAGCTAACCAAGGCCCAGACTTTTTGCAGTTTGTTCTGCACTATTGGCACCACATGGACTAACATACTAAGTATGATTTACTGAGCCTTTCACTGACAGAAAATCTCTCTGACTGAGCAACCAGAAACACAATCTTAAATTTCTGACAACTGTCTTTAAAAACAAAACATTACATTGTGTGTGCTGATTAAACACAATTTTAGACCTCCATTGTTACTTAAAAGCACACTTATCCACAAGTGATATTCAAAGGACTTGTTAAGAAAAAGTCCACGGGCATATGTTTGTGTGTGTACATACATTTTTGGCCTGGGACCAAGATAATATACCAATACCAATATCAACAGTAGCCTTTAATACTGCATAAAATCCAAGTGACTGAGTATTTACCCACATCTATCAATACAAACTTTTTACGGGTAAATTTTCAGTTGAACGCAAGATCTTTAATAGATTAGCTAAAATGATGAGGGTCATTGAGAAGTCATGTTTGCCCAACTGGTTCATGACATGTTGGTGAGGTGGGCCTCTGACACCAATTATGCTGCATAAACTTTTCTTCTGTTTCTGACTTCTAGATGGGTCAACCAACCAGAAATCAAAATCCCATTTGAAAAACAAGGAAATAAACCCCTTCAAAACAACCATACTAAGGATTTAAATATAATGTGGTTGTATTTTACCATCAAGGGACAAAAATGTTTATACACAATAGAGCTGTGTGGTCAACATCAGTTGCAATATTTGCAGTGTCACCTCCCTTGTCTCTAAATCTTAAGTTTCAGCTCTTTCAGTTTGGCACCCAATGAAAACAATCAAAAGAAAAATGAGTAAGAAAGTATGCGCCTCTTCTCACACTGTGCAGGCTTACCAAATTACAAGCATCTGAAAAAAAACACATCCCAAATCTTCAATCTTACTTTCCCTTTCAGTTTACAAGCCATGACTGATGACTGCCAGAATTCACAGAGTAAAAACCAATGAGGCACCTGTGACGGGGTGCATGTTTTCCACACGGCCCAAGCTGTGTAGAGGTTACATGAGCTTCAGACTAATCTTAGGCCATAAAGTTATGTGGCAGACACACCGCTGCAGTCTGCGACAACACAACAAACAGAAGTTACTTTGCTGAAGAGCAGGTCAAGAAAGCATATGCACCTATACATCACACACATTCATTTTTCAAACATACCCATTGAGCTGTGCAGTAATCAAATATCAAACAAACAGACAGTAAAAATACTAATCAAAAACCTCTTTCACTAGAAAGATGGATGGTTTTTTGTATTTTTTGTTGTTGTTGTTTTAGGTCATAAAAACACTAATAAAGTTGTTCCAGAGAGAAATGTCTGCTGTCTGTTTGTCTGCTTTCTTTTAATAGTGTGTACCTCTAATAACTGCCTGGTCATTGAGTTTGCCATCTCTGACAAGACATCCCATGACTGCTGGGGAGCCAGGGGTCAAGAATGTTCGGCTCCTGGTAACTCAGTACACGTACAAATCAACCCCAGCTTCTCACAGAAACTGAGATGACAGGGCAGGGCTGCAGATGAAGGCCTTAACACGGTCGGCCTTTCTGTGGTAGTATAGAGTTATAAACAGGGAATCACAAAGTTGACCAAGGCAACAATGCCATCATGGTAATGCTGTAGGTCAAACTTGGGAGGTGCAGATTGTGACAAAGTGCACAACAGTCGATAACGTGCAAGGAGAAAAACTCTCTCAGCATTGATTCCAGTCAACGATACATATTAGATATGCATATTAGATATACATCTGCAAACGGAGTATTTCAGGATATGGACACATCACACATCACTATTAGCATTGTTTACAGAAAATCTATCAAAAATTGTTGACATACGTTAAATAAAAATACAGGCTTTGCAGTACTTTCTCATTGTCAGAGTAGAAGATGGATGTACGCGCTGCATATACTGTGCAGCTCTATTTTCAGTCATGCTCAAGTTTCATTTTATGGTACACATTAGAGAAATTTCCCCCTCCACAGACAGTGTCATTCTGAAACTGCTCAAGGTAACTAGAGTGTTTGCTGAGGGCTATAAAACAGTCAACAACTTGACCAAAAAAAAGCAAGGCGACTCGTTTTTTTGTGGATTACGTCTGTGTTGTAACAATTTTCCTTGGCAACAAATCTTGTACTGTTGGAAAGCTCCTTTCTTTCTTAAAAATGGTGCCACAGTTGTAAGGAACATGCATTTGTGGGATGAGCAGCAGAGCCAAGTATGTAGGTTGGGCCTGTGAAAAATGAGCCAAATGTTTTCTGCCAATGCCAAACAGCTTGTTCTGCTGTTGCCAATGACTCTTTTTACTGACCCAACCTAGAATACAACACAGTCTAACTTACATCAGCATCAAAGCCAGCTAAAATCCATTTATCCTGCCAATTTTAATTGTATATTTCTAATTTCAGATACGAAGTGTACAGCAGCTTTCAGCTTTGGCTTTCATCCCAAAAACAGTTAAAGGTAATGCATATTGCCTTAATTTGATGCATGCTGGTGATGTCCTCGGCAGGATTGTGTCCCTTTTCTTTTCAAGAAACTGCTGTACAACATCATGTACACTGCAGTTTGCTTTACCCTTATCCTTTGCTAAAGGTAAAATGTTACCAGACTTTAAATCTCTTCACACATTTAGAGATCTTCTAAAGAAATTGGCCATCCAAATTCTTCCTCCAGCTAATGAATGCAAATCAATTTAATTCAAAATCTGTTCATAAATCAGTGCATGTTTATGCATCACAGATTTGAATGACGTGACTTGACTTCTGATACATTATGTCATAGGACTCAGGAGACGTGAAAGGAAAATCCATAACCTAAAACGTTATTGATTTAAAGCTTTTGATGCACATATAAAACCAGGTCCATCATTGCAGCTCTGTAGGGGATTAGATAACTGTAACAGAGAATCTTTTAAAAGACTCAATTAAATAAAATACCATGAATAAAATATCTCCCTTTTTAGCCTTAATGATGAACAGTCTCTGCTCATACAGAACTGAGTGATGATGCTATCTAAGTGTGTGTTTTTCAGTTGTTAGGGCTGTCGCAGTTGGTTATGAAGGTTTTTCATGCTAAACTGAGAGTACAATTAATACAAATTACTCAACTGCCCGTGCATCAACAAGCAACTAAGTTATAACCTCTGCAAGAAACTAGAGGCAGTGCTAGAAATAGAAAATACAGGCTTCTCACTTGCTGTTATGCCCTGTTGGACAGTGTCCATGAGAGACTGGTTAAAGTGCAGTCAGAGCACTGCTGAAGTACACACTCTCATACTGTTTGCACATGAATTTCAGTAATCTGACTCCCTCTAGTGCTTAAGGCTGGAACTACATTGCTTCACCTTAATACAACACAGGTTAAATGAGAAGTTTCAAAATTATACTGTGTTAAATTAATGCTAGGGCTCTATGACTAAAAGAAACCAAGATGCTGTTTGTTGAAAACATGGAGTTTAAACTGAGGATGCTAGAGGAATGATTTGGTTTACTGCTTCACTCATTTGCGATGGACATTCAATTCAGATTCTTGCAAGACACTGACCATACTCTTTTTTTTCCAAAGCACGACTGCTACTGCTTCAATGACTGGTGATTCACAGATGAACTAACTGTAAAATGCATCTGCCCTATGGAGGCGCAAATCCTTTTAGTCCATGTTTCTTTGTTAGCAGCTCGTGCTTTGGAAGCTAATGACAAAGAACTGGCTGAGCTTGCAACAGTGGTGAGCACAAACACATACATGTGACAATGGAGCAGACTTCTCTTTGCAGGCACATGCAAGTTTTTCTGATTTAGAAAATTAGATTCTTTAGTGGGCATTTTAAACCAAAGCCTACTCAATGCGATTCTAAAAAAGTCTAAACTGCAGATGGTTTCATCATAGAATAGACATTTAATCTAAGATGAGGAAAAAAAGCCCTCTCTCGACATGAGCCACTTAAAAGAACCAGCTGTTATGTCTGCAACATGGCCAAATGAAGGGCATGAAATGGGAGCAAGTGTGGAACTAGAGAGGGATTATGGGGTAAAGAAACCAGTAACTGCAACAAGCTATCACTTAACTGTACTACACTCAGTCCAATTCAGGTAGATCAGTTTCTTTACAGCTCTTTCAAAAGTGGCAGTTTTTCAGTCCGAACATAAAGCTCACAATGACACGTAATAAAACAGATCATTCGTGAGCTTTATGTGATTAAAATTCTTTACAATACCATCCAATTGTAGTGGAAGAAGGGGTAGGTTACGTTGATGACGGTCATTGACTTATAACAGAAAATATTATTAATTGAATAGGTCAATGAAAGTGCATCAGTTTATAACAAGAGCTCCTGTGAAGAACATTTCCTCAATAGGTATTGGCAGTGACTCAAACTAGTTGCTTCATGTGGGTGGATGAGATCACTGCTTCTCTGTGGCTCATCTCCACTTATGTGACAGGGCCAGTGTGTGGGAGATGCCACCTACAATAAGCCTTTTCTTTGGAATAACATTTAATTAGTGCAAATAAACAGCAGTGTGTATGTGTGTGAAAGGAGGAGCACTGAATGTACACCATACTATCCCAGCCTTTAGGGTTCAAGTGATCTGGGTAACAAGTTTTTACTGACTTTTATCCAGCTTAGATTGACTGACAGTGGTGTAAATCTATCATTATGGTGAGAGGGATTTGACAATGCGTGTACACCTGGCAAAAAGTTTGTCATATTTAAAAAAAAGATTGAGTTTTCTGTTTCCACTTTAAACCTTTTCTGCTCTTAGTTATAATTTTAACATTAATCAAAAAAAGATACATTGTCTGGGGTTTGTCTTGCCTGATTTGAATAACATTTCAGTTGACACTGTAGCCTTGATGCAAACATTTAGTTCACAATGATACCAAAATGGCTAGGGTGAATGACAAAAAAAAGGCGCAGTAATTTATTTCTAGAATACCTAATATGTGAGACACCCACTGCTCAATATGGATATGGATCTCTTTTAACCCAGATAATTTAACATTGTATGCTCCCAGTGATAACTCTGCCCTCATAGTGCCCTCCTAACTTGCTTTATCAGAATGCTGCAGATCCATTTACCAAAGGCCTCAGATGACTCATCATGAGACATTGAATCCTGGAAGAACTCATAATACCAAAGTCATTAGTCAAGGGTGATGTGTTAAAATTATATTCTAAGATGGAGAAGCAGCAATGTACAGCAGAAAAAAACAAAAGAGGACCCAATATGTCCCCTTCTGAAACTGTATTTGAAATTATATGACAGTTTAATATAGCTTAATTCAATTTGAAGACTTCGAAATTCGGTTACAGTTCTGAAGCAGAAGTTTGATTTTGAAAGATGTATCTCGAGCTCCATTTTATGCTGTGAAATCATATCAGTCAACCTTTGTTTCAGAGTTAAAAAAGAGCATTGTCTATATTTGCATTGTAAAACAAAGAGTACCTGAAAATGGCCAACATCTGCCGCTTTTGTTTGAGAAGTATTCACACACTGTCAAAGAAACAGAATTTTTAAGGTAATTATCAAGTTATTTACTTTTCATTTAACTTTAATTCATAAAAAGCAGGTGATGAGTTAATTTTGAGATTTCCTATTGTTTCATATTTCAAACCAAGTAGTAGAATAGGTTTGATCTTGAGGTATGCTTTGATTTTGTGTGAAGCCACTCATTCACTCCTAAGTTATAACGCATTTTGTTATTTTTTATGACGAGTGCTTTGAAACGTTGGGATCAGATTATTAAAAAAATTTAAAAAATGGCCATAACCTTTAAGTCTTACCTTAAACAACCTCTAACATTTAATCCATTAGCTAATGAAAAATAATCTGGCTTCTCAGTCTGTGACTATCAACACCTGCTGCAGCCAAACATTTCATACAGTAGAAAGCCACATGATAACCCAACACCATATACTCAGACTTTTAACATGTAAAAATGTCAAATGGTGCACACCCTTCTCTGGCTACTCTGAATAGAGAGCAAGGGGAGATCAATCAAGAAAACACTCATTTTAGGAATATCTCTCCAAATTCGGCCCGCAGTGATGTGGATGTGAGGATTTAACATGGTGTCATGAAGTTCTGAAAGAATTCAAAGGTTAAATGATGAGAGTGACCCAGCTTGTTGGTCCTCGGGGAACAGGAATAAGTGTCAAGTGCGAAGACAAGATGGGGTGGTGAGTAATTCTGATGAGCTGAGTCTGAGGCACCTGGAATACAATCTGTCCTCCCCATGGACATGTGAAGACATGTTTTAAGGGATCAACTGTATCCTAATTGTACATTTTAACACTTTTGAATTCTCACACCAACCATATATAAGATTCACATGCACATCACTTAAGCAGACGTTCAGTTTCTTGGAACATTCTCAGTCTGAACAGGTTTACTGATCCTTTGCTGCCCCATGTTTGACGCTGCAGCTGTTAATATGCTCACAGTTTGCGAGCCTGTATACATGTGCTCTGTGGGAACATATACCGTCCTTTGAACATGTGACCTATATGCAGATAATCTATCTCCTGCCTGCTATGTACTCCATGACCCTGATTTTGGAAATAATAGAAATAGATGAGATAAAATGTTTTGATGTGAACTGATACATGGAGGATGACAGCTGCATGTTATATTTCAAGGATGATGTCAGGTGTTTACACATGTTTACTCAGGCTTCAATAAGACTACGCAATATTGAGTTAGGCTGTTCAAAGCTGCTGGTGCTCCTCATCAAGTTTAACATACAAAGATTTCTAAGTAACATGACTGCTTTCGTTTTGTGTATTATTGAGCATTTTACCAAACTAACACTTTTCTGTTTCTACACTTGTTAATGATGTTCATGTGGTGTCATTTATGGTGTTGCTCATTTCAGATTTTACTCCTTTGTTTAATATTTCTGACGTTACCCATCTTAAAATATTGACCAATACTTTCCACACCACTCATAATTCAAAAAACACAACAGCAACAGCAAAACAAAATGTGTTTGTTCAACATTAATGCCAGCTGGCCAGCCTCGGTGACTCAGACCCTGACGAAACCTCTCTGACAGCTGTGTCCGTTGGTAAGTGGCACACAGGAGAAAATTCAAACTAACTTCTATATTTAGGCTAATAAAAGCAAGGGCAATGCTTTCATCAAAGGCTCAAACGCTCATATAACAAGGATGACATAATACAGGAAACAACTGTCCCAGTTTACAGGGGGAGATGCTATAACTTAACTCCACTGCTAGGCTGCTTCCTATTGTCAGAGGGTGTGCAGACGGAAATATCCTGGTCATGACCGCGCTGCTGGTGATAAATCAGATTACTGTCTTTGGAGATAGGAATAGTATTTCTGCTGTCCCCCTCGTAGCCCCTGGTGCTTTGAGGATGTATGATTCTATAAAATGCACATTACGAAGTAATGTTAAATCACAAATAAAAGCAAATGTCTGCCTTGAGGATAATTTTTGTAGAAGATGTGAGCCAAAATATCAGTTTTACAAACACTAGGTTCAATGTGCTTTGCCATTAATTTTGATTTATGGACTAGAGGGAAATAAATGAATATAGTTAGAAACTGCCAAACAATACAAGCTCAAATTAGCTATAACAGTATTTTTATAGTTTATGTGCTCATTTACACTAACTGATAAACAGATGCAGGCAGTCCAGCCATTAAATGCCAGTGTTTACAGAGGTCCAGCTGTCTTAAAATGTATCAGGAGACTGTCATCATGATCACTGCAATCTGTGCACGAAAAATTATGAGCACACTTCATAGCTTCAGCTCCATTTCCATTGTTCAAATACAGGTGTTACAGTGAAGGCCAATGTATCACTCATCAAAGAGTCATGCCATGAATCATAACTGAAACACCACACCAGCATCGACATCACAGCCGTTTCAACCGAGCACATTCATTCATTCATATGGAGGACAGATCTAACATCACTTTTACATTTGTCTCTCGGACATTACGAGCTACACCGCAGTTGTCACTCAGAGGTCATCAGTGATCAATCAGCGAGGCATAAACGTGCCTGGAGTTTTAACATGTCCTAAAACAGGCTTCTGTACATTCTACACATGAATGAAGTATTTACAAGGAGGCTGCTGAGCTATTATTATTTCATGCTGTGCTGTCACTCCTTCATTGCAGCCTGCAGAACAAAACAGACCCAGAATATAGCCTGTGCTTGAGCAGCAAATACACAGGATTGAAAGACAAAACAATACCTATTTTCCCAGTTGTGACCATACAAGCCTTTCTACTGGTCAATAAACTGAAAAGGCTGCTTAAACCTGCTTCATTTAGACACCTAAGGTCAGGTATGGAAATCATACAGTAGCTCTAATCACTGAAAAGAAATGTTGTGCCAACTCTGGTTGACTTTTCCATCAAAAATGAAACAATCAAACATAAAATTACACAGAGATGTAAAGATGTTGTTAGAAAACTGATACGCTTCACCATCCAACCCTCAAAAGAAGCTAGAGTCTCCTTTTTGTGTTTGCACTAGTTTTTAGATTTTATATTATGACTGAAGCATTGTGATAAGTTTCAGCCATTATACAGCTAGTCCTGTTGGACTCTATTGTGTTTCACAACCCTGTAAAAGTAAAAAGCATCAGTATATCTAAAGAATACAAAGTAATGTTCAAGAGAAACCTGGCACTGTGATTGATGAAACTGTTTTCCAGCCACTAATCACAAGGTTGATGAAAAAGGAAATCTGAAACTGACCTGTCAACTGTTATTAAGGTAAGAAAACACTCATTAAACAGTCATAATTGTACAGTCTTTTCAACATGGCTACACACTGCGGCTACAACAGGAGCCAATGTTGACAGTGTAGCTTTTGAATTGCAACAGTTCACAACCTTTCCTAAAAAAAATTGTTTGATTGTCTGGATAATAACATTCTATCCTCGAACACAAGAAGTTTCTCAAAACTTTCTTAAAGCTACAACCTTTTCTTTCCAGGGAACGACCAGCTTCATTCTTTACCTGTAAATTAAAAACATCCCTCCTTCAACTGTATGATAATGGTGTTGAACAAGTGCAATGTTCAAAATACGATTCCACAATCTTCTTTCAGTGCACAGCTGAATTCAAACGCATAATGTCAAAATAATGTTCCTGAGCCAGCAGTTTCCAACTAATGTTTTTTTGCAGACACAAAATAAAATCCATATAGATATTGATTCCTCAGACTGAAGATAGAAATAAAATGGAGTGAGAAGAATTCAAACCTCCCATGAGGCAACGATTCTTTAACTCAATTTTGTGTCAAAAATTAAAAAAATATTGGATGCGACGCTGTTTTGCACACATCTAAAACTCCTCAGTCCCGACCTAGGTTTGATTTCGAATTCTAGGATCATGTAAATCTGATCAGTTCTTTTGTGTCCTAAATAACTGGGCACATGTAAGTGTTTTTCATCAAAAGGCCAATGGCCTTCATTTATTTTTTTTGTAATCAGGTCACTGCCTTCCAGGAAACATCAAATGCTGCCTGGGCTCTCTCCTCTTTGTGGTAGCATTTTCATACCAGAAGAGGGAGCTGTTGTACAACCAGTGAAACAGAGCAGGAGATTTCAGTGCAAGGATGTGATAACACACTACCCCTGACTGTGAACCCTGAACCTGCTGTGTGTGCTTTTAATGTATTTCATGGACCACTTCTCAAAGTTACTCAACTAGTATCCAGCTATGCATGTCTAGATTGACACATTTTCCACATCCTGACCTTATTTTAACACAGTGGAAATGAACTGTGGGGGATTAGAAGCAGTTTTCTTCCAGTCACAGAGCCTGTGACAGGTCATTTACACAGAGACTATTTCTTCAGTGGAAGTTGCAGCAGCTCCAATGAAAAGCTCCAAACAAACAGCAGCTGTGCTTACCTTCTTGTTGGAAGAGCTTTGGTGTGTACAGCCCGAGTCCAGGTTGTTATTGGGGGCAGACACATTGTTCCTCAGGGAAGGAGACTGCAGGCCTTCCTCCCCTTCTCCTTCCTCCTCTTCTTCCTCCTCCCTCCCACTCTCCCCTGAGTGTTCAAAGTCATCACTGTCTTGGTCCATCTCCTCCTCATCCTCCTCCTCCTCCTCTTCCTCCTCACCCTCTTCCCTCTCCTCTTCCTCCCTTCCCTGCTCCTCCCCTCCCTCTGTCCTCTCCTCTGCCTCCTCCTCCTCTTGGTGACTGCTGCTGTTGTTATTCTCCTCCTCTTCCTCCTCCTCCTCCTCCTCTTCGCCCAGCGGCTGGCCTCGCAGTCGCCTCTGCTCGGCCCCCCACATCCACCGTGAGCCTTTCTCTCCTCCGTTCACGTCGTTTGGAGGGTCCCCTTCATCTTCCTCGCCCTCTTCACCTTGAGGACCATTGCTGGCCCCTGATACAGTCCGCTCCCATGGCTGCTCTCTCTCGCCATCGACCTGCGACGCCTCCGGCTTCAAAGAAATGGTTCGAAGTTAAAACCCAGTAAAATAAGAACAGTAACAAATATATAAGAAGCACTTTCTCAACTGAATTACATATTTGCTTGATAAATGTGGGTGCTTTGAATTAAAACTGCGAGTGGCTGAAAAGTGTGTACGCCCATGGTGTTCTCGTCCTCAAGTTTCAATACAGCAAAACAAATATCCACTTTCCCAAATTTATCCACCTTTCTACGCTCTTTTGTCTACCATCCATTAATCAAGTTTAAACTGACAGCTTCATATTTAAAATGCTTTCCTGTAACCAGGGTTGCTCCAGTGTCAATACCATTAGTGGTTCAGGCTTCCAATACTGCTTAAAATGCTGTGTCTGGTATCGATGAGTGTGCCCTCAATGTGTTATTCTAAAACCAGCACCAACGGACCCCGAAACCTACAGGTTTTCAGGGAAAGTACCAAAAACACTTTGCTGAGATAGTGCCAGGAATTAGTGTCTCTTTACCAATAAAAGAACATTAGAACATTTCTCCATGCAAAACTTTTTGTTAGTCCTACCCGTTGCTGCAGCTGCCCTTCCTCCTCTACTACCCGGTTCATGTGCTCATCCTCATCCCCCTCCTCTGCCGCCTGCTGAGGTGCCCGGGCCGTGGAGGAGGCGTTACCTCGCACCGCCGGACCCCCCGGCCCCCGACTCCGCCTGCTGCTGCTGCCCCCCGACAGCAGATCCTGGTTCATTTCCAAAAGCCAGCTTGCTACCTCCTGGACCTTCGCTAGGCTGTCTGAGGAGGAGAAGGCCTTGGCATTCTGTAAAGAGATGCACAAACAAAGAGAAAGAAATAAGATCAAATGGTGTTCCTTTTTTGAGATTTTGAGACGGAAAAATTATCAGTGTTTGTTGATGTAGCTATTTATTTTTTTTTTTTTAATTGACATCATTTGCCAACCGCAGACTTTAAAAGTTAGTGTCTGAGGGAACAAAACCTCAAACCTCAAACATTAGCGTCTCTGTGCAGCCATCATCCTGTGTGGCATCTCCAAGTGTCTTCCAGTTTACTTTTTTAGATCTGGCACAATCACGATATCAAATTCAAAATTTTTAAGACCCTAATTAAGTGAACAACAGGTGTTTCTACAGGGAGCGGTGATTCTTTTTATCTTCTTGCATTCAATTACATCCTTTAAAATCTGCAGTCAAACTCTCCACAGATCTCCCACCTGTGCAAACAGTTTTACAGGATAATAAGGTGTGAAAAATAAATATTATGGCATGAAAGCCAGCAATATGTATGCACTTTTCCTGAGAAGAATTAAGGTTCTATTAAATATAAGGCATGCTGTGTGTGCTGCAGATTACAGTCCAGCTGTTTGCTCATACAGGTCCACATGGCCCTGATAAACAGGTATTGCTATTCGGAAATTTTCACCCTAATACAATTTATCATAGTTTTCATTTTACATATCCTGAGTACTGTGCAGAAAATGTCTCAGAGCCTTGCAGCATCAACATTTGGTCAACACTGAGCTGAGCTAGTAAAATATTGTTAAATATGATGATGTTACTGAATCCTTAAAGCAAATGTCCACTTGTCTCAAGATAGGTTGGAGTCTGCCGCCTCCCCACAAGATTCCCGTTTGGCTAAATAAAAAAAATATTTAAAAATCCAATATAGTTGGTTAACCATAATAGATCTGAAGCTTTTATAGAAATTATGTCATTACCATCAATGTAAATAACTCTCATACCTATCAAAACAAAGAAACCCGCAAGACACTGTTATGGCTTAGTAGTTTTGGTTGCACGACCCATGAGGCTGGCCCTTGAGTGGGTGACTCAGGTTTGAATCATTGTACCACTTTGCAGCCCCCCAGAAGTCAGCAAGGATACTTAAATTTGGTGAGGCTACCATCAAACCATCTGAATTGAAAAGAATGACAAAGCGTAGGGACACAAAGTCAGTAAATTTGCATAATAATTGCTCCTAAGATGTGACCACAGTCTGTTAT
This sequence comes from Thalassoma bifasciatum, assembly GCA_008086565.1. NCBI lineage: Eukaryota > Metazoa > Chordata > Actinopteri > Labriformes > Labridae > Thalassoma > Thalassoma bifasciatum. Next base: position 2,401,736 of record RPOG01000005.1, read on the forward strand.
GTGGTTACAAAAATTGAGAAGCAGCATGTTGGTAGTTTGTGTGACTTATTCACAACATAAAAAATACTTCATTTCTTCTCACACTAGTGTTTTAGAAATCCCTCATTTCAGCTTCTGTCTGAAACACTTTGTCTTTGCAGCTCAAACCCTCTTCCCTCTGGTTGGCCTGACCTCTTAAGGCCTGCTGGGATAGAGCTACAGGCAAGTCCTTGATGTTTGAGGCCCACCACATCAACATGTCAGGAAACAGTTAAAAGATCCTTACATGATGACTTCATTTCTGCAAGTCTGGTGAAAATCTTTTACATTTTATTTGAGCTGTTCACAGACATGGTCAGGGATTTCTAAAATGAATGGATATGTAGTGGTTCAAAAGTCTGTAAAAGTTAAGTACGGACGTCCAGTATTGTTACTCTACATCCAAGATTAAAACGTGGGAAAACATTATGCTACCTTTTTAAATAGAAGCAAATGTTGCATGCATCCTGGTGATTAAAGTCCGGAAAATAACCCACAATGATTGAATGTTTTAAAACATCAGGAAAACAAATGAATGCAGTGAGGTGAAGACTCCCTAAAGGCAATGTATCCTATTTACTGCGTTGTAACTTCTCAGGCTGTTAACTCTAAACCCAGGGCACAACCCGAAAACACACAAGTTAAAGGACTCAAAAACTTAACACAAAAGTTCTGTTCTGCTTACTTATAATTCTAGTAGCAAGAAAGGCTTATGTAAATAAAGGTAAGTTGGCTGTGTGACTCATAGACTTGTCGGGTCAGAGTGGCAGGCTTGAGTAGGTCATAAGCAAACTACTTAAATGTTTTGAGCATCAGTTATTTGTATTAATACATAATCAAGAGTACTACAAAGTTTAATAAGTATGAGCTTCGCTGTGTAAGAGCACCAAACGTTTAGACTTGTAGACAGCAGCAGGGGTACTCGAAAAGATGCATAACAGTTATTCGACAAACAAGAGGAAGGTTAAATGATAGTGAAACATTGGATGGTTAAACATAATCTCATTTAAAAAAGATAACATGAAATTCTTTTATCTTTTGTAGAGCTAAAACTATGATTGATATACATATTGTGTGTTTTTTCATAGTACAGCTTCAGTGGTTAAACTATCTGTTGTAAACTTGTAAAATTTGGTCATGTTTGTCTTTTCCATTCAAGCTTTTTCATATATTCAGAAAACAATGCTTGAGGTGATTCAGAAAATGAGGCATCACATAATCAGTCAACTCTGTTATCTGCAGCACATTTAGCAGCTCACAGCATGGGCATCACAGCTAATCAGGTCCACTTGGTTCACAAAGAGAGAAAAAAAGAAGTCTTAATTTGTTTAATCTTAAGGGATTACCTTTGTGTTTAATAAAAGCCTGCCCTAATAATAGCACAATCAATCTCGGTAGTATTTGTACTGTTTGGACTCTGCAAAGTGTTTCCCAACAGCTTTACATGTTTTTTTCAAACATGTTTCATTGTATTAAAAAGAAAATATCAAGGCAGATAACTTGGCATAGATTTGATGATACTTTTTTGTATGTTATGTAACATTTTTTCTTGGTTTGAGCATTGATTCTCTTGATCCTACCACTGGTTACATTGGGGTTTGACTCATGAGGCTGTTTAGGTCAGCTTTCACCACTCGTCACAGACATTACTAAGAAAAAGATACACTTTTGTGTGTTCAATTGAACAAAATCTGGGCTAATGTAGCTTTAAAAGATGCCAATGGGCTTTTTAAATGCCCACATGAGGCCTGTGGCTAATCTTAACTGTGACAAATTAAGGCTGAGCCATGCAGACTGCGGTCCTCAAATCTCCTCCATTCACTACATACTAGATGAGAAAATGTATTTGGGGGGCTCACATACTTAATCAGCCTCAGTGAAAAAAACCAATTGCTTTGACCTTGTAGAAGAAGTCACTGGTCCCTTTGTCAGGCAGGCTTCTCCCTGTCTCGTCTGTATGGTCCCACTGCTGTGGTGGGAAGCATTAGACCTATCTCAGATTGCAGAGCCCCCCCCTCGGGACTGTTGGTTCATTGCTGTGAGCTGAGAAGAGGAAGGCTATGAATAGCTAAAGTTGTCCCTGCCTCTTACCGGAATAAACGAGGTTCCGTAATTAGTTTCCTAAACGCAGAATGAAATGTGTTTGTTGTTATTGTTCTTCAAACTGCTGCGAGCAAACAGGATGAGAGAGTGAGCACATGCTGATGATGACACACAACAAATGAGGCTGAGTACTGATGTAGTTCATGGCAAAGGGCTTTAGTTTTCCTGCTCAGCTCTAATCGAAAAAGCATTTATCCTGACATGTTATTATTCACCCTTTAATTGAACACATCCATGACTCACATTCTTGTTTAAATAAGCATAAAGTAAGTTTTTTCACAGCACACTTGCAGAGAAAAAAAAGGCTTGTCACGTGAGGTGTTGCATACACAAGGTTTCATTCTTCAGTCTCTATTCTTAGTCTTACGACAAAAAGCAGCTTCAGGAAGCAGGAGAGCAGGTGTGCAGGTTTATTTTCCTCAAACAAATGGGCAACAAAGGTGCAAAATAAGATAGAGAGCCTCTGAGAATATACACAACATTGCATCCAAGACTTTTTTTCCTTTTTATGGGATGAGGGGACAAGGATCACAAGACCCAAATAGAGTTTGAAACACGGCTTAAGTTTGGTTAATCATGATGATGTTGAGATTGGTTGCCAATAAATCAATAGATATCAAACTACAAAACACAGTTGTGGCCATAATTATTAGAACACCTGACAGATCTGACAAAGTTGACTTTTTCCCCCCTAAAACACAGTCATAAAATGTGAATACAGATTCTTGGAGTTCAACAAATGAGTACAACGTCCCATCATCTGTGCATCTCTGCTCACCTTTTTAGTTCTAATCAAAACAGTTTCTCTGAACTGCTGAACTGCAACAAATATTAGAAATGCTATAACATCCCTTTTCGTTGAATAATGAGATCAATGTAGAGCAGTCTGTGTGTGCCAAGCTGTCTCACAGTGAACATGCATACAGACAGTCCCTGCTGAAAAAGAAAGGGGGCTGGGGTTTGTTTAGTGGGTACTGCCAAGTTGCCACTTCACTGTAAAGCCACAGCTGTGGCACAAACAGACATTGCTTAGTCTGGTTTACAGACTCATCATGGGGCACTTCAGCCAGAGTGGGCCTCTCTTGAGTGAGTTTGGACAGAGTTCTCTAAACACAGTGGACAACAGGTTTTTTACCAACTTTCAATTACATCAACAAAGAAGCAGCTCACTGGGCAAATGCTTTGTTTAAACATACATTTATAGGAAAAAAAGCAGGATGGCAACTTTTTTTGTTTGTTTTTTACAGCTAACGTTCAAACTGGTGCTGGCCAGGGTTAAATGCAGCATAAGCCCACTAATGCCTCAATGCTCTGACAACATGATACAAACCAAAACAGGTAGCAGATGGCAGCAGTATCTTCATCTGCAAAGCATAAATAAAGCTGCATATTCCTGATGGTGTCACCTCTGCTAACGCTCGCACGGCTTGGCAAACCAATTTGACACCATTTACCCACAGACTCTATGATCCAGTGTGTAGCAGTGCTGCTCAACTGTACTTGATTTGGTGATAAGTTGTTCAGACTGATGTGTTTCAGCTCTTACTTCAGCCAGTTGCACCATTGGCAAACTTAGAAAAGATATTGCATGAATTACTGTTTACAATAACTTCATATGGAATTATATATTTACATAAATCTTGAATAAAAGGTTTTCCTTATTCATATTTTGTTTTTCAAATTTTTCACAACAGCTCTTCAGCAACTTATAATGGGAGAACTTGAAAATGTAGCACTACAAAAAGGCACCTGACATAGGGGTAAAGTTAGGAGAAGAAGAGACAAATTACTTGTTTTACAGCTTAAAGGTCTAGACAAGAGAAAAGTTCAAACGTATTGGAGACACAATGTTCAGTGTAGATTTGTTCTACTGCACAGCCCTTACAGCTAGCATACTTCCATTTTTTAAAAACCCATTAAACTATGTCCATTTGCACCTTTTTACTTTTGCTCCTAATGCCTATTTTGTATCCTATAGTTGGAAGTGTAATGTTCTCAAGATGGAGAAATTTTACTCTATTCCTGCCATAAAAAACCCTGGGTACAATTTAGGTTTGAAAGCGGCAACATTTTTTAAAAAGTTTCAAGGTGAAGTAGCACTGCAATTACTCTTGACAACAAACATGATGTCAACTTAGAAATGTGATAAAGGGGCGCAGATGGCCTAGTGGATATGGCCGCGCACCATGAGGCTTGCCCTCGAGCGGGTGGCCCGGGTTCGATTCCCGCCTGTGGCCTGTTTCCCGCATGTCACTCCCCACTCTCTCACCCCATTTCCTGCTCTATCCACTGTCCTCCCCTATCCGATTAAAGGCAGAAAAGCCCAAAAAAATATCTTTAAAAAAAAAAGAAATGTGATAAAAAGGTGTTGATAAAGTTTACCAATCACCAGAATTTAATATGCTCAAGGGAAAATCTTGCTGACAGATTGAGAAAACAGATAAAACATGGTTAAAAAAGCCTTGAAAAGGATGAAACCTGACTCTAAAGAGCACAATCCCTGTAATGCTACGGGAAACAACAATACACATAAACCCTGATGAGGATAAGGACAATAAATTAGAGGAAGCCCAATACCCCCCAAATGGCAGCCATAAATCACAGCAGTGTGACCTCAATAGAATAGTGGGTGACAGAGAAAAATATCAGCAGCTAGACAAGCACAAACTGTAGTAACAATTATAGATTAAGCAGAGGATGTCTTATGGCTACACCTGGGACATAAATGAAGACTTAACAGAGAAATATTGGTCTTCTGAGGCTTACTTGAGTATTTTGCCTCTTGATAACTTTTAACAATCAGCACAAAAACAAGAGTTGTTATGACACTCAAGACTTATGGTTCTTCAAGCCAGGAGATAAGATATAAGAAACAGTTTGAAAACTGATTCCCAAAAAGTTATGAAAAACTATTAGTACACTGCTTTGTCGAAACTTCTGAGTATCCAGTTCAATGCAGAAGCTATCAATCGATAGCTCTATTTCCAGCCGGTGCCCAGAGATGTCCCAGAGGAAGAGAGTGAAACTAAACTCCCTGAGCTGTTCAACATAGGGGCTGCACTTCCCCACATTCACTTCATAGTTATCTGTGAAGACAATAAATGTTTTTTAAATTAAAAAAGAGACCCCAAAGTTTTGTCTAAGCATGCTACGCCTCCTCCAAAACTGTCACTCCTAATTTCTTTTTGCTTAGAATTGTTGCCATGCAACAGCCCAATAACACTACAACACTACCTTTGTGGATTTTCTATCATTACTCATGAGAGCATAAATCTTCTTAGAAACTCAGAGAATCAATCTCTGCTACTGTGAAAGTGGCTGACAGCCAAAATAACGGCAGAAAGGACTTAAAATCTCAGCCTGTGCTTGCCAAATACTAAAAAAGCCTTGTGCATCCCAAACAATGAAACAGGGGGAACCTGAGGAGCTCCAGCCATGAAGCCAGGCAAAGTTGCACTCCCGCTCTCACACTGCTGGCACGTGCACTCAAGCACTCAGACTTGTTTGGCTTTCATTTGTTCCATTAGGAAGAGCTTTTCTTCCAATTGACGAGGGGCAGCAATCTGTGTAAACCACAGGCAGTCTGAAGGCATCCATTTAAATGACTCTGCCGGCTGAAAGCAAGTCCACTGTTGTCAAGGCAGCAAGACAGCCATTAAATCACCTGCGTCTATTAAATAATCAATTACTGTGCCTCTGCTCTCCATGGTAGCACACCTCTTCAAGCTGAGGAATAGTTTGTGGAACCAGATAAACAAGGACAACAGACTTCACAAACGTCACATGCTGCTTTCTGCCACATGCTGTCAGGCTCTGTATGTTTCCTGGGTTACAGACAGGTGATGAAAAAACTCCACACTAACGGACGGCTGCTCTGGAGGCGCTCAGAAGGCACAGATATGGCTGTGTCACCTAACGCGGATGTTTTGTTACCTTTGGTTGAGGCGGGCAGCCAGTGGCCAGGCGATGCAGCTGTTCTGAAGTCTGGCTGGAGAAGAGATCTGAGCAGCAAGCGGTGCGGCCCAGTCTCTTCATGAGAGAGGAGATGATGCTGCAGCCACAGCCACACATCGACTTGCTCATTAGGAGCCGGGCTGTTTCTGGAGGTTGGAAGACGTGAGAGGAAAAAGAAAGCTACAAAACTGCAGCTAATTTCAGGTTGATGCTGAATTCCCTTAGCTGTCCTGTTGCTCTGTATTCCACATGGTGCTGCTCCACAGGTACTCCGTCACCAGTCAGACCACGTTGTTTTTAAGTACAGTCAACATAATACAAATGCTGATGCTCACCTTAATCCACATAAAGGGCACATGACTTAAGAAGTGGAGTTTGTTGTTCCGTTAACCCCCTTGATTTCGTCTCACTTAATCCACTCCCAGTGCTGTTTGTGCATCTCTGAGTAGCGCACTGTTTCCTCTACGAGCAAAACTCACTCTGATCCACAAAACACCTTCCTCTGATACTACAAATCACACTCAGGAGGAAACGTCTGCCATCACTCTGCTTTTGTCTCCCACAGTTTCCATTTGTTTCTTTCCCCCTCCCTTGGCTGCTGTGATGAGGATGCTATCCCTGTCAGTGCTGCTGCCACCACTGTACACATCCCCCCTCCTTCTCCTTCCACTACCACTTGCAGCTCCGACCACTCAGACTGCGCTCCTCCAACTTCCCGATAAAAGTGCTGCTCTCGTATGACACCGGAGCTCCTGTTTGTTCCGTTAATTGAAGAGGCAGTGGACAGAAAATTGTAAGAAATCCAAGCCACTCTGTATGCACCAACAGGACAGATAAGCAGGATACAGTCAGGATGCAGGGGGGAGGGGGTCTAGGATGAGCACTTATGAGACAATAACTGAGCATACAGGATTCTTTTGGTTTTAATCTGTCACTGCTGTCGTGATGCAGCTGATGGGTGGCATTACAATCAGCAAAATAAGATATAGTTTCAGGGAAAACTGAGAAAGCAGCAGAAGAATAAAGCGTCTCAAATTACTGTTCACCACAGCTGTTAAGCTTTGAATAAAGCAGAAATATATAGTAAGGTCCACACAGCTTCATGTCTGTAATTACAGCCAAACATCTGCCATTAAAGGGCATGTTTTAATTCCCCTGTGTCAACATCTGCCCAGGCTCCTCTGAGGCTGCATATTCACCGCTAACCTCATCACAGATGTTTAACCTGATGTATTTAGTGATGCACTGAGACGACAGGAATGTTTTTCAGCCCAGAGGTTAACAGAGCTAATGACGTTTTTTTTTTTTTTTTTTTTTTTTTGGGGGGGGGGCATTGAGGAGAGGAGGCAGTAATGACATAGAAAGGAGAATCCTCTGTTAAAGGACTGCCAGCAGCTGTCTATTAATAGCACACGCATAATAATGCTAATTGACGATTCAAAATTATTGTCTGCCACTATCATCAAATTACAGACCAAGCAAGATGGTGTGCAGACGCCGTATCATATGAACATTAACAAACCACAGCAAAGACAAACATGACACATGAAGCAAAGAAATGTCACTCTTGTTTTCAAGAGTTATGTTTTCAAATCTGGCGAGGAATTCTGCGGCATCTAGCATTTGTGAATAGAGCTGTCAATCACAATGTCACACATCTTCTTTCTAACATAGAAGTGACAGTAGAAATTCTTTAAAACTAAAACTCTCAGGGAAATGAGCAATTGCATGAAATTAGCATGAAATACACTGACTCTGACAATAGAAAGCATTTTTGGGGAAAATTTAGTGAACATGTAGTTTTAATTTACTAGCTAAGCTCGTGTTGCATCTGTTAGAAGCGAGAGGGCGAGCTTTGAAGCCAGAACTTTTAGAGCTCCCTCTGTTGGCTCTCTGCACTATAGGTCTGAATCATAAAAGCTATTTAACTGTTCATAACTGTTATGGTTGAGACCTAAGGCTGCACAATATATCATTTCAGTAATGTCATCGCAATATTTGCAAGCACAATATTCATATATTCCATTGGACAACATACCACGATATGTTACGATGGTGTAGCCTGTCTACACCCAATCACATTATGCACAGATCCAAATCAGCATCCATTTATACATTTTATCGTATTACATGCAACAACTCCCACAGTTAGAGCACCTTCTCTGCGCTCTGTAATTTTACCTGCTGTAATCAGGGTCAGGCAGAGTGAGTGGTTGAGCAACTAAGAGAGGGAGCGGTGAATGTGAGTGAAGCTGGGCGGGTATTTTGACAATCTGATAGTTTGCTCATAGTTAATATCACATAAGGTGCTGTATTTGTTTATATTCAGGTGGAGCACTCTTTCGCGCTGCTTCTTGAAATGCAAACATATGGGTTTTTAGAATCAAATAGATCAAAGACCCTTCAGGATAGGCAACAGCTTGCCCCACGTTGTATTTTAGAACAGGTGGGGTGTCATTACAACAAAATGACAAATATTGTTACAAATTGAACAAGGGCTAATTTAATTCTAATTCAAATCCATCCCTGATGCGTCAGAAGAAAAATGAATATCTGTTTGCAGCTTTCAACCTTTTTGGTGTCCTTGCTGATTCACAAGTTTATTCCCCAGCTCAGAATCTTGCTGCTCTATGATGTTTTCCATCAATGTTGCTTGTCTGGTCTCAGATCAGAGCAGAGGCATAAAACCTTGAGATAAGTGCAGCTTTGTCTGTAAATTGAAGCATTTTTCAACTCACAGACAAAGCTCAGTTTTTCCTGCTCAGAACAAATCTGAGTGTAGGCACATCTGTTGGTGCCACAGAATCAAATTTATATGCAAATACACTTCCTCTAAAATAAGTTTAAATGTACCTTAGAGCAGTTGAACAAAGTGTGTCCGAACAGGGTACAAAAGTTCCCATGCATCTGGTCAGTTTTGGATGAATGGCCCGGTTAAATGATGTATAGAGAGAGCCTCTCAAAAATCGACTACCATTAGTCTCTTTTCAGGTGGATAATACAAAAATGACAAGAGCTGTTACTGCACTATCCATTTATTTGTGTGGAGTGCATTGTGCTTTGATGTGCTGTTGTGACTGAGCGTCGATTGTGACCAATATATAAAAGGTGTTGGTAAGGGTAATAATGAAGCACTTAAAGCTCTTCTCTGTGCTCACTCACCGGCACATCTCTGTGCTGATGATGGGAGTGCTACTAAAGGTGACACCTTGCTGTGATTCATTACAACAGAGATTTCCTGAAACACCGGGTTGTCATCTCCCCGGAACAAACAGCACATCAGGAGAGAAATGGGACACAGCAAACACAGAGACCTCTATCTGCAATCACCAGAAACAATCTGTAAAGAAAGTAACACTGTCAAACTAGAACAAGGACACAGGAAAGCAGTAAAGATGTCCAAGCGACAAATAAAATCTGCAGCAGCTGGCATCAAGGTGGTGTGGTGACAGCATGTGTTATCTCAAGTCACAATGCTCAGTTAGCTAAATATCAGCATCATGCTCATGGTTTTGTTCTTTTCTTGTCCAGAACTAAAAGGCAAAGCAGGGTGAAAGGGTGCCCAATTTATTATTTATGAATATTGCTTTTCACTGTGTCAGCTCACTGCTTCAGTATTGATCGATAAAGCGAAGACTCACTGCAAAAACAGCAGAGGGTTTCATAGGAAAACATGACAACATAATGTGCAGCTGTAGGGAGTATCACCCCTAGTGAGATGGCTAGACAAGCATAAAATGTGGCGTGAATTTCACTGTATTAGTATTTGTCTGATGAAAAAACTGCAGAAACTGTCTGTCCTGCAGCATACACAATGAAAACTCAATATTTTTGTATTTGAGGAGAAGAACTAAAAGTGATGAGCATACAAAAGTCGCCTCCATCTCGTCATGTTATACTCCCATGGTTCTTCAATGAGAGGCACTTCTTTCTCTGCTTTTTCAAAGGGCTGTTCAATGATACAACTTGAGCGCCACCCGTTCATCACAAAGCAGTTTTTTTTGGAACAAAGACATGAAGCAGTTGAACCCTGAGCACCACTAGGCAAATATCATCTTTTATAACATGGCTATTGTGTTAAAGTCTGAAAAACAGACCACTTCCTCAGGGCACAGACACACTCGCCAATGCTTAAGTACGCCTCAACCCTAAAGTCCAGCTTGTTTGGCCAGTGTGAGCACAAGTGAACCAATCTCAAGCACATTTCTCTGCTTCAGCACACTTTGGCACACTTCAGACGTGCTTCAACGCAGTACACTTCATGCAAAAGCACAAGGATGTAGCAAGCACGTGATGACAAATCCATGACCTGGCCACTCCTCTCGACAATCATTTTAATCAACGATGGGGGTGTTAGAAGGCTGTGTCAGTCTGAGCCAAAAAGTTACTTGAGTCATAGCCGTGTCCCCTGTTTTCTCCATGTGTCAACTGTAAAGAGACCTTCTGTTCAATGTATAACAAAAAGAAAGAAAGTGTCTGAAGCCATTAATCTCATTGTTGTTTGGGCCAAATTCAGACTAACCAGGAAGCACAAAGGTAAATGAGCATATACAAAACAAAAAATTTGAGCCCAACTTGTTTGAGTTTGTGACAAAACAGTTTTGAGAGTGATTGACAAAAGTAAAGCTAGCACCACCTGCCCTCAGTACTCTCGGCAGAAAACGTTCACACACCTGTGCTGGACACATCTGGCAGACACGGCCCACAAATAACCCGACCCCCATTTTCTCGCTCAAGATACCGCCCAACCTGAAATCAGTCATGTGAGTTTGTTTAGAAAGGGTGAGGATGCTCAGTTGACTAGATGCAAATATCCTTTGTTCCCAAGAGTCTGATAGTCAAATTTTCAGGCTGAAAAGAGTTCACAAGAAATACCAGCACTTAGGTGTGTCATAATCTGTAACTCCAAAGACAGTATACTGGGTACAATTTTGACAAATAAAAGGACATAGTGCATAAAAAGACTGATCACTTGAAAGTACTTCACATGTTCTGAACAGCTGGTGATGCACTGAACTCAATGCATGCATATTTCATGTCTCCGGATTAAAATTCTTACACTAAGCACTGTTTTAACTTATCCAAGCCACGTGTTAAACCATTTTTACATTCATTTAAAGTTTAAAGTTCACTTTCAAACTCTGTAGCACAACCATACCAACATCAATCACTGTCCAAAAACTTTAAATCACAGCCATGCCTGCACTTTGTCCTCGCTTATTCTCATGTGAGGCCTTGTGCTATTACTCTTCATTAGTGAAAGATAACATTTCATTACATGCCTTTTCAACCATGAAAAATTACTTTGGAGTAAGTTCCCAGACTACAAAACTATATTGGGATGCAGCAAATCCACTTTCTGTCTCTACATACTGACTCAGATAGTAAAACTCTTGAAACAGGCTTGTACAGAGTACTGAGCAAATACAATACACACATTCATAAATGTAGAAGATGGATACAGCTGTCAGAACCAGTTGCTATAGTTTAAAAACGGCCATAATCTATACACACAACGCCTGATGCTTCCAGCTTGGATTTCACACTGACCATTAATATGGAATACACACTGAAATCTAAATACATCCCACATTATCATTTCATTTACAAAACAAAGTTCACCTTACGTCGTATTTTTAATTTGAAATTCAAGACTCTCCTTGATAAGTAAAGCTGATCAGGCAGAGTAGAGGAAAGTTGTAACATACTCTTCATTAAGAAGACTGTTGAAGCAGCTGATAGTTAAAGGTGGACTGCAGCGGCTGATGTGTCATGAACCAAGGTAAGTCTATTGACTCCCTTAACATAACATCACAAGCATGAACGGTATTAGAACTCTAACAAGATAAGTGATTCACTTAATCTGTTCTAACTTAAAGTGATGAGCAACATTCACTTTGTTAGACTGAACTGAGATTTGGACCAGTTGACAAATGATTCAGTGGTTTATAAAATGTGAGATAATCACTGAGGTGCCACTGATCTCTCCAGGTTAATTAGCAGTAAACATGATCAAATGGGTTTGTTGGGAACTGGATCCTTCCTTACTTTGCCTCATGACCAATTATTTGAAGGACAAAAAGTCTCTCAGGGTTGGATAGCATACGAAATGGTTTAAATCTATGCAGAGGTGGGGGATATATCAAATACACTACAATGCAGATTGTTGCATGTGAGATGTATGAAATGACAACATCACCACCATTGAGTACACACTGTCAGGTAAATGTTTTAAGACATGCATGTGTAATGCTCTCTCTCTGCTGGTGCTCCTCTCAGAATTGGCACTCAGCTGTGTACTACTCACTGATGGCATGATGGCAGAGAGGAGCTTCTTTTGGTGTTTTACAGCCGCATACCAAAATACTGCAGGCTGTGAAACAAAGAAGGTTCTGTGGCAACACCACAAATGTCCAGTTTTAAATCTTTTATGCATCAAAGGGTTGAATAAAACATTTGTTTAGTGAGGAGAAATCGGAATATTGAGATTATTATAAAAATATTAAGGGATTGGCTCTATGCCATATTGTGCAACCCTTCACTCATGTTTATCTAAAAGTTTGCATCTTGCTATGCATCAACAATGTGAGAAAAGACATGAAAGCAGGTTTACTGTTAGGTACTGTTGGGGATTTATGCCAGTGAATGAGGAGTGATGATAAAATAGTTTTTTTGTTTTATTTTAAAAAGGCAGTTTATTGAAAGAGTGGTATATAACTTTTAAAAGACAGAATAAGACCCAAGTATTATATTTTTATGAAACCTTTTCCTGTCTTTTTGTGCACATCAGGCAGAACCAATCCAGAAAGACAGGAAATGAGAGGAAAGAGTTGCAAATCCTGACAGGAACAAGCTTGATACTGGAACAAGAGCAGTTCGGGGTGCCCCACTCCACCAAATTCGGTAAACCAGTATCCCAGTTAACCATATCTAACTCTTAATGAAAGAGCTGAGCATGTTACCTGAAAATGTAAGACATTTTTCTGTATTAAAGCAACAGAGATAAAGGTCGAGATGTGTAAACTGTAAACAATCACATGTATCAGTGACACAGTTCTCAATATGACCCCAATAGTGCGGCTGAGCTTAGACTCTTTTTCACTGAGAAGGCTGCCACCAAGTGGACAAACACCGTAACTCATCAAACATTAACATCTGATACTGAAAGAAAAGCAGATTGTGTATTTCTACACAAGTATTAACAATATAAGAAGCTTGTGTGTTCTCACCATAACATGCTATTAAACATTCAATCAACAGGAACTAATCAACTTAACAATCATTTACTGATTAAATGGACAAAAGGTCACATGATAAAATAAAAAAGCTGTGCCAATACAACAAGAGTCACAACTTCCTGTTTCAGCAGCTTAGAGACAAACTTAGATTTCCTCTTTTCAACAGGAGCTAAGAAACATGAATAACTGAGAGGGTGTTAAACACTCTCCCCAAAAGGATGATGTCCACACCCATTGTTTCCTTGTAAACAGCAGAAATGCTGCCTAAAAGCCAGACAGGATACTTATGAGGAACATAGTGATTTGGTCGTGACCTGCTGCCCAAAATCAAGTGGTGAGCTCTTACTTTCAGCAACTGAAACTATTTAAGTATTTTCTACTTATATTCTATGTCCTTCATCACATTCAAATATCACATAACCAACATATTTAGAGATCAACTATCAAATCTACTGAACTACTGAATCAGGCACATTTTTAATGACTGATCAATCTTAAGTGATTCTCATAGTATGCTTTATGATGGTGAACTAATAAATATCCTTTTTGTTGAAGACAAAATTTAACTTTCACTTAATATTAGCTAACTTGGAGAAAATAAAATCAATCAGTTGTTGCAGCTTGTGACTGTTTGTAAACCTGGTTTGCCAGGTTTACAAAGCCTGAAGCTCAAGCCTCATTTCACGTAGTCCACACAGCATTCATCTGCCTTTTATTTCAATAGTGTTTAATTTACACAAGAGAAATCATTCAGATTGACACGATATGTCCCCATTTAACTGGACAGAGTAGAGTCAAAGTTTCCTATACTTCCCAGTCTTCCTAGAAGTGCATCAGCAGCAAGTCTGCACTGTCCCTGGCTACCTCTCTGTTATCAATTGTGTTAAAGCTCTTCTCCAGTGCAGGCAAAAGGCTGTTCTGAATTATTTACAGAGAATGAGTGGGTGAGAGGTGTGGGACTTATTAGGGAGGGACACAGAGGATGGCTAAATCTCAGTCTCTTTCAACAGTATGCTTAGGAAGCAGTTTCACATTCAAATTTTATGAAATGACAGCAGTGCTCTTCTCCGTGCAGGGACTCAGCAGTCACCTTTGCATGATTTTTGACTTTCTTTTTATCCCAAAATGTCCATCAAAAAATGTCCCTAGTGATTGAGAAGCATGCACAGTTCAAGGACTGGATAAAAACCAGAGTGGTTCGAGCTTTAAGATGCAGTATTTGTAATGTGCCTCTTGTTCTCAGCAGGATAGGTACAGTCAGCATTCACATCTTTAACACGAGGAGATAGCACTGCGACACAAACACGGAAGTTGCACTCCAATGAAAATTGAATCCCAGAGCATCATCCTGAATTATTCAAACTGTGTATCAGATTTCCTTCATCCAGTCCTCGAGACCAGAGTAACAGTTTTAGGAGGAAGATGTTGTTAACACTGAGACATCTGAGTGTCAGTCCACACTTTAAAAATGCAGCAGAGAGTCAAGCGCATTCCTGCTATGTGCTATCGCTTTACCTTTAATTCACTAGCGCGTGCCTGGAATGAATTATTCAGCACTTGCACCACACTCATGGTATGAAGGGGGAACACCTCTTAGATATACAAGCGCTGAACACACCATAAATGCACAACGACAATATGTCCTTGGTTCTGATCGACAACAACAAATATATCTATCCAAAGTTTCAAAACATTTGTACCTGCACATTGGCCACTGTGTCTTAAAATATACTCTGTCTCATGTGAAAAACATCATTTTTTTACAACAGTTAGTTAGCAAAAATATAACACAGGGTCTTTAATCTATGTACACTGTGCCTTCTTCTGTCTACACAAACAATAAAAAGCTACTACCACAAAAAGTTATACCGAGCAGCTTGTCAGCAGCTTCACACAGACATACACATTTACACACACACACACAAACACACACTTAAAGGACACAGCTGAGTGAATTTGTGTGTTTACAGCAGTGCCACGACTTCCACCTTGTCTCGTGCACAAGTGCGAAAGGTCTACTTCCTGCTTGAAACCATGACAATGAAACACAGGGTGGGGCTTTCTCTCTTTCTCTCTGTGCATCCACTCTGCTTTTTTCTTCTTGTCCTTTTCTTAATCTCAGAGGGTTTTTTTTCCTCTCCATTAGATGGCACACGGCTTGCTCAACCTCGCAAGGAGAGCTGATGTGGATCAAACACACTGGCATTCAAAGCGGAAAAATTTGAGGGTGTTGAGGTGTTTCATTTCTGTTACAGAAATAAAACACCAGTCTTCAAAAAAGAAATAGATTAAGGTTTTGTGATGTTGCATAGACAGCTGAGATGTTAAGACAGTTACTTCTTTCAATTTAACTGCACAATCAGCTTGTATGAACATGCCATCTTTTATGACTGCAGAGTGAAAGTTTGTAGATGTTCGACAATTCATTGAATATGAAGCATTTTTTGTACTTTTGTCAATGTTAATGAACAGTTTTTGAAAGTTGAGGGGCAGTTTGGAGACAATGACCATTAAAGTGATAAATAAATTAATACACGCAAAACCTTTGTCAATGAAAATCTGAGCCATGTTCTTCCTTTGATACATTAAAAATGCAGTGTTCATACAGGTGGTGCAAGTTTGTGTTGGTATACTAACGCAGAGCAAGACTGAGTTGATTACAAACTCTTATGTACAGTAGACAATGTGTTGCTAGGTAACAACAAGAGTTCAAGCTACATCTTATCAGCTGCTAAAAACACCTGACAAAAGGCACTCACATGGCATGAACCTGAACATGATTTTTGCAACACCATTTGTTAGCTGGAAAATAATCGATGATATTTGTTTTTTTTATACAAGAATAAAAAAATCACATTTTCAAGTCATCTTTTTCCTCTCCTAATGTTTTCCTTGCAGGGCTTTTTTTCTGGTATCAAAGCTTTAGAGGAGGATGGTTGTCACTGACTCCGTGCAATATGGAGAATACAAATGTAAGTGCAAGAAGCTTTATAAATGGCTGTTAGATTTTCCCAGCCATCTGCTGAAAAGCTTAATCCAAAGATTCAAGACATTATGACACCCCAAGGAGCATTTTAAGCAGCTCCTTTGTCATCTACCAACAACAGGTGTTGATGTAAAACTGGCACATTTCTCACTGTTTCCATGCAAGAGATGCAGCACTGAGTGACTAAGGGATGTTAATACCAAACTGTCTGACCTTCGAGATGTACTCAAGGTTGCAGAGTTTACTTACAGTTCTCCTTTTTTCTGCCTCCCCTCAGGCCACAATTGGTTTCCTGTGCTTCAGGTCCTTCTCTAAGCGTTCACGCTTTCTGTGGACAAAGAGGGAAAGAGGGCTGTCAGATGATAACCTCATAAGTCACCAAAGAGTTAGCAGGCCAAGAAGCAATACGATCGAATACCACAGAGGAGAGAGCCAGAGAGCCGGAGTGATGAGATAAGGATGGTGCAATTTCACAGTTTATTCTCCAAAATAATCCAGCCACAGCACGCCAAATCTTCAACAGGTTTACCAGAAAAGCTGCAGCCAGTTTACAACCTGGCACAACATACAACGCACCTGCACCAGTGTGTAACAGTGAGTCACTGCCACAAGTGCGTCAGTTCTTCCTCTGTCTCATCTGATGGGAAGTGAACTGAGGGCGGACCAGGTGAACCAGGGTTACAGTACGGTCATCTACTCTTGACTTTTGCTGCCAGGTCCCTAATGCCAAAACTTTTTCAACAGTAGATTCACAGAGTCCCATTGTACTTTTATCTACATGATGATTAAGCAAATATATTGATGGCTGACTGATTGACTGATTGATACATGACATAATGAAACAACAGCTGTATTATAAAGTTGCAACATTGTGCAAGTCAATGTCTGAGATACAGCACATTTTTCATCTCTACAAACATGATTTTGAGGAGCCCATTCATGTGTTCATGTCTAAAACAAGATATTCGAAAAATCAATGAACTGACCACACGACTCTTGACTCCTCAAACCGTTCTATAGCTTGAAAACAGAGTGAAAGTTTTAGCACTGCTGATGTTTTTAATTACAATATGTGATCAATGGGATATGTTTGAGAAGCGGAAGCCTAAAAGACCGCACCTGAGGAGATTTGTTCATACCTGTCAGGATTAACAATGGTGAAGTATTTTATGTCTGCTCTGTGATCAGCTCAGGAAAAACTGAAGGTGAAGATAATCACGAACCTGTCATATGAAGGGTGGGTTAAAAAAAAGAAAATGTTAAAGAAAATAATAAGACAAAGTTAACACTAACATTCGATAACGAATAAAAACGTTTAAAGTCAAGTGAAATTGTGTCCACTTTTTCAACTTACTACTACTAGATATGACTGATAAAGTCCTCAGTATAAAAATACTCCAGTTTCTAAGATTTATCCAGCAGCGATACAACCCTAACCCCAAAAAGTCAGTTTGGTATCGACTGACACAGATACAAATTTGGATTGATATCAGTTATAATCTCACATTATCTATTTAATGTTAGAATTATGCTTTGGCAATAGGGGTGGTGAATTGGCCTAATTTCCCGATTCGATTCGATTCGATTATTAAAGTCCCGATTCGATTACCAACCGATTTTCGATTATTGCCGATTATCGATTATCGATTATCAATTATTGCCGATTATCAATTCGATTTTTGCCGTTTATTGATCTTAAATTTAACATCAGTTAGTTGTTGAATTATTTGACTTCTCTTTTGAGTAACATGTCACAGCATCTTCAGTATTGCAGTGTAATTGTAATATCCAGATTAACTTTTGTTTTACTTTGTTTTAAATGAAGTCTTTCACTGTTTAANAAATATCCACACTTGTGAATAAATGCCCAAATTCTATTCATTTGTTCATTTTAGTAATAACTTGCACCTTCATAACAACTTAAATGTCATAATAAAGTAGAAAATACAATAATCTTTCTGTAGCATATATGCTATGATAGAAAACGGAACAAAACAGAGCACAACACATTGTGTTGTGAGTAGTCAAGTACTGAATAAGTGGTCTAGAACAACCAGATCTTTGCACAAATATGGTAACTTATATAATAACATCAAATGTGAAGTTAACACACATTTTACAGTAGCCTTATCACTCTTTTTAACGTTTTAAAAAAATATAAACAAACTACATTTGCGTGGGAGTCATGTAAACACCTTATTCCAATTGCCGTAACCCGATTAAGCTCATTTTCCGATTATTAAAAATCCGAATAACACCCTTAGCATATGCCTGTATTAACCCGAATACTGGGTCATGTAAACGCATTAATCGGAATATGCTCCAGAGTAAACTGCGTTAAAGGATGTTTTCCTTCTGCGCATGTTCAAAACAGCGAGAAGGCAAAAGTCTGTACACTTTTGAGGCGAGGAGGAAACTGTACTGTGCACAAAATATGCGCTAGAACACATTCATCTTTTGTTAAGAATCAGCTGCTTATCACAGGAAACCGTCACGACTTATTTCTCATTCATCCTGCAGCTCCACAGTGTTTTACACAGACAGCCGCTTAGCGTCTCTGAGGGTCTATGGGGCAGTGGGCGGGCCCTGACGCTGGGTTTCTGCGTGATGATTGGATGATCTGTCTGAGGCGGAATTTCTTTTTGATTGACAGCGGAATGAGCGAATTAGCGATCTTAAAGTTTTTACATCCACCGGAGCATTTTCAAAGTCTCTCATTCCGTTGTTCTGATCTGATCCGGTGGCTATACCCAATCATCAGAAACTTCTTTATCAAAAACGACTAGAAAAGAAAAGGAGGGTATAATTTACATACAAATAAAGAAACACTTGTGATGTAGGCCGGGAAAAAAATGAACTTTCGCTTCTTGAACGACCAGCAGCTGCACTGATAGATATATTTCACAGAATAGTGCATAAACAAGCATCTCCGACCAGTTGGTGCTAATGTCAATACAGTGTTTTTAAAAAAACGCCTCTAGATGACGTCTTGTCATGACGCTCCTACTACTACTGCTAGGGTTTATTCAGAATATGCTGATTAACATGTAAACANGAAAGTTTTAGCACTGCTGATGTTTTTAATTACAATATGTGATCAATGGGATATGTTTGAGAAGCGGAAGCCTAAAAGACCGCACCTGAGGAGATTTGTTCATACCTGTCAGGATTAACAATGGTGAAGTATTTTATGTCTGCTCTGTGATCAGCTCAGGAAAATGACTTCCACTTCTATTAGTGCTTGGACAGTATACTTCCCACCCAATTTTTTTTCTTTTACAATTTCTTTTATTATTCTGTTTCAATTGTGATTGTAAGCTATTGCTTATTTTTGCAAATTTCAGTTCACTTTAACACAGGTGAAAAAGTTGAATGATGATGATCTATACTGACTATTTCAGGAGTCATATTTTTATGAACAGTTTCTAAGATTTATCCAGCAGCGATACAACCCTAACCCCAAAAAGTCGGTTTGGTATCGACTGACACAGATACAAATTTGGATTGATATCAGTTATAATCTCACATTATCTATTTAATGTTAGAATTATGCTTTGGCAACTGAAGACTTTTTAAACTTTGCACACTATAATTTCATAATTTAGTCAATATCTTTATTGGATTACAAACGTGTTTATGTGGTGGGTAAATCTCAAAAACAAACAGAAATTAAAATTTGACAGTGCACTTTAGCAGCAGACAAAAGAGAAATTAAATAAAGCATAATTGTGGGTTACTTTCTGAGAAGTTGGTAAAAAAAGTAAAATAACTCCAAATTGCTGAACCTCTGGGGTTGGCTTCCCCAGCAGTGCCTGGCAGAAATGCCCAGAAATACTGTGCATCGAATAACGTCCTTCAGACGCTTGGTTCAATGATGAAAGTAATGAGTAGACTGGACCTGATACTGGGATTAAACAGATGCATCCCTACAAACAGGACCAAGATGCTAATAAACACTTGACCTGTTTTCTTTCCAACTGGCATCTCAGAGTCTCTGATTGCTGAGATTAAATGGTGCACACCTATTCCACTACCTGTCATTTTTCTGCTCTAAATATTTTTGCTTCACTTCTGGGAAGCTGTATCTCTGTTCATTTGACACGTTCTTATCTCTTAGCCCTCAGAACACAGACAGGCCGAGCAAAAGCTAACTCTGATTGGCCCTCAGCCGAGTAGTGGCACTGCACAGAAACTCAACTGATCAAATTACACACACATAGTGAGGTACACTGAAAATTCATAACCCCTGAGGCACTATCAGTGTAGAAAGATGACACCCATTGAAAAAACAGAGATTAAAATTACATCTTTCAGCAAGCACTACACCAAGCATGATTGTTCACAAACAACTTTCACAAGATCTGTTACACAGTTTGTATGATCCGTTCTAACACAATCCATATGTTCATAATATGTTGAATGTCTCAACCTTACACAAGCTCATACTGGCTTTGTTTCTGTTCATGAAGGGTTAGATCTGCTCAATAACACAGATAAAGGCGTTCTAATATAAGAAATGAAGCTCTCGGTTTTGTGCAGCTGCCTACAAACAATATTAAGCCCACTTGACTCCCCAGCAGGGCCAGAGAGCTGGCCTTTGTGGAGAGAATGGGATTTAGAAGTTGACGTAAATAAAACTAGATATAGACGTGGAGTTGTGGGAAATGAGCAGATGCCCAGACAGGCAATCCAGCTGTTTGACATCTGATAACTGTGAGACAGAGAGACGAACGACAGAATAAAATCCTTAACACTCAGGGTTTGTCTGAGCTCTGATGCACCTTATTTGCAAAGATATCCAGGACCGTTGTGGTAGAAAACAACTTGTTGCTTGTGTTGAACATCACTTTGAACAAAAGCATTTGCGAAATGAAATCGTGATGATTTGTATGAAGCATCTAGGAGATTTTTTTCAGGTGTAGGAAGAATAAGTTACAGCTTAAGCATTTCCAGGCTTTGTTACAGTTTCGTGAATGAATATAATAATGACTTGTTATCCATGGTTGTGTTTTACAGATGAGTCCTTGGTCATTTTTTTTGATCCCGCTCCAGTCTGAGAAGTCCTTTAACATTTAGTATCTGCTGACACAGAGTCCAAGTATAAACACAGACTTGCAGCCAACCCACAACCCCACAACAGCCAAGTTTTATTTTGGCCTGTTGTCAAGTTGCTCACAGATCTACCTTTAATCAGCAACAGCTGCTAGCTTGTGTCATAGCGCCAGTGATGCTTGTAGCATGTTAGCCAACAGTTGGTGCTGAATTGACTCCTGATTCTTTTAATTCAATCAAAACAGACAGGAACAAATCTGTGTTTTTTGATCAACATGTGGCTGCAGGTCATAATCCTGTTAGTACACACTTCTGCTCTGAGTTTAGTCTATAAGAAATCCTATCTGTATTAAAGAAACAAAGCTCTACCCCGTCTGTTTAGAATACTCTGCCAAATTTAAGTCCTCTTGTTAGAAGAAACAAAATGTTAAGAAACAAAATTAGTCAACTTCTTCAGGGGACAACCCCACACTTTCTAGGAAAAGTTTTAAGTGTTTCCTTGAGGCCTTTTAGAGAAGCAAGCATAGAGGTTACAGATGCCTGAGACTTCAGTCTGGGTCAGTTGTGCCAAATAAATTGAGTCCACATGGTGAAATAAAAATGCTGTGCTTCCTGGCCTCAGCTAAGTTTGAGTAACTGGCCAAATATTAGAGGAACACAGGATTTTGCAACAGTTTTCAGAAAACAAAATCCTTAATGTCATCCAGTGTGTGTTCTTTTTGAATATTGAAGACAGACATTTAAAAACAATACAAGGTGTAGCTCTACTTGTAAAAATGCATGAGAAAACCAACCACCAGCCCTTCATCCATCATTTCTGGTTTCATCATTTCATAGTGCATAATATCTTTACATAACATTGAAGCAGATGGTATTAGGAAAGATAAATAAATCTATTTAACGACAACATAAAGTTGCAATGAAATATTCCCAAGTAAGTCATAATGAGAGCAGAAATTTAACATCAATGACCACTTGATATATTTAAGCGTAATTCAGAAGAGATCAGAAAGTCAAAGAGGTGGTACTATACTTTCCCATATGTTAAAATGGATAGCAGTCATACTAAACTTTTGCAGATTTACAAACCACTACACTTCTATTCATACACTGTAGAAATTCCTGAATCTGCCTGTAAAGTGCTGAAATGGTCCATTTTAAAAACAAAATGGGATCTAAGTAAGATTTTCACAAGATCTTCACAAGACTTGTTGAAATTATCAGGTCATCACACAACAATCTCTTAAATGGTTCACGACACATTGGAAGGTTGAGCCTTAAACTACAAGGCCAGCAAATTAGAGGGAAGAGGGCTTGTGTAGCAAGAAGCCTTAAAGAGACAGGAGCCACATTGAGTGTTTCAGCTGGAGGGTGAAATAAGGCTTTCTAAAATACCAGTGTGAGAGAAAGTGGGAACTTTTTTTCAGCTTCAGAGCGTGTAAAGCTACTACAGAGAAACTAGAGGGCCAGTATGAAATTAAAAATTACCCTTCTTTAAGCTGATCATTGGCTGGCATATCCATCTTATAAAGTAGTATCAAAAATATTGAACTGTGTACGGGAATACAAAGTTATGATAGTATGTGTTTACACTTGTCAAATAATTGGTGTCATGGTGCTCAAAAACTGAAGTTGTCGATAGCAGACTGCTTTTAAAGCCAACTATATGCTCTGTATTACACACCCCTGAAGATCAGAGTACAGGGTGAGACTTGGTCTACATGATGCATGGTGCTAAATAGGCTCTGCAGAGTCAGCACAGCATGTATTATAAGGCGAGTAAATATAGGAGTATTTAGGTCTGACATCTGCCAACAGTAAAAATAAAATCTGAATGCATTTTAGCCGACAGCAGCATGCTTTGTTGCATTCAGACATGTTACACCTGTAACTAACAGTCACAAGCTAAATATTTTGGAAAGTTCTCCTATCTAAAAGATTATAGAAGACTCCAGCTGAACCAAACACAGAAAAATGTAAGAAGAAAGTCTGCATTTCCTGTTGCAGGTGTGAACTTGGCATTTAGACTGGTCGTCATGATTTCATGCAGAGACTCAGGAGTCTCTTAACGACTAATGAGAATACAGGCCTCATCTAGTTACAGTAACTCATGCTTCAGACATGACTCATTCTGTAGTTTGGGAGTTTTACCTCCCAGCTCTGTGGTCCACATAAGGATACTTTTCTCGCTGAATGAATCCACAGTTTGCCGTTTACCCAGCATACCAACAAGTGTCTGCTTTGCTTGTATGTAATGACTTCCTTTTAATGTGTAAGCTCAGATGTGTCTGGTTCTGTTAAAGACAAGGGGAACTATCTGGAGCAGCTGCAAACAAGCCGACAGCACAGAGGGAATAAAAGACACTTCATAAATCACTGCTGGAATGCAGCCTCATTTCCTCTCAGACCCCACCTTCTCAACAGCTTCTTCCTTCAAATCCAGGAGCTTTCTATACAAGCAAGCAGGACCTGACCATCCCCATCATGATACGATGTGCAGCTGTGACTGAGAGCTGGTGAGAAAAGAAAAAGATTTCCCAAAAGCAGGCAGCTCACATTTCAATCATGCAAAGCAGACGTTGCACAGCACAAGAGAAGCTAATGAGAGGGGGCAGGATTAATTAAAGAGTAGGAACATGTGTGTTTATGTAAAGCTGTTTGTCTGCAGACCGTCTTTTTGTGTCTTTTCAATGATTTCACTGAAAGCTAAAAGTCTTCTTCCAGTGAAAGAACAAAAGTGAGCTTTAGTGCCCAGCAAATCAAATTGAAAGTTGTTAAATATGTTTAATGATCCACAGGCTATTAAGGTTTAATAAAATTTACTGTTTAAAAATATCAACACTTTTAAACTACAAGAACCATGATAACCTGAACATGCTCAAAAACTGGGATCATTTTAAACGTTGAGATTAGTTGTTAACCGTGAATATTTATTACTAGTGATGGCACCACTTGTCCATACAGAAAGTCTATCACTTATGACTGAGAATAGCTGCCACTCACAATGTCAGGGAAAAGGCAGATGGAAAGACATGGTGAACAAAGTTGCTTAAAAGTAGGTTAAGTGAACCAGTAACTGAGGCAGAGTTGTGATGCCAGAGACATGAAACTACAGGTAAACCACCACATAGAATGATCCAAAGAGCGCAACCTGGAAAGACCATCTCAAATTAATTTGTGTTCCTGAAAATCAAATTAAAAGTCGACCAATTAGCAGAGCCATTATCCAACCAATAGACAGCAGGTTGTTGCTATTTTTATCGTATTAAAATAGTTACATCGTAAATGCTTACTTATGGTGTAACAATATATTCCTCTTGAAGGGCCGTTTGTATTTTAAATGCAGTCAGTGTTTCATTTATCATTTATGCCATTTAATCTTTTTTAAATAAAAATGAGATTTAATCTTCAAAAAGAACTTCCTTCAAAATTAGTTGACAAGTCAATAGGTTGATTTCTAATATTTCACAAGAAAAACACCTTATAATAAATTTTAGGAATTTCTACCTAAAAGTTCAAAGGTCAGACACCAAAACTGCAACTATGAATGACAACCCTGCGTCCACTGCGGCAGATAAATACTGTGCAGAAGTTTTGCATAGCCAGTCACACACTGGAAACAGTCTGGCAGAAGAAATCATAATCCTGCACAAGAGGGAAAACATGCTTTGAATAATTTGCATTTCTTTAAAACAAAAAGAACTGTCATGGTTCAGCTGAGCTCAGGATTCAGCCACATTGTGTTTGCATTAAAAAAAAGAATGAAACTTTGGCAGGGAACTTGTTTTGATGAAAAATCAGCAGGAGACAAGCCCTGGGATCAAATTGACTTAATCCACAGAAGTACTTAAAAAGATACCTGACAGAAGGAAAAACATGTTACTTACAGATGAGAAACTTGCTGTGAGTCAGGCTATGGTTTGATAACTTACAGCCATCTGAGGTGAGTGATCTTTTGTTCAGCATGTGAACTTCTGATAGGCTTCTATTTCTGGCTCATTATTACACGCAAGACATGCTTTAATAGCAGCCTAGTGATCACCTGAGACACTATGAGGCATAGAAATTCACAGGCTGACAGAGGGGCTCAGAGAGTAGAAGTGAGAGGTGATTCATCCCTGTGGAAATCAGGAGCAACCAATGCTGCCAGATGCTGCAACCATGGAAACAAAGATAAACCAATAGATGCCAATAGGACTTTTATTACAGGAACAGACACACTGACCATCTACTTCTTAAGAGTTACTTGAAGCACGAATCAAAGTAAAATAATATTATTTTAATCATTTTCAGATGTAACAGGGCTGAATGTAGAGCTAAAAGATTTGCAAAATATATCAAATTGTCATCTTTGTCTTATCCATTGTTAGCACATTGAATACAGATCTGTTCACAGGGACACCTCAAAAATTAGAATGTCATAAGAAAAATTGGATAGTTTTTATCACTCATTTCAAAAAGTGAAACCCAGATATTATACAGACTCATTACACCTAGAGTGAATAATTCCAAGCCTTTGATGATCATAGCTTACTGATAATTCAATAAAATTCAATGTCTCAGAAAATTAGAGTATTACATAAAACATAAATAAACAAAGGATATCTGAGAGCCTCTGAAAAGTTTTGTTACTTTCTGACCATTTACCAAGTTTTTTATTTTTTCAGTGTTGTTTCAGTCATTTACATTAAATCTTAAGACAATTTGAGAGAGAATCTTTAAACTCTGCATCAAATGTAAAACCACACCTATAAGAGTTATCAGAGCGGTCCAATCACTATGGAGGTTCCATTTGCAGATAATAATTGCAACTGAAAGTGATGAGTATCACAGATCAAAATGTGAATGGATGTCTTCAACCACTGATGAAACAGCTTCTAGAGAGGAAAACGCCAACAAGTTTTTCTGCCCTGTGATCTTTGAAGTTAAGTGAGGGCATTGAAATGCCGCGGGGCCACAATGCATTTCAAGTTTACATTAAGGCCTGGGGCTGGTCAGAACAGAGGAAATTGTACTGAGAGCTACAAGAGAAGGAAAAGCACAACAAA
This sequence comes from Thalassoma bifasciatum, assembly GCA_008086565.1. Taxonomy (NCBI): domain Eukaryota; kingdom Metazoa; phylum Chordata; class Actinopteri; order Labriformes; family Labridae; genus Thalassoma; species Thalassoma bifasciatum. The sequence goes on from RPOG01000005.1 coordinate 2,428,135, forward strand.
CATCAGCCAACAGACAGGAGCGGCAGAAACAGATTTTCTACAACACATAGGAAGGGCCAAACCTGTCAGTGGAGGGACTGTGCTGGGGCTCTGGTTGAGCTGCGCCGGTGCTCGGGGGCACAGCGTGTTATCTGCAGCTCCGCAGACCTTCTCTTTGAAGTGATGCTGAGCCACAGACTGAGCCAGGGGCAGTGAAGTTAGAAGGTGGGGAGGCTATGAAGAAAATTTAGAGAGGGAGAGAGAGCAACAAAGGTGAGAAAACAACTATGAGTTCCCAAAGATTCAGAAGCAGAGAAGCAAACAAAACACGCCTGTTAATGTTCATCTTGCAATGTCAGAAAACTTCAGAGATCACTTAGAGACTCTTTGTTTGGAGCTTAGCTTTGACTTTGAGGTCGTGGAACATGCTGCATTTTGGGGTTTTTTCAGTTTTAATGCCTTGTTTAGGGAAGCTACCTTTCCTTTGGGGGAGTAATGAAGAAAGCATATGGTGGCCATGTGTTGGAGAACGATTAGCTGCAATGGGATGGGTTATAATCGGACGGTAAAAGTGGGGAAAGTGAACTGACAGACCGTCCGCCTGCTCCTTCTGTTCACTTAAACTCTCCCTCTAGGATAATCCTCCCTAATAGACTTAAAGGCACTTTAACTGAGCTGCCAGCTGCCTGCATCTCTAAAGCCACCCGGGTCAAGTCTGAGGGAGGATATCCTACCATGACAATGTAACACATTCCTACAGTGCCTTAAATTCTTTGTCACGTCAAAACAGTCTGTTATCAAACTTTGGTTGTAGAGAGAAATGTGCAAAACACTAGAATATAAGGAATAGCTTAAATCAAAAAAATGTCTCTGCTCTAAAACCGGTTCCTGCATTTATAAAGAGAGGAATCAGACCACCTTATTGCAACGCCTTTAGCTCCAGTTGAAATCATTTTGCATTAGATGCTTTCGAGAGCTTCAGTTAGTGTGACCCAACCTACTTTAAATTTGATAAACAGTAAATAATTCATCTCAAAGAAAAAGAAATGTAGGCCAGAGATCTTTTAATCTACATAACTTCACACTGAGGTGATTTCACATAGATTCCGTGTTGGCAAAACTGTGGTCTGAAAAAGTGTTGGGAGGAATGTTTAATGTGTCCATACGCATTAATGACAACATGTCAGACACAAATACTGCACAGGGTAGGGTTGGTTTGGACAGGGGCTGCAGAATAAATCCAAATTACATAGTTATCACAAATTCAATCCACTGTGGTTAGGCATTGTTTTGATGCATGACACTTTAATACTAATAAACCTAATCCAACCCCGAACTCTAATGAAAAATCACATTTTTTCTGATGTGTATCCCCAATAAACATACAATTTTACAATAAAATGCGCATATGTATGGGAGAAACTATTTTTCACACAAGTTCGTAAAGCTTTCTTCTACAGAACTGCGAACATCTGCACGGAAGACGAGAGACAAGGACAGGAAGAAGCGGTGACCTTGTCTTTTTTGCACATTTAACTAAATTAAGTAATGAGTTATCAGGTCCATGGCCCTGTGTTAGGGTCCACTGAGTACAAAGACTTCATGTTTTTCCTGGAAGAATCTTCTAATGGGCCCAATTTAGACAAATTAGCTGGCTGACTGCAAAGTAAACTACACTCTTTTCTTCCTCTCAGCATGCAAAGACGAGCATCGATTGACCTCTTTCAAGAGCAGGTTACTCATTCTTGACCTCTTTTCACGCTGATGAAATGTCAGCAGGCTAAAAATGTGTCGCTATTCAACATTTGACAAGTACAGCTGACAAGTACAGCAGCTATAGTAACGGGACTATAACATGGCCTCAGGTGTTGCTATCACAAGACAAACTCCACTTTGATAGAAAAAAAAAGTACTATTTTTTAGTATTTGGTGGAACAATTCAAAAATGAAATTAAAGAACACAAGCAAGCACACAGTGTACTTTTTCAATAAAGTGGTGGAAACAAAAGCAGAACCTTATTTTTACAGTTTATATTTATGTTTGTGTGGTACTAGCAGATGTTGCTCAGAGATGCTCTCCCACCCCTTCGTAGTCCCACAAAGCATCGTGGGAAAAAAGCTGAAGCCCTGATTATGAGCTCGGGCAACCATTTCCATCTCTTGGTTTACACAAAAAAAAGCATCAAAAATTTCCACCTTATGTAATCACAAAAATCACAAACCAATGTAAATGACTTAAAAGTCCCTCATTGAATACAAATAATTTGATGAGTAGAGAGAAGTGAGACAGTGAATAATGACCACTCTTCAAACCTCATTAAAAATGAAAAATCTGACATCTGACTGAAAGTAGAAAGTCCATGCAGCACTTGCTTGAAATGAACCGAGCAGCTGCTAAGAGTTAACTTAGTCACCCAAGTCTAAAAATGACCACAACATGCAAAAACCACAGCGGTGCCAAAGGTGGCATGACAATGGGCCACAGAAATCAGGGCGGTGCATCTCTGGAGAGTTGGCTTATACATGACACTCTCTGCCCTAATGATGACTTTGAATGCAGTCAGCTTAAACACTTGAAACAGATGGTGGTGGTATGACCCCCTCCATTGCTGTCCACTGGGATTGACTCTTCAGCTGACAGCAGCACTGACAGAGAGATGCTACAACATAATATCAGCAGACAAATAGTTTTACCTTCTCTGACTATGACAAACTCTGTTTTCAAATCACAGAAAGGGATAAAAAGCTTCAGGTCCTGTAGGTAAAAAGTGAGACTCATGAAAATGACACCAGGAATTTGGCTTTCCCCTGACCTAGATGAAGTGGAACACTATTCAGGCATGCTAACTGATAGCATAGTTATAAATCATAATGTGTGATGGATCAGTGGTTGGTATCTGTGGGCTGTCAGAGATGGATGATGTGTCAGGCAGTTGTCTAAAAGTTGAACTGAGAGTGTTGATCAAACAGGGCAGAAGAAAATGGACAAATTGCATGATCCAGTAATTTTTTCAAAGTCAGTGTTTCTAAACTCCCTTTATCCTTGTAGTCTCTGTGAATGGCAAATGAACAAAAAACACTCAAAGGTGTTGAAAACAATGTAATATTAGGAAATTATTGAAAATAAAAAGTAATTTAAGCTCAAAGTACTTTAAACCAAGAAATTCAGGTTAGCTTCACAGCTTAAGGTCTGCTTGTTACAAGGACTCCTCTTGGACCATGAGACAGTGGGAAACCTCTGACGAGGCGTGTAAGGGAAGCCTACATTCACAAAGACGGCCGTTTCCATGCCAACGGGACCTCTGCTGGGAGAGGCCTCCTTTCAAATGGTTTTTCATCCTGCACCTCTGCTGCAGTCTCAGAGAAGGACTGGTGGGCATTTGAGAGGGAAGAAGTCGTGGGTGGCAGTGAAGAGATGTAATTGTGTTAAGGCAAAGATGGAGAAGGTCTGAGCTAAAAGCCCCAGAGTCTGTACACTCTCTTTTTCTGAACTCATCACAGAACTGGAGACACTAAGACTTAGACACAGTGAGGCATGTTTACCCTCAGTTTGGATGCATTTGGGCAGCTACTTCTTTTGGTTATAAAACTATTACATGGAAAAAGTCTATATAAAACGGTTTATCTCCTGTCCGAAGCAACAATTTAACACTGACAGATTTTGTGAGGCAAAATTTTGTCTGTTCCTTGAATATCCTGTTTTCTTAAACAAAAAAACGATCTCAAAATAATGAGAGACGTAAATCCTGTAATTTCAGCAGCGACAACCGGTACCACTCAGCTTACACCCTTTCAATGATAAACTGTCTGGTGAAACAGACAAGCTAGGCTAACGTTGAGAGACTCTAACCTGAGCACTAATCTCAGTTTAAATGAACACGAAACAAAGGCTGAATGTTTTGCAAAAATAATCTAATTGCGATTTTTCTCCCAAATTTGCAGCTACGATTTATTGTGCCATCATTTTAGGTTCCCCGTCTTTTGTTGTTAATGTCAATTGCTATGTTAAGGGGTGATATTTCGTTTCATTTATTCTTTTTGTAAGAGAAAAACATACATGAGGAAGAAAAGCAGGATTTTTGTAAAATGTAAAAAAAAAAAAGAATGCAAAAGAAATTCAATTTGCATACATAGTTACTTCCCAAAAGAGTGGAATATCATGAAAAGCTAAATATTTCTGGTCACTCATTTCAGAAAGTGAACCCCAGGTATTATATAAACACATTATACATAGAGTGAATTATTTCATTGCATATAAGGGAAGCCCAGAACTCAGTGTCCCAAAAAATTTAAATATTACATAGGCTCACACATTCATATACATTTGAAGTCAGATTAATGGGCATTTTTAGTTCCTTTTAACAGTTAAAACTCTCATTTCAGTCTCACTTCAGTAATGAGGGAAGTTCATTGTACTGAGGGATTTCTTGTGCTATTGGAGTCTTGTGCTGCACTCATGAAAGAGAGGAGTTCACTCCTAATAAAGGCTGTTTTGTTGTCTAAAATAGGTTAACTTTTGCAGCTTCCACCTCAAGTGAGCCACTGTCCGCTGCTGCAAGCTTATGAAAGTATGTGGTGGCTAAAAGCAGCAGTACAGCGTATTTATTGTAGCATCTCAAACAGAGACAGCCGTGGAGTGGGAGAAGTGTTTGGTGAGGCAAGTTGCACTCGACAGCAGCGGCCTGAAAACACCTGCTAAAAAGCAGATAATATTAACAACATAAAAACAATTCAGATTGTAATAAGGTTGGTTTGATTTTTTGTTCTCATTGCCAAGCCTTTCCAGAAAAAGAGCATCAAGAAAGAAGAGAAAGTGTCCTCTGAGACTGAATAAAAAAGGGACTCTCCATTATTCTATCCAATTTATAGCTCATCTTCACAATCATCTAGCGCAGCTTAATTTAAAAGTATAATACATCCGCTATTAACTTGTTTTGTCTTCCTCTTGTCCCCGTACTGTCACACAACGTTCACACTATAGCACACATCAAAGTGATATGCCTCAGAGATTCCTCCCCCTGTTCATTAACCAACTCAGAGCTACATGGCACAGCATTGAATTATTAACGTGCTCCTTGTGCCTCACAGATACAGAGCAGAGGGCCATTCACAAGCACAGAAAACACCCACGCTCTGCTGTAGACGCCTGTGAATCTCCACTCAACCCTGAGAATGAATCCGAAACTCATGAAGAAAGCATTTTGAGGAAGCAAAGACTTGACTTAAAATCAAGTGATTAATGACAGCAGAGAAGATGTGGAAGAATTGCAAAAAAAAGGGCAAAAATATAAATTCAAAGACTAGAAAGTGCTGCAAAAACTCTGGGTAACAGAAGAGGAAGACATACAGAAGTTGAAAAGTTCAGTTGTGTTATCACATTCTGTGCAGACAATCTGAAGTCATACAGAACTTTGTTAACATGAATTCCAAAATCAGCATTAATGTGGTTCAGAAAACTTTCAGAATGACAAACAACGTCACATAATACCCATTTCAAACAAGCTCAACCTGTGTTTTATGAACTGTTCTAAATCATCACTGACAGCTGATCAACACAAACACATCTCTACATGAGCAGTCCTGTGTGTGTCAGACACAGCTGAGGAAAGAGCAGGATGACAAACTCCAAAGCAAATTCCATCTTCAGCATCAAGAAAAAAGGATTTTTATTTTGTTATCTCTGACAAGTGTGACTCCAGACAGTTCGCTTTGCCTGCTTGATACCCAGATAAAGAAGAGGATGCAGCAGAAATTTCTGCTCCATCTACTTGTTTAACCAAACATGTGTCCGCAAAATTAAAGAAAATTCCAGGCATCATCATCACTATATGAGTTATCCAAACATTTGACCCAATCCAGGCCTAACTTCTATTCAGCTTCATGTTGTTATATGTTGCTCTCATGTCCTCCAACTTGATGATGTTCTTTGAAAAAGAAAACAGGGAATGGGAGATCCACCCCTCTCCAGGGTGACTTGGACCCCCCCCACAGAGGAGATTTAAATCCATTCACCATTGATCTCTCTTTAAATCGCCTCTGCCCACACACAATGCTACAGGCTGCTCCTTTTTGAAGATCCTACTCATTGAATCTTCTCTCCATGCTTACGCAGCCCTTTTATTTCCCTTGACATTCATCCATTCGCTGGCCCCTCTAAACAAGTCTCTACATTTTAAGTGTTAGACTGCAAAACCATACCAGCTTTTAGAGCATTTAGACCTGAAAATAACAGTCCTCACTTAAGAGCTTCTTTTTTAAAGCTCCTGTAAAGATCTTTCTTTTTGTGTTGACTCTCCTGCCCCTTGTAGCCAAAATGACCCTTATCTGATTTTTTTGTCTATCCAGAGGTTGTTTCCTTTAAAGGGACTTATGAGGATTTTCTGAGTGATCTTGGAAAAGTCTCATCCCTGGATATTTGCCTGATTGTGATAAACAACTTAAAATGAAATTCTCAGTGCTAAAATAAGTGAATGCTTTTTTTCAGCCATTACTGAAATGCGAGCTTAGTTGTGTGTGATAGTGCAGCAGTTATATTGCTGTGATATGTTCAAACTTGTGATGTAATGTTATCTCTGTTTGGTAGATGAGCACTGGCAGGACATAAGGATTCCCTGACATTACATGGTACCAATAGGTCTCAGAGCACTGGGCTGTTAGTGGTGCTAAATATAGCCGGCTACTAAACTACACTTCTGATCGGGGTAATTTTGGACGTTTCTGTTGTTATCATGATTTAAAAAGAGAAAACAGCTGTTTGTTAATAAATGTCTTCACCCAACCACAAACCACGAGTGAAGGCAAAGTTTTTGTGTTATCATTCATAATCTCTGAAAAATGGAATCATAAATTCTGCCAGCGTATGTAAACTGATAAGCACAACTGTACAACTAGATCAAAATGCTGGATAACTATGCTTGGTTATAACGGGGTAGTAGAGCTGCACATTATTACGGCATATGACTGGTGGCAGCTGAGAGAATACTTGGACACAGCATATGAGTGATATTTTGAGCCTACAACAACAAAAATATAAAAATTAAATAGTTAACTCGGGTGTCTGATGCTGACTAATGTTGGTGACGAGCTGTCTTTTCACTGAGTCGACCAATCACATACATCCCTGATTACTATATGAATGCAATCAAAAAATATACAATTCAAAAAGTATGAAATCTACAAAGAAACATTGTATTTTAAGACAGAAAAGGTACACAATGACAGTAACCAAGGTACCGAAGTTTAATTTTACCAACATCCAGCAAAAGGGCTGAGAGTCCTTCTCTCGTCTTGAGCAACTTGTGACCGATTATTTTTAGCATGGTACAAATTTTGGTTTTGTGGAGCATATATTTGATATCTTTGTACCACTCCCACAGCCTCCAAAGTATATCCCATAGGAGCAATCACTTTGTCTCTTGGTTTCCAGTTATGTTTTTCTCTTTTCAGTGAATTTATCCTCTCAAAGCAAAACAGAGGGATTAAGAGTGATCTTCGCTACAAGTTCCCCGTCTGTCTCTTTCTTCACAGGTGCCAAAGAGTTAAGTTAGAGAGGATAAATCTGTCTACAGTGACAGAAACAATCAATGTGGTACAAAGGAAACTGGGAACTGGGAAATCTGAATCAGAAGAATGGTCAACAATTCCTTGAAATTTGTAGAAAGCTACATGTCCCTGTCTTCCTTTCAACACTGGATTACATGATGTGTCACCCATCTGGGTCAAAGTAAAAGGGTTATGTAGTTTCCTACAGGGAATATCTTGTCTGCCAAGCTGAAAAAAAACCTTTACCACTTATTATTGGGCTCACTGATTATAAGTGCTCTTTAAATAATGAAGGGGTGTTGTAAGCTTTTAAGACCAGTTTGGACCACTGTGCCACCTGAAACCTCTCTGTTGTCATCCCTGAATAAACACACTTCATATTTCACTTCATCCTCGGTCAGTTGAGGCTTCAAAGACAGGAAATCTGACTGTCCATATGAGAATGGTTTTAGGAAGGCCCTGAGGTCAGAAACACAGCAACAGTCAGGACTGTGGGAATGTGCTGCTTTCTGCAAACAAAGACGAGGATACCCCTCATGCTCACTCGCTCTCCAGAGCCTTGCAGGGATAACCGTGGCCAGAAAGTAAAGTTTAATCACACTGCTCCAAAATGCTTCATCTTTGTCCCAAAATTTCGGCTTCTCTTTGAGGTTTCATCCTGTTATCTTAAAGAGTTTGTACAGCTTTAATCTTAGCGATGAAGCGACATTTAAATCCAACACCAAGTCTGACAAAGAGATCTGTGTAGTGAGCATTTAGACCGTAAATAAAAGTTGTGGGCAATGAAAGCAAATACAATTTGAAGGTATCAAGCAGCCTCTTTTTAATTCATTACAAGAATCAGACACAGAAACCTTTTGAAATGAATAGACAGACAAAATCAGTGATGTTCAGTGTTTCCTGTTTTTAGTCAAACGCACAGCCCTGCTTTCTAAATGGTGTACCATAATGTATTGGAGCAGAAGCCTTACACTTGCTCCGTACTGTTGAAAAATCTTTGCTGAGAAAACATTCATCACACTAGAAAGCAAGTTTATCAAGCAATGGACCACAACCACACCAGAGTTGAACAAAAAGAATATAAAAAATGCTACGAGGCAGAAAATGATGAAAATATTTATTTTCAATACCGAATCAACAGGACAAAAGACAAGAACTCATTACAGTTCACCCAGTTTAGCCATCAAATACTAGATTTTTGACACATTTGTTAAAGTTCCCCAAGTTGACTCTCAGTTGTGTTCTGTAGTTTCTACACATCACAGCTCTGAAATGCAGAGGTCACAGTGAACTGAGTGAACCTGGTGAAACAGAGGCTATCACAAATAGACTGGTTTTCAGTGACTGGGACTAAACTGTCACTCTCAATGGATTTATACAGACTGTTCAGGGCAGTCTGGGTTTGTTCCCAAGCAGCAACACTAGCACTTCAAAAAAACTTCTTTTACACTAGGGATGTGTATTAAGATTTTATTGATACAAATGCCCTTCTAGATTCTGCTTATCAATTCGATTCTTTAGTAGTTCCCTTATCAATTCCTCCTGTAAATCTTCTGTGTACAAAAAGTAGCTTTACAGATTTTCATTTACATTTCATTGAGTTTGTAAGTAGAGAAATACAAAATTGGTTGATGGGTTTGGCTATCTCTGGACGTAAACAAATAAAAATAAGTCAAAATCGCACATCAGGTGACGTTGATGTATTGATTTTTTGAATGTTATTGACTTAAGCTGGCCATCTAACATTGCTTTGAGTTGTTGGGAACCTTGAGCTTGCCGTAGTTATGCAGAAGCTAGCCATGAGTCTGTACTTCCTGTTTGGGAAACATTTACCTGTTAGTATTCTCACATTTTTGAGTTTAAAGTGTTGTTTACAAAGAGCAATTGTGATATGCATTCGGTGAGTTAAAATTCTGTTTTAAAACCAAAGTTATATCAATGTAAGGCAACTGCTAGCGCATCGATGCAATGTCCCACACATGTTAGCATCAAGCTAACGCTGTTTCCTGTATTGTTTGTGGTACATTAAGACATGTATAACATAGTGAACGTACTGAATGTGAATCTCTAATGCAGGAGTAATGTGCATTTCTTTTTGTGTTCAGTCCTACAACTCTCAAAGTAAAATTTCAAACAGAAAATCCTGAATCAGAGTTTTTCTTGGGAAATTGTTACCTGTCTGCTAAGCAAAGGTAGCTGGGGTGGGATAGTCAGCGTAAGGTCCAGCTGCACCGGATGGTAAAGAATCCATAAGGAATCGTTAAGAGTAAAGGCTGATGATGTTGATGGATTGAACCATTTCTCATAGATTCTTAACAGGAACTGGTTGTCGATACCCATCTCTGTTTCACACTATGGATTCAAATAAGCTCCTGATGTGTTCTTGAGGTAAACTGCATTGACTCAAAGCTGTGGTTTCAGCCCCTAGTTGGATATCTGCAAATGTTGCTGCTGTTCAAACAATTCATCCCTCAGAGTCCCTCTGTGCTGCAACAGAACTGTCACTAAAATATAAGAGTAGCTAATATAAAGCCATCCTAATCCAGGGCAACAACTCTGAAATAGATCCTTCCTTAAAGCTTTGTGTGTTCAGCGTTTGCTGATGCTTTGTTGCTTCACACCGTTGTTCTGTAGTTTATTCTGCACACAGAACAGTTTTTGCGTCTTGAGAGAAGCCCTGTCGTAGTTGTTGAAGATCTAATGTGACAGGGAGGAAGTGAAGTACCTGTCTATCAGCTCCTTGTCAAGACTTTGGTTCTGTGGTTGAGCTCTGCGCATCCAACAGTTTTTTGGCATAACAGAAAAACCCCTTTGCAGTTTCTCTTTGAGATGTGTTTGATATAAAACTTTTCAACAATTTCTTGCCTGAAGATGCCATGTCAGGACGAGGCTGTTATCTGACACCGTACCTGGAGACACTGTTCTAAATAAAAACTCACCTGACAAAGGAACGAGCTACAACAGTTTCCTTATCACAGCGTTCTGACTGTTCAAAGCTGTTCTAATATTTTTCTAGTGCAATTCCTGTCGTGTGGGAAACCACTTGTTAATGTTCATAGCAGCGTATCAAAGTACAGGTATCAGAAATTAATTAAATGTTAATCAAAATGAGGCCTCACTGGGGAAGGGGCACTTCTCCTGAATGTGACACACAACCAACCCTAGTCATGATAATTCAATCAACAATAATAAGAACTCATGCTTACGTTCATTAGAGAGATTCTCACACTTAAAGAGACTTTCTGTCATAATGAGGGTTGTCAAAAAGTTTCAGGTTCAGGTCTAGGGTTTCCTGAACATTCCTGTATATTTTGACAGATTTGCAAATGGCTCTACCTTCTGTTGTCTGGTCAAATAGATATTCACTCTCCATATCAAGGTCACTGGTTTCAGTCTAGACTTCAGGACCAAGAGCTTCCTTCTCAACAAGGACACACTCAGACCTGAGAGGTTGCTGCTCATTAGCCAGTCAGAAGGAGAAGCAGCATTATTCTCCTTGAGAAAGATATGAAAGCAGGGTAACTTGTGCCTGATGGCCTGGAGCCAGTAAAAGTTGAATCAGGGGAAGTGTATTAGCTCATCACTGGCCCAAGACTTCCAATCAGTGTATCCTATCTTTTTCACTACTAATGTCTGCATTGTCAGGTCTTGTAGTTAATAAACTGCACTGTGATTTGTTTAAATACACATGAGGATCCGACTACATTATAACTCCCGCAACAGAGGGGTTTAATAAGAATTCACTGTTTTTTTGTACAGGTATTTCTTTCGTTAAGTGAGCGAAACTTACTTGACCAACGTTACTTTTTCTTCACACACGTATTGGTTTCAACTTTACTAAACGATTGCATTAGACTGTCTTCCTCGAGTGTCGTGTGTGTGTGTGTGTGTGTGTTACAAAACAAATCCTGTTGTGTTTTTCTCAAGTGAAGAAAGATGTCTCAACCCTAAAAAAGGCCTCAAGGCATATTCTACTTACTTTAATGGGGTTATTCTCTTTCTTGAAAATGAGGCCAGTAAAGATTGTTGCTACTGGCCATCCCCAAGAACTACTCCTCAACAGTCCCAGCCAAACACTGATGTAGGTGATCTGGATCAGACAGTACGTTTACATCCTTGTAGCAGTCGGACAAAGGCCATAGCTTGATTATTAAGTCACAGTGGAGGGGGTCTAGTCTTGCCTGTATGTACAAGCAGAAAAGAGAACGTCTCACTGTGCTTCCATACGCAGTGCTGTGTCTTTTTAGATGAGCAAAGCTACATGTGTATCATTTGGTTTAGGAAGCAACATTTAAACGATGATTGTCAAGATGGACCAAGCTGAGCTCTATGTGTTTTGATGTACGTGTCATGTTTGTTTGTTGTGTTGGAGCACGGTGACTCTTTCATTCTTCGTCTACTTCTTCCAGCTAAAATGTGCTCACTCTGAATTCTGAGGCACACTGAGACTTGCAGAGTCCTGCCGAACTCAACCACAGTTCGATAGGAATCGTGTTATCTAGGTGTGGATCCGGCTATGCTTAGCCAGATTTTGGTCTGACTAAGTTTTTCACATACATTTGAATAGTACAATCTCATGCTGACTAAACTTATTGTCAGATTTCTAAAACCTGCATGTGAACGTACTGACTGTGTCACTTGACCTGACTTCTCTACCCTTCTTTTAGGCTTTGTTTAAAGGATAGAGATATCCGGATTAGAAAAAAACACCATTTGATCTAATTAGTCCATAGTAGTGTGATATCCAATGAATCATACCTGGCTTTAGATTGTGTGTTCATACAGCTACATCTAAGAGTGAGTACAGGGTCAAACTCAGATTAGGAGCAGGTAAACTGCTCGGTGAAGCACCTGTTAACCTTGATATCTTATCCTAATAAAACACCTGGACCACTCTGGTAGGTCACAGGTTATTGTAGCTAGTGATGTCCCGACATCTTCGCTTTCGATAAGATACCGATATTGCAGTCTTCAGTATTGGCTGATACCAATTTTGATCAGGAAAAGTGTGACATTCAGCTCGATTTGCATGTTTTCAAGAATTGAATAACCTTTGGGAGAATTTTCAATATGTAAATGTATTAATCTTTCCCAGTTCCATCCCATCACAGGAAACTTGTGCATGACAAATTTTGCACTCAGCCGGAATGTCTTTTTCTGTCTTTAACAAAAACAAATGCCACTATTGACCAACATCTCTAGTCTAGTACTACTTGCTGCCTTGTTAGTACCTTACCACATGCTGTTGTTATGATCATGTGGGCTCTTCATGCTGGATCCAGAGCTGCTGGAGCAAAGTCTTGGATGGGCTACCTGAACCACAGTGCTTACAACAGAGATTTTAAGCTGATGTAGTGCGATACTGATTGTTTTTGCTGTTATCAGACTAATATCCAATATCAATATCAGATCAGGGCGCCTCTAATTGTGGCAAGCACACATCCAACAAGATAGTCATCCCTTTGGGTTTATTTCTGCCTCTCTCACTGAAACTTGTTGGAAAAAAGTCGCAATAAGGTACAATTGATGCACCAATCAACTGTATGTACCCTGAGGAGACATCCTAGACAGTCCAACCAAAGCATCATAACATCAAAGTAGCTTACTCTTTCCAAAAACTTCCAAATCTCTCAACAACTACAAAAAGTTTTCCTAGTTCTGAGAAATCCCCCCTTGTGCATCATCACACATCTCGATTTAGCTTCGCATGGGATTAGACATGTATCCTTGACTTTTTGAAGAAAATTTAGTCAAAATTTGAAACTGCAAGTGTATGGTGTAACATGCGACCGGGAGAAGAAACTTTACTGAAGTTGGAGCCCATCAGGAAAGTTTCACCGTGCTGCACGAGGATCGAGATCTTAACTTTCTGCAGCTTTTAATTCAGTTTGTGCAGCTTCTTCTTCGAAACTCTCACCTACGAGTGAGCTGAAAGTGTCAAACTGAGGCAGGTTGATTTAATAAAAGGTGGGAAAAAAAGCCCAGCACAGCACCCGCAGCTACTCAAAGCTTTTTGTGTCAGTGTTAACTTTGTGTCAAAGAGCTCCACATCACAGCGGTGCGTGAAGTTGGTTTAGCATTAGCGATCGATTGAGTCGATCGTCTCCTCGATGACCAATCGACCACGATTACGATCCGGCTGAAGGTGACTTGTAATTGGGTTTATAGGGAGTGAAGACTAGAACGTGCAACATCACAATCTCACATAAATGGAGTCTTTACACTTCCACTTGTTTCCGTCGTCGTCCGGGGAGAGAGGGCACTAAGGAACTTCAGCACATAGGTTACAGAGATATCCCTTTGGGGGCTAGAGGAAGCCAAAGCTACTTGCTCCGGTGAGGTTGAAGAGGCTCCTTCTTCGCTTTATAGTTTCCCACCAACAGCAGCCAATGTTTGCATCCGACTGATGAAAGGAGCTAGCATGTTAGCAGGATCAGCTAACTAGCCTCTACAGGGAAAAACCACTCGACAAGTTGGTGTGTGGATGTTAGCACAGGATCTGCTAAAACAACTTCAGCTGCTCTGACAAAACGACGAGACTTCTGCTCAGCTCAGGGACTTTATTCCTTTGCTATGAAACTCATGGTGGTAACCGACCACAAGAAGATCAAAAACACATCCACTGAGATCAGACAGCGTGTCAGGAGTGAGTGAGTCTCCGTTCAGTCTCTTCAACAACCGCGTCTCCTGACCATAGACTGTCCCGGTGTGATGACACCACGGTTTTGTCTAATCGTCGGCGCTCACATGTGACGTTTGAAACTCAGGAGAAAAATAAAGGGATAAAATGTCTTTAAGAAAACAACATGCAAATTATCTTACAAACTATTTCACATGTAATAATAATAATAACAATGACAATAATAATAATAATAATAATAATAATAATAATAATAATAATAATAATAATAATTAAAGTAATTTTTTTGTTTACTTTTTAAAACACTCATGGGTCATTGACGTGACACTTTCTTTTTCTGTTGGACTGAATTTTTCTGTTTAAAAAACTCAAACTACATAAAAGACCTTCCCCACATACAAAACCACTTTAACTTCTCTGAACATTTTAGTTATTGATAATTTTTCTGCTATTTGAAGTGTCAAAAAACATCATGTGGGGCGACCTTCCAGTCTCAACTTCTGTTTGGACAACAGGTTTAAAACCTCTTTAAATTAATTCAAATATATTCTTTGCCCTATTTTGCATGATCTCTAACATGTTTTGCATTCACTGACAAAATTATGAAGCATTTGCACTTATATTTACATCATAATATACAAAGGAATGTTGTCCAAATATGTTCATATCATCGAACCACTTTAATGTACAAGTCACTTTTGGGTATCATGTGGGGCGACCACCCCAAAACTGTGAATAATGAGTTTTATCTGCAAATGTATAAGCCTGTCCTTCTTAAGCTGTTTATTTAATTAATGATACTTGTTGAACTATAAGTCACTTTGAAGAAACATACTAATTTTGAGACAAATTACAGGCTCCAAATGACTTTTTTTTCCCAGGCTGTGTCCTCCACTTAAATCTCTAAGCCGTTTTTTTTTCTTCAGAAATTCATGTGTACACTACATTCCAAATATGTGAACAATGGCCAAATATATATCACAACTTAAATTGTACGGGTCGTACAATGAAAATGGTGGCTTTACCGTCCCTGCACTATTTAACAAGAAAAACTCTGTGCGATGTCACAAATGAAACATGTTGTGTTGTAATTGAATTGTGTCATTGTTATTAAGCCATACATTAGCCAGTTTTAATGCACATTTTTTAAAATATAGTATCTCAAAGCTCATGTTGGTGTCATGAATTTAGCATGTCCCCCAGGTTAGAGTCGTGGTTTTAGTGACAAATTATGATTTTCAATTTTTGTCTTTTTCCTGTTTTAAAGATAACAATACAAAGTAAAGTATCGTTGTTATGTAGAATAATAATAAAAACAAAATTATTAACTTATAATCATGGTCTGGAAAAGATAGCTCTCCCTTGATTTCATGTAATTGTTGATACAATTTATTCAAACCTTTATTTTGAAAAAACTGCTGCATCTCTGCCAAAAAATTCTTGTGGCAAAAGGTTGTTGGTGGTGCATTACTCTTGAAGAGCACAAGATAATGCAGCATTGTATCTTGATTTGTTGGAAGTTTTAGGAATTAACTCATAATGGCATGTGAAGACTCAAGATGTGTAACTGGTGTTATGGATTTTGTAGACAAAACAAAAAAAGGCAGAACAAGCATTTTTTTAAATAGTATATTAAAATAGATCAAGCTTTAATTTACGTTGACTCAGTATGGTAAGTGGCTCACTGTTATGAGACTGTGCTTTTGAATACACATAAAACAAGAAGCTGCTGTTCAATAAGCCACCATTTTCATAGAATGACCAATGTGTGTTAAGGTTGTGAGGAAGGGGGCAGCAGTTTTGAAGACTGCATATTGTATTTATAATTTTATTGGTGTACATAATGTAACTTCTTCCCACCTATAGTATTTTCTGGTTATACCAGGCTGTGAAAACTTTCCTTATAGAGGACTGATGAATAATCTAGATTAGAATAAACAGCTCTGGATGTGCTTCAGAACCTGTTGCAAAACAAGAAAAATTGGAAAAGGAGAAAATCCAAATCCAAGTCTTCATGGTGTGTTTGAAATCATGCTGGGTGAAAACCTAGACCTTATTCTTTCCAGAACACTGAGCCTCCTTTATTCACAGGGGGGGACACACAAGCCAGTGTGAATTAGTTTAATGCTGCTGCTTCTCAAGTTGGCTCTTTAGTGCCAGCCATGGTAAGCTTTGGCTCATGGTCATTTTCATGCCCAGTATCTGGATCCTCCAGGGAGAGTCTGAGAGCCTGAGATATCACTAAGCACCAAACATACGATCCTGGGAAGTGTGGAATTGAGACTGGCATCTGGTCAATGACGAGTGAAAAGCAGAACCTGGAAACAAAGGACGACTGTAAATATCCTCACTTTGTTACTAAATATTCCCTGTGGCTGTGTGCTCTCGTGGAAATGAGCCACTTCTCACAAAAAATCTGGACTGTAGTTTTTCATTCAAATCGTTTTGCTCTGTGCGGTTTTGTTTGTTTTGTAAATAAAACTGAACGACAAGATGGATGAGCCTAAGATGATGAATGCATCTGTAGCCATGGATTATAGAACGCACTAAGGCACTATCTCTGAATTTCTATAAACACACACTCACACGCGCACACACACAAACACACACACACACACACACACACACACAGAAATTCCCAGGAATTTGGATGTTCTAGTCTAATTTTTATCAAATCAAACTGACTTGTATTGACTGCCTCCAATCATCTTTATTCTGTTTCCAGCTTTTTAAGCCCGTGAACTTTTTAGATGAAGTGGTTTTCCTTATTGTACTGTTTCCTTTGGAATTTTACAAGCCCAGAGAAGAAGTATTTTGTGACGCCACATTAAAAACTGCATTGGTTAAAAAGAACCATCAGGATCATTGTCACATAAGCAATAATGAAGTATCAAACACTTGTTTCTGATCAGTTCATCTTCAGGAAAAAATAAATTCTTAGTAACAATATTTTGTGCAAACTTGTCTGTGTTTTTGTAGGTTTCCAGGTTATAATCTGTTTGACAGCCTTACCAGGTGAGCTGGTCTGCATTACAAATGCTTTATTTATCCTGAAAATAATTCAGAAAATGTGACCTCTGTATTCTCACTAGCCACTACTGGACTGCTTGATGAGAAAACTTTTTATCACTTCTTGTGAAAGAGGTGATGGAAAGTTTCACACAACCAAAATTATTCCTCACGACTCAACAAAAGACAAAACTGTTAAGTAAGTCTCTTATATTGACACACACAGTCTTACACACACACACGCACGCACACACACACACGGATGGTGAATGTTGAGTTTTCCACTCAAGATTGCCCAAGAAAGAGTGAGTGTGAGGATTGCGACAGATGGATGATTCTCTGAAACATCACAGCTCTTGAAGGCAAACAAACAGAGCTGCTGGAGCGGCTGTGAAATGGAGCTGATGGAGTGTGACAGGCAGCAACAGTGCCTGCTGGGTAGACACTGATTCAGTCTGCAAAGATGGGAAAATTCAGAGAGATGGATCACTGGAAACATGATGTGGTAAATCTTTCCTCTAGGGGAAGGTTTACATCAAATTTCTGTTCATGGTGACAGACATCCATTTGATCTGACTTAAAACATTCTCCCATATTTTGTTTTTAAAGAAGGATCTAGGATGAGAACAGCTGCTACTCTTAAGTCAGCAGATAAAGGTTTGGTGCTTTATGTTCAGGTCCAGGTGCTGCCTCACTATGGTGTTTGGTGAGAAGGATTGCTGCTTTATTTACATGTGAACCAGTTCAGCCAGAATCAGGCTCAGAGCGCACAATGTTGTTAGCAACAGACACAAACGCTGCACTCAGCTAAAGAATCTGATGTTCTCTGCTGAAATTGTAAAAAAACAAGTCATTGTTCAAAATTTTACATGTCTGTCCATCTACTTATTTCAAACGTTATATCCGCTCTAAATAAAAAAAAAAAAAACAGCAAGTACATGGACCCAATGGGGGAAAAAAATCAATCTTTTAAACTCAATGAGTAATAAAGAGTTACTTCAGTTTTTTTTTTTTTTTTTGCTGTGGGGTTGAGTGAAGTAAAAAGTAATATGGAGATGTTGTTCAATTCACCTTCTCCCTGAGCTGTAATATATTATGCTGGCTAGTAAGAATGTGAAGAAGTTACTTTGCTGGAAACCTAAGTTACCTGGAGAGCAGGAGTAATCCCAATTTACCCGTCGGTCCAGGTGTGCAAACACATGCCCTTGAACTCACAGAGCCAGTCCCAAGTGCGGCTCAGTAACAATAGCGTTCCAGGACTTTTCTAAATCAGAGTATCGCAGGCTTTGATACAAAATAAATGATGTGAAAGTCATATATAGAAGGTGTATGAAATAAAAAGGTATATAACTGTAAAAAAAAAAAAAGTAGAAAACAAGTGTATGTGTAGTAGTGGTTGAAAAAAGGAATGCAGACTCTTGATTCAAAGTTTTTCACATTGATTAAAAGAAACCTTTCACGAAACTAAAGTTTACAGGACAGCTGCCAAGTCATAAAATCTGCCAACGGGATAAGGAACATTCACTCATAAAGATTTTTGAAGGTAGAAAAATGTCTAAATACAAGAAACTTTTTCTTTCTTTTTGTTTTTGACTTGTTGCAAGCAATTCAGACCTCATTTTTGTTTTTAAACAACTTGAGGTAAGACATTTTCCTGGATTTATCAGTTGAACATAGCTCATATCAAGAAAAATAAGACAGTTTTTATTAAAAAATAAGACATAATGACTTGCTTTAAGTTTCAGTTCTTGCAGTGAGACGATTTTAGTTTTTTTCCCAAAGAAACGACTGTTGTGGTTAAATATATACTCTCATTAAGAATTTCAAAGAAATGTCTGCGATATTGATTAATTTTCAGTTCACTTCTGCAGAGCAATGACAAGCAGCAAAGGTCTTACTGCTAACAAAAGCAGAGCTGATTTCTCAGAGTAAGCAGAATTTCCTCAGGTAATAAATGCTGGATTATGGAAATGCCAATGTTTAGTCAGCGTGTCTGAGCAGCCAGACAACAGTGACAAAGCAGACACTGTGTGGTGACAGACAGAACTGCTGTCTGGAAATCTAATGGGAGAGAAAAAAAGTATGAAAATGGAGTACAAGACGTATTTCTCATTTATATTCATTGGTTTGTATGAATTGTCCAACCCCTGCTCCCACAGCGTTCTGGCTTGAATCCCATCAGAAAAAGATTAGTCAAATAAAAAACACCATCATCAGCAGAAATAAAGTCTGACACAGATGGTAACGTTCCAAAAATGTCTATCAGAGGATTTAAAGCTGCTGTTTTGAAGTTTACAATAAAAACGGTTCTTGTTAAAACACAAAGTAAAAACTGGATGTGAGGACATGTGATGTGTAAAGATGTAGAGAGTAACCACAGCTCCTCTGAGAAACTTTTGCTTTGTGTCATAGACCACAACAAAAATCAGAAAAGCTAATCAGAGCTGACCCAAAGATGTTGGAGCTCCCCCTGGTGGCTGGTTAAATCATAGGTGCCAACACCTTACTTCTTTATCACCACAGATGGAAAATGGATCAAACTGGGGAACTAAACTAGGTATCAGTTATTTCATCTCTTACAGGTGTGTGTGTGTGTGTGTGTGTGTTTTTTTTTTCTTGAAAGTTGGGTTGCTGCTTGTTATTTGACTGATTAGACCAGCACCTCAAACAGAGCCACCGTAAAGCTGGTGAGTGTCTGCTTCAGATCATACCAAGAATCTGTGACATGTTATCTTTGAGTTAAATGGGCATTTTGGTTGTTAAATAGGTCATAGCAGCACTATCAACCAGATCCCTGAATGTCATGGCTCCAACAGTGAACCATGTCAGGACTCTCCAAGGAGATGATTTATACTTCACAAAGGCAGGAGTTGGAGGTACACTGTCCATAATGATATATCACCCAGGCACTGTATGGATTTGGGCGCCCCCTGTGGACAAAGCAGTGCATTTCCCTGTCCAAACTGGTGGATTCAGAATCATCAACCATTATAAGTTTATTCAAAGATTTGTCAGCAAAACAACAATATCAAAGCATTAAAGAAATATTTACAATACACAGAAGACGTTCTCTGAAAATATAAATTTTGATAAACTGTATTCTCATATTTACAGTGCAAGAAACTGCAAAATACTGACTGACGTTGAAAAAGTTGCACTCACTTTGAGATCAGAGTCACAACTTCTTTGATTCAACATTTTAAAGTCCAAACTGCAGAAAAACATTCAAACATGCAGCATCTGTAAACACAAAGCATTTGGTCCGACAGTCATTATGTGTGATGAGATGATAATCTTAACAGCCACAGCTTTTGGAAAAGCTGTTTCAGCAGCAGGCGATAATTTAACATAAGACAGAGATAGAATTTGACTGATTTCACACTGTGAGATTTCTGTGTTTAGGATAAGAAAAGAGTTTCTCAATAAGCTGTGAGCAGAAATCAAAAAGGAAGGGCCTTCTCTGTCATGCATGCCTGCAATCTTCAACAGGATATTTCCCCATTAAGACCTGCAGCTGGAGGGAGTCACAGTGTGATACAACAACAAAGAGGCTTTAAGCTGAAGAGGAACCACCAGCAGGAACTGTGAGCAGTCCTTTCTGCATGTGCAGGGGAGGGGTACAGTATCGGCCTGATGCATTTTAAAACCACAAACTCTTTAACACTCTGACAAATGAGGATGCTTGGTAGCTTCTGAAATGTGTTTTCATGTTTGACTTAGACACTATTTGTTACAGCTGTTAGGACAGGAAACAACATGCATGTACCTCAAATAAACACTGAAAATATCACAATCAAAAACAGGTGAAACAATACATATCAAAAGCACAATACTGATCATTTTGGAGCCACTGTTGAACAAGTTGAAGTCTGTTTTGAATGTCTTTTCAGAGTTGTGATGTTGTTTCCTGGCAGTCATATTAGTTCCTGTGGTCACAAATGTTGCTGGAAGGTCAACCACTCTGAGCTGGCAGAACAGCTTTGTTGGCAGTGTGTCCCTGCATACCGGGAGAGCGTCCTTTGTCAGCCTGCAGCCAAGGAGTCATGGGAGAAAGAGGTGACAAATGTAGAGTCAGAAACAAACACACATGCACAGAGGTCATGTTCTGATCATCAGTAAAAAGTTCAGACTTTTACATTGTCACAGTACAGTTATAATTCAGCCAATATGCATACTTTTAGAAGTTTTTCTTCCCTACATGAAAAATATCTGGCATGTAGATATCTTCAGAAACAGCTAAATTAGGGTGACCATGTTCTAAAAACCCTAAACATGGCCTCCTGGACATCCTGTAAATTACTCAAAGATACTCAAAGATGATAAAGTATATTTATTACCAAGGCATTTATTTGAAACATACCTTTTCTGTTTGAAACACAACAAAGCCCATTTCTGCCCCGCATGAAAAACTGGATTTATTCAGATTTCTTTCTCTTTTCCTGAGTCAAAATTATAGAGATAAAAAATGCAAAATTTCAATATTTTTTGCAACATTTTTACAGTTTAACTCAAAAATTTGATTTTTGCCTCAGAACATCAACTTCAAAATTTGAGTCTTTTATCACAAAACATTGACTTTTATGTAATGATTTTGACCTTTTAGCCCAAAATTTTGCCTATGATAATAATTTTGACTTTTTTCTTATTATTAGTCATTTTACCTCATAACTTTTCTTTTCTCATAATTTGTGGTTTAACCTCGTAACTTTGACTTTTTAGCTCAAACTTCTATCTTTCTATGTCAAAGTTTCAACTTTTTTCTAAAATATCTCGAAATGTTAACTTTTTATCTCTCAACTATGACTTTACCCGAAAGTTTCAACTTTGAGCTCAAAATTTGGCTCAGTACCAGCTGAAAAAAAATTCCAGCACCAGTCAGGACCATGAGGAAAAGAGTGGTACCACTGTAAATCTGCAGTTCATCTTTAAAAGTGCATTTTCACCTTAACATTTTCAGTCTTAGAGAACAGCCAAGAAGTCAGAGTATGTTTTCCTGCATCCACAACATCAGACATTTTCAATTTGATGCTGATTTATGTGCAAAATTACAGCGACTGTATGCTTCTGTTGACTTCAGTGCCCCCTCATGGACAAGTGATACCACAAGTGATGGACAACAGCTGGTTATCATGAAATCATTTACTATGTGGTTTCTGTAGAAAAAAATAATAATCTCATCCTGCTTTCTGCTTTGCTCATTATGATTTTTTACTAGGAAAAGTGAAAGGTTTGTTTTGTCTTTGGCTCATCATCTGACACCTATCTCTTTACCAGTATCGGGCATTAAAATATACACAACAGAAGTTTTAAATATTTTTGCTCATAGCCTTGTTTGCTTTTGTAGGGCAAAAACAGTCCACATTAGACATTTTTCAAAACCAGTTAAAAATTTCTCACAGGAGCTTTAATCCAAAGATGTATTTTGTAAAGAGTGATGTGTGGCAATATTAGCCAGTCTCAGGAAAAGAGAGTGGCAATTGACCATTAATAAAACTACAACCTCAAATATTTTGGCAGGATTAAATGTCTAAAGGTCAGACAACTCATTAACTTTATATGGTCTAGTTGCACTGCAAAGACTGAAGTCTAAGCAAGCCATTATGACTTAATTTTGGTTAAAAAAAAAAATTGTCTTATTGTTTTTGAAATGAGCCACATGCCACTGACAAGTACAGAAAAATTTGCTCATTAAGTTTCTATTTAGAATTAGAAAGATGTCTCAAAAGAAGAAACTTTTTTCTTACCCCATTGGAAGATTTTTTGGACTTGTTACAAGCAATGCAGACCTAATTTTTGTCTGTTAATAACTTGAAATAAGACATTTTAATGGAGTTCTAAGTTGAATGGGGTTCATATCAAAAATAATAAGACAATTTTTACTAAAAATAAGACATAATGACTTGCTTAGATTTCAGTTTCCGCAGTGTGAGATATTAGCGTAAACGCAACCACAACTTTGGTTGTTGCTTGAGAGAAGTAGAGCTGACTTTCCCACATAAGGTTGCTTGCCTTGGTGGGCCTTTTTTTAGGGAACATATTCGTTAATTTCAGCCTGAAACAAGTAATTATCGCATAAATTTTCTCCAAAGAATTATCACTTACTATCTTAACCATCAAATGAATAAAAAAGGGTTTTGATCATACAGTGCCATCACAAGGTCCAACAACAGGACTAATCTTGTTAGCCTTGTGATCAGTGTGAAACACACAGTAACATCCCAATTAAAATTTCTCTTCCTCTCTCTATCTCTATCTGTGCTCCTCTTTTCACTTGAACTTATCTAATGCCTCTAGTCCCAGTTGAGGCAACTGCTGAATGTCAGGTGGAAAGGTGAGATAAGAGTGCTGGATTTTGTGTCAAAATCTTGTGAAAAATATCAATTTCAGTTTGTGTTTATGTCTTTTTTCCTGTTTCTGTGGCCTGAGTTTGGGTCTTCTTACAGTTGGATTACTTTGCCATAAGTCACTTTGGTGTTACACATTTGGGGAAAAAAAGTATTTGAAATGACAGTGTTAAAACAATTAAGTTCATTGTATTATATTTCTTTTCAGAGCATCTGAACTGTTGAGTTTTTGATAGCAGGGCTTTCACAACTTTGTTTGTTTCATTCAGTTTGATCCTCTATTGTGCAGCAGCTGTTGCACTGCGGCATCACATTGAGCAAGCCCAGTCTCCTTATCGTAACATTTCCTTCTGTTTGGGGCTCTCTTGTGTAACCTGATGTGTACAGAGAGCCTCTGTGTTGAATGAAAGTTCCCTCTAACCCTTGGCCAGCTCGTGGAATAAAATCCTGAGAAAAAGCGGTGTGTAAATGACATTGGTCAACAGTTCGCTGAGTGGACCTTGACCTCGTCTTCCCAGCCATTTCAGTAAGGAGACTATCTGCGGGTAAAGTTGCACCACACTTCCATGCATGCCTGTTGTGATTGTTAACAGATGTTAGGAGTGTTTGAGCTTTCAAACTGTAAATATGGAATGATGAGAGGGTCAGAGGTCAGGAATTAAAGTGATACTGCCAGCAACCAGTGCATCAACAGAAACAAAAATTAGCATCAAAATAAAACGTGCTTGAAAATGATCACAACTGCTTTTGTGTTTTGATGGTAGCTCCATGAGGATAGTTCTCTAAAGGGAGGAAGCCACATCTGTAGATCTTAATCACAGAAACTCGTGGTATGACTGTTTAATTTAATAATCAATCTTTTCAAACGTATTCCCAACTCTGAAATATTCAGAAAAGTAAAGCTTAAACACACTGGTGCACTTTATTTTAAAGAATTATCTCTGTTTTAGCTCAACAATCACACTTTTCCATGTACTGAATGACTTAAACGTAACACAATGAGCCCCCTGATTGTTATAAATGGAGACTAAAATGGCTCATGAAGGGGGCACTACTTTAAGTTTCAAGTGTTAATTTCACTTACCCTTTAACGGACTCAAGCTTGTTTGGTCTCCTCTGCAGCATCGCCTACACAAAACAAACACATTGACTTTTTTATCTTCTGTGTAATGCTGATGATTAAAGCTTATTTTGATGAGTAATAAACAAGAAAGGAAAGGGAATGGCTTTTAAGTAAGATGATTTTAAACAGGAGAGTTTCTTTGACTGCTGCTCTTTAAAAGGCCACCTCAGCAAACAGGGTAACAGCAACCTCTGCTGGAGAAACAGCAGAGTAATCTTACCGACTTCAACGTCTAATTTTTAATACCTAATACTTCTGACCTGAAGTGTCCTAAGAGTCTGAACCAAAGTGGAGAAGCAGTGTTCATTTTTTTCACCAAATGTCCGAAACAAACATCAAGAAAAGATCAGCTGAAACTATCAGCTCTCTTAAAACAAGCCAGAAGATTCACCTGATTGCAGCAGCATTCAGTTATATTATTTCAAGAAATTATTTCATATTTGTGTGTGTGTGTGTGTGTGTGTGTGTGTGTGTGTGTGTGTAACTGTCTGTTTTGATGATTTTTTTTCCTCTTTGATTTCGTTTTTAGATGATTTTCTTCTAAAATGTCTTTGGTGAAAGGATTCTTTTTTAGCATACTTTGAAATGGCTTGTTGCTGAGTCATGTTTAATGGGGTGACCATGCGTCCTCTTTACCCCGGACATGTCATATGGTGGTAAAATTATGTCAGGGGGGATTTGATTGAATTCCCCCAAAATGTCCAGGTTTTGTTCAGCTTTTTCTACGGACAGATATTTATTTTAAAAAAAACTGGAGCGGGATACTAATATTATTCCAATATATCCTGTCAAGATGTTGAGCATGCATGAGGCGTCGCTAAAATTCTCAGATGAGAACTTGAAATTTTGAGAGGAAAAGTTGAAACTTTTGACATAAAAAGCAAAACAATTGAGAAAATAAGTCAAAATTTTGTGATAAAAGGCTAAATTTGATATAACTAGTTAATATTTTGAGCTTCATAACCCACACATTTACTTAAAGAACTATTTTCTGTCTGGATTATTTTAATTTTAGAATATGTGGTGTTACACAGATACACGATGCCTGGTTTCTAAACCAGACTCAAAACAGATCATCAAGAACTTGAAGTTTTTTCTCAAGTATTTTTAGGGTTAATGTTATGAATAAAGGGAAGCTAATTGACAACATGACTAACTGTGTAGGCTAAATGATTTTAATCCAGGTGGATGGTTTGGGTTTTCAGAGTTTTTCTTGTGTTATAATGATACCTGTGATGACAGTAAGTGTTCAATATTTCTTTGAGACAACTTAGATGTGTCCTCAATAAACTACTTGGGTAATTGTGAAGAATTAATTTTCACTGCTTTCTGAGTTTGCAGACACTCACCGTCCTTTTTAATCCATTGTCCCATCTCTTCCATTTCCAGCTCCAGCACTGAGGGAACATCTTCTTCAAACATGGGCCTGGAGGGCACAGATGGTTCGGAAAGTCAGATGGATGATATAAACAGCTCAAGGTTGCACCAGCGATGCCTCCGTCAAACAAATTTTAATGTAATTTTGAATCTGGGATGAAGTTTCAACTCTGCTAACAGTGTAATTGTTGCTGAATTTACTCCAGCACAGACATAAGTCACATGTTAAACTTCACCCTCAGCTCACAGCTGATACAAACTTCTCTGTAAAACAGTTTTCATGCACAGGACATTAAGAAGATAAGACAACGCGAGTGTGAGGAGAAGCAGAGGGTTTTAATCGCTGTCTCCATCGATAACATGTTTGTCACGAGGGATTACACTCCCCTGCAAAAACCGAAATCATACAAGTCTTAAATGT
This sequence comes from Thalassoma bifasciatum, assembly GCA_008086565.1. Taxonomy (NCBI): domain Eukaryota; kingdom Metazoa; phylum Chordata; class Actinopteri; order Labriformes; family Labridae; genus Thalassoma; species Thalassoma bifasciatum. Next base: position 2,454,570 of record RPOG01000005.1, read on the forward strand.
TGTTGAGAATTTCATGGCAAAAAACCCCCAAAACGTTTTAATAGACTTAAAAAAGCCACATCCACCTGACTCATCCAGAAGTGTACTTAAAATGGAAAAGTTTAGTTTCCTTTCGCAAGACTTTGTTCTCATTTAAAGAAATTCAAAGAGCATTTTTGTCCCCACATCAACAGATTTTCTTTAAAGTTTCATCAGAATTCAGGCTGGATTTTTATCTTTTACTTCACTGAAACAAGACATTTAGTTGGACTTGTCAGGAGGTGAATTTAGCCCCTATTAAATCAGAAATGACTTTTAAAAACTAAAAATAACACAAAAGCTTTCTTAGATTTATTCTATTCTATTCTATTCTGACAATATTTAGTTTACTGAAACTGAGGTTTTGCCTTTTCTTCTTGTGTTCATCAGTGACTGGTTGTGATATGCAGCTCAAAATATTTCTAATTTTGTTGTGAGTTTACTTTGGTGGTTACTTTTGGTTGTTACTTTGGTGAGTTATTGTGCTTACTGCAAAAACTCAGATCTTAGTGAGTGTTTATGTCATGTTTCACAAAAATGATCATGTTAGACGTTATTTAGAGTTTAATTAGACTGAAAATTTTAAAAAAGTTTCAAAAAATCTGATGACAAAAATGATACTTGAGTCTCTTGAAAAAGGAATGTCATTTTTTTGACAAGTTTCTACATTTGTCAAAACTAATGGCAGATATTTACCTCCTCTTTTTTAGATTTCACAAGCAATTTAAGAATCTTCTGATATCTTGAAATAAGACATTTTCCATGGACTGGATAGGTCAATGCGACTCATTATAACTCTAACAACAGTTTTTTTTTGCAGTGTTATCCTTATTTCTGGTGTATTACTGACTGTGCTGTGCTCCCTACATTTATCTAATGCTGACATCTCACAAACTTTTATCTTTTTTTCCATTTGGTTCAGTGTAGATCAGATGTATTTCATATTATATAACAGTATTTGCACAATAACAGACGTTGTTGCTCAGGAGACAAAATAGTGGTAGGAAAAAAAATCTCTCACTATAAGATATGAAACAACTTGGTACATAAGAATGGGCTCGAATCAATTCACATCAAGGAAAAAATCCTAATTCAACGTGAACTATAAAAAAAGATACTGTAAACAGTATTTCTAAAATCAGAATCCTATCCTCACAAAAAGAAAAAAAGTAAAACTGATACACTTACATTGGCACCTTTTCCGTATCTGGCCCGTCCAAGTATGGATCCTCTTTTTGAAGCTCTAAGACAGGAGTAGAATAGTGAATGAAAAGGAACATTATTAAAGTATTTTGGTCAATATTCAAGTTGCAAGATACAAATGAACTGACTCTTAAAGGTTTCCCCACTTGTGAGAGACGTACCTTGATCTCTGGCTTTGTTGTTCCACCTGCGGTTTATGAAAATACCGCAGACTATCATGCCGATGATGACAACGACCAGCACTACAGGGATGAGGATGATGATGGGACTCAAACCTTCATCCTCTTCACCTTCTGGTAATGGGGTTGAATCTGAAACAGCAGGATCCAATGTTGTCTCTGAAAAATCAGTTATCTGTTAAACTGAGCTGGAGCGAATCACATTGTTTTAGTGACAGAAGTTTTATTATTCTGCTGTTTATGAGCAGAAGAAATGGTACATTGTAACATTTATGTAAGTTTATATACACACAATTAAAAAAAAAATCTACATACCATATTGGGGGCTATACGCAGATCCATATTCATCCTCTGTCGTGTTTTTAAAAGGAAACAATGGTAAATATCATAATCAGGCAATTTTTATGAAATGTTAAGAAATTACCTTTTTTATTTTTACTTTTACCCTCAAGACATGAGTGTGCATTATTTGTGAAATATTTCTCCAGAGGGAAAATTGGGAGGTTTTTAAGCAGCATAAAGCGTTACGCTGTTGGAGACTGACCTGTGTCTGCTGTTTCCGGGGGGTTTGATGTTGCGCCTGGATCAGGTGGTTCTGAACAGAGAGAGAGAGAGAGAGAGAGAGAGAAAAAGAGCAAAACAGAGTACCAACAGGAGAAATAAATCTGGAGTGTGTAATAAAAGTTCCTCTGAGTCAAATCAATCGAACATGGCCATGCATCACATTAATGTTAAAAAATAAAAAATAATCCAGGCCCTTCTATCCAAAATGGGGAACAGTGGATCTTATAAGTATCAAACTTGATTAAATATTAGGATATGAAAAAAGTCATCAGTACCTTTACCAATATAAAAATGCAAAGATTTAAAAATATTTTCTCTAAAGTGGGGTCAAATGTACAAATGAGCCTGGGAAATTAGCATATACAAACAAGTGTTTTTTATTTTCTAAGAAGCAAAAGTGAGACATACTCAAGTAAAGCAATAACTGAGTCATCATGTGGTTTTTAAAGAAGAGTACTATACTAGTTCCCAGACTTCATTTTTTTCCGATAGCTTTGTGGAGGCTTCACACGGTCTACACAAAAAACCTCTTTACTTATCTCTGGTGTCGTTGAAACCCCCAGGCCTCCACAGCCCTCAAAAAGACACTACCACTACTTCTACACTACAGTATTATGGTTTACATTTAAAGTGATAGTCGTGTTATAGGAAACCCCCAACAACAATAAACAGAGGAGGACATTTCTGTTCATTACTGTGTTTTTTTTAATCTAATTATGCTCTATTCGGGAGGTTCATCAATCTGTGACTGCATGAGTTGAGTAATTCAGGTGTGACTTTTTGAACCTGGGATTACTCCAACACACAAATTAGCCTCACACTCTGTGACTTTGCCGACAATCAGACTTGGCTTTTTTGTCAAAATATTTCTGCCTTGTAAAATACCTAATATTGAAGTATTGTGCTTTTTGATTGTTGCAGCTACAAAGTGAAATTAATGTGTAGGTTAGGGCTGAAAGATTTGCACAAATAATCTAATTGCAAGTAGTTTTCCCTATATTGCAAATGTGAGTCATTGTGCAATTATTTGTTGGCTCTCCTTATGTGTTATTCAAAAAAAACAACCAATGTTCATTTCTATGCACTTGCTACCATTTTTGCCATTTATGACTTTTTTTTGCCCAATCCAGTCACCTTTCATTCATTTTTATTTGCTGCTTTTGGACCATTTTTGCAACTTTCTGACTACTTTTCAAATTTTCTCCCATTTTTTTTTACTCCTTTCCACCCACTTTTGATGCTATTGGACCATTTTTTTGCCCCTTTAACTTATTTTTATTGCTACTTCTTGCCACTTTTCACCACTTAAACAAATTAGCTCTTTGGTTGAGCAGGGTATAGTAACACTGGGGTAGAGCATAAAACATATACTGCAAAATCTTTTTTTCTGGTATTCAGGCACATTTGAGGTTAAAGAAATATTGCACTGTCTGGGATTGGAATAATGCAGCAGGACATATTGTGATCTAATCTAATTTACAATTAATTGCCTAGCCCTAATTTAAACTTCTTGAAATTTATTTGAAATTGATTAGTAGATGTCTGTTAAACTACATGTAAGCCTTCTCTTTTCCTTTAGGTATTTTAAAATCAATGCACTTCTTGGTGTCAGTATAGTTAAAATAGAAACAAAGTAATGAGACCTAACTAAGTGCTGACTTCATCAGTAAAGCATGTGCTGGTGAACTGTCCTCTAAGTTGTTTTTATGAATCCTACTCTCTACCTTAAAAACAATGCATGTAATACCAGTCATGTTTTTATGTGTCAAGTCCAAACCACAAACACCCAGACTTGTTATCGACATCTCACCTGTGGTTACTGTGTCACCATCAGTAACTTCTCCTTGGTCACCTGTCCCTTCCTCTGGAGTAACACCTGGGTCTACATCTTCATCACACAATACTGTAATTGAAAACTTTGTGTTACCATAAATGTGGAAAGCATGCGGTGAGGCTTTAAGGAAAACAAGAGCAGCATCTCCGTCAGAAGCAAAAACCTCGAGACAAAGAAGACAGTTATTTCCACCGGCCCAGTTTCTAAAATAACATCAACCGCGCAGCAGAGTAACGATCACACTCAGGTCACACAGGAACTTAGAAACATCTGTGTCCATGATTTGCAATGGTTGTTCTTAGTATTAAAAACTGTTGCAAAATTCAAGAAGGGTAGGCGGAGAGTTTGAAGCATGTTGAGCAATTCGTTCCTGACATGACTTTGTCATGTTATTTTATTGCACAAGAACAGATAAAGAACTTAAAGAAGACTAAAAAAACTTTTTTGTTTCTTTTTCAGTTATTAAAATTGTTTTTAAATCAACCTGAAATAAACCTACTGAGGTAAAAAAAAATCTTATTTTCAGGGGGGCCATGAACAAGACGAGCACACAAAGTCTGAATAAAATAAAATTTGATGTCAGGAACAACAAGAGGGAACTGAGGTAGACGCAAACTGGAAAGTGGATGATTTTGAATCTACAAGTTTAACAAGTTTGATTTGAATCTTTTGACTGTTATTTCGTTCCTTTAGTAAAGATCAAAGTTTATAGTATCTGTAACAAACACTTTTTACCTCCAGTTAAGAAGCTACACTCAGTCACCTTTGAGAAGAGAAAGCAGGGAGGAGACAGGAAAGGTGAGAGTGCTGTTGAAAGAGTACAAACCTAATCCCCGTGTCTTACCTGTCCATGACAGGGCGGTCAACAGCAGAAACAGAAGCAGAGGGGTCTTCAGCCGCAGACCTCTCATGTTACAAGGCCCAGGAGCAGACATCGTGCCATTGTGTGCCCACTTCCTCCTCCTCTACTGTCACAGCATCACACTTCCTGATCTGACTAAACAAGTGAAATGGAAGAAAAAGAAAAAAACGCTCTCAAAAAAACACACCCTCAGACTCACTCAGATAACTCACTCGGATGTGATGCAATCAAGTCGTGTGCTTGTCGCCACAAGTCTGACGGCTCCTCAGCTGCAGTACAATCACATTCCTCCTGGTTAGGTATGCAATCCTTCAGAGTGAGGGGGAAGCTGAACAAACCTTAAAAGAGGAAAAAAAACAATTTGTAAGAGCTCAAACACAAACAGCTGCTTGGCCATCCCTTGAAAAAATGTTTGTTTGCAGCTTGGAATAACTCCAAAGCTGTAAAGTTGTATGCATGTTGGTCTTTTTCTTGATGTACCTCAGGCAGGATCACAAAGGATACTCACTTTTCTACTGTGGTAGAAAACTGATCATGTTGTGGAAGATCATGCTGCTATGATTATCTATGGTGGAAGTCTGTTGGCCTACTTAGAGAGGACACTACCAGCTTTCATCTAACAGAGAAGTCATAGTGATGAAGCAGGTTCCAACACGATGGCCAGAACCACCGGGAAGAAAAAAGAAAAAAACCACACACAACTCATGCCATTTTTTGTAAATACTCTAGTCTGTTCTCAGAAAATGAAGCAATAGTTGGAGATCTTTAGATTAGATTATTATGTGGCATGTGAAAGGATACACTACCCACAGATCTTTGTGCCCCATCAGAACAGAACAGAAACACTCACAAACAAGACTTTGTTGTGCTTGCACGTTACATTTACCATTCATTGTATAGTTCATAATGCTAATGTGATCATGTTTTGCAGATATGACTCTACTGAACAAAAATATGACTTTTTTAGATCACCAAGGGCCAATTGTTCAAAAAGTTTATCTCGATCAAAGTTGTCTAGATTTGGGAATCTGATTTTTAGCCATTCAAGATTCAGCACTTCATCTTAGTTTTGTGCCTGTTTTTCAAAGCAATACTAGATTTGATCACCCTGATCCAGATGCACAGTTTTTAAGATTACCTTATCTTGATCTAAATGGGACAATATATCATAGTGTGGGCTACCAGCTATATAAACAACAACAGGGAGAAGAGCCAACATGGTTTACAGCTTTTAGTGTTTCCAAAATAAACTTTGTCTTTTGGGTAATATTTACCTCCTACAGAAGCCACAGGTCATACAGAGTGACTTCAGTGAAGTGAATGCTGTCCTCTTATCTGGCTGACTCATACTGTCTGTGTCTGCTGAGGGCCCAGGAGAATTTTATCTCCATGATAAAGATATAAAAGGTGTGACCTCTGTCATCACTTAGTCACCTCAAGGAAACCTGGGATCAGTGCAGATGCACATGAAGTGACTCCTAAACTTCAATCATTAAGTCGTTTTTGATGATCTAATCAAACAGCAGTATGTGTTAATTTGCTCCTAGCCTCTGCTTTTCTTTTCTTTTTTTTTTTTTTGAAAAAGGCTTTCTGTCAGATAAAAGGACTGGACTGGCTTGATTCTGGCTAATCCAGAAACTTATTTTTCTGAAAATCTTTCAGTTTATTGGTTTTGGATCAGGTTCGGGTCAGTTTCTCTGCAAACCCATGAATTAATTTCACAATATTTATTTATGTCATAGGAGACACTGCCACAAAAAAATTGTGCACAGAGGTGCTAGTATGGCCAATGGCCAGTGTTATTGTGCATGCCTTTTGCAGAGGTAACAGTATTCAAGTGGATGGCCAAGGCTTGATTTCAATCAGTTGCCCACTTCCTGCGTGTCACCCCTTACTAGCTCTCTTTTAGTTTTCTGCTTTATCTACCGACAGATTCTTTTCAAAACACATAAAAAACTGGAAAACATAACTAAAAATGTATCTCAAAAAGTTGGAGGCATCCTCATCTGAGAACAACCAAAGGTTAGAAGAACATAAAAGCATGTGAAAGGTTTGTTGATTTATATATTTTGCACACAACATACATCTTTAGATCGTGATCTCAGCCCACAAAACCAAAAACTCTATTCATACAACAAACTTGTAAAGCAGGTATTTAATCATCATAAAATTATGGAATTCGAGACAAACCAGGGCATGTTCCCCCGCCTCATACCTGATGCCTTTTTTGTGCTTGTATCCAAGCGAAGCCTGAGGTGAAGGAGGAGAGTGACTGGTCTCAACTGGTCCAACCAAAGCGCATATATATATTTCTATAGACATAAATATTCTTTACTGTATTGTAAAGGCTTTTGTCGTTCTTTTTTGGAGGATTAAGGTAAGTCATACACAAATTGTTTACAGTGACCACTATACAAAAGTTGCTCAAATATCAATAAATTGAATTATTATTCAAATTTTCTCTGTTTTTCTTTCCGAGAAAGGAAAACCAAGAAAAAAATATGATTTTCTGCAGCTGACTCAACATTGGACTGCTTTACATAAGAGATCGACTGATTGATTAAAATGTGTCCTGTGTGTGTTAAGAAGTGAGTGTTGAAGCAAAAGACAAATAAACAGCCGTTAGGAATACCCTCACCCTCTTAAACTAATGGCTTGAGTCAATTCTTTGGAAAATGATATAATGTTTATAGACAGTCATGGACAGAAGTTTTGGCACCCCTGGAATTTTTCCAGAAAATTCACCATTTCTCCCAGAAATTGTTGCAATTACAAAGTTTTTGGTATGAATGTGTTTGTTTCTCTGATGTGAATTGGAAAAACAAAAACAAAGACAAAAACAGAAAGTAGAAAACAGAAAAAATGGACACAATTTACATACAACACAAAAAGTGGACTGGACAAATTTGTTGGTACCCTTTAAGAATTGTGGGCAAATCATATCATTTCAAGGAGTGAGGCGTGGCATTATATGGCCTCCGTATTTCTGGGTTTAGAGGTAGGCCCTTAGTTTAAAAAGGTTGGAAACCACTGACCTGGGCCATTAGCTCAAGAGAGTTATATATCATTGGGGTTAATAGAGTATTTTTCATTCCATTTTATTGGAGGGGATCAGCTTTCAGGGTTGTAAAAGTTGGCACTGGTATTCTGAGTTTTAAATGAACACTCATCATTAGCAAAAACAAAGAGGTGCTCGTAATAAACCAAAACGCCAACGAAATAGCAGGTCACATTTTTACATGTATTTATCATTTGTTTTTATCGCCAGACTGCCACTCTCCACCATAGACTGTATAAAAGCTCTCCGCTAGAAACAGATTAAATGTAGGAACCTTTGAAATCCTTAAGTCAAACATCCGGGACGTATTTGATGACGGAATGATCTGTTTCCGGTGCAGTTGTCAACATTGAGCACCACGCGCTCGTCGCACGTAAAAATGGTGAGTTTGATGATCTGTTACCAAAAATCAAGTCATTTTAAAGTCACGGTGTCAGTAATTCTTGTGTCATTTAATAGATTTGTTTGTGATTTTTCTCACATTTTCAGCCCAAAGCTCAGAAAGGAAAAGCGGCGGAGAAAGTTGTTCATCCGTTCAGCAGGAAAGCTGCTTACATGGCACGAGAGGAAATCAGACTGAAAAAGAAAGAGAAGTTAGTGGAAAATAAAACACCACGAGTTACAGTTAACACTTACATCCATCCATATGACAGAGTGGATCAGTCAGTTTATCGATCATGAAGTCTATATGGATGTGGTGCCAGATTACAACAACTGTTTTCTCTAAAACAACATCCAAAAACAACAGGTGTTAGACCTGTTAATGAAATGATGAGGAGTTTTATCTCATACTAACCCACCATTAGTAGAGACTTTTTCATCATTTAGAAAGCTGCACTTTCACAGGGACAAACCTAAAGCAGAACCAGACTCTAGTTAGCCAACCATCTGCCTCCACTGTGCTGTGGTTAGAGAGAAATGAAGATTAAGAGACAGACAGAGATCATCGTTCGGTCTTGAAGGTTTATTTATTCTAACAGAGTTCAGTCCACATATGTGTTGTGCTTTGGCGCTCTATAATAAGTATTGATTGAGTTTGTGGTGAAACAGCTGCCAATGTTCAAGACCAAGCAGAAATACTCAAAGTAAAGGTTTCTCTTTTGGGCCACACATGTATCTAAAGCTGTAACATAAAAATGCATGACATTCTTTTTACTTGAATAATTAATTGAATTCTTGCATTGACAGACAGAAGAACGACAAGGCAACACGTCTGAGCAGCATCGGTAAGATTATTTTGTTCACTAATACCATATTACTCTAATTATTGTTTTCTTTCAAAGTTCAATAAATACCTATCAACAAGTTACTTTCATACAATTGTTTTATTAATTTTGCTCCACACAAATAATAATTTCTTCAATTAAATGTTAGTGGACTACTTACTGATCCATCCCATGAAACTAATTTAATGTCTACTCTGTTTTTGTAGGTTTTATCTTGACCTTATTTTTGCAACCATTATTGTAGGTTTGCTTACCATTGTATCTGTGATCTGTGGGATACCCAGATAATATCTATTGCTCAGTTTTCTGAACATTTTAAGGTCATTGCTTGTATAACTTTGATACAATTGACAGTTGTATAACCTTACTTCCCATTGTGCCTTTGATTTTCTTTGAGAATAAAATTGCTTTTTAATCAAACACCAACTTTCATTTATGTGACAGGTGAGAAGCTGTTGTGGTTTCAGGGGCAGCTGGATGCAGAAAAGACTACTTACAGCAGAAAAGAAGCCTGTGACATCATTGAAAGGTTAAGGATAAAGGCATCTTTCCTCTCACTTTTCTTCTTAAGTCAAAAAATGTTTCAAGAAATTCTCACATTTTGTTTTAGTATAATGTACATATAAAGTGTAACTTAAGTATTCTCTGGCGTGTGTGTGTATGTGTGTTTGTGTGTAGGTACCTACAAAGATTTGACCCAGAACTAGAGCAGATTGAGCTGATGAATGGTATCAAAGGTCGGCAGGGTCGTCTTCATGGCGCCAGAGAGGCTGTCATCAAACAGACAGTCGAGCGAGAGCGTTTACAATATGAAGGAGCTGGATTTGGTGAGTCCTTTCAATATAAATTAATCAAGTAGTGTGATCTGAACATGCACAGTCTGTAATAGAAAATACTAACTAATTTTTTTTTTTCGTCTTTTCAGAGATCCCTGACATCATCAATGCAAAACATTTAAAAACATTTAGGTAAAATGGTCTTAAATGGTTCAGTTATTTCTTAAGTGACTCTAAATACTAGATTCAGACTACAGGGAAATGTAGCCAAGTAGTTTTGATTAGATTGTGATGTTTAGCATGATGATTTTCTCAAAGTACATCTTTCATACTAACACTTGTCTGTTATGTTATTTTGAAAGGGAGTGGACTGGTGATCTGAAGAAACTTCCAAATATTAAACTACGAAGGGTTTCCAACAAGAACTTGGACAAAAAGACCGGACAGGAGGAGAAACAGGACATAGAAAATGACATTGAGGATGATGATGGTATTTTGGATGAAGAGGAACTGGATGACGATCTGCTGATGTCAGACTCAAACTTAGCCGAGCTTGAATAAGCCACGAGAGGACAAAGCCTGCAGCTCCACATCTGTCCTGAAGGTGGCGCCAAACTGTGAAGAATGGACAACTAAACTCCAACTTCTTTATCCTCAGTGACTTCACACAACCCTGTGAGGGGGTCTACATTCATTGTTTATTGCACAAACAAATATGCAGTGTATGTAACCTGAATCCATTTTAGCCAATCAGAAATAGAAAAAAGATTTGGTTGATACAATTCTGTAATGAGAATTTACATTGGTCCTTAAACCAGCTTAAACCTGTGAAAAAGCAGTAAACACTTTCCTCTTTCACTGTTCATACATTCAAACAGTGCGTCAAGTCTAATTAATGAATGGCAGCAAGGAAAGCTGAAGTTACATCAGATATAAATAACATGACCTGACAGACAGACAGGACCAAACAAGCTGAGAACAGCCCAAAAAAAACCCCACCAGGAACATCTGGGCTACTTAAGAACTGCTATTTCAAAAAATATCCCAAATTTGCCGGTGAAAATAAATAAATTCCGGTTTTTCAAAACATTAAAATGGTTCCATTTCAGACTGAGCTAAAGTTACAGTTTTAATAAATGTTTCACTATTTTTACATCTGAGTCTTTGGTTTCTGAGGACCTGATCGTCCAGAAAGAGGGTGAAGGCCTCAGCATGCTTCAAATAAAGGTGCTTGTTAGATTGTCAGCTAGCTCTTGAAACCTGGATTCAGACAGCTAGTGCTTCTGGCAGAGTTTTATCAGTTTTTCATCTCTTCTTTTCCAGCAATACAACACTTTCAATGTGAAGCTCCTCCACATTTAAGGAGAGACTTCTGCACATCTGTTTACACAATTCTCTCTCCTTCCCCTTTCACAAATCAGCCAAAAACTTCCTTAAGTTTATGGCTTGTGGTTCCTTCCTTTGGCCATAGCATGTGCAAGTCAAGGTTAGTTTGAAGCATAGTGAGACCTTTAACAGCATCCACATAGTGTTCGCATCTTAAATTCATGTCAGTGCAGTTTGAGAAAGTGCATACAAGGATGATTCACCGAACAATTAAACATTTAGAAACACTTTCTTCCTAATGGCTTTTTTCTTCTTCTTCCTTTGCATTCCTTTACCGCCTTTTTTCTGTTTTTGTCCAGAAACACTCTTTGTTTCTTCTAGAGTTTGCATCACCACGGCCTTTCAGTTTTTCCCAATCACTGAAGGATTTTTCATGTTTATCCTGTCTTTGGACCAGTGATCAGATGAACTGAGGTGAACAAAACTACAGTATGAGTCTAAATAATGTGCTTAAGTCAGCTGGTGCTGTAGGATGAGCAGGGTGTGATTCAGGACTCTCTCTGAGCAGGTGGATGGAGTTAGTCAGACAGGGTTTTGTGCTGGTGCCACTGCAGCTTCCACTGACATGTCTGAGTCCATCTGTGGCTCTGGAGCCGGGGCAGGTGCCGTGCTGATGGGAACCTCTACAGTTTCATGTCTGCCATTGGTCAGGGTGCTGGGCTGGGCCTGAGGTGCTTGCAGGCCTTTCTCAGGGCAGTTCTGCACAGTAATGATGCGGTTGAAGGCCTTGAGGCGGCGCCAAAGCTGCAGGTAGACTTTACACTGGATGTACATGAAGATGAGGCCGCCCGTGAAGCCGATGGCCACCACAATCAGTTTAGTCCAGAAGGGCCACTCCAGCACGCCTGAGGAGGCAGAAACACACACACACAGCGACCTTTACTCTACGTTCGTGATGTGTGACAGATCATGATGTGTGGTGTATGCAGAGCTGTGCTTACCCCCAGGCGTAGAGTACTTCAGAAGAGAAATTCTCCATAATTCCTCTGTAATCAAGAGCGAGTGTAATACCTCTCAATTAATATGGATTAATGTTTAATATCTAATCCGTGTTTTGATCGAAAATTCTGAAGCTATTTCTTTCTGCTTCTACCTTTAGGTCCTACAGTACAAGAACGGTGCACTATGTGACAAAACAGTACAACACAAAGTACCATCAACAAACAAAAGGAAGCACTGAGGGGTCTTCTTTCTACTATGACATTTTTGAAGAGCAAATGTGTGCATCAGGCTGTAAACAACGGCATTAAAAATATTGTTAACAACAAGGCTGAGAGAATTTTGTTGACAGGGATTTAATACTGATGACAGAAACTTCACCAGACTCACATGCACTCCCAGCTTTTGGGATTTCAAGTAGAATGCACTCGAACGTCTGTGATCATTCTCAACGTTTTTTCATTCTCTGGCTGAAACTTTTTTTTAATTTTTTGAAATTACCCCCAAACTTTATGCTGATTGGGTGAAAATTAGCATGTAACTTCTTTTAAATGATGTCCTATTTTAATAATCCAATTACACATATTTATGGGATCCTGTTTTGAAGAAAATCCTAAGCAATATACAAACATGTAATAACCTAATTTAAGCAGTGTGACCAAGGAGGGAATATCTCAGGTCAATTTGTTCCTGGGACTCCCTGCCCACAGAGGAATAATCTTAAAAGATTTTTTTTTCTTTTTTGAGGCAATGCCACAAACATCAGAGACAGCACAGTGGAGCACTCCTTGTTATATGATGAAAGAAATAGCTGAAAGAGTTCTGATGATTTATGTGAGATACAGGCTGATGTGTAAGCTAGAGATTAGATGAATATTTCTAAAACTAGAGTCACTCAGACTTTTTTCATGTTTTTGGGATGTTTTGTGCTTTTATGGAAGGATAGAGCAGTGGATGGAGTAGGAAACTGGGAAGCAAAAGGAGGTGGCATGCAGTATTGGCCACAGGTTACAACTATGTAGTTGAGAAACATAGTCTCTGTATCTGTGGCGCAAAGAGTCAAATTAGTGTCTTACTCCTGTCAGATTTTGAAAAATGTTGGATTACCAAATGTATTTTTTAGTACATACTGCACTTTTACAGCATTAGTGCTTCTTTCACTGAGCAGGACTCTTGAGGAAAGTGTCTGAATTTCTGCAATTTGTTGAGGATATTGTAAATATCTCAGACCACCAGTGTTTTCATTCTAAATCTAGACCTCTACTCTGCAGAGAAACAGTTTATAGAACAGAGGATTTATCTTGTATACTACACACATACTGTGGACAGAGCTTAAGTATATACAGTTTATACATAGACATACAAATAAACATATGTGTATCTACTTTTGACATTAAATCGTAATTGTCACTCCACCAGAGACAGACAAGTGCGAAGTTTGAATGTTTGGATTTTTTTTTGGTCACTAGAGGCACTGCAGTGAAAAAGTGTTAGTATCTTGAGTTGTTTTAAGGTCTGCAAAGGCAGCCCACACATGCATTAAAAAAGCATTGTAAAGCTTATTTACTTCTGTGACAGAGGAACATTTAGCAGAGATGGGCACACTTCTATTTGTTGTGAATTATGTTCCTTTAATTCACTTTAATCATGACAGTTATTTTTTCCTGCAATAACCTTTGCTTTGTATTAAACTCACTTTTCTTTGACGTGGGACTTTTATATGAAAGAATGGGCTGCATTCAGCTTGAACATAAGCACACGGCCTTTGTAATATTGAATTTGTCAAAGGATCTACGTGTTTATAATGTAGGGCTGTAGCTATGAATTGATAAAATCAACAAAAACCTATCAATAAAAGTGTCAGTGATGCTTTCCATGACAGTGATTATGGTACTGAGTGGTGTTCAGGTTATATGTCTTATTTTTCATTTTAGTTGTATTTAGCTGGCGGTTGTCAAATAGCTAAAGGTGTATTACAGCCACCCACTCGTCTGGAGTAGAGATTGGATAACTCACTGGGCTGTGGGGCTGTGTATGTCACAATTATGATAGAGACAGAGAGGTTCATTTAACCAATGTTAAAATTGGTATTAACCGCTACAGACAGTGGTAGGACAGGGGGGGGGGGGTCCTGATTAACCTGATTGACCTGAAAGTGAAAATATGTTGTCATATCAGCATATTTCCAATTATTATGCTCATACTGTTGAAAATAACTTACAATTTAGCGATTTAAAATGATTCATAATTTATATTTTTTTTTTCAAGAAATCAGGGATATTTGAGCCAAAACCTGTCGTTTGTGGACTGTTGTCACTGTGTTTTTTTCTCAAAGATGTTCTACGGTTATAAAAAAAACGGATAAAGAGACTTTCATCAGGATTAAATGTTGGCGTCCATGTCAACTTCCAGAATTAATTGATGAACTGTTACAAGCAAAGATATTTCACAGATCAATAGTTGATAAAGATCAGCAATATCCTCTGCCACTGAGACACCCTTAAATTCTATTTTTTGTTGATATTTATTTATTTAAAGCAGGCTAGTGGTGATAATGAAGGTGGTAATGATTATAATGACTACCGTAATTTTTTGTTTATTGTCAGTCATATTCAGATGTTGTTATTATAGATAATATTGTTTTGTCAAGATGTGCTCTTTTGTGTCGTAACTTTGTAGTTTTAGACTTTGTCATATTTTGTATTCTAATGAGTGTAAAGGTATATTCTGGACATATGATTTAAACCAGGTTTATTGTGCTGTTTTCTGTTTATTTAGTCTGTTGTGTGTTGTTGTTATCATTATGGTTTTCAATTAATGATGTGATCTAAGCTGGTTGTAATTAAAGATTTGCATGAGTGGACCCCTGGAAGAGTTGCTGCTACCATGGTTATAGAGCTAATGAGGATCCAAATGAAAAAATAAATTAAATGTCAAAGATATTTAATTATTGATGAACTGTGCCCACCTCTGGTTGTATGTTATGGATAAGGCCTACTTATACTGTTTGAATAACTAACTACATTTTACAATGAAATTTGCATGAGCATCTTTATGAATTTAAAGTTTTAGACAAAAATGGATTCAAAACTGCATTAACATGAGTGTAAGGCCTAAAATTTACTCACACTGATGAGACCAAAAGTGATTAGAGGTTTGAATTTGTACTCTGTGTGTCTCTGATGAGTGAGAAAAAGAGATAAGGTACTACTCACCGTTCTTCCCAAGTCTGATCTCTTCTGCTGTTCTTTTGATGAGAATGTAGACCGACCATAACATACACGCTAACGCTATCAGGTGAAACAACACTGAACAGAAGATCTTCCTCCTCTCACCCTTGGTCATGTGTAGCCTCTCCCACTGGGCGACAGAGAGGTGGAGGCAGGGTGGAGAGGAGAAGCAACGTCAGTTTGCAGGGGGGAGACAGATATGTCCTGCTTTGAGGGAAGTTTAGGCGTGTGTACCTACCTTGCGTAGAGGTTTGAGCTTTGTCTCCATGATGAAGTCAAACTTGCAGAGTTCACAGCAGCGGGTGTCTGAGGACTTGATCCACTGGTTGAGACAAGCCTGATGGACAAAACTCAGGCTACCCGTGCAGCGACAAGGCATTATCAGAGGGCATTCATCATCCCCCTCACAATGGCAGATCCTACACACACAAACACACACACAGAGTGAACAGGTTATGAATGATAAGCAGCTACTTTGCTTCACTTTTTTTTCTACTCCCAGGAAATTTTCCCTCCCTTGACAGCTGACTAACCTGCAGACCTCCATCTCAGAGTCATCAGAGCAGTATCGAGCCATGCTCCCATTCACACCGCAGTGTTTCTGTGGTGTTGGCACTGACATGTCTCCCCCTCCTGACCCCTTTTCCTGGTATTTCTTGGTGATAAGCTCCTCACCATCCTCTGCCAGAGAGGAGCTGCCTCTTGGGCTGTGCATCTTGTGGCTTCTCTCCTTTTCTCGGCTCTGTGAACGTTCTCGGGATGAAACGTCTGTCTTCAGTGTGGCCCTGCCACTGTGACGCTTCTTCAGGCCTCCGCCGTCTCCCACCAGAGGCTGGTTTTCCTTCCCCTCATCAGACCCCACCGACTGTAGCTCCATTACATCTGATTTTTCCTCTTTGTTTCTCTCTGCCCCATCTCTCTCCCTTTCTCGGCTGCTCCCACTGCGGCGGCGCACTCTCCGGGCTTTCTCTTTGCTCCAGCTGCGGGCCTCACGCCATGAATCCTCCTCGGAGCTTGAGTCTGAGTGGGGGGGTCTTGTGGAGCGATGGCGAGGTGGGAGCTCTCTCCGATTCTTGGAGGGCCGCTCCCTCTTCTCCCCCTGTTCACTTCGCTCAGAGCTTACGTCGCTGCGATCGGTCTGATCTTGTTTGGTGATGGTTTCCACGCAGTCGATGGCGGCGCAGCTGCTCCTCTTGCGGCGGTGTCGTCGTTTCACCTGCTTCTTCTGGGTTTGACTGGACGAGCCCAGATTTGTGCTGGCTACAGTCATCACCGTGTCTTGGTTTTGTTGGTTGGATTCTAGTAATTCAGAAACATCTTCTACGAGGGTCGGCTGGCCAGAACTGAGCACACACACAAACACACACAAACGTGGAAACACAGGGATGGAGACATAGAAATTAAATGAACGGAGATGAAAAATAAAGTAATGTGATGAAGATAACAAAAGAAGTGAGCGAAATTAATCAAAAGCACTAAAAGAGATAGTTCACAAAAAAATCATGATGATGCCACTGACCAACAATCTGACCAAGAAGAGAGTGATTTACACTTACACATAAACACTACTTCCAGCACTTGGGTGGCAAATGACTTTTCTATAATAACTACATTCAAATTGTTTAATTTTGACTCCCAATTCCAGAACTGACGGGTATTACGATATTATTTTTTTCCACTGATTCATTCATGCACCCCCTTTGCATTTTTTCTGATGATTTTTTTCTGGTCTTCTATTCTCTGACTTTTTTATTCTTTATCACCAGTTCATTTTATTTTGTAAAGCAATTTCTAACACTGTTTAAAAAGTACTACACGAATTAAGTTTATTATGATTATGATTTTCATTTTTATCATTATGTCAGAATATACAAAATGTGGAAATAATGAAAATGCAGTAAACTAACTCAAAAAGCAAAGACTCTTCACTGCATCTTGATTCTGAGAACTGTAAAAAAAGATGAAGTTCACTGCTCCATCACCTATTAACTTGCTCCCTTGTTTCCTTAAAGTTCTGTTGCATGATGTTCGTATCATTCATGAATCATGAATTACGCAGGAAAAATTAATTCAAATTGGCACATTGTTTAGGTCATAGTGTGAAAGTAAATTAAAGTATACATTAAGGATGGTGTGTGATGAATGGTAGTCCACATACCTGCACACAGAACTTGTGTTAACTGTTCGCAAACGTGGCATCTTCTTTACCTTAAACCACAGACACTGAGCTCAGTAGCTTGCAGATAAAGCCTGAAGGATCCCATTTCTCTCACTATTTGCTCTCTGAGAAGGCTGGGTGATTTCACTTTCAATCCTAATTTTCTTGGTGCCCCGTGGTTGAGTCAGACCATTCTAAACAGCCTCCCACTCACTGCAGAAGACACTTTATACTGTGCATGTTTATTATCACCCAGTGAACTGTGGATACTTGGGTAGGACAGGTGTGCAGGTTTTCTAGAGACAAGCTGGATGCTGTGATGTCGGTGGTAGTCCGTCGTCTCTTGATTCCAGCTCCCACAGTTCAATGCTGAGTTTTCTTTGTGTAAAACATTGATCCCCATGACAGATTGTGTGAATGGGTGTACGTAAAACTTTTTGAACGCTCACAAAGACTTGAAAAGCTGTATTCAAGAGCAAGGCCATAACTTTTAACCCTTAGTTCTGGAAGATTCTTCAAGAGGCAGCTGCGTTACCTGCATATGTCCTGAGGTGAAGGGGTGACTGATGATCTGGAAGCTGTAGTTAATCCTGTTGTAGAGTTGCTGGCCTGAAACAACAAATAATCTCAAATAAGCTCCCGTGAGGCAATAAAGGGTCATCTATCGGTCATTTTAAGTCAACTACAGGATGTTAAAACATCAGGAGGTCTACACATTATTTTAACTGAAAACTATCAAATCAAAACAACATTACAGATAAGTCATACAGATCAGTCATCTTTAGGCAACAGAAATCGTTGGATTTTGGTCTGACAGAGTATAAATACAGACTAGTCATTTACTCCTTATAAAGATTTTTAAAGATTAAATATTGTCTCAGTAAAACTTTACAACTGGTGACTCTACTGATTTTGAATATTTCTGACTTCCTGGAAAAATCACTCTTAACAGTTATTTTGGCTAAATTTATGTCTTAGCCAGAACATCAAAAAGAATAAAAAGGTTTTGTCTTTTTAAACAAACAAGTTGCTGTTTTCTCTCTTTATCTTTGATGATGTCAGATCCATCCATGAATCCATCTTTTTTCTTCCAACCACCAGGGGGGTGTAAGGGCTACTCCAGGGTGCTGGAGAGGAGAGTGCCTGGTCTTGGAACATTGGACCAGGTCTATAACCCTGCAAGGGTGCAAGAGTGGACGTGGGGGTTTGCCCAACTAGTCCACATGTGCATTTTTGGATCTAGAAAAGGCTTTTGGGCCATATCCCCCAAGGTGTGTGAGGGAATATAGAGTCAACAGCATGTTACAGGCTGTGAGATCTCTGTGCTTATGAAAAGAGAGCTTGGTTGGTATTGCCAACTGTAAGCCAAAGGCACATGGCATGATTGGAGGTCTATATATATATTTATATATAAATTCACATTAGACTCTGCTTGGCTGAAAAATGCTTCCACACACTCTGATCTGCGACCTTGTTATCAGCTCCCTGATATTCAACCATTACCTTGGAGATGTTGCTGGATCGACTCCCTGAGCGCCCTGGACCCTTCCTCCCCTGCAGGGAGAAGAAGAGACAGAAAATCATTACACATCATTATGTGATGCTTAAATGGCACCGTAGTAGCCTGGGGGTGAAACCAGCAACAGTCACACAACACAAAATTTCAACAATATTGAAAACATTGTACCACTGCACCATGTTAAAGCAAAATCCACTATTTTACAACTCATTGTAGAAAAAAAGTATATAAAATTATCTCTTATATAATATCAATGATATTTAAAGATTCATGGGTTATTTCCAAATATTATAAAACTGAAATGTCTTGGAGAGCTGATGTCTCTCTAAATTGTCTGCAGAAAAAAAAACAGAAAGTCATCAAAATTGACTTGATGGAAATAACCAGCTTCCTGGAAAAGTCAAAACTCTGTAAGAGAATGTAGCCAAAAAAGTAGAGGGTTTAAATACAGTTTCAACTCATCAAAAACAAACAAACCTAAAAAACACTCAAATTAAGACACTTTTACAACTGGCCTAGTGCTAAGTACGGCAGCTGGTTCTGCTTATTCTCTGAATGGTTAAAATCCAGTTTCCTGGGAATCCTGTGCGGACACGTGTCTTTGTGATTTGATTATTACCTGAACTAAAGCCAGACAATCCTATTAGCCAGCCGTCCTGCTCAGTGAACAAGATGCTGCTCTGCAATGTGTCTCTATTTAAAGCAAACTAATAGCACTTTTCTAGAAGTTCCTACTTCACTGATAGTCTGACCTCAACCCTTCCTAAGTTCAAGCATCAGAAATCTGTCACCTTATTCTCTTCATGTGGCATCTTAATTCACAAATAGGGTGGAGGTGGATTCAGGTGAAGACACTGGAGAATTTATGATCACAACATCAGTTCAGATCATGACAAAGTGCGTATTTTTGGAACAGCAAAATATGAACCCAAACACTTTAAAATTCTAATTTATAGTAAAATAACAAACATTTATGAACCCAAAGCATAACAAACTTTCATGAAGTGCACAAACAAACAACATGTTTTGGGCCAATGAACAGCTGTATTTTTACATGAATTAAGTTCTATGTTGATATGTGAAATAAAAGAATGCCAGCTGCACTTGTAACTGCTATTTAATGAGAGATTGAGATGTTTAAAGCACTGTTTCTCTGTTATTCTCGCATTGCACTTAAGTCTCTCTGCAGGTGTCCAAACAGAGCACGTTGACTCACACGTAGACAGCGAAAGCTGAGGTTAAAAATGTTCAAACTAATCTAACAACAACCAAGTAGATATTTTCCTTTTCTTTCTCAACTGAACACTTCTACATCACTGCTTTCGATTGGCTTTAATCTTACAGTCACACTGGCAGCCAGGTGCATCATGCGATTAAATACGTCTTTGTCCCAGACAGAAGTAACAACATCCAAGCTCATATGTCACAGTACCCCCTGGTTTCTGATTGACCTATCAAACGAGTCCCCTACACCAACGCACCCACACACAAACACACCAAGGCCCAACATGCCGATCTGCAGGGAAACTTGCCAGCTGCCTGTTGCTGCGGTGAGTAGGCAGTGGAAAATAACCTGGAAAATAAATACTGGGGAGGTGGACGAGGAATATATTGATAAAGAGTGTTTGTCCTCCTCACTTTCCTGCTGGTTTTTCTGTAGTTTTAGCCTTTTTGGATTGATCTAAAAGATAAGCTGTAAATTTTTGACAACTACATTGACTCTGCTTATGATACAGTATTTTAGAAAATATAGTTAGAGATGAGTGAGTGCATTCTTATATTTCTCTTTCTTGATTTTTGCTTCTTACCTCCAACCTAATTTTTTTCTCTTCACTTTTTCAGTGGAATTTCAACTTCACCTGTGGTGACAGCAATGAATCTGTCAGCTCAAATACCACTTGATTTGCCCAATTAGCAAGGGATAGGGATTAAATATATAACCAAAAGTCCCTGACAAGGTGAGAATATTTGTTGTTGCAGTAGCTAGTTGTTCATGGCACAACAAAAGGAGGGTTTCCTTTTCCTTTAATTTAGTATAAGGACTTTATCTGGGCTGGAAATAATCAAACAGCCAAGAAGTAAATCAACTTTCAGACACTGTATTTAATGTTATATATTGCTGAAATGAGATTAGGGTCTTTGCTCATCTGTCATTACTGAGTACTTTGTGCCACATGATTATGAACATGTCAGTTTCTGAAAATAAACTAGAGTTCCCATGTTTATCACAGGGACATACTGAACCATCAAAAGCATCAGTGTGGCTGGCTGCGATGTTTAAGGTCTATGGCACAAATAAAAAAGATTTAAAATGCTTTAACTGTACGTTGCACTTTATTTATCATCTTAATGCCTACTATTTAGTCTCCCCAAGGAATATCACAAGTAAAGCAGAGCTTAGATGTACCAACCCACACAAAGAAGTGGTTGTGGGTACACTTTATGTGAATCAGTGAAATAAAGAAGCAAGTCAATGACAAGAAAAGACCGCATCATCTAAGCTGATCAAAGGATTTGCTGATGGCCAGGTTTAAATCCGTAGTCCTTTGTAGAGTCAAAGCTAACACTCTACAACCTCTTTGGGTGTCAACCTATGCACTGGAGCTGACAGCAAACCTTTGCAAAGTTGAGATACGGAATGGAAAATCATTTGTTCTAAGTTTAAAAAAAATCAAACAGGAATCAATTGGGCATAAATTTGTGGAAAGAAAAAAAAAATCTACATTTATAGAGCTAATATTTGTATTCCCCTAAGTTGTCCAGAACAGCTCAGGAGACAGAATGTTTTGCTGTTTATCATAACAATAACTAAATATTCTAAAATATTCATTTGGGGTTGTTGATTCGCTATAAAAAAAGTCCCAGATCATATTAAAAAGCCTAGCAAATACGTTTGAAGTGTTTTTATTTAACACTGAGATGCTAGAAAAGAAAACTCACTCATCTTTCAACCAACACAAAAATACAAAAGGTGACTGTCCTATGTGCTTTTTGCAGTGTCATCATAAAACTAAAATAAATGTGGGAAGTTAACAGAGTGCAAAGACGGGAAAAAGACTACAAACATTTGTTTGACATAGGAAATGGGATGCAACACACAGAATGTGCAGTGATAGTGAAGCAGTCTAATATCTGAAATTAAGTTCAACATCACCCAGGTTTGTCAAATTAAGGCATTGTGCTGAGTATACCAATCAACAAAAACACAGAAAGAGTGTTTGTTTAAAATCCACACTCGTGTACTTATATATCACATATTAAGTTGTCATTCATGATACAGAACCTGATATTTAATATTCAGAATTCCCACATATTTGTGGCATGCTATTTCATAAGACAAAAGACAAAGACATTACAAACTAATGTTAGGCTTTTCATGCAGCTCTTAGCAAACAGGCCAACAATAGCAACACTAAAATCTCATGACAAACTTGAATAGAATGACAGTTCAGGGGATTTGCGATAGTTGTTGCTGTTCAGTTTGGCAACTTTTCATTGTTGACAAAGCCAGTAGCATATCAAACAATTGGAGGTGTGTCTGTCTGAAACTGACAGGTATCAGCACTTATGCCATAAAATGACTTTCGTCAAATGGCTAAATATAAACCATAAATGTTTCTTCTTTCTACAAATCAAAAACAATGACAGATTGATCAGCTTAATTGTACTTCTTATGCATGCTTTCCTGTATTTTGATCGTTGAATCTCCACAGACAAGCACAGAGCTTGAAATATCACATCTGAAGTATCCTGAATTACAGGGACGACAGGTTTCAGTTCCTTGAAAGCACGCCCAACGCAAACCAGCCAAAGAACATTTCCAAAGAACAAAAGCACTTAATAAACCTTCCAGCAGAAAAATCATACTAGTAAAACAAAGTGATGTGACAGAGCTAATGTAATACAGAAACCTACCTGAGCACCTGCTCCTGCTCCAGCTAGTTCTCACTGTGATGCACAGCACAGACTGTGAGGAGTCTTGGGATACATGTGCATGTTTCTGAGGGGGGGATTAGGCCATGTGGCATGGACTAAAGGCTATATTTTGTTTCTGTACTCTGGCTTGAGATTAAAAAAAACACCTTCAAGCACATTCAGGACAGAAAACACCTTCAGCTATTTATAGAAGATCAACCACAAGGCGACTGCATCACTGTCTATTTTTAGCCTCCATCTATTTTACAGAAGTCCCCTTTTAAAGGGCTTTGAGTTAAGGAGTTCGGTGCTCACAAAGTTGAAAAAAAAAAAGCTACATGTCAAACATAGAGGCCGTGGTCTTGTTGTGTCACACATCAATGTAACCTAAAAGTTCAATAACTTTCATCAAATTTACACTGTAAAGGTTCATCTCTATTTATCCGAAGAAAATAGATGTTGTAATTACTTTTTACCACTGTGTTTAGGGATGTTCCCAAGTGACTAATTTTTCAAATTTCCTGTGATTTAAAGAGACTGATGAGATCCTTATAAAGTGAATTGCAGAGACTCTTTGTGCCAAAGGATTCATACTGTCATGATACCATGACTCGTGCATTAATGTTGGAAGTTGAATGGAGATCAGCTCTTAATTTTAGAACTACTGTTCTTTATTCAAGACAACTTTTTACTAGATAGAACGATCAGCTTTCTGCTGCTCTGTCCCTTTTCTGTCAGGTAGTTCAGCTCCAGTGTCGACTATCACTACTTAATAAATCAAAGAAATTGTTTACAGCAGAAAAAAAACATAGATCTAGTATATTGCTGCAAAGGTAGAAAAAAATTATCAGGTTATTTTGTGATACTGAGTTGTCACTTTATAAGGTGGTTACTTATATTGCTAAACTCTTGTTTGTATGATGGAAGTGTACGGAGAACAGTAAAGGGAGAACTGGATATGGCTCCTGTAGATTATATTGTTGACTTCTATTTCATGCTTGGGTTAAGACATGGAGAGATTCTGCAGTTACTGAGCTCTGTGGATGCTATAAGTATAAGTTTGCATACACTGAGATGGATTTTGAAATACATGGGGCTCTACAGGAGGACGAATCAGTGTGACCCTTGGAAGTAGATCTGTGATCAGCCAAACGTTAACAACATCAGTCATTTACTCAGCATGGCTGGTCTCTCATACATAGACACTTGTGTATCTCTCATTCATGTCCCTCTAAACACAACAACAAGTAGGAACTAAGATTTCAAGGGGAGTGACCACATAATATACTGCAGGTAAATAATATAATACTACAGAAAATATTAGCAATAAGTGATTATTTCAGTATCCCGTTACAACGTGATTATTCAGTATCACGAAATATTGAGATAAATCAGTATCACCAATTAAGATAAATATCACATAATAACTAGATAAAAATTTTTTTTTTACTGTGGCAGCAACACATTTCTGTACAGATCTCTCTTCTTACCACTCAAGTACTATAGGAGACTTTTTCAAGATCACTTCAAGAGTCCTCACAGTCCCTTTAAATAGAATACAAATTCAAAGTCCAGTCAACCAATTACTCTCAAGTTAAGACAAAAAAACAGAAAACAGTCAAAATTAAGTACAAATTATTTTACATGGCGAATAACGGGATATGAATTAAATCGGTGTGCTGAGTGTGAATAATGTCCAAAGAGTTAGCACCACCAGTCTTTGGTCCTCTGCAGGTTAATATCCACATGTCTGTGCTGGTAACTCATTCCTCTTGTTTTGTCTAGTTTGACCACAGGTGCATCTCAACAAAGTAGTGAACTTTTTAACGCATTTAATGTAACAAGATACTGAATTTGGACTTTTCATCCAAGCCACAATCAACGCAATTAAAATGAATTAATGCTTTAAAAATGACACTCTGTGTGAAATATCGTGCGAACAGTGTGTAAAGGGATCTATATGATACACAAGTTTCACTTGTTGAATTTAACAACCAAAATAATGAGCTCTTAAACACTATTACAATATAATGGGATGTACTTGTATGACTTAATCTCAGTCTTCACACTGTGCTAAGCTGCAAAACACCATCTGCCATCTGTGCTTGTTTACATCTGGGTTGTATGGCATTGTCTCCCATTATTACTACAGTAGCACTTAGTTGAATCTACAGCACCAGCTAGTTTCAGGTGACTGTGCTGGTGCCAAGATAAGACATATTACTTTTGTTTGAGACCCACAACAATGAAACTGTTAATGACTTGCTTCACTGAACAGTGACTCAAAACCGGCTCGAAGTTGGTTACAACCTGTGATAGTTGCATTGACCAAATGCCTACATCTGTGATAGCAAGGGCAGTAAATGTACAGAGAGAATAAATATTCAAAATCAACCTGCAACAGCTGGAGTGCTAACAATGGCCTTAAAAACTTCAAGGCATCCTTAAACTATAAACTGATGGTAAATCAAGCAGGTTTTATATTCTCTGTGATGGACAGAATAATTCAAAATGATTGGTATTATGGATATTAGGAAATCCCAATGAATGCCTGGTTCAGTGGTCGCTCTATTCTATGATAAATAAATTTGACAAACACACAGATCCTAATGTAACAGGTCTAAACCCCTGCACTGTAAATAACAACTCATCATTTTTCAAATTTTGTGTCTCTGCATGATTTTAACTTTTGAGATGAAGATTTTCTTTTTATAAACAAAACCTCCTATTCGGTGCTGCTCATGCTTTTTACGTTACACACACACACAATCTTTGAATGATATTTAATGAAGCATCTCTGAATGATCTATACAGTATTCTATTGCTGGAAGTATTATTTTACAAATACAATAAGCAACTTTTCCTGTTTTATGTCCGTCCCAAAGCTGTATGTTTTTGTGTCTTATAAATAATTTCATTTAAAGATGAAAACAATGCTTTTTTTATCAAAAAAATCCTGATACATAGGAAGTTTGCATGATGAGCATTCATTTCATGTTTAACTTCACACCAACTTTAGAAAACTGTCTCATGAATCTCATTACAATGAAAGTTGTGACTTACATTTACAGTGTGGTTACATTCAATATTGCACATGGTCCCTTTACAAATAAATAAATAAAATGTAATGTTTTTAGAAATAAAATCTATCATGGCGCCTGCTCTTGTGGTGCCAGATTCCCTGAATTAGGATTAAGTGAGGTGAAAAGGTTGTTCCAACTGAAAGGTTGCACAGAGGGCTTTTAGGATCTTAAAACAGACCTGTTAGACATCATGATCTCCAGATCTATTGCTCTAAAGCTCCTTGAGGAATTTTTAGATAGTTACGAAACAGATTGAAATGTATACTGATTCCTCTTTACACCCACAAAAGAAAGTAAGGCCAAAAGAACACGTGAGGTCAGTGCAATGAATGATACACATGAATCCAAAACCGCTAAAGTTTTACATTTTCTATAACAAACATGTCTAACGAGTTGTACATTGAGCTGTTCTATTTGAGCAGGGCAGTATTTTTTCTTTATTTTTGTTTTAAAGCACAACTTTCACATGTAGAGGACAAATTACTAATCAGCAAAGACAATAAGTAAATTTCATGTTGGATAGTTTTGAAAAACTTACACTCACTCTGTACATGTTATTTTGAATATATTCGAATAAATGAGTTTTGTTAATAAATCCTCTCAACCGTTAACAATTATTTAAGCAGGTTATTAAGGTTACAGAAAATGCGTGTTGAAATCATTGGCATTAGATGTCTTTACACTTAACTGAACCCACAGGCAGTAAATGCTTCCATTTTTCACAAGTATATAAAAAATCAAGCAGTTTAGTGAGGAAGTGAAAGGAAATGTATTTAATTAACAGAAGTGTGTTTGTTTTGAGATTTAGAAATCAGACATGTTCAAGTTAACAGGTCTCTGTACCATGTGTACTCATTTGACTTCTTTCGGACTTTTTCAAACACATAAACTAGCTTTATGTGTTGCATTTATGCCCTCTGATGTCACCATGCTGTAAATCCCTAATTCTGGCTACCTTGAATACTCCCTGCTGTCCAAGAAAACAACTTCATAGCTTAACGTGACGTAACATGAGGTGATTTCAGGTGAAGAAAGGTTCAGTGATGTTTTATGGTGAGATACTTAATGCTTTGTGTGTCAGACTCAAGAAAGGATGCAGTTGAAGAAGGATCAAATCTTAAGTGAGGGAATGGTGTGAAAAGGCTGCTGAGTGCATCTATACTGTACATGTGAGTGTGATGAAGACTGTCAGCTGATACTGGAGGCTGACAAACACGCACACAAACACACACTAATCTTTCACAGTAGTCAAAATCAATGCTTGATGACCAATCAGATGACTTCTCCCCTCTGAATACATAAAGACCATCACTGTGAACTTGAACCTCATATATCTGACCAACTTCATGCTAGTTTAGCAAACAGACACAGAAAGAGACAAACTAACAGATTTGAACCGTCACCTCAGAATCCTGCAAACAAAGTAAAAAGGTCAGAAACTCACCTCTCCCTTTTCTTTAGAGTGAGAGGAGCTCTTGCCGTTGCCAGCAGGCTCCTTAGCCGGGACGACAGTTATCTGTTGTATTGGCATGTTGCTGTTTCCAGGCAACACTCCGGTGCTACTCCCACAGCATTCCCAACACGACGCGCCTTCCTGTCCACCGATCGGAGTCCGTGTGTGTAATCCGCTGTCCCATCCACGAGTTGATTTAACAATAGAGGACGACACTCCTGGATCACCTTTTCCTTATCAGCCCAATCCGGATCATGAAGTGAAGCTGGGATGGAACGGGTTCAGGTCACCGTAGCAACACGAAGACAGCTCTGGAGATGGTGGGGTGTGAGGTCGCCATGACGACTGGGAAACTACTCAACAGTGAGCTCTGTCTCCTCCCCCTCCATCTCCTCCTCCTCCTCGTCCTCCACTGCCCTCCTGCTGTGTGTGTGAGCGAGAGAGAGAGAGAGAGAGAGAGAGAGACAGAGAGAGAGAGAGACAGACAGACAGAGAGAGAGAGAAAGAGAGAGAAAGAGGAGAGATGGTGGGGCTTAGCGGTAAACAAGGATGCAAAAAAATAAGAGAGTGTGTGGGCAAGTAATAAGTGTGTGTGTAAGTGTGTATGTGTATTTCATTGCAGGGCGGGGCCATGATTTTGTCGTGCTTGCTGGTCTAATAAGCATACGGTCCTCAAGGATTAGGGCTTAGACTAACCTCAATCTCCTCCTCTGACCAGTGCTGCTGCTAATAAGCTTACAAAACCTGTGCATATGGACAGCAGTAACACATCACACACACACACACTGCCTAATTGTTTGGGGACTACCTGATGAGGAAAAATGACCTGCTAAATATCAAGCCATCCACTTATTTCTGTCATTTAAAGAATATAGGCACCTTAGTGGTCTAACTGAACACAGAGTGAAATAAGATAATGCATCGCATACACACACACGCACACACCATAATTCCAAGGTAAAAATATAGTGAATTGCAGGAAATATGATGCTGCGTAGTGAACCAATTGTAGGATTTGCGCTCCAAATCATTTTGACACATAGTTATGGTAGGGAGAAGGTTCACTTCAGGCTACGCACCAAGACTTCAGAATTGGAAAAGTACTTAGCAGACCTGCGGTATGGGCTATGGCCTTGATTCAGCGCAGCAGTATAAGTAAGGCTTGAGAAAGGCCTCTGCAACGTATATCAGTAGACTTTTGCGCAGAAATAAGTTTTTTTGTCTTATTATAAGCCTTGCTTCAGTCTCTGACTCCGGCAAAAGTTGCCATCCAGCAAGAAATCCTCACTCTGTTCCATATGTACAAACTAGTGTTGCTCAATGAACCCCCTAAGACTCAGTGTCCACATCTGTGAACATTACATTTAGGGATGAGTATTGATAAGATTTTATTGTTACAACTGCCCACATCAATCATTACCCCTCTCCCATTCTTTATCACTTCCCTTGTCAATTCCCCCTGTGAATTTTCTGTGCATGAAAAATAGGCTTTAAAGGTTTTCTGTGTGAACAAAATCTGATTGAGTTTATAAGTCAATAACCATGAAAAGCTTGGTGGATCTGGATATCTCTAGAAATAAATAAATAAATAAAAACAAGTAAAAAATTTTTGCACATGGTCACTGGATCCTAAATCTCTGGTTGTACATCAATAAAGTAAGACAAACTATCTGATAAACTGTCATTTATCTGCTAAGCTAAAAATAGAAGGAATAGTCAACACAAGGTCTAGTCACTCTGGCGTAATGTGAAGAATCAATAAGGAAATCGTTAACTAGAGAGGCTAATGATGCTGATGGATTGAACTTCTTAACAGGAGACAGTTATCTATACCCATCCCTAATTTCATTTCTGCCCCTCAGACCCATGGTACATCCCTTTTTCAAACTTTGACCTATCAGCCACATTGGCTGACGCTTCCCATGTCAGCTTTTGGTGACATCCCAACTCAACACCAATTTTAGTGAAAAAAAAACAAACTGAAGTATGTACAATAAAATGTATAACCAAAAAACTAATGGCTCACTGATAAAAAAAAGTATAACTTCCTGTAGACCAAGTTTAGTTTTTATACTTATTAGGTCTTAATAATCCCAAATATATGTAATCTGTAATTTTCATCTTGATCCTTTACAAAAAAAGCTCAAATTGAAATGTATACATGACAATTGCATTGAATTTTGGCTTCTTGAAGCTTATTCCCCACAAAGCTTAATTTGGTTGCTAGACTAAGTGTCCTAGATATACTCACCACCACATCCTCCCTCATGTGTTTGCACAAACAAACTTATTGTTTAGGGGGTCTGACTTTATCACCTTACAGACTCTTCATTAAACTAAAAAAAAAAAAACCTTAGTTGTATCCAGTTCAAACTCCTGATTTGAAAGTTTTCAGTCCTTTAATACAAGCATACTGAGATATTTTGTGAGTTAAGAGCATGCACTTGCATTGAAGATGAGCTGGAGGGACGGTTTGGGAGTGGATTTATTTTGATGCATTGCAAAAGAAGGTCTTCACCACATCACAGAGTTTCTTGTATAGAGAAACAGAAAACCCCTATACTTAAGCTTCCCCTGAATTTTAGTTTCTGATTCTGCGTCTTGATTGACCAATACAAAACATCGCGCTATAACTCTTTGTGGCATAAAAAAAAACTCAGAAAGGTGTTTGAATCCACTCAATGGGTGCATTTTTGCTGCTTAACACACCCACACTGACAGGGCCCATCAATAATTAGGGTTAATACGATCTCACTTGAACTTGAGAGGGGATGTGTTAGATTGCTCTTCACAGGTCTTGCAGGTGTGACACAGAGGGCTGCGCATACTATAGACAGCCAGAGAGAAGGGCAGACAGAGCGGGTAAGTGTCTGAGTTAAGCTACTGGTTTCATGAAAATGAATCTGTAACACAGTCCAGGTGAGTGTTTAATCCTAACTTTGTTTCCCTGACTTTTGGGAGAGGGGTTGTTACCTTTGTCGGTTGTTTGACTGAAGGGTTGTTCACAGCGGTGGCAGCGGCTGTAGATGGCGACTTTTCTGGCAGAGTTGGAGGTGTTGACGATCATATTCTCTCTCCTGGTTTTCACCCTCTTCACACTCACTGGGATGCTCAATGAGGAATGTGCACACTCCAATGGTACAGCTGCAGAGACACACACACACACACACACAAAACAAAAAAAACCACACACACACACGCACATGCAAGAACTCATACACACCATACCAAAGAACTGACTTATCCCATTTTGACTGCTGCTCCTTTACCTGGAAATTAGTTTTTACAAAAGCTAAAAGAACAGATCCCATGTAGTGAGTGTTGAGGAAGGTGATGTTGAGGAGCTTGAAGGCAGAAATATTAGTCTGTAGATGTAGACCACATTTTTAATATCCTTGTCTTGTATAAGACTCAAGAGTATTTGGCCTTGGTCTTGTCTTAGTCTCGGACTAGCCAGACTTGGGATTTTCTGTGAACACCAGTCGAGAACAGCACTGATCTGCTATTGTTCAACAACATAAATGTGATAATAATTAAATAATTCATTTTCAGTTGAACTGTTCTTGATCAATAAATGTTAATAAATGTTATAATATGACTTAAAGCATTCGGCGTTAGCCCACTGATTGTTTTGCCTCCTTGGTAATCTTAGCCAGTGCCTTATGTGTCAGACACCTGCAGAAATTAAGGACACCGGTTCATCTTATTTCTAGACAAAAATACCCCTGAATACATACTTAACGCCTCATTCACCTGATAAATAAACATCCAATTTTCACGTATCTAAAAAAATTCTGGACTTATTATTGAGTTTTGAATAAATTTAGGGATTTATTTTTTGCAAAAATGTAAATGAAAAATTTTAAGATTTGAGAATGTTGCATTTTATGCTTTGGAATATTTGCAGACACCTTGTTTTTTCCATCTAATGTGTTCAAAAGAAAATAACTTAAAGAGGAAATGCTCCCTAACAGCTAAACCTTGTCAGAGATTGTTTAAGTTGATTTTTATGGTGTTGTCTTGGTCTCGGCCTTGTCTCAGTCTTGACTTTCGTAGCATGTCCTAAACCTATCACTAATGTCATTGTCACTATTACCTAATGCTGACTTCCCAGAAGTAGTAGACATTTTGTACTTCAAAAGCACCAGAAAATTGAAAAAAAAAAAAAGCATTAAAAATGCATTTAATGGAGATTTTATATATACATACATATATACATACACACATATATGTGTGTGTGA
Organism: Thalassoma bifasciatum; assembly: GCA_008086565.1. Taxonomy (NCBI): domain Eukaryota; kingdom Metazoa; phylum Chordata; class Actinopteri; order Labriformes; family Labridae; genus Thalassoma; species Thalassoma bifasciatum. The sequence continues at coordinate 2,486,214 of RPOG01000005.1, forward strand.
GAATATATATATATATATATATATATATATATATATATATATATATATATATATATATATATATATATATATATGAAACAGAAAATCTCCATTAAATGCATTTTAACAGATGTTTTGCAATCTAGTTATCCATTAAATATGAGTAAAAGATTACATGTGGAGTAAAAGCTAAATAAAATATAACTTAGGTTCCACTAATGCATTCATCTACCATTTACAATTTCCCATCAAATAAAATACCCACTACCCTTAAATATTTCCATAATAACCCTGTTTCTGTAACTTTCTCTTGTTTTAAGTCCCCCCTCTCAAGTCACTCTAACCTATAGAGATAAAAACACCTGAGAGAGAAATTAGAAGAGAGAAAATTGTTTCTATTTTCTCTTCTCCCTCTTATGAGTATTTGTGTGCATGTGTGTATACGAGTGTGTTGTTGCTTCTTCACCTTTCACTTAATTTTTTTTGTTCCATCATCATTGTTGTTCTTTTTCTTATCCTTTTTCCTATCATTAATTTTTTAGTAGTTGTAGTTGTAGTTGTAGTAGTAGTAGCAGTAGTATAAGTAGTGTTACAGTTATTCTCTTATTTCTGTGCATAACCAAGTGTCTGTTTGTGGTAAGGTCATAAATTTGCTTTTAGATGTCTATCTTCTATGACCAAGCATTACTGTGACCTTAAATGTTAATGTCTATACTGATTATTCCATTTTGTTTTTCAGTCTGCCCAATTCATGACGAAATCTTTCACTGTGATTAACTATAAGAAGTGACTGTATTTCTTGTTCCTCATCCATCAGAGAAAAAGACAGCAGCTCAGAGCGTGGAGCAGATTGTCTGACTGAAGATAATGTTTGCTGAGAAGGAATGGAAAACCTCAGTGGACAACAGCTGCTCCTTCAGACTGTGATGTTGACGTGGCAGCCGGTGCCTTGTATTAGGGTGTGAACAGTTAGCAGAACAAAGTCTGATTGGTGACCTCTGAGCAGGTGTGTGTGAGTGTGCACGTGTGTGTACTTTGTTATAGGATCCACAGGTATTTGCTTCCGGAATGAAGCAAGAGGAGTGGCTCAGACGGCATGCTCAGAAAAAAAAAAAAATCAATAAACAAACACCTTTCTAAAACTGTGCAGTATCTCACGCTTGATTTCTTTCTGTGAGGACACGAGTTCATGTAAGGACACAGAAGCATTTATTCTGATCTCCAGGTCCAAAAATAGCTGCTTTCTTCATCTACTGGTGAGTCTCAAAATCGACTTCTCTTCAGATCTCTTCAGATTATGTCTCACTGCTAAATTTGCTAAACAAGAAACATGCCACCCCATTGTGGAACTGTAGAGCTCTGGAGAGGCTTTGAATGAAAATTTAGGTCAAAAACAGAAGGAGTGCTGAAAGGATAAGAAAGGGATCACACATTACTCTGCCAGAGTGAGATGTTTGAATTGGTCTGGTCAGGTCGTCACAGGGTGGTGCGTGTGTGAATATGCTCATCTTCGGTACAATCACATGGGACATGAGCTCATAGGTGTAAAATGTTGAGTCTGAAAACTCACAGTACAAACTAAATGAAGTTGGGAACATTTGACTGTTGTTCTCCTTTCATTAACATCACTGCTCATTGAGTTTACAGAAACGTTTGAGCAAAGGCAAACACTCTGATGTCTAATAGTGAACATTAGTAATGAAACCGTGGTCTAATTTGACAGTGTTTGGCTGAGGTAAAGAAGTGTTTAACCAAGATATTGCATGACATATTAACATTTCATTTGCTGGAGTTGTCCACAAGTTACTTTAAAAAACTATCCTAACATTTCTTTGATTGTAACACTGTTTTGTTCAAAAAGCAACACTATATAGTGATGAATTAAAGTTACATCAACTGATTTTAAAATAATAATCACGACGATGAAAAAAATCCAATCAAACAAAATACTGATCCTCATTCATGATAAATGTCCACGACATTCGAGAACAATTGCGAGCAGATACATGTTGTTAGAATTGACCATATCAGTGCCAGAACAGTGAACTGACGTGGAGATTTAACTGCAACACATCAAGAGTTCATTAGGTGAATGTGAAAGGGCTATAGGGTCCCCTAGTGGAGGATACACACTACTGCATCTTCTCCTGCGAATTCATGGCTGATGTCTTTATATTCATCACAGATCAGAGGCTTTAATGCTGCCACAAATTTGTGATACATATTTTGTATCACATCTTAAAGTCCTGCTAGATAAAGGACTCTTGGATCTGATAAAACACCCCAAACCCTAATTCATCATACAAACTGAAATTTATCTTAACAGATCGCACAACCTCATGTATACCAATTACTTTAATGAGCTCATAAAATCATGAAAAGGGGATCATAACTGAGCCAGGATGGAGATATAGATATTTGGTCTTCACAAATGTGGCAGCAACACAATAAAGGGTAATAAAATGGTAAAAATTGGCAATCGTGAGGATGAAAATATAGCTTATCATATAAAAATCATCTCACTCAACATTTACTCACTAATGCTCACTGTGGAGGAATAAACTTATGGAAATTATGAAATAGATGTGAATTATACGATCAGGACCCACCAGGGTAATAAGTCTCCGTTATCTAACTGTATCTCTTGCATAACAGCAGTAGATGATTTCATAATATGTCAGATTTTTTTTTAATGCATTATTCTCCATCTCAGTGTGACAGTCTTACATAATCTAATGACATGCTTTGTGTTGGGAAGGTGTGTAAATGGAACTGCCGTTCACTGGCTTTGAGCTGACCTTCATCTTGATTGCCTTCTTAGTCTTCTCGCTCTTTGGCTTGGCTTCAGTCTTCTGCCAGCCACAAGCTGCAGATCCAGGTACACAATCCCCCTCTGCTCAAGGACACGAAAACATACTTTCCAACATCAGCTCCTGATGAGTGTCTGCTCTCTTTCAGAGGAAGATGTCTGTGAAGAAAAGAAGTCAAAGAAGCTCAACAGAAAGTACAGAGTGATTCTGAAAAACGCTGACAAGAGGCCAAATTAGGACGATCCAGTATTCTGCTCGATAAAGTGACTCATAGGATCTTTAAACAGACTTTTTAGTTTGTACACGCGCTTTGATTAAATTATGTCAATTTGGCATGAAGTGTTGAGTATTCCTAATAATAAATCTTTGTTTATGACATTGTAGGTGTTACTAATTTATTCAATGCAAATTTTTGAATGAGAAGATCACGTTTTTCGTCCAACTATGTTGAATTCTTCCAGTAACTCAAATTTTAAGATTTTTCTAAAGTGGGTTTCAAAAACCTTTTTTATGTGCAGTCTCTTAATATTTTGCTAATTTAAGTCATAGGGCAGGAATCATTGAACTCATTCTAAATGATTGCTTAAAACATTCATTCAGTCTGAAGAACCTCCTCATGTCTGAGGTCATAAGGTTGATGTATTGTGTCTGATGTCATCTGATGTTTGCCATTGTGTGTTGTCCCTTCTTTGGCACTTATGTCTTTGTAAATAAAACTAGAACTCAAAAAATAACCCCAATTAAGACTTAAAAACCAAGAACATGATCTTAATCAGCAAATATTTGTTAGAGTAAGAATAAAGTTAGAGGAAGAATGATTTCTTTTTAAGTACACTTCCTCGTGATTTTTTTGGCAACTGCGGTTGGCTTTGTGTGGTCAGGTGAAAGGATACAGGTTTGATGTTGCTTTGTCTTAAACAGTGAAAAAATTGTATTAATAAACCAGACAGTAATGCTGGCATGCACAATATTCATATCACAAGGTGTATAATATATACTGATATATTTGAGCCTAACATTTAAGTTCTACACTCTATCACCTCACAAAGTTAGAGCACCATCTTGCCGCTCTGTCATCTCACCTGCTGTAATCAGGGTCTGGCAGGGTGATGTGCAGCATGAGTCATTGAGCCACTGAAAAAGAGAAGGGGCAGTGAATGTGAGCCGAGCATAGCAGGGATTTGGACAATCCAACAGTTTGCTTATAGATGAAATCACAGCAGGACTAAATGCAGTGGCTTCCAAATCTGTGCTCTTAAATTTGTCTGAGAGTCAGTCAGCATCATTTCAGGGAGAGTCAGGAAGAATTCAGCTGAACAAAGTGAAGCAGTGAAATTTAAAAAATATCACAGGAAACTAAAAAATTGCAACATCATTTTCCCAATATTGTGCAGCCCCACTGAAAAGGATAAGAGCAGTAAAAGAAGAGTTTGAAAAGAACAAAAAGACCCCAGTCAGAATCTTTTGATGATTTTCTCCATGCTTTTGTGTGTTTGCTTCTCCTGTTGTTAAAACAACAAGTCAGTCCTCAGCATGGACACTGGGTGTGTGTGTGTGTGTGTGTGTGTCCAGAGAAGCCGCTGTGTCTAGGCTGGGATTCTGTGACTTTTGGCCCCTGTCGTCCTATTGCAGCGATATCCTTGGGGGGTTAGAGACCGCTCCCTGTTGAGTTTGCCCCTCGACCCCTGAGCCCTCCGTCACTTCTTTGCAGTCAGCCATGTAGTTGCCGATGCGGAGGGGAGGAGCTGCTCCAGAATAAAGACCAAGTTAATCAACCATCGTGAGATTCTATCTCTTTCTTCACAGAGTGCGGTAGAAGAAGAAAAACGCCCGGCTCATTTGTTTACTGTGATGTGTGCTGATGTTGCTGCACTGTTTGTGTGTGTATTGGGGTGTCCACTGCTGTTCATGTGCATATGAATCCAATGGGGTCTCTATTGGGCAATCGCAGATAAAGGGTTTTAAGAGTCATTAGGCCTTGGCTGGCTGCGGCTCTCATTAACACTGACGACCTAATGGCATGACAACAGGGTCTCTATCAGTCTAACGATGGCCGACCAACTGACCCATCAGATCACAATCAACACTCACACTCACGGACACTGGTCTACACCCCAAAACTTCAGACCGAGCGGCACACAGATTCAGCTGGTTACTCAGACCACAGTCTTCTGTTTCATGTTAATGTAACTGAGAGAAAAGGTAAAGCCAGAAAAGCTCGTATTAGTACAGCTCAGGTAAGTTGTAACACTTTGTAACTACACTGATCATACTTAACCCTTCAAAGTTTTGACTCACCTTTCACAGGTATCAAAGAAACAATGGCCCCTATACTTCCATGAAAATCCCTCATCAGCAAAAGCATCTATGTTAACTTAACCTGAAGCTTATGTTTATATCCAAGTGTCATTCAGTTACATAAAATCAAAGACCATTCTGGAGGGAGTAGAGGAGCCTCTGCTTTAATACAATATTAGTGTTCTGTTGGCTCAGGTTGGAGGAACACCTGGATGGGACAATAAAGGCTTCAATTTATGGGCTACTTGTATGTATATAAGTATTTGCTGAGTCATCACCAAGCCTGCTTAGGTACAATGTAGTCTGTGCCTTTCTTTATGGCTCACTGTTCCTCCGTACAGGTTTTTATCAGAGAGGAAGCTCTTTATCTATGAGACCTGGTCCGTAGATGATGATAGAGGAAGAAGAAAGTGAAAACTGGGAGGAGAGGAGAGGCAGGCACTTCCTCTTCGGTCATAAAGTTCACAGCTATGAAGAAGACTGATGACACTGAGTTACACACGGCAGAGCTAGATGGTAATTCCCAGTTTGCTGTTTGAGATCAACAGATATACTGATACCAGTTATAAGTGGTTAAGGGGGTGGATAATCGATATTTGGAGTTGATATTCATTGGTAGTAAAAGTGAAAGTATTGGATTTGAACCATACAAACTCCACACACTCCAAACTACAAGCACTTTCTAAGTAATCTTGAAACGGCCTCACCCAAGTTATATGCCTATTGGTAATCCATAACTTAAAATAAGATAGTCAGTGTTAGAAAAGGTTATTTCTAGAAGCTGTTTCTAAGCTTTCCAGGTCAGAATTAATTGATGACATATCAAAGTCTATATGACAACACCACGCCGGCTGACAAGGTTTAGCAGTGAAAAGAGAGATCTGTGTGTTTCCATGTCTTCTCTTTTTATTTTATTTGTCTGCTAAACTAAGCTCCTATGTTCAGGGACAGCAGAGTGGAGGTAGGTTTTTACTCTCTCTCTCTCACACACACACACACACACACAAACACACACATATATACTTCTACAACCAAGGACTATTTCCATCCTGATATTAACAGCAACTTTGTTTCAAGTGACTAACAGACACAACCTTGAGGGAATCATTGGGCTCACAGTTAAGTTGTGAGTTGCAGAGGACTGAGATGTTAATTACAATTTTAGGAGAATCTGCTGCCTTAAATTACTTGCAAAGCTTATATCTGCTCTTCAGAGCTTCTCCCCTCGACAAAACATGACCTCCACTGTGTATGTGTAAGCACTCATCATGCACAGCTTTCACTGCTGATTGGTTGTTACCTGTGCTGCAGCTGTAACCAATCACATGGTGCCATGGATGGGACAATGCTAGTGACAGAATAGTGACTTAAGACTGAGTGGGGCAAATGCATGAGAGCCAAAATAACCCAGATACAAAATGATCTCTTATTGGCCAATTATTTGTCTACTGGGTCTCATCTAAAAATGCCAGTCCTAACTATAAATTTGAACAACTTACCTGCTGATCTGGAAAAAAAAGGGGAAAAAAAGGTTGATGTTGCTCCAACACCCTGTATGATGTAAGATTTTTGATAACACATCTGCTTATATTTTATCACAGTGAAGAAGACAAATCGACATGGTTAGAGTCACTGAGTAGACAGACAGGTGAGTGTCAGCTCCAGCTCCTTGCCTGTATGTAGGTTGATCAAAAGTTAGAATGACTCTGCATTTCTAGTATGGCGCACAGCATCGTTGGGAATCGAAACTACATCCATGTTTTGTATCACTCCCTTGACTGATATCAAAGATTTTTACCACTGGAGTATCCAGACAATTATCATCACCTCGAAAAACAATGCAACTGATAGGTTTTTGGAAAAGATAAAAAACCCTACATTTTCTACATCCAAGTAATGAGAAGGTTCAATTTTTTGAGCAGTATTGATCCTATCTCATGTTGAAATATGCAGTGTGCATTTTTTCAGGTACTTCACATGCTCATCTATTTCTGCCTTGTCCTGTGAAAAAAACCTCTTCAAGCCAAAGAAGGCAGATCACCAAATCAAGTTCCCTCTTTAAAGTACTGACATTTGGGTAAATTCAAGTACTTGACAAAACTAAATTTGAATTTTAGTTTTGATGTTGAAAAAGTGGAGCAAGGTTCATCTAGGCTGCAGCCCTACCAAGGTGCATGGAGCAGGTTGACAAGAAAGTTTCCCTCTTTGTATGTGTGTGTGTGTGTGTGTGTGTGTGTGTGTGTGTGTGTGTGTGTGTGTGTGTTGGTATGCGTGTGTGTCTGTGTCTCTTGCGGGGGAGTGTTGAGCAGGCTGGGTAATCCCTGTCAAGACGTATAATCCCCAGGAAGAGCAAATATTACAACACGCTCTGCTCAGTCACACGAGAAACCTAGTGAGAAGAGTTCAGTATGTTTCAGGTTTGTTAGGGAAACAGTTAGGGAAACAAAGAGTAAGAAAGAGGAGAGAGAGAGAGAGAGAGAGAGAGAGAGAGTAAGGAGAAACTGGAGCAGCGGTTGAATGCAGTGGAAACCAGGTGGCTCTGAATGACAATTGAGACGAAATTAGCATATTCTAATAAGGAAAATAAAAGTTTTTTAAAAGACAAAAGCAGCAGCTATGCAAAGTGCAGCTTGCTACTGTAACAAACTAAACCTCAGCTTAGTGTTTGCAGCTGGATGCGTACGACAATGTGTGTTTATCCAATGACCAAATCCGTGGGGAATCCCTGTCATTTCAAGCAACATTTTTGCAAACACCATAAAGTAATAAAGGTAACATTTCCAAAGACATAAGGACACACACACTGCTCAAACAACCCAACAAACTGAGGGACTCTTCTCTTGACTTCTATTGTCTGGTTTTAAGGCTAAAGAGAGCTGGCGGTTCAGATGCTTGTTCAAAGTCTCCGTGGCCATTTTTGAGCCCCCTGGTCCATTAGTGTCCTGCTGCTTCTCTAATCCTCATTCACATGTAATGGCTGACATTTCATCTTAATGTGTTAATTCATTAGCTGGGTGCTGAATGGAGAGTCTCAGTCCACAGAGACAGGCGTAAGCAGACACGCTAATGAGTCCCGACGCTCTGCAAAAGACACCAGGAACTACAGAGCCAAGCCTTGTGAGCTGGGTTACCTGCTGCAAGAGAAACCCCTCATGTAGCAAAACTGACAGCCTGGAAAGTAGAACAGCATCATGATTGATTCATATAATGGTATAATGTTTTGCCATGAGGCCTCCGTTTTTACTAAACAGAGGCCAGATTTCATTAATAACAAATCATAGGAACAGTAAGTAAACCAGGCTCGAAACTGCAAAAGACCTTCAACCTCTTGAGACCAAAGCTTCTGTTTGGTGTGCAATTTTTATTCCTCTTTTCTATTTGAGCTACATAAGACCTAAAATGTATAAAAACTAAACTTAGTCGTTGCACAGGAAGCTACATTTTAGTCTTATTAGGTTATGGGTATAAGTCATGTTGTTCATACCAACACTGTTTTTTTTTTCACTAAAATGGGTGTAAAATTGTGATATCAAAAGATGACATGGGAGGTGTTTATCAATGTGGTTAATACATTGAAGTTTTAAGAAATGAAGCATCATGGGTTTGAGAGGCAGAAATATAATGTCTATATATGAGGATGCTGGGTCTTAAAAGATTAATGCGGGCTCACCTCTCAATACCTACATTTTTGTACTGTTTTAACCACCTTATGGCAAACTCCAAATTACATCAATAAATGAGAAATTTGTCACTGTTGGGGTCAGTTTCAACTAATTCTTCTTATTTAAGTTTTGATTGTCTGGGAGGAAGCTCACATTTTGGAATTGTTTGAATACTTTGGCAAGCATGGCCTCAACAGGACTTTCACACTCAGAATTTATTACAAATTTTAAAGAAAAAACTATTTAACTATTTAAAAATACAACCTCCACACAGAGAAAGGCACTCCTGCGGCCAGACAGTCAGTCAGTAGATAGCATCCCAGACAGACAGAGGCAGGCAGACAGACTTCTGTAAGCATTGTGAGTCCAGCGCATCATTTCATTCAACAGAGACCCTGGCTCCCAAAATACTCAGTGCAAACACCCCCTCTCCAAAGAGGGGCCCAGATGTGTGTCCTTTAGTGCGGGGGTAGGCAGGGGACAAGTGAAGAGGGGAGGAGGGATCTGTCCTCCAGGACCTGCCACTTTCAACTACAACATCTTAAATCTCTGCTCTTATCTTTTCAGTGATATATCAACGCTGACTGCTTCATCCGCTCTTTTGAATATCTCAATCATTTATGGTATCACACACATACGCACACATATGCGTGTATATACAAAATGAATAAGAGTGTGTGTCTAAGGGGCAGTCATGGGGTAGGGAGGGGGCTTCCTGTTGGTTGAATTACCCTCTACATGTGGGGTCAATATGTGCTATGCTTAAGTGTGTGTGTCAGGGGTTGAGGTGGGGGCTGCGATGAGAGCAGCTACACCCCCATCTTACCCGCCCCTCCCTCTAAAAAGCTGTATAAAGCAGATGGGGGGAAAAGGCACCTTTGTCACTTAGCTTTCAGACACAGAGACAATCACACTCTCACTGGACACAGAAATTCCTCTGGGACATACCGCTCCTCCTGAGACAACAGAGACCTGAGGGTACACTTTATTGGACTCTGCCCTGCTGGTTGTTGGCCTTCTGAGCTGAAACAAGGAGAGACAGACAGACACAGCATCAGCAGACAGCCTACAGCCAAGACTCTTGAGACTTTGGGCAAATTAACACCAAAAGAGTGTTTTAAAAAGCAAAAACCAGCCGAGCCATGAAGATCTTTAACCTGTTGTACCTGTTGCTGCTGCTCGTAGCAGTTTGGGCACCACTCTCCTCGGCCAGACCAGGTAAGAAGAAGAAGCGTCAAGTTAATTTCTCTCCTAACGGGCAGGTGTCTGTTACACCATCCAGGACCGTTAGAATCAAGTTGACGTTTGAAACAGCACAGTAAATCACTGCGCTCAGTTCACTTGATACAGTGAACAAACAAACCAACATTACGTCTTGCTAAACTTGCAAATAATTCAGTGATTTTTTTTTTTTTTTTTTTAAAAGACCAATTTGAAAGCTTGTACTGAGAAATTGAAGAGAAAACAGTTTTATCTATCTCTGGCAGCTGGAATCTCGGCTGTTGCAACAAATAGTTCCAGATGGGGTATCAGGCTGTCGTGGTCGAAGTCTAACTCATGTATAAATCCGCACAATTTACTTTAATTGGCACCTCACATGAAAGGGACAGTTTCTACCGTTACAGAAATACTATGAATTTACAAATATATCAGCTAGTTTTGAACTTGTCGAATTATGTTGGACAGAAAACGTTTCAAGACTTAAGTTGTAATTCTTATGTCCATAATAGCATCCCTTTTTCCTCACTTCATATGCATAGCCCGAGCTTAGCATGAGCAAAAACAATGTTTGGTGTGTTTCAATAACCGAAACTGACATGCTAATTTTGCCTGTACAGAGCTACTACTGTGAACTTTACTGACGTGCCTCCTCAACATTAGGGAGTTAGTTGCTAGGTTACGATAAGTGTTGCATTCAATGTTTGTAATAATGTTGGAATTTTGCAGGAATTTGTTAATGTTAGGGGTTTGACTGGAGAAGGTGACTTAGTTCGGTGAAACAGATGCCTTTTTTTTTTTTTTTTTTTTTTTTTTTTACAAAAAAAGCCTAGCAAGTTTCTGTAATTTGCTCTTCGGCCTTGCGGTGGAGACAAATAACAAGTAGTACCCTTAGCCTGGTAGTACCATATAGGCTGTATACAGATGCTCCAGGCCTCCGGTCGTTCTTGAGTTCATGTGATGATGAAGAGAGGACGCGGTGAGGAAGGGTAAGAGAGGGAGGGAGGGAGCGGACCACCGCCGCCGGGGATGGCACAGCGACCCCATGAGAGTCCCCTTTGTCCGGGACTGGGAAGCACTCTGGTGGGCTTTTGTTTATCACGGTGTTAAAACGCCATGCAAATACTCCAGCTTTATTAACATGACATGGAGTAGCAGTGCCAAGTGTAAAGAAGCCTACCTTCAGGCGTGGGGAGCGGCTTTTTTTAGTCAAGAAGAGGAGGAGGGGTGAGGAAGAGGGAGTCATAAAGTCATCTGGCAGTTTATCTCTTCCTGGGCTTGGCTGGTAGTCTGTGAACTGCAGGAGTCAAAGTGGATTTATTAGGGATGTTTAAAAATAATCATGTGTTAGGCCTGTGTGTCCTAGTTTATTAGAAGGGGGTCACCTGCTGTAAGAAAATTGGGCTGAAACAATGAACCCCTACCTCTAAAACACTCAACTACAATTAAAATAAGCCTGAATTAAACTTTAATTGTTCCATAATTATGCCTCACAAACACATTTTCAACTAATATTTCTTGAATGTCACATATTTGTATTTTCTGCTTTTTGGCTGACTTGTGTTCTAATTCAAACTTCTCCTTTTCTTTAAGATTTCCTGAACTTGAGGAGAAAATACCACAGACATCACTGCCCGCACAGACGCTGCCTACCCCTCCACTCCAGGGTCCCCTTCCCCTAAGGTGAGACATGTGCACTCTTACATGTGTTTCTGTGTAAAGAGAAGGTTACGAGCTGGGGCTGTTTAACCAAAGCAGGTTGCAGAGTTCGGCAGGTTGCAGTTAAGTAGGTGTGTGTGATTAGTGGCAGAGGTGTGTGTTCACGCGGAACAGGAGTGTGGACATAAATCTCACTAACAAAGAAGACGAAAGCTTTGGTGCCATGGGGGGGGGATCCTGCTTTAGTTAAATTCGTGTACATGGAAAATTCCTTAATCTGTTTTTGTCTTTCCCTGAACTCCATGTGCGGGATACTAATTAATGTTTTTCCATTACAGGCTGAAGCTTAAGAATGAGGGTGACCCAAGAAAAGAGAAAACCTAAATATGATGTAAGAGCAGTGTGTGGCCCACAGATGGATGCCAGTGTCATGAACTGTAAAGCAGAGAAAAACATCATGGGACACAATGGAAACGCCACCAAGTGACTCTGAGTTTCTAGCTGCAAATGAGCTACAAGCAACTTTCTGCATTCTATTCTAAGTGTTGAATGAGAAATGTTTAAGCTCCCTGATGACCATACATGTGCATTTGTGCCCAGCTGCAAGCACCATTTCTTTCTCTTCCTCCAAAGCCAAGGAGGCAAAACGGAAAAAGAGTGGCTGCATTGACATCCATCATCGACTTGAAAGCCAAAGACCAAAGAGCTGGAAACATCTTAGCAACTACAGCTATGACCAACAGCAACCACATAGCATTCCTACTAAATGTTTATAATGCATGTATGCACTTCAAATGTTTATTGAATTACATTTAAACTTTTAATAAAAATCTATTGATCAATTGTTTTTTCTTTTTCATTTTCTTCAATCAACCGAAAAGGTATATACAGTCAATGGAGATTATGTGATGATTACTAAGCATCAGGCTGTAAAGTCAGACTTCATTTGGAAACAGGCTTATCTAAAATCAAACATAGCTCCTAGTTGAAGCCACATGGGAAAGGGGTTGTAAAAGCAGCGCTCCCCTGTTGAGTTAACGGACGCCAGAGTACAAAGAATCACACTGAGAAGCAAACAGAGGGACTGAATGATGACCTCGATATTCTGTTAACATAGATTCCCGTGACTGTTGAAATTAGACACAGAGAGCGAGGCGGGAAAAAGACACTGAAACAATGCTAATGTTGACGCTGGTAGTGTTACTATTGTTTGTGCTTGTTGTCCTTAAGCTATTACATTGCATTACAAAATAAACACAGTGTTGCAGAAAAACAGGGAATATTAAAGATTTATTGAAAGCAGAGCACAAATACGCAACCTCGATGATTGAAAAAATAGAAAAAAAATCACTACCAAATGAAGCATTAATACACCTGATGGAAAAAAGCACTTGTGGACATTTTACAGCATCATTGAATCTCCTGTCTCCTTTAGTGCAGATGCTCTGTAAAAATTTTTACCCCCTCTGTTTCTCTCACAGTAACACAAACAGCAGCACATGTGGGTCACTGAGGGTCATAACACAGTGATAAAAACCCCTCACCTCTGATCTGTGACCCACGACTCCCTTCCTTCTCCTCCTCCTACCTCCCCTCTTCAACTGCCCTCCACTTACAGCTCATCTCCTCCAGCGTTATCTCTCCATCCTGTCTTCAAGTGTGAGTACACAGGTGCTGGAGTGCATGGGGAATCCCTCACTTTTTTAGTCTCTTTATCCAGTGTTTCTTCAAGTTTCAGTCCTCTCTTTCTTACCCACAAATCTCCTCTCCTTTGTGTTTGGCTTGTCTGGCAGCTTGATCCCAAGTTGGAGGAAGAGGTGGAGGAGGTCAGTGCTGAGCAGTGAGGTTGAGTAGCCGCTTGCTCAGTAGGGTGTTGTGCTGTTTCAGGTATTCTATCAGGTCTGCCTGCTTCTCCACAACCTCCTCCAAACTGGAGCACTCCCTGTAAATAAATAATGACACACAGTCTCTTTAAAAAGCATTTTTCTCCCCATATCTTGTGTATTATCCACACATCCCTTTAAATAATCACAATGAGAATAATTTAAAACAGACTGTGCATTACTACATTGGTACTAAGCTTCAATCCTCAAAGACCTTCACTTCTTTTCAAAAGATACTCGAAAAAAACTTTGTTGCTCTTAATTGGATATCATCATTGTACTCATCTTATGCACCCTATCAAACCAAGTCGTCATCATTCACAGATTTTACCACTCTTTTGAAAGTACCGGTAGTCCTGGTTCAATGAACAGTGACAGTTTTAAAACCCTACAGAGAATTTATGGAGCTGGAACACTTTTTGTACTTTTTAAGTTTTGAAGAATTCCAATTGAATTTACCAGTAATACTAGCAATATTGAAAATTTTTGGTTCGTGAACAAAAGAAGACATTCACCAACACCAGTGTTTGGTTAGAAAAATTTTCAACAATCTACGACTCAATTTACAAAACAACGACTTGATGAGTGGCAAAAATGACAGAGATAAATGCAACGAGGACAGGTTATTATATTTTTGTGGGATGTAAAGGATGAGGGACACCGGCCCTGCCTCTCAAAGTAGGCTCTCACATTGCAATTCTGCAAAAGTGCTGGGACAGATTTCTGGCATCCCAACACACTTTTCTCCAGGAAACCCAAAAATAGTGTCAAAATGGTGTACCAGCGTGGGATTTTAGAATGCATTATGGCCCCATAATACACACACACGTACACACACTTAGACAGCATTATTCTGACTATGCCAGTTCCGACACTCTGCACCACCACTGTCATTTTTCCTTTATTATTATCTCTGAAGAGGGAACAGAGGTGGAACAGCTTTGCCCTGTTCTTATGCTTCCTTGCAGACAACATGCAACAGAGGTGTAGACGTCCTGCCTTGAAACGGCAGGGTGGACGTGGGTATTAATGTTACTCTTTAAAAAGACAGTTCTGCAATTTTCTGGTGGGGTAGCATCTTGTCAATCGTGAATTTATTACCTATGGTTCCCTGCCCTTTTGTTGAGTTTGAGTGTGGACAATTGGCACGGGAGCTATGCTATGAACCACTGCTACACTACCCTAAACACAAGCTTATTTGTAGAAAAATAATGCACTCCATTTGGCATTTTAAGAAGTATACCTTGTTGTTAGAAAGTTTCTTTTAATTATGTACTACTGATGAACACAGAAAATGGATTGAAACGCTAATGACAATGAGGGACAAGAAGGATTGAATTAAAGTTGTGCTTTTCTGGGGATTTTTGTTCCTTTCTCCCATGTTATAAAGAAAGATGATCTGAATGAAGCAAAAAATAATTTAAAAAAGACATTTTCAGGATGTAATCCACATTTAAAGGAGTAAATTACAAATGCAAATGCTTTCCTCAAAGAGATTTGGTATCTGTTCATGTCTTGCTGAAGCCTTTAGGTCATATTCCATCTCAGGATTTTTCAGCACCACAGTGCATTTTCACAATAAGGCTTTGGACAAGCACGTTATGTGGTTGACACCCTTTTCACACTGCTTGCTCAAGGCAGACATTTGTAATGTGTCACCCTCAAAATGAACATTTCAGAGGTGTAACAGAGTCATCCCACAGCTGGGCTGGTGTCAAAGGTAGTTCAGAGGCGTTACAGAGGGGACACAGAATTACCGTGAACCAGCAGGGAAGGCTGCACTGTCTATGTGTGTGTGTGTGTGTGTGAAGCTCTGTGAAAGTACCAAGGCGTGATGACAGCTGAGCTTTCTTTTAGCACTGTTGCAGACAGAAGAGTATCAGGAGCACTTGAGTAAGCAGTATACCTGAAGCCGGTCTCAGTCGGCATGCTTGTGACGCTGAAGTTCTGGGAATGCTCTTCCTGACTTACATCTGGCGCAGCTCGCTCTCTGTTGAATTGCACCACCTTCACTGAAAACACAAACACAAAAATAAGAACCAGTGAATAGTACAGTGAGAGCTGTCCTGTAAACATTACCCCATCAGGTGAGAAACAGCACACATTTGTTTTTTTACTGTTTTCCATCCCTCTCACCCTCCTAAACACACAAAGGCTGTTATATCCTGCACTTAGGTCTTATGGGCTGCCATATCCTGCACTCAAACCTCTAATTCTCTCACCCTAAACATACACCTTTACACAGGGGGAGGGGTTAGCAGTAAGGTGTGGCTGCTGTGGGGAGTACAGAGGCCAAAAATAAGGACGATGTGGGTGCTATTTCAATCAAGATAAGGTCCAGGGTGTTTGTGGGTTTTTTCTGGGCGAGTGAGTGAGGACAAGTGGAGGGAGGAGTGGGTTAAGTATTGATAAGACTGGTGTGTGATTAGCCAGAGGAAATTGTCAGGGAGGTTCTAAAGAGCACTATCTTTACTTTGCTACAGTGCAGCATCTCTGCATCCACACTCACACACAATCTAAAGAAATACTGCAAATTCCTGCATAATGAGGCCCTAAACCTGTGTGTGTGTGTGTGTGTGTGTGTGTGTGTGTGTGTGTGTGTGTGTATGTGTGTGTGTCAATACAGAAATAGTAAGCAAGTATGTGAGAGAGAAAGAGACATTCCAGTGGGCAGAGAAATGACTTTTGTGGAAAAAAATGCCAAAGCAGAAGATTTGGTGAGTTAATCTAGTTTCTTAAAAACTGCAATTTTCAGTTGCATTTTGAGTCTATTATGCTGCTGTTTTACAACCCACAACGAATAAGAGTAGAAAACAAACAAGAAAGGTTGGAGACTGAAGTTGAGTAAAAGGCTGTTCAGGTACATTACATTTGAGTACTCACCGATACTTTTTGAAACTTATTTAAATTAAATAACACTCTTTTCTTAAAAAAGTTTTGGTTTCATTCAAGGGTAAAGAAAATTAAAATGTCTTCAGGGACTGCAGTGATTTACTATAATGACATTTGGTCATCACTGTAATAACACTCACAACCTGGGCGAAATTCATGACAATGGTAAATGCCTCAAACTCATCAAAGTGAAAAGAAAGCAATAATCAATTAAGTTATATAAATGAATTTCCTCCTTTCTTATCTTTCTTTTAATGCAGGCGAAAAGTGGTCGCTCTCATTAGAGGATGGTTTCTTTTCTGTCGTTGTTGTTTGTTTATTTATTGGCTCATAGTTAAGAACAGGCCAATAGATTCCTTTTCTGTATATTTTAACTTATATTTATACATCAACAGATCATTGAGACACGTGAGGTTTTGTTCTTAACAAACATGTAAAGACCCTAAATTAGTGTAAATACCTCTGGCTGTCATTGAGGGGCGGTTGGTCTGAATATTGAGAAAGTCAAAGGTGCCTGCAACTTTTAGGCAAAATTTATCAACTTATGACAACAATTAGGGAAAATGAGTCAAAGAATCCTCACAAAAACTGATGTTTGTGATCAAATTCAAAGCACTACAGCTTCGAGCATGGCTATTTTATAAGACACACAAAATCCCATCCTTTCTTTGAAACCACAAAGTTATTTCAGCCCCCTGAGTTGTGTGTATTACAGTGGGGGGTCAAAAATGAACACAGACACTGTGGAGTTTGGATGGATGGACAGGTAGTTGGATGAGGGGAGCAGTGTAAAGGAGGTGACACATTTCACACTCTCCTGTTAGAGCATCTCACACACTCACACGGTCGAACAGACAGTGCTCAGACTCGGTCTGCTCAGATCTGAGGGGCCAGGATCACCCACGAAGAGGTGCACATTTCAAGGTGATAATAGCAAAGCTGCAGAGGTGCTAACAGCTAATGGTGGCACAACGCTCACAAGTACAAGATTCATGAAGTTGAATCAAAGAACGAGAAGGAAATGGATCTCAGCACGCATGCAGAGACGACAGTTCACAAAAGGATCTCGATGAAACAAAATAATGAGAAGTTGCAGAAGCTGTTGATGCAGCTGCGGGTGTGAATAAAAATCTGAAGACCAGCTACAAGGAGAAACCTGAGCAAGAAAAAGATCAAGATAGTACACCACTTTAGGATAATTTTACAGTTAATTTTTGCCTCTTGTTTTAATTGGATAGGGCAGCTAGACACCAAACATAGTGCTACATCTTTTAAGTTCTTCACTCTTAAGCCTTGGATCACTACACAGAGTACATGATGATCCAACCTCATGACATTGACCAGCCCACCCACTAAAAAAGAATCTTCTAAAAGATTTTCTGTTGCGCTCTAACACGAACACACTCAGTCTTTATCTTGACATTAAGCCATATAGCTGGCTGAGAAATTCTGGGTAAGTCAGGATAGAAAACATACACATCTGCATACAGTAATATTTCATGTTTACCTCTACTTCAAATGGTAGCAAGAGCACATCACTTTTTCAACCACTGCATACAGTTACAAAAAAGTCTGAAAGCGAAGAGATTTCATAACCTATCTGTATGTTAGATGAACATGTTATAATTCAGTCTTAACTCCCTCTGTCTTATATCACATTATATTTGAGCGTGACAGTGGTTTACCATTGGTGTGTGTGTGTGTGTGTGTGTGTGTGTGTAAACTGTGCCCTGCAGTGCTTACACTAACTCCTGGCCTGGCGGAGGAGAAAGATGTATTCTAAGTTAACTCTTTGAAGGCCAAGACATGGCTTTGATGTGTATGTAGCTCTATAGAAGAGTGTATTCATGTTAAAATGAGAGAGGCAGAAACATACAGCGAACCTCAAAGACACACACACGGGCACACACACTCACAATGAGAATACACTTCAAAGGAGTTGAACGAGGCCTTCCTGTATAGACTTTGTAGCTGCAGGCATTATCTTTCTCCTTCTCTGTTGTCTTGAAAAAAAAGAAGTTTTACCGTCCTTCTGACGTCACCTTGACCCTGTATCACTCAGAGAATGTGAGTTTGTGTTTAGAGAAGTTTGCACTGCAAGGCGCAGCTTGGTTTGCATCATGCCTGACCGCACTGATCTGAGCTGGAATGCTGGCAATCACAGATACCCCCCCTACACACACACACACACACACACACACACTCTGGATCACCCTCACTGTAAACACGGAGGGACAATGTGTGTAAGTGTGTGTTTGGGTGGAGTGGGTCGAGGGCTACCCTTTGGCTAAGCTAAATCCTCATGTATCTTATCTTCTCTCCTGGCTCTCTGGTATCTGGATCCCTCATCTGTGCCCTTCAGCTGCCAAACACAGCTTTAATATGGATTTCCTTTCATTACAGATTCTTCTCCATCTGTATCCTCTGATAAATCATTGGTAACGGCAGTTTTCCTTTACAGACAGAGAGGGAGGACAGTCTCCCGCAAATCACAAAACAATTTGGGGATTGACCTCATCTTTTTTTGTTCCCTACCATCAGTGGCATGACTTTTAAAAGTGAACTTCATTTTAACTCAATGATCCAGGTTTTATTCATGAAAGATGCCTTGCACTGTATCAACAACATTCATTAAGTTCTGTAGTAAGATTTTCAGTTGGACTTTACTCTTATTTTTCATACTGAATAACTGGCTTGATGTAGCGGAATACCCCTGTAAACAAAGCTTCAGGATTCCCGCTCATGTCTTGATGTTGAAGTGAACTTTAAGAAGCAAAACACAATGTGTACTTTTCCTGAAAGGTTGCCACATTTTTGGAATAGCTCTGCATTCTGAGTCACCAACACTTCAGCAAAGACAATGCTGACATGCTGCAATAAATTTAATGTAAATGCCATGATCCTTCTCTTAGTTGAACATCTGGTATGCCAACATTTGAAAATAGCAGTTTCTCAAAAGTGCACAAGTATTTCAGGGACATCTTTAGTTTGTAGGAAATTGGCCATCAAGAAAATATAGTTGCATCCAAGTTTATCACACAATTTTGATAAAGGAAAAGTGAAACATTAACAGGATTGGCTCTTTTGTTACAAAGGGGGTGGGATAGGCTTCGCTTGGAATAAATCCTCATATAAATTCTTTGGGGTTGAAACATTTTTGTGCAAAACTTCATTGAAATTCATTCAATATTTAAATTTTTACATCTGTAGAGACACTTTTGTGGAGCAAAGTAGACGACTGGTCAACCGTGTTTGCGACATTTGATCAAAGACGCGAAAAAAAAGTAAAACAGAAGATAAAAACATTATTTTGTTTATAAAAGCTGAACGTAGAATTTTGGATATCGGATAGCATAAAACATTACAATATTACATATAATGCATGATAATTTACACAGTGCACCTATGGGTTATAATATTTTTGGGGATCAACAGCTAGAGCATTTTACCTTTTATCATTTTGATGCATCAATGTTTTATGAATTTGGTATTTTTCTCATCCTTTTTGAATTTCTTTTTTTTGTTGTTTGTTTTTCAATCAGACCTGTCTCTAAAGTATCGGGTAAGGGAAAATATTTTACACACTCATATGTAAGACTGAAACAGTTATTCTTACATCTTTCCCCTCATGCCTAATCAGTGACTACAGTATCAGCAGACTCTTATGTTATGAAATCATAGTTTTTGATTTTCCCTGTAAGTCTTTACATTGTGGGGCCATTTCATCACAAGCACCCAAACACCGAGCCAAACAAAGTAGATCTGAGTCCAAACAGTAAGTTCTTGACTTGACGGATGGACATGATGAAGAAAAAGAACACAAAAGGGAAATAGACTGACAGGTGTTTTGCAAAGATTGCATGGTATTTGGAGGAGAAACAAAACAGCAGATCAGCAGAGAGAGAATGAGAAAGAGGGAGAGAAAGAGAGAGGGAGATGAATGGTTGATTGTCATGCTGTCGAGTCTGAAAAGGGCAGGGCAGGTATTGTGATGCGAATGTCTTCAGATAGAGTGGGGGTAGTGTGTGTGTGTGTGTTTGCGTAATGTAATCTGCAGGGTGTGTCTCTCCATGTACCACTGCCGTTACCACTTGGCCTGGGAATTGCCTCTTCTACTACGACATCACTTCATAAAACGATCCAGTTTCTATGGTGTGTATAACTACTCCCTGCAAGGAAACTTGAATATTTTCAGTAACAAAACACATTTGATTCTTTTCTTTTACTTATGATGAGGAGTTAAATTTATCCATGAACTTTGTACACTCAGTTCATTATGTGAACTGGTTCCATGTCAATGTATCCGGTTGGCTGAAAAAAATTATTTTAGGGTCAACTAAGTCAAATTCAACCAGTTGACACAATAAATTTAATAAGAGTCAGTGTTTCATTTTTTGACTACATGAATGTGAAGCTCTTTACAGACTTCTTTCATCTTTCTCTACCTGCAATCAAAGCTGGAGCAGAAACCAGGCAGCACTGCTCCTACAGTGCAATATTCCAAGGAAACTTTAACAACGGTCTAATTGGTGGAAAATCTCACTCATCACCCACAGTGCTCATTAAGTGAATACGTCCTATTGTTATGAAAGTGTTGGAATCTGACCAAAGACAGACTGTTTCTGCAAATTTTCCCAGGTTTTATCTGGGCATATGAAATATTTCAGAAGATTTTTTTCAGTCTCATTTGGCTGCAAAGTTGCCTCTTATCAAGTGAAGCTGGACATGAATTATTTGCAAACTTACTTTTACAAATTATTTGCTTTTCAATTAAAGCTGAATGTTTTTGCCAGTGTATTTATCTTGACTTCTGACATGAAATCCTTGCCACAGAACATGTGCAGAACATGTGGGGAAAGGGAAAAATGGCTACAAACACTGCAAATTTCTTCCCAAAAAGAAGATGCAAAATAGCTGACATCAGCCAATTTCATTTCTTTTATATGATTTCCAGACTTTGTTAAGACCACAGCCTTAAATTGTAACAGTTATAAATTCGAGACTCTTTCTTTCTATCATAAAATCAAATTCTTTATTGTAAATTTCAAGGTGTTTGTAAAGGCTTTTCTGGCAACATAGTTTTTATTTGTATATGACTGAACACTAGCTTGTCTCTCAAGGTATACAGCTAATTCACTTTCATTTTATCTATAAACTAGTTAGCTATTTTTCCTTTCAGTTAAATCACTTTTTTTATAAGAATAATAGAAAGTAGGATGCTTCTGGCCACTAAGCTTTTGTCTCTTCTTTCAGGGGGAAAGCCTGTCATGTGTTTGTTTTCATCTGCAGTAACTTATAAAATGTAGTCTCAGTCAATAGCAAAATGCTCTTCTGTCCTACACTAGTTATTTTGCAATCCCTAAATCAATAAATATGAAATATATATAATTATTATAATTTACCTGTGTAATAGATCAGACATGGCACAGCCACCAGGAGTTCCAGCCCCAGGATGCTGAGCAGCATGTAAGTGTGCACTTTAGGAGGTAACCCTGCAGCCAGAACAACCAGCAGAAGAACGTTCCCTGCAAACAATTACATCTACAGCTTTACTGCCATCTTGTGGAGACTAAAAGAAATACAAACTAATTGATTTCCCTGACAACATGGGAGAAGTGGGTCTTACCTGAAGAGTGCACTGTGAGTGGTAGGTGCTTCAGTCCCTGCATTTGTCTGTAGAAGCGCAGGTACCCTCTGCTCCTGGTCTTACTGTGGTGATGCTGCACACACCCAGTGAAAAGCAGCACCAGCGCCCATAAAACCACCTTCCCAAACACAATGACACTGTCGCCATGCACGTTACCCAATATACTTGTGCACACCTCTTCTTGTCCAACTTTTAACACACATAGCACTGCTAAACATACTGACAACACCACATACACAACCTGAAAAACAGAAAGAAAAAGAGAGAGAGGACTGGGGGTGAGGAAGAATTTGTGTAAAGGGAATAACAAAGATCATGACCTACAAGGAAAACAATCACCAGGTCACTGTATTTAATGAATGCTTCACAGTTCCTGCACCAATTAGCACACTTATACACTGCCTGACTAAACAAAAAGTTTCCACCAAAAAAAGGTCACACACTCATTTTTTGTTGGACTGCCCTTTAGCTTTGATTACACCATGCATTCACTGTGGCATTGTTTCTATAGGCCTCTCCAAAGTCAAAAGATTTATTTCCATCCAGTGTTGCATTAATTTTCTACCAAGATCTTGTATTAATGATAGAGGAGTCTGACTACTGCACAAAGTCTTCTCCAGAACATCCCAAAGATTCTAAGTGGGGTTAAAGTCTGGACTCTGTGGTGAAAAAGATGTCTTGTACTCCATGAGTCACTTTTTCACAATTTAACCCCAATGAATCCTGGCAATATCATCTTTGAATATGTCTGTGCCATTGGGGAAGAAAAACTTCATTGATGGAATAACCTGGTCATTCAGTATATTCAGGTAATCAGCTGATCTCATTCTTTGGGCTGAACCTGGACCTGAAAAACTCAATCAAACTCAGATCATAGCACTGTCTCCACAGGCTTGTACAGTAAGCATGAGGCCTGATACATTTCTTCCTGGTTCCCCACCATCCTTCCAGTTTTAGTAGTTTCTGCTTGATGCATGTCAATGATGTGACCCTTCCTAAACAGACTAACATCTTTTCCACGACCACAGGATATGTCTTTCACCATGGTTGTTTAAGAAATGAGAAGCAACTCATTGCATCAGTTGGGGTTAAATAACTTGCTGAAAGATAATCTTCGATGCAGTTATTATCCAATAGGAGGCTTTTAAGTTTTTGCTCAGTTAAATCTGGGTGGCAACTTTTTTTTTGCATGCAGTGTATAACTTCACTAGTAAGTACAACTTGTGTCTGTGTGTGTGTGTATGTGTGTGTGTGCGTGTGTGTGTGCATATCATACATGCAGTACAGAAAGGAGGCTGGCATGGTAGGGAGTTGGTAAAGTCTGAAACTCTCTCCTGATGGCAGAGTGAAGGGCGTCAGCAGAGATCAGAGGTCCATCCACCATGGAGTCTTCATCCAGGCTTCTTGTTATTTCTACTGAGGGGCCTGCTGGCTACAACAAAAAACATCTTTTAAAACTTTTCATTTCACTGAAGCATTAGTTACAATCAGAAATGCTGTAGAATTACATTTCATGGCTTAGTCCCCGAGGAGGTGTGAAAAAAAGCAAAGAAGTAACAAAGACCTTGATAAGTTAGAAAATAGGGCTGCATGATAGAGGGAAAAAATATATATATTGTGTTATTTTTCTGTCCTGCGATATAATAGAAAATATATAATGCTCTATTTTATTTTTAAAGTTTACTGCTACACTCTGATCAGGTGGATTCTCCCTGAAATGCTGATGACAGTCTGATGACAAAGTTGAGAGCACAGATCTAGAAGCTGCTGTATTTAACCCTGAAAGTGTTCAATAAAAAAATTATGTGAATATAAGCAAACATTGTCCAAATCCCTGCAATGCTCTGTTTACATTCACCACTTCCTCTCTCAGTGGCTTGACCACTCACGCTGCACATCACTCTGCTTGACCCTGATAACAGCAGGTGAGATGACAGGGCACTGAGAACTAAGATCACAACTAGAAAATAAACAAAAAGAAAATTGAACTAACTTTCTAATTGAATAAACAGACAATAAATAATAAATAATAATAATAATAATAATAATGATACATTTTATTTAAGGGCGCCTTTCATGGCACTCAAGGTCGCCTTACAAGAATAAAAGTGCATTAAAAGAGGACTAAAACAGATAAAACAAGCAATACAATGTGGTGCAATATATAACAATACATTAAAATACAAAACAGTGCAATGGTGGTGAAAGGTCAGAGGGAGTAGGCAAGCTTGAACAGATGGGTTTTGAGTCTGGTTTTGAAGAGGGGTAAGGACTCAGTGTTGCGGAGGTCAGGTGGGAGTGAGTTCCCATTCAGCCGCTCGGCCCCCCATGGTGACAAGGCGAGCAGAGGGGACAGAGTATAATGGAAGTATCTTAAGGGGTTCAAAAAGTAAAGCATTCGCTACATCCTAGTCATTAACCTGTTGGTCTGCATTATAAGCCTGAAGGTGAGGTTCTCCATCAAATGTACACTGACTATAATTGGAAGCCATTGATTGAAAGGTGGTGCTTCAGCTCCAACACACTTCTTAATCTTTCTTTACAAAGGAGGTGAGGATTTTGACCCCTATTCCCTGGATGCAGTTCCTTTCGAATGTCCAAAATATAAAAGGGGGTTAAATCAAGGGATTACATTTCCAATCATATCAGCCCAGAAATGACTGTCGGACATCTGTTTTAATTCAGCATGTGCCAATAAAGCCTAGAATGTAATTCTTCCTGATATACAGAGCACTCTCCATCTGAGTGACTGTGTCGTAGTTTGGTGTATTAACCGCGTATCATCACACATATCTCGTCCACCTTATCTTGTGAAAGCGGCCTGTCCTATCAGTGGATTACTGATTTATCTTGAGTCATTACTTTCATTTCACACAAACAGGATCGACGACAGGCTCTCAAGCTAAAACCACCTTATTGTTAACATAACTCAGCTTCTTCCACCATGACCCACGAGATAAATGCTGTCATATTTAGGTCATTATAAATGTGTACACGATGCGTGCATAGGTTAAGTCTTGTTAAAATGATCATTTTTAGCATAAACTTATCTTGCTGTCTGTGGCTGAGTGATCCTAATTGACTATCCAGGTAAAAACTGATTGGTATTTCGTTTCTCAAATTATTCGAATAACATGTAAATTAGGAAACGCCAAGTGGCTTGTACGTACTGAATAAAGTGTCCCATCCTTCGAGCCCATTTTACCGTGAAGTTGCCGTTTTTGAGAAGGTTATGACAGGACAACAACAACAAACCAACTCTAGCTCACATGATGTGAAAGGGGCGGGCCGCATGATACTGGCATTTCCGGTTTCTCCACTTACTTCGTCCGTTGCTTCCTCCTTCAACTAAGGTTCCTATGACGACGAGGTCTTGCCTCTTGCCCATTCACTGCTAGTTAAGCGTCGTCATAGATACGTTTATGTTCCTCTGTAAAACTGTATTTTGCCAACATTATGATGAATTCGAATCATGTTTCACTTTTGTTCATTATCAAATGCAGAATCCTAGGGCAGGCATTGCCAACACATATTTATCTACTTTGGAGTACAGGTGTTTTCATGTGCACGAGGGGTGTCACAAGTTGAAACAGTCCGTTAAGAAGCATAGAGTTAAGACGCCGCAAAAGTTTACCACTTCCTTTGTGGCTGGTACTTCTGATGTGTTGTGGCGTTTCCATTTCTATTGCAGCATTTGCTTTTTTTGTTTTTGTTTTGTTTTGTTGGTTGTTTTTTCCCTTTCAAGGAAAAGTTCAAAGAATAAATGTATTTTTTTATTTTGCTGACATGTTACAACCATAGACTGTATGTATTATTATACAGTCTATGGTTACAACCCTTGATATAGTTTGTTTTCAGCCACCACTCTATAAGTCAGAATTCAGGTAGTTTTTGCCATAGATGCAACATAATAGGAAGAGGGGCAAAATTAAGTCTCACTGTTCATTTTTATCTCACCAGCCGGGTGTGAAACTGCATTTCATTTTTTTACTGTTTGATACGGATGGACAAATACATGTCCAGCAAGATTGTTCCCCAATAATATCTAGGGAGAAAAAAATCTTGTCCCTGTGTATAAATGTTATTGTTAGTCTATTCATTAAATGTTAAGAATGAGTATTTCTGTATGAAGTAATACCTCAGCCCATTACAAATAATGTTATTTAAAAAACAAAAAAAAAAAACTACCAGATTTGGTAAACAGTGAGAACATTTATGATTTTACATGGATAACTCAAAGGTATTTCAACCAAACAAAATCAAGGGTAAATGAACAGAAAGAGACCCATTTAAAATACTTTATTTTGATAAACATACAATTTCTATAAAATACAATGAACTGAGCGCTCTATTCCTCTAAGTGGTGAAGCCGCTGACAGGTGTCCAGAAAGAGGCAATGACACACAAAGGAGAGACGTTCAGCTCTGACTCTGGGGAGGCAACATTTGTGATCGAGGCAAAGAAGAAGAAGTTGGGGGACTCTTGGTGGGCTGTTGGGGGAATAATTAACAGGGAAGCAGCAAACAACTTTTTGTCATTGGTTTAGCTCATGGAATAGAAGTAGATGAGAAAACAGCAGGTGACTAGGAGGGGCTTATCCATTTGAAATGATTTTGCTGGTATGGAACTGTGCTTCAAGTCAAAACCACAATCTGCATTCATACTTTAACATGCAGAATCTCACCTACACACACTCAGACACACACACACACCTACACACACAAACACACACAATGTGCCCAGACCCAGTGGTCTGTGTGGGTGTGAAATACTCTTGCACATATTCTAGCCCTCGCATTCGTTACATAAGGCACTGATTCAGTTGCAGTCAGTCTATGAGAATAAACAATGGCTAAAATATCTTAAAGGGAAAATATTTAAAATCCAAAGAATACACATAATAATCAAGAACATGCAATCTCATTCCTGTAAAAGGTACTGTAACGAAAAAGCACATGTAAATTAGCCATATGCCCCAAAAAATCCAAAGAAATCCTGATGTACAACATATAGGAGGAAAGTCAAAGTTTAGCAGTTACAGACCATAACTTACACCAAACTCACACTTAACCATCTGAGCAACACTCACAATAACTTATATATGTTCTCCTTTCATGCAAAACTGTAAACACAAAACCAAAAATGAACAAGACGGTATGATGACAAGTAAGGCATTATAATGGTCAAGCTACTTCAGGTTATCCAAACCAAACCACTTCATGTCCCACTCAGAGAGTGAAGTCACGTGATCAGTGCAGAAGCAAAGGTTCATGATCAAGATTTTGAGATTGATGTGTTGATATTTAGAGTAACATATTAAGCAGATCCCTATTTTATTATCTCCGCTGTGCTAAGTTTGAATGTGCAAAGGCTTAAACACACTGATTTCTTGATAGCATCCATGCTACACATATTGAAAGAAGTGTATACATGTGTACAGTAAATTAGCACACACACACTGTAGTGTGCATGCATGCTCTGTTGCAGAAGTCTCAGTCCACATGTCAGTCCAGTTCCACTCCTAACAATATCCATAAAGCTTTTTGTGCACGTCAGGGAGGAGACATTACTTTGAGGTTCCACAGCATTCCAGATTCTTCCAGAGCATTCCAGAATGTGAGTCAAGGTTCCAGAATTCTCTGTCACCTAAACACTGACATCTATGGTGTGGGTTCCAGATCCAGTTCCAGTTCCAGCTTCAGCTTAGGTTAAAATGTAGGTCTTCATAGTGTAGTGGGCTGACCCCTGCCTGCATGAAAACAAATGTAGAACGTTATTGTCGTCATGGTAATGTCCGGTCCCTAAGCTAATAAGATGGACAAGCTAACGGCACTAGCTAGAAGTCAAAGGGAGTTTCTGGAGCGCAGTGCAGCTTGATGTGCTCCACAGAAATGTGGCTGATTCAGGAACATAATTTTTGAGAAGGAATTTCTCTGCCCCATTTATTTCCTTCCTGCTATATTGTATAAAGAGCTATGATAAAACTAAATTCCCCACTGGGATTAACCAAGTATTTCTGATTCTGATGAATCTTGTCATTTATAGGAGAAAAGAATGTGAAAATCTGCCTCTCAGTCTTATCTTGAGATATAACTATAGTCACCAAATTAAATGAAAAAATATCTTCAAGTATCTTCGTGGTGTGTTATGAAATATTGAAAATCTCTCTATGCAAAATAAACTTTGAATAAAAGTCTCTTACAACACTACATTTTGTTGAGATGCACCTACCCCGAGATGCAATGTAGCACTCATGACAGCTCAGCAGTCCGTTTCGGATCCGTACGTCTGTCCCTGTAGTGGCATCTCCCAGCTGCTCTTTACACACCCCACACTTTAGGAATCACAGAGCGACATACAGAGAAGAAATTCATTAGTTTATCAGTGCACATCATTAAATAAGCTAAATTTGACCTCTGTGTGAAGTAGAAAAATGCAAAAGGCTCATTTATTTGAGTGTATATGGTTTGAACCAGGATATTTTCGTACCTTGAAACACTGTATGTGGAAAAATAATCCCAGTGTATCAATGATCATTGCAGCTCCTTTTCCCAGTGGCTGAGAGCAACCAGAGCAGAGTCTCTTTCCACTAACACACCTACATCCACCCACACACACACACACACAGCAGGGAAATCAAGTAAGAAAGCTTCTCACCCCCTTCGACAGAGCAGTGATTTGTTAGTTGAGCAGATGTGTGCAAATGTTATCACCTGGTGGGAGAGGGAGGGTGAGGAGTTGAAGGGGAGGGCTTCTGGTTGTTTGTTACAGCATCTTGTGATTCAGACCTGTGGTGAAAAAACAGGAACAGAAGAACAAGAACAGTGATAGTTAGTGTCTGTCTGAAACACCTTTACTATGTCTGAAACATCTGAAATACATTTAAAAGAAATCAAATTGTGTGTTTTGGCAAAAAAATTGAATTAAATGCTCAAGAGATTGACTGTGAAACCATTTGTGTAATTTTATTCTAAAGAAGGGTGATCCATGATTCAAATGGCCACCATGTGTACACAAAAACATCCATGCAGTGCTTCCTGCCATTTGCTCTCAATTAAAAATCTGGTGCCAAGTTGAAAGGAAATATGGCTGACACATTCTAATTTGGGCACAAACACGTGCTTTAGTAAAGCTTGAATTATGCTTGCCACATGATGTTTTAATAGGTTTAATGACATGAAAGAAGTGGATAACAGTTGCTCACTAAAAATAAAACCACAGGGAGTTGATGTGATGAGTTGACACAATATGGTTGATCAATTGATGAATGTTAAAGCGAGACTATGTAACTTCTGAGACAAAAGAAACATTTTACCTCAAGTACAAGGGTGAAAAATCAAACCCATCGGTCTGTAATTATTAAGTAGGTGACTGTAAGAACAGTTCACACACCTTTTAGATTATAAGGTGAGCTAAATGAGCTGTTATTACTCTTGATTGTCCATCTCCATTAATCTTTCTCTTCCTGCATCTCTTTCTTTGTATTTATGTCTATCTTATATGATTCAAAGTTTCTGCTTGTTATGGGCAACTTTTCTGTCACTTGCTAACTACTGCTAAGTGATCTGCTCACTGTGGGTTGAGATAAGATAAAATGAGAGAATCTAATCTCATTATTGGTCTTTATTAATATAATGGGCCCACACTTACTCTTTTTGTAGAAAGCGTTGTGAGGTAACATTTGTTGTAAAGCAATAAAAACTGATCAATTATGACTTAGTTATGTAACTGCTAAACAGGACTAATGACATAAATAGAGCAATGGGTTTTTCACTTAAGCTGCTTTGTCTGTTCATTATTGTTTATTCATACTGCACTTTTTGTTACTGACAGGGGTAAGGTTTTAATGTACATTTACATATTTAATGGATCACATAAATGAGAACACATACAGAAACAAAAATGCAGCACAAGAGATAACCCACAATGTGACTGCACACTGAAACAGACTAACATACCTTTTAACGATGTGTGGCTGGTTCAGTTGAGGGTTGCGGTCTAGAGAAGCTGTCTTCCAAAGTTCCTGTTTCTTTGGAGGTTCAACATCACTTGTCGGCTCTAGACAATATGAAAAACTCTTTGGTAATCCTGATGCACAGATACATGTCTGAACTGAATCATTTTAACTCTCCTGTAAAAAAAAACATAAAAATTCCTGCGTTTCTCTCACCCTGGAAAAAATGCAGCTTGGACGCATGCTGATCCTCATTTCCGGTGGAGATTCTTTGGCTGTTAAACTGGACGGGGATATTATTTCCTTTTTTCTCTTTTTCTGGAGAGGATGAAGTCGTCCCTGATTGGTCTGCCTGCGGGTTTAATAAACCCGTGGGATTGAGGGGTGTCACGGTCTCCTCTAGGATTTTTCTCTCCTGTAAACACAACAATGACACATGTAAAACACACTGTGTAAAATTCTGAATTCTTGTGTTTGTTTACGTGTGTGTGTTGTCAGACCTCCTCATTATGTTTCCTCTCTTCTTCTTCCACCTCAATCTGTGCCTTCTCCCACTCCTTCTTCAGCTTCTCCTGTTCTTTCTCGTATTGCTCCTGCAGAGGGACATGGCACTTATTAGTTTTTCTATGCACAAAAAAAACAACCACACACACACACGCACGCGTATCTGCATACACAGAAATTAATATATATACCCACACACACACACATCCAGAACATCCCGTTCCTTCGGTTTTCTGCTCAACACTCAATGAGCCATGCACAGACACACCATTTCACCAGTGTACCTGTAGGAGGCGCTCCTGCTCCTGCTGCCACCTTTCCAGGCGTTTACGCTCCTCATTGGGGTCCCAGACCCAGTGATTTACACGTTTAGCCAAGTTCAACATGGGGGTCTCAATCTACCCCACCAACAATCACAAACGCACACAAACACACATGTATACAGACCAAAAGGACAGAAAGAGAGGAAAGGTGAGAGGACAAGTCTGACTACAGCCACTACAGGAGACGAAGGGTCAGGACAGGGTCAAATTTAAGAATGAAGGAGAAACAGAGAAAAACGAGCAGGGGCTGACTGATAATACTCACAGACACACTGCTCTCTTCAAGTCCTTCTGTAGAAAGGAAAGACACAAAACAATTCACATCCTCTAATCTAAAAAATGGAGATTATCTATGCTGTGATCCTTTATAGTCCATGGATGTACCTGAGACTGTTGGAGAGTAGTCCTGCATGCTGTTTGGTGATGTAGCGGACTCTGCCTCCTCTGTCGGTCTCTCAGGAAACACAGTCCCTCCATTGACCTGAAAGTCAATTATACAACAAAATGAATAAAACATTTTCTTCACGAAATGTTTTCTCTGTTTATAGACCTTTATGAAACATGAATGGACTACACTATTGTCTTTAAATGTTGCTGACAATTTAGCTCAAACTTGGATGATGACAGACTAGTTTTATCTCCCAATAATTGCTTGTTTTTTTACTCGAGGGAAGCCTATGACCATGGCTTATGTAAATGCAATATTTAAATCAACCTGGGAGACCAGAAAGTTGTTTTACATGGACAATCCAACAGAGTAAACAGCCGAAGTGTGCATCTATGCTTTTAGAATATATCAAGATGCCATAAGAGGAATTTCTTGCTTAAATTTAGTGTCTAAAACTAAATGTAAAGGTGCATAAAACACCTGTGAAACAATTTCTCTTAATTGTTATTCAAGGCCTCTCCATGTTTTATATATAAACCACATATTGTGTTTTGCAGAACTAAGTGCGACTGAAATTTTCACACTGGGCACACTGAGGCAAATTTAGTTTTCTCCTCTTGCATTCTTGTTTGTGTTGCTACTTTGGAACACAGTCAGCTGTTAAATTACAATTTTTCAACATCAAAAGCAAGATCCAAATTTTCAATTATATCTTTGAAAAGCTTTCCTGTTTGCTTTCAGTTTGACTCCAAGGTTTGTTTTTCTGCCAATCATGAAGGTAGGAATAAATAAATAGCTTATTCTTATGTCAAGTAGTATAGACTCTATATTGGATGTAATGGAGTTAAGCGTTATAAAACAGACAAAACCAGGAAAATTAAGAACCATACTAAACATGTCTGTACGAAAATTTGGGACAACAAAAACATCAAAAAGAGTGTCAAATAAAACCATGTTATTCTTTTATAAATAATGCACCTAGGTAGGCTATGGTTTGAATTAGTGATAATCAAAGAACTAAGGATTTATTCCACTTGTGATATTACCTGTCCATTGCTTTGGAAGTCTGTGTTAAGAGGCTCCACAACAGTTTGTGTGAGCTCTGTCACGATAGTTGTAGTGATGACACAGTTTCGTCCTCCAATCAGGGAGCTGATGGCCGAGGCTGAAGACGAGGTTGTTTTTTCAGTTTGAGGAGGTGACGTCTGAAGACCTGGTGCCTGCTGAGGTGGTGTCTTGGGAAGTGGTTTCTGAGGAGGTGGTGGCTGTTTAGGGGTGGTCTGAGGAGGTGGTGGTTGTTGTGGGCTGGTCTGAGGAGGTGGTGGTTGTTGTGGGCTGGTCTGAGGAGGTGGTTGTTGTTGTGGGCTGGTCTGAGGAGGTGGTGGTTGTTGAATAGTTGTCTGAGGAGGAGGCGGCTGGGGAAGTGGTATCTGTGGAGGAGGTGTCTGCTTCGCTGCCTCCTGATTGGATGTGGTCGACTCAGAGGGAATCTCTTTCTCTGTCTGTTTGGGAACAACTTCTTTGATGTCTTGTGGGGAGGCTGCTGGTGCAGTGGGTGTTGGTGTAGTGGGTGTAGATATATTCTCTCCTGTTGTCTCTCCATTGACTCGCACCAACCCATCCAACTAAGTGGAAAACAAGAAAAGAAGTCATGATTGCAGGGACATTTTATATTATCATTTTTTCATAAGTGGCAAACTCATGGATTTCATTTCATAAGTCTGCAAGTTGTTGGAAGATGAAGAGAACTTTAAGCCATGTGTTAAATCATCTCCTGTCACTTCGATGTGCAGTGGTACTACTCTTTCTTTGTTAAATATTTTGAAAAAATGTCTTTAGAGAAATTTGGACATTCCAGTGGTCTTCAACTAACTTCTTATTTTGGTGAGAGAACTTTTAGAAAATGTTGTGAGAGACTTCAAAACCCCTGTCAAGGGTAAATGTGCAAAGGAAGCTAACCATTACCATACATATTGGAAAGAGGTTTATAAGACTCTAAACTCTGTATTTTGAAATAATAAACCATTTACTTTGAAAGTTTCTACTTGGGAAATGTTAATCATTTAGAACAGAGACGAGATAAAAACACTTTTGCAGGCCTTTAAAGTGTGGTTAACTTCAGCTCCACCTTCTGTACATGGTTGGATAAACATTATTCTTGAATTCTTTAAAATGGAAAAGTTAACCTACATAAGAAATACAAGAACTTTTTTAAATTGTATTTGAATTAAATGGATCAATTATATCACCCCAATGAGAACAGATTTTTTAATGACTTCCCTGAATTGTTTAAATGTTTTCTCAAGTATAAGGCTTTTTTCTCCTTCCTCACCATAGGCTTCTCATTATTGTAAATAGTTTAGAGTGTCAGATTTTTTGTGTTCTGGTTCCCAGTTCATAGTGTTTCGTTATTTCTTGTTTTTGTATAAACAGGCTGGTGAATGGAGGGAACTGGCTTAAAGTTTTTTTGGGGGGTAAAGGCAATGCTGAGGTGAATTAAAAATCCCCACAAAAAGGAAAGACTCTTGTATCTGTATTTGTGTTATGTGTTTAACTGTACACACTTGTTTTTCCCAGATAAGAATAAAAAAACTTCTTCAAAAAGTAACTAGGCGCTCTCATTGCTATGTTCATTGTTGACTACAACTTTGACTTACAGCGTGAAAAGAACCTCACCTTGACAGGTTTGTGCCCGGGCTGTGTGCTCCTGGGCTGGCAGTAAGGTTTGGCTGCCAGCAGGGGAACAGGTCTTGAAGGTGCAGATGGAGAGGAAGGGAGCGTGTGCACAGGCTGTGTGGTGTGAGGCTGTGTGATCTGAGAGGGAGTGTGATGGGTCTCTAGCTTTTCATCCTCAGCAGTCACTTCTTTCTGATGTGTGTTTGGAGACTCTGTAGTTTTTGTTTGAGCATCATGGAGTTGAAGTGATTGAGATGGCATAGGTTCTGAGTTAATGACCGGGGAGGGGGGACTGCCTGGTGTCGTGGCGCTGGAGGAAACAGAGTCTGATGTCTCTTCTTGTGCAGGCGTATCTGACTCCATCTCTTCAGGTTTTATTATACCAGCTAGTTCTGGTTTGTGCTGAAGGGATTCTGATGTTTCAGTCTCTCTAACAGGTAGTGTTTTGTGCTCCACCAAATTAAGGTCATGGTTGGATTTGGAAGTGGATCTGGGCAGTTTAAGACTGTCCAGTGTTGCATCACTGATTGTAAAGCGAAGTGCGTAGCGTTGTAAAACCATGGCAGCCTCTTCTGGACTCGCTGCATTCCTGTAGGCTTCACACAGCTCTGCCTCTCTGCGCTCCCTGGGGACGAGAAATGAGCAGAAAACACAAGACAACGAGTTATTTGATTGTGTTTTTGTTTAGCAGCTTAACTGTACATTATGCTTTCAGTCATTCTTACTTCTCCTTCACGATCTCGTTATAGGTCTTTATACTCTTCCTCTTGTTACTGTCCCTTCCTTCCTCCTTCATCCTCTTCTCCAGCTTCTTCCTCTCCTCTTCTTTTTTGATCAACTCCTGTGATGCACTGCGACGGCGACTCTTCCATCGATTCAAGTCCTGCCACAGGTGCACAAGGGTCACATCATGTCAATGACTTAGAATATTGCTGTTACATGAACAAGCTACTATACATCTTCTGCTATTTTCAGACTGAACACAAACACTCTGTTTCATTATATATTAGTCTCTTACATCTCTCCAGTGGTCGTCATCTTCCATGAAGTTGTTGTCATGCATGCGCTCATGTCGTGATTGGCTCAGTTGAGGTAAGTGTCCCACCTCATCCTCATTAAGGATGTCACCCATGCTCACACTCCTGTGAAAGAACAAAACAAAAAATTAGTCTTATACATTACTGAATCACTAATCAATCAGCTTTGATAAAAAAAATTATACCACTTTTCACTAATGCAACATCAGTAGACATTTCCATCATAAACAATGTAAACACTCAAAAATCAAAAATAGAAAGCATCAGGTACATAAAAAACCTGCATCCTTTAAAATATGAACAATTGGCTCAGCAAAAATAGCCATATGTTTCCAAGCAATGTCCACAAAGCAAGACATACTCAAACACAACCTGGATAACTCCACCAAAAACAAACCCTTCATCATATTCTCGACTTTCTTATAAGGAGATGTATTTTTCATAGTTGTGTTCTGTATGTGTTGCTCTGCATCCCCACACAATAACTTAAACATGTCATGTGCGTCCACAAACTGATCACATGAAAAGTAAATGAAAAACTGAGCGAAGGGAACTAAAATGTAATTGGAAGACAAACACATAAATTGACTCAGTAACTGGGTGTTAGCCAAGTACTCTTTTATTGGGGAGAGGATTTTAATGACAAAGATTTTGAGTCACCCTCACACAAAAAAGAAAGAGCACAAAAGAAACAGAAAACCATTTGAAGTATAAAATAAAAGATGAGAAAAATGGATGTTAGTACGGGGAATGGGCTTGATGATGTAGATCAATCGTAAAATGTGGTTGATCTTTATGAGCTGTCGTTGTCAAATACAGCGTGCATAGTGTTTTACATGTTGGTTTCATGCAGAAGTTCATCCAAGTTCACGCCGCAAGACTTACTCAGTGTCCTGAGACATAAAAGCAACTCGCCGGCTCATCCTAGAATAATAACAGAACAAAGTGAATGGAAAGAGCAGGCCAGAGAAGAAATGGTTAACAGCATGTTGTGCTTTGATGCAAATGTCACACTTTGAAATCCCAAGGGAAGGTAACTCTCAAATAATGCGACCAATCACTCAGTCACAACCATTCACAGAGGTCATGATAACTCAGTGAATGAATGCAGGTGATGAAGATGCATGCAGAGAACATTATACAGGCATCTCACATCATAGGTGGCAGATCATCATCATCCAGCCAGGATTTCTTTCGTGGTTCTTCTTTCAAATCTGTCTTTCTTTCTTCCATATTTTCTTCAACCCTCTCCTTCACATTTGGCTTGTCCATTTTTGCCTCCACTTTACAATTGATAGCAGCAGGGGCAACGGTGGGTGGAGAGGTGAGTGTACGAGCACAGAGAGGGCCAAACACTTCTGTGACAGCTCCCTCCTGGTTTCTCTCCTCCTCTGGTTTCTTTCTCAGCCCCATTGGCTTTGGTAGAGATGAGGTTTTGGGGGAAAGAGCCTCAGTATCGGCTGCCATGGTTATGGCGCTGCTAAAACCCGGTGACAAGGTCAAGATTACCAGCATATACAACTCAAAGGGCAAATCACGACTGCATCGTAGACAGCAGAAGATTGTTTGTTTAAAATGTCACACCAGCAATTAACTTCCAATTAAAAAGTCTGATTACCCAAACTCCAGTGCACACATTCACCTCTACTTTTTGATTCTTATGGCAGCTGTTCTCTGCTGATACTGTGGGATTACTGTGCCTCAAAACTTTAACCAGTACAATGGAGGTGAATGAAACATCACTGTGACAAAATGATAAGTACTGAACCTCTGTTACAATTTAGCAGAATCCAAGATTTCTAGCTTATCGTCTCTGTTTTGGAGATGGAGCACAATTGTACAAAATTTTGATGATACTTTGTCACACACTGACAGAATTTTCTGATTTGGAGTGTCTTTAAATAGAAATATGTACTGTACATTACATTAAAGAGACTGAAGAAAATCTTTTTAAAGTGGTTTGCAGCAGCACGTTTGGCCTGAATCTGTGGTGTTTATTCAGTTCAATGACTCTGTTTCCCATGAGCAATTGGGCACACACTGTTGTGATGACATCAGTATTTACAAGGCATGTAATTGTTTCTAAAGATGAGTGAACATCAGATGTGCTTTTTAACAACACTTTTCTTTGTTCAAGACAACTTTTGAATAATACAATAAAGCGATGAGGTAATGTTTCTATCGACAGTTATGTATCACCGTCTTCATTTTATTGATAGACTCTCAGGTTTTAACAGACCACTGCAGTATACAGCTGCATGTGGGTTAGAATGTTTTCATAAATAACTGAGTGTTTTAACCTGCAGCTCGTATTCTCAAATTTCCCATTTAGCTTTTTTCTGTCCTTTTTCTACCAGTGTCCACCATTACTAAAAATTAAATTCAAGTAATTATTTTGTGCGGAGACACTGCAGATCTTTCTTCTTACTACAAAACCTCATCTGCCAGTGTGATATCATCATAGAGACTCCAAAGTGCATTAAAAATATTTTTTAGAAATAACCTTTTTTAGGACTGATGTTCTCATTTTCAGTTGTTTTACAGTCAGACATCTACCTTGAAGTGAGAATTTTTTAAAATCTGTTAGAGAGTCCTCAAAGTCCTTTTAATGAGATGCAAAGAAAAAAACTCAAAACACTGTTCAGATAGAAATAAAAACAAGTTTGACCAAGAACAAACTTAAAATTAGAAAAATGTGGAATTGATTTTGAGGTAACAAAACTGAATCTAAGACATGTGGGGACAAAAAAAAATATTTGTCTTGAAAGGAGGTATTTGTTCAAAGAAACATTTGTGGCCAAAATAAAAACATTCAGATTGCAAAGTTCTTTCTGTCAGGGATTCAGAAATTTTTAATAAAATCTTTCTTTTTTTTTCTAGAGTTTGAGCAATCAGATCAAAGAAATCCAAATCCTTGGACTGAGCAGCTGCTGCATTTTGTTTCTTCGATTCAGCAGTGATTCACCCTTTTAAATACCAAGTTTTCAGATGTCTGTTTTCAGCAACTGAACAAGTTCATGCCAAATACAACCAATGTTGAGCCTCAACAACAAAACAATAAAGGCAAGTTTGTTAAGTCACATCAGGCATAAACTTTGTTACCATTAAGGATTCAAGCTTCAATGATCTAAACAAAACAGCAAACTCGAGTCAACCAGTGCATCTCTCACAAATATAAGTGAAGAGGCCACTTCTGCTGAGAACCAAATCAACACCATAGTCAAGTCCCAAGACGTAAGTAATAGTAATACATGCTTTGTGGGTGTCTACAAAACCAAACCTTCTTTACAAGTTAAATATGCTTTGTTAGTCGTCCAACATGACAATGTCAACATTCAAATCCAGTAAGTACCTTTCACTCGTCGTCCTCTCTGTGTATTTAGGTCTGCTGTGGTGAAATGGCTTCATTACAGACACGGGGGCGACGCTATACTTCACTGATCCAGGTACAGGCAGGAACTGATTTGCTCTAAGAGAACTTGTTTTTTGTGACAATGCCGTCCTTCGAGCCATCATATCATCCTTCTCCAGGTCAGGCAACGGCTCATTTTCATCATACTCATCCTCATCATCGTATTCCTGTTCCCTGTGAGATGTTGCTCTGGTCACAGTACTTTCAGGGTGAGGTTTGGCAGTTTCCATGGAGATTCTGGGTTGCTGTTGTTCCACTCTAAGAGAGAAACTCCAACAGTTGAAATAACTTAAAGTTTGAGAATTTTGTTTTCACACCAAGCCTGTTAGTGCCTCCTCATGCTGTTAGACGACTCCACACCAGTATTTGCCCACCTGAGATTCAATCCCTTGCCCCTCTCTGCCTGCACCTCCTTCTTGTTTCGCGGAGCAGCATCAGTGGTGAGCTCGCCTTGTTTGCAGCGCTGGGAGGCAGGCAGGGGCAGGAAACGGTTGTAAGTCACTGTGGCAGCGTTTTGTTTATG
Source organism: Thalassoma bifasciatum (assembly GCA_008086565.1). Classification (NCBI taxonomy): domain Eukaryota; kingdom Metazoa; phylum Chordata; class Actinopteri; order Labriformes; family Labridae; genus Thalassoma; species Thalassoma bifasciatum. The sequence continues at coordinate 2,525,079 of RPOG01000005.1, forward strand.
GAAAACTCCTGTTCTCCTCGCCATCATGTCGTCTTTCTGCAAATCAGGGATCCTCTCTTCGTCCTCCTCATCCTCTTCCTCCTCTGTTCTCTGTTCATACTGAGCCAGACGTGCATCTATCTCAGCAGGGGTGGGTGGTGGGGTTTCAAGAGACAGGGCAGCAGAGGGGGGACTAGAGCGATCCACGTCAACTTTGTCGACCTGGCTGTGAGTGAGAGCAGCACATGAAGCTCAAAGTGCAGCTATGACCGTGGATAATTTGAAAGCAAACTTTCAGAGAAAAACATGCAGAAAAGCAGGCCACAGGCTGTCAGTGAAAATACAAAATATAGCTTAAATAGAAGGTAAGTGTCAGGGCAACAAACAGGCCTAGAAAAACTTGCAAATCTGATGCAAATCTAGGAAGAGAAAAACCTCAACTGCTCAGCCTTAATAACCTATGAGCAACAAAAACCACCTGCACATCTGAACCATGTGAAAACCTCCATGAAAAAAAAATCATGTCTACAACAAATAAACATATTCAGTGAAGCAAATGATGAATTTTATGCTCTAAGATCAATTCCATCTTGGACTTTTATAAGTACTTTTTGACTCTAAAAAGTACAGATGGATTAATTAATTAGTGCCTTCACTTAAAAGGCTGATTTAAAATATAAACACACACCACACACACACACACACACACACACACACACACACACACACACATTGCCTCTCCCTTTCTCTGTTCCTGTATGTATTTGCTCTGCTGACAATACTCAGAAAAGTGCATCTAGATAACACTACCAGTGGGAAAAAGTTTCACAAGGCTTTTTGTCAATTAGACGACGTATCTTAACGATTCAGCATAGCAGAGCAGAGACACAGAAACAACAGGTCCACATTTTGTTGACACAGAAACACAAAGTTAAAAAATTGTATTCCTGTTCTAAAGATAGAGGCCAAATCACTGCATGATGAGAAATGTGTAAATGTACTATGATGAAATGAATTCAACCAAAAGTGGAAGTCTTTTTCTAAAAACGACTTTAACATCAAATCAAGTCAAAATTCAAAGAAAATAAAAGCTTTGTACAGGTTCTTTTTTTTTACCTGTCCGGTCCTGGCAATAGATGCAGGATGTGTTCTTCAAAGTATGATGAGACAAATATTTTTTATGAAAGTGGCTTTAGAAATAGACAGATTTGTTTCATTTATAATCATGATTTTGATATTGTTTCAAACAATCCTATTTCTGATTTGGCCACAGTCTCGCAACCCCATGTAAACTCAGACATTTTTGACAAAGTCATCAAAAGAAACTATTGTCATCTACTCCACGCTTAAGAAAACTTTCCCAAACTCATAAAGCATGTTTTTGATGTATTTGTGGTGAAGATTTCAGAAAATCGGCCGGTAAACACTTGATTCCAATAATGATGCATTTGAACTTAAATCAGCCAAGCAGGTACATATTCATGTCTACTCTACACAGCAGCATGTACATGCATGTGTGTTCAATATTGTTTCTTCTTAAAATGAAAGCAAACCAATGCAAAAAAAGTGCATCCAAACTGCTCAATTTACTATTTCAAACAAACCTTTAATATTTTCAAAGTGGCACTGACAGGCAATTATTTTCTAACAGTTTGTAAAGTAATAGAGAGCCTATTACTTTACAAAGGTTGTTACTCCCCTGTGCAGACCAGACTACAGCAGCAGACTCTGGATTCAGTCCTAAGTTGTATTTGGCCTCGTCCTCGTACCTGCATTCCCGCTCTGAAAGCCAGGAGCCCAGGCCAATGGTAGGCATGGCTACAGTTGCCTTGGAAAGGAGTCGTCTTAGCAACTCTGTCTCCTCCCCTTCACTTGACGTGACTGTTTCTACTGGCTGCTCGATCTCAGTCACACCCCCAAAGGTCACAACTTTGCTGTGACCTCGTCCAGCCTTTGCTGATCTGCTGAAAAGGCCTCCGTAATTTTTCTCTAGACAAGCCTGACACACAGGGGCCGGGCTGGCCTCACTGCAGATACAATCGCACAAACAAAGATACACACACACGCACAAACACACACATACAACAGGCAGGAAAAGAGCAGAGGAAAGAAAAGTAGGTGGAAGAGAAATCATGAACAATCAGAGACAAAGGAAGGATGAAGTGGAAATGATGAAACAGACGGGATGTGCAGAAGGACAGAAAAAGACCAAGCATGGGGCTGTGTGATTAAACGTAGCAAACACACTCATTCATCACACTCAGAGTTTTATCATCCTAAGGTAGCCAACTAGTAACTTGTGTTCCTCTGGGAACACAAAACACCCTTTATTCTATCAAATGACATCAGCGCAGTGGGAGAAAAACAAAGCAGAGGCAGTGCTCACAGCCAACAGTCGCCTCTCAAACACAAATGCCAGTTCCCTGCTCTGTTTCAGTGCCTGTCAAAGAAGACTGAAGAGGACTGAAGTGCACAATACCGAGGAGATTTAACATGTAAATAAGAATATGGGGAGCAACAGAGACAGGAGAGGAGAATCTGAGGAGAGTTGGCTGAAGGATACCAGAGTTTATGAACTGATCAAAACCAAAATGACTGTCAAGCATAAGATAGTCGGTATGTTTTAAGCTTATTAGAATATTGCTGATTTGGTAGCAAAGCGGAAGCTTGTCATATCAAAGATCTCGCAATGTGATTCTGAAAATATTGCGCTGAAAGGATCATGGTTAATGCATTCATCTTTTGGATTTATTGATTGAACTGTTACTGTTTTAGATGTCAGAATGTAATGCAAAAATGACAGTGATGGTCTCCTTCAGCCCGAAGAGGAGTTTTGAATTGAATTTGTTCCTGAACGACATTTTATTATCTAAACATGTCTTACTAAAAGTGATCTTAAGCTTACACATAGCTGGGATTAATAAAAAAAAATTAAACACAAATGTCACACCTTTCACTTCTTTCTGACCATTTTCCAGTTTTCACCCTTTTTTTGCCATTTCAGCCTGGCTGACATGGAAATTGGTATCTCTAAAGATTGCTATTTAACAAGCTCTGTTGATTAACAAGGTGGGTCGCAAAATGTCTTTAAAAATCAAATCTGTTCACAGTTGTATATTTCATCCATTATTGTGCAAATATAAACAAATTAGGGGTTCAATTTTACATAAAAGTACAAAAACAGAAAATGTTTCATTGTTTTTTTTTATATTTGTTGCTGTAAGAGGGGACCAAGCCAGGATAACATCAGTATCACTGGTTAATTCAAGAAACAGAACAAAATATGTAGAGAGGTAGTCTGATTTCGTACCAATCAGCTGAGTTAAGAGTCTTTGGCCTTATTTGTTTGTTTTTGTCCAAATGTGTCAAACTTGAATGACGTCGAAATCTTCTTAAGAACATGTGTATTGAACACTTCAGATTTAGTGTTAATGTTACTTTGGAAGTTGAACGGATTCAAAAACTTTTGCTGCAGTTAATGTTATTCATGAACAGCAGACAAAGATTGACTTTGACACTGAGTTCACGCAAATGAAGCATACGTTGCTGATGTTCATGAGGATGTAACTTAGTTGGAATTCAAAATATTGTATTGCTTATCAGTGGTTAAATCCTCTGCTGTTAAGATTTGGAAAACTCAAAGCAAAACCTGCTGGTTAATGATCCTTTTTTACCAACTACAATCCGCTTAAGACCTGAACTAAACCTGGAAGCACTGACACACACATTCTGCACAGTCATTAACAAACAAACACACTTTTCATACAGCAGCATGTGCACTGAAACAGAGTGTGTCTGTTGGGCACCTGGGTTCAGTAATCTTGAGTCTCTCCCACTTCTGCATGTCAGCCTGGCTCATGGACGCAGAAGCAAAACTCATTGGTCCATCCCTGTGAGGGAGGGGCCTACTCTGAGCCCGCCTTTGAGCCAGGTCATCCTTCTGCTTATTGGGCAACACATTAACCCTTTCCTCGTCTCCCTCTTCCTCCTCATCTTCCTCTTCCCTGCGAGATGCAGGGTTTAGGAAAGGGTTGTCTTTGCGTGTAATGATGTCAGGGATTGCTTCCTTCTCACTGTCCAATCACACGGCACACGTCAAAGTGAAGCACACACGTCAATCAGATGTGACCACAACATCCAAACAGAAAAAGTAATAAAGTGAAGGGTAAATATTTTGATGTGAGTAAGAAAAGAAGATAAAAACAGCCACACACAAGCATGCAGCTGCTGACCTGAGCTCCTTCTCCTGCAGAGTTTGCTGTGAGGCTCGTCGGATTCCCTCCAAGCGCTCCCTGTCTTTACTGCTACATACAGGTGGAGGAACAAATTGATGCACCTTTGGAGTCACTGGGCCACGATAAGCTCTTCTTGATGCCAGATCGTCTTTGCGAACATCAGGAACTTTTCGAACTTGTGCTTCTTCTTCATCATCAGAGGAAGAGTCCAATGCGGATTTCTGAGAGCTCAAAAAATCATTTTCACACCGAAGGATGATGTTCGGGGATGGGGACCTCACTTCTTGTTCCTCCATTGTGGGAGGGCTGGAGATGGGATGGTGAAGTAAGGTTGTTTCACAGTTAATTTAGGATCCATTGTTTGGCATGCAATCACAAAGTCCCATCAGTTAGAAGGAAGGTGGTTGTGCGTACATTCCCCAAGTGCAGGGTGATTTAAAGCAGCGGGAAGCATTTCATAAATGTGTTGATGAGCAAGTGTGCCAGCTTGTCCCATCAGTTAGTCATAACTCACAAGGACACAAATCTATGAGAGCAGCAAAAACGAAGAACTTTCTCACACCAACCATGAGGCAGTTCCAGTGCCAGTGAAACCTTTTAAGCTACAATAATAACCATGATCTGAATCAACCTTTACCAAACACAAAAATTCACTCAAGACGCAAGCGGTTAGTCACATTTGTGAGCCACCACAATACTTATCATTAATAAGCTGCAAACAAAACCACAATCAAAACAAACAACTGCTACTAACAGAGCAGCAGGAAGATTTACAACTTAACGTCACCACAATCCCTCAGTGAACTCAATTAAAGCTGTTACATCAAATCCACAGCAGCAGCAGCTCTCATGCTCCTCCTCCCTGACCTGCTGTAGCGAACAGCTGCAGGCAGAACTTTGATCCCTGCCTTCTGCAGCCTCTCCAGCCTCCTCTGCTCCAACAATTCTCGAGTCACCGTCTCCTCTTCCTCCTTGTTGTCATTGTTTTCAGGAGCCCAAGTGACAGACTTGGGAGTTTTGTGGTGAGCTGCAGTTTTTTTGCTCTGCTCTGGTGTGGTGGGATGGTGACTGAGAAACGATGTATGATGGATCAGGGGTGATGAATTTTGTGATTTGTCTTCTCTCTTTTTTTCAATTGCAAGTGCATGAGATGCGGACTTCATTGAGTATTCATTTTGCAGACATATATTGGTCATTACCTTCTTTGCTCTCCCTCTTCTGTATGTGGTTTCCGCCGTGGTGTTGGGATGTAGGAGGTGACGTTGGTTCTGTTAGGAAGAAACTGGTTAAAGGGAACGGAGCTCCTTGCTTCACTGCTGGCAGTCCGTCTGGCCAACATGTCATCCTTCCGCACATCTGGTCTCCTGCCTGGGGCATCGGCCTCTGAGTCGCTGCCTCGCCCTGAGAAACAAAGAGCGGTGGAGCATCGGATAGAGAAGAGTGAGGAAGGTTAGATCACGACTTTAATTGGCTCTTGACTAATAACCTCTGCAAATGTATGATTGCTGAGATGACATATTCCAACAACTTAAATTGCAAACAGTGCCACTAAATGGACATATTCAATCCTTTTGACCTTTTTCTTTGATTGATGGAGGATATAGGAACAAAATCAAAATGCAAGTCTAGGGTATTAAGAGTATTAAGAAAACTGTATAGATACCAATGCCCCTCTCGATTCTGCTTTAATTAGATTCTTAATCGTTCCCTTATCAATTCCTCCAGTGAATTTTCTGTGTAAAAAAGGTAGGCTTAATATTTTATTTAGTTTATAAGTAAATAGATATAAAATTGGTCAATGGATTTAGATTTCTCCATACATAAAGTGTAAGAGAAGCTGTATCTGAAGTGATATCACTTTCACTAACAGTTAAAACTGTGATGACGAGAAAACGATTTGACAATGGTTTGTCAAGAAACACTGCCGAGTGAGCCAGCACTCGTTCTCTGTGACCTTGAGAGAATGTAGAAATGCAATCTATTCCAAGCTTTGAAATGGTGTTTTTTCTTGTCACCCTTGGGAACACATTTTACTGTCCACATGAAAGGCACAAACAGGATGCCTATGATCCTTCCGTCTCTCTCACATACACACACACACACACACACGCACACACACGCACACACACACACACACACACACACACACACACACACACACACACACACACAGGCTGACATTTGAAAGGCAGGATGCTGACCTCAGGCTGTGTTTCCCGGGTCCAAATTTCTAATGATTGCTACTTAGCAGAGCAGCTGCTACATCTGGGACACACACACTCAAACACACATACGTAGAGGCTTGGAGGTTCAGCTGTTGTTCACCACTTGCCTGACTGGCCATAACATACCAAAGTTAAAACACCACCATGTTGGAGCAGCAGTTAGACTATAAATGGATGAGAGGTTTTGTGTTTGTGTAAAGCCATAAATGAATGCACATTATACATGATTACACATTAAATACTATACTTAATGTGCAAAGATTCTGGAGAAAACCAGAAGAAGGCTTTTCTCATCTTCAGAAATTGTTTACTGTTCCTACTTGAGTGATTTATTTCAACCAACCATCGCTGTTGCATCGATTCACCACATCAGGAGAAGGGCTGTGCTGTGAGCGGGAGCCAAAGGAGTCCAAGCTGTGGAGAACAAAAGGACATTTTCTACATTTTAACCACATTTGGAACATTAACTCAAACAATTTGCTGCTTTTGAAAAACAGAGGAAATGCAAACAGATGTACCCAACTTGTCAACAGTGATCTCAAATGACCTTGCTCTGTGCATCCACATATTTGGGTTTTGTTTGTGTGTTGACAGATGTCCCTCACCTGTCTAAGGAGTTGTCGCGGGTGTGCTGTGGTGGAGAAAGAGACTCGCTCCTCTCAGAGTCCCAGCAGTCATAACCACTGTCTCTGACACTGCGCTTCTGAGAACTATCCCCCCCATTCTCTGTCTCCTATAAAAACACAGAAGAAGATGGTGGGACAAGTGTGTTAAACAGAAATGATGCATGGGGAAAAAAAACACAGCACACAAGTTAAGATTAGGGCAGGGCAATTAATTGCAAATTAGATTAAATTGCAATATGGTCTGCAGCAATAATCCAATGGCAGACAGTACAATATTTCTTTAACCTCTAATGTGTCAGGATACCAGACACATTTTTTTGCAGTAAACGTTTTGTGCTCTACAACAGTATTACTCAACCCTGCTCAACCAAAGAGCAAAATTGTTGAAAGCTATCTTTGCAAGAGCAACAATCTAAGTGGTGAAAAGTGGCAAATATGGCAAGAAGTGGCAATAAAAACAAGTTTGAGGTGGCAAAAATCGTGAAACAGCAGCAAAAATGGGTGAAAAGCAAGAAAAAAAACCTTGGAAATGGTCAGAAGGTAGGAAAACTTTTCAGAGGCCTGACATTTCTGTTTAAAACATCCCTTTTTATTGAACTCATGTAATGCTCTGATTTTCTGAATCAAGAGTTTTTATTTTCTATAAGCTCTGATCATCAACATTTCAAAAAATAAATTCTTGAAAGAATTCACTCCCAGTGTAATGAGTCAATATAACTGGGCTTCACTTTCTGAAATGGGTGGCCAAAGTTTTAGCTTTTGCATGATGTTCTAATTTTTAAGATGTACCAAACAGAGTTTCAACAGTGAATTTTGTCGTCGTTTTTACAAAAACCCATATTTCATCCCTCATGCATGTATTTTTCCTATTCAAAATGAAAATAATGAAACAAATTTCAATGTAGCAATTGATATCAATAGCAAAAATGGGAAAAATAATAATATCTAGGTTGTTTTTGCAAATCATTCAGCCCTAGATAAGATTTAGAGGAGGAGGAAATGTTTGTTTTTTTCTTGCATAGGAAACCAAAATGAAACTCATTTGAGTAGATTTTTAAAACTTGCAGAGTTTATCTCATGTCCTGTTTTTGTTCTTTCTCACTCCCTTAAATGGGAGTGGCTGTGTTGTAACAAAAACAAAAACACAACATGTTTGTCTTCTGTCTCGCGTGTCTCCCATGAACCCCAACAAAGACAGGAAACTAACAAATCCATCCCCCGCACCTCCTCCGTGCTGCTATCTGCCTTTCAGTCTGCCTCCCTCTCCTCCCCCTCTCTGCTAATTCACTCACCACCTTCATTTGAGCGAGAAGCCCTTCAAACTCCTTGAGGTTGAGTGTTGGGCCACTGTAGGAGGCACAGCCGCTGGCAGCCTTCCCAAGCCAGAACACGGTGTTCAACACCTAAGAGACATCAATAAAAAGGTTTGTGTATATTTAGACATGCTTGAATCTCTGACGTAGAAAACAAAAGTGTGGAAAAACAAAGAAAAGGCAGCAAGTATTCACATTTTTGAGTTTGCGGTTGCAGTCAGAGTTCCTGAGGTTAGCTCGTATGGAAGTGTCTTGCAAATCTCCAGGGTCAAACAGCTGTGAGCCCCTCAGGCCCAACTCCTCACAGCCCCGCAGGAAGACTGATAGGTTGTCCTAAAATGACAGCAGGGGACGGTCAGTTTATCACTTTGACAAACAGTCTGCTTTACACTGGAGAGTGTCTCCTTACCAGTCCAGCGATGGGGGTGGGCAGTCTGTTGATCTTCTTGACCAGCCCTGGTTTGATTGCACTCAGCAGCCTGCAGGCAAGATGAGGAGAAGAAGTCAGAGATTTATTGAGTCTTCAAGGGGTCTATGTTCATTATTGCCACTCCTGTCATCAAAAACTGAGCAGGAGGGATGTCAAAGGCTTACTCGCATAACAGGATGCCGTTCTCCAATCCACTGCGAAAGTCCCTCTCACCAAAGCTTTTACCAGTGACAGCCTGGAGAATGACAAGAGAGACAAATTTTAAGGTGGTGGTTCAGGTACTAACTAACTTACACTGACTCATTATGGGGCAAAGGTATTCAGATCACAACAGAAAAAAAGCCAAGAAAAGAAGTACAGTCACAGTGTGGTGAAGGAAGCAGAAGTGTTTTATTGATTTATTTTTTAATTTTACCATAGAAATGTTTTTATGTACTTTTTGACAGAGCTGCTGTTTCAATGCAAGACAAATTTCAGATCACGCATCTGACCATGAAGTATCATCATCATCATCATCCTCATCAAAATACAGCAACAAAGTCATGTATTCATAAACCTGACAAGTCTCAAAGCCAACATAATCTTCAAGGGAAGATAAAACTGGGTTTAATGTAACCTTAATGAAATCAATTATTCAGGTATCAGCGATAACAACAGTGACCCATCTCGAATACAGTTTTCTATTACAGTGCATTGTGCTTGTGTCCTTATCGGACCCCAGTTTAAGCAGTCCAGGTGCTCCATGCAGTAAAAATGCTCCGATTTTAAATCTTACAAAATACAGAGGTATGCAATTGGTGCACAGTTTTTGTATCTGTCAAGGTGAGAAAATTAGCATGTGCTTGTTGAGGGATGTACGAATGAAATGGCATGTACTTGTAAATTTTCTCCATTCACTTCTTAAGTTTTAACAAGCTTTCAAACAATCATCCAATATCCATCAAAACCAAAATATTCTTCTTTTTGTTCATGTTCCCCAACCTATCAATGTATTGGGCACATATGTCCAAACAGATTTGTGAGAACAAAAAGATATCGAAGCAGAAAACTGGTGAACAACCATCTGTCAAGTAAAAAAAACACTGGCTCAAGTCGAACAGATGGATTAGATGTACAACAGCACTTGAGGCTGAATTTTGGCTCTCTTTTTGGTGTCCCTGACAGAAACCTGCCACTGCCCTCGTCACCCCTCCTCCAACATTTTGCTTCAGTGGAAAGATAATTAAATTGATGCTAAGCCCATGTAGCATTGCTTTGTGTCCTCATTTCCTCAACAACGAGCCCTTCTGCATGTCCCTGATTTGGATAAACGCAGTCATAGTCTGAGTAAATATAACCTCAATCCTGTAACATGGACTTTAACGTGCAGTCGATCTTCAGCAGGCAGGAGAAGAGGAGGAGGAGGAGAAGGGACCCAGGAGGCCAGGAGTGGTGGCACACCACCACTACACCAACCCACTCACAAAAGCACACACTAACACAAGCTGCATTCTGGAGTTGTTGTGTAACCAGCAGCCAAAGATGAAGAGAAAAGCAGAGAGGTTCGACTGTTTAGACTCCTAATCCAGATTAGCACAGATTACAGTTAGCACCAAAACTGTCAACTGCAGGCACACACACTCTCTCTGTCTGGTCTTTTCAGATGCAGCGTCCACATGTGCACAGCCATCCACAGGAAATACTTCTTTGTAGATCATTTGTTTGATTTTGACTGCGGAACAAAAAATAATATATAATTTTCTCTCTATCTGGTGATATTTATGACTTTTTAATGTTCATTTATGATACGCATATGTGATGGTCAACACACACATACACACACATACACACACACACACACACACACACACACACACACAGTGTATCTGCAGCTAAGAAAACAGCCTATTGTTTTTTGTTATATAAGAGATGACCAGATGTTTCCCATTGGCATCTCTTGCTTTAACACATCTTTCATCGTTCTGACACACATACACACACACACACACACACACACACACAGGCATATGTCACGTTTATTAAGGTTTGTCTCCAAGTCTTTGAAAGATTTACAGCATAGTCATGCATAATTCACTGGTCAAGGAGAGAGCACACTTTTCAGTGAGAGCAGGGCGACTGTGTTGTGTGTGGGCAGAGTATGTGTGTCTGCGTGTGACTGTGTGCCCGTGTGTGTGTCAGTTCGTGTGGGATGCAGGACACAGCCACAAAGTGGAGGTGGTTAACTTTAATCTATGTAGAATTTGCTGAAACTTAAATTTGGCCATTGTGATGGTTGTGAGAGCACATCTTTTGGTTTGATATTCAGGACACCAAGATTGTCATGGTTGTGTGTCATAAGTGAAACAGTGTGTGTGTGTGTGTGTGTGTGTGTGTGTGTGTGTGTGTGTGTGTGGCAAGTAAGCATTAATGTCTGCTAGAAAAACAAGGCCAAGGGCCTTGGGGGTATTTCAGCGCCAGCAACAGTAATTTGAGCCTCCCTTGCTGCCTCTCACTCATGGTGGACTGCTCTGCTAAGTCTGAGTGAATGGCAGCAGCAGATCTCCATTTAAACCCTGAGGTGAAACTGCCTGTGTGTGTGTGTGTGTGTGTGTGTGTGTAAAGGAGGCAGAGAGAGGCCCAAGAAGCAGGCCAAAGAACACTTCAATTTTATTTTTACAACTGTAAAAATATTAAATAAGAGGGAGATTCAAGGAGGAGAAAAATATGCAGCACATAAAGTCGGTGGTCTAATCTGAAGTAATCACCTCATGTGCTGTTGTGCATTTAAGCACCAGGATTTTGCAGGACAGGATTAAAATAGAATGATAATAAGGAGCTTTGCAGTCAGTTTTTTTCCATGTGTTGGGAAAATTATTCCTTGAGGTTTAGGTAGGAGTGTGAACGGTTCTAGTGGTTGTCAATGAACAAGAGGTGATATCAAAATTCATGTTGCAGTTACCCCAGATTCGTACTTCAACCCCAAGAAAATGTTCTTAAAACCGCAAAAGAATATAACTATTTATTGACCTCAGATTTTAATCAAAAATAATACCATATACGTCTATTTTTTTCCTTATTAGTGATCCCCAATTCTGGTAAAGGAAAATCTTGAATTAGGAATCTAAGGAAGAAAATAAAGAATACATAGAACAAAAAGGATAAATTTGAGGCAGAGTGTTCATATATTACATAATATAGGCTTTCTTTTTTTTTTTTTTTTTTTGGCTTTTGTGCCTTTTATTTGGATAGTGGAGGACAGTGGATAGCGTCGGAAAGGGGAGAGAGAGTGGGGAGTGACATGTGGGAAATAAGCCACAGGTCGGATTCGAACCCGGGCCGCCCGCTCGAGGGCATGCCTCATGGTGCGCAGCCATATCCACTAGGCCATCCGCGCCCCAATATAGGCTTTCTAATGACATGCTAAATCTTCTTGTGTGCTTCTAGTGAAGTCAGATGGTGCAGATGTGGAGGGTGAGAGCACCAGTATGATGACACCACTCAAAGAGGCTGGTGTTTTAATTTCTGGTGTTGCAGAAGCATTAGCCTTCTTATAATGCTATCATGTGCTGTAGGCGCTCTGCACTCTCACGGTCATGAGATATACAGAGAGGCAGAGTAAACAGAGGGAAATGCATGGGGGATAGAAAGAAACAAGAAAAGATTAAGAAATAACCCAGATTGAGGAAGAATTTAATCCTGATCCAGATTTAATATCTAGAGCGACTCGAGAACTAGACGGCAGATACTTTGGCTGCTGATGGGTAATATTTTTTCTTTATGAGCATCTTCTGGAGTAATTCCAACACCTGTTTAAAACTATATTTTTATAAGTGTTCAAAACATGTCCTTTAAACACACTTAAATGAACTAAAAGTATAAAATTTAGTTTTATCGATAAATATTTAAAATAGCTATCATTTTTCGTGCAGATATTCATTTTCTCATTTTCAGTGGGTGCTAAAAACTACACTACCTCCTCACAAGACAACCAATCAGAGCAATGACCTGTGTGATGTTTCTCTCAGGCTACTAGGCAAGGTCGCCAGCTCTGATATCCCAGTTGTTTCCTTCTAGTTCAACAAAAAGCAAAGATGTCAAGTATGAAACATTTTGTGGCCAACATTATTTTTTTCATCATGATGTGATGTGAAATAAAACCTCTGACAAGACACCAATTTTTTTGCACATCACGTCAGTTGCAGCCATCTTGTTTGTTTACAAATGTGCCTCAACAGCTAACAGTTATTGTATTTAACCTGCAGTGGACAGTTGTGATTGCCCCAGTCTCTATCAGTCTGGATTGAGATGTGTCTGAACTGGAGGGGATCAGACAAATCTGCCAGGGTAAAAAAAAAACAAGTTTAGATTCCTCTGATTCTCAGGCTACAACAAACAAAGCAACACTTGATTTATTATTCAAACTAGTATTAGTCTATTGAAAAAACACATTTCAGTTAAATTTTCAACACGTATGCAGTGACTATTCTCTACTGGGCTCCTATGCAAAAATTTTGAAAATCTCTAGATCGTAGCATACATCTCTGCTAACAGCAGGTCTGTGTCAACATATTTTCACATTCTTTCATACAGTATTTAATGCATGGAAACCCCATGAATCTCTGCTCTCACACAGTTTCTCTCTCCTGTGCAGACACAGCTGCCTGTCTGAGACTATCAGAGTTAATCTGCCCAGGACAGCTGTGACATCTGGCGCGCACACACACATACACACACATACACACATATTCAGTCACACACATTCTTTGGTTCTTCCTTGTGTGACAGGCCTTGACTCCTGTTATGCACTGTGTTTGGGTGGAAGCAGGGGTTAAATGCTCTCACTAAAGTTAACATCATATCCTCTAAGCTGGTACAACTTTAACCTTCTCAGCACCACATCCAACAGGTTTAGGGCACCTCACACAGTGTGCACTAGCTTTGAGACTGTCTAATCCTGCTTTGTCTCGTCTATAAACAGATAGAAAGGTCCTCTTTGTGGCACTCTAATTTCCTGCTCGGGTCATGTGGTGGTATATAGCCCAGTGCTCTACTGCCCTCCCTGGAAACAGTGACATCTGAGAGCCTGTCCATGTTGTGTTCCCATAGTGACCAGTGTCACCCAATCAGGGTGTGTCTGAGAAGTGTGTGAGCAGTATGATAGCTAATGGGTTTGCATGTGTGTTTTTGTGTGTGTGTGTGTGCATATATTTTGCATACTCTTACAGCCAAGCCAAACACATCGACAGGGAATGCAGAATGGACCGTGGGGTCAGGATGCCAAGGGTTAAACCTGAATCATCCCCACCTGTGAAAGGGTGTAAATACACCACCACAAATAGAGTCTGTCTGACTGCTCTGAAAATAACTGGAGAATTAGGAGGCAGGAAGACGACAAAGTAAGAGTAACACAGAGCCTGCAAAAGAGATTAACACCAAGAGGCCAGAATTACCGTAACTGTTTGGGCTCACAACAAAAAGTGAAAGAGCAACAAGTGTTTTGGAAACAGCATGAACTTCAGATCAACTGTACTGTTTAACCCAGAGATCAGACCAGTTTAATGCTGATTTTCCCAATTCTTTCAGAGTTTTTTTCTTTTCAAGTTTTTCTTATTATTGTGTTCACTGTTGTGAAGATGTCGATTTAACCCAGAACATGCATGAAAACTCTGATTTTTGCTACTATTAGTTAGCCTACAAAAGGTAACCAAATGTTTTAGATTTACATTACTCGTCACTGCCCGGGTGTGACGTGTGGGCTTTGGTGTCTCTATAAATGTTGTTTCCTGACTTTGCATGTTTCGAGTGTTGGACTGCAAAAAAAATGGAAAAAGAGATTCTAGACAATGAGTGTTTTTGACTTCAATAACAAAAAATGGCACAAAGGTTTGTAATTGTATACTTAAAGCATCTAAAGTGTTCTACTCAAAATGTATGTCTTGTCAACAATGAACTCAGGAAATGTGTTGTTATTTAAAAAACTGTTTCTAGAGGCTACAAGATGGTGTAATGGTTAGCCGTTCTACACCAGAGTCATTTGGCCCTTGGATGCCCTGCCAAAGACCCCCATTCACCCTCCCACCCACCTACATTCTGAGGCCATGCTTCATAGGTTAAATGGGAACTTGCCTTTGGGTGTAAGTGTATGCGTGTCTGTTGACTCTGTAGACAGAAGGCCTATCCAGGTTGTACCCTGCCTCTCATCCAATAACAGCTGGAGTTGGGTCCAGACCCCTACAGCCCCAGTCGATTGACAGAATAGATAATAAGCTGAGGGATCTACCATCACTGAGAGAAAGGGTGTTTAAAACTTAAAACTTACTCAGTTATACTTAAAAGGTAACGGGAAGGTTCTTCATTTCTTAAAGTGGCACTAAATTAAGTCTAACTGATATCTTAATTCCTCAAATATGAATATGTATTTTAAACTTCTTTGATCTTCTTTTGTTTGAAAGCACAAGGATTAAAATATTTGGCTTAAGGATAAAGATGGTTCAAATCAGGACATCATTTGTTGAAGAGATAACCATGCAAGTTTGGTGGGAACTGTGTGCACATTTGTATCCCTAAAGCCACAGAAATGGGTCACTTCACTGCACAGAAATAGATATTTAATAAAGGCTTATCCTTTTGATTGTTCTTGAACTGTAAGTAGGACATTGACAGATCCTGACTGCAGGAAGGGGAGACAAATGATCTACTTTGGTGGCCTTTGACAGCCTGAAGGTAATCATGCAAGAAAATTAAATTTGCCTCAGACAGACAGAAAAGCAGACAGACTATTTAGAAGAATGCCCATGCAAATAAATGCGAGTGGATTAAATGTTTTTGCATAGAATCTGTATTTTAAGACTCAAGATCTGACTTATCAACATAGCAGATATAAAAATGGTGTGTCCCGTTTTATTTATTTATTTTTTTAAATGCTGACCCTTGTGAGCTGACATTCAGGTCATTAAACACTGGGCCTTTGACACCTTGACAACATTTTCATTTTGGGTATCAATAAATATCATTTGAAACATGACCGCAAACTTTTTAAGTTTATGCCATGGTTTTGTAGCCAGCTACATTTAGCACTATTCACAGTCCAGTGCTCTGAGACATCTCAGTACAGTGTAAAGTTTGTGAGTAAAGTTATGTCCTTCCAGTGCTCATCTAACGAGCAGAGCAAATGTGATCTCACTCTTTATTTTATCGATGGGCTTGCGGGTTTGAAATCAAGATTTAGCCTCTGGGTCATATTTTAGCCTTTAGCTTGTACTCTATCGCTCTCCTATTTAGCTTTTTTCTGCTCTTCCGTCCCTTTTTTGTCAGATCAGCTCTTGTTTCCACTGTCACTACTAAATAAATCACATAAATTGTTTTAAGCAGAGAAAGCCACGGATCTCTCTTCTCACTGTTTAACTTTGTCAGCCAGCATGAAGTTGTCATAGAGACTTTGACGTGCTGTAAATCAATCCTGTCAAGTCTCCATTGGGAAGCTAGGAATTAGCATTTCGAAATAACCTATTTTAGTGCTGATAACCACCATTCAAATTGGGGGTTATGATCAGGCATATATCTAGATATGAGACTTTTAAGATCAATGTCACACTGGCCAACCGAGCTGTGGCTGAGCACACTTCAGGCATTAAGTCCAGCTCGTTTGGCCAGTGTGACCACATGTAAGCCATGCCTAAGGACAGCCCACTTCCATGGCTCGTTTTATGTACGAGGATGCGAGGGCAAGCACCACTTGTACACGATGAATCATGCATGATGTATGATGGCCACGACCACTCCCCTCGATAATCGTTTTAAACAATGGCAGGGTGTCGGAGGGCTGTGTCGGCCCAAACAAGTTAATAGAAGCCAAAAAGTGAGTTAAGTTGTAACAATGTTTTCCAGGCTATGTAATCTGCTGACTCTGATGAAACCGTGTCCCGTAAACAGACACTTCATAGTGAGGTCGGCGGCCTTGCATGTGCCGGCAAGTGTGCTGAAGTCTGGTTCATGTTGTTGTCGTGTGACAGCCAGCTATACTGTCCTGTGGGAGAGCGGCACTGTGGGGGGTAAAGTGCACTTGAGTACAGCACAGTTTGAATGGCCGGTGTGACTGCGCCCTTAAAAAGTCCTCTTAGTTCCTTTAATGAAATTTTCATTCTGTTCTTCATGTCAGCATACACTGTAACTGTATTTTGTTGTTGGCAAGCTGCAGATGAAGATAACACAGCCAAGCATGAAGCTGGAGCGAGAACTTTCCCATTCAAAATGATTTTGTTATATGTCTAAAGCTTTAGAATTAAATCTGAGATTGTAGTTGGCAGGTAGCTGGGCAAATGCCGGCACAAACACCGTCATGACAGAACAAAAAAATAGGTCATAATGCAGCTTTCCGAGGGCGGACAGTGATTCACCACTCAGGCTTATGGAGAGAGGCGTTGTTGGCCGGCCAGATGATGGTGGAAGCAGTGCAGAGATACACAAACGATAATCTCATCCGATGAGATCAAATACTGGTACAGTACAGCATCTCGTGCATGACTACTGGCCCGGTTTCATATATCCATGGCAACCGGGGTGCTCTCGCGCCTGAAATTAGGGGGCGTTTCTCCTCCTCCTCCTCCTGGAGAGGACAAAACGGGCACTTCACACCGACAACAAACGGCTACTTTTAGGGACATACTACAGGCATACTTTGTTTTCTAAGCAGAGCTGGCGTTAAGGCTCATGAGAGGTCTGGTCTGGGTGTTAGGATCAATTAAGACTCATGAGTGTGAAAAGTTTCGACTCTAACGGTCGTCCACGCACTGCACAGTCGTTGTCCCACAGGGTAACGTGATACTGCATCGTGCCCACAACAGGTGACGGTGAACCGGTGCTGTAGAGCCACTTATTTATACCAAGAGTCACACTGTCTATCTGTATGACAGTGTGACCCGTTTCTAGCAGCAGGGCCCTGACTGAGCCCCTCGTTCTCACTCACCTCTATCCATTTCTGAGCCTCCTGACAGGCTGGTTCAGGATGGGTCGGCTCCGACCGCTCCGCAGCGTCCGGCGTTTGGGGGCTGGGGACGTCCCGACTCGCTGCGGGGCTAGCCATCTCTAGGGCCGGCTGAACGGGGACCAGAGAGTCTGTGGGACAGTGATGGTGATACGGTGATAGGATATGCGGTGGTGCTCCCCTCCCCGCTCTGTGACTCCGTTATATCCTCGTCGCTTGCTCTCAGTCAGTCAACTACTCCGTGTGGCGTTGCCTCCTACAGCTCCCAGCGAGCCCTTCTGTCCGCGAACTGTGGCAACGAGATGGAGAAAAAAAAAGTCTCCAGCAACCCCGACGCTGCAACACGAGCCAGCAGGCGCTAAAAATAACAATTCTTGTTCGCCTCTGAAACTGCGCGAGGCTGACGCTGCTGTCCATCCGCCACCGCAGCCGCGCCGCGCAATTTAGGAAGCGGGAACGCGCACGCAGGAATCTACGCGGGGGGAGGCCGAGAGAGGCGGACAGTGATAGGCGAGAGGGAGAGAGAGAGTGGGGGGTTTTAAAGGATATCCCGTTATTCCCACAGTTCACATGCTTCAGCTGGGTGGTCAAGGACATTTGTTTCACGCTTATCACAGCAATAGAAAGCGTGGAGCAATTAGGCCATCAATATGTTTGACGTACTGCTTAATTTGAGCTGATGACAAAAAGTTTTAGACAACACATTTACAGGGACTGGAATGATAGGTTACCTCAAAAATCATTTAAAAAATTAGTTTTACCTGAGTCGGAATATACAAACAAAAACTATTAAATCAATATATACACAATCTCTATAAGTCCTCCCTTATATCACGCATTAGACACGACTATTAACCTGGAGTATTTTTACCTGTACATGTCTATCTGTTGTTGTCAACAACTACTGCTTAATTTGTGCTTATTGTTTATATATGTACTTATTTTATTACAACCATCCCATTTATTTTCTTACTTATGCAGTATATTGAGCTATGATAACAAAGATTATGATTGTATATAATTCTGATCCTGAAACAGAGCTGACCAATAAGGATTTCCTTCATATTTGCTGATTACAAGTTTTTTTTTTTAAATATTTAAAAAAAAAAAAAAAAAGCAAACTCTTAACAGACTGATCTTGCACTGACCAAAAAAATCCCCCCCATTAAAGTAACCAGTGCTACTAAGTGGGGTTGTAGCTTTTTTTCTTAAATGATGAATGCTAATGTTATTTTTGTATGCAACAGGTGAGGCCATGAAAACAAAACAAAAAAACAAACAAAAAAAAGAACACAATGCAATATTAGAGCATAGTCTAAAAACTTTCTGTGGGTGAGCGAGAGAAATTCAGTCCACCCCCCTTGCTCTGAAAAGGTCACACTAACAATTAGAGGGTTTAAAGGGTGAAAAAAATAGCTCTAAAGCAAACTCACAATGATAACAGTCTTTTATGTATGTTTCATTATATCATCTGTCATTCTAGGCCTCTTTTGTGTGACAAAGAAACAAAGATCCCATGTCAGTATCCACTACGACAATCTACAAACAACTCTTCAGTCTTCCTCCTTCTGTTTTATCCCCTCAAAGCTGAACTGAAGCCAAGAACACGGAGGATGAGCTTCAAGCTGTGAGAGTGTTGAGGCTTTAACCACTTCACCACCTTATGTGACAAAAGTATAAATGGATGTCAGCTTAAAGGTGAACTGCTCACCGGGGGAAATTTCAACTGAAATGATAACTTCATTCAAAGCAAGAGAATGAAAGATTGAAGGCGAGTAGAGAAATTTAATTTCCTGTAAGGCTGTTGATTTAATCTACAGTTGATCAAGATTTAAAGAATTGTATGTCTGGTGAAGATTAAAAAGGTATCTACAAAAGCAGGACACTCATTTTCACTTTTTGAAAATAAAAACAAAGAGTGTGTTAGTTTTATGGTTGCTTTTATTGACTTCCCACAGCTGTATCACCAGTAGAGCTACGGCAACATATTCAAAAGTGCAGAAAGGTAAACAATTAGTGCACAGCGTAAACATACAGAACGACCATCCTGCACTGCACACTCAGCATAAAGTAGCACTTTAATTTGATGGTCCCTCACTTTGGAGTTGTTTTACCTGACCTCAGATAAATAAAGTGTATTTGGTCATTGAGAAATTGTAGATAGGGAAAATGAAAAAGACATTTTAAAATAAAGATCAAAAAGAAATCTTTTTGTAAATTTATTCTTAAAAACTGAAGGAACACCATCATCTTGAACTTTAAGTTCAACTTCTTGAAGAACATCTCAGTTTTACAGGAAACACAGCAGTGTCACAAAAGACAGCATTTAAAAGGTTGCGTGCCTGTTTCAAACAATGGTTAAATTCTTCCTACGGACACATTTGGGCTGCTCTGAGGAATGTCAGATCCTTATAAACTCAACCACACATCAACTGAAGGCATTTCAAGTGGCCTTTTCCTCTTTGACCTTCTTGTCTTCTTTATTGGCACAAAAGGTTTCAAGGAACATTTTTAGTCAGGACAAATGCACCAATGACTACAACGTAAGGAGAAAAAAAAGCCAGATGCCAAACACACACATGTACATAAGCCAGAGTGTGATCTAGCCTTGTGCTAACAAATTTTACTGCAGAATAACGATACATAAAAGGTCTGGACAAGCATGTATCTGATAGTGTCAGCAGAACAAAAGGCTTTGATGGTGGGTTTGTGTTTATGTGTACAAGTGCTGAAGAATGCTTTGTTCATGAGATGAGAGTACACTGTGTGGAAACAATATGTGCTTTATAGTGCATAGTGTGTGCAGATGTGTGTTCTCACAGGCCATCATGGATGCTTACCGATTGTGTTTGCCATGTAAATGCTCCAGGACATTTTGGTTAACATTTTGGTTATGTCTTCAACTGACTGTTTAATTTTTGCAAAGAGCCACAGCAGAGAAGCGGACCTCGCCTTGCTCTCTCTCCATGAATCCACGGCACACTTTGGCTGCATCCTGGATGTGAAAGAGTATAAAAAAAAGAGGAGCGAGTGAATGACAGCCATTGGTTTAATGTATTTGGATGTATTTTAACCCAAATTCGATCCACCTCATCTGAAAAACTAAAAAAAAAAAAAAACCCTTGAAACTACACTACGCGTCTAAGATTTGTAGTCCATTAGCAAACAATTACACATTAAACAAAAAAACATACCTTAAACCCTAAAGGATGAGGAATTTTAGCCTATTGTAAGCACACCCTTACATAAAACTTTCAGTCTTCTTCAGTAAGTTCATTACTTTATCTATATTTTAGGAAATTTTAAAATTTTTAGCTTAGTAAAATATCAAAAAAGGCAGAAGCTACTCCCATTGATCGAGGCCATTATGCTTTTAATGCATGTAGCGCCCTCTAGTGGTACTTTGATGCAAACACATTTGAGTGCGAATCTGAACTGAAACATGACCTTCACAGATTTCTGCAGCAAATGAGCAAATACAGAAAACACACTTCTGTTTTGGCATCTTTACTTTTATAAAGTATATCTTCACCCTCTTAAAACTTATTGCCTACGTCATATTTTCAAGTTTTTCAGGAAACAGGAGAAACTGAACCAAATGGAGTACACTGTTGAGTTAGGCCATTAGAATACTGAGGTAAAAATAACATTATCTTTTCACTTAAGATGTTGACCATTTTACCAAAGGTAGGCAGCATCCTGAAGAGCTCCGGCAAAATTATTATTCTCCTAAAAAAGTGACTTTGGCTTTTAGCTTAAGAAGACGGCAATACTTAAATCATGAATTAAACATTTCTGTGCTTGGGTTAGATAATCCCCTTTTATGTGACTTTCCACAAAACCCAAACCACTGGAAAACTAATCTCGTCCATGGGAAATTTGGGTAGCTAGGATAACAAACCATTGTGGAGACTGGAAGCAACTAGGTGTGTTAAATGATGGAGCTGATCCCAAAATAACAGACTGTGCATCTGTGCCAAACTGCATTCCAGAGACAGAGCACACCAAAACAACAGCAACCGTCCTTTCATCTACCCATTTTTATCATGATAGATAGAAATACGTGTCATAATCAGTGGATAACGTCTTAAAGGGGCAATTAATGTGTAGTAGGAAACATTACTTGCAGCAAACAGCACTGCTCAGGTTACAAAACATTACGGATTTTTGGCTTGTGTTCATATTTTGAGGTTAATAACCTTCTGTGTACTTATCAGTTCTTCACCCTACAACTGCTGCCAATGTAGGTGGCTAAAGAACTTAACGCTGGTCGAGATTTGAAAGCGAACATTAGCCAAGTGTATTGATCGAACCAAGACTTGCAGGAATTGCCACTCCCAATTTCAGTTTGATACCATGATGCATCACAGATCTTGTTCTCCCAGGTCTGCAAGTATAAATCAGATACTCAGAACCAAATAAGAGTATGAAGGACTTTACATTTACCTTTACAAATGAGTCATCTTTGGTAGCTCCGTGTTTCACAGGCCCATTCATTTTCCCATCTGGAAACCAAATGACAAAGAGTGAGGAATCCACAGCATCAAAATACAAACAGTTATTCATATAAACATATGACAGACTTACCAAATTCATACAGTTGTCCATCCACGTTGACAAAAGCAATGAAGTGGAAGTTGATTTTGTCAGCTTCTGGCTGTTAAAATGAAACTTGAGAATTAAATTTTATGTATATTATATGTATTTCTTAAAGAAAAAGATTGCAGCCGTACCCCTTTAAGTACAAACATACTGTGACTTATTGCAGCGAAAAATAAATTCAGCTTACATATGTCTCATTCATCATTCATATCTACTGTCAGAAAAGTGTTAAGCCATGGGAAGAGTTTTTAGTTTGTCGATAATGATCTTACCCTGCACTGGCCCTGCTGCGCAACATCATTGTGTGCATCACAGATTGCCTAAAGAGAAAGAAAAACTAAAAAAGTCGGTCTTACACTTAAAGGAATCATATAGTCCATACAAAACAAAGATCACTATTCCTGGCTTACTGCTCTTA
The DNA here is from genome assembly GCA_008086565.1 of Thalassoma bifasciatum. Classification (NCBI taxonomy): domain Eukaryota; kingdom Metazoa; phylum Chordata; class Actinopteri; order Labriformes; family Labridae; genus Thalassoma; species Thalassoma bifasciatum. The sequence continues at coordinate 2,547,869 of RPOG01000005.1, forward strand.
CAAGCGAAAGTGTCTGGCGCCCCCAAGTGGGTGAACCATAACACGTATGCTTTGAGGATTAACATTCTTCAAAATTCAGTGATGGTTTGCTCAATTTATTTGTTAACTGATAGAAAAACCAAGGCACTTCAACAGTGTGTACACTGATTTTACCTGGTTCTTCTCCAGATGTTTGGCACGGTCTTCAGCAGACATGTTTGCAGTCTCATCCAGAAACTTTTTCAGGATAGAGCCACTGTCTGAGGAAAAAACAAAAACCAAAAACGCTAGTTAATGCAAATGTATGTGGTTTACATAAAAATAAATAAATCTTAAGTCAACTTATCATGGTACCCACCCACATAAAATAATTTAGAATGTTTAACCACTCAAATAGTTGCAGATATATTATAATATCAAAGATGAAGCTGTGTTTGCTATAGCTTAAAGAAGTGCCAGTGCCTCTGTGTTCCGCACTCACCGAAAGTTAGCTTGCTTTTATTGTTGGCCACAGTATGCAGCAGGGCGATGGTGCCGCAGGAATTATGTCCAGTCTGCTTCAGGAAATAAACCTCAGAGTCTCCTGAAATCTTGTCGGTCTGCTGCTTTCTGAAAGACTCATGCTACACACAGACAGAGAGAGAAGAGTCGCTGACCATTAAACACAGTTAAAACAGCTATTTGTGCTGTTTGAAAACTGTTTTTGAATTAAAGTGGTGACCTAAAACCATCCATCAATATTTCACTTCTGACAATATTTCACTTATCTTACTCAATTTTGATTTTCTGTTATAGGGTTATTATTCATTTCTCAATGTGGGAATAAAACGCATGCATCTGCTGATTCATTCCCTTATGTACACCACAGGCTCACCCTGTTTTTCCAATCACATAATCTCATGACTCCATGCCCTCCCTACACCTCAGAGTCACCCCACCTCAGACTGACTGTATCATCCCTTCCAGGAAGTAGTCTGCCCCTAACCATCCTGTTGTTACCTGTTGTGTCAGTGGGAAGAGCAGCATCAAGGAGCAGCATGGTGTCGGGACGGTGTTGAGTTGCTCACCCTCCAGCCCCACCACATCCACAAAGCGCCAGCCTTCGCCCACGCCAAGGGAGCTCATTAGCTGAAACACGCAACCAAGGAAGGAAAAACGATTATCTGAATTTATGTCGAACAGTTTGGTATCACATTCTTCATGCATGGCATCTACAAAGTACTCCCTAGGAGAGTGGTCAAAGATGCTGCGTTGTATTGGTCCAGCCCGACCACACCCTTTAGCCTAGACACACAGCACTGAAGTGGAAAGGATGCTGACGCTGAATGAATTGGGATTAACGCTTCCCTTGGTTAATCCATCCCTCTTTCAGATTCAACAAAAGAGTTAAATCAATTGAACCCCTACTGATACCTCGACGGCGTTCTTATAACGGCTTGATGTGGATGAATTTCAATGGTCGTCATAGTTACGTGTGAACTAGCTTCTTCACCGACAAACTTACCAGACAGTTCATTCAATCAGTTAGCAACATGTCGCCATTTCTCTCTCCAACGTCTGTCTACTCACCTTGTTCAGCATCTGAAACGACATAAAACACACACATAAGTAGCCACAAAAACACACTTTGCTGTTTTAGAGTTAGGAAACAAAGTCGTCTACCCACCTCTGGGTTAATCTCCATAGGAGTCCACTCCATTTTGGCAATATTTCGGTGTGACTTTGCAATTTAGGTGAAATCCCAACTGAGTTGATTTCCGTTGCTGTCAGTTCAGATGTCAAGCGCACCCCAAATTTATACCACCGATCATACCACTTACCGGCAGACAGAGGGGGGTGTCACGGTCAAACAACCAGGGTTGGACACATTTAATGAGACAGTTGGAATATTATCAGTGTTTAAAGCATCTTACTTTGTTTTAATGATGCTACAGTGTTCAGTGATTACCCAATTAAGTAATAAAACTTTATCAAAAAAAGAATAATTTGTAGACTCTTACCGCTCATAATGAGACCGATCTAGTCAAACCATTCTTTCTAGAAAGGCAGACATGACGTAGATTTCACTCACTATCAACACTGAGATTCATGGTGAACTTTGAGAATTTAACCATCCAAAAAACACATCCTATCTCTTATTTTGTTTCATGATTTGCTGTAATATTACTATTCCCCCATTTACTTTGTACTCTCACTTGTAGCACTGTTATTCAGTCCGTGTAATAAAAGCTTACATGTAAGCAAGTTTGTATGTTAATTAATGTACACTGATAAACTAGTCATAAGTAGCTTACCAGCTATTTCAGGTATCAGGTTGTGACATCTTCAACTGTTTTCGATAAATTGTACAAATAGTGTGTTGCTGCTGTTGTTGTTATGAGTGAAAAGGGAATAGCTTCAAGTGAACTTTTTGTGTAAGTCTTTGTTTTCTCATAATTCATAATAGTCATACATGGTACAAAACAAGGATTTTTTTTCTCCCTTGGTAATCATGCTTAACACCTTTTTTCAATCATGTATTGGGAGCAGGGCTCATTTTTCAAGAATTAAAAAAAATGTTTTGATAAAAAGAAAGAGAGCATGCATGGATCGAAGTTGGCCTATTTCTTCTTGAAGTTGTGTAAAATGTGAATAAAAACAGAATACAATGATTTGCAAACACAGTTTAACATGTACTCAATTGAATGCACAGAAAAGAAAATACATTTATTCAATTATTTTAAATCTGATGGCTGCATAAAATTCCCAAAAGCTGAGACAGGGGCAACAAAAGACTGGGAAAGTTGAGGAATGTTCAACAAACACCTGTTTAGATCATTCCACCGGTGAACAGGTTCACTGGAGTGTCATCTTTGGGCATAAAAGCATTCCCAAAAGCTCAGTCATTCACAATAAGGATGGGGTGAGGCTAATCACTGTGTGAAAGACTGCATGAGCAAATAGTCCAGCAGGTCAAGAAAAACTTTTCTCCATGCACAATTGCGAGGAATTTAGGGATTTCATCACCTGCAGTTCATAGTATTATCAAAAGATTCAGAGAATCTGGAGAAATCTCTGTACATATGCAGCACTGCCCAAAATTGAAAGCTTGAGACCTTCCCTAAGATGGCACTCCAAGAAAAGTGACATCTCTGTGTAAAGAATATTAGCATGTGGGCACAGGAACATGTCAGAAAACTATTGTCAGTTAACACAGTTCATCATTACATCATTACATGTTCAATTTTAAACTCTACCATACAAAGACAAAACCATACATCAACAGCCAGAAACATCCCCAACCTGTCTGGGCCCAAGCTCATTTGAAATGGACTAATCAATTTGGAAAAGTCTGCTGTGGTCTGATGAATCCATATTTTAAATCAATTTTTGGAGATCATGGACGTCATGCCTTCTCAGACAGAAAGTAAAAGAAATCTAGATTGTTATCTGTGCAAAGTTCAAAAGCAAGCCTTTGTGATGGTATGGGGGTGAGTTAGTGTCCATGGTATCATGGGTAACTTACACATCTGGGAAGGCAGCATCAGTTCTGAAAGGTGCAAACAGGTTTTGGAGCAACATATGCTGCTGTTCAATGAATATAGGTTAAACAGGATTTGAAAATCATTGTTTTCTGTTTTCATGTACATTATACACAGCATCCAACTCAATTGTAACTGGGGTTGTTTAACATTCTGACACAAACATTGTTTTAAAGGTAAAAAAAAAAAAAGACTTACTTCGCCTCTTGCGGTTGCAATAGTAAGAAAAAAAGCTATGAACGTTCACTCTGCAAGCAAAAAACTGTGAAGAAAGTGGCTCGAAATAAATGAGTTCTCACCTTCAATGTAAGACCTTTTTTGTCTTGTCTGATTGGATGTGGCTCAATCTTGACAACACCAGATGTAAATTCACCGTATTTGCAATATCAAGTTCACATGCAAACATCTGTAGTTACCAGATGTGACCATGATGGAGAGTGTCACTATAGTGCTGGTGAAAAAGAACACGTTGTGCTCTTTGGAGCACTACACAAAGTTGTAAATCATCCTTTGTCACTGACCCAGTTATATGTAGGTTTGCACAGTTTATATGAATTTGAGTAATTCCTGTCTGCCTACATTTACAGTTTGGTAAGTTTGCCCAATTAATAGCTCCTGCTTGTGGAATGATGTTAATATTTCCTGTTTTCCCAGTTTTTGTTTGCCTGTTTGTTCATGTTGGTGTCAGAATTAACACTTGTCTGCATAAGCATTGGTTGCTCATGTCAATACATGTCCCTGTGGATGAGAATAAGATGGTGTGAACTGACATGTTTGCTTCCCTGTCTCCTTTATTTAAGGCTGTAGCTTCTTGCTTTGACTTCCTCTTGGTGGCACTGTAACCTTTCTGCAGTTATCACTACTCTCAGTGGCTCTATGATTGAAATAAGAATAATGTTTGTGTTGCATGTCGCTATTTCTGTGCATTCTTTTTCTAGCCCTTCACTTATATATCCACCACATTTGCAAAAGCTATGCGGTAGACTTTTTAATGTTATTTGCAATACGCATGTTTTATTCATCCAGAGCAGACTAAAGGTATGTATTTCAATCAGAGGTGAAGAAAAATGTGCCCAAAGGTACAGAACATACATACCTGCAGGGTGAAGTCAGTGGCTGTGAGAGAGAGAAGGTGAAAGAGATTGAGACTGAGAGCAAGGAAGCAGGGACTGGGGCTGATGGGTTCAAAGGTCACAGGATGTTGATGCATGGCGATTTTGTCTCTTGTCTATACCCGTCTGTGTCAGCATGTTTTAATAATGTTTTTGAATAGTTAAAAGCAGGACAATAAAAACACAGCAGTGGTCAATGGCAGATTCTGCTGAAGAGAGGAGAGGTGACCTTTCTCAGCTCCTTTTCTTGTTTTCTTGCGTTTGCATTACTCTGAGGATGTGTACAGCAATAAAATTTGCTGATTAATTTGGAAACTCATCAGCTAAGAGGGAACCAGCTGGATCCTGGATAAAAAATATCATCAGGTGGGCGTCATTGATTAAATTCTTATCTCTTGGATCCACAAACAAAAGAGGAATTTGATTGCAATCATCATTTATTCCTGCTACAGAAAGTTCTTCAATCTGCAGTGACTTTTGGAACAGAAACATCAGATATTATTCACCCGTGGACAACTGAACAAAATCAACACATAAGGGTTCATTATCCCCCATTGTTGACGTAGAAGACCACGAGGAGGGGAAAAGAAGAAGAAACTGACTTTGGACCCATGCCTCCTGTGCATACTCTCATGCCGATCCCAGCAGAGTTTGTGAAGGTGAAGGGTGTCCCTCCTTTACCAGCAGGATGGGGATGGAGCATTGTGGTGTACTTCTGTCTCTTTGTGCTACTCAGCACACTCCTCGCTCTTTTCCTGCAGTTTTTGCTTCAACAGTCACATCATTACAGAAACAGGAGGTGACAAAACACTGTGATCTACATCTGCTGGACATTATGTCGCCAGTTAGTATGTGCTGATGTGCATTTCTGTGAAGTCTGTTATACCCCAAAAACTGGATTGTAGCATGATGTTGATTCATCTCTGTAAACAGGTGCTGTAAAAGTAGAAAAAGATCTGCTGTTTTCATCTATAGTCACTTTGTGCACATGTAGTCTGATATGTAATTTTGGCTAGACTTTAACACATTGATTGATTTGCTGGGGCTTCTTGAGTTTATTTACATATATTAAGTATACACTAAAAGACAATTGTGGTTGGAAATCTTTCAAAAGTCTAACATATAAATCTGTGATTTTTTTTCAGTGGTAGGAAGGAATAGCTGTAAAGAGCTCTGAACTCATTGACTTTGTGTCACGATTTATATCATTATACTTGACTGAAAATATACTTCTGAAATTCTGCAGTGCTGCTCCTCCTTCTTGTACACTAACCCTTGATACCTTAACCTTTAGAAAACAAGCTAAATAGTGCTCACTTAAGAAAGATGAAAACTATGAGGACAAGTTCCTATATTTGCTTTTCTCATTGATAGTTTAGATAAATTCTATCCTTGAGAGGGCTCTAGAATAATGTTATGACGAAAGACTGAAAAAAAAGGAATCCTTTGGAGTTTTAATTATCTTCAACACTAGATGGAGCTTTTCCAAATTGCCATTAAGAGAGTTCAGGTGCGATAATAAGCTAATTCTGGAATCCAGTCTGTGATCTATGTGTTGAACTGATCAGGTTATATGAAGACTGTGATAAATAAAGAGTTTTGTTCGTGAGGAGCAATTGTTGTCACAAGGTCAGATAAGTGAGGCTGGTATGGAAAGCTGCTGGTGTGATACTGTTTTGGGGGATTATAGATCACCACTGTCTCTTCATTTTCACAGCCAACTGATTGCTGTTGACTAAGTGTAGTATTCAGAGTCATGGATTGACCCAAGTACTTTACCAGGACATTTTCTTTTGAAATAAAAGATCACTCTCATGTGAAATTAGGAATTTTCTGTTTAAAACATATAAATACCAACAGAATGTGTTTCACAAAGATGTAGAAAAGAAAAAATCAATCCCTCTCCCTTAATCTGTCTCTCTGCTCAGTCTCTTTGTTTGAATTGATTTGTGGATCTATATCTAGTTTACTTGGTGATGTATTAACATTGCTCTAAAATGCCATGCATGCCAGTGGTGACACACTAAATAGCTCCCATTGCAGATAAACTAACCATCAAATCTAATTTCTTCGATAAGGTTTTTCATTCAGCTCAACCCCTGTTACAATGAATCCATTTTAGTCTCCACCTGACGTCTTAGTGTCGCATTACTGTTATTCAACACTGTTCAAAAAGCATATTTATTACTTTACGGTGTATCCAACATAAATTATTGGACAAAACTTCTTCTCAACCCATCACATTTTGTTGCTTGTATAACTGACCATGTGCTTAATGAAGATTGTTAAAAGATAAACTCCCTGATCCCTCCCAGACAAACTCCTGATCTGTGTGCATTGTCTTTAACTTGTGGGTGTGAGCACAGTGCAAACAGACTCTGCTCCTGCGTGACAGCTCATTGTCAGCCAGACCTTAAACCTGAACCACTCAATATAGTGATATTAACAGAGGATCAGGTGACAATGTGTTCAGTGCAAGAAGCCATGAACCCTTAGATAAGATTATCAATTTTTCATTTCCTCTTTGTTCTGGGGTGTGTTTCAGAATGTATAGCTGTTTTAACTTCCACGCTTTAACTCTGATCTAAAGGTGGGGCTTTCTGTCAGACTTGATGAAGTATGTTGTTCATCACTTTAAAAGTTAAAGCCTTGTTCCATACACGTTTATGTTGTTTCATTTTCCCCTTCTGAACTGTTTTACATGTGAACACTGATATTAAAGTTGTTTTAGCTGTTAATACTACCTGTGGTACATCTCCTAGATAAGAGATTTTCTGTTATGTCTTGGGAATTTTCATATTGGCCACTTAAAAGTCCATTCTAGATCTGATTTGATCACATCGCCCCGCTCCTTGAATATCTCTGTTGGCTTCCCGTAGAACACAGGATCACCTTCAAAATCTTTTAATAAGTCTGTAAAGCACTCAATTATACTGCTCCCAAGTATAAGTACAACCCTACTAGGGCTCTCAGGTCATCAGGTGAAGGTCTTTTAGTCATACCAAAAACCAAATCAAAGTCTGGATAGGGGGCCTTTAGTTACTGTGGACAAACCACCTGCTGACCTGAAGTCTCTCAAAACTGTCTTTAGTTTCAAAGTCAAACTCAAAATGTATCTATTCTTTCAAGCATACAGATGATACCTTGGTGCAAAAAATGGTGATGCTAGGCTTTACATTACCAAACAAATGCTGAATGTTATGAAAATCAGAAACTGTATTAACTTGAAAACAATAAAAGCAGAGACAATGGGTATATACATAAACATTAAAGATCTATGGCAGAAGAAGTTCCCCACTTTTCATGTGAGGAACCAAGAGGGTAAAATACATCTTCATGACAAAATGTATCGTTCTATAAGTTGCCAAATTTCACTCGTCTGTTCAAGTATGCAAACATGAAAAATCTAACTTAAGAAAAGATGGCAAAAAGAGGAAACTTCAATGTTCATCGAACGTCATGAATGAAACTAAAGTTGCTTCATAACCACATTACCCAGAATGCGTCAGGAGTGGGGCTGTACCAGCTCCAGCCCGTGCTCACCGGGGTGTGGCCCGCACGCGCGAGCGCATACACACTCACGCGCAGACCGGAGAGTATTTCCGAGTGGGTTTTCTGCAGCTCGTCCTTCTTCTCTTCCTCTCTTCCCTCTGTGCCGGGTCTGCTCACCGAGCTCCACCTGACAGCTGCTTCTCCTGAGGTGAGTTCTTCTCAGCCAAACCCTCAGACTGTCAGGTAAATATCCACGAGCATCATCTAGGTGAGCGAGGACAGACAGGTCTACCTGAGGACAAACCAGACATGTCAGCTGCGGTGAAGTTTGACAGCTTCCGCTAAAGCTGATCAGGAGGGCACAGAAATGATAAAGACACTGTATGAAAATAAGGAAGGACGAGTTTTATGCGCATGTTTGGATTAAAAATCAAAAGTGTTCTAACTTTTTTCTCCCCTCAACAGACTTTTTTTTTTTATCTCATCGCTGAAGAAACCTCCGAGACTGTCAACATGGTGAGTCACTTTTATTTCATATAATCACTTTTTTGCTTTCATAATGCAAAAAAAGTGCGACAACTGAACTTTAGGTATACCGAAAAGGAGGTTGAAAAATCATATTGTCCGTGAAGTCCGTTATTTATGCAAATGTGAAAGTCACAATACCCTCTGAACTTATAGACAACGCCCACATTTTTCTTTATTACATAACTCAAACTGTTGCTTTAAAGTGAGTTAGAGTGAGCACAGCCTGACCTCTATATTTACTGCTGTGAAAACACCAGCCTTTGTTTGAATGTGTTACAACAAAAACCCCAAAAACCTACTTTCTGTAGATGTAGCAGAACATCTGTCATAGATAATGGAAACTGTTGGCTCAGCAAGCTTGAACATATAATTCAATGAGCAGCTCGTTGCTATAAAGATTTTAAGATTTAACAGTTTAGTAGTCATTTTTAATAATGCTACTTTTCAGTTCATCTACTTTGTACAGATGTTGTTTGAAAGGTTGTACAGAGGTTTCATTTAGGGGGAAGTTAGGGAAGTTTGCTGTATGACTCATTCAGGCTCTGCTCCATATGGGTGGGTCTCTCCTCTTCTATGTGTGTCTGAGTGTCTGTGTTTAATACACACTCTTTTCCACGTCTGCCTGAAGTTGAAAATGGCCCTCCCTCTTTTAAAGGGGAATCAGTTTTCTCCCTCCTTGTCAGGGTGGAGCCATAAGAAAACATTGTGTTTGTATGATGATTCCTTTACTATGGGGCCCTAAAGAGAACATTCCTCCTGTAAATCAGATGATTTAATGGGGCTTCTTCAGTCACAGGACTTATTTGAGATCAAACACAACTCTCATAGTCATCTGAATGTCCTGTAGCCGTAAAAGATTGCATTCACAGATAAACTGACTGTGTGAACAATCGAAAGTATAGAAGCAGATTCCTCTGGCTGAGAAGCTGTCAAAAAGAAATATGGAAAACACATGTAGCCAGAAAGCCACACCCTTCCATTGAACTGTATTTCATGATTAGTCAGTCAAACATGCACTGCGAAAATTGAGATCCAAGCATAACATGATGTGTCATTTTCAGTTAAAAAATATTGACTAGACCAGTCCATAAAAATGTCTTATTTCAAGTTATTTAAAGACAAAATGGTGTTAGAATCGCTTGTAACAAGTCAAAAACATCTGCCAATGGGGTGAGAGAAACATTTCTTGTGTTTCTAATTTCATAAACTTGATGAGCAAATGTTTCTTACCCTATTGACTGACTTTTTTTTTCTTTTTTTTAACCTCAAGACATTGTTTTTATTTTTTAATGTCTTGAAAAAGATGTTTCTGGAATTGCTCATATCAAATGAGACATTTTTTTTACTAAAGATGAGACACAAACAGTTTTTGCAGTGCACTGTTAGCCCTTTGGTCATTTTGACAACTTTGGGATGTATTTGACGCTCAAAACTAGTTCCCAATGAACGTAACTCATCACATTTTTATTACTCTAGCAGTGAGAAAAAATTAACAAAAATCCTGAGGTGAAATGTCAAATCTTTGAAAATAGAGATCTTGTATTTATGTCCCATTCTAAAATTGTTCGTTCTAGATATGACCTGCTGCAGTCAAATATCTGAAGGACTGATGGGTGAAAATATTCAAGATTTTTTACTTTTGAATGATTTGATTTTCTTCTTAATGTGGTTGTTTTATCATTTCAAAATAACAATGTCCCACATGATTTTGTACACAGTGCTTTTAAATCTGATTTCTGAGCCTGTTGTTGTAATCCTTACAAATATTCCCACATTTTTCTAATTGCCCCGATTTGTTTTTTCATGCACAAAGTTGTACACAAATATGCACATTAAAACTTTGTTATATAACAAATTTTTCATTTACTTTCACTTTCAAAGAAGGCTGTTTCACTTCTCACTCCTGCTCATAAAGAAATCAAGTCTTACTTGGTTGAGTAATTTTTCTTGAAAACTGAAATGTCAGATGTTTTATCCTTCGTGTGCCTTTGGGACAGGGTGGGAGTCGATTTAAGCAGCCAGCATCTTGTATTTTCCATCTGGTCTGCAACAGTGAAGTCTTCACTGTCTGATTACCATCTTCTGTGGTATGTTTCTAGATAGATGAACTGTGCTTCTTCCAAACATGTCTTAAGTTATGTAATGACTCTTTTTGGATTGTGTCTTAGACACTCTTACCTTGTAAACATAAATTTAGTTCTTAAAATTAAATGTATGTGTTCACACAGTCTACAAATCCCCCTTTTGAGAAAAAGAAAATATGTAAATGTAGTTTTCTGAAGCCCATTTTTACTGTGACCTTGGGTGTTACCTTTTGGCCTTTGCCGTGTTAAAACATTCAGATTGAAGTTTGAAAACTCTTGACAGGGTTTGAGTCTTTTAGGGGACTGAAAGCTGGGGAAAAAAATGAAATGTGGTCTTCATAGTTCCTTAATCTATGGGGAACATAAAGACATAAAAGCTCTGAAATAGCAGGTCAGTTAGTCATAAATAAAACTAATTTTTGACAACATGATATGGAACTTCTGCTTTAACAACTGTAACTCTCTTGATTACGGGCGTCTTTGTAGTCATTAATGCAGTGATAAGACCTGAACGATACCACTGTCTGTACTCTAAAGCCCAGATAGCAGCTGCCACAGCCTCTGTTTACATATGGTGGGTCAACATACCTCTATGGAGACCCCCGCCCCAGGTCATGTCTGAACTCGCTCCAAACTTATACCAAACCTGCCTCTAACATTCAAGATACCGTGATCTGCACTGAGTTGTGTTGTTGTCCAAATATCTTCTAGTCTGAGCCACTTTCTGCGCTCTGATTAGATTTCATTTAGCTTGTGGTGCTGAGTGTCTTTACAACAAACTCGTGGACATGTTGGCGTTCCTTCTTGAAGAGAGAGAGACAGAGTCCAGGTTGTTAATGGTGACTTATTTTCAGACACCCTTTTATTTCCACAAGATTTCAGAGTCAAGATTCCAGAGGCATTCCTGTGGTTTTCCACTTTAAACATCTCTCTCCATGAAATAAAACATTATGCGATTTCATTGTTGATGTTTCACAGTTTAGAGAGTGTCTAAGATGAGTTCAGCAATGTTACAGACTTATTTCAATAAATCTTCAGATCAAATTTTCCCTTCCCTATGCATTCTCCCTGTCTTTACTTAACTTGATTCTGTTTTGAAATATGTAATTACAAGATAGTCATTCTGATAGGCATCTTTATTTTTATTTTTTCCATTATATTCAAATAAATTTATAGATATCAGACACAGAGATGACAAAGGGCTGAAAATGACGTGGGATGCGGGTTATGAAACAAGACTGTATGAACTAAGTGGTTTTATATGAGAGCTTGTGTGCACATCTGCTTCATGCAGCTGTTAGCCATTATGCTCTTTCAGACTGTCTAAGAGGAGGGAGGTATGAGAAGTGCCCATGCACATTAAGATCTGAGATGCAGTCAGACTCAATGTCAACACATTACAGGCGAATTGTGCTATTTGAAAAGTCTTTTATAGTATAAGGAACAAATCAACTCATATAAGCATGTCTCTTTACATTTATTCAGCATATTCAAGCTAAAAAAAACCTCACAACCTCACTTCAAATTGATTTAGTGTGATTTTCTGTTGGTGTTACATGTGATACATTCTGATTAACAAGCAGAACCATACCTTCTGAAGTGATGATTAGTTGTGGGGCAAATTTAGCATGTGTTAATATAGTCAACATGCTTAGATTATGTTTTAACTACAAGGTGACTCTTCTGGTTTTACTGCAAAAGAGTGAGGAAGAAATAACAGGGCAGGCCTTTTCCTCAAATAGTTAAGAAAAAGTTAAGAAAACCTTCAATACCATCAATAAGAGACTACCAAAAATTGGTATGCTGTTTTAAAAAAAATGTTGATAGCCATCTTTATAGAATAATGAGAAACTTTAGTGGAAGTTCATTAAGAAACACTTTGTCCAGTATATACAATGTTTTGATGCATTTCAAGCCACAATAAAGAGCTCCAAAATTCAGGTATAACATAAAAAACTAGAATAATACTATGATACTAACACACTGCTCTTCTGCCTCTATGTTGCAGGCTTTCAGAGGAACCATCAAACCCAGTGCAAACTTCAATGCCAGTGCAGATGCTGAGGTCCTGCACAAAGCCATGAAAGGGCTTGGTAAGATTCTCATTTGTTTATACGATACCTGTCAACACTGTGTAATGTGATATGTTGAAGGTGTACCAGTGAGTACTACAGGCCAAAAGGGTCAATGAGAGAGCTTTATGGAAGGAGTTACCGTAGTAACTAGTGTTGTGTCTGTATGGAGCTCCGCCCACACTGGAGTGAGTCATAAAACCACGAGGGGCAGTAAAGTTTGAGTCATTCTCAGCAAACTCATCCTCTTACCCTGACTGCGAGTTATAATTATATGGTTAAAAAAAAGCCTATCTACTGTGCACACACACACACAGCATGCTGAACGAACACTTCCTGTTTGGGTGAGTGATCATTGTGCTTGTTGCCATAGGGACCGACGAGGACGCCATCCTGCAGCTGTTGACGGCTCGTAGCAACTCCCAGAGGCAGGAGATCAAGGCCACATACAAAACTCTGTTTGGAAAGGTTGGATCACACTCACAGTTGTTCAGCACATGATCACACACACACATGAAGTACTGTACAAAGGCCTCACTATGCTTCAGATGTGGCACAATGCTCACACCTTTCTGAGATGACACAACACAAGATAAACATCCCTGAGGCTCTGTCCCACAGCTCTGTAAGAAGTCTCTGTATTTGTGACTGCAAGTAGTGACACGATCAATTTTGCTGATTAGAATAAGATTAGTCAGAAAGTGAATGATTGGGTAAGAGGCTAAGAGGTGGTGTGAGGGCAGGCTTTAGGCTTAAGACTATTCTCTACAATTTGTCCACATCCTCGTTATAAGTTCAGTCAGCTGTGCTCCTCACTGCAAAACTTGTAGCCCCGACATCCTAAAAACTGAAAGCATTTCTCGCAGCATTTTCCTGTTTCTAGTCTTCATGCTAAGCCAGATTTAGCCTACAGACAATTTGCCAACTAGTCATGAGGGTGTTTTTGATCTGAAGCATATCCCAAAAGATCTGGTTAGTTTTTTTTTGTAGCTGAACAAGAGGATAAGCCACAAACCAACAGTATTCAGATTATTGATCTACTTCCAGAGCATACATTAGGTAAAAGGTCACCAAAACCTGAAAGGGGGACCTACAGTCTTCTTACAAGCTTCTGAACCTTGTTGCCTCAGTCATGGCATCAAAGCTGCAACTTGACACGGTTAAACATTACAGTTTGTACAGAACAGATCATAAGCAGAAAATCTAAATGTGTGACATGAGATAGAAGATAACACAAACCGTTAAAAGTAATCTGAACACCTACAACAACCATTAAATTCTTCTGAGTACACTGTGTACATCGTGTTTTTTAATGTGACAGGATCTGGTTAATGACCTGAAGGGAGAGCTGGGGGGCAAATTTGAGACCCTGATTGTGGCTCTGATGACCGCACCCCTCGCTTATGATGTGACCTGTCTCCGCAATGCCATCAAGGTTAGTCATGTGACTGTCACAAATTAGACTTGATGTATTATAAATGGGGAGTGAATGACCACTCAGAACCAGATAAGCTGGATACTCTTTTGATGTTTCATGTGATGATTCCCACTCTGACCTATAGGGGGCAGGAACTGATGAGAAGGTTTTGGTGGAGATCCTTGCATCTAGGACACCTCAGCAAGTGAGGGAGATCATTGCCGCCTACAGACAGGGTAAAAACATACACACACACACACACACAAAACACAGAAATACTTCATTTAAGTGTTAAAATGGTGTTATTACATACAGTTAAATTCAGTGACAGACATAAGTGTGGTTGAACTTATTCCTGGAAAAATGTCCAATGAAATTTTTTCCCTTAAAAAATGTTTGATAAAGGTCACAACCTGATATACATATTAATATGAAATAATATTTTCCCACTTTATTTAGAGTACGATGACAATCTGGAGGAGGATGTTGCAGGTGACACTTCTGGTCACTTCAAGAGGCTTCTAGTCATTCTGCTGCAGGTAAAACTCTTCCTCTCATCTATCCTTTTCCTGCTCATTGTCTTTTTTTTCTTCCTCTTCCCTCTTCTCATCATCTCATGTCTCCTCCCTCCTCTTCTCTAATAAGTGAGATTTCTGTCCCTCCTCAGGCAAACAGGCAGACGGGGATCCAGCAGGATAAAATTACGAGTGATGCTCAGGTGAGTCAGCTGTTTAATGATGCATGGTGCTGCTCTTCACCATCAATGATGTTGTTGTGCCTCTGTCTGAAAAGTGTGACGGTCACATGCTTTTATGGAAAAGTGCTGAGTTCTGGCCTGTGAGGTCTGCTTGTGGTGGAACTCAGAGTTTACACTGTTAATTTTCAACGTACTACAATGCCATCTAGTGGAGGAATCAGCATGTAACACTGTACCAAAAGGTCATTGGGAGGTTTAAAAAAAGGTGTTGCTGGTATTAACCCCAGCAGGCTTCTCACACAAAAACCTGAAAATGATTTTGAACCAATTTTCCAGTCATGGAAAATGAGAAAAATGAACAACCAGTCAATTTGGCTTTATTTTGCTATTTTCAAATAGATTATATGCAGTTCAAAGGGTTTTACAGGCTCATTAAACAACAGTAACAGGCAGTAATAGACAATTTCAAATGCGGGTAAGTGAGAGGGAGAGTTGAGCTGGGAATTGCCCAGTTGAATTTTGCAACTCCAGTTTGCCATGCAATACTGTTATCTGTTGGTGTGTAGTTGCATTTATCTGTGATTCATTTCCCATAATTACTTCGGCATTGATCAGTTATAGCCATAGACTTTACATCAAACGTCTGAGTAACAAACAAAGAAACAATCTGGGTAAATACAACTTATAACTGCAGAAAAGCACAACTAACAAACAAGTTCAGCTTAACTAACTTGTCTCTGTAGCAGCTGAAAATGTCCTGGAAAAGTGGAAACCCTGTCTTGCAATAAAGCATACTTATTGACAGATTGGTGATCACTTTGCATGTAATCAACATTTTGATGCATATTCTGATCAGGTTGAATCAAGTTTTGTTATTCTTGTGCAAATTTGTCCCCAAAAACACAACAATAACCAGTGTAATATAAAGCTGTCAATACAACATACTTAAATTGCTTCATCACATACCAGAAAAAAACTCATTATGAAATCTGTAGAGACCCTTATTCATCTTTCCTGAGTGATGTGATGAACCTTTGTGATCTTTGTGATCCCAGGCCCTCTTCAAAGCTGGAGAGGAGAAGTTTGGCACTGACGAACAATCCTTCGTCACCATCCTTGGAAACCGGAGTGCAGAACATCTCAGGGAAGGTGAGAATTATTGAGCAGCAAAAACTTTTCTGCAGCTTTTGCAGAACAACCAAACTCATCCTGAACTTGTGTGTTTCAGTATTTAACGCTTACATGAAGATGACTGGATACGAGATGGAGGAGAGCATCAAGAGGGAAACTTCTGGAGCCCTGAGAGATCTGCTACTGGCTGTTGGTATGAAGCTACCCAAGAATCTTTTTTCTTTTTTAAGTTGACTTTGAAGGTCTATCAATAACATACTTTTAAACCGTGTGTGTCTTTTCTGTCCATAACAGTCAAGTGTGCCAGGAGTGTTCCTGCCTACTTTGCCGAGACCCTTTACTCCGCGATGAAAGTAAGACATCAAGAACGTCTGTAATGACCTATCTAATGTGAATGGTCGTATATTTTACCAATGTTAAAGAAATCATTTCAAAAGTCTTTTTTGGTACTTTTCAATTTGCAAATGTTATGTTTTCATTCGTTCATTTGGCAAAACACCTCTTTTAGTGTGTATTCATGTTACAACAACAGTTACATTTATTTTGAACTTAGATGTGTTTTTGTAATGGATTAAGAGGAGAATGGGAGAATCTTTATTTTCTTAATCAACATTTCATCGTATGGAGCTGTGGTTATTGACTCATTTTTATAGCCAACCTCTGGTGGTGATAAAAGGGACTGCAGGTCTTTGCATTATCTACAAGTACGTAGACCCAATGTCCTCTTTTGCCCATAAATGTCCCCCTTTTAGATTGTAAAATTATAACAGGGGGATTTTGCAGCCATGTTTTATATTTTTTCCACATTACTCCAATTAAAGCAGGAATGCATGACCTCTTTTTTTTTTTTTGTTCACAAAAAAACACTAAAAAATACCATTATTCTTCTTTTTGTTTGACCCAGATTTTAATTAAACAGGCACTATTTATGATTTTGCGAAAGAGAGATACATTTTTAAGTAATGTTTTATTTCTTTTTAGGTAAGCATGTTGAGGGGTATTACTAATATGTTTTAGAAATGTTCACTCCAAACAGAAAAGGAATGGTTTCGATAAATGTACAGTTCATAAAGCTATTTAGTAACTTTTGAGTATCTCTGGGTACTTTTATAGTATCTCCAAGAGGTCAGGTAGGGTGTCCTCTTTTTGGGTTTTCAGAATACAGTCACCTCAGTACAAGAAAAAAAGTTCATTTGCTCAATCATGACAAAATGAGCGAATAAGCACTACAACATCTTTGGATAAACAGATTTATCTAAGTTTCTAAAATATACATCATTTTAGTTGCCCACCTAGTGATTTCAATCAGGTGCTGATCCAGATACTGTATTTTCAAATGTTTAATTAAAAATTATGTTTTATTGAAGTATGATGAAGCCTTTACAGAATCTTCTCATAAAATAACACAATGTTTGGTATTTAAAAAGCATTTTTATAGCACACAGTCATCATGTTCATGTGTGTTTCTTCCAGGGTGCAGGTACTGATGACAACACCCTGATCAGAGTGATGGCTTCTCGCAGTGAAGTGGACATGCTGGACATTAGAAAGGACTTCAGGAGGTTGTTTGCCGGCTCTCTGCATTCCATGATCAAGGTAAACACATACACACATACACACACATCTATGTATAATTAAATGCAATGTATGACCAAAAACAACTTTAGGAACCATCACTTTTGTAACTTACTCTCCTGTGTGTCGTGTGTTACAGGGGGATACCAGTGGAGACTACAGAAAGGCTTTACTCTTGATCTGTGGTGGAGACGACGCGTAACCGCATTGATAAATAATAAAACAGGAACCACACCTGAAGTGCCTCCTCTCCAAACCTCTCGTGTTTGACAGAGACGGCCTCATCAGGCCTTTTTTAAACTATGACTCCGAGTAATGTCTTTGAAAGGTAGCTAACGTTTTTTTTTATGTCCAATGCAGCTTTTGGCTGACTAATATCTTCAATATGACTCTAATTATATCATTTCTACATTATGCAATGCTTAAGTGAGAAACCACAGTTGTTTTTTGTTTGCACTTTGCATGGCAAAAACAATACATGCAATAAAAAAATTCAGATGATGAACTTCAATCTCCCGTGACTTGACTATCTCTCAGCTCCTCCCCTAAACTGATCTGATAACTGAGGAACTACCTAAAGCCACTAGAGGGAGCCACTAGATAAGCTTTGATGGATTTCTTGAGCGCATCATCACATTATCTTACACCTCATAACTTTGTTTGTATAGAGAAAAAAAGTACATTTAGTTATTTTAGAACCTATCTGTAGAGTTGCTTTAAAAGTAAGTCCTGCATTCAAGTTAATGTAAAGTAGGTAAAGGTGTAAGCATCCAAAAAAAACCAAAACTTAAACATTCACAAGTATTGAGAATAGTATACACAAGATATGAATAGAGAAAAAAAAGCTTTTATTTTCATTATAGGGAGTGGAATAGTATAAGAAATACGGTACTTAATCTGTAGGTTCAAGACACACAGGCACCACAGTTTGTGTAACAGTCTTCAAGTTACAGAGCATACAGCACAGGGAACTGTTTATTGCATGAAAACAAACAAAATGCACTTGTAGAAACAGAATAACCTTCAATCACAGGAAACAGGTGATACACAGGACAGTGAATAAGTGCGTTAGAGTTGGGTGGGGTCAGAGCTCATTGGCGTTCAACATTTTAGAATTGCAGCTGGTTATACAACTTAAATTATATTGTGCAGTGCAACCTGTGGATGCAACTCTCTTGCATCAACACGTTTTATTACAGAAGATAAATTGTGTTAATGTGAGGAGAATCTGTAGGAAGAGCGACTTGTGCAAACTGTTGTGATGTGTTTGCTTTGAAAGTGAAAGTAGATTGGACAACGTTTTACTGGATCCGATGCAACAAGATTATGTATTGATCAACAATTGCGTGGCGCTGTAATTTGAAACTTGACAACAAGCAAACTTTGTAAGTTTGTACCTTAGTTTGTAGCTGGCGCCATTCAGTGCCACTCACAGCTCGGTGCTCTGAGACAAATCAGCATGGTTTAACGTTACTGAATCCTGGTTATATCTTACCAGTGTTCATCTACCAAGCAGAGCAAATGTAACCTGGATCATTTTACTGATAGACTCTCAGGTTTGAACAGATCACTGCAGTATAACTGCTGCATGTGGGTTGGAATGAACATGAGCAAAAACAGCTTGATCATTTTTTAGTCTTAAACTAGTGCTTTATCACTCTCCCATTTAGCTTTCTTCTTTTCGTCTGTCCCTTTTCTGTCAGACAGTCCAGCTTCTGTTTCCATCATTACTTCTAAATCAATCACAAAATTCGTCTTTGGCAGAGTAAACACAGATCTCTCTTCTCACTGCTAAACTTTGTCAGCTGGCTTACATCAATCTGGTCCAGTTGTGACCAGGAAGCTACGAATTAGCATTTAGAAATAATCTATTTTTGCGCTGATAATGTCATTTGAAACTGGGGATTATGATCAGGTATATACCAAGAGACGAGACTTTTTCAAGATCACGTAGAAAGTCCTCACAGTCCCTTTACACATTTGTGTGAAATGTAGCAACATAGAATATGAATGACACAAAATGAAAGTCACGCAAGCAAAAAATTAGCACCTTTCTGATTAGGTATTGAGGTTTAAGAACACAAAGTGCGAGGATGTCCATGGTATTTTTGACTGCATGTAAACAAAATATTTAAAATGAATTTGGATATTTCAGTAATTTTTAACATAAGCATAATATCCAAACATAAATCTTTAACAAAGTCATTACTTCTCATCATCTATTTTGTTGTAAAATATTTTTCTCTGCATGTTTTGCTGTGTTCGTGTGGCTGAACGAGGGGTCATCCCAGGTTCTTGTTCATTTCTCGTAATGTTTTCTCGGGAGCAGTTGCCCTTGATTGTTGCCTCAGAAACAGGCAGCCAATAACACGGTCCGATCAGCAGGGTGTGGGTGTCAGGCCACCTCGAGCCACAGGAAGAACAATACCTCCAGCTCCTCCCACTGCACTGCCTCACGTTGTTGTTTTTTGGTCTGTGTGTGTCTGTCTGTGGGTGGGCATGTGTCTGCTCAACTTTACGGGTCACATCTGAAATACTTAGTGGAGCGTTGAGTCGTGTTTTGATATTTTTCTTTTGTCTCCCATCCTGATATCCAACCCCTCCTCTTTCTCCATCATCACACTGACTGAGCCTCACAGTGGGTCAAGTTCAAGTTGACCTTAAAGTGGCCTATATTTTCAAAAAAGCTCTTTCAAAATACATCCACTAATGTTACTTCTCTCACTGCTTTTGTTTGTAAGTAGAATTACAAAGATTGGTCGAAGTCGCTGAAGGAGGGCAGCCAGACATAGACCGTCTACTACTTTGGTAGAGCCATTTTCTTCCTTTTGAAAAAATGTGATGGCTTGAAAAAGTAAAAATAAAAAAAATAAGAAAGAAAACAAAGGCTGCATAGGTGAAGTTTCTGCTGAATGAGATCTGAACCCTGAAGCATGACTCAGTGATCGGCCTGATCAAAGTAAAGGTTAAAGTTTTCTCATGAGTAAATTTCAGGAACAAAAGCCAAGAGTAGGCAGGACTGCCATGGCTGAGGAACAAAAGATGATGAGACAGGAACTGAATGAAAGTTGGCTGTTGTTCACAATACAGGGCTCCTGAGGGAAGTAGAGAGGTGTGGAGTGTGGGAAGGTAGAAAAGTCAGGTGATGGAGAAGGATGGGAACAAGAGTTTCTGCAGGGCAGGCAGGAGTGTCAGGAGAAGAAATTACATATTGTATCAAGTTGATGCATCCCGTAAAATCAAGTGTTAAGATCTCAGGCTCCACATACCCATTAAAACAAACACTTTACATACAGCAAACAAACAAACCACATTTACAACCTTGTAAAAATGATGAAAAAAATCTTTGTTCGGAGTCACTTTTTTACTGGACAAAACAAGACTCTTGATGACACAATCTGTAGTCTCTGACCAAAGCTGAAACATTTACAGCCCTCCCTTGTGACTGACTGGAGTATGGGTTATATCTGGCCCCTTCTTTCCTTTTGACTAATGTAACATGGGTGTGACTGCAAAAAAGAAAATACAAGTCAGGATTTCTATCATTTATGTGAGTTCTCACATTCATTTAAGTTCAAATTTTCATTTTTCTTAACACAAGAGTCATTGAACTTTCCAAAGCCATTAGTGACTGTTTTAAATTTATCTTGAGATCTTTGACATTTTTACAAAAAATCAAATGAGTATTTTAGTGAGTAGAAAGGGTGTGATGTCAGGTCACTTCTGCAAAAATCTTGGTTGCACTGCAAAAGTTGAGAACTGGGAAAATTTTTGTGTCTTATTTTCAGGAAAAATTGTCTCATAATACTTGATTTAAACCACATTCATATGACAAGCCTAGAAAATGATGTCTGAATTGCTTATAAAAAGTTTTAAAAAATCTTTAAATGGGATTAGAAGAAGTTGCTCATCAAGTTCGAAGAATGTCTTAATAGTTAAAACTTTTTTCTTGCCCCATGAGCAGATATATTTTGACTTGTGACAAGCCATTTAGACATCGTTTTTGTCTCTAAATAACTTGAAACGACATTTTTCTGGACTAGTCTGGTATATGAGGCTCATACTACGTTGAAAAGATATTTCTTCTGAAAATGCGATATAATGACTTGCTTTGATTTCAGTTTTTGCAGTGTAGTGCAATTTGTCAAAACTTTTTGGTTTCACATCTTTCA
This sequence comes from Thalassoma bifasciatum, assembly GCA_008086565.1. Classification (NCBI taxonomy): domain Eukaryota; kingdom Metazoa; phylum Chordata; class Actinopteri; order Labriformes; family Labridae; genus Thalassoma; species Thalassoma bifasciatum. The sequence goes on from RPOG01000005.1 coordinate 2,569,649, forward strand.
GTGTGTGGAAATGGAATCATGTTTTCCATCATTTCACTGTCAAAAGACCAGATGAGGTGCTGATGCTGCACGACGACTCAGCTGACCACTGAGTAGTGGAGGCTACCAACACAAATACAATTATCTGAGTGACCCTCAATCTGATTGGGATTTGTCCTGGTTTAGCTAATAGGACTTGAAATCAAACCAGCCACTCAGGCATCCGAGCTTTTAGAGTCACATGGGATTATAAAATTCACCGGCCCAGGCAGGCATGAACTGTATTGACTTCTTTCAACCATTGCATAGATTTGGCCACAAATGTGACTTTTTTCTCTGACTAGCTTTTTAAAATCTTAATCTCTTTATCTTGAGCCTTTATCATAGTTTACACCTGTTTCATTCATCAGAACAAAACTGAGGAACATGTCGACTTCATTGTCAGAGCCCTATCCACTGTTGGTGGGATTATGTCTTCCCACGAACGGCCTGACACCTCAAAAGGCTTTCGGAGGAAAATTTTGTAATACTTTGAGGGGACAAGTTAAATGCTGGTGTTATTACAGGTGTTTGTTTAGAAAGAAAGCTTTAAATGCTGCCTCCCACAGTCAGCGTAAGAAACAAGATGAGGCATGTACGCTTGATGCCAAAGTTGGAAAAGGACAGGCATACCTGAATATGACTCAGGTGAGATGACGATTATCAACTCAATGTCATTTCTTTTGGTAATCTATTCCTTTCATCCTGGTATCCTAGGTTTTTTTAATCAATTTGAGGGTGAACCGCTGACTGGACACCATCCTAAACTTACAGAGGAAAATTTTACACACCAGTTTAAGCTTCAGAGCAAATTATTCCACAGAGAACAAAAAGGAGATATAGCAGAGAGTGTGGGGATCAAATTTATCTAGAAATAAGTAGTTTTCCATTAAAATGTAAGAAACATTGTTGCAGAGATGGGAAAAGAACCAAATAGCAAATTTGAATTGCTTCAGTTCATTTCATAGTGAATATATGAGATCTTCTGACAAAAAAGCTGCCTGTCCAGTTACAATGAATGAAAGACACATTGGCCATCTGTGGAGCAGCTCAAGATATTAAAAAGAAGAGAAAAAATGTTTCTCTGTGTGTCTTTAATGTCTTTAAGTCTGTAAAGTTCAGTCTGTCCAACTTAAAGCTTGTTTAACTGAGATTATGATCGACATTATCTCTTTGCACCCGCATGCTTTACGAGGCTGGCATAGCCTGAGAGCAAATTCCATGGAAAACACCCGCATGTAACAGAGGCAGAAATAACACACACACACACACACACACACACACACACACACACACACACACACACACACACACACACACACACACACACACACCGTCTTAGCGTCTTTACATCGACCAGTTCAGATATGAACACTGCCCGGCCAAAGAAAAAAAGTCGCCACAGACAAATGGTCTCATACTGTTTTGTTGGACCATCTTCAGCTTCAATTACAGCAATTATTCACCTTCAAATTGTTTAAATAACTTCAAATAAGCAACCCCATATCATAGAACTGCCCCCACAGGCTTGTACAGTAGGCACTTGGCATGATGGGTGCATCACTTCACCTGCCTCTCTTCTTACCCTGATGCGCCCATCACTCCGGAACAGGGTAAATCTGGACCCATCAGACCACATGACTTTCTTCCATTGCTCCAGAGTCCAAGCTTTATGTTCCCTGAAGCCTTTTTTCCAGTTAGCTTTTTTGATCAGTGGTTTTCTTCAGGCTACACAGCTGTTCGATCCCAATCCTGTGAGTTCCCTTCACATTGTGCGTGTGGAAATGCTCTTACTTTTATAATTAAACGTACTCCTGAGTTCTACTGTTGTTTTTCTTCGCCCATTCAGGAGGCTTGTACCTATTTGCTTGGTTAAATCCAGGTGGTGACTTTTTTTGGCCCTTTTTTAATGAGTACAATAATCTGAGTATCTCATGTCACAATCTCATTTTGCAAACTCCACTCTTTAAAAAAGTTGAACAAGGGCGAGCCCACCCACAGAGTGATTTGTAGCACCTCCATTTAGTCCCAAGTGAGCGTGGAGAACGTAATCCTTCTGGTGGATCTTCTATTTGATCAAAGCTTGAATGTGCCAAAAGATAAAAGTAAACCCACATGATGAGGTGGCAGCTGATGCTTGCAGCACTGACCATCAGATGGTATCCTCATTTCCTCCCTCACCCTGGACCTTTAACCTCTAACTACTTCCTCCTTCCTGGAATGTGTCCTTGAGCTCTGGAAAAGGAATCGGTAAAACAATATGACTACAAAAAACCCGTTTGTGTCTTCAAAGAGAGCGGACTTCCGTTTAAAGGTAGAAATCTCTCTTCAGCTGGCTTTTTGTTTTTTAAAGAACATGTCTGTCTGAGGGGACAAAAAGCAGCAGGTCAGAGGTCAGGAGGGCTGAGAGCAGACAGGAAAGCATTAAGCACACATCTGTGGTTGCACTTGTTCAGGGATCACACACACACAGGAATACACAGCTGGATTATAGCAGCCCTAACTATTTATAAATGGCAGCTAATGCAGCTGGCTGCTGTCACTGAGAAAGTAATTAGAGGCTGCTGCAGGAAACAGGAGGAACAAGCCTTATATTTGGATGCCATGCACAATCACTCCACTTGTATGTATGAAAAAAGAAAGTCTTTCATCATGAGTGTGTGTGTGGTGCTTTAACCTGCGGGTATGTCAAAGACGACAGGAAGGCCAAGAAAAGTACTTAATCTGTCATCGAAACTTCGTCCTGGTTTGGAGTCAGAATAAAGGGGGAGAAATTTGATTCTTAATTTGTTCTGTTTTGGAAAATGAAGTGAAAATCCCTGTTAGTGAAATAAGTTGAGCTGTATTCAAAAGGGGAAGACTTTTGCGACTTCCCAGATGATGGCACAGACTTATGCATAAAGACACTGGATTTACACTCACACATGCGAGCATTCATATCTCATCCTCAAATCTGCTTTACTGTAAAATAGTGGTTAGCACTCCAAGCTAGGATCTTCATGTCTGAAGTGAAAGTGGTTTGGTGTCCTGGCTCAAAAACTGAACAACAAGTTTGGTATGAAAACTAAGTTTGATGTCTTAATTTTGAAATTCTTCCATTGCACAGAGAATTGAACCTCTGGGATGCACTAAAAATACTTTGAATCATATAAGCCCACACTGAAGTGGGGCTTGGTAGTGTGATGTTGACAGCCTGTAGCCTTGGAGTGAGATGACACAAGATCCATGTGCTCACAGTGTGAGATATCTGTCAGACACCTTTTCCTGACTGAACAAACTTTCCAAGCACTTAAGAGCTGGGTTACTTTACCTGGATGGTTGATATTACCAAAGTAGATACAGAGACACAGATATCAGCACTCAAACCAGGATTCATGATGTAGATACATACAGAAAGACACATTGTTTAAATAGAAAATATTTATTTTTGTGCACTAATACAGTGATGTTACATGGGTGATGGATAAAATTGACCAGAGGTAGAAGAAATCCCATTGAAATGTCATGAATAATGATACAAAAAGCGTTCAGGTTGTTTCAGTAGAAAAGAAAACATCATAAAATCTATTCAAAGTAAAATCTTTGAGTTTTTAAAAAAACAAACTTTAAGAGCATTTGTCAAACACACACATGGATGACTAAAGTAAAAGTACAGAGGTGAGTTTTATTTCAAGTAACAAACGTATTCAACATGCCAAGTGATGGCTCCAAGTGTGGTGTCATTGCAATAAATTATTAGGATGCTAATACAAAAATGACTGATTTGCTAATTTCTGCTCTAAGTACCTTGACTATCTAATGTTCATACGTCATACAAAGAAATCTCAAAAACACCAAGTGCTGTATAAATGGCAACAATACATAAAATTGAAATTCTCTAGTTACATACAAGTGCCTCAGAAATGTACAAATAACATTTTAGAGTTACTGTGACCTTTGGTGATAAATTACTGCATGTCATGGAGATGATATAGTTTCAGATCAGACTGTTTAAAAACACTAGAGAAGTACCTGATAACATCAACACCTGCATGACTTCAGTCACATTTATGATGCTGATGGGTGAAAAACTGAACACCAGTTTTGACTTGTCTAGAAATTTTGACTTAGCTCAAGATTTAGACTTATCTCAAAATTTGGACTTTATGTCTCATAATTTAAAATAACTCTCAGTAATTTGACTTGTTCTTCGAAATTTTGACTTGATTGTCTCAAAATCACAACTTGATTATCATGAAATTTCAACTTTTTCATTCCAAGATTATGATTTTTTATCTCAAATTCTAAGTTTTTTTTCCTCATAATTTTGACTTTTTCATCTTGAAATCTTTACTCATCTCATTATTTAGACTTATAATCTCAATATTTGAACTTTTTATTCCACATTTCAACTTTTCTTCCCCAAATATATGCCATTTTCCCCTCATTATTTTGACTACATTATTTTAGAATTTTGACTTTTCATCCATTTATGCTGACTTTTTATCTCATAATTTGACTTTTGGCTAAAAAATTTGACCTTTCCTCATATTTTTGACTTTTTATCTTGTAATTTTGACTTTCATATCAGAGTTTTGACTTAATTCTTACAAAAAAATAATAATAATAATTGTTGCTCAAAATTTTGACAAAAACCCAAAATCTGAACCAAGCCAATTTTTCCATTATATCCAACTGGCCGTAATCGGCTTCCATACTGAAGGGACTACTTTCCTATTTCAATTTGTCCGTTAAAAGTCTAAAATGAAAGATGTGTCGACGGCTTAAGGGAAGTAAAAGTCCTCTGATAAAACCTTGTATCAGCCTGATCTTGTCCTCACCCATGTTTGACACTTTAACAGTCCTCACTTTGCAGCATTGAGATGAAGAACGTGCACACGCTGGCCCACCTGCCGCAGTTCTCCTCCGCCTTTTTCTTCTTCTGCTCCTCTGTGCAGGCTTTGGACCCCCCCGAGGAGCCGGTGGGTGTTTGCGGCTTGCCATCCTCAGATATTCCTCCAGATTGAGCGGCAACAACAGAGCTGCCGATATCCAGCTTGAAGTGCGCATCCCGGGGCGCGCGCTTACACATGCCAGCCCTCACCAGCGCGCGCTCATCATAGCACACCTTGCTTTGCAGCCTTTTGAACGCGCGTGCCACCTGTTTCCAGAAGCCCTTGGGGTCGGAGTCGTACCCCGGGCAGCGGTGAGGTTTACCGGTGTATTTACACTCCAGGTCGGTCTCCCCGCCAATGATGCGCGCCTCCGGGTTCTCACATTTGACCGTCAGCCTGACTGTGTCCCCCACATCCTTCGCCCCCCACGTGCACTGCATCTTCCTGTCACTGATGAGGAACTTGCCTCTGCCGGTCGCTGGCGACTTGGACCCGCTTCTCTGCGCTCTTTCTGGGGCTGAGGTGGCGGTTCTGTCCGCTCCCCGGTTCTTCTGGCGAACACCGGAGGAAAGAGAAACCTGCAGCCCGAGGAAGGCCAGCAGCAACCAGGGGGCGAAGGTCTTCAGCAGCTGCATGTCTTATTTATGTTTATCGCCTGAATGGAGAACAGAGGGTTTTAATTCATTAAGAGCTTCACTGCTGACATTTCTCTTATCTTATTGTCTCCAACATCCAGAAAGTAGAATCACAACTTTATTCACAACAAGAAGAATTTTTTTTTTACTTGCTCTAATCGAGCAGTAAATTTTTAAAAAGACACGATTTTATTTTACATTTCAAAACAGTCAAAATCAGAGAGTCAAATAAAGAGTCTGACTTACCAAAATGTCAACGTCAGTGTACGTGAAGCTGCGTCTTCTGACTGTCTGCGGTGTCTCACATAGCTTTCATACAAAGATGCTGCGGCACGCCCACTACTCCCGCCCAACATCACACGCATACACACATTATCTCTCTCTCTCTCTCTCTCTCTCTCTTTCTCTCTCTCTTTCTCTCTCTCTGTTACGTAGAGCTACACATTTCCATTGAGAAAAAAAAAATCCTGGCAGAGGTTTCTTTGGGGCAGATCGGAATGTGTTTTGTTCCGGCATGACCTGACATGTCCAAAATGAGCTCCCCTCTTCACCAGACAGTTCAGAAGAAGATCAAAGAGACCCTAAACCAAAACTGACGACGGATCAGCGTGTCAGCAGGGAGTGGGTTTAATCTAAATAGCTTTAACAAGCAAATTTACCTCAATACAAGTTCAACTCATCCACGCACGCAACACGCGCGCTGTTGTGGAGGCTCGCCTCTGAGTTTCCACCAATCCGCTGCTGTTCTCAGCCATGGGAACATCCTCAGGTTACGCGTTTCCGGCATTTGCAGGGACTTGTCTGGGCCAAACAGACGACAAAAAGACTTGTTGTAACATAACTGCGAGTCAATAAATGCATGATACATGATCAACGATAGTGAGAGTTTGTTTGAATTGACGATTTTGGTGGAAATTTGTTTAATTCTGTGGCTATAAGTATGAAAACATGCAGCAGGGATGAAAAAAGTTATAGGGACTGTGAGGACTTTCTAAGTTCTCTTGAGAAAGTCTCATCTCCAGAGTAATGCCTGCTCATGATCTTTATCTTGAAATGAGATTATCAGCACTGAAGAGGTTAGTTCTAAAGGCTCAATACAAGCTCCCTAATAGGGTTGAACTGGACTGGATTGATTAACAGCAAGTCAAAATCTCTATGATAACGCCACACCAGCTGGAGAAGTTTAGCAGCAAGAAGAATGATGTATGTAATTTATTTAGTGGTAATGATTAAAAAAAGGAGCTTGTCTATCTGACAGAAAAGGGACAGAAGAGCAGAAGAAAGCTAAATGGGAGAGTGATAGAGCATGAGCTAAAGGCTAAAATATGGACAAAAGGGTAAATGAAAACGTTCATTTCAACCCACATGCAGCAGTTAAGCTGCATGTGGTCCGTCCAAACCTGAGAGTCTATTAAATTGATGAGTGACCGTACATTAGCTCTGCTTGGTAGATGAGCACTGGTACGACATAACCAGGATTCACTACTGTTACGTGTTATGGCTGTGTCCCAGAACACTGGGCTGTGAGCAAGGCTAAGTTTAGCTATGGCACAAACTGATTTCACAAATTTTGCTTGTTGTCATGTTTCGAACAGTAACTATAACTGTCGATAAGAAGATAACCTCCTCATATTGTATCTGGTAAAACATAAGGTCCACTCTACTGTCACTTTTCCGAAACAAACAGAAACAAATACACATGCCAGTTCATCACTACAGTGGAAAGCAAGGGCTTATGTCTTTATTGATAGTGCTAATGCTAGCTTTTATGGAAAGTCTTTACAGCTACTTAAACTACCTCAACATATATGGGTAGAGGATGGGTATGGGTATAGTCTAGAGGACGCTTAGGAGCATTTTATTGAAAGCTGAGCCAATTTTAGAAAACACACATTTCAGGAAATATTAAACAACAAGGGAAGTAGGAGCTGTTTATAAATATAAATAATCACCTTAGTTTTTCCTATCAAAGTCCCTTATTAAATCAAAATGAGTCTTTTGTGTAAATACTACTTTTGCATGATTGTAGCATCTTTGTCAGAATGACATTGACCACATTGTTAAATCTGTCATCTTTTGTTCTGTTTCCAGCTCTGTTATCTATCCAGCAGTAACACATTAACCACAACAGACTCTCTCCTCCTTTTGAAATCCTGACATTTTCTCAATGAGCTCTTTTATTTACTCAATTCACAAGAGAAGATAAAGGAAGTTTCCCAGCAGCCACTGATGGTTCCTTTCAACTTTCCTTCCTGCACATGGATGGTATTCATTTTCATCTGGAAAAAACTCAGTTATTATGTAATTTTACTGCTTATTCTTTGTAGAAAAATTAAAATTGTGCCTCATCAAATTGAGAGAGCACAGAGTACAGTACAGAGAGAATTTGCAGAGCACTCTATAAATCAAAGGCTTCTGTTTATGTAACACCAGAAACTCCATAATAGCTCTACATTTATAATTTAGAAAGATTGTATCTTATATTCTGTAAGTTCTGTTTTTGATTCTTTAAATTTGATCTGTGTATCACTCTCACACACTGCACATTCCACTTGAGGGTAGGTACCACACCCTGTAATTATATTTCATCCTATAATAATGGAGCTACAGCAGAGGAGGATCAAAGACATCATGGTATGAAAGGGAGACACCATTTACTGGCAATATTATATAAGCAGGTGCATGATAATCTAGAATGAAGTTCCCACAATACACCAGTGAGTCATCATGATGGGAAATTGTAATAGTATATTTAAATACTTTACTGTTATTAAACAGTAAGAGTGTTTGTGGCTGTGTTGATGTGCATGTGCAAGTGTAAGCATGACTTACTGATCAAAACAGCACCATCTGGTGGTCATGGGGCCTCAGATGGATAAAACTGACAGGTGAGTTCACTGTACAATAGCTCTGTTAGAAATAACTTTTTCTCAAGTTAAATCTTCATCAGACAAATAAAAGTTCCAATTTTGAAACAGCAGCAGGTTGCATTCCAGTGTCACACAAAGTCACTTACAATCCCACAGTTTTATTGATGTTTTATGCAAAAGCCAGATATAATATCTAAATACTGTTAGAAGGATATTGAAAAGATTCCTTCTGGTGCTCTGAGACGTGTTAGTACCATGTAAAGTTAGTGAATCCTGGTTATGTCCTACCAGTGCTCATCTACCACACAGAGCAAATGTAACCTGGCTCTTCATTTTATTGATAGACTCTCAGGTTTTAACAGACCACTGCAGACTGCTGCATGTGGGTTGGAATTAACATTATGACAAACAGCTTAGCCTGTGTTTTAACCTTGAGCTCATGCTCTATCACTCTCCTGTTTATCTTTCCTCGACTCTCCTGTCCCTTTTCTGTCAGACAGTCCAGCTCCAGTGTCCACTATTACTACAAAATAAATCACAGAAATTGTTTTCAGCAGAGGAAAACTAAGATCTTTCTTCTCACTGCTAAACTTCGTCAGTCAGCGTGGTGATGTCATAGAGACTCTGACTTACTGTAAATAATCCAAACCAATCAGGAAGCTAAGAATTAGCATTTAGTGCTGATAATCTCCTTTTAAGTTGAGGATAACGATCAGGCATATATTTAGATTTGAGACTTTTTCAAGATCACGTAGAAAGTCCTCACACTTTCTTCATAGTTGCTTTTTGCTTGTTGATTTTGTCACACCCTGTGGACAGTGTAGCCCTTTTTAGTTTTAGGCTCCAAAACTAAAGACTCACTCTGTTTTATTTTTAAAGTTTTATTTCTGACTCATAAGAAATCGTTGCAGTAAAATGGAAACAAAGTTTGTTTCATGAGGCAGGCAGTTAATTAAGGCATCACTTTTACTGGTATCTGCCCCCCACCACTGGAGTCATAGATTGAAAATAAGGATATAGACATGGAAAATCTTAATGTTTATCATCTCATTTTTTCTTGGAGGTTATCAAAAGGTATCAATAGTAATTTCAGCTTGGTTGATAACTATACAAAAACTCCTTACTCAAGCTTTAATGGTGCAGATAAGTTAATGATATTCTCCAAAAGTTTTTACAGACACATCTAGTGTTTCAGTCAAAGCTTGTCTATTTGGTGTTGCCCATCATGATGCAAAAAACAGGTTTTGTGCTCAAATCTTTCTTTTTACTCAGTCTATTCTTTGTTTTATATGTTATATGTATATTCTCAAGTAATACGAGCAGTGAGTGCTTAACAAGTGTCAATACAGATTCTAGGATTCGGGTTTTGGATGATAATTTAATAAAAAGTTAACATTATTCCAATTTTTCTCTCACAATCTTTTTCATGTATTTCCTGTAAGCTTCCTCCAGTTCTTTTTTTCAAAGATGAAACATCAAGAACAAAGACTGCACACAGCTTCAGCATGCAGTTAAACTAAAATGTTCCATCTTGGACATAATTTACTTAACATTTCCCCCTAAATTGAGTGTGTGCTAAATGTTTTAAGTCTGAATTCTAAACAAAAAAAAAGTTTAGTTTAAACTTTTCGTCTGCACAGGATGGGTTTTTAATGTCTGATTCACAGTTTGTTTATGTTTGGGTAATCACAGCACCCTCAGACTGGTGGTGATTTGCAGCATCCTGTACCAGATGTGTGTGTGACTGCACCACTTCTGCAGCCACTTGGGTTTCCGGCGCTCACACAGACCTCCTCTGTTCCTGCACGGCAGCTCTTAAGACTCAATTTATCAGCTCTGACAAAGAGGTGTTTAGCAGGGCTCAGACGGCTCCTGGGACTGAGATGTATTATCTTTACTGCAGTCTGGCTTCACTCTGTGTCTGCACCTTAACTACTTCCTCATCGGACATGTTGTTACAGCCGGCAGTTGAACAAAACAAGGACTCCTTTGAATGAAAGAGTGTGAAGAAACTTCTACTGCAAGAACGGAGGCAACACAGAAGAAGTTAAGAGAGGTCACTCTGACTTTATTCTCTTTACCTTCACATTAATGTGACACAAGAAGGGAATTTTACATCATATACAAACAGAATCACATGCCTGCCATAATTTCCCATTTGCCCTGCTGTGAGTTTTACAGATAGAAGAAAACAAAACAAAACATGTACACTACATGTCAGCACAAGCAGTCAGCCCTACACAGGTGTAAGTGTAATGTTTTTGGCACAGCTCGTTAGATGCTGCAGTGTGAGAAGGTGGACCTCACGAGATGATAAAATGACTCCAGAGGCACAGGCACAGATCCTGAAGAGGTCAAAGATAGACGAGAAGAGTTCTGTCCGGGTCCATCACTGCTTTTAATAACCTGAAACACCAGGAATAGAAAACTTAGAAGTGGTTTTAAGATCATGTTTGTTCCACTTGGCAGCTTGGACAGAGATAAAGATGAAGACATGAACAAAACATCTTATCAGGCTTTAAAGTTTTGGATGTGAGCACTTGAACCATTACGGATGATTACTGGCATCGCAGTCTGATCAAAGTCTCCAAATCGACACTTTATGTTAATGTTTCTTCTCTGTTTCTCACTCACCTGTGTCTTTGTTACAGCCTCAGTTTTGGAACCAGCTGATGAAGTAGGTGCAGACTCCATGGAAGCTCTTCCAGCAGTACTCAGAGGCGATGCGGGATGCTTTACCCTCGCTCTGCTCTGTGGGGCGAGTAGTGGTCTTCCCAGGCTTGGGGGTGGTCTTCTTCTGGGGGCCCTTGCCTGGCTGAGGTCTGACGGGCTGTGGCTGAGGCTTGACAGCTTTAGGAGTGGTGGCGGGCTTAGCCTGTGCGGGGACCACTGGTTTACGCTGCTCCTGGACGGGCTTGGAAGGTTTGGGGGTGGTGGTCTTGGGCCAGGCGGCCAAAAAGGTCATCTGAGCATCTTCAGTGTACTTCTTGCACATCTGCGGGCGGTAAATTTTGGGTCCCTGGCAGGCGTGGCTCAGCTTCCTCATGTCCCACATCATCTGGGTGAAGTAGTGGCGTGGGTTGAGGTTGTAGGCGCGGCACAAGTTGGGTTTGCCCTGGAAGTCGCAGTAATAGGAGCGCCCGGGGGTCTGACCCTGGCTGGGGCCTTTGCATGAGACACGCAGACGAGTATAGTCCCCAGCTCCAGAAACCACCATGGTGCAGGAGTCCTTGGTCTTGGTGCTGAATCTGATGGGCTCGTCCCAGATGCTGCGTTGCTGCTGCTGCTGCTGTTGCTGTTGCTGCTGCTGCTGCTGCCTGTTGTCATTGTTGCTGTTGTTGCTCTGAGCATTTGACACACAAAGAGTTGCTGCCAAACACAGCAGTAACATCCTCATCCTGGCTCTCATGGTGGCGTCTGGTATGACAGTGATGGATGAATTAGGGCACGGGATGATGTGGAAGTCTGTATCGGCACAGAGGGTTAAGGTGCGCAGGGGTAGAAAGCATCAGGGTGTGGGTATATAAGGCTTCAGCTCACAAAGAAGGTATTATGCAGGTGAACTGCAGGAGTCCTCCCCCAGCATCGAAACACCCCCCACATCACACCACTCATATATGGACACACACACACACACACACACACATACATGTAGACCACATAAAGCTTGTGTGGTATGTTCAAGACCCAAAAAAGTGGAGTGATGGAAGGGGGCGGGGGGAAACATAAACTGAGGGAGGGGGATGAGTAGAGGGAGAGGGTGGTGGTCAGAGGGTCTGTGGGGGCTGACAGAGCAGACACACACATGAAGCCAATGTTGTGAAAAAGACTTGGGAGACATTATATAATCTTACATAGGAGGCTCTTTGACTATTGATGAGGGGGGAAGATTGCTGAAGGTCAACAGCTACATAACGGCCTGAAGTTATTTACAGAGGATTTTGGATTTATCCGTTGCCCCTTAAACAATAAAAAATACTCCTCACGTTTATCTGAAGATGCAGTTATATTTTTTTCAAGCTGCATTACAAAGCAAGTTTTATGCACAGCTTTGCCATCTTACAAACTTATTATGTGCAGCAAAACTCTGCTCTGTAAAAACTTGCAAACACTCAGCAGTCATTGTTCCAATAAATCACTTCACTGAGGAGTTTGGCTATTTCTCACAACAAAGGATTAGGGCCGTGCAGGAAAAAAATTAAATATATGAGAGGCATTGAAAGTTAAAATGATTGGTAAAGTTGAGTGCTAAAGTTATGCTAGCACATTGGGTAAGGACAAAGGATACTAAAGTTCATGCTAACCGCTAGTGCAGACGTTCTGCCATTTCCTAACTAATGGAGCAAAGAGGGAACATCAGCTCTCAGCGGGGTCAAACCTATGTTCCCACATTTGTAGAATATCTTCAAACCGTGTCTTGTGTTCCTGCATTTCCCTTCAGTTTAAGTCCCATTCTTCCATGAGATTTTGTTTTGAAGCAATTTATAGTCAATGAATGAGTGAGCGATTCTGTTTCATCCAGCAGCAGCAGAAATGGTCACAGTCACAGTCAGTCCAAGTGAAACACAAAAAAGGCTGACTCCATAACTGACTCAAAGCTGTGTGCTGCCCTGTGCCAACTTCCTCCTGAAGGTATTGATGTAGTGCAGACTATGGTTTGAGCCCAGGTGCTGCGCTTCACTCAACAGATCTGACCAGAAGCTAGTAAATGAAAGGCATCTGTGCTACTTAATTTAGTTTGTTAAGTTTTTTTTATGTTTAAGGACAATGTGCTCTAACATGAAACGTTTAAGATAAACAAAGACATGGCATATCAAAGTTAGCCAAAAGTTACCTTTCATCTGTAGTCCATTGCCTCTGAAATATAGGTTGGGTGTAACTGACTTTAAAATTGGGAGAGAAGGGGATAAAATTCGATACAAATTTTAACCCACAACAAAATTTAGAGCTGTGGGAATGTATGACTGTGAGAACTTCAACCCCTCACCAGTATTGTTGATGAAGTGGCAGAATGATACTGGTTAGCTGTTGTCTTTTTGAGCTATAATCATTTACTGAATGTCTTTTTTTTTCTTTTACATTTTGCTGATGTTCTGTCAGATATTCCACAGACTTTAAAGTACCATTTTAGACAACAAACTGGACAATATTAGCATTATTTTATACTACACAATTAGCCTGCACAAAAATTGCTGAGTCAGGATATTTACATCTAAAGGAGCAGACTGAAATTTTTAGCAACTTAGATATTTCACTTTTGTACGTTCAGTTTGTTCAAATTAATTCAATTACTTAATCTTTTCTCTGAAATTATGGAGTCTGTTGGCAAGCTTAGCATAAAGAATGGAGGCTCACCAGATCTGCCCAACAGCTGAACTTAAGCTGACTGCTGACAGATTACATCTTGCTTGTTTAATCTGTACCAGAAGTGGTTTTAGGTTGGGTTATTATTAGTATGCGTTAACTTCCTGGCACAAACCTTAACACAACAACCAGTTTTCCTTCACTGTTTATCAAAAGATTAAACAAACAAGATATTGCATTAATGAAGGTCTGGTAAATAACTTTTTTTATACTTTGGCTCGGTGCTTAATCATCATTTCATCTTTATATGAGGCTGGCTTAAAAAAGATGGTTTGTTTTAACCATTACATTGAACTCTGGGTAATGAAATAAATGCTTCAATTAAGCAAATAATTACATTTTAGCAGAAAATTCCTTTGCAAAGTCCTCTTAAATTAGCACTCACACAAGTAAGAGGGACAAAATGCTAACTTTAGAAGGGGATGTCAAATAACAACAAACAAGATGTAAACACAACTCTTAATATGGAGACTGAGGAAAAGAAAGGGACATACTTTAGCTCTTAGTACAGACAAATAAGTAAAATGCCAGAGTTCCTTTGCTCAGAGCAGGGGCCAGGTTGCAAGTTGAAAGTAAGACTCGCCAGCACATACATATCATTTTTAACATATGAAACCAAACAGGGTAACAGAAGCTGCCTTTTAAATATTCCAAATGAACTGGCTGGCCTGGACACAGAGCGGAAGAAAAGTGTATGTATAGCCTGCTGCTGTGTACAAAGTCACATGTGTGTGTACAAAATGCACGTAAGCCTTTAGTACATTCAGGAAGTTTTGTTTTTATAGCCATCAATCTGAGGAGAAAAAAAATGTTCTCCCTGTGAGAGACACCGGGACTGCAAAGCAAACATAAGAGGTGTGTGTGTGTGTGTGTGTGTGTGTGTGTGTGTGTGTGTATGTGTGTAAAAGTGTGTGTGTAAAAGTGTGTGTATGTTGTTTGGAACAGATGTTTTCCCAAATTAAGTTAGTGCGGTCCTCTTCTGATAGGATGCTGCAGCATCACGCCACCTCAACTGCTGCCAAACCCCCTCCTTCTGCCACTTCCTGCGAACCTGTCATCCCCCTAAAACAGACCTGAACCCTTTCAGCTGCTGTGTGTGTGTGTGTGTGTGTGTGTGTGTGTGTGTGTGTGCATGCATGTGTTCAGCTCCATGTTACATGAATGTTCCCGGCATTCCTGTTGATTTTGGCAAGATAATGGAAGTTTTTCTTTTGCTTCACTTATATCAGTAAATGTGCTTGTTTTCACTCCTATCAAGAGACCCAGAGGCAGTGAAAGCTCACTTCTAAATAACATGGAGGATTCATCGACCTTGGCTCCAATTGGATGTGTCAAATCTACAGTTGTGCTTGTAAGTTTACATACCCTGGCAGAATTTATGATTTCTTGGTAATTTCTTAAGAGATTATGAATGATAACACAAAAACTTTTCTGTCACTCGTAGTTAGTGGTTGGGTGAAGACATTTATTAAGAAACAATTGTGTTCACTCTTTTAAACCATGATAAATGAAACTACAAAAATAAAGTTGACATACCCTGGTGATTTTGGCCTGATAACATTCACACAAGTTGACACATATGGGTTTTAATGGCTACTAAAGGTAACCATCCTCACCTGTGATCTATTTGCTTGTAAACAGTCTGTGTATAAAAGGTCAGTGATTTTTTAAGTTCCTAACAGGACCTGGCATCTTTCATCCAGTGCTGCACTGACATTTCTGGATTCTGAGACATGGGGAAAGCAATATGACAGTGATCCAAAACATAAGGCAAGGTCCACCTGCCATTGGCCACAGCAGAATAAAGTGAAGGTTCAAGAGTGACCATCTCAGTCTCTTGACCTTGGGGAGGTCTCAAACCAGCAGGTCATGCAAGGCTGCCCCCAAATTAACAGGAACTGGAGGCTTTTTGCCAAGAAGAATGGACAGTTTTACCATCTGAGAAAATAAAGACCCTCATCCACAACGACCACAAAGACTTCAAGCTGTTATTGATGTTAAATGGGGTAAAACACAGTAAAAGGAACTGGGGTATGTAAACTTTTGATGAGGGTCGTTTTGGAAGTTTCTGTTGTCATTATGATTTAAAAAGAGTTAACACAGTTGTTTGTTAATAAATGGCTTCACCTAACCACTAACCATGAGTGAAAGAAAAGTTTTTGTGTTATCATTCATCTTTTCTGAAAGATGGCCAAGAAATCATAAATTCTACCAGGGTATGTAAACTTATGAACATTGTACTTTATGCCCATGTGTTTGGAAAAATAAGAAAGCAGACACTGCATTGACTTAAGTTTTTATTTACAAATTTGCTCCCTTACCACAAATTCCAGCTGTATAGTCACTTTTACTTCGTCAAACAGGTCCCTGACACCAAAGGGTTCTGGGAATTCAATTTCCCAAACCGCAGAATGATAAAAACCTCTGGCAATATAGCAACTAACCCACCTCTACTGTTCTGGCGAAAGATGCCTAAGACACAATATTTTGTTTATAGCTGTCTTCAAACATGTGAGGATGTGTGTGTGTGTGATGCCCTTGTGTGTGTGTTGAGTTGCTATCGTCTTGCAATAGCAGTTAAGAGTTATAGCCTTTGCCCTTATTTCTTAATGTCTTTGATTAACTTAACAAAGTAGACACCAAATTAAAATTTCCCCTCTCCAGTCAGTGAAATGAAACTGCCACACTTTGGGGAATACTCTTTTTTGGGTTGAGCTGAGTTAGCTGAGAAGACAGCTAGCACTCTCCTTTATGCCACTTATTGTCAAGAGCTGTTTAGATTAGCATGTAGGAAATGGAAAAAAAAAACTGGCCCCCAACCAAAAGCAACAAACTGCTGAACTACTTAAGCACCTTGAAAGAATATCTTGTTTTAAAAAAGCTGAAGTAGGCAACTTTGACAAAACATGCAAGATTAAGCTGCAGTCTTACTCTGCCTTGATAGCATTATTGTAAGCCTGTTAGCTTCCTGATAATTGCCTCAAGCCGTAAACTCAACTGTTATTACAGCTACGCACTTATTGTCTTTGAGCAGAGAGGTGCATCTTCTCCAAAGCTCTTGGCATGGAAGCAAACAAGAGTATTTACCAAAGTGTGAAACAATCCCTGAATTCCCTTATCAGTGTGACCCGCTGAGCCAAAATGATTTCATCTACAGTAAAAATATTCACAAAGAAAAGAAGAGCTAACACTACAAAGACTACTTACATGTTAAAAAACAAACATTAACAAAAATATATAAAACTTTCAAAAATTTTGAAAGCTGTAAAAAATGTACACTTATGTCACCATGTTAAAACTTATAATATAGGTAGAAACAAAAGTCATATCTACAAATAAAAGCTATCTATACAAGTACGTTGCTCTGATAGAGGATATTTTACAACAGGAGGAGCACACTAAGAGGACTGCTGTCATGATGCTGGGCTTGATACAGGTGGGTATCAGGAACACATGATATATTACAGTTGGCTGGCGTTGGAGGTCCTTGTCAAATGGCTTAAAGGGTACTGAGAGAGGGACGCCCTCACCGCACAGTTCCTCATTGGTGCTGATCTCTCCTGAACAGGAGGAATGGACGGTCCAGTAATTCTAAAATTGAAAAAATAAATACAGCACATGTCAAAAAGTATGATTTGAAAGCACCAAAGTGCGTGTCTTGAATAAGCAGTTGACACATGAGCACTCACCAAGAGGGAGTTATCAGTTCCAGGTCTCTTGTCCGCTGTGGAGAAAGGAACATGAGGTCAACTGGAGGGTAAACACACTGAAAGTGAAAAGTGCAGTATTTTTGTTGCTCATGGGTAAAAGATGTTGACAAAACAGATGACAAAACTTCATGCAGTTACAAATGGTGTGACCATGAGAAAAACCTCCTGAAAATGATTCTACAGAAAAATGGAGTATAGACTTTGTTTAACAGGAAGCTTTCTAGTTTTGGTTCATATTGTTAAAAGTATCATTCACAGGTGTTCCAGCGGGAATTGACCATGCAGGAAAAACATCTGTGTTCAGCACAGCAGCAGCAGAATGTAATCTGCATGACAGTATCAATAGACAAGAGGTCTTCAGCCTGGGTACATTTCCTGACCCAGGGCTTGAATACACACTGATGGATGGAAAGGATGATGATGGTGGATAAAGGATGAAGAATAAAGAAAGCAATAGAAAAGGAAAGAACCAAGCTTCAGTCGACCTGTTGTGTAGGACCCTTCAAATATTTGTGTTGCAAACCCCGGGGAAAATCAAAATATTGCAGTTGCAGTTCTGCTGGGTTGGACAAGATGTTGTAATGAAGTTCAGTGTAAGTGGTCCAGGTGAAAGAATCAGGGGAGTCTAAACATTGAAGTTTGATTTGAAACAAGTCCACTTTAAAATATCTGAAAAAAACAGACTTCTTGTAAATATTTGATAAATTGTGTTCTTACATTATGACTGAGTGGATCTGTGAATCTTTCAAAGTAGTGGTGAGTTTCACTTGTTTGAATTCCACTGTTTGAATTTCTGAATCATAATACTGCACGATTAAATTTGCCTCTGATAAAAAAAAACATATGAGTGAGATTCCCGACTAACTCTGGTAGAGAAGAGAGGTTTGTGTTGCACGTGATCTACAGGACTGGAAACAATCCAGTTGGCAACAACTTCTATGGTCCCTCTCCACTTGACTGAGTCAAACATTTCTTTGATTGTTTTGAGTGACAATCCTCCAAAGAAACTGAAGATATAAGAATCTGTTGAATCAATTACATACTGAAGCCCCTGAAACATCAACGAGCATGGGGCACTGAAAAGACCCAAAATAACATCTTATTTAATTTCCTACTCTCACTGGTTCACTTCACAGGTGCTCTTCGGACAGGATGAAGTTGTAGTTAACTGTTTGCAGCAACACTAATGACAGTTTGGTTTCTTGAGAAAAATCTTGAGTTTTATAGCAGCTGTGTGAAAACTTTGCCTGCTGCCATGAATAAATAAAAAGAGAGAATCAAACTCCCTGGATGAAGTCAGACTGATGAGGAATGAGTGTCTGATGTTTGTCAGATGTTACTTAGGTTGTTAGATGATGGTTAGAGGACAGTCACGACTGGTCACCAGTACCTCATTGACGGTTGCCTTTGGGTCACCAGTCCTCATAGTTTGGGGGAGCAGAGGCCCGGGGGAACCGGGTCAAAGTGTCACTATAGGGAGAGCTAAACGTACATACAGACACACATACAGGTACACATGTACACTTTAAGAGTCCTCTGTAACTATGACAACGGTGGAGTAATTAGGTAAATCTCTCTCTGTTTGTTGAATTTCAGTTATACAGATTTAAACTGATCCCTTCACCAATTAACACCGCAGCATGCAAGCAATCGAGACTCTGCTCGTACCTGAGCACAACGAGGTCTCCATGGATTTCACACACTTGTTCACCATGATTACCTGTATTACCCAGACTGCAACACAAGAGTGATGGTGGACAGGTGAAAGAGAGCATGGGAAGTCTCCACTGGAGGAAAGTAGGATGGAGGGTCATCTCACGACTGAATACAGTCAAAGTGAAGACAGAAGATGAAGATTAAGAAGATAAAATGAAGATCCAAGCAAAGAGAAACAGGAGTGATTGTGATTTCTTATCAAAAAGTATGAAAGACGTGCAGATATCCAGAGTTCAAGACGACCATATGAAATGGGAGTGAACAGGAGGACGGGATGTATGAGCGAAAGACAAACATTAGAGTGCAACAAGCCACGGGTAAGAAGTGCTGGAGAGAGATGTGTGGAAACACAATGTGGAGAATCAAAGAACAGAGGAGAGAAAATATGAGGATTGATTAATTCCATTTCGATTGATAGGAAAGATTCAGAAGAACTTGAAGGAAGACAAGCAACACTTTTCTTTGCAGCTGAGTAAACACAATCTGAGCATGTCTGTGTTTGGACTCACTCTTCAAAGACGTCCTCTGTGTCCATTCTTCTGTAATACTTGGCCAGTTTGACAGAGAAGATAATACTGGGAATAAGGAGGATGCAGCAACCTCCAAGACCAAACCAGAATGTGTTCTGCAAAACAAAAACAACAACAACAACAAAAAACATTTTCAGGTCAATGTCATGTCATGACATGAACAATAGCTACGTCATGATTTAGTTGATGCATTTTTTTCAACGAAACTATAGCTAAAACTCAGAGTGTAGTAAAAATATTCCCTTTCTCTTTTTAACAGATAAACTCCGATGTTTAGTTTTTAGTCTCTTTAAAGTCTAAAGGATGTTTTGCTATGGATATAAGACAAGAAATATACACATCATCAGTCCCAATCAGTGCAGAACATATAATTACAAACACATGTGCACACACATGTAGCCTTGGCTGCAGGCTTGCTGCTGGAGCAAAGATATATAAAATCTTTTCTATATTAACCACAGTCTGCGACTTGTATGAGCTCTCATTAAACTCTCATAAAGTCACATGCCAGATATATGGCTGATCTGTAAATACGGACCTCCACAGCTCCTCTGGGGTCAGAGTGCAAACAGTGAATAATCTCTGTGTATGTAACTCCCCGCCCTGCCTCAAAACAGACTGTATCTCATCTCAGTGTGCGCAAGTGAGTGTGTTGAAGGCTAGAGAACATACTGTTCTCATACGTGTGGCCCAATGACTCCACAGCCTTCATCGCTCCCTCAAACAGTCAAAGAGCCCTCTATGCTTCAAGTCCGGATCCAAATACATGTGGGGAACATGCTCTGTACATACAGCTGCAAAATGAATCAGAGCACCTCACTCACACACACACACACACTCACAGACAACCACACACTCACACACACAAGCACACACACACTGATAATCACACAGTATTTTGGTGCCTTACCACTGAATCCACGATGAAACTGCATCCCACTATCTCCATACTGTCCACAATGTTACTGATGGGTTTGCACTGGGCCACCTCTGAAGTCAACTGTAGGAAAAAATGCACACATGAAGTACAGTATACAGCTAGACATCCAAAGTTTAGATTACAGAGATGTACAGATGACGTCTACAGTGAAACCAGAACGTTCCTGGCCTGTGTTTATCCAAGGAAAGACTGCACTTGCTAATCTCTCCTCAGTGTTTTTATTACAGACCTCTAATTTACTTCAGAGTGGCTCCTCTGACTGATGCATTTCTCTGGTTATGGTTTTTGAAGCTTCCTTCACACAGTGAACCCAAACTGTCTCAAATGGACTGGGTTGAGATTTCTTTCTCTGAAGCACTTTGTACATCAGGGAAAAAAAAAACTGTTTTCTGTTCATTTTCAGTTTTGATGTGTTTTCTTTGGTGACTGTTATGACGATTTTGGGTTGGGGTTGATCTTGGTTTTGATTATTTGCCCCTTCTATTCATGACACCCTTGCTTTGTGCTAAAATTATGTGCACTGTAATTACTTACTTCTAATCTTTAAAGTAGAACAAATGAACAGAATCGTACTTACCGAGTTTTTGACCCAGGCGGTGTACTGTTTGAAGTATCCCACTAAGCTCTCTGTGTAGCCTTTTGTCTCCTAGACAACAACAGAGAAAACGTGTATAAATGTTCAACTTGAGCATGCTCTGATGAGGTGCATGCTAATAATAATAATTTGTCTCAAAGATGTTTTATTTCTTGAGATGCCTGCATGCTCACAAAAGGTTGAACTATCAGCATCGGTCTGTCCCATTTGTTTCGTCCTGTAATATAATATTCTACATAATAGCCTGAAAATATTGTGACAAATGTTATTGTAAGGTTTGAAATAGTATTGTATCATATTGATGCTGTGCTGGAAAAATTCATTATACCGATTAAAGTGTTCTCTTTATCTTTGTGTTGATGAATGCGAAGCACACATTCTGCCTACATAACGAACATTGAAACTTTTTAAAGGTCAACCAGAGATCTGCATGTAGTATCAGTTTCTATTTTTCTTTTTAATATCTTACAGAATAGTTTTGTTCCTTGATCTCACGCTGTAAGACTGGTTTAATTAAATGCCAAGGTCAGTAAAAAGGAGTGAATGGGGGTGAAGAAGCCTCCCCTTCACACAAGATAAAAGAGAGTGTTTAGCTGATATTTTTCATTCCATCTCCTGCAGACTTGCTTTCTGTCTGATAACTGAATCCTCTGTGCAGAGAACAAACTTTGAAAAGACTTTCTGACTCAGCAATTGTCTTTTCGGGGCGCAGATCGCCTAGTGGTTAGGTCATGCACCATGAGGTTTGCCCTCGAGCGGGTGGCCTGGGTTCGATTCCTGCCCGTTTCCCGCATGTCTCTCCCAAATCTCTCTCCCTCTTTCCAGCTCTATCTGCTGTCCTCCCTCCAATAACAGGCACAAAGGGCGAAAAAAAAGTATTGTCTTTTCACGCTTATCGCTCTGATCAACAGAACTGTTTTCCGCCACAATGCCTAAAATGACTGTGAAGAGTATCTGTATGAAGTGGACTCCCTTTGCCCAAAGGTCTTGTGCAAACTGTTATGTACTTGTTTCAGAAGTGAAAGTGAAAGTGAAAGTAAATTGGATGCTCCTTTTGATACTACTTCAAGACAACATTTTACTTAATACAACACAATGAGGTAATGTATTTATCAACAGTTACATGGGGTTGTTGTTTGTAACATTACAACAAACAAACTTTGTCAGTTTGTATTGTAAATTAGTAGCCAGTTACATTCAGTTATACTCACAGCCCAGTGCTCTGAGACATATTGGTACCGTGTGACATCAGTCACATCTATTATTATTGAGCCAATGTTCTTAATTACCTGCTTTACTACATGGGAAGCGTTATGAGTGATGAGGTACTCTGCAGCATCGATGGCACTCAGGATATTTGTGATCTTTGCCTAAAGGAGAGAGAAAATGATGTCTGTTTTTATTGAATTTCATTGGAGCGCTGACTGTTCAATCATTGGACAACAGCTCAGTGTCAAGGCATTTGTTTATAAGTTACCCACCGGTAGGTCATTAGATGTCCTCTGCAACTGCTTGATGCTCTGGCTCATAACGCTCTGTGTGCGAAAAGGAAAAAAGAAACAGTTACCAAACACTGTAATTAGACATCTGAATATTTATTACATCTTTCTAATCACATCACTGGCAGGACATAGACAACACTGCACGATAAATACTGTCACAGTGATGTGACTCAACAGCGGCTTACCCGCGCTCTGACATATTTCTGTCACAAATTAACAAAAGAGAAAGAGAAAAAGAGGAAAGTCTGAATCAGCGAGCTTCAAACATGACACAAAACAAAACGTATGGTGTTTGTGCAGAAACTTGTGATTTGGTTGGTCAAACTCTCTACCTTACACATTGATATTTGCGTAAATTTTACATTTTTAACATAGTTTGGAAGAAAAACGTAACGATTTTAGTTGTAGTGTATTATTGACAGTCTTTGTGTGAGATGCCTTTAATTGAGATTCATAAATCTCTTAAAGAAATACAATGAACGATGTCAACTCTGTATAAGCTTGGTGTGTAAGTGTAAGAAACCAATGTGTGTGGTGTCATTGTTTACGTTTCATTAATGAGTTGATTACCATTGCTTGCTCCATGGGAACCACATGTTCCCTGTGAATCTGTCGGATACTGCTGGCATGTCCTTTCAGTGCATTTTCCAGAGCACCACGAGGCTGTTAAAGAAACACACGGAGATTAAGTATACAGCATTTTTTATTACAGCTGCACATTATGGAGTTGTTTTAAAAACCTGTTACAGATTGTTAAAGAAAATGATAAAAAGAGTTATTCTTTCTTTCTTAAGGTTTTGACATACAGTAATCTCTCTGTGGCTTTTCCCATGTGCTTTAAATGGCACAGCTCCTGTACATACCTGTGTTTATACGATGAGTATGCCATAAATGTGTCAGTGTGTGTGTGTTCAGGGTGAATGGACAGCTTGTTCAGGCTTACAAGCCTGATTTCTGAGCATGAAAAACCATCCAGACAGGCTACTGCACTGTACATTTGACTTTTTGCTTAGATAGTAAATCTTCATTGAATAAATGAAAAAGCAACAACCAGTCAGTTAATAAAGCTGTGCTACAATGGTAACTTGAACATGTCTTAAGGTTTTTTGATGAGAAAAAAGAGACTTGATCATCTTGTTGCTCAAAATTAGTATCTGTAATGATAAGACTCACCAGTTGGTCGGCCTGAGCCTCCAGGTTGGTGGAAAACGACAACAAATCCACCAGAGTGACTCCTTTGTTTACCTAAAAGAATAAAGTAAATACATTTATTCAAGATACAGTGTTATTCTAAGGAACTGAAGTTTATTGATGTACCTGTAAATTTGGGCAGGTGTTGTGGATAATCTTACATTTCACTTCTAGTAGTACTGTCTTTCTTTACTGACATATGTACTCATACTGAAATAAATTAATAAGTAATGAAAAAGGGTGGGCCTCAAATCTATCCTCCTAATCTCGCATTTTTCAAAAAATGAAGCTGAAATGAAAATGTAATAACAATATTTTTTGATTTTTTTGAAAATAAATAGTACACTGTAAAATGCACTTTTGGACATTTGTTAAACTAACATGTTATTCTATGTCAAAGTCACTAAAGTTGTTGTGATAACACTTAATTATGAGTTGGCATTGTCTGAACCACAAAATATATTTCAACTTGAAATTCTATGTAACATAATTAGCCTAGCCCCTCCCAGCTGTTTAGTAAAGCTACAGCTTTGAAGTATAATACCCAGAATGCCTCTGTGAATTGTACCTAACGGTTACACCTTGAGCGAGGACAGGTAGCAGCAGAAATGAGACCCTGCTGTATTAAATAAAGTTGTTTGATGATACAGGCCAACAGATATACTTTAAATAAATTAAAACAGAAGGTCAACTTAACTGAAAAAATTGATGGTGTTGGAACAGATGAACTTTTCCAACAACTACCAGAAGAAGTTAAATGAACTGAAAATTCTAAATCAATCAAATTAGGTCAGAGATCAACACTATACATCTTATTTAACCGAGATAACTTCTGTTGGTGTTAGGGCCATTGGATTATTTTTGGACCAAACATAAAGTTTTAAGGCAGCCCTTTCCTTCATGTTTTTTCTCTACAGCAGACATGATTTTCCTTTCCTTGTTTACAACAAAACAAAGGAGCAATAATGACACACGAGAGAGTAACTAGAAAATAATATACAACAGACAAAACATTAACCTGTGGTAAAATGTCTCTGCCTAAGAGATTACCTCAGCCAGGTAGGTCTCATAGTCGATCTGTCCAATCCCAGAGTTGGCAAAGTTCAGGAGGTTGTCTCTCCCAGCTTGTTCCAGGAGTGTAATGTCCTGCAGGTCAACCTTCACGCTCTCAAACACATTGGCCAAATCCTTGTTATACTGTAGTGAGTGGCAAACACGGAAGACCTCTCAGGTTACCAGGTTAATATTCATTTTTCCTCATCAATGCATCAGTTCTGAAACAAACACTTACCACAGTTCTGTTGAGGAAAGAGTTGATGTTGAACATGGTCTCCAGCTGCAGAGCGTGGTACAGACCGTTGTTCTCATAGCACTCCCTGTCAAGAAAATATGGTGATGTGGGTCAGTGAAACTCCTCCAATAAATGTTTATGTTTCTGTACAAAAACCCCAAACACTGAGTATTTATGTATCTATGAAGTGAAATGATAATTGGTACTTCTTAAGCAAATTCTGTGTATTTGTTTTAAATCAGAGCCCAATTTGTAAGGCTCATCAAACAGTGTCTACTTGAAACAGAGAATAAACACGCAACACAGACTCTCACAAAGTCTGTGATGTAAACCAATCAAAAAGAATGAATTGATGTAGAGTTTATAAACTGATCAGCCTCAATATAAACACAAGGATATGAAGTGAATATGAAAGAGTGAATATTTTGTCCACAAAGTTTATGAGTAAAAGCATAAAAAAGACTTTGACAAAAAAAAGTATTTAAGCTAGATGAAAGGGTCAGAGCATATCAAAAACTGGACTGAAGCGTAATCTTAATCCCTGATTCTGTGCTATACAAAGAAAGATTAAACAGCTAACTGATGAATTAATTGAGAGACCTGTGGTCATGATTTAATAGTTGGTGAGTGTGTAGTAAAGATCTGCCTGTTTGCTTGTTACCTGTACATGCTTCCTAAAGTTAGGTCAATGTTTGGATTCTGAAACAACATCCCAGGAAGAAAGTTCTTCTTTGCAGGATGAACCAGGTACGGTGTGTCTATGATCTGATGACAAACACACACACAAACACACAAACACAGGTATATTCATCAGCTCAGTGTCACTGTTGTGTCACATTATCCTACCTGGATCAAACTCTTTCCAAGTTAGAAAAAAGAGAAAGAAAGACAGGGGGGTGATTGAGGAGAGTGTGCATTCAGTACCTGGAATAACTGTCGGTTTGCTAGAGGTTCACAAATCAGCTTCTCCACGTTACCGCTGACAACGAACAAGGTGGTCACAATACCCATCAGCACCCAGGCAAAGATGAAAGTGAAGCCCACCCCACTGGAAGAGAGGGAATGTAGAAAACATTGTCACTAGGAAAAAAAGAAGTACTACAGATTGAAGTTACATCTCTTCCAAAGTGAAGCATTAAAGGTAATTATATTACTAAATCTAAACTCCATAATAATAGACTGTTGAATTGATTACTTACGCCATGAGTAAGTTTCCACCGGTGTTTGATAAGCAGCCTCGGGTTGTTGGTGTAGCTTGCTTGTCGTAGCCACAGGTGCCACAAAGCAGCCCGAGGAAGTTAAATGCAACGACCAGGATGACCATGCAGAGCACTGCAATACAGCCTATCCACCTGTAGCACATACAAATAAACGTGTGAGGACCCTGAGCTCACCTTTAAGAGGCTTACAGCAGTTTAAAACATTGCTGTGTAGTTGAACCAGAAAAGAAAAAACATCATAACAAAAAGATAAAGAGTGTTACATAAAGTTGAGAGTGGAAACACATTTGATCAATACTCCACTAAGAGCAACATCTGTCTCTCCTTGATACTGAGTGCTTTAAACTAGAAAACAAGTTTTCTTATTATTAATCTTGATATTTCAGGCACAAACCTGTAAAAATCCATCTGGTCAATCTGTGGGTAATAGGACTCAATGTTTTTCTGTCCTTGGTTGAGGAAAATGGTGAAATTGGCCAAAGAGGCTTCCACTGGAAACATCTTGGAAAAACCATTAATCTCTGCACCAATCTTATCCAGCATGCTTTTCACACCTACAGATAAATAGACAGAAATGTATGTAAATGTCTCTCTTTAAACTCTGGGGGGGGGATATGAGAGGAAGCAAGAGGGTTGATCTGGTAAAGAGACTTACGAGGTAGAGCTGTTGTTTCATCATGCAGAAGTGATGCAGGGAAATGCAGGAGAAGAAAAGATTACAGAGGAAGAACTACTCAGACTTATTCTACTCTAATTTGTAAAGAGACAAAAGGCTGAAAGTGTCAGAGTAACCAAGAGCATAAACACAAAAAAAGCACAGCTTTGTTTACCTGCAACAATGTTTTTAGTTTGTTCTTTAACCAGTTTGGGCGTATCATTGAAGGATGAGTAACCCTGTAGATGGAAAGTGAGAAAAGAAAGATACTCTGAACCAGTGTGACAAGTAAGAAATGATGTGAATGAGAAAGTGAGGATGTAAATGATGATGAGCTTGACATGGAGACAAACCTTTTGTACAATGTTGCTGAGGTCTGTTTTAAGGATTATATTGACGTTACCCAAGGCATGATTGACATCTGCAAGCTATAAGAGGAAAGTAAGGAAAAGTCTGGAGTTATTAACTTTTTTCAGAGTCTCACTCTCATTTTATGTGCCAGAGCTTTGTTGATATCTTAGTACCTTGGAGAAATCTGCACTGATTCCCAGCTGGGACAGCGTGGAGCGGATGGTGTTACAGGTGTGAGATACAGCTCCGTTAGTGCAGGCGGGGTCTGAAAGGGTGTTGGAAAGAGAAGCTCGCTCCCCTGATAGGCGGGCCCGAAGTTTCCCCGTTCCTTCTTGAAGCACCTCCAAGGAGGAGCTGACGTTCTCAAGGGCCTCTTTGGTTTCACGCATGGCTACAAAACAGAGAGGGAGAGTAAAACTTAACTTAGAAGAAACTGAAAAACTCACAACAGTGGTGACACAAATATTAACAATTACACAAAGAAACTGAAAAACTCACAACAGTGGTGACACAAATATTAACAAGCACACAGACCACACATCAACAGTAAACCAGGGGAATCACAATAGAAAGGTTCAACAGTGGTTTAGGATCTGAATCTATTCCATTATTAACACTCAGAATACACTAGGGTGACCAAACGTCCTCTTTGCCTGTATATGTCCTCCTTTTTAGTGGAAAAACTACATCAAGGGGGATTTTAAAAAATTCCCCAAAATGTCCAGGTTTTTCTCAGCTTGTCTTGTGGACCATTGCTTGATAAAACGTCAAAAATTTTGGATATCAAGTCCAAATTATGAGATAAAAAGTCAAAATGTTGAAAGAAAAATTCAAAACTACGAGATAAAGAGACAATTTTTATGATAAAAGTTGAAAATTGTTAATTACAAAGTCAAAATTTTGAGGAAAAAAGTCAAAATGTTAACATAAAAAGTAAAAATTTCAACCTTATTCAACCAATCAAATTTTGAACTCATGAGGGGAAAAAATAATCCACATAGAGCCAGCTTTTCATTTTTATATTTTAGCTGGTGAAAATGGGCTTCAATGACATTATTTGTTCACTTTACAAAATATTTTCCATTTAAACAGAAAATGTATGGGTTATGAAACTACTTTATGTCTCAGAGTATCGTTAGGTTTTTTTTTTTGCAGGGTATTTTGTTCCTCATTTGAGGTTTTCAGAATATGGTCACCCTAAGATACACAAACACAACATCAAAAGCACTACAAAACTGAATCCAGGTCAGCTCTTATTACCTTTAATGGCATTTTCAACTTTTGCTTTAGCATAAAAAAGATGTGAGGTAAACACAGAGCAAGAGGTTAAATTAAATCTGTGAAAATGTAGCTTGAAAATATACGCCAGGACACCGTTATCAAAAACCACAATATTTAACACAATTTTCTTCCCATTTTAATATCGTATAAAAGAACTTCAACATGTAAAGCTATCATAACACTCACAAAATAGAGAAACAATAGTCTAGTATGTTGTGATAGTGCTCTAGAGTGATTAAAAAAAAAACAATCTGCAGCTTTAGAGGTCAATTAATGATTATTGGAGTAAGACTTCTCCTTCAGACAAAAAAAGCAACTCAGCAGCATCAGCGTTTCTCTTTCATATTGTCTCAACAGCTGTTCAACCAGGACAAAAAGTGGAATCTAAATAAAAGCAAAGTTGTATTTTACCTCCTGCCATACGCAGAGCAGTGTCCAGGGAGGGAACAACTTCTTTCTCTAATTGACTGTGGATCCTACCACCCAACAAAGGCCCAATGTCTGTCAGCAAACAACAGACAGATCAGAAAACAAAACATGCATTTAAAAACAAATGAAGAAAAAAGTGCAAACACAATTTAAGTAACATAAAAAAAAGGGACACAGTGAAATGGCTTACTGTCAAGGTCTGATAGGACTTTGTGTTTTGCAGTGGTGTACTGGGCTGTCAGGTATTCAATTTGCTGCAAAAGAAAACAAAATTGTCAGACATAAAAGTGCTAAAAATCAATATCGGATGGTTTATGTGTGATTTTTCTTTGTGGGAATTATGTATGTGTGTGTGAGGACTTACAGCCGGAGTGTTGTTAGCAAATGTCTTCAAGTCTCTCATGTTTGTGTTGATGAATCGACGCGTGTTCTTGATCTTGGTGCTGACGTTATGGTTAGCAGCATAAGCAATAAGGAGTCCCAGACTGAAACGCACAAAGATAAACATATGAACACGACCATACAATCAGGATCAGTGACGCAACGGTAAAGCAATGAGCAGTTATCACCAGCAGAGGGCAGTGCTGCTTTATGAAGCTGAGCTTCTGCTGGGAGCGGCTGCAGCAGCGACAGTGATGTTTCATGAAGTGGTGTCTCAAGTCTCTTGTTTCATTTAGTTTGAAGAGCCAGATTATTCACTCAAAAAGGTAATAACCTTATCTCAAGAGGATTAGAATATAAACAAGGCAACGCAGTAGCTTCCTCACTGTTGGAAGACAATAAGACTCATTCAGGACAAAAAAGCTCTCAGTATTTGAGGCTTTCAAGGGGGATTCATAATCTCCATCCTTTGTGACCAACAAATGCGTGACAATTTTGGTTGATTTGGCATTTTTTTGAATAGTTTCAAATATTTGATAATGAGTATGTATACGCAGGGCAGTGGCACCAATTAGCCATCACTTTTGTTTCCACGTTTAAGGATTAGCACTTATAGAGCTACAAAAATAAATAATAAACCCTGAGCAGTTTGTATCGCCATATCTTCAAATAGACACCAAGGGCAAACCATATGCATGTGTGTGTGTGTGTGTGTGTGTGTGTGTCTCTCTCTCTCTCTCTCCTAATATGCATGTGTCATGAAAGCACTCTTTCAAACCTCAGGCCTCTTTGAGTCCGCCAAGTGGTATCAGTAACACTTAACTGTCCTGCTCTGTTTGGGTCGTGTTTCTCTGACAGTGCACCTGTCTCCACCAAAGCAGGTAAACTGCATGTCTGACATGTTTAAGAGACTGTGTAATGGTGCCCAACTCCTCTCAAGGCAATATAATTAGTGTCTTGTAAGTCTTGAACAAGTCATTAAAAGCAGGTTGGGCTGGGATGAAAACTCAGATAATTGCTGATTTTAAGATGAATGACTTTAAATAAGTTTAACACTAGTGCCATTTTTTCAGCTTCATTTGTAAAGATAGATCCATGTTGATGCAGAAGTTATCTTCAGGATCCAGTGCAGTGTGGCTGTTGTCACCTCTACAGCCACAGTGGATCAGACTTCCAAAAATCAAGATTAACATAATGAACATAGATTCACACTTATTCAGGGTTCACACTTTTTCCTTGAAATTATTTTCCAGGATATTTTCAGCTGCTACAGAGGCAAGTTGTCACGATGTGCACTAATAAAGGGAGACCATTTCCTGAAAACCCCCAAAAAGGACCGCCCACCCTGCCTCTTGGAGTTACTGAAAAAATACTTAAAGGCAAATGACAAAGTAGCTTCATAATGGCTTCTTTTGCCTAGACCCCCTCTTTTTTGGGGGGTAAAATCATGTCTGGGTTGATTTTATAAAGTTCCCTAAAATATCTGGGGATTTTTCAGCTTGTTCTATAGACAACTGATATTTACAAGAAAGCGCTGCACTGAGCTACTGATGCATCCGCCTGTCAAGATGTTGAGCATGCAGGAAAAAATATAAAAAGTAAAAATTTTGGGAGGAAAAATAATCAAACCTTTGAGATAAAAAAAGTCAAAATTAGAGGACAAAAAGTAAAAATTTTGAGCTTAAGTATTATAATATAGAGATCAAAAAGTCAAAATTGTTAGACAAAAATGTCAAAATTATGACACATTAAGTCAATTTTTTTAATATAAAATTTTAAATTGTCAGACAGAGTCATAATTTTGAGATTATGAGTCTATGAGTCAGATAAAAAGTCAAAAATTTTAAATAAAAAGGTCGAAAATTTGAGATACAGATGAGATACATGCGTTAATATTTTTAACTGGCATAAATGGGCTTCTATACATTATATCTGCATCCATCATAGAAAACGTTCACTTTAGAGTGTGGTGGCCTGGTGGTTTGGATCACGCTCAATGCATGGGCGGATGAGGTTCTGGTATGGCCTTTGGCCACTTTCCCACATGTCACTCCCCTGCTCTCTTGCCCCCTTTATTGCTCTGTCCTCTATCACATTAAAAGCATGAAAAGCCAAAAACAAAGACAGAAAATAGAAAAGAAAACTGCCTCTTCAAACATAAGATGAGTGCTTTGAATAAATGTATTGGTTATGAGGCCACTTTGTCGTCTTTGAGGATCTTTGAGTATTTTTGCAGGATCTCCAAGAAACCGGGGAAGGGGGTCTTCTTTTTGGGTTTTCAGAAAATGGCCACTGTGGGGAAGGATAAATAATCCAGGATATCCAAGGGTAACTTAGCTATTTCCAGGACATTTGACCCTTTTTTATCATTTCCCATGAGTTTTTGATAACTGGAAAACTGGTCAATCTTTTTCCGGTTTTCCAAGACATGTGGAAACTGGGTTATTGTAGCTCTACATCAAGACAAAAAAAGGCAGAAAATACTGAGAGGGTGATGACTCACATAATGAAGATGGTGGTGGCGATGAGTGATGCAGTGTAGAAACCCCTCTGACAGTCTGCGTTCTTTCTCTGTCTTTGGTGCATTTCCCCTCCGCAGTTCTCACAGCAGCGACACACACAGAAACACATGCCTATGATGGGAGTGAGGACCAGGAACAGAACTCCAACGGTCCCACAGACGATGAACCCAGCCTCATAGTAGATCCACTGCAGGAGCACAGGATTCACACAACCATCATTATGATAAGAGTTGAGATCAAATCATTCTAAAAAATCTGGAAAAACTGATCAGGAAAGTTTACCTGAAGCAACAGGACCACATTGTCTGGCTGTGACAGGGACAAAACAAGTGTAAGGGAGCAACAAAGAGAGAAAGTGTTACGTTAAGAGACTGAAAAGTAGGGTAGTAAATATTAATAAAGAGAGATGGGAAGGTTACATGATCAGTAAAGGAAGAAAATGCCATTAAGAAACCTTTGTAACACTTTACAGTTGGTAAATGGTGTCAATATTTGGTGGCTGATCTGATACAGCAAAGTTTCAATGTTCTGTAATTCCCTTTTCAAATGCACACTCACAACATTAGTTATGGAGCTAAGTTAATTCAATCTGTGTAGTAAAAACTCATAAATGCATCCCCTAGTGTGTTACTAAATGGGTTAATAATGATACAAATTTGGCAGGTTACATTAAAACTTTATTCTGATTGAAAACATACCTTTCTCCATTCTTCTATTTTGATTCCTCCCATGTTTTGTTGTATAACTTTTACGATCAGATCTGAAAAGAGAGGACAGTAACAGATACAAAGTCACCAAGTTGTTCAGTGTGCAGTATGTCCAGTACAGTCGTAATCTCTCCTGCAGTTGTGTTTTACACGCAGTGTCCAGCTTGCAGGGGGCTCATCCATCAGTTCTCAACACGATCAAATAAACTTTCTGTCTGATGTAAGAAAAGCTGCTACAATGGAATACAAAAAAAAAAATCTGCTTATCTGTTCCAGAGGCACAGAAACGGTTTGTGTGCAGTGGTTTTTTAATTTCCGAGGAGAGCATTATAATTGTATTTCCTGTTTTTGACTGGCAGCTGTGTGTTTTACAGTACCAACAGTTTAAACCAAGTAGGTATATGGGTCAGCCAACACTAAGCCTACCTGGTTGTTGATCCACCCACACTGTTGTCTCTCAAAGCAGTTAAACAGAAGTTATTAGTCACACGACACTTAAATACGAGCCAAAAACACAAACACATGCACCATATACAGGCATAACTGACCGTATGAGGGAAAATGGATCATTTCATTGAAAAAAAGTTGCACTTGAACAGCTTTAAAGAATTGCTTGTTAAAGTCCTGGATTCTTTTTAAAGTGGAATATTTTTTTTTTATTCTTGAATACTATTCTCTGCTTCATTTTTAAAGATAAATAGTGAAGTTTTGCTGTTACAAATTTGATGGCTGAAGTTGACTGTTTTCTACTTCACAGGTTATTAAATACAAAGTACATAGTTGAATCATTTCCATCACCATTAGTTACAGCAGTTCTGATAACTTCAGTCATTGTTGTATCATAACTGAACATTTAATGGCTGTTTTATCATATTACTGTATCCAGTTTACTTTGATTGTTTCAATGAACTGAACATTTTTTATTTATCATTTTCATTTACAATTACAGAAAAAAGTACACACACCCCCCCCCACAAAAAAAAAAAACCTTTAACAAAAACACAAACTGTGTGCACAACATTTGGAACTACTTTTCAGCCTATGCGGTGATTTC
Organism: Thalassoma bifasciatum; assembly: GCA_008086565.1. Classification (NCBI taxonomy): domain Eukaryota; kingdom Metazoa; phylum Chordata; class Actinopteri; order Labriformes; family Labridae; genus Thalassoma; species Thalassoma bifasciatum. The sequence goes on from RPOG01000005.1 coordinate 2,603,485, forward strand.
CAGTACAGAGTAATATCTGTTTTTAATGCAGTGCTATAAAGATCTGAAAGTTACACCAGTACAGTATCAGTTTTTAGCCTTCAGTCTTTTCTAAATTGCTATCTGAAAATTCTCTGAATCTTTTCATAGTATTTTATACTGTAGATCAAGGCATCTTTGCAGTTATCATAAATGAAGTTTGTCACCAGTAAGAGTAGAATAGTTTATATCAAGAATTAACATTTTTACTAAAGAGAACTGAGTTGTAGATATCATGAATTAGAATTGTGACATGTCAAGTTATTATTATGGATATGTGGACTTTGAGTTAGGAGGTGAAAAAACTGAATCACAGATATCCCAAAGTCAATTTGAATAAAGTCAATGGCACAAGTTGTCAAGTTGTAATTAAGTTACAGCTATCCAAAATGACCATTTCCACTAGTGAAAGAAAAGAATTGTACATATCTTTAATTTGAGTAGTTACTTGTGAAAATGAATTTAAAATATTGATATCTACAATTGCCAGTACGCCTAATACTTAAATGTCAAAAGGGCTTGCCATACTGTTTAAGTATTTGCTTCATAAGTCTCACACAGTGATAAACTTCTGCCAGTGTTTCCCTCTGAGAGAACCTTGGTTGTTGCTCCACATCTAATCTTTTTAGAAAATGATGACATCAAAGCAAGTCTTCTTAGTCTGGCACAGGAGGTGCCACTGCAAGGCAGATGGAGGCCAGTTTAGCATGTCACACTGCTGACACAAACACATCCATAATCAAGCACATGTTTGCAAAGGCAAAACAGACACACATCCACTTTGCCATGGTGTCTGTTTTGCCTTTTGTCAGCGTATTTATGACAGAAAAAGAGCAGGTGATTTAAAAGGGGCCTTGAGTAGATATGTCTGTTATTAGACGACTGTGTCCTTTTGTTATACATTTTATTTCCTGATTGTTTTCATCACCTATCAACAATCACATCACACTGATTAATCTTTCCGCTCCAAAAAGTGTGAAAGAAGGAGCAAAAATATTAAGTACCAAAGTTAAACGGTATTTTGCAAAGGCAAGCAGAAAAGATAACATTTCGAGATGTCAAATCAAAGAAGGTTGAACACTTAAATGAAATCCTGTGACAAAGCGCTGGATTTTCTGCAATAAAAGATATTAAATAACATAACAATGTTTTCTTCTCCATCATTAATAAAGGTAAAATTTCTCCCTTTCCATTACAAGGAGACCTTAGGTATCCTTGGCGACCATATGGCTAATCCCCTCAACACTGCTCCCCCTGCTGGGAGTGGGCTGCCCTGTCTTCTCACAGCTGTTCACTGTTTATGGAACTTCTTTACCTGGAAGAGACCCCAGACTGTCACATGGGGTGAGGACATGTTTTTGTCTACTTTACAGATGCAGGATATAAACACATCTATGTTGTGAAGATGCCACCTGCTGTTGGCCAGCTACTTAGCTAGCATTAGCCAGCGAGGGCAGTTAAGCTTAGACAGCTTAGTTCAGTGACCCAGTAGAAGAGTTTGCAACGGCAAACGAAAGGGATGGGGATAAACAACCATCTGAAAGAATAAATAGACATTGCCCAACCTGAACTCATGTGTCTGAGAGGGAAATTAGACATTCTGGTACTTTCATCACATATGATAGAGAGATACTTTGATTCACTACTTTTGTAAAGTTGTAGTGAAAAATGAGTTCCATGTTTTTGGCTTTTAGGAGTCTCTATGAAATATTAGGTTGAGCATCAAACACTGCTGATTGTTGATTGATAAGATGTTAAAACCAGAAGGTAGAACCCTCTTCCTGTGACGTGTAAATACAGGCTGACACAATCCTATATGTTGACCTGCTCTGAGAGATTATGGGGAGGAGTAAGCATTACCTTACGCAACCCAACAACCATCTCCACAAGGTATACTAAGGGTCTCCATAAATACAACGTGTGTAACACCTTCAGGGCCAGTTTTAGCCAACTTGTTCTCCTTTATGGCATCAGGTGGGCTTTAACACAACATAACCTCAAGGGCAACTGAAAAAGATGGATTTGTTCTTATGTGGAGCCGCCATGTCACATCTTTTCTCCATTCAAGCTTTGAATGTATTTCTTTTTTGCTCAAAGTAAACAATTATGATACAAATAAGAATAAATTCATCTTTATAACTCTGCACTAGTATAGTTTTGCTTGGAAAAGATTACTCCAAGTTCCTTTTAATTGTAAAACTCACTTTTTTGTGACTATGTTGGTCATCCTCTCCAGCTTTTTGTTTGGGAGGATCAATTTTAAAATCTAAACAGAGAAAGTGAGAAAAATCAAATTTGTTCCATCCAATTAAAAAAAACGGTTTCGATAAAAGATGGTCATCGACTTAAAAGAGAGTGATGAATGACCAGAAAAGGTGGAAAAAGACAATCAAGCACCTGTAAATCATATCAATAGTGGTCTGTACTCAGACGTGTAAAGAGCTTTTCTGAACCTGTCATGTCCTTTACTTTGAGTACAAGCTTCAGACTCCTGATAGGAGGTACAAAGCCCCCAAATGTAAATGTAACTGTTGGAAAAACTCTTTTTGCCCACTTTGATTAAATTAATCTCATCACTAAAGGGGTTAACACACCATTTGGGGCTGGAGGCTGATGTGCAAAAACATCCTTGTGTTTCTATTCTGAGACTTTGAAAATTGGCATCGTGCAATAGGGGCAACTGTATGTGTGAGTGTGTAGGTCATTGTGTGGGTGTATTGATGCGCTCTTTATTTATTCATTACGTATCTATAAAGGCGGTACTGTGTCAACGCAGAGTCCATGGCAGATTTCCCCAAAGGAACAGTAATGTTTATTGTATTGTATATATTTATGAGGTGTGAATTATGACTTATTTACATTCCTGTTAATGTTTTGTCACAGAAATACACCTGATGCCTGACCCAAGATGTGTTCTGTTTTCTGTTTCCTTAATGTCATTTTTCTGATTAGATAAACATTGTGGCACCAATTCCAAGTAAAAACTGAAATATTCTACACCAACTTGGGATAAAAAAGTGATATGGTGTCCACACTGGCAGAAAGTGATGCTGAGGGCTGTAGTTTCTAAAGCACTGTGGAGTAGAGCATGTTAGGTTGTTAAAGCACAGTCATTGAGCTATTTAATTATGACTGTATGTTTAACTGTATGTTGCACAAACCTCTAAAACTCCACAGTCTGCATATGTCACCAGAGGCCAAAGAAAGTTAAACAGTCCCCCCTGAGGGGACCAAAAGAACTAAGAGGATTATGTCAGATATCTTTTTCCCCCACTTACAATGGATACTTCATTGCACTTTCCACTGGGCACAATATTTAGATGAAGAGGAACAGAAACTTCAACAGTAATAAATTTAATTATGAGACCGAGAACATCAAAATATAAATGTGCTTGTGTGCTAAAATACACAAGAAGAAGGACATAGGAGTTTGTCTTTATTCTGGTTGAAATACCTAACAGTACATTCATAAAAATAGTTTTGTGTGTAATTCTTTAATCAGTTAAGTCACTGATACTTCACATCTCAAAGAGAATAACAGAAAGCAAAGGGTGACCAGTTGTAAAAATAACAGTTTGAAAAGTATTTTTTTAATCTAAAAGTGCAAGATGGATTTAGCTTAAAATGCGTGACACAGAAGCTTGTTATTCTTTCTTTGGTTTTCCGTTGTTTGTGTTTGCAGGTGCATTCATTTCTCTGGCGTCTTTAACATCAGACATCTCACTTGTCCCTCTCTCTTGAGTGTGATCTTGTTTAAAATGTGTTTACTGATAAACAACTAGCCTACTACCAATCACAGTAATTAAGGCGACAGACAAAACCAGGACTTTGACCCACTTTCAGTTCATGCTAGTGTGTGTGCACAACTGAATGTGCTTGTACTTACGTGTGTGTGTGTGTGTGTGTGTGTGTGTGTGTGTGTGAGAATACCATCTGTAGCAGTTGTATCTTTGCAGTGTTAGCATTAGCCCAGTGGATGCTAATCCTCTAATCTACCTTGTGTGTACCAGAGGGATAAGACACTGCATCCTCACAGTGAATGAGTCCAAAATACATCATAAAAGAAACCTTCACACAGATTTAAGATGGATGAGTGATTAAGGGAAAAGCAGAGCCAGAGACGATTGTGAACCAAAGATGAACCCGCGGCTGTTGTTGGATTTTACTCCACCTTTTTCATTCCTAAGTACTGGGCAACCCAGTTTACATTTATATTCTATGACACTCATAGATTGCCAGCATCATTTATCGCTCTTTTTTGAATCCATGGTTTTCAGAGACACCCTTAACAACTTGATATTTTTGTGGGGAATTTGTCAGTTACTACGTCATGAAATAATAAAGGGTCAACTATTACAAAATAAATCAACTTTAGGGATCCACCTGAACACCTGAGACCATTCAATAAACTTCTGTACCTGTGTGATCCTTTAATTTATGTTTCTCCACCTTGAGGTGAACCCAGCCTTTGACCTGGCTACAATAACCTCTGCTAAAGCTTATTATAACCTGACTAAAGACCCCAACCTCAACTTCATTCAACCTCAGGCTGCACCAGAGCAGGCAGTGAGCTGTACAACAGTGATGAGCTTGTGCTGCTCGGATAGAGCATACACTTTGTTAGAAAAGGCAGGGAAACTGTTTATTTTTAGTAAAAGAATAATGAAAGTAAATTTGTTTAACCAGTCATTTGTAATTCTCCTAACTTTATGATTTCTCAGGTACCTTCATGTGAATTCAGTCCTTAAATGCCAAACACTGGGTCGATTTGCTGCTCTCTCTACCTGATTTCTCAAGCCAGCACAGTAGGTAACCCTGCAGTGGCTGCTCTGCCAACGAGGCCAAGCTGAGCCGACAACAGTTGTGCCCTTTACCTCACCCTGTGTCTGAATTGGCATCTTTTTTTCTCAGTCTCAGCTAAATTTTAGAGTCTTATTATGCATCCAAGGGAAAAACAGGATTAGTGAACAAAAAATTCAAACGTCAATGGTGGGAAGTCGAAAAAACACAAACGTAATTAAAAGAAAACTGGTGATAGGAAAAACTAAGAAAGAGTCAGGAAATAGTCACACAATGATTAATATTTTCTGTGTACCAATTTTAGAAAATAATACGTTTATATTACAGGCGGCCCCAGATCATCTTCCTATTTGTTAATACCCTACTATATCTCCAAGCTGCCAGTTCAGCTGTTAGTGGTGCAGGCACCGGTGCCTTGTACTCAGATACTAAAGGCCTGATTGCACAGGTTATTGGTCGAACCTAGTCCGAACAATATCTGGTCTAAGTCTTGCTCCATTCTTCTCCACAGTCACTCTGTCTTATCATTTAAAGGCAAAATCCACAATGTTTCTGTCTCTTTATGTGTGTTCATGTATTTCTTTGCATTCTCTTTGTCATGGTAAAGGCATGGCATGACTCATAAAGAGTGAAGTCAAGAAATGCCACTTTTAAGCTGTTATGGATCAAGAGTCTTGCAGAGTTTAATGCACATTTGATATTCTAGTATATCACTCTTTGTCAGTACGCCAAAAGATTACTGAAGTTGTATTGATAACACTTAATTAAAGGTTGGCATTGTCTCAGCTACATGATATATTTCAACTTGAAAGTCTATGTCCAAATAAATCAGTAATGCATGCTGACTTGACAATCACCTTATCCCCTCCCAGCTGTTTAGTAAAGCTGCAGCTTTCATACTATACCCAGAATTCCTTTGTAAATTGTAACCTAAAAGTTACGCCATGGGTAAGGAGTGATTGCAGTGGATATGAAACCCTGCTGTACGTTCGTAATGTTGTGTGGTGGCACAGGCCATGATACAGACAGACCAGCAGTCAAGTTTCATGGCATAGACTGGTTTAACTGGTAGGGTTTAATTCAGATATATTATTCCAAACAGCTACCCAAAGAAGTTAAGCTGACTAACAAATATGATTTAAATTAATAAAAAAAAGTAACATGACTGAAATGTTTGATTGAGATGAAATAGATAATTTATTTCAAATACCTGACATTGGAACTACATTGATCTCTCTCTTAGCAAACATTATACTGACCTGCACAAAAAATTTGATTGACCCAAATACTGCAGACACAAAGTCATTACACATTGTTCATGAGTCAGAAGACCTGGCAGTTTAGGCAGCATCATGGGTACCTGAACTTGAAAAACCTCAGGCTCTTGAGTGAACTGTGATTAACCTCAGGAAAGAGTCATTGTTCTCTGAACCTCCAGACTTAATGTCCTTGCGCTCAGCTGTAATGATGCGAGTACATTTTTGTTTATCCAACTCCTTCAAAGCATTTTTTCTGCACATTTACACTTGATTTTTCAAACAAAAACTCCCAAAGTACATATTTCAGTCAATTAAAGCATTGTATCTTGTGACAGCTTCATTTCATTTACATCAGAGAGTTGTTCATTCTTTTATAGCTTCTCTCTAGGGTCATAGAGACATTTTTACTGCACTCCCTCATTAGTTCAACTAGCATTACACATTTTTTTTCTTTCTTAATAAAGATTCCAACATCTTAACTCTGGTTAGTCTGTATTGATTACAAATCACCTATTTTCCAGCTGCAGGATTACAGTTCTACCCCTGCTTGGTAAAACTTGACCAGCACCTCACAAATGAAACTTTACAGAGCATAAACACTGAAAATATTTCATGACCAAGGATCAGGCCAAGTTTTCGAATTTTCCTATTTAATTGTATAAATGCTGACTATAAGTGTTGTTTGAACAAAGAGCTGTGAGGTCAAGTTTAACTGAACACAGCTCTGTATGTTTAAGAAGCATGTGTTGTGTTGTGTTGTGTTGTGTTGTGTTGCACACACATGATTTGTGACTTGAGAGTGTGGGACTTGACATCCAGGTGGTCTACCTGTGTGCGTGTGTCAGTGTGAATCATACTGGAAAGTCCCTCGCAGCAGTAGCATATGGTCCTGTGGATTAAGGTATTATGTGGTGATGCAGGTGACTGAGAAAGCCTCCTCTAATCGCTGATCTGCTAATTGATTAGCCAGCCAGCAGCACTAACCCTGGACACCAAAATGGCAGCAACTTAAAACCTTCAATCCTATTGCACTGTGTCATCCTCCAACGTGACCACTCATAGTTATACACACGGCACAAAAACAAACCCCTCCAAAGTGGTTGTAGCTCTGCATGGCCATTGCTGGGTAAATATATAACAGAGAGTATGAAGAAAACAACACATGGGACGTAAGAAATCGATCACCTGACAGACTTCATTTTGTATTTAATCAACTTGATATTGTTTAAGCACAGGCCCTGAGAGGATCACTTATGAGCTATGACAGCAATTGATCCAATTAATCTGCTGTAAACATTGGTTTATGGGCTCAATGAGCACACAGTTGATGTTTGAGGGCCCTCTACGATGTGAATTTGCCCTTGTGACCCAGTCGCATTTTGATCAGTAGCAGCTACTTAGTGACTGTTCTTGGAAGTCATGCAAGTAAGCTAAGTGAGAGACTTTAGATACATCACCACTGTGCAAATAACTCTCATAGGTATCCATGGTTCTCAGGGGCTTTTTTGGACTTTGCTGTTTAGTTTATGGTATAGAAAGGGTCAGCTGGAGTCTGCAATGCTTCAGAACAGAGGTTGGGTTAATAGATTCTAACATTGCATTTTCCTGCTCCTGTACTCCAACTTTCCCAACCCTTCTCAATCCTATCCATATAATCTTTGGAGCCTAGGGTGAGAATCTTTGATTTCAGCTCAAAGAACATAGATAAGTCTGTCATCAAATGCATGGGCATGTGCTGTTCATGTCTTCCAGACAAATTGGAAACCTAGTTGCCACTATTTGCTGCTATCGCATGGTTCTGATCAAAGTCAGTATTGCTCACTGAGAAATGAAACTGTGCCCCATGACTATCAAGCCCACATCAGCAAACTTTTTTAATGAATTGAAAGCAGTGTGATGGGCCCCTCAAAGCATCTCCTGGAATAATTTCTGCGCTGAATCAAAAACAAAGATAAACAACAAAGATCGGGTAAAATAAATGTACAAGTCAGAATTTGAATTGTGGATTGTCTTTTAACCTTTTTCTTGGTCTTTTTCAACATTTCATGAGTAACGGGAACCAATTATTGCTGCATAATAGAAGAGAATACAATGCGCTTTATTAATCCATGAAGGGAAATTCTGGTTCTATTATTTTTAATTAATATTATTATCTATCATTATTACTTTTATCATACCTGCCTATTAGCAGGTTGTTTTGTGTGTCTTCTTGAGTGTGTATCAGCTTATATTTTCCTCATTTTATAAAATTTCATCATGCTCATAGATCGTGTGCTATAAGTTTTTTTTTTCTTAAGCAGAGCTATAGCTAAAAATGAAATAGAACAAAGTGAAACATTTTATGCAGGATAAATTGTATTTCGATGTGTTGTTTTGCTGTATCTATCTGCTATTATTTTTTAATTCAAACTTGTACAAATTAAAAAATGTAGTCAAACACACTTCCCAGAACAGGGTGCAGTAATTAGAAAACATCTGCAGTGAGAATAAAGCTGTTATTCTCAATTAGGTCACTAAATCTGATGGGTCACAGATTTAAGTGTAACACCTGCTCGGATCGACGCACACTCAACATTGCTTACACTAGGCTTACTGTTCTGTGAAAGACTTAAAAACCAAGTGTTTGCCAATAATGGCTCTTATCCAGAGGAGAATCCCTCCCTATTTCAATGTAAGAAGAAGAAATGAGGCACAGAAGGAAGATGGTCAAGATGTGAAGATGTGAAGGGGGGATGGGGGCAGGAAGGGGTCTAATCTTCTCACCTTTGGGAAAGGAGTTCGGTTGAACAACGTAGAGAAAAGCGTGGACCATGTGGAAGAGGATGCCCACGGGCCCTGGCTCGTAATAAGCGTGGGTATCATACACCGCCGCCGGTACAAATCCAAAATCCAAGGGCTCCACAGGTGGGGGGGACCGCCGCCTGTGGGAGTCTGGTTGGACCACAGCCGGGGCCCCGTCCTCCTGTTCCGCCTGCTGCTCGCTGCCTGTGGCCCCCCAGCAGAGCAGCAGGACGAGCCACTTTGTCCACAACATGGCTCAAGTCCAGCTTCAAACTGAAAATAAAAGATGAACAACGAGGGAGAAAAAGAGACTCCAAGCCCCGGTCTCACTAACGTCTAACGGATGGAGGATGGAGGGGGAGCGGGGACACCTGTTCCTCACGGTGCTTTAATCCCACAGGCTGCACAGAAACCACAGAAACAACAAAAACCACAGTCCAGAGCAAAACTTGTGAACGTAACATCCAACGGTTCGGGTTTTAACAGCCGTTAGCTCCTGTCTCCTCGGTACGGGCTCTTTAAAAACATCTTACCGGAGAACCTCACTGCTCAGAGACCGACGGTCGAGGATCTGTATCCGCTGTGTCCTCCTCTCCTCACGCGCTCACTCTCACCGGCTGCCTCCTCTAATCTCGCGTGCACGGAAGGCTCACGAGCGCTCGTGACCGTTGAAAGCTGCCCGAGCGCTTCTGTGGCGCGCGACGCAGCTGGGTCCTTTACTACATAGGTTCCTCACTTATTTGGGCTGTGGCCCCGTTTTTACGAAAGAAAAAAAAATTCTGGGGTACCCCAAGTCATTTTCATTTATTGATTTTTTTTGTGTCGTAAACACAGAGTAGCCAGAAATAATGCATAAAGTGACAATTCTATTTTTTCTGATGTGGATACTTTATTAGGTGAACTTTCTAACTCAAAAAACCTTATTTATCATCAAGGGACGATTTAAGACACATAGAGCAGTAAACTATGTCAACAACAGTCGACAAAGACTGCAAATTTAGTCTACTGCTTAGAATGCTAAGTCAATGTTAGAATAAGTTAGAATGCTGAATCAAGCTAAATTAAAATGAAAAAAAAAATGGTCGACACTAAAATACAAAAACTACTGAAATACTTCATAGTAAAATGCTAAGTGCTAAGCAGACCTTTTATTACATAATTATGATCTTATTAGCTCAAAGTTTGGACTTGACCAACTCATAGTTTTGCCTTTTCTCTCAAAATTATGACTCAATTTGGGAGGAAAAAAACCCTCAATGAAGCCCGTTTTTCCATACCCGTTTTATTAACTGGCAGAAATTAGCTTCAATATTATTCCGATGTACCTGTCAAGATGTTGAGAATGCACCCGGTGTGTGTCATGACAGGAAAGACTGAAAACAGAAAACATGCTTTAACTGCCTGTTCTCGTTTTCTCTCTCTTTAATTTTGGGCCATAGTTTATGCTTTTAAATAAGCCAAAACAAAACATAAAGAGATAACCTTTCTCATATATTTCTTTTTTCAATTTTTTAAATAGATGTGTGAAAGGTTCATAAAACACTTGGAGTATCCTTGGGTACTTTTACAGTCTCTCCATGTGGCTGGGTAGGTGGTCCTCTTTTGGGGCTTTCAGTATACAGTCACCCTACAAAAAGGAAACCAAGGCTGAAAAAAAGCAACTGAAAGGACATCTTTCGTCCAATTGGGTTAATTTGTGATAAGATGAAAACATGGCTGGGTTAAAAAAAGAGAATAGAGAAGATGGGAAGAAGTCTATATCTCTGGGAGAGACTTTCAGCAAATAATACAAAGATGTAAGAACAATGGTCTTAGATGTAAAGGATCTGGGGCTTTCACCATCTGGAGTACAAAACATTTAAAGGTTCAGAAAATCAGCAACGCATCCTGCTGTCCAGACAATGTTTTTTTTTTTGTGGGAAGACCTTGCATATTTTAGCAATATTTTCGAAATACATTCTGCACATACTGTAACGGCATTTCTCTGTAGCAGCAGAAGAGTTTGAGTTCTAAACTGTCCAGCCCTGGAGTTCTACTTTGTCATTTTTTTTAAGAAATTGGTTCATTGTGAAAGACTAAATATGACAAGAGATACTGCATTGCTGAGCAGCTGAAATCCTGGTACTACACTTCACTTTCAAAACTCCTCCTTCCCCAAACATTTACAGTTTTGTTAGCAGTGATGCAACATAATGGTAAACATGCCCCTTGTCCCAATCTTTTTGAAACCTGTCACTACATCAAATTTAAGATGAGCATCTTTTTTTTCATTTAAATGTTTCACAAACCATCTTTTTATAAAGGAGTACCAAGTATTTTGGCATTGGAGGTGATACTTTTAATGATAAAATAATGATTATTCTTCGTAAACTGAGAGGGTTTGTTGACTGGCTATGATAATGATTAGACAAAGCCCATGATTTTCAGGACTTGCCAAAATTAACAAATCCAAGGTTTTCACAGTAGCTCTAAAATGACATTTTGAATACAGAACTTTTGTTCATTGCAGCTGAGCAGCTGAGCCACAGTTCTGAGGCTGATCAGATGGTCAGAGGTTCCTGTGATATTTGGGCAAGCAGAGAAGTTTCAAGTTCAAAAGAGGGAAAACCCAAAGTTCAGTCACAGCCCGTTTAAGTTGTGCAACTGTTTGAAATTACCTTTGAAGTCTTTCACGTGTCTGCCTTCACTTTCATCCCCTATCACATGACACACAGTCAGTTTACACAGTACGTAAGAGCACAACAGGTTAACCAAAATGTGACATATGTGATTCGGTAAATACAAGTTATGGGTCCAGAAGCAGATCATTTTCAGTGTTGGACCCTGAAAAAGTCCACCTGCATGTGTGTGATGACAGACAGCCCCCTCCAAATGCCCATTGCCCATTCAAGGGAAACAGTGGTCTGCAGTGTTTGCCCCTGTGAACAGAGACCGCAGTGACTTCTTTCACTGAAACACCCGCCTCTGTGCACGCACGCGCACATGCGCGCACACATACACACACCATGTTGGACAGTCAGATCACACCAGAACGAGTTGCAAAACAAAATCCTTGTTTTATTCTCCTTCTGCCATGTCAGAGATGTGTCATAGAGATGGGTTGCACATAAAAATAAAAACAAGGGGTATAAGATCAAACATGAAGTATGTGTTTTTGAAGTTTGATTCATCCATGCAGTGCAAACTGTCTCTCTTACACACACACACACACACACACACACACACATACTGAAAAACACTGATGCATCTGAAATTTTTTAAGCCTCTCATCACAAGGCTGCAGTTTTTTTAATTTATCATCAACTGAACAGAAGGGTTGACTGAACTCTACACTCTGCCTCTCATGCGTTGCACCTTTCGAACTATAATTTCACAGAGACCATAACATAGTGAGAAAGAGGGATGGGAAGTGTGTGTGTAAATGTGTGTGTTGGATCTTTGTTTGCTCTTGTTACCAATTTTGACATTGAGAAACTGTCGCTACTATTTTCATTTGCCTTTTTTTCCCCAAGTTGCAATTCTGTTTCCTAGATACCCTCAAACTATTTATCTTTTTGTTTGTTAAGCACTTCACAAGAAAGTGTAGACATACATTTTTGTAAAAACTAAGTATAATCTGTAATATAGACAAAAACAATACATCTTGAGATTATTTTTCTCTTCCTTCACAAAGAACTATTCTGGACTACCCACTTTGTTAAATACAAAAATAGAGTTGCAGCCTGGAAAATCTCTATATCATTGTGCAGCTCAGACATGTTTTCAAATACATGTCTAAGACCATGGCACATATATAATGTTACTTGGTACAAGCATGAAAGGTAAAGTTTGGAGCTTAGTTAACCCTGAGTTGTTGCTTTCAGTCTTGTGAATAATTCAAGGAAAATTAAATGCCAAATATTGGATTAATTTTATCAGTCAGTTTTCTAGCTGAACTGTCAGGTTGAATATAAAGATCCGTAGCTCTGTGTCTTTATAATTGTAAATGGCTATGGACTATTTGCTGGGCACAAGACATGATTTAGATATGAACTCTGGTAAATAAAAATACATCAAAACAATTTTTTATAATTTTGGGTGACAAAAATATTAGTGAGACACAGCTCCTTTGAACCTAACTTTTGCACAGTATGTATAATTCCTTCTCCTCAAAACAGAGTTAAAATGCACGATCCACTTCATTGGTCAAACAGGACTCACAGCATATCAAGGCTGTTTGGTACACCAGCGGTTTAAAGGGTACTATCAATGCAAGCCGACAGTCAATTAAACAACTGGAATCTTAAAGGATCAAATATTATTTTTCCAGCATCTTGGAAAACAGCTGCATTTACTACTTTCATCAGATCACAGTGCTGTCATGAACAACTACCTTATTTCTCAAAATCAGTAAGTTATTCTCACTAATAGCTGTGGAAAGACAGATGTAGACATGTAAGCTTGATCGATGTCATTTCTCTTAAAAAAATGGTAATCACGCCAAGTAGTTGCAAGTGCCACAAACTAATTCCAAAATAAGAGCATGAGTGCAGTGACCATGATTACCTTCGGGCTACATGCTAGTGAAATGGCAGTATAAATGAAGAATTTCAAAGTAAAGGAAGGAATTAAAAGGGAATGAAATGTCTTCAAAACTTGTCTTATAGTCTACCTCAAAATAAATACAGGTGCCGTGAAAGCATAAGCACCATCTTATCTCAGTGCCTCAAAGTAACAACATCAACACAAATAGCACAATATTAAAATCTCCATCCTGTGGCCTTAGTCTTAAAAGACGAAGTCATTGTTGCGTTCAAGCGATGAGCACGTCATCTGAAGACATTGTACTCATGCAAGACTATTTAAAGTGTCACTGTTCCCATATATAAAATCTTTGATCTCCTGGGCTCTTCATATTAACTCACTTTGAACAGAGTGTTCCTGGTGTGTTGGGGTGTACGTCTGCAGAAAAGTTATGAGATTTCAATTATGTCTTGACATGATTTTGAGTCTTGGACCTGCAGTAGAACTCAGTCTGGAAAAAGATCCCTAATTTTTCATAAAAACACTATTTAAAATATAAGAAATTTTTAGGGTTTCAAAATAAAAAAAGTACAAAAGTTGACAAGTTTTGTTCTCTCTAAAAACTTCTCTGCACTGTAAATGGTTGTGCTTTAAACACACACTCTTCACAGTCCAGCTGTCCCATTCTTTCTGATCACACAGCGACCCTGCGACAGCCACATGAACAATTTCAATGCTTTCTCCGTTCGTGCTCTTCTCTGGCAGTGCACACCAGTTTTCCCCCATCCTTACCACCAGCAAGCTTTGCAGGTGGCCATGACACCTGAAACCCATCCTAGAGGGTCTAACTGGTTCCCTGGCACTGACTGGACCAGATGGAGACATCTGCAGCGGCTTTCGAAGGTTGTCGTAACAGCTTAATGCCTTGGCTGGTTCTGTCAGCAATAAATAAATAAATATTCCAGGAGTCAGGCACACAAAATCTGTTTGGTCTGAGCATGCTCCACGACCCGTGTGTGAACCCTGAACCTCTGTTTAGCCAGGACCCTGACTGTTTATTAATATGGCTTTCAGTCTATCCGGTTGCCACAGATGGTGAAGCGGTCTATCTCCAGCAGATCCTTCTTCTGCGTTCTGTGTTCAAGTCCTCCTTCCAGTCCAGTGTCAACGTTGATGATTTTGTCATCGTCCTCCTCATCCGGTGTAGTCAGGAATGTGTCTGAGTCGCTCTTAGGGAGCGTGGGGGCAGCACTCTCTGCCATGTTGGCGGTCTGAGCAATGTGTGATGCCAGTGATATTCCTCCTTTATCAGCTGCAGGTTCTATTTAGGAACAGAGACATGATTTGTTAGAACCAACAAGAAAGCACAAAGCATAAACATGTGGCCCATGAAACTGGGAACATAATGTCTGAATACACTTTGTACAATTTTTTTTAAAAAAAGCACCATGATCTCCATCTTTGATATTTCTGCTGCCTCAGCAAACAGCACATAACATCTCAGCTATAAAAAAGCTCTGTTTGCCTTCAGAAAGAACATGTCACAGCACGAGCTTGCAGGGGCAGCACTGGCTCTTTCTCCAGTATTTTAGAAAAAGACATAAAAGTACAGCGATGACTACCTTGGGGTGGTACGATGTGAACATGTTTGGTGCGATGAGCTCTAGAGTTGACACGACTGGATACAGCTGAAGGTGGGGGGTCAAAGAGTTTTTCTTCCATATCAGCCTCTTTGACAAACACACACGACCTCCCAAGCAGAACAATACTGTTGAGCACCTTCAGAGTGATCATCCTGCTCCCAAACACATCCACAAAAAAGACAAACAAACAAGCCGTTGAAATTATTGAAAAAAATACATGGAAAAATTTGCTCTCCAATGGGATGCTAAAAAATGTGAAAACAAAACTTTCCACTTACCCCAAGTAAAACAGAAGCACACACATAAAGGAGAGTGAGCCCTGAATCTTCACTGAGCTGGTTACTACTCTGATCAACTAAAAATTGAAGAAGAAAACATGTTTCAAATGTAATGTTCATACAATCTGCATCAAAACATTTACAAAAACAACAGCAGTCAGTCAGCTTTACTAAAAGTTACAGACCAGAAGGGCGAGAGGAAGTGGTATGAAGCCCATTCTTCTGGATACGGAGTCGCTGTAGTCTGTGTAAGCCTAAAAACACATAGACGGCATATTCAATGCATGCTAATAGAACAGTTGTTTGGGTGCAGTCATCCACTTATTCCAAACCTACATTTAATAAAAACCATCCTCACTATTTTTCAAGAAAACATCTGAACATATTTCACTCACATTTTTCTGACGACTGCTGACAAGGTCGAATGCAAGGCTGGCTCTGTATTCACCATAAACCTAAAAAATGACACGGAGTAACAGAAAATTAGTTCACCAAACTATAAACATAAAAAATATCAACCAAGTTACTGACACGGATAGACTGAAGCAAAGGGTATCTGGGTTATAAAAAGCAAAAGTGTTCTCGAATTCACTTCTCCAAATTGAAGCTTCATAGCTGTTTTCATTTCGTGTGATGTGCTAATGTAAAATACAGGTTCTTTACTGGTAGTTGTAGGAAGCTGCATTGAAGTAATCATTAAGCTTGGTTTAAAAAGAGAAAACTTATAGATTAAATGTAACGAAAGCATAGGTACAAAAGTGCCTTAAGCAACCTGCTAATGAGGTTTGTGTGATTAGGTTTGACAGTTTGGAGATAAAGGGGTTAATCCCTTCCTGCATGAAGGCTAGTGTGCAGTGTTACATAACTACAACTACAACTTGTTGGAGGAATCCAAAGAGAGAAAATGTTTTGAATATTTTAAATGTTAAAAAAAAATTGTGTATCTGTTTGACGGGATCTGTGAAATTGTAAAAGTGTAAGTCGATGGTGATGGACACAAAAAATTATAATTTAAGTGCAATGAGCTTATTTATTCATTTACCTTTGAAATAAAAGATAAACAAGTCAATCCTAACCTTACCAATTAAACCAGGGTTTGGGAAACATTTAACTATCTCTATCACTTTATGGATGTTTCCCAGAGTGAGTGACACCATAATCTATCACTGTTGGTTCTTTAAATGGTGTCCACATGCCAGGGTAAATATCAGTTACAGATAAAGACCCCAAGGTACCAAAACTGTACTCCCAGTTAACATCTTTAGAAGCATTATGAAAATTAAAAACGGAAAAAAATAATGGGCATGTTTCCAGAGAGAAGTAAGACAGTAATAATCATTTGAGGTGGACAGCTCTCACTTTTAAGGGTAGTGTTAAAATTACTTTTTCTTTGTCTTTATCATGTTTTCTCTTTTATGGTTTCATCATTTGAGCACAGATGCAGATGCTCTCCTTGATCTAATCAAAAACAAAACAGTTTTATGAACAGATTTAAGTCTGCTAAGAATTTTTGGGTTAATAACAAGCTACCATAGCTGACTAAAGACTAAAGGGGATAACATCAGTTAATTCATTCAGTCCACCAGGGGTGCTCAGACTAGTAAGAAATCGAGTACCATCTTGATTTACTCAATACAACTACTGGTGCTCATATAGGGGTATATTGAAAGAGTTTTTAAAAAAGAAAAACAACTTAAATATCTACTGCTTATTTTGTAACTACGTTCATTGCCTTTTTGTAATAAATTCTTCTTCACATTGTAAAGAAACTTTATGGACATCCTGTCTGTCATTTCAAACAACAACTCTGAAACTCTGAAAATTCACATTTTTAACCTTTAAACAAGTAAAATCCATTTACATTTCTTTGCAAAAAAATAAAAAATAAAAAATAGCGATAGCTTCCTGGCGCATGTAAGGGGAATAAACTTAGATTGGATGAAAGGATTAAATGAACCAATCTAATGAAGAATGTAGATTAGAGCTCTGCTATCGTAGAAGTTGTGAATTGACCGAGTCATGTTTTAAAACTTGTGTACTTTGCCGCGTCCTGTCTTTGAAAAAACACACTGTGGACACTCTGCTTAACCACCGAAAGGATAAACTGTTAAGTGTAAAAGGAAAGGACTCACATCAGCGCTGATGTCATTGAACTTTGTGATGAAGGCGTGCTTGACAACATCCACGGCAACCTCGGATGCTATCACCATGACTACATCAGGAAACAGCACCCACAAGTGGTCTACAAATACACACATACAAAAACTTGTCAGTGTCAAAATCCTGCACAGTCGACTTTAAGTGTCTGTATCAGCTTGCTGGGTGACACCGTGGTGACATCAAAGGATATCCAAGCAAACAGCAGTGATGTAACTTTCACCCTGATATCAATAAAGCAGCAGGTAAATTTATGTAATGTTTATGTTTTCTGTGCAGCAGCGTATGAGTTACCAGGGTTCCAGGAAAACTGCTCCATGTTCCTCAGACAGACGATGAGCAGGAGGATGTAGTTGGTGAACCTCTCTTTGATGTCTGTGGGAAACAAACAAATCAATCCTGGATTAACCTACTTTATACTCAGTGCAGCTGAGCTCATTTCCATAATTTTTACCTTCCACGAAATCACTAAGTTCAAACGCTGAGTTACAAAATATTCACACACACATGGCTGATTTTACCGTATGATCCGACACTCACCGCTGTTCGACATCTGGAAGAGGTTGTTCTTTTCAAACTTCTTGAACACACTGCCTTTGATTTCCACAAACTGCAAGGGATGCATACCTCAGTATTATGTCTGAAACTGAGCTGCACAGTGTTTAAAAATAGTCCACTGTGTCTGTGTGCGTTAAACTCACGTTGTTTGACATCATGATGGTGAGGAGCGACTTGTTATGGGAGTTGAAGGCTACGTTGAGAGTAGTGGCTTGAACCATGATGAGGATGGCATGGAGAACTGACATGAATGCTGAGGAAAAATCAGACTGAAAAATACAAAGCTATGTTTTGAGTCCAACTAAGTGCTAGCTGTACTGACATGAAATAAAACTGTTAGGGTTATCTGATGGCTCTCTTTAATTTATTGACTAAAAGTGTTCGGTATAAAATGTCAAATTGTCATGGAAAATTCATTCATATGTCAGACAGTATAAAGCCGTTCTCAAAGAGGATACAGACATAGAGCACAGCCATAAGGAAGTGTGGAATCACTCCTATGTGAGCTCTTTTCTTCTCTTTTGGTTCTGTGGCTGTCCAGTACAGAGCGTCCAGGATGTCCTGGCCGAATGATGAGAACAGGCGGTCCGCCACCTGATCAGGGGCGAGAGAGCCTGTGAGCAGTTGGCAAAATGTACAGATCAACCACTAAACAGCATGAGTAAGATCCATCTTGGTGTACCTCCAACATGTTGTATATGATGTAGAGTTTGATGACAGACTGTCCTCTTATCAGATGGTACATCATGGAGTAATCCACATAGCTCATCATGGAGTAACA
Source organism: Thalassoma bifasciatum (assembly GCA_008086565.1). Classification (NCBI taxonomy): domain Eukaryota; kingdom Metazoa; phylum Chordata; class Actinopteri; order Labriformes; family Labridae; genus Thalassoma; species Thalassoma bifasciatum. Next base: position 2,622,263 of record RPOG01000005.1, read on the forward strand.
CAGCACCATAATGAAACCTTTAAGCACATCACACACCTGGGCTGGCTGAAGTAGGCGGGAGCCGCTAAGACACACAGAAACACACACAAATTACTCAAGAGCTAACAGTCAGTGAAGAAATAGAAGACATTTTAGACAACCAGAAGAACAGAAAGCAGGCAGCAGAACAGTATAAAGCCTTAAAGTGAGAGAGAGCTGTAATGCCCTCTAGAGGTGAAGAATGATACTGCATTGATGATAATTGTAAATATAAAGGGGACATGACTGTGGGATGCTTTTTCCAAACTGCTTCAAAACAGATAGTTTTCTGTGTATTCTGTGTATTACATTTTTGTTTGGTTTTGAAGAAACCACTGGACCAAAGAGTAAAAGCGTTTCAGCATTTAATACACTACTGTACAATGACTATTTTCCAATTGTTTGTCCTTAGTAGGGCATATTAAAAGATAAATTAACAGCTTTGACAAAATAAGGAGAGGGAGAACATCTCTGCTTCACAAGGGATCCAACCTGAAAAAAATTGGTTTGTTGTTATTTATCCATTCATTTATAGTTGTCGGGGGGGGGGGGGGGGGGGGGGGGGGGGGGGGGGGGTTAAATCATTTTGGCACAAGTGTATGTTTACTGGATAAAAACCCGCCTTTGGAAGGCAGAGACATTCTCCTGTAGCACTAAAATATTCAATAAGTTAGCCTAACCCACAAAAAATTAATCTGAGAGTTCTGGGAAATCTCTCACACAGTGAAGGGTCGATACAAAGTGTTGTAAAGAACATACTATTGTCATGTTATTAAAATCACATTTAAGGAATCCCTCCATTCCCTTGTTACATCTTCAAGTGAACCAGTTATTGCTGTATAATAAAAACCATTAGGTTTGGAGAAATTGGCTTAAAAACACAGCATGGAAAATGTTTATAACTGTACAAGTTATTAATATTTAAAAGCAATATCCAATGTAATAAAGAAATGTAGTTGAATGTAATTAAAGTTTTTTTGCAAATTGTTTCTGAGGTTTGTTGACTCATATATAGTTCTGGCACATTAATAACTTTCTTTGCTACATTTATTACCGTCCATATATAAGAATAAGTCCACGCAGTATTTTACCTGAGACCACAGCAAGGCAACGTGATGAGCCGTAAAAGGGCCAGAATCACCCTGAGGGGCAGGAGGGTGAACACATAGAGAAAAGCATCCAGGCAGAGGAAGAAGCCGAATGTCATCAACTACAGCAGGGAATGAAAGAATGAAACAGGGAGAATGTTAATTCATTATGAATCGTACGAAAACTTCACCAAGTTGTTTTGACTGTGTGTTTTACCTTCTCGAGCTCCTTGGGGATGCGTAGGCAGGTGTAGACCCTCTCTCGGCGCTCCGTGTATTTGGCCTCATTGTGTTCCAGGAAGTAGCCTCTGGTGAGCTCGGTGGTAATAAAACGGACCAGGGACAGGTCTAGAATCAGAAAAGGATGGAGATAAGGACACATACAGAGGACTTTGGCAGAAGTCCTCTGTTTACAATGTCTTTCAAGCTGGAACAATAATCTGAACAATCTACAGAGAATTCTCTGGATGACGTCTCTCTTGTCTCTGACAAACACACGCCTCAGTGATAAAAATAGCTTGAGCTGTGACGTTTAAAGTTCTCCCTCATCTGCAGTTCACTGCAACACAATCTGTTAATAAAGCATGAATTACACTGTATTCAACAATTTACAATATGCACTGAGATAATAACTTTACAGTAGGACAAAACACCTGCACACTGATGAAACACATACTGATGTGGTGAAAAGTAGAGAAGCAGCCTGACTTATATTGCCACACTAATAACTCAGGAGACAGAAGAGAAAATGTTTTCTTTTATTTTTCATCACTTTTAGTGAAAGTAGCTGAGTCTAAATCACAGTAAATAGTAGGGGTGAGTACTGGTGAGAACCTCACGATACAATATGCATCACAATACTGGGGTCATGACACGATAGTATCACAATATCGTGATATATTGTAATATTCTACAGTTAACTTAAAAAACCAAAGATGATGTATATTTAAAGCACACAATATAACTCAAAATTGAAAGGACAAATTAAGTCAATAATATTTGATCGAAAACAACTTTTCTATTTTATTGTTTTTGAAATAAGACAACTGTTACATACATACACTTAACTTGAAAACATAAAAACCATCAAGTCACTTCAACTAATGTTCCAAAGAACGTATTAGTCTTGCATTCCCTTTCACAATGTATTGAAAGCATCCTAACCTGCGGTTAAGCTCACACTGTAATTTAACACATGAGGAACAAAGTGCTTTGAGTTACTGACAGCACAACAATAAGGGAAAAAAAATTTACATATTTCTCTTGTCATCGTCTGAACTGAAAGACTACATGGAAAAAAACTGAATACATATTGCACGAGTGCACTACGTCACTGAAAATTGTATTTCATTTCCAATTCGGCTAAAATATGAGTTTTTATTTTTTTCAAAAGATCTGACACATCAATATTATATTCAAAGACAAAATATCGCAATATATTGCTGAATCAATATTTTTTCACACCCCTAGTAAAAAAGTTGCATGAATGATGGATCAGGGTGTGATGTTTGGAGGTTGTTATATGAATTCAGCACACCATAAAATATGACAGACCTTTGCATGCATTATACAATATCTGTATAACAACAGCAGAATCACTGCCAATGTACTCTGAAGCTGACTCTGGCAGCATGTGACAGCCACACCTCTGGAAAAGTTGAAGTAGGAATTTTAGAGACTGACTGAGAAGAATCTTTTCCTATCCAGAGAAAAGAACATTAGTGAGACCAGTCATTGCTGATGGCTGATAAAGCCTGACTCACAAGAGGAGAAGAAATCCTGAAGGAGTTGAAATGTGTTGAGGTCATGGCTTTGTTACAGTTCCTCCAGGCTTATCAGGGAAATTTGCAACTTTATGGACGGAACTTCATGCACAGGGTCATCTACAGGTCAACGTGTGATAGAGTCTTCTTTAGAATGATTCCACAGTGCTTAAAGCACACTGCACTTGGAAATCTTCCTTGCTGTATTAAGGTTCCAAAGAATGGAAAAGCTTCATGCTTAATTTGTTTTCTAGACAGTTCAGTGCTTCTTGGGGTGTGTAAACACTTGCATTAAGTTTTAGAGCTTTCTGCTCTCAGGTAGATGTCAAACTGGATTTTTTTTTACATATTTCTGCAAGCATAATAGAATGTCACACTGAGGTTCAGAATGTGTGGAAATCAGTCTTTACTGGTCTTGTGAAAAAGCTCTGCCAAGCTATGGAAAAGGAAAACATAACTAAAAAAATGCAGAAGAAAGAAAGAAAGCAAGCAAGCAAGAAAGCTTCCCCGGTTGCGATGTAAAATCTACAAAACTTCCTCCTGTGACAAATAATAAAAACATGGTGAACCATTTTACAACCTTTCTTCCAATGTTTGCCCCTTTTCACCAATTTTTGAAGCTTTTTGACCAATTATGCCACATGAGACTTATTTTCATTGCCACTATTCGCCATTTTTGCCCTATGTTGCCATATAGTGTGTTGTGTGTCGCACAAAGGTCGTTTTCAACAATTTGGCTCTTTAGTTTAGCAGGTTTAAGCTACACTGGTAAAGTACATAAAACATCTACACCAAAAAGCTGTATCTGGTATTCTGACACATACTGAGATTTTACCTTATCTGCAATTAATTGCCCAGCCTATCTGGACACACGTTTTCATTTATTTTGAGATTTTTTTTATTTCAAGAAAAGTCTTAAAATGGAGTCAATTAATTACAGACACAGATCTAAGAGTTTATTTTGACCATCGTGGTCTATATAGGACACTGACTAAAGCATTGGAGGCACAAAGAATGTGCCCTAAAGTTTTCTGTCCTCACTGTCTATGTCTAACTAACATTTAAGTATCCAAAACTACCCTTGCATTCATTTAAACTCTGGTAAAACAGAGCAGCAAGGTTTAAAATAGTTTCTGCCCAACCCCTTTTTAACGGAGAATAGAACGGAACAGAACATAAATAACCGAATAATGCCACATTAAGCTGAGAGGAAAGCTATACCCTGTTGCAGCGCAGCCAAGAAAGTCTAAAGTTTAGAAACTTATGGTAGCACCCACAGGGGAGGCAATGTCACCCCTGACCCCTCATCTCAACCCGCCCATGCACACATACATGCTCAGGCACAGGGTTCATAAAGGTAATTACATACAGGTGTCTGTATCGTTCTTGCCAAAAACAGTATGTACCCACTCCCAAGCAAAACTAGTGCGCATGCGCAGAGAAGCAGCACGTCTTACTACTCCTGACAGTGAAGTGGCCTATTTACACGCCGGTATGATTACAGACTGCAGTGTTGTTTAACTAACTGATTCCTAGAACCACTTTGCTTTTGTCGGTCAATGCACAATCACAAATCTAAAGCAGCTGAAATTCTGCTCAGTCTTTGATAAAAGTAGGTGGGGTATCATCCTGAGATCTGGTGGGAACTCAGGGCAGCGACTGACGCTGCAAATACGCGACTAAAACTGCGAGCTATGACAGTATTCCTGCTACACATAGTCAGTCTCACATTGCAGCGCCACAGTAATTCCACAAAACACGTTTCTGACACGCGCAAACTAAAAATAATCATTGGAGCAGCTCGCTAACGCTGTCAAACTGCTGCTAGCTCTCACCTGACAGGTTACGTTTCTTGCCCATACTGGCGCCGTTTTTATCGCTAGTGCTCAGCGTCTCCGTAACTCCGTCTTTCTCCTTGTTCCTCTCTGTTTTGGCAGTCCTCCTGGTCATCTCCCTGTCCTCCTTCTCCTTCTCTTTCTCCTCTCCCAGACCTGACGACAGCGAGTCCGCCATCTTCGCCAAATGGTCTTATCCGCTGCCTGGGAGACTGACAACTGCGTAATGTGCTCTGGCGTCATCACGCACAGCCAATAGTGTCACCGGAGCACCAGCAGATGTCGACAATTTTCCAATTTTTTTCTACGTCAATGGAAAAAAAAACCCCAACTACACTGTAAAGAAATTTTACGGCAAATTTACAATATTTTACTGGCAGCAGTTTCGCGTGCAACAGGCTGTATTTTGTAAAGTACTTTGGTGTATTTTGAAAGTATAGCATTTCACTGTAAACAGAGATACAGTATTATGCTTTAAATTTGCAACAAAATATTAACAGTGGAACTGTATTTGAGTCTACAATACATTGTAAGCCTTTTAATGTAAATTTACAGCATTTTAGCACAAGCTTTTATCTATACCTATTGTGTCATTAAACTACATAATACTTAGTGTTGGACCATTGTGCACAGAATACCATCTGTTATGACCTTTATGGTCTAACAATTTTGTACATTGACTAAACAGTGTGTTTTTCAGCCATCCACAGATGGGCAGCAAGGTCTCATATTAACTGTGTACACTCCTCACTCAGGGCTACAATAACTTTTTTGGGTACAAATCACAAAGGCATTCTGGGTATCACCTCTCAGCTCACCTCAGCTCCTCCCAGCTGTTTAGCAGAGGCTCTTCTCACAAGCTTTGGGTAAGCAAAGTCTTAAAGTGTATGAATAAGTGGTTTACAATATAAAATGAATTACTGGAAAAAAAAATCACATAAATGTGAAAAATCTGATATTAACAAGTAAAACAAATTACATCACAATGCATAACAAAACCAACAATTATAAATGAAGGATGAGATTTACACTATCTCACTAAATGAACAAAAAATTAGCAATCACCACCTCCAGTTTCAAATATATTGTTGTTGTTTTATGTATTTTAGCAATATATCTTTGACTTTGTTTATTTGTGATTTGTGCTGCATTTGACCTGTAAAGCACTTTGGTCAACTCTGGTTGAGTAAAACGTGCTCTGTAAACAAAGTTTGAGTTGAGTTTGGTTGATATAATTTTTCTTGATACATGCTCATAATCAGACTTTTCATACAATTTTTTGATAAGTATTTGCAGCCTTACCCAGCATATAATATGTTTAATTTTTGACATGGGAAGTGTAATATTACAAATTTCTAATGTTGAGGCTTCAATTTTTCTCCCTATCTTTTGATGAATTGTCTTTAAAAAAGTGTTTCCAAAACACACACTCATGTTTGTGTTTAAAAGAGAGTGTAAATATAGGTAGAAGGAGTTTATGCGAACTTATGGCATTATGGTTTTCTTAGATATTACATTACAATTGTACTGTCAGATTTAGTCCTCCAGCTTCCAAAATTTCATGGGACTACGCATGCACCAAAGTACAGTACATGCTGTACACATATGCAGACAGAGGGAGGGATGGGTTTCAACAGAGCCCCCAAGCTCAGTTTTGCCTTGAGCCTCTCTGGTGCTCAACTGCTTTTCCTGCTTGAAGGAAATGTCGTAAAAAATGTACAGCTCAGAATGCTGCGAAAACCTTTTAACAACCCCCCTCTTTTCCTTGTGTAAGCACCTCAAGGCTGATTTGACACAGGGGTTCCCGTCATGTCAGTGAATACTTGCATTAAGTCATGCATGTGAAAACAATTCATTGAAGGAAACTAGCATTGCAGCAAACAGATGAGAGACTGTGCCTGGATTATAAATAAATGTTTTGGTTTTGAAGCAGTCGTCTGAGTATCTTTCTATTTCTACAGTTTCATTTAGCGACTGCTTTTGTTCATAGCAACGTACATCAGTGGTGAGCAAGTTATAGGGTTCAGTGCCTTGCTCAAGGACACTTGGGCATGTGACTGAGGGAGCTGGAATAAAACCCACGACCCTCTGATTGTGAGTTGATGACTCTACCACTGAGCCAGAGCCGCTTGATTTTCATTTTTGCAGTATCTTCAAGAGACCCCTTTTAGGAGTTTTAAGTATATGATCAACACTATAAACTGGATAGAGGTATGCCTCATTGTGTGCTGGAGCGTGCACATCTCACATCATGATGCAGCCTCACCACCATAACGGGTGGGTCTCCTTGCTCTGTACTAATACCAGAGCAAACAGGGGCCAACACAGAGTGAGCAACTTTTTAAGCTCATGGTCACAATTAATGACACAGTGTTGGAAGAAAAACATCTAATAGGATAAAACCATACAAATTGAAAATAAAATTCTTGATTCTGTTTCTTCTGCAAACTTATCGACTGTCTCTTCCTTTTCTGTATAAGTGAAGGTTCTGTTTTTAGCTTTGATTTTTTTTGTGTGCTGACGTATATGAATATTCAAAATAGATGGATTGATATTCTTTATTGTTGGAAAGGAAATGTGTTTTCACAGACAGTCATATCAAGTTGATGTTTACGATCCTTCTGACTTTTTGGGTTTTAAGCAGGAGGTGTCAGAAAAGTTACCTCTTTGCATCTGTGATGGTATGGGGTTGTGTTAGTGCCCATGGCATCAAGGGTATCAATCACAGTATCTGTGAAGGCAGCATTAAAGCTGAAAGTTACATACAGGTTTTGGAGCAACACATGCTGCCATCTAAGCAACGTTTTTTTCAGGGACGTCCCAGACTTTTCAGTAAGATTATGAAACCAAGCCAAATTCTGCACCTGTTACAACAGCATGGCTTCGTAATGAAAGAGTGCGGGTACTAGACTGGCCTGTCTGCAGTCCAGACCTCTCATTGAAAATGTGTGGCACATTATGAAGTGAAAAATACAACAACGGAGACCCTGAACAACAGAACAGCTGAAGTTGTCCATTAATAAGAATGTGAAAGAATTCAAGCTACAAAGCTTCAACACTTAGTGTCCTCAGTTCACAAACACTTATTGAGTGTTGTTAGAAGGAAAGGTAATGTACCACAGTGGGAAACATAAACCTGTCCCAACTTTTATGAAACCTGCTGCAGGCATCAATTTCAAATGAGCAGATATCTGCACAAAAACAATAAAGTTTATCAGTTCAAATTAAATGTCTTGTCTTTGTGGTGTATTCAATTGAATAAAGGTTAAAAAACATTGGCAGATCATTGTATTCTGTTTTTTTTTTTTTTTACATTTTACACAATGTCCTAACTTCAATGGAATTGGTGTTGTGTAAGGCAGCATTTCACAACAAATTTTTTCACTGAAACAAACATGTTACATTAAAATATACTTGTCACAATATTCCCATGACAAATGCATTTTGCAAAATGTTTTAACAGCTAAATTTTTTGGTGAAATCCTGCCCAACATTCAGAACAGGTGAAAGGTTTTTCTTGGGTGTGAATGAACATGTGATTGGTAAAATGCGTTTTTCGATGAAATCCTTTCCCACATTCAAACAGGTGAAAGTTTTTTTTCGAGCGTGGACAAACGTGTGCCGAGTCAAATTTCCTTTGCAGTTAAACCCCGCCCCACATTCAGAACAGGTGAAAGGTTTTTCTTTGGTGTGAACAAATATGTGTTTGTTCAAATGCGCTTTTTGCTTGAATCCTCTCCCACATTCAGAACAGGTGTAAGGTTTTTCTTGGGTATGAACAAACATGTGTCTGGTCAAATCGTTTTTTTGGTTAAATCCTCTCCCACATAAAGAACAGATGAAAGGTTTTTCCTGTGTGTGAATGAGCATGTGTCTGGTCAAGTCCGTTTTTTGGTTAAATCCTGCACCACATATCGAACATCTAACAGGTCTTTTTTGGGTGTGAAAAGTCATGTGTTTGGTCAAATGTGTTTTTTGGTTAAATCCTGCCCCACATATAGAACAGGTGTACGGTTTTTCTTGGGTGTGAACAAACATGTGTCGGGTCAAATCTGTTTTTTGGCTAAATCCTCTCCCACACACAGAACAAGTAACAAGTTTTTCTTGGGTATGAACAAACATGTGTTTGGTCAAAATGTTTTTTTGTTTAAATCCTCTCCCACACATGGAACAGGTGTGAGGTTTTTCTTCAGTGTGAACAAACATGTGACTGGTCAAATTTCCTTTATGGTTAAATCTTGCCCCACATTCAGGACAGGTAAAAGGTTTTTCTTGGGTGTGAATGAACATGTGACTGGTCAAATGCCCTTTTTGCTTAAATCCTCTTCCACATTCAGAACAGGTGTGAGGTTTTTCTTGGGTGTTAACAAACATGTGTCTGGTTGATTTTCCTGCATCTGAGCTCCTTGCTGGTTCTGGTCTTGCACAGTCCTCTGCAGCAGCTTCTGTTTCCATATGGTCACTTGGTCCCTGATGTGGTGGTAAGGACTGAGGTTTTTCTTTATCCTTTTCACTCTCCAGGTGAACTGGAGGGAGCTGTTCCCTCCCCTGACTGATCCACAGCTCCTCCTGCTCCTCTTTAATTGGTGGGGCCTCATTCTCCTCCTGGTCTGGATGGCGTCTCCTCCCCTGCTGCACAGAGGGAAGCTCCCCTTTCTTCACCATAGTAGCTGAACATCTGCAGGACACATTTAACAAATATTAGATATTGGCATCTCCCTGAAAAAAAAGAAGTTCTATCTCAATAATACAATAGTAGTGTAATAAGGAAACAGCACAAAAAATAAACAATACATTGACATCAAGTGTAAAGAGGAAATAGAAACTTTCTTTTTGTAGCAGGTGTTTACCGTAAAGAAAAACACTTAATTAACAAATAATAACCAAGGGCTAATAAAATCAAGCCAAGACTCAAAGGAGGGATTTGCTGTAGGCGGCACATAAATTTTACAATTACTTGTGACATGTATGCTATGAAAAATCTTATTTATGTAAATGCATACCTCTTTTTGAGTTGAAGCGTGGAATTCATTTATTTATTTGCACTAAGTTTTATTATCACAGGTTCATCTATTGATGTATTATCACAGGGTATGTGTCAAACTGTAGGAAGGATATTACTCAAGTCTTTTTAATGGCAGTCGGATGCTATACGTTTATATAAAATACACAAAAAACAAAATAATGACCAAAATAACTTCTGAAATCGGGTCAAATTGACCAGAAGACAAAAGGAGGGTTAAAACTTACTATTTTCAAATCTTTCTACAGCTTAGTCCTCATCATCTCCTCTGGCATCTTTAAGCTTCAACTTCAACTCTTAGTTTAGCTCCGCGTCGTGTTTATGGTCTTATTTGGGCTTGGAAAGTTCTAAAACCTTGGAGTTAAATCTTTAGATTGATCATAAATATTTGTTTCAGTCAAAGAAAAAGGTTCATTTTTTTTTACAGCATCGTCTTACACAAAGACATCAGTTCCTGAGTGATGTGATTTCAGGATTCTGATTGGCTGGTGTAAATAACGCGAGATTTACCAACTTACCTGAAATTTCCATAAAATAACGCGCGACTTACATTAAAGATTACAGGCAGTGACAGAAAGACAAAATAGTGACATTTTCATGAATTACATCATACTCTGTCAGAGCTAACATTATCAGACTCGTTACCAGCCGTATGCCGCTCTGTCTCAGAGGTTTTGATCAGATCCAGTAAATCAAACTTTGTTTGTACAGCACTTTTAATACATTAAAATGAAGCACAAAGTGATTTACATGTTGTGCTGGGGAATCCAGCGAGGGTCCCTAAGGGTTCAAATGGTAAAAGCAACTCTGAAAGATAAGAAGGTCCAAGACCCCTAAGACAGTTAAAAACCATTAAAAGGACCCTAAAGGTAGGGTATGCAGGAATTTTTGATAAGTTTCATTTTTTATTTGAACACAACATCCAAACTGGGCTCCTCCATGGCTCAGTGACAGTTGTCATGACACAGTTCTTTTGAGCTTTAACAACTTAAAATTGATGATCCACTTTACTTGAAATTTTTGAGAAGAAAAAGAGTTGAGCAATTGCTTTCCTAAGTTTTTTCAAATAAGGTTAACAAATCACACTTTACAGTGTAGCAGCTAGGATCGCGCTCTATATGGTTCACCCTCGCACGCGCAGCCTAGGGTTCAAATCCAGCCTGTGGCCACATACTTTTTTGCACGTCGCTCCCCACTCTTACTCTGTTTCCTACACTATCCACCATCCTCTCTCTCCTATCCATTTAAAGGCACAAAAGCAAAAAAAAAAAAAAAAAATCAAAGGCATTCCCATAGAAAGTAAATCCGTTAAGTCATTATGGACTGGACAGTAAAACATTAAATAAATCTTGTTTTAAGTTGAAAACAAAAAACCCACCAGCCTCTATGGGGAGGGGTAAAGTTCCTGAGCACAGCTGGAAACATACAGCTCTCTGTCTTCTGGTGAGTTTATACTTCACATAGGACTCTGCATTATAATTTTTCATAAGACAATGTTCATAATTTGGGTTCACATAATATATCTATAGACCATTTTTGTTTGAATTTAGTAAACACAGAACTCTTCATGTCCTGGATAACTCATTTTGAAAAATACAGTGAATGAAAATAATCAATATATTAAAGTCAGATCCATGACAAAACATGATAGTAATCAAGACGTATTCAAGCTCAAATTTAAGATGAAGGCATCAACAGTTTGCCTGAGTGGGACAGATCAACTACACTGTCAGAGCATGTAAAAGATACAATAAAAGATGTCAGACGTTAACTTCTTTATCCTCACACTTGACCTTTGTAGATTTGAAATTAAGCATATCTTTCATCTTGACACCATTAAGTCTGCCTTTGTAACTTTGTATTTCCTTCAGGGTTATTGACCGTGATACATTTACTGCTCAAAAGGTCAAGTCCCATAGGTTAATTTACACTCTGAGCTCTCTCTCTCTCTCTCTCTCTCTCGCTCTCTCTGTGTGTGTGTGTGTGTGTGTGTGTGTGTGTGTGTGTGTGTGTGTGTGTGTGTGTGTGTGTGTGTGTGTGTGTGTTTGGAGCGTCAGAGCGGGATCCAGGCGCACACAGTAGGGATAGAGTTTCTCCTGGTAAGAGATCTCTTTGACCACTGTAGATTCGGTTTCTCTTCCTCTGTGACTCACGCATCAAATTAAGAAGTATTTCTAATTAAGGGACAGCCTTTTCTTTAAACAACTATGGTATTTTTCTCCTTGACAAAACTAAGAATAAACTGATGGTGGTCCCTGGCTTTGCGTCGCGCTCGCTGCCCGGCGTCGTGTCACCTTCCTCGGGGCAGCATGGGCTCGTAAGATGCCTTCTCTGTGGAAACGGATAACCTTCTCCGTGGCCTCGGTGCTCTGTGTCGGCTCCGTGGTCCTGTTGGTCGTGGCGCTGTCCACGGAGCGGTGGGTGACTGGACGGATCCTGTGTAAGACCGGGGCGGAGATCGTGAACGCATCACACCCGGAGCTTGATCAGTTCATCGGGGACATTTATTATGGTCTGTTCCAGGGAGGAAAGAGCAAGAGATGTGGGCACCCGTCCTCCTCTAGGTTTTATATGTCATTCGACTCTAGGGAATGAGGGTCTCGACAAGATTTTGAAACCTCTTTCCCGACTACAATTTTTTTTATGTTCTTTCAACCTACTTTAATTGTAAAAATTATAAATGAAGTTTATGATTTACTTAAAGTAAAGAATTTATTTCTTCTATTTTCCTAGTAAATTCCTCAAAATAGAGCATTTCCTGATGTTCAACATGTGTTTATCAATTACTGTACACATATCATCTATTAAGAGCTGACTCTACACAGGCTTATATAAAGTTTGAATGGCTACAATAGAAATTATAACATTTAATAAACATGATGAACATCTACCATTCAATGACAGGTGTTTAGTGATCTGTGAAAAAAAACCAGATAGGTAAATTGTAGGACATGAAAAGTGTCCAGATGAAAAACTTTTGCAAAAACAATACGTTTATTGTGGGAAACACTGAGAATCTGGTGCAAACAAGATAAATGTGACATGACAAGTTTTTATCTTGTAGACACTAGACACATTTCTTGTGGGAGAAATTTGTTATTGTACATGAGCAGGATCACTGTCCTGCCCAAACAAGTCATAATGCTGACAGAACAAGATTAATGTATATGTTTCTATATAACAAGATCAGTAATTTGTGAAAACAAGATAAGAAAATGGTGCAAACAATCCTTATCTTGCAATCATAGTTCTTTCATTATGATATGGGAACAAGTGAAGTGTTTTGTAGGAACAAGACAAAACTTTTGTCTAAACAAGTCAGTTTCTTTTGGGAATAGATAAATATCTCACGGGAAGAAGATGAATCTCTCATATGTGCACATAAGTTTCCTTGATGAGATGAGATTGTTATTGGAGAAGTACTTTGTCTTTTGCACACAAGAGAGGTCCATTGTGGGAACAGATATGGATATGGTCTAATGGAAAAACGGTAACAATGTTGTGCTGATGAGTTCTCATCCTAAGTGCACAATATTATAACATGGTCCTGCAGTAGTTGTTTACTCAATTGCATTTTGTAATTAACCAGACACTGATATTTACTTTTGGCTCCAACACTCAATTTTGGTACCTACAGGAGCCTATCAGGTCTTGCATTGTGGTTATTAGCTAATTCGTGGATTAGATAGCAGAGCTACTATAATCTATACCAATTTTTCTGTCAGTCTTAGTCTTTATACATGAAATACAGTGTGAAACATCAAAGCTTGTTACTTTGCCTGCATTTATTTTCATTTATGTGTTCAGTTTTCCCAAAGTTGGTGCGGTCATTGAATGGAGGCCTTCACATGATGGTGATCCTCTTCTTGCTGGTGGCTGTAGGCTTTGCCATTGTAAGTCTATCATTCTGCATCTACAATGCACGAAGAGTCCCCTACCAGAGCATCAAGGGCCACAAAGGACTCTACCTGTGGAACTTCATAGCTGGTAATATAAAAGTCACTCATGCATCTTTGTCTGCATTCTATCGTACTTGTGTTTCTAAGCTGAACTGCACCACCCTACTTTCCTCTCCTGATTTTCCTCTGTCTCTGTATTTAGCTCTTTTCGGTGCCCTGGCCCTGCTGTGTTTCCTGGCAGCTTTGAAGCACCACAGTCTGACCGAGCGGATAGCCAATCACCGGGAAAACCTTTTCATGCTCGTGGTCCTGGATGACAGCCTGGACTGGTCCTTCTGGCTTGGTGTGGGCAGCATTGCAACTCACTTTGCCGTCTGTGGAGTTGTTGCAATGAGTCGAATCAAACTGCCCAAACCAGAAATCAAGAAACCTGAGGAGCCAACCATCTCCTCTCTGGACCTGCTCTACTGAGGGATGGATAGATGAGCTTAGCTGCTCATTTTTGAACTACTGAATGTTAACTGGATAAGACCACAAAGACTTATAGCGGAGAGAATCTGCACTGTGCCAGTACCCTATCAGTTGAAGCAACTTTGGAGCATAGCACAACATAGCCTTGGTGAACCCTATCGACTAAGTTCTTCCTTTTGCAGGTGTTCGTTGCATTTAATAGTCAGAAGTTAATTGGAAGTTTGATAATGTACATGCTATAAAAGGTGCATTTCAAACTTAACTGTTGAATGCTATACATTGTGTATCATCACATATGAGTATAGTATCAACGTTTTACACTCGTACAAGTAAACATAAAGTATCATAATGTCATATAATAGGTGTCTGGACAAAAAATAAGTGAAGTCCTTGTCTTCTTACCCTAGAAATTTGAAACAAACCCCACTTTCTAGCGTGTTTATAGAAGTACTTCCCAATGTTGGAAAGGGTGACTATGGAATGAACACCCTTTTCCATACACAGTAAAAGAGAAGGTACTTTTCATCATTAAAAGGCTTAAATTATGTGCAGGGGGTGTTAAATTCTGGTTTGTCTTCTGCATATTGATGTCATTTCATTGGCTACATGTCTGTAGAAAAACATTTAAGTGTTGTTAAAGCCCATTTCATGTGAATATATTAAAAATATAAATAAATAAATACCATGGGTTGTTTTGTGTACTGTGTGGATGTGATTATACAGTGCCTTGGCAAAAAAAAAAAGTCCCCTTCTTGATTTAATGAAGCAGAAGTAAGTACCCCTCTCTCACCTCGCCTCCTAACTGTAGTTAATTGTTCTGCCGACAGGTGGCGACATCGGTCCGTATGATTTGTCTGTGACGTATGTTACACGCGACACAGTGGCTCTGGCTTATTTGCACATGCATGCGACCTCTAAATCTGTATTTCTACACTTTGTAACTGGTTGAATTCATATGCTGCACACATGACAATGTTTCTTCTGAGGAGAGCAGCGCAGACTGCGGTGAGGACGAACCAGCGAAGGTCGTTTTCTGGTTCACAGACTCACCTGAGCGAAAAAAAAGTAAGTTGGTTAAAGAAGATTGGTTAAACATGAACTCCAACGTACACTTATTACAACGGAGAATTCCCGGGACTTAAATGATTCTTAACTTGGACTTATATTTCCGACTCTTAAGTGTTTCATATTCATCGTTCACAGTACAGTATGTGCTTAGTGTTTATGTTCTGTAACCCTTGCTCTCTCTCTCTCTCTCTCTCTCTCTCTCTCTCTCTCTCTCTCTCTCTCTCTCTCTCTCTCTGTCTCTCTCTGTCTCTCTCTCTTTGTGTGTGCGCGTGTGCGTGCGTGTGTGTGTGTGTGCAGGGTCTGGTGCTGGGAGTGTTTGAGAAGGAGGGAGGTGTTCATCTGACAGAGGCAGCTGCAGGTTTTGACCAAAGTCTGTCTGGAAAACTCTCTGAACTGCTGAAAATGTAAGAACTGAGTCCAAACGAGAACTTGGTAATTAACTGCAAATTACATGAAATCACTGTATGTCCTGCTGCAATACTTTAATTGCTGACAGACATCCAACATTCCTTTAACTTCATATGTGTCAGAATACCAGATTGTTTTTCTTTTTTTTTTTTTTTTTTTTACAGAAATCCCCATTTTCTACGTTGTGTTTGTCTTATTCAAGAATAAATAAGAATATAAAGAGAAATATTGTCCACTTCAATATCACAATTGATATCAACAGCACATAAGATGGGAAACCTGAAAATAATGGCACAGTACACCCAGATTCCAATGTAAGGGGAAGTAATCACAATTAAATTATTTTTGCAAATCGTTCAGCCTTAGTTCATATGTTTTGTGATAGAAACAATATTAATGGGGCACTTCTTGCTTTAAGTCTTTCGAAAATCTTTCAGCAATTGAAACCTAACGAGAATCAGAATTATTATTTATATTTGTTGAAAGTGCCCTCTAAGACTGATGTAAAACTAAGTTGACCTCCAGAAACAGGCGTCAGTAAAATACAATCCTAAAGCACTTGACACAGCAACCAGAAATTAAATTCACACCTCTCATCTACAGTCATTGCTTGTATTACATGCTCATGGACACCCAGTATTAAGTTTAGCTCAGCATTTTAAATTCATTTGTTGGGCCCAGAATCCAACTGATTCTCTCTTTTTCCTCTCCAGCTCTGGACCAGTGCTCAAGAAAGGCAAAAGCAGAGTATTTTATGGCATCCATAAGGTAACAAGTAGTGGCATTAATAAGAAAGCATTCATCAATGACATCAAAGTTATTAATCTTATGTTTTCTTCAGGACTTTCCCTGTGTGGCAGTAGTCGGTCTGGGTAAGAAAGATGCAGGTGTGTGTGGTGCAGAGAACTGGGACATCAGCAAAGAGAACATCAGACAGGCTGTGTCAGGTAAGCTGTATTTCTCAGCTTGCCTCAGTTCATACAACTGTAAAGAATTGTGATTTTTATTTTGTCTGATGATAAGATGTGTCTCTAAATGTGTGTTTTCAGCTGGATGCCAGTTACTTCAGGATCTGGAATTGAACCATGTGGAAGTGGACAGCTGTGGGGATGCCCAGTCAGCAGCAGAGGGTGCAGCTCTGGGTTTGTTTCATTATGATCAACTCAAATCGAAGAAGAAGACCAAAGTGACCTTGCGGCTCCATGGAAAGTATGTTAATGAGGTGACTGTAAAACACAACTGAGTCAAATTCAGTTAGATAGATGTCAAACTCCTGGATTATAACAGACTTTTAAGGCATCCATGTCTGTGTGTGTTTGCTTCTAGCGCTGACTCTGTTGGGTGGGAGAAGGGAGTTATGTATGCTGAAGGACAGAACCTGGCACGGCTTCTCATGGAAGCTCCAGCCAATCACATCACTCCTACTGCCTTTTCCAAAACCATTGAAGAGAAACTCTCGCCACATGGTGAAAAAGTCACAGTGAATAAGAGGTGGGTCCCCAATAACATCCCCAGCCAGAATCAGAATCTCAACATTTTCCCTCTCCATTTTGAAGAGTGGACGAAGGACAGGCAGGAATTTTGGTCTAATTATAGATATGTTTATATAGATCTCAGAGTTGGATTGAGGAGCAACAGATGGGAGCGTTTCTCAGTGTGGCTAAAGGCTCAGAAGAGCCCCCTGTCTTCCTGGAGCTGCATTACAATGGGTCTCCTGACAGCAAGCAAGCTCCACTGCTTCTCGTGGGAAAGGGCATCACCTTTGACAGGTTAAATGTGAAAAACGACTCTCCACATTCACACAGGTATCTGGAACCAATAAACTGCTGAATACCTTACACAATATTTATCCATCTGCTTGTTTGTAGTGGTGGCATCTCTCTGAAGCCATCCGCCTCAATGGATGCTATGAGAGCTGATATGGGTGGAGCTGCCACTGTGTGTGCGTCCATTGTCACAGCTGCAGCCCTGAAACTGCCTGTCAACATTATTGGTGAGTGTTGAACCTCCAACGAAAGGTTTCTTACAAGGAGAAGACAAGGAAGTTCTTTAAGAATTTTGTTGATTCCATTAAAAATACTGTTTTAGTTAAAAGACTAAACCCTGCTTTGATTTGTGATTGAATGCATAAGCCTCCTGCTTCTTTCCTTCCATGTTTCAATGATCCAGGTCTGGCTCCGTTGTGTGAGAATATGCCCAGTGGAAAAGCAACTAAACCAGGTGATGTTGTTCAAGCCAAAAATGGAAAAACAATCCAGGTCAGTGAACTTTCTAGACTCTTCCTGAGTATATTGTATGAGCGTCGTTTTAATTGTGTAAATTCAGCTAAATACTTTTTAAAATTTATCTTCTGTTTACAGGTTGATAATACAGATGCAGAGGGTAGACTCATTCTTGCTGATGCTCTGTGCTATGCCCATACCTTCAACCCCAGAGCAATTGTGAATGTTGCTACATTAACAGGTTAAATATTCATATTTGCTAATAAACATGTTATTTTATGTTAGGAGGAATTTGCAAATGCATTTTGTAAAAGTGACAAAGAGGTTTCCTCCTGTCTCTTAGGTGCGATGGATGTGGCTCTTGGCTCAGCAGCAGCTGGAGTGTTTACTAACTCTGACTGGCTCTGGGAGCAGCTGCTCAAGGTGTGTGCGCAAAAGAAACACTCACAGCATCTCACTCTGTCAGCTCCTTTGTTGACTAATGATTGTGTGTTTGTGTATGTCTGTGTGCAGGCAAGTGTTGTGACAGGGGACAGAGTGTGGAGGATGCCTCTCTTCCAGCATTACACCAGACAGGTGACTGACAGCCAGCTGGCTGACCTCAACAACATCGGAAAGTACAGCCGGTATGTATCCTTCTACACTGTGGGAGACTGTAATTCCTGAACTGGATGCGAGAGCAGCACAGGGCACCAAGAGCTTTATGAAGCTGAGCACCTAGCCCTTCAGCCTAAATCTTTCAAATTTAAGGCTTCATGTCAGTTAGTGCAGTTGCAGGTTTATAGGGTGCAGTTGTACAGTACTATAATTGTAATGCTGTCATCTGTGCGACAGTATTGGGCTTTTTTTAATGTTCTCATCTTTATGGAACCATGTCCCATATTACGAGAGATTTATAAGCAAGATTTTTTTTGCCTAATAACACAAAGGAGGAGTTTGAAGAACAGTGCCCAGATGTATGATCAACAGTTTCTTTAACTGAACCTCATTGTTTTGCTCATATCTCCACAGTTCTGGTGGTGCATGCACAGCAGCTGCTTTCCTCAAAGAGTTTGTCACAGCTCCACACTGGGCTCATCTGGACATTGCTGGTGTAATGGGTAACAAAGATGAAGTTCCCTACCTGCGAAAAGGCATGTCAGGAAGACCGACACGCACACTGGTGGAGTTTGCTGCTGGACTTGCTCACGGTGACTGAGACACAGAATAATACACAATTGCACATGTGGTTCTCAATTTTGTACGTAACTTCACAAGAAGCAAATGTCTATAATATATGGTGGGATAGCTCTATAGTTGGGCTTGGAAGAACAATATAATGGTTAATATAGACTGAAAAAATGCAATTGATTTCAGTTTTCTGAGAGTGAGTAAATCATTTCAATGTTGTATAAATAAACTGTTATATTTTAAAAATATGTGTTACGCGTTTTTTTTTTTTTCTGTGATTCTGTTGCTAAATGTATTTTAGACATTATACGATTATGTGAGTGGGAACACCTAATACCAAAAGCATTTATTTCTCCTCTGAGAAGACTTATCTCAGATTTTGAAACTTGGCTAAAGGGATTTTCCACAATTTATCCACAAAAGGGTTAATGAGATAGAGGACTGATCTTGGGCTGTAAGGCTTGTCATACAGTGTTAATTGATAACATTGTAACAATAAATAGATAGACAGATAAGGTTAATACTTTTTACTTATACTCATATATAAAAGGTTTTTATTTTTTTTAACCATAAAAAACATTTAACTTCAAATTGAAAAGAAGCTAACGGAAACATATTATGCATGTGCGCATGTGCAGACCGGTAAAACTGAAAACAACCGGATCAAGATGGCGTCTTCCATGAGTGGTATGTTCTCCGGCCAACAACAACCCGGTGGATTACCCGTCGGGGGTCCAGGTGGACCGGGCCAACCGGGCTTCCCCGGTACCGCAACCAGAGCCCCGGGGAACAACACGCTGGTGGATGAGCTGGAGGCCTCTTTCGAGGTATGAGGCTCCGGGATCACCGTTAGCTGAATGTGTTAGCCACAATCGATCGATCTCGACTCCTAAATTTCTCTGTTTTTCAACGACAGGATTTTTTCACAGTTTCAGCTATTGTTGACTTTCATGAACGATATTCCTGCATGAGATTCATCAGCCCATTATGTGGTAGAAATCTTATTCTTTGAACCTAAATGAAAACAGCTTACATGTTGTATTGCTCCTAAACATTAGACATAGTAATATCAAACCAAGTCGTGGGTTATTGACCCACTGAAAGCAATATTAATTGGATGTGATAGTACATTTGCACGTTTTAATACAGGTCTGTTGATTTCTACCCTTAGAAGCTCAGCATGCTGCTCAGAGTTTTTTTTTTTTTTTTTTTTTTTACTTTCTAGGATAAAAAGGTACCTCTATATCTTATATAAACTGCCTGGTCAAAAAAAAGTCACCACCTGGAATTAACAGAGCAAGTAGTTACAAGCATCCTACTGGATAATTACTGCATTAGTTATTATCTTTCAGCTGAGTGGCATGCATCAAGTGGAGGAAATATCTCCAGACTGTAGAAACCATCAAAATTGGATTAAGAACTGCCTGTCACATTATTGTAAACTGGAAGGATGGTGGGGAGCCAGTGTCTTTCAGGAAGAAATGTGGTCAGAAAAAAATCCTGAATGATCGTGATCAGTGGTCATTTCAGAGTCTGACCGAAGCAAATCAAAGAAAAATAACAGTAGAACTCAGGAGTATGTTTTAAAGTGAAAGTAAGAGCATTTCCACATGCACAATGTGAAGGGAACTCAAAGAATTAGGATTGAACAGCTGTGTAGCCTTAAGAAAACCACTAATCAGTAAGGGTAACTGGAACAAAAAAGCCTCAGTTTGCTTGGTAGCATAAAGGTGGGCACTGGAGGAATGGAAGAAGGTCAAGAGGTTTGATGAGTCCAGATTTACCCTGTTCCAGAGTGATGGGCGCATCAGAGTAAGAAGAGAGGCAGGTGAAGTGATGCACCCACCCATCATGCCTCGTGTCTACTTTAGAAGTCTGTGGGGGCAGTGCTGTGATCTGGGGTTGCCCATCTAAGCGTATCTAAACAATGCCGCTGCGAATGTGTGCTGTAATCAAAGCTTAAGGTTGTCCAACAAAATATAAGAGTATATGACCTATGTTTGGTGCCAATGTTTTTTGATCAGGCAGTGTATACGTTTATTTAAATTCTATGTAAAAATATCATCTTTGGGATGAGGGGTGCTGCTGTTGAATAATTGTACTTTTCTTTGAGGCATTCAAGCTACTCCCCTGAGGGAGATAATTAAGTTGTATTTAAAATGTATAATTGACCTTGGGTTAGAAACTCCCTCTTCAGCCCAATACTTGAACTCATCAGAATCTCCTATAAAGCATGATTTTGAACATTTTGCCAGAGAGGAAGCTTCTGCAATGTAGTGATTTTGTTCTCAACATCTCTTTTACAGGCTTGTTTTGCTTCCTTGGTAAGTCAAGATTATGTCAATGGTACCGACCAGGAGGAGATTCGAACAGGTAAATGAAGTCTCAAATATGTTTCTGTCAATTCAGGGAGATCTTGTTGACCTCATATTGTTCTAAGTGTGTTGCTGTGTTGTGTTTTGTGCAGGTGTTGATCAGTGCATACAGAAGTTTCTTGATGTGGCTCGACAGACTGAGTGCTTCTTCTTACAGAAACGGCTTCAGTTATCAGTGCAGAAACCAGAGCAGGTGGTGAAGGAGGTAAATTTAAATCCAGCATTTTTTCCCCGTGTGTCAGTTTTGCATTGGGTTTCCCTAATATTGGAGCATTGCTGCAACCTGCTTGTTTACATATCACTGATTTTTTTCTATGATTTTACATTTTTCCTCACACGTAAACTTATCCCCTCTCACTTCAGGATGTGTCAGAGTTGCGTAATGAGCTACAGAGGAAAGAAATGCTGGTTCAGAAACATTTGACCAAACTGCACCATTGGCAACAAGTTCTTGAGGATGTAAGTGTTCAGCACCGCAAACCCACAGACCTTCCTCCTCCTGGACCACTGGCCTTTTTGGAGCAGGCCTCTGCAAGTTTGCCCCCTGCCCCTTTAAAACCTAACTGACACATCCATGATACTCCCATGTAAATCTTCAGTTCAAGGAAAAGTGGTCCCACAGTAATGATTCCTGTTCAGCATGTTTGCTGAAGTGCTTTAATGGGTCTTGTCTGTTATGATACACTGTGTCTTGTAAACCTTTGAAAAGTCACTTCCTGGCTGTTAGAAAATTCTGGCATTGTTAGTTTTATGTTAACTTTATTTCAGTGTTTTTGAATTATGTAAATATGACAGTTTTGTATTTTTTTTACTGTAAAAATAAAATAAAATTTGTGACAATTTGAATCAATCCTGAAGTTTATGTTCATAGTAAATACACACATTTTTCATCATTTTTATTCAATATTTGTCTAGATCGCTCTTTAGACTTCAAAGGGAAATTCCACAAGTTTAATACTTGAAGCAGTTTATCCACCATAGGGAGAAACCCCAGTGATTCAAGAGTTTTAAAGTCAGTTTGAAATAACATGTAGCTCATGCCATGTTGCTTCTAGTAGAACATGATCATTACGATAACAATATGTTAAATCAATGGTAAAAAAAAATTCTTTTCAAAGATTTTGATTTTAAATCAATGCCCTGAGGTTGAATTTTATCCATCTGGAGGGGACTTCTGTTTTACTGATGGTTCAGCTTCTCTAGTAAGCAAAACTGGTTGCCAGATCTTCCAGCTTGTCTCTGAAGCAGTGATAAGTCAGAAACAGTTATTTTCTCCCCAATGCAAACCAATTAAATTCCCATTTTAGTGCCAGGGTGCGAAATATGCAAGACAAATGTGACACATGAAAATGGATCTAGTATATTGTTTGTCATTAAAGCTTGAGGACAAAAGAACTGAGAGTCTAACTACTTCAATATGACATTTTAGTAAAAAGAAAAAAAGGGCTGTGGTGCTGGTGCTAATAGTTTGGAGAGGTCAGGCAGGTGTAGAGAAGTGTAATGGTGTGGTTTCCTACTTTGGAGTAACTGGTGTTTGAGCTTCTACTCCTTAGATTCTGTCCATTCTTTGTTTTGATACCTTACATTTCTCTTTTAATGCACCACAGCATCAGTGTATCACCTCAAGGGCTTTTTGGTACAACAGCTTTGGTGCATTT
The DNA here is from genome assembly GCA_008086565.1 of Thalassoma bifasciatum. Lineage (NCBI taxonomy): Eukaryota > Metazoa > Chordata > Actinopteri > Labriformes > Labridae > Thalassoma > Thalassoma bifasciatum. The sequence goes on from RPOG01000005.1 coordinate 2,645,261, forward strand.
TGATAGCTTTAACTCCCAATTACCTCTGTATTTTGTCATGACAGAGAACCTCCTGCAGTCTGTTGTCACTAATGTATTCACTGTGTTAACACTCAAACAGACTTGTTCTCATCAGCTTCACAGCTATTGGCTGTCCACTGACAGTACAGCCAGACTCAGATCTTCACAGATGGGCTCTGGGGACAAAGCTTTTTGTAGTGCAGGAGTCTGTGGTCTTGGCACGAGAAATGGGGGGAGTTTTGGGTTTATTTTTATATTTGCAGAACTCCAAATATGCTCTTGTTCTTCGGATTTTTTCAAAGTTTTTGAAATGGCTCATGACAGCTAGATTTAATTATTTGTACTTTTAGGAAAACATTCATGCATCCTCTAGTTGAATTCTCGCCTTTCAGTGGCCTGAAAATACATCATGTTGTATTTAAGGAAGCAAAACTGTTGTGTTGCACAAGTTTCTGTGATATTAATTACATCAATAACTTTTCAACATGTTCTGGATTAACTTATTACATCTGATATAATATGACGACATGAAAATAGGCATAGTGCAAAAAAAGTAGGCCAACTTGTGACAAGTTAAACCCACAAGACACTGGGTCCCCTAACAAAGTCAGAATAACAGTTCATAATTTGTATTTTCAGATGTTATGTAAAAAACACCATTTTATATTTCAGCACATGAAGTTAAATAAGAATAAATGTTTCCCATTTGAGTGCTGAGGTGTTTTGTATTGGACAGTCATGTGCACGGTAATGATTCTAACGTAAATTTTAGTAATGATCTGCTTTTTTATTGCAGGTACTGTATTTGGAATCCTGAAAAACAGTATTTTAACTTTCCAATTAAACCCCTTTCACAGCTCACCCCCCACCCCTTTGTGACTGACAACCAGAGCAAATATGTCCCCAAATATTATCATCCAATGTCACATTTACTTCCATTTCCCATTGTTGTTTTATATGTTGTATTGTCAGAAGCATCCATCAACAGTCTCTAATCCATCAAAGTAACACTTGTTTTTCATTACCCCCTCGTTTTTTTGTCAAATTAATAAAATGCTTTGCTGTATTTGTAGGTTATCCTCTGATCTGACCCGTCCACGTGTTTTGTTGCATAATTTCTTGTTTACAACATCTTAAGCGGTAGCTTGGAGATAGATTAAACTTGCTTCTTAGTTGGGAAAAGGTTTTAATTACATTTCTTTCAAACAGCTGATGCACAGTGATCAGTTTATTCACAGGATGGCAGAAATTCAACAACATTCTTGCTTAAGGACATGGCTTGAGAAAGAACCACTGTTTGTTATGATTGTTTTTGCACCTGGTTCCAGACTTTTACTTTATGTTTTACCCATAATTTTGTGATCTTTAGTTTTTTTCTTACATTGAAGACTGAGAAATAGGAGACTCAGAAGGGAGACTTCTGGCATTGAATATTCCTCCACACAGACCCACTATGTCTTTTACTGGATTATTTACTTTTAATGGATTTCATTTTTTATGGATTATATCTTTACCATGTAGAGCAGGGGTGTCCAAACTCTTTCCCCAAAGGGCCGTACTGGAAACGGTGAAAATGATCAAGGGCCAGCGGCTCTTATGGACACGTTTACTCACAGTGAAAGTTACTCTCGTGTGTGTTCTTTTTTTAAATTCTAAAAAACTCATGAAACACACATGCATCATGCCAAATGCAATTAAATGTAAGCTGTAAAAGTTTTGAGTTTTTTGCAGATTACACAAAGCTTTAGCTTTATAAAGTTGCCTATGCACAGTCCAAATCTTTGTGAAACGTTAACAGGTATATTCAGATTTATTTCAAGCACTTGACAGAAACTGTAAATGTAAACAGTTAGAACATGATTAATTTCACTGACAAAACTAACACATGGCAAGATGAGAGCTGGGGCCGCTTGAAAATAGATGGCGGGCCACAATTGGCCCCTGGGCCGTAGTTTGGACATCCCTGACGTAGAGGCTGTATTTGTCTTATAATTGTTTTTTATTAAGGTGTATTTCTTCTGTAGTATAAATAAAGGCCACGTGGCACACCTGATCATGTAATTCAAATGGGTGGATTTTTTCACAAACATTCTTTTTTTTCACAAATACTTTTTATGTTTTAGTTATGTGTGAATATGAGAGGCCAGTCTTCCACAGCTAGAGGGAGTCCTCTCTTTCTTGTGGCCCTCCTTGGCTGCTCGGGGAACCATCTTTGCCGACACGTTCTTGTTTGTGCGTTTTAATCAGCGATTGGAAAATAACAGGTACCCCTATCCGTCCGCCTCTCGCACCCAGATACACCCAGGAGGGACCAGGGGGAGAGGAAAATCAACACAAACGCCTGTTGACGCTCCGTGTGGCTCCTTCCACGCGTGTTATTTCGTGGAGGAATAAGCAGTGCACAGGGGTAAAACAGCCGGGTTGAATCGCAACGTGTTTGTTGAGTGTCACCGCAGTCTGGCTGTGTTTTTCTATGAAGCAGCCTGATTTAATGGGGCTGCCGTCAGCCCGTCTCCCCGCCTCTGGACAAATGATCGCCGCATAAATTTAATCCCGTATAGACGACTTTGTGGATATGGAATGGTGCATGCCGCTGGGCCAAGTTTTCAGCCTCTGAAAAACACCGGAATCATGGACAGTCATCCGCTGTAAGTGTGTGTCTCTTTGTGTGTGTGTGTCTGTGTATATGTGTGTTGACGTTTCCCAGTGGCTGCTTTGACTGATAGTGCCGCATTGACAGAGACAGCGGCCAGCCGGTGTGGCTGCTCACTGACCGGGGATCCATGCGCTGATACCCGGGGACAGACACCGAGCCTGCCCGCTGCTGCAGGAGGTGGAGGTGGAGGTGGAGGTGTGGGGGAATCTGAGCCCGGTTGTTGTTTCCTTGAATGCTGTCGTTAGGAAAACAGGGGTGTGTTGATGACAAGAGGATATATCTGCTGCACTGTATGTGTATACTGTTATATTATCAATGTGTGTGTGTGGGAGTAATTGTGACTGAAAACAGGGACCATGTGATGTCATGGGCTTCATTATTATCCAAAGTACCTGAAGACTGAACATGTTTGTGTGTGATGAACAAATACCAACACTTTGATTTAGGGTTATTTAAACCTGCTTTACTCTTTCAGATTTTCATCTGTATAGATTTTTTTAATCAAAATAATTCCCATTACAGCTGTAGTTCAAGGTCTGGATAATGGACTTAACATAAAAAACATACTTTCAATACAACACCCTAACAACAACGCTTACAGCCTCCTTAGTTGTCTAGTTGACAGACTGATAACAAAAGTTATCAAATAATATTGTTCCAAATGGAAGTCACCATTAATCCAGCAATTTGTCGAATGCCATCTTGGCTGAACTGAACATGTCATAGTCAGACTAAGGATGACCATTGGATTTGGGGCCCACCTGAAAGAAAGCAAAAAATTTGACCCCAATTCATAAAAAGGTGTAATGCTGTGTGCAAAGAATGACTGGCAAGATGGTTTGAAAATTATGTACTAACATTGATATGTAAATAGTGTAAAGACATCCTATAAATTATTGAATCAGGTTGTCTCGCTTTGGTTTAATGGAAAAAACCAGCTGCTTGAAGAGCCACCTAAAAAAGTGGGACATGGATAGAAAAAGTTGTCTTACTGTATAAAATCACCTCAAGAAGCAAATCTTACGATTGCAACAGGTTAGGCACATTGCTGGTTATGAAAAGGGCAGTCCAAAGAGGCGTGTCTCACAAAAATAAAGATGAGAAACTTAATGAGAAAACAATATATCAATTTCCAAAAAATGTTCCCCAGTTAATAATTATAAAGAATTTTATACAACAAAATACAGCTCAAAGATTCAGAGATAGTCATGATCTTCAGGCACTCAATAGGCACTGCATTAACATTGATGAATTCTTGTGAAAATCACTGCACTGCACTATGAGGATCTAGAATAAGACAAATCCAGGACTTGTCGTCATCATTTGATTGCCATCTTGTTTTGCTTCATTGGTGGGAGTTGAGCAGAAACTTAAAAGAAAATTTGATTCGTTGTCCTGTCCCAGCCACAAAGCACTCTGTCAATTCAATGCCAATCTCTCACCCTGACTCTCAGGGGTCCCAAAACCTCAGGCTTTGTTGTGTGTTAATTAGCTCAGATGATTAGATCACAGCTTATTTGTCGAGGAGTTGAAATACTAAACAAACTTCCAGGACTGCATTATTAGTAGAATTTGTGGTTTTGTTGTAGGGTGTCCATCTTTCAGAAGCTCTCTCTCCTGAGTTTGGAAAAGGTTGATTTTTCAGTAGACAGGTGGCTTTGGAGAAAATAGTTTGTGGTGTGATTTAACAGTAAAAACTTACAAGTTTGATCGCAATATGTGTTGCAGTAAAATACTTAACTTAAGTCTACAGTTTAAAGCAGGGACCGTTAATGTGAATGTATTTCATTGGTACTTGCAGCATCTCTCACCACAGTCAATGACAATAATGCTCTGAATAGCTCACACAATAAGCTGTCAATAGTTGTCATGGGGACTATTTTGTTGAAAGGCTTTTATTGTGATGGAAGCACAGCTTTGTCTCCATGTATTGGATAGAAAAGCCAAAAACTCCTGGCTGAATATGAGAAGGTGAACAGTGAGTGAACATAATCCAAGTTTCTGCTGCGCTGTCAGATTTTTCAACAAGTAACAAATCAATCAAATATAAATATAGGGTCTTTAGCTTTTACCATAACTGTATGTTTCTTCCTCTTCTTTTAGAAATGGGGTTGCTTTGATTGTTAGAGAAATGTAAGGGAGAAAGGAAAAAATAAGTTTAACTTGCCCCTCAGTTCCTTTTATTGTTATATCTGTTTATAAGTGATAAACATTTCAACCAATGGCATACATATTTTGATTTTGATTGGCAGCCAGGTGAACCCAACAGATGAATAGTCAGTGAATATCAATGAATAGACCCCCCCACACACACACACACACACACACACACACACACACACACATACACACACACACAAAATTTATTTAGTTCACTTCATCTGTGATAATATCAGTTCTGTAAAATGAAAATTAAAAAAAACTTTAATGTACCGGAAAGGAGGCAGGAAATGTGTTACATTTTGAGAAATAAAAATGAAACCTTCTCCTTGGCTGGATTAAATAATTGCCATCATTGTGTAAATGGATGGTTTGGTGTTTTGAAGTGAGGCTGTGTGGAGCTTGTTAATGGTAAGCGCACTGTACCAGTCACAGGGGATGCTGGTCACCCTTTGTTTAGAAAGGAGCTGGAGAATTGGGATAGAATATAAATGATCAACCTCTACAGATGGGGTCAGCTCTTTGATAGTTTAACACATTTTAAGAAGCTTCAACAGAACCACCACATCACCAGTGAAGTACATGCTCTATTTGGAAAAATATCAGAAATGTACAGTACTTTGCCACCAGAAAAATATGTTTCAGTCACTACTGGTAGAAATGCATACTTTCGACAACTACCTCATACGGCCCCACTTCAAAAGAACTGAACTATCCTTTTAACCACTTTCAAATCCTCTAGATCAGGGAGCAAAGGGAATCCAACTGAAGACATAAATAGTAACAGCATATGCTAATTGCCAACAGTTAAAACAACTCTGCTTTTGGAAACAGACCCATCTGTCCAGGAATTTAACAGATGACAAACGGTCTCTTAAAATAGATGGTGATTTGAACAGTCTCTTGTTCTAACTTTTCAAGGGAGTATTGTTTCTGAAAAATCAGCCTGTTTCGTTCCACAGTTAACAAAGTGCTGATTTACTCATACACCAGGACAACAAGTACACATTTCTGTTCTTTCCTTCTCAGGTGTACCAGACTCTGTCCACACACTCTAGACAAAGAAGATGGAGTGGAGAGGCAGGGTCCCGTCACTCTCAATCCACGGCACATGAGGAAGGCGTTCAAAGTTATGAACGAGCTGCGCAGGTGATGTTCATTTCATCTCATACAATATTCTTTCTTCCTCGGCTGTGTCACATTTCTCTCAAACATTATTTGTTTAATCCCTTCAATGTACGTACAGCCAGAGTTTGTTGTGTGACGTGACCATAGTAGCGGAGGACGTTGAGATCTCCGCTCATAGGGTGGTGCTGGCTGCAGGGAGCCCTTACTTCCATGCTATGTTCACTGGTAAGATGACTTTTCTTAACGTGTTTTATTATTCCTTGTATCCCAGTATGATGCGTCTTGTGCTACAGTGGATGTCTTGTACATGCTCAGTAACTATTTGCGTTAACTAACAGGTGAAATGGCAGAAAGCAGGGCAAAGCGAGTGAGGATAAAGGAGATGGACGGCTGGACACTGGGCCTGCTGGTAGACTACATTTACACAGCAGAGATACAGGTCACAGAGGAAAACGTGCAGGTGAAATAAACTGCCCTACATACACACACTTTACTTTAATGACTGATATTTTAGCCCCACAATTTTATGGCTTCATGGCTGCTGTGTATCTGCATGTTTTAGTTACTAAGTCAGTTGCACTGGTGTTAATCTGGCTATATAAAGGCTATTCTTTATCTATGACTGGTTTTATGCATACACAGACACATTTTGAGTCAGGGGGTTTAGGGATTAAATTGGATAATGTTTTCATTTGTGGTGCAGATTAAAATGTTATCCAGTCTAATCCAGCTCCGTGTCAACCCCCTTTGAAGCATTTTTTAGACAACAAAATGCAGTCAAAAAAAAACAAAACAAGGAAGAATTGTTTATTCTCTGAGAAACATTTAATTTTTAAAGCCTGTGGCTGTATGTTACCCAGTAGCATTATATAATGAAGTGTGTTTAGTCAACAAGATGATCAGAAGTCCACAGATTTTCAAGTCAGTTAAAATAAAGCTGAATACTTTTGCGGTTGTTTGCCTGAAATGCAGGTCATATGTTATTTTAGCTTTAGCCCTGTTTCCCTGTGAAAGCCAAGTCTCTAGCTTCAGTAAATGGTTGCTTCTGTAGTGACATGGGCTCTACAACCAGATGTGAAAACACCCACATTTTAAAAATGATAGTTCAGCTTTTATGCTTTTATTAAGTACAATCTGGATGATGGAGATAAAGTTGCCTGTAGGCTGGGACTGCCTAAACTGGCATGCAACCTCTCAACCAAAGCAATGTGTAACTGTTTGTGACGTTAGCAACACTCGTAATGACATTGTATGGCTGCAGATTGTTTTATTTGGTAAAGCGGTGTAATGGGACTTCAACTCAATTTTGACAGTTTTCTGAGCATTTTCTTTTATCAAATTTGATTTGAGTTTTAGTCTCAATAATAGAAATTGTATGCGTCCAAAACATCCAACTTCACCTAATTACAGTACTGTTTGTCTATAAATGGAGACATTTTGATCACTGTTCTGAAAAAAAGAAATAAAAAGATGATCTTATTGGCTAATGCAGGCCTGTAATATATATCTATATCCATTATCTGTCTCCATCACTGAGCTAAAATGATAAAATTGGATTATTCAGCCCTAACTGTGCCAAATATGCCCAATAGAGGAGTCCCCAGTAAGCCACTGCTTGCTAGTTGCATGAATCACAGAGGGGGGTAAATGGACTCTGTTATTATTTTTATACCATTCATTTTGGTTTCAAAATTTCTCTGAACAATTTGAAAAATGTCAGAAAAAATCAGCAGCTGATAAATAGGCTACCTCTCTTTTGACAGACATGCAAATAGTGTAGATTTTGCTGACTACACTGGCAAGGAAACGCATTGAATACAAAATAAAGTCTACAACACCCAGATAGATGTAAATTATGAAACCCAAAGGAATTAGTATACATTTGTGTAATCTGTTTATTACAAATGTGCCTTTGATGAATTCTGGTCTTATACTCTGAACCTTGCTGCACAAGTTCAAATTCCTTCTTTTTCTACAGGGAACAACTAGACTTATATGAAAGGTGCTGTGAAACTCTGCCGACTGGTCTTCATAGTGATGTTTAGAAACAAAGACCTTGTACTATAATCCACTCAAATGCTTTTTATTAGATAAGCCATCTACAGCAACAGCCTCAACAGGAGCAGTTTAGTTTCTTAGTTTTGGAAACCGTTGTACAAAACAAGTTGTTTTCAGTGACTGAGCCCGTCATGATGATTGTTTGCCTACACTAGACCAGCCTATCACCACATTCATTGAATAAATCTGCATATGAAGCAAATGATAATCTGTTTATGTGTGTGTGTTTGACAGGCATTGCTTCCTGCGGCAGGCCTGCTCCAGCTGAACGAGGTGAAAAAAGCTTGTTGTGAGTTCTTGAGCTCTCAACTTCATCCGTCCAACTGTCTGGGAATACGAGCGTTCGCTGACCTGCACGCCTGCTCTCAGCTACTCACACAGGCCAACAGCTACGCAGGTTTGTGTGTGTGTGTCCGTGTCCTTTTACTGAAGGTTTTGGTTTTGAGTGTGAATTTGGGGGAGATGTGGGGTGGTGATGAATAAGACAGATTTGAAAAAACAACTCATGAAGAGGGATAAAATTTGTGGAAAATTTATACCCGTTTATTTTTATTCTCATTTTAGAGCAACATTTCACTGAGGTGGTTGGGAGTGAAGAGTTCCTCAACCTGGGAATGGAGCAGGTGTCCAGCCTGATTGCCAGCGACAAGCTCACTATCCCCACAGAGGAGAAGGTACACACACACACAAACACACAAAATTTGCACAGTATACTCAGTTGTTTTATCTCTTTTACTTAAAATGTATTCCTTGTCCTCTGTAGGTTTTTGAGGCAGTGATAGCCTGGGTGAACCATGATAAAGATGTCCGACAGGAACACTTGGCTCACCTGATGGAACATGTTCGCCTGCCACTTCTCTCCAGAGAATATCTGGTGCAGGTATGACACATAATATCTCTATGGTGCAAGGCTAGTTAGTCTTTTGAAGAAAACTAAATACTGTAGTATGTTCTTCTGTTTTAATGTTTGCAGTTATACTATTGTCTCTGTCTTGGCTGTTTTGACCAAACATACTGTAGCTCTTTGTCTGAACAGTCTGCTGACTCTTTATGTTGTGTTGTTTCAGCGGGTGGAGGAGGAGTCTCTAATTAAAAACAGCAGTGCGTGTAAAGACTATCTGATAGAGGCCATGAAGTATCACCTGCTGCCAGCTGACCAGAGAGCTCTGATGAAAACTGCACGCACTCGCATGAGGACCCCAGCCTGCTGTCCTAAGGTATCCTTGATAAGTTACAAACCACTGAATGTCAACAAATATCACTCTCCCAGTACATAATTTTAAACTTAAAGTTGATCTTAGTTAAACTGGGCTACGGTTAATGCTCTGTTCAGGTGATGGTTGTGGTTGGAGGCCAGGCTCCGAAGGCGATTCGCAGTGTGGAGTGCTACGACTTTGAGGAGCAGAGATGGTACCAGGTAGCAGAGCTCCCTACAAGGAGGTGCAGAGCAGGTAGAGAACCCACTATAGAAACAAAAACATCACATCTGGGCCGCTCAGGTTATCCTATAGAATTGTAAAGGCCCACTTGAAAGTTCATCACCAGCACTTCACCCTCAAGTCATGTTGGCCCTGGACTTACATGACAGTAAGTCTTGGAGAAGAGAAATAAATGCCCAAATGCCTGTCAGATAAAACTCTAGTTGGTGACAGATGTCCTAGTGCAGCAGAGTTTTAGTGGTATTTTGATTCAGATAATGCAGATAATATTGTATATTATGTCTAAATAAATAAGCCAGAGTTCCATTGTGACATTCTCAGTTGAGGTGTTTCATCCAAACAAGGGAACAAGGCTTTTTTCTCAATGTTAGAAACAAGAGTTACATGTCATGATGAAATTACAGGTTATTGTTATTGTGCTGAAATCACATTTCAATCCTTAGCATTGAGATCCTGACCATACCAGATCAAAATCAAAAATCTTTGTCATTCTTGATTGTTTGTTACATCAATTTTGTATTTACTGGTGTTTTCTGTGATGTTGTCTTTCAGGTGTAGTGTATGTAGGTGGTTGTGTTTACGCTGTTGGAGGTTTCAATGGTTCCCTTCGTGTGCGGACAGTCGACTGTTATGACCCCATGATGGATCGCTGGACAAGTGTGAGCAGCATGCAGGACCGTAGATCAACACTAGGTGCTGCTGTGCTCAACGGGCTGCTGTATGCTGTAGGCGGGTTTGACGGCAGCACAGGTAAAGTGATGTTTGTGTGACATCACTTTTTCCCTCCTCATCCTTAAAATAGACCTCAGACACGAAGTACAAACAGAGCTATAAATCAACAGAGGAAAACATTTAGTCATGTTCATGTTCATCCTCTGTGTATTTGCAGGTCTGTCGACCGTTGAAGCATATAACGCGAAAACAGACGAGTGGTTCCATGTGTCACCCATGAGCACCAGGCGCAGCAGCGTGGGAGTGGGTGTTGTTAATGGTGGGTTCAACTTCCACTTCATCTGTAGTGAAAATGGAACAGAGGATGGAAATCATAACAAGAGTAGAGCAGTAAATACAAAGCGCATACACTTTTATAATGAAAGGCTATTACAGGCATTGAAGAGCAGTTTTTGGAGACATAAACTGTTTTTATTTTCCATCATTTCATTACAGTGAGTAAATAGCAGTAAGTGACTTTTGTTATCAGAGAGAAGACTTGATTGAAAAGCTTTGCTACAAAACAGTAGGTTGTTGAAAAGGTGTACAGGGGGAAAAAGGAAGAACAAGTAAAATATAAAACACATGGAAAATGAGAAAAAATCAATCTATAGAATACAAGTGAGTTTGATGACATAAAGAAAAAGAGTACTTAACAGATACCAGAATCAAATCACTGAAACACATAATCAAAATACATTCAGACTGATGTAAGCTTTCACAAGTTGAGTTAAAAAGTGATTTTTTTTCCCGCACATTTGCTACATCTTGTTTATTGATCTTATTGAGTCCAGTGAAATAAATGCACGTGTCTAATGATTTTAGGTATCCTGTATGCAGTAGGAGGTTATGATGGTGCAACCAGACAATGCCTGAGTACAGTAGAAGCTTACAACCCCAAAAGTAATACATGGAGTTATATTGCAGAAATGGGCACAAGACGCAGCGGAGCAGGTCAGTGTGTTTTTCATTTTCAAAACCCCCAAGGATGTTCTCAAATAGTTGTCCATCAGGAAAGCTGATCTAAAATACTGTGTGACACTTTTCCTGCCTTGTATCCATGCTGTTCTGTAGGTGTAGGTGTGCTAAAAGGTTTACTGTATGCTGTGGGGGGTCACGATGGTCCACTGGTGAGGAAGAGCTGTGAAGTTTACGATCCAGCCTCTAACAGCTGGCGGCAAGTAGCTGACATGAACATGTGTCGACGTAATGCAGGTAATACAGACTGGTTGATGGATTGACTTCAAGCTTTTTGATGCAACATGTTCATCAATCTTCATTCTATTTGTATGTGTGTGTTTCCAGGTGTGTGTGCTGTAAATAATGTACTTTATGTGGTGGGAGGAGATGATGGCAGCTGCAATTTGGCTTCGGTGGAGTTTTACAATCCAAACTCGGACAAGTGGACGCTCCTGCCCAGCTGCATGAGTACAGGGCGCAGTTATGCAGGTGTGTAGCAGGGCGGCTCATGGGCTAAGATTTTGGACACTTAATCACTGAACTAACACTGCATTTAAAGAAATAACTGCTTTTAACTAAAGATTTAAACACAGTTTAAAGTCTTGGTTGTAGTTTGATAGCATTTTTTAGCAGCCCTCTGTAGACTCAGATCACTGTTATTGGATCATTTCTTTCACAATAAAGTTTCATTGGATTTAACATGCATTAGTTGCAGAAGTTTATCTTGAGTTAAATTGCTTGTACTTTCTGTGTGGTAAATAATGGAGAAATTGAGTGATTTCTTTTTGTTTTTGTAATTTTTATACATTTAAAAGTCTTTGTGGCACTCACATGTTTTTCATTTAAGTATTTAAGAACCTGTCATATAAAGTTGGCGCATTATATTTTATGTATGATTGCAACAGGCTGTAGCATGTAAACCATATGACTTGTACCTGATAATTGAAAAATGCAAAGAGAATAAGTTCACAAAAACAAATAAATGCTCATCCAAAAAAAATAATTATTGATACATAAAAGAATGACACAAGATAAACTATGGAACAGTTTCATATATCCATAACTTTTTCCTTTCTTTTTCTTCTTCCCACAGGTGTGACTACGATCGATAAGCCCTTATGACTGCTCTTTACACCTGCCGCTGACTGAGCAGAGCAAATCCCCTCGCTGAATACTGATCTTGGATCCGTCTATGATGCCAATGCTTCGATGTTAGGCAGCATTAGCTCAGGCACTGAGGAAGATGAAGAAAAATGACAAGATTGTTGTGGTTTTGAAGAAGATGAAGATGAAGATTTTTTGCACTTAACCTGCAGGAAAGGAAGATGTAACAAACAGAGAGGGGATTGAACCCGTGTTTTAATGCCCTCCTGGCAGGACTGCCACAGCGACTGTACCACTGCAGTGTCAGTGCAACACTACTGATATGAAGCTACTGTAGCTGCAAAGTTACCTTGACTTTAGTGATGCTAACATGAACCAGCGAGGAGAGGAAGGCAGAGAAAGACCACTGAGGACTTTGATTCTTTGTTTCTCCTTCATTTTTATCCTCCTGAAAAGTGTCTCAGATCGAGTGAGTGTGTATGTATGTATGTGTGTATGTGTGTTTGTTTGTTTGTATGTGTGTGTGCGCTTGCATTTAAAGGTGCTCCTTTGCTTGCACATGTGTGTTTGTGTGCATCTGACTTCCTCTGTGGTGGTTTGACACCGCATGAATGCACTCCGTCTGACCTCTGACCTTACAGTGTTTCAGTGTGCCTGAATGTCACATAACGCTCTGCCTTCCCTCGTTTTCTTTTCCTGTGCGTCGCCTCAAGTATGTTGGACAGAGCACAGCTGGACTCTGTGTTTGGACAAAAGAAATCCTTGTGATTTCTCTGACTTATCCCTAATGGTGCATTGGTAGCAGCCTTCTATGTGACGAGCAGTTACAGAAATTTTTCATTTCTTCAAAAAAGAAAAGCTGCTTTCACTGGAGTAAACCTCTCTGGTAAAGGAGAAGAATCATCCATGTCACCTCAAGAAAGTGACAGTAGGAGGGAGAAGCTGTTTGAGATAAAACAGTTGGATGTCTCAGTGCTTTACTGTCACCCAGCAGCCATCTTTGCTGTGGTTGTAATCACTAATGACAGCCTGAACTCACTGCATGGTCCCCGATTCCCTCTTCTCCTATCGGTGTAGCAACCCTGTTATCTACTGCACACCCTGACGTACTATGAATGTGCCAATTTATAATGTCTCTTTATTTCTGTCTCTCTTCTTTACTTCTCTACTAATCTGTTCTTTCTCTCTTTCTGGAAAGTGACCAAACCCGCTCTTGTCTTTCTTTTTCTTCAGTCTTTTTCTCTTTCCTCTCCTATATTGAAAAAAGTCTGCTATAATATTAACTGGTATCGCTGTTTCTTGTCAGTGTATTGAGGAATGTCATGTAGGCTAATGACTTTGCAAATGTTTCATTACTTGTTTTGTATTATCATTAATAAATATGCTTCTTGTATTTAAAGCTGTGAAATGATATAATCTGTTTTTAAAACTTTGCCAAATCAGTAAAACATTGAAATGGAACAAACTTTTTGTGTGGGTTTTTTTATGACTTCAGAGACATTTAGTACAGTTTTATGTAGCATTTTAAGTGTTAGGTACTGACAATTCACAGTTTCTGTACCTCAGTTTCGATGTTGCTGTTTTTTTGTTTCTTTCAATAAGCTTGTGGTGTGTGGATCGATCTAAAATATTGATATATCGATACCACAGTTGGTATCAGTATTGATCAAAACTTGTGTGATGAGTTCGGCACTTAAAATTGTCAGTATATTACTGATTTCCGAAATATTATTATGTTTCTGTTAGTTATTCTACCAGTTTGTGCAAGCTGTTTGATCAAATTGATACATTTAATCCTGAACTACAATAATTGTTGTTATCCATGAACATTAAAATTTTACAATAAAGCAGAAAAAGAATTTTATTCTCTGATTGAATTTTTTTTTCATTTGCTTCCATTTATGAAAAGAAACAGTAGTCTTAGTGACTTTGCTTCATTCATAATTTACTCATTTAAATTAAATAATCATATAAAAGGTATTTGTATCCATATCGATATCAGCAATATTGGTCTGATATTTACTTGGTATCAGATCAATACCAAATTTTGCAGTTTTTCTCACCACGACAATAAGCTACAATAATAATACTTTCAAAGACATTTAAAAACAAAACAAATAAAATCTTATCTTTAAAAAAAAGGCTCCAAAAAACCCAGAATTGAAAATAAAACTGTCAATATTTCTGTGCACCTAGAGGTGTACTGGTATAAATGAGTTAGAAATAGCAAAAACAAGACATTTTTATCATTTCAAATCCTAAAAAGGGTTTCATCCTGCATTTCTATAACTGATGTTATGTCATCAAATAATGGCTTCACATTTTATGCCCAAAATGTAAAATCTAGCCCATTTTAACAGAATGTGTTGGAATGAAAGCATGAAATTGTGTTGGCAAAGCCTGGATAAGAATAAAAATGGTGTCTAGTGATATCATGGAGAAAAAAATCAAGAGGTGTATGTTATAAGATAAAAGGAATATACATATTTAAGGGGGAAGGCAACATGTGGACAACTTATTTGATATTAAATAAAGCGAAAAACATTAACAAGTCTGTAGTGTATTATATTTTTGAAACTTTAAACCTTCAGGTATTTTCTCTTACGGCGATTTCATAAAGTTGGGATCAAATGCAAAGTAAAATCAGACACTCCTGTATGACTTACACTCCCCAAACCACCCCATCTCTTCCCTCGTTCAGCCCCTTCAACTCTTCGGTCGTTATGAAAGTTGAGCTCGTCTCTGATTGGTCGTTGCTGTAGAAACCTCTGGTCTCACTATCATCGCTCCATCACGCTGACCAATCAGCGACGCCGCTCTACTCCACGACGTCAGTCTCCTCTCCTCTCGGCCAATCACATTCCGTAATATCAGTGTACTTCACCCGGCCCGACCGCCTCTTGCTCAGGTAGACGGGACAAACCGCGGAAAGGTGAGCGTCAACCTACCGTTGTTTGCTGCAGATATTTGGTACAGATGAGTTTGTTTTTGCTGGTTTTCGAGTTAGCTTGTTCTATCTTTAAACAAAACTATATTTGAAATGAACTATGTTTGTAGCAGATTATTTATTACTATAACTAGCAAGGCGTGTTTAGTGAACACACAGCTTTGATTAATTAATGATCATTTAATAATGCAAGTGACCAGTGTAGACTGGTGATTCTAAATACCAATTGAATAGCAGAGCTGGAGGAGCACAGAGAGAGGTAATGGGAAGTTGTAGCCTTAAACATTTCTGTTTTACAAGTAATGTTTTAGCAGCTGTTGTTGCACCAAGTCTGTAAGTGGTGTCATCCTGCATTCCTTTGTGTTAGACAGTATGTCAGTGTAGTTGAGTACACAGTGAAAAGTGTTATTTTGAAGTGTATCAAAGTTGCTGTGCCAGGAAGAACAGAGTCCAGAAGTCCAAAAACGTAATGTTTATATTGGTTAAAGACAGCTAAGAGAAGCTTTGAGATGTAATTACATGGTAACATTTGCGGTAATTGCTCAATAATTGCTTTTTCGCATGTAATAATTCCAAGCCTACATATCCACAATGTAATTTTCACTAATAACGATTAGAATGTCATATATCTACAATTAATTTTTCTCTTGTGGAAATCGTCAATGTAGGTATGTGCAACTTAATCAACACTCGTGCCATTGAATTTCATATATCTGTAATTCAATTTTTACATGTTGTACTTCAAAGTCGACATAGCCATAATGACATTTTGACATGTCCCAATTCTAATTCATGTCAAAAATGTTAATTCCTGATTTCAACAATTCTATTTTTACTAGTGACAGAGTTCATTAATGGTATCTACAATTGTTCTAAAATTAATTATTGTTATGTAAAATGCAGTTTTTAAATTACATTTTGACATGTTGAAATGTTATTTCCACTACCTAAAACTAAATTACTACATGTCAGCTACATGTGTACTCGGTACTGCTGACGGAATTTAGTTGGTACCTATAACTGAACCTATTAACTGCCACATTTTAATATAGATTTCTGTGAAAGTTGACAAAATGCAATTATTTTACACTATTTGTTCCAGGTTATCCATCACCAACAGTAGATAAATTTGATCCGACATCATGCTTAAACTTAAGTACTTTATTTCTACAACATGTAAATGCTACTTGCAAGTTTGTGCACATATGATGACACAGCAATAATAATAATGAAACTTTCACAATAGCTACTGTGAAACACACATAGCCTACCACTGTGTTTTCTTTTTGTACTTATGTAGCAGTCAACATGTATTTTCTGCTCATGGTAGTTGGAAGCTTTGAAATCACCATAAAAGAATTAGACAGGTTTAATGCCCTGGGTAATTTAAGAAAATGAAACAAAGTTTGCCATTCTCTGTGTTGCATTCCAAATATTTTGTTTTCATTATGGTTATTTCACTTTTTTAGTTTTAATTATTGTAAATGATTAAAAACATTCATTTTAGAAAATGCAACATGAAGGCAAATCACTCAATTGACTAAAATGCCCCATGGATTCACAAAATGTTCACCATCCCCAAAACATTCTTTGCTGCATAAAAGTTAATCTGAGTGGAATAGATTCAGTATGGAAATTGACTGATATGACTGAGAATATTATTTATCCACCTGTAATCACTTCCACGAGAGTCATACATGTAACACTTGGTCTATTTTCCAGTCACCTCTCCAGACCTGCAGTCTCCTCACATTCTCCATCATGGCGGTGAACGGCTCAGCGGACATATTGGGTTCTGCGTACCTGGCGGTGGAGTACGTTGATGCAGTGCTGCCTGAAAACCCCTTTCAACCTTCCCTCAAACACGCCTGGGGCTACATGCTGGACAACTACACCAAGTTTCAGATTGCTACCTGGGGATCGCTCATCGTCCATGAGTTCATCTACTTTCTGTTCTGTCTGCCCGGCTTCCTCTTCCAGTTCATGCCCTTCATGCAGAAATACAAGATCCAACAGGTTTGCGTGAGAGTTTGGTTATCGTGATCCAATTTCTGAGAATCTTAAAGGATGCCCCTCCTCCTGATTGACTTTCTATCTGTTTGTGGCTTCTCGTTTGTCTTTTTGCAGGACAAACCAGAGACATGGGAGAAACAGTGGAGATGTTTCAAGATGCTGCTGTTCAACCACTTCTGCATCCAGCTGCCTTTGATCTGTGGGACTTACTACTTCACTGAATATTTCAACATTCCTTATGACTGGGACTCCATGCCACGCTGGTCAGTGGAAGTTCAGGGACACACACTTTAAAACAGGGCTGAACAATTTGTAAAAATAATCTAAATGCAATTGTTTTTTCTACATTGGCTCTCCATCTTATATGTTGTTAAACAAACATGAGCTATAAATCACTCTTCATTAAACCAGCAACATATCTAACATATCTGTGTGCATGTACAGTTTCATCTGAAAAAATAGAATATCACGAAAAAGTTATCTTTCAATTACTCATCTCAGAAAGGGAAACCCAGATATTGAATTTTTGCAAGCCTTTATTTCTTAAAATGTTGATAATTATAGCTTACAGATAATGAAAACCCAAAATTTAGTTTCCAGAAAAACTAGAATATTACATAAGATCAATAAAAAATGGATATTTAAACAGAAATGTTAGGCTTCTCATTAGTGTGTTCATTTCTATGCACTCATTACCATTTTAACTCATGTCATTTTTGCCTTTTTGGGACATTTTTTGGCAACTTTCTGGCTAGTTTCCAAGTTTTCTCCCAACTTAAACCCATTTTGCTGCTTTTTGGCCATTTTTACCCTTATTAAATTTACATTAATTGCTACCTCTTGCCATTTTTGCAGCTTTTCACCACTTAAATTGTTGCTCTTGCAAAGGTAGTGTTCAACAATTTTGCTCTTAAGTTGAGCAGGGTTGAGCTACACTGGTATGGAGCGTAAAACACCTTCTGCAAAAAAGCTATCTGGTATTCTGACACATTTGAGGTTAAAGAAATATTGCACTGTCTGCGATTAGAATATTGCAGCAGGCCATGTTGTGTTCTAATCAAATTTGCAGTTAATTGCCCTGCCCTACTTTGAAATGCTTTATCCATTATAGCAGTGATTTTTCAGACCATTAGAGTAATCTATTGGTCAGTAAGTGCATTTCCAAATGATGACCCCCTTGTCTGTCTCCTGCAGGCCGTTTGTCCTTGCTCAGTGTTTTGGCTGTGCAGTTGTTGAAGACACTTGGCACTACTTCCTCCATCGCCTGCTGCATCACCGCAAGATCTACAAATACATCCACAAAGTTCACCACGAGTTCACTGTGAGTAAAATGCTCAAGTGACGAGAGAAACAAAAACAGTGTAACAGTGTCTGGTTGTTCTCTTTGCTTTATATTAACAACACTGTTCCACCACCCTTCAGGCTCCGTTTGGTATGCAGGCAGAATATGCTCATCCTGCAGAGACTCTCATCCTGGGAGCTGGTTTCTTCATTGGTATCATGATCTTCTGCAACCATGTGTTCTTCCTGTGGGCCTGGGTGTCCTTCCGCCTGCTGGAGACCATCGATGTCCACAGGTAGAAGAGGAAAACATCCTTTCCTTTTTTTCTCCTCACATTTCTGTAACTACCTGCAGAGATGGCACACAAAGAGCTTTTTGAGAGTTTTTACTGTAACTTTAAAGAATGAAAGATTTGAGTAAACAGAGCAGCAGCTGCTTCACTGATCACACTCAACTGAGAGACAATAGTTGCCAGAGAAGCCGCCCCGCTCTCATCAGGTTAACTGTGTCCGTGAACAGTGTGGTCAACCACCAGAGGGCAACAGAGTATACAAAGTGTCACAGTGTCATGTTACAGAGCTACTGTCAGGTTTTGGAGTTACTGAGGTCTCCTGTGTTGGTGCAGGTTTCTTATTTTGAGGAGACTGTTAAATTGGAAATCGCTCCTCTCCTTTGTTGCTTTATTGTTTATAAGTCAATTTCATAGATAAATTTGAAGTTTATTTTATAAATTTTTGTATTTTCTTTTGCTTATGTGTTCTAGTAGTGGGTTTTGCAGGCTACATTATTGGAAAAATAGTGGTTCGCTTATATAATAACATATTACTTTATACAGCACATAGTAAAGGGACATAATTGTCATGAATTGCTATAAAATAATGATGCCAGTGCATAGAATGAAACAATCAATTCAACATGTAGATGCTCAAGCATTGTAGATCCCATGAGTGAATTTATTTGTCTAGTTATTTATACTTAAAGGGACTGTGAGGACTTCCCAAGCAATCTTGAAAACGTCTCCTATCAAGATAAATGCCTGATCATAATCCCTAATTTTAAATGAAATTATTAGCGCGAGAATAAGTTATTTCTTAATGCTAATTTGCAGCTTCCCAGTCGGTTCAGACTGGACCAGATTGATTTATTGCACACTGAAGTCTCTATGACAACATTACGCTCTGCCTGGTAAGTGAACACTGGCAGGACATAACCAGGATTCACCAAAAGAAGTGCTAAAAAGAAGATCTGATTAACTTTACAAATACATCCCAACAGTTTGTGCAAGTCATCTGGCCAGCGGAGTTGCTGCAATCCACCTCATACAGATCCTCCTCACAGTCATTTTAACAACCTAAAACAATCACCAAGTCTTAATCATTGCCATCATTAAACCATTCTTTACTTGCAAAGACAAAATATAATATAATCATCTGACACAGAAGAAAAATGGGTGACTCATTTGATTGAATAATACCTCATCTATAAATCATGGTTTTTTTTCTCACGCCTTTTCAGTGGTTACGACATCCCTCTGAACCCACTTCACTTGATCCCATTCTACGCTGGCACCCGTTTCCATGACTTCCACCACATGAACTTTGTTGGGAACTACGCCTCCACTTTCACCTGGTGGGACAAGCTGCTGGGGACGGATCACCAGTATAACAAGTACACGCTGAAGCAGGAAGACAAGAAGGAGCAGTAAAGGCCTGAATGTTTGTACTCATGAAAAATCACACCTGGACTGTCAGGAAGGAAGAAAGCAGCTGTACTCACACATTCTGCATACAGACAATGTGCTGCTTCTCTAGATATGTTTGACAAAATACACACACGGTACCGGTGTACTGTGATTAATCAGATGCTGACTTCAGTCCGTCATCTGTCTTTCCACAAAAAGGAGCATTGTTGTCTTCCTGTCACCAGCTGCTGACTGAATAAAACAATCAACATCCTCTTTTTGATTTGTTGCTTTGCTTTGTCAGTGAGTGGAAAAAAAAAACTTTTTATAAAATGTTTCTGTACACTTCTGAATGTCTAAGCACTTTAGCACTTCCTCTTTGATAAAACTGAGTCACTATGACGGTTGTAGCTGCAGATCTTTGGAGATTAATACTCAGAACTGACTTCAAGACAGGCGTGTTTGAAAGGAATCATATGAGTTTCTGATGGAAAGGGGTTGACTCTTATGGCACTTTTTTTCTATGAGACTGTAAGACTTAATAAATGTTTGATTCTACAAAATAAACTTGGAATTTCATTTTTTAAAGTTTGTTAGCATGCTCGAATTAAGACTGATGGATTTATTCAAATGGTAATTTTTTCATGTAAAGCTTTTTAAAAAAAAATACATTAGATATGATTTATTGTTAGCACGATTGGATGTCAACAGAGAGCAGGACTAATGTGAGCTCAGGGTGTAATTTCCAGTGTAGATGAACAACATCTGAATTTTCAGGGTGAATGTTCTTGTCATCTTAGAAGACACTGTTGTTGGGTTTGGTTTTTGGGAGGAAGTGGGTGATTTTGTTTCTCTCATCTTTTCTCTGCTGCACTGTGGACACACCCCTGTTGCCTCCTGCTGCACATACAGCGGCGTCAAGTCAGACATCAGCAGCGAGCAGAAAACCGGAAGTACGGGGGTTTGAGATATAAGACCAAAATAAAAAAAAGTAACCAAGTGCACATTTCAGCCGGTTAAAAAATGAAACAAACAAACAAAACAATAAAAGAACTTGGCTTTGTTGAGACTATTTTTGGTCCATGTAATCTCATAACTTTGAGATAGAAAATATATAAAAACTTTGAGGTTACAAGTCAAAATTTTGAGATAAAATGTAAAAAAAAAAATTGGACAAAACATCAAATTTTTTTGAAAAAAAAAAAATCAAAATTTCGAGATAAAATGTCAAACTATTGGGACAAAATGTCAATTTTTTTTAGATAAGATTTCAAAATTTTGACATAAAACATTTTTGGTGTGAAAAATTGAAATTCTGAGATAAAGTGTCAAACTAACATGAAAAGTCGAAGTTTGAAAATTTCTTATCACAATGACTTTTTACTCATATTTACAACTTTATATGGGCAAATATATGTTTCATATATGTTTCCGTATAGAAATTGGTCACTTCAAACCGAAAAGGAGGGTTTTAAGTATGGGTTATGAAGTTACTCTGTTATCTCTGAGGATGTTAGGGTATTTTTCAGGATCTCCAAGAGGCCGGGTAAAGGATTATTAAGATAATTATATCAAAAATAAAAAATAAAAAAGAGACAGGAGTTTCATGAGAACCTTAAATGCATCATGTTAAATAATCTTACAAAATATTGATAGCTTTTAAGACGTACAGAACTAGGCCTATAATTCTTCGGACGTTTCTCAGTAACTCTAAGAAGCGAGTGGTTAGGTCACGTTTTTGTGTTTCTCAAAACAGTAACAGTGTGGAATGAAAATCAAATTTAATTCTCGCAATTTTATTGTTGCATGTTTGCTGATTCCCCTCTAAGAAAACATTATTTTGAAACTGTAACCGGATGTGTGTTTTTCCTCAGCGCAGCTTCACTCTGGAGGATCCGCGCTCAGGTAGAGAAGCGCATCACACTGGCAGAGAGGGAGCGCAGCACGGACAGAGATATTTATAGCCTGAAGCGAGGCTGCAGCACGGAGATAAGGCTTGGGACCAAGCCGCAGGCAGGAAAACAGACACACACGGCGTAGGGTAAAGAGGACACGACAAAATGAAGGCTTTTCTCTGTCTAGTTTTATTCGGGGCTGGGGCGGTCGCCCTGGTCAGCTCCGCCGGTAACGAGGGGGAGATCTCCTTCGAGTACCACCGCTATGAAGAGATGCGGAAAGCCATGGTGTCGGTGTGGCTGCAGTGCCAGTCCATCGTCCGCATCTATACCATCGGAAAGAGCGAGGAAGGCCGTGAGCTTTTTGTCCTGGAGATGTCCGACAACCCCGGGGTGCATGAGCCTGGTCAGTTTTTACGCACACTTTTTCCATCTGCTCTGTGATACTGTGAATTCCCAGTTCTTCTGCCTTTGTCCCCACTTTTCTCTCCATCACCACATGCTGCGATAACACAAACACATCACGACCTACTGCGCATAACAGCCTGTGCCACTGTAATCCGTGAAAAGGTTGTTTAGTGGAGGATGTTACCAAAATGAAAGAACAACAATGGAAGAGAAGAGCAGGTGTGTCGGGTTTGTGCGTGAAACTGTGAGCGCAGGGCCCTGCTGCTGCTGCTGCATCACTTCAGAGGATTCTGGATGATAGATTGTGCGATCAGCTACGCCAAGCCGCCATTTTGCTGGTTGATAAGGATCTGTGGCTTATCTCATGCTGATCACAAGTCGTGATTCTGTCTAAAACATTCTAAATGCTGTAGATCATACCTAGCCACAGTCTTAATTTCCCTGAAATTAAGCCCTTCTGCAGTTTTCAGCAGATCTATCAATACACAGGTGAATTGGGTAAAAAGATGAAGCCTTTGATTTGAAATAAAGTACACCTTTAATCCTAATAGGGTTGAATGGCTGTGATATTCACGCTCTTTCATCCTGTCATGATGACTGAACCGCAGCCAGGATGGTTGGGTGCATTGAGGAGAAGTGATGTGAGGACTTCACACCAGTCAGAGGAACTGCAAATATGGGCAAATACCACTGCTGGATTTATATGCAGTGCATCTCAGTGTTCCCTCTGAAAACAAGAACAAATGTTGACACATTCAAATCTTATTTACCCGGAATTAACAGTGTCTTAATAGTGATAAGAAAATGTGAGCTAGAAAACACAGCCCTGGGTGAAATTTTGATACTTGGCTTGCATGTTCTTCAAGACATTAGAATATCATCCTTTTTCAGTTCACAAACATCTGATATAAAAATGGCCGTGCAGATCAATATCTTCATCAGAAATTGTTCCTCAAGAATCAGTATGAGGATCTGTGAATATCTGATGGTGACTTAGTTAGGGATGGGAACCTTTCACACAGTGTATCAATGCTAGCATGTTTATGTGCTCATAAATATTAATTTGTTTCATAATAACATCTCAAAATATTTCAGTTTTATCATACTGATTTAGCGGTATATAAACTTGAACAAATATATCAAAACAACATTCAGTTATTTGTTCTGTAACATCACAGTTGTTATGCAAATTTCCCTTAACCCTTAACTAAAATTAACAAAACATTACAACTTAATGACTTCACTACAATTATGGAGTGATTTTTCTTTATAATGCACAAATTAAACCCAGCTCTACATACAACATGTCCATATGCGGTATGGAAAAGTGAGGCATGGTACTGTTTGATTATACGTGAATTTATCCTCAGTTCTACTGATGGTTTTTGGGCCAAACTCATCCCAAGATTTAGTTTCTATCTACAAGTTTCACAATATACAGCAGTTAACAGCATCACTGTGAAAATCTTCAACTTTCAACCTTCAACTTTTCATTTTTTACAATGGGCATCAAATTTCAGACTTTGGTCTATGAGTTTAATAGAAATTGTTCAAGCATAAAAGGTTATAAAAGGTGGCAGTTTTTTTTGGCAACATTTTGTAATTTTTCCATCATCTAGGACTGAAATTATTTAAAAAACATAGAAGAGACGAGGGCTGAACAATTCGCAAATATTATCTTATTGTGAATATTTTTCCCTATAATACAAATGCGATTTAGTGCGTGATTATTTTTTTAGATTCCTTGTCCTATGTGTTGTTGAACACATTTTTGGAAATAAACATTGACATAAATTACAGCATAACATGATATTCTTGATTTTTGATCATTGTTGCAACCTTAAACTTAGTTTTAATGCTCCTACTTGCTGTTTTTGCCCTCTTTTTAACACTAAGATTACGTCTCTTGCAAAGGTGGTTTTCAACAGTTTGCCTCTTAAGTAAGGGTTAAGTAACACTGGTGTAAGGCATAAATCATCTACTTCAAACAATTGTATCTGGTATTCTGACACATTTGAGGTTAAAGGGATATTGCACTGCCTGGGATTGAGTATTGCAGCAGGACATATTGTGATTTAATCTAATTTCTAATTAATTACCCTGCCCTAGGAGGGACATATTTGTATTTCAAATTATGTCTTCTCATCCAGTTACAATTTATAGGCCTGTTTCCACAGACTATTATGGTAATTACTTGAGGTCTCCCTCTTGAGTTTCAGTCTCCCATATTGTATTATAACTAAAAACCAAGACCCTTATTGAATACCCAAACCCTTTAAATTATTAAAATATTTGTATGTACTGTCTTGTGATTCTTGTAGGCTTTTAATGGTGACAGAAAGACTCTCTATTTTTACTCCTGAGAGAGTGACGTCAATTCTGGCACCAGGAGCAACAATACGCGGTTCATTGAGAGTTTAGCATAAAGAACATCAAGTGTCTTGGAACTCAATGATGCCTGTTCACCTCTCTCAAAATGGGACTGGAGGAAGTACTTAATTTCATCCAAGTAATCCCAAAGCGTAGGCCCCTTCTTTAAAAAAAAAAAAAAATCCTTCTCCAAATTACCTGATGTAGTGTTTTCAGTCCAGTTTGTGGCATTTAAGTATAAGTCTTGTGTAGATTTTTTGGTCATAAAGGTGTATTTTCTCCTCTGGTTGTGTTTGTGTGGTCTAAACCATGCACTGCATGTTTTTGCTTACTTGGTCACAGAGTCTAATGACCGTATAGACATGCTATATAAGCCTGTAATAGACTGGTGGGTGTGCGTCGGCATGAGTCACAGTAGCGTTGTGGAGACTTTATTACTACCAGATGAGTTTCCAAGCTGCGTGCTGCTTAACCAATGGGGGCAACACCTCCTCCCCTCTCCCTCCATCTCTGCCGAGCAAAACATCTGAGCTGGAAGGAGGGGGATGAGAGGGAGGAGGACACACAGAGAGAAGCCCCAGAGACCAGCGGGGGAATAAGAGAGAAATAAGCTTTGCCTGTAATTTAGATTATAAATAAAACACTGTGAAGCTCCCCTTTAAGGTGTCCAGCCCATGTTTTACCTTACCCTGCAATATGCAACCCTAAGGTGGAGCTGAAATAGCTGTTGCCGGGGTAACAGATCGGCTTAGTGCACTGAGCTGGCTGACTGGCAGATCCTGGTTGGCTGGCTCGGTTGTTCGACAGTCCTGAGCTCATGCAACTGTCAGTAAGACGCCATCTGTCATACAATGTAACACAGGAAGTACCTTTAGTCTACAACGGAGAAACAATAGGACCACATCGATATATAGATGCATCTGCAACCTTGAAGGGTGGAACAGCGACGATGTTAACACTCCGTCATCCTCAGCTGCAGTCAGGATGGCTCGGAGCAAAGAGCAGGAGTGATATGAGGATATGTGGGACTCCCTGGTTTCAGGACACGTATTAGAGGCTCTGCAATTCTCCACAGCTCTGTTGTGATTTGATATCTTAAAAAATCAATTGAGGTCACAAGCCTACAACAAATGAGCTGAAGTACTGGCTATGAATGAGAGAGCAACATCTAGAGACTGAAGGGTTTGAGGGCTGGGCGGATACAAAAACAGAGCTAAAAGTGAATATTTAATGTACAGAGTTCAGGAGGCCAGATATAGGCTCTATATGAATGTTAGTGATCAACATTAGATACAGTATAAAGTAAGATTTGAAGAGATACACATTACTTCCACGGACCTTTGACAGACACCCGAGTGTGCTGTAAACTAGCACACAACATGCTAACAGATATTGATTGCTACATCAACCTTGTGTTTTGATCATATGCATAGTTTATTTATGCCCAATACTACATTTCTAAAGGGATGCCAGTTGTCTAGCAGTGTACGAACCTTGCATTTGGTTTTAAATTTCAGCATCCAATTGTAGGGCTGGGAGACGATTAAGATGTATATTTTTTTATATTATCTGGTCTTGATTATGTAACTAATAGAAATTAGCAGACTAGTTTGAGCCTACATTTCACAAACACCTAATGGGGTGGATTCCCAAAGGTGCTCAAAAACAGAGCTGTGTAGAGAAACCTACAAAGGTGGTGTTATCACCCCAATCTTAAAGGCCAATATGGTTCAGATGCTGACTGAGTTTTTAATACTGCGGTTTTAGCGTTGGCCTAAAAGCATGAGCTCGTATCTGATTCAGTCAGTTTTATCACATGTAATCATGAGATAAAATCCTACTTTACTTGCATTTGTGGATAGTTAATTTCTACTCATTACATTTTCTTGTCTCCCACTGTGACCGTAAGGCACTGCTCACTTACATAATCTTTTTTCAACAATAAAGATAAGACCTGAAAATTACCGTTGACACAAATGTGAATGTGTGACAAACATTATCTATAAAGCAGACAACAACTCATCATGTAAGCTAAACATGGCGAACAGATTACTGAAAATAGTCAGCACAGGAACTAGTACATCGATGATAACGGCTACTGTGATCCATTTCTGACTCTTCTTTCTTTGTCAGAACACAACCAAGGGCTACACACAACATGACATAATCATGATTTTACATATAGATTACAGTTCACAGCCAAGTTTGTGTACAAGAGTATTTATTTAGCATCCAGTCAGCAAAAAAAATCCCTTTTACTGGGAAGATGTTTTTGTACACATTTAACCAAGAAAGCTTTTAAACCCAGGAGTTTTACGAGGAGAAGGGTAGTGTTTTAGTGTGTTGCTACTTTTGTTTTTGCAAAGGATCTAAAAACTTCTTCCTCTGGTCCCATGTTCCATTTAAAGGAGGTGTTTACTCCTTGCAGCTGGCTTGTATTTGACTGTGCCCAAGCTAAAAAGAGGGGCTCTTCTTTGATGCAACTTCTTTTTTGACTCCCATGTCTGGAACTATTTACAGTGAATGTGAGGAGAAACTATCTTAGAACAGCTTTGGCTTTTTCAAAAGGTTGAAAAAAAGATTATGTTAATATGAGCTACAGCTTGTCCAATGCGTGGTCCAGTAGAGCGTCTTGAAGGGGGATGGAGGAACTGGACTGTTTTGTCAGACGACAGAGGAAGTATGTAATCCCCAAAGAGCACGCACATAGATGACCTGTTAAAGCATGCGGCAGGCAGACATGCTGCTGGATATCAGGTTACATATGCCATACTGGACATGAGATGAATCACAGGGAGATTTGGTTTTATAGTGCACATGATTATTGAAGGAAAACAGAGAAGGATAGAGTGTAAACTCAGTGTTTTATTGGAAATTCTACCTGAGAGATGACTGCAGAGATATAAGAGTTAAGAAGAAGAAGAAGAAAAACTAAATGGAATGATGATTGAGAAAACGGCAGATGTAACAGGAGACATAAGGTGACAGGGGAGTAGAAAAAAGGTGGGGAGATGAACATTGAGGGAATAAGGGAGAGAGAAACGGAAGGAAGATGAGAGGAAAGCCAAGACATCAGCCAGAGGTCATTCATTATACATCAGACCAGTGTGCACACACATCCTCCTCTTCTTCCTCTTCTCAGCCTTCTCTGACTACTTCCTCTTCTTACTCCTTGACTTCCTCTGCTGTCACAGACGGCTCTTGTCTTTCCCTACACCCTTTTTTCTTTCCTATTTTTGCCTTCCCTCCTCAGGGAGCTGTGTTTATGGATTATGATTCAGTTTTGTATGGTTTGCTTTTACTACGCCATGTGTTGTCATGTATGGTTTAAACATGCACTACAAAGCCTCAGTCATCACTTTTGTCACAGCCTCTTGTTCAGTGCTTTCTGTTTGTTTTCACTGATGGTAGAAATCAGTAGGCCTGGACAGCATTGCCAACATCAGAGCACTTTTTGCCGTCCTTTAGTAATGCTGGCTCACAGAGGTTGTCCTGTGGTAAATCAAATTAGTCACCAGTCTGCTCTAAAAGACTGTCTTAGTTGCCCCATATTGATTCTGCTTGTGGATCTAATTCTTTATGGATTCATTTCTCTGTCCAAAAAGTTGGCCTCACAGGTTTTTTAGTGTCAACACCATTTTTGGTCATTGGATTTAGATGTCTTTGGACGGAAATAAATAAAAATAAGTGAAAATGAGCCTGTTTCCTGTCCAGAAAAAAAATACCTGATAGTATTTTGACCTTTTTGAGTTTTAAGTATTGTTTACAAAAAGTTGCTGTGATATGTTTCTGTGATGAAAGTTGAAATTTAGTTTTTAAACCATAGTTGTACTGATGTGTGCGAATTGCTAGCATATATGTTATTATAAAAAGTCCGATTATAAATACTATAACGTACCACAAAAACTGCCATCAGTGAGTACAGGGCCTTAGTCAATTAAGAACATCAATTTGGGATATTACAAGCAACTTTCTTAGTAAATTCACCAGGTAATGACATTTAATTAGCCTTGAAAAGAAATTCAAAGATATGGAACTGAAAGATTCTACTTAGGGTCGAAAATTTCATAATAACAGAGAAATGTAATATCTGAGACAAAATTATTCATTTGTGTAAAAACAAGAGAGACAAATATCAAAGTATAAAAACAAGCTTTTCCTCTCATTTTTACCAAAAATACCTGTGTTTACATAATCAAATGAAAACACTATTGAATTGGCGCTGATCAGTGTAACAAAGTCTCAGTTTAGTATTGAATTATTGCCAATGCTTTTGTTATGTTGTTTACACTGACTTATCATGCAAACCTTTTGGAAAAGAGGTGCTCATTGTAATGTGAAAGCTTGATTATGTAATAAACTTGAAGTAAAGATTTTGAATAGTTGCAGAAGCTAGAAAGGTGAAAGGTATTCAGTGTTTTCTCTCCATGTTTCATCTGTTGTATTACCTGCTTTTAGCATTCACTATTTTCTGAGTGCCTGCGTGTCTTTGTGATATTGGATCAGGCCTTAGAGTGGACAAACCGCTTGAATTTGTCCGTGTGTGTGTGTGTGTGTGTGTGTGTGTGTGTATGTGTGTTTGTGTGCTCCAGACAGGCAAACAGACAGCGTGAGAGAGTGTTTACTCAATCTTCGACTTCATTTGTCTCCCTAAGCACCTGCTTGTGTCAGGGTTGTCACGACTACTGAGAGCACTCTGACGGGGTGCTTCCCCTAATGACGTTGGAGCAGTCATTACTTGAGGTTACCTAGGAGACAGTATTGATCACCTGACAGGCAGGTTTCATAATCCCTGGTATAGCAGGGGATGATGGGGTGGGTTTTTGTTAGCCTCAGATGTTTTTTATTGACCTGTGTTGAGCAAGCATCACCTTGACTTGAAGGAAAGAGCTGCACCATGCCATACTATAGACACGAAGAGTCATGATGGCTAGCACTAGTGCCAGAAAGTTTTCACAGTCCCTTAAACGTGCTCCCTAAGATATGAGGCACATAGAAAAAAATGTGGAAGACCCAGGACATTTAAAGTGTTTGACCTACACAGTGCAAAACACATCCCATGTGTGTTTGTCTGTAAATTACATACACAAAGCACCTTATATAAAAATGGGTATGCAAAAAAAAAAAAAAAAGCTGTAAACATGACTTTTGCTTCAGTATGTCCCAAGATACTGAGCATCTGTGTTAAAGCTTGAATCATGCTAACTCATTAAGACAGAGAGCAACTTCAAAGTGTGTGTCCATGTGTGTGTGTGAGTTCATGGGTTTGTCAGCTCTGCTGGGCCTCTGAAGCCTGTAAAAACCATTCACCAACATCAGGTCAGAAGGATATAATTGTATTCTTGAAATCATTAGTAGCTGCTCTGAGAGAGACCAGATCTGAGCATTTAAAAATAACCTGACTACCAGATGTGCGCAGAGTGGTGAAATGTGTGTGCGTGTGTGTGTGTGTGTGTGTGTGTGTGTGTGTGTGAGCAAACTAGTGTGTTTTACTCTAATAATGCCTATGAGATTACTCCAGAGTTGGATCAAACACGCCAAATATCCACAGAAATAATGAAAACATACAAACTTGCATCTTGAGAGGATTATTTCTTTGACAGAACATTTGCAAACTTGCACAAAGAAGCAGCAAAGACCAGAGGAAAAAAGTCTCATAAAAATGGTCATATCTATCAGCAGAAGTATAATAAAAAAAAGCAAAAAGCCCCTAATAAAAAAGGGACCCCTGCTGTAGCTTGGCTTTAGACCCACACACAAACAGGCGCACACTTGCCTCGCCATCTGCCAAGCTTGAGCTACATTTCACAACTAAAAACTGAACAAAAGACATGTTTATATCCCTCAGAGAAGCTCTTTTATTGTTACACAGCCACAGAAAGGCAGTGTTTCTGGTTTGGCTGTTAATCAATAACGTGTGCTGGGGAGCTCCTACTTGTTCCTCCTGTTGTTTTTTCTAAGTTTTGCTCCTTTTAAGAAACTCAGCATGTCTACTAGTTCTGTGTAGACTGAAGAGAAAAAATGGCTAATTACTGAATTAAACAGATGGCAAGAGCCTTGATGAGTAAAGCTGACATAGCAAACATCTGCTCCACGTACTGACTGTATAAAAACATGGATGGTGCATTTTCAACTTCTCCTGCTGTGCAAAAGTGAAGCCACATCATCCCTGCTCTCCTATGAGAGTCAGGGCGCACAGTCCTGCAGTAGCTGATTTCTTAAAAGAGCTGTCTTTATTTGATTTTAGGGTATGACCCTTATTTCATCTTGCAGCATGAAGTAGTCTGGGTTGATGACCTACACAACAGCCTGTCACCAGGGGGAGCTCTAAATCATTTGGCCTCACTATTAGGAAATTGTCTGTAGTTGCATCGACTAGAGCAGCAGGGCTTCAAGTTCTGAACTTCTCTTTAAGGAAATAATGGTTCCTGTACCAATCAAGCTTCTGTTTAACATCTGGTACACTGGCTCAGATTATAGAAAACCACAAAGTCAGTTACCATCATTATTTAGATGACACACAGGTATACATGACATGTTGCTAGACGATCATGGCAGGCCAAACCACAGTGAGTTACAGTAATCCAGTATTGTTAATAAACGCATGGACAACTGTCTCAAAATCTCAGGTACCCCTTTACTTTAGATAAAATCCTCATATGATAGAAGCTGTTTTTTTATGACTGAGCTATTTTGTTGATCCAATTTCAGCCTGTCAATGAAAGACCTGATGAGTAGAAGAGTAAAAACAAAAAAGTGCACTAGTGTTTCATTTTTTTTGAGCTTGTTAGTCTCTGCTGCATCACTTAATAAAATTAATAAATTACGCAAAAACAATGACTTGAATGTTTTGCACTTCATTTCACATCTTCAGTGAGAAAAATATTGCTTGAACAAGCCGATTGAAATCTGGCTATGGGAGCTGAGAGGTGATTATCAAAGAGGATCTGTATTTGGATTTGTTCAACACTTATCACTGTTCACACAGAGCAAATGCGTGCAAGTGCAACATGGAAGGCAAGCTTTTCGAAATTAAGACAAAATAGCAATATTTTTTGGCCCTGCACACATTTTTTGTTCATTTTTGGTCTGACTCTGGGTGTGGCCTGTGGGTCATAATTTGCCCAGGTCAGCATTAGACCACATTACTCGGAGCGAGCAGGGATGTATTTTTGCTAATGGACTCAAAGAAGATGATTGTTAAGCTTCATAGCCCCAAGCAGGGACTTTTTCAGGAGTAGATCAAGTACCAAAGAACTACATTTAGACCATGATTCCTGTTCTTGATCCTCAAAAAGTCCGAAGCATATGGTTTTTCTCTTGAAATTTTTTATTTATATGTTGACAATTTGAGTTTTTTTGTAAATCCATGTAAAGCATAGATTGTGCCTCACAAATTAAGAAGTAATCAACTGTTGATTTTTTAATGCGCAAATCACTTTTTTTGCATGCTGGAGTAAAATGAATGTATAATATATAATGATCTGATCCCAGACCTGTCACTCCTCACAGCATGTAGATTTAAGCAGAACAGTCATTGACAGTGCTACTCATTAACCCTGTGTGACCCTCTTTATTATTGGAATTAAGTCTTGGACTGTACTGTTCAATTCTGTTCAACCTTTAGCTGATGAGTTAGTGTGTTTGTCACTGCTGGAGTGTTATTGCTCAAGGGTGTGTGTGTGTGTGTGTGTGTGTGTGTGTGTGTGTGTGTGTGTGTGCGTGTGTGTGCACCAGGGGTAACCACTGTAACTAATGGGGCTGGTTTATCAGTGAGAATCTTTTGGTCTATGACGAAAAAAGGCTTCTTATCATAAAGAGTGTGACGTAGTGATCTTTCCACTCTGACTGTGTGGCAGGTTGTATTCAGTGTCAGCCTGAAGACTGAGTATGAATACACAGTTGATAATTCAGCTCAGTCACTATGGTGCAGCTGAGTCTTCGTTCATATTTGTCCACATGAATTATGAGTCTGATCAAATAATCATTTTTGTCTGTGAAAGTAGCTTTAGAGTAACTGTTGTGTTGATATTTTTTCCTCATGCATCCTATACCTAAGGAGATGAAAAAAGAAGCAATACAAGGTGATGTAACCTAGCTCCTTTCTCTTCTGTACAGGTGAGCCTGAGTTTAAATACATCGCCAACATGCACGGCAACGAGGCAGTGGGCAGAGAGTTGCTCATCTTCCTGGCTGAATACCTGTGCAACCAGTACCAGCAGGGCAACGAGACCATCATTGACCTCATCCACAACACCCGCATCCACCTCATGCCGTCCATGAACCCAGACGGCTTTGAAAGGGCCGCTTCACAGGTGATGATGACACAGCAGGACAAAAATACACATTGACCTGAAAGATTTAGGCCTCAAGACAAAAAACATCTCATTAGTTCCCACAACATGCAAACACTAATCCTGTTTTCTTTGCTCAGCCTGGGGAGATCAAGGATTGGTTTGTGGGCCGCAGTAATTCCAAGGGGGTTGATTTGAACCGTAACTTCCCTGATCTGGACCGTATCATCTACATCAACGAGAGGCAGGGTGGAGCCAACAACCACCTGCTGCAGAACATGAAGAAGGCTGTGGATGAAAACCCAAAGGTGGGGTTTTATAGCCCTGTTCTTCATAGATCCCATGAAAAGACCAAAACAACACTGCATCACACAGTGCCATCAGACTACATCACTCACAGGCCCAAAGACATTGTTGTAACCTGTTGAAGGTCTACAACAACATTATACATGTTCCTATATAAAGAAAACAGAAGAAACCACTTAAACCTATCAAAAATGTCCATATCCAAAAGAAGATGTTTTGCCACCCTACTCAATAGGAACAAGCTCTCTGATTTGTTGTTGCATCCAGAAGCATTTTGTTCTTAATTTAGCACCCTCTGAAGTCAGAAATTATTTTAACTGTGGAAATAGTTTTTGTGACAATAGAGCTCCTGAAATGTTTTTCTTACTGAATGTCCTAACAGTCTCAACAAATCCTTTTAAAGATATATTAATTAATTTGTTTTTTGATTTATAAACAGCTGAATTTATGAATGCGTTTTTGACTTATTTGTATCATCGTATGTAAGTTTTTGATGATGTGCTTTTCTTTTGTAGTTGGCCCCAGAGACGAAGGCTGTGATCCACTGGATCATGGACATCCCCTTTGTCCTCTCAGCAAACCTGCACGGAGGAGATGTGGTGGCCAACTACCCATATGATGAAACCCGCACTGGTACCTCAACACAGAAGTCACTTCTTAATCTTAACCACACACAATTTTCCTGTTTGGATTGTAAAATTGTGTATAAACCATTTCATTGCTTCTTGTGAATGTTTGCTCAGATGTAATGAGACTATTTTAGGACCATAACTGAAATAGCAAACATTTATTAGTTTTTGTACAGAATGAAGTTACATTAATTTGAATCAGGTGGAAAATGTTTTCTTTTTTTTGCTTCCTTGAAATTATTGCTCACAGTTAAAAAAAGAAAAAAGAAAAACGTGTCTATGAAGGAGCATTTCATTTATTGCAGATACATGTAATCAATTAAGATTTATTGCAACAGC
Organism: Thalassoma bifasciatum; assembly: GCA_008086565.1. Taxonomy (NCBI): domain Eukaryota; kingdom Metazoa; phylum Chordata; class Actinopteri; order Labriformes; family Labridae; genus Thalassoma; species Thalassoma bifasciatum. Next base: position 2,679,641 of record RPOG01000005.1, read on the forward strand.
TGTCCAAACATTGTTCACATGTTCATTTCCGTTTCTCTGATTCTCTATCAAAGGATCCGTCCATGAGTTCACCCCCTGTCCTGATGACGGGATGTTCAAGTCTCTGGCAAGGGCCTACTCCAGTTACAACCCAGTCATGTCTGACCCTCAGAGACCCCCCTGCCGTAAGAATGATGATGACTCCAGCTTTAAGGATGGCATCACTAATGGAGGGGCGTGGTACAGCGTGAGAGGAGGTGAGAAGCACTGTACTTCATGTTTACTTGAGTCCTATTATAGATAAATCAGAGGGAAGTATAAAATGTTGTGTAGAAAGAAATATAAGGGCTTGAAGGTCTTGATCACGCTCTACCACCTGTGTAATCATCCCTAAAGGGAGTTGAGTAACATGATGCTATATTTTTGTCTTTTCCCTTTTTTTTTTTTTACTTTCACTGTGCTTGATAGTCCACTGATTTAACCTTCCCACAAAATGCACATTTTCCTTTTAGATTGGTTATTTACAAAATGTAAGCAAGTTGGGCATTTAAGTTTTTGGCCATAGAAAAATGTGGTTTCCACTCTTCTTTGATTTAAACAAGAGCAACACTTTTCAAATGACCCTGATGTGTCTTTGGCATTTTTATTCATTAGTTTGTCTAGTAGCCAGCTCTTCTCATAGTAGTAAAAATACACTGCATAGGCGGCAAAAACACACTGCAAGGCGACTTTCTTTTTAGCCAGGTAGTGTATATTTTTGTAAAATCTCTGTTCAGGTGTCAGATATTTTTCTTGCTGTTGAAGTTGAACTTTAAGATTTACTTGCAACAACAGTATCATATAAAACTTATAGTCTTTCCAATTGCCACACTATAAGAAAGAACCTTGGTTAAAAATCCCTTTTTGTAATTGTGTCAATACAGGTATGCAGGATTTCAACTACCTCAGCAGCAACTGTTTTGAGATCACTCTGGAGCTCAGCTGTGAAAAGTTCCCCAGCGAGGACACACTGAAGAGCTACTGGGAGCAGAACCAAAACTCTCTGATCAACTACGTCCAGCAGGTACACAAAACACCAACAGCCACATTGACATGTATTTGAATTTGATATGTTGTCAGCTATGAACAGGGTTTAGTTTGAAATGTTGCATTAGAATAGTCCCTATTAAGATGACTCAGAAAATAGATCAAGATTCCTTCTCTTCGTCTGAATAAAATCTAAGGATTATATTGTAAGCTAAGAATTAATAACATGATGTAAAGAGAAATGTAATATGGTGATGATGGTAGATGAGGAAATAATTCTAAATTATAAGAATACATGGATATGTCTAAATCCTCATCCTGATTGATTTTTTTGGTGGGGGGGTTTTGGCTTTTGTGCCTTTATTTGGACAGGGGATAGTGTAGGAAACAGGGTAAGGGGTGACCTGCGGGAAAGTGGCCACAGGCTGAATTTGAACCCTTGCTGCCTGCGTGAGGGCGAACCTCATGGAGCATGACCTGAAACACTAGGCCATCTGTGCTTCATAATTTTTTTTGGTAGTTTAAAGTCGCAGAACCAAATGTTTTTCATGTCCCTGTTCAACTCTCAACCCCCAAAACACATTTTCCTCTGCTTACCTTGAACCAAGTCTTAACTGTCCCTGTGTGTGTCGTTGTAGGTCCATCGTGGCGTCAAGGGCTTTGTACGCGACCTGCAGGGGAACCCCATCTCCAATGCCAGCATTAGTGTGGAGGGAATTGACCATGACGTCACAACAGGTAAATTCAAACATTCCTCAAAAGCAAACACACACTTCCTTGTCACTCTGTTGGTTTCATGCAACCACTTCAGAGGCAAGATGCTGTAGTGCCATCTAGTGGACACTTTTGGTTTTTCTCTTCTTCTGCAGTAACTGACTTAGATTTTCACCTGCACACCACACAAGAGTGACAATAACAGATTTTCAACTACAGGACTAGATTGTGGTCTGAAGCATGAATTCATGGAAATCTGTTTTTTTGCAGCCAAAGATGGGGACTACTGGCGCCTTCTGCCCCCAGGAAACTACAAAGTGGCAGCTTCTGCCCCTGGATACGTGGCTGTCATCAGGAAAGTGGCTGTTCCATACTCCCCTGCAACCAGGGTAAGACTCTGAAGAAAATTTATCAATGCCTCTGATTCAAGGGGAAGTTAAAAATGTTGGTTTTATAGACACATTTTCATGCTTTACTCTTTTGATGCTGTCCTCAGTGAACACAAAATAATGAGTGCTATTCAAAAGTATTGCACCAGAAGCCAAAGTGTTCTGTAACTTATTTCCAGTTCAAAATTGTTGAAAAGCGCATGTGAGGCACAGGACTTCCCTATTTCACGAAGGACATAAAGACTTTTCTGTTGTCTCCCCACACTGATATAAATACTCACTGGAAAAACAAACATGTTATTGTGCTGGAACAGACCCCTTATATTTACTTATAAGAAAGAGCTAACTGTGGGAAAAAGACTTCCTTAAGCAGGTTACTTGGGATGGGGTCTAATAGACAGATTGATAATTAATCTGAAGTGATTGTTGAAACCAGCTCTCAAAGGTCAAAAAGTAAAATAAGTTGAAGTATATACCCATCTCAAAGCCGTCTCTGTAATTTCACGGGCAGTTGCATGTTCTGTGGTCTTCAAAGGCAGGAAATCACTAATTTTTCTCTGATCTTTAAGATTAAATGAGCTCACAAAGGCATCACTGCTGAGGGTAAGAGAAAATACATGACTCGAGAGAGAGTTGTGAGTGTTTTTCAACCTGCAATGCTGGGAAGGGACCACTCTGGTGAAGGGTGGTCTTTATCCTTTTCTATTGGGGATGAGTATGATGCAGGGTCTTCCTGTATTTATAAAGGCTATTTTGCCAAAGTGTGGACAGCTTGTACTTGTTTTGGTAGAGCTCACTATACCACAGAGCTTCTGTCATTTATTCAAGAGGAGTGATGGAGTCAAAAGTGTCTTGAATCAAACTTGTAGTTTTATGAACAAACTGATGAAGCTTCGGGAGGCTAGTGCCAGTGTAAGAGGACTTTGCCATTGTTGGACAAAATACTAAATTCAAAACAGCTGGAATTGTTTCCTTGATATTGGCTGCATTTCTATCAGATAAGCTTCTTGTTAGGACATTTAGACCTACTGGAGTAAAATCTGATTGGGCGAAATCAAAAGTTACTTTGAAAATTACTCAATCATAATCATCAAAAAGAAAATAAAGGAAAACTACAAGGTCTCCAGTTTCCAAAGCCATGTGCCAGAACAAGATCATGGGTGTGATAAAAATGGATGGTAGGTTTGTGTCCCCCTGTGTGAAGCCAATTGAAATAAGAGTTTCATTAACAGTGTCCACATTTGTATTAGAGTCCCCTTCAACAATAATTTTATCTGAGCTGAGGACAAAGTTAAACAGAATCTCTGAGAATTCCGAGAGTGGGCTGAGAGGGAAGTACATCTGGACATCCGTGTGTCTGCTTTGACATGACCTTGTGTTTGCCTCAGGTGGACTTTCAACTGGAGTCAATGATGGAGAGGAAGGAGGAGGAGCGGGAGGAGCTGATGGACTGGTGGAAGATGATGTCTGAGACACTGAACTTCTAAACAAGCATCTGTTCGGCAAATAATTGAATCTGTCTGCTCATCTATGTAATATATTCAACTTTCAGTGTGCCAGACCGCTCTGAAAAGAAAATATTTGTCTCTTATTTGTTTTGTTCTCTCTCACTTCTTATTTGAATTTATTATATTGTTCATTAATGTAATGGTTTGCCTCATACTCCTGTAGATGTTTCACAGACATATGCTGACGGACACAGGAGGGATTTTGCTGGTAGTTCTGTGGTATTGTGTTCTTTATTGTACACGTGATTGGTAACCATGGCGCCCACCTATATAACCAATGAGTGACTGAGTAACATGTATGTAAAAGAGCTTCTACTATCATTCCTTCATGGCTTCATCCATAAAGAATATTGTCTTTTTCCTGTTTTAATGTCTCTGTTTCCAAACTTAGTACAAATAAAAACAAGTACACACAAATAACACACACCCTTATAAATATCAATAGACTGCACACTAACACATGATAGTTTTGAGATAATCAGGGACATTATAAACACTGTAAACTCTATAAAAACAAGCTCATTTTCCTATATGTTATAAATGTTACTTTTTTTTACTGACTGCAGCACAGTTTTGAGTTTAGCACAAGATGAATGGTAATAATATACACTGTATTTATGAAATAAGTATAACAAGAAATAAGTGGTTTTATACCTAAAAGAATGAAAGACAATAAGGCCATGCCACCGTTAAATCTACCCACTTGAGTCTGCCTAAAGCCATTCCTTTGTATGTGCACTACACAGAAAATACTGAGGTATGGAAAGAACTGTGGTATATGTTCAAGTTGTTTTTCACGGTTAAATTGAGAAATGGAGCTCATCTGGTTTGAGAAGACAAAATAATTTATTGAATGTATAGCTATAGAAACAGTTACAAATGTAAAGAATAAAATGATCAATAAAACTCCCTCTATATGTTGTCAAACTGCTTGTGTTGCTTTATTTTAGCTAATTTAACTGTCTCATAAAATCACTCCGTCCTTTTTCATATGTTTAGATGGTCAGCTCAGTGGTAATTATTTAGGAGTTCAGATATTCAGTGACTTGGCGACCCCCAGTGGTTTGACTCATGTATGTTGAAATAACTGTTTGCTTCTTCTTTCATCTTTTTATGTTATCTTTGGTGGGACTTGATCAGCACTACTGATCACTAATAACATTTGGGGTCTGAATTGTTATATTTTCAATAATAATAAGAATGATAACAAACAAACAACCAAAATACAGAAAAAAATGAAAAAGCAATAATATGAAAAATTATATAGTGCCAAAGACTCTATGATAATGTGACAAGGCTTTGTGCAAATTCAAGTATTTAACAACCCCCCCCAAAACCAAGGGAACATGAAAATTAACAATAAACCAAAGAAAGTTAAAATAGGAATAAAAATAATCAACCAAGACACTGAAACCTTTGAGGATCAAGTCTGGTCTTGTGGAAGATCTTTTGTTTTTATTCATGACATTATTGACATTATTTCAGTTTTAATAAGTTGCTCTGCCATGTTTCTAAAGAAATCCAGGACAAACAAATCAAGGTACGACCCCTGCAACAGTCCACTTCCTACATTTGAAAACCATAAACATATATTGTAATTGCTCACACTTAAATGAGTGATTTCAAGTAACAACACCCATGGCAATTCCTAAAGTGATGAAATTGGTTGGTTCTAACCAATTTGTTTGAAGTGTGACAAAACCAACTTTAGCCTAGAATATAGTCAGGTGTGCATTGTGCGCTGTGCATTATGCTAAAGGTGGTTACACGAACAGGTGGCGCTTTGCTGAACCCAGAGCAGCAACTTTCATGACTTCAGCCATGTATTTCTGAGGTAGTGTTACAAAACTCCTCATATCTGTGCTGTATCAAAAAAGCTGAACTAAAGGTAACTGGCCAGGGCAGTGTGATGTAAAATGCTAAACAGCCACAGTGTGCTAATCAGGCCAGCTACCTACCGGTTGTAAGGAAATCCCCTGTACAGTATGTGCTGTTAGAGAAATGATCCTTTTGAACAGGTGTATATGTGATTTCCAATACTTGTGGTCCAGTCAAGTGGAGACTCAAAGACCTGCAGTTTTTCCACTTTGGCTTCATATCTCACAGACAGAAGCAGCTGCTTGGGCACTACTACATAAAGGTGTGTTTCTCACAACAAAGGTGCTTTGGATCTGATGAAGAGCTGAACTTTTTACAAAAATAATTTAGTTGCAATTATTTTTCCCTATATAACGATTGCAATTTATGATGCAGTTTTTGTGATTCCAAGCTTCTGTGCAAGTTATTTTCTCAAAATGTGGCATCAAACTGCATGATTGGATTTAACCTGAGTGAAATCACATGTAATGACTGAAGTACTGCATCATGGCTTCTCAAAACTTCAGTAAGTGAGCATGTGTTTTTACTTGTTAGTTCTTCCAGGCAGGAATGCATTTTCAGGACGGATCTCTGCCTCCTCTCTCTCTTTTTCTTTCACACACACACACACACACACACACACACACACACACACACACACACACACACACACACACACACACACACACACACACACACACACACACCCACCCACCCACACACACACACACACACACACACACACACACACACACACACACATAGCAAGGGTGGCACTTTTAGCCCAACTATGCAGTTGAGTCAGCTTTTCTACCTTTAGATGCTAACTGTGCAGATCAATGTCCCCTCGGTCTATTAGTCATACCTGCCCTATTAGCATCAGCTATTAGCATCTTTTAGTCAATACCATTGATCAAGCTGCTTTGGCTTCAGAACAGAGAGGGACAGAGGGAAAGAGAGAGGAAAGAGAGAGAGGGAGTGAGCATTGATCTGATCAGATACCTGGATTTGATGTAAAACAATACAAAGGTTGTTTTTTGTTTTACAACAATGAAACCCATTTGATCCATGCAACTTTTGATTTACAATATTCCCTATAAGTTGATTGGAGTTAATAAACTGTAAGGTGATAGGATTAGCATATTTTCAGAATGGTTTATTGGGGATATACATGACTTCTATTTCCAACTAAGCATGCTGCTTTTTATACACCTTGTTATTACTGTGTTTTGTATCCTATTTTAGCATTTTTGTTGTATTTTTTCTTTGTTTGTGGTAGGAAAAAGTTACCATCATAGCTTTTCTTGAGAATCAAGTAGATGTCTTGGCCATTGATTTTTTTTTTTGGTTTCAAACTCTGGCCTCATTGTTGATATCCAGTGTGACAGGTGAGTATTTCCTCCTGTCATTACTCCTTTAATCCTGCAGATGACAGTAGTGTGCTGATCAGTCACTGCCAGGTGACTGTCCCTTAAGTTAATATCACTTTATCCTCAGCAAAAATGAGTCTGTCCTGTTTATAGATCATAATTTGTGTGTTTTGGAGTCTTGTGCCTCACAGGAAGTGACTGTGGGTGAACTTTGGTGGACTGTGGTAAATGTTCCTCATTACACTATGGTTTTCCCCTCAAAGCTCAATAACTCCCAGAAGTTCAAAAGGGCTGCAGGCCATATTTGGTCACTGAAACACTGCTCTTATTTGTGCAAAAATGTGCATGTAATCACCTTCATCTGATATGGATAAAAAGGTAGAACAAAAGGTTTGACTTGATAGTGAGCATAACAACCATGAAGAACACAAACCAGTCCTGTTAAACCTCTTCTTTCATCTCTGTTATTTGTTTGTGTGTCTGATTGTGTCACCAAGTATTTCACACCCTGTTCAGAGAGGCTCAAGGAGAGAGGAGCTGACCGTCAACAAACTAGGAAACAATGCATCAATGATTGCAAGGGGAAAAGGTGAAAAGTTTCAAATGAGAAACATATTTCAGCTGAGATCTGTTTGTGCTTTTGGTGAATCCCAAAAAAATTTCAGATGAGTTTCCTGTTTATATATTGGAACAGTGCAAGATCTCATACATCAAAATGCATGAAGACCAGGACTGGGCAATTAACTGCAAATTAGATTGAATCACAACATAAGCTAATGCAATGTTTCTGATTGCAGACAGTGCACATTTCTTGAACCTAAAATGTGTCAGGCGACCAGATACATTCTTTTGCAATAGATCTTTTGTACTCTACACCAGTGTTACCCAATTCTGTTCAACCAAAGAGCTAAATTGATGAAAAATTAATTTACTAGAGCTAGAAACTAAGTTGGAAAAATGGAATGAAGTAGCAATAAAAACAAGTTTGAGGTGGCAAAAATGGAAAAAAAAATTGTGACAATAGGGAGAAAAGTTGGAAAACAGACAGAAAGAAGAAATATGGTCCAAAAGCACACAAAAATAGAGTGAAAAGTGACTAAAATTGGTAAAAAGCAGTCATGAGTTGCAAAAATGGTTTTGAGAAATCCTTTTCAGAATCCTGCACATGAAAAAATGTTTTGGATTTTTGAAACGAAAATCCTTCTCACTTCCTTATATGTATTTTTTATTCAAAACAATATTGAAACAAAAACACCATCCCTGTCAATATAGCCATTGATACCAAATTTGCCATATGAATCAAAGTAGCCCTTCTTTTTTTAATTATTCATTTCAAGTTTCATTTATCTAATATGAAGCCTTTTTACTAAAGAATGATGAAGACTATTTTTGCAAATCCTTCAGCCTTGATTGATATACATCTTAATATACAGTTTAACATGGCTCTTGTCAGGTGGGGGACTTATTTTGCATGAGGTTCCTGAGTAACACAGGGAGAAGCACACGTTTGTTGTATCCCACCTGGTGCCAGTGCAAAGCCAGTTGAGTGGAGCAGAGTAGAAACTTGGAAGTAAAAGAAACACTGTTTTTGTGACTGTATACTCATGTGCACTACACAACAAGGGTCCAAACTGTTGCTAATGACACTTTCTGTTCCTGTAGGTGGTGCTGGGTGATAGGTATAGATCAAACAACCTCCAGCGAGGAATGAAATATACACGACTGTGAGTTTGTGAGAGGGACATCTATTTTGACAATGTGGCAAAGCTGCTTGTTTAGGTCAGAAGTCTTTCTACACTTTCTCTCTCTCTTTCACACAAACACAAACACACAACATTTCATGTCCCCTCAAGTCTTTGCTCCTTATTTCTTCAGTCTCTGTACAAGGAAAGTTATCTTCAGGGAACAGAGGCTGTGGCTCTCTCTCTCTCTCTCACACACACACACACACACACACACACACACACACACACACACACAAATGTGTCCAAGTTCCTGAAGAAGTGCTGTGTCAGCAAAGGACTACTGTTTACATTTATACGAATACAACAACCCCACACACACACACATAGAGCATCTTTGCTCCAGAGCAGCGAGGGGGTGTTCGTGGAGGAGATTTGTCCAGCAGTGTCTGTGGCAGACTCAGAGCTGGCCTTCCCACCAGTTCTTTGACTTTCACTTTGACTGGCTCTGTTTTCCATGTTTTAAGTTGCTGCATTAGAGTTTAATCCTGAATGGGATAACTTGTCACCCTGCTACACTCTTTTGTATTAACACTACATACGCACTTAAAATCTCCCACAGTCAATGATATTGCCTTTACTTAAACACAACGTAACTTTTCATACTATGTGTGGTTTCCCCTTTTTGCCAGGAACTTTTAAACCAGGTTGTGACGTGTCAGAGATCATGAATGTGTACCAAGTTGAGGTGGCCAAGGAGACGTTATGGCGGAAGATCTGAGCCCTGTGAGGTGCAGAAAGAGGAAACAAGAGCAGGAGAGGGAGAATGGCACGCACAGCTTGGCATTTAAGCAGAGGATTTCCTTACTGTACCCCGTCTTCCCGCCGTTTGTTTTCTGTTTACAGAAGGAGACCTCTTCAGTCGTCATGCACAAGAGAGTGTGTTTCTGTCAGTATTTTGTAGTTTAAGGAGAAAAAGTCACAGTATACACTTTTATTTTGTAAAGGTTAAAATCAATCATTGTGAGACAAATCTTGATTTTTCCCCAAAGTTACACTAAAGTAGAATCAAAGTGTGTAGTTGTACTTTGTTGTTGATTTAAATTAAACTTAATAGACAATAGGACAGAGAAAAAAAAACTGTATTGACACTTTTGGATCAGCCTAACGAAAAGCATTCCCTCTTCTGTCAGCAGACTGCCTTCCTGTAACATTTTGAGCCAGAATAATTGATGTCTCTGGACACCACTTTGCTCCCTGAAGATGTTATAAGAGTCAGCAGCACTGTTGGCAACACAATATCTCCCTCTTTCATTTTCTTTACCTGTGATATTCCCACCATTTCTGTTCTTCTTGAGCAGAGAGTTTTTGCTTTGGGACACAGGGATAAAAACATCACAAGATAAGTAATAAAATCACACGAGAACAAAACTTAAAAAATATTTAGTTGAATGACTCGGGTGTTGTCAATGAGGGAAGGGGCAGCTGGATGAGAACTGTATTAGGTCAAAGGCTCTTTGTCAAACTAATTTCTGTTTTGACTTATTCCTCATTGAATATGTCTATTGTACACTTATTCTTGTATCAGAGGCTTTAGACTCTTGCAGAAAAGCCATACAAATGATCTAAGAGGCTTTGAAGAACTAACAAGATGCAAAAAAGAACAAAAAACCACCTCATAAACACAGTATGACCATGAAAAGGGAGACAGAATAGGACACAGCAGACGTCAAACAGCCACAAAGAGGCTTTAAAACATAAAAACCAAAACAACTGAAAGGAGACAAGAAAAGGAATAAACAACCATTCATCACGTCACGTCACTACTGGTTGGAATATTTGTCTCAGAAATGACTTAAACAGTTAAAATGATTTTTTATGAAGTGAAAAAAGTTCACTTACCACCCTTGTCTTTGTTTTCGTCCAAAAAAGAAAAATGAATCTATTTTTTTTTTAAGTTAAAGGGACTGTGAAGAGTTTCTAAGTGATCTTGAAAAAGTTTCATCTCTAGATATAAGACCATGATCCACAATTTAAAATAAGATTATCAGCTCTAAAATAGAGTTTCTAAATATTAATTCCTTGATTCATGACCGGGTCAAACTGGACTAAATTGACTGACAGCTGAGATCTTTATGACAAGACCAAGCTAGCTAATGGAGTTTTGCAGTGAGAAGAAAGATCTGTGTTTTTCTCTGCTGAAAGCTATTTCTGGGATTTCATTAGTTGTAATAGTGGACATTAGAGCTGGACTGTTTGACAGAAAAAGGACAGAAGGGCAGAAAAGCTCATAGGCACCAATAACCAGCCCAGGCCAATTGTCAGTCTGTCAAGTGATCATCTGTATCAAAAACCTTTCAAGGTAAAGGTTTTATATTTCATCATATGTGGTGCCATGACTGTTTTGGCAGCATGTTTGTCCTGTTGTCTGTCATTGTCCATGCATCACTTTGTCTTCTGGAGATTAGTGAACTTATGTAAAAAAAAAAAAAACAAAACAGACCTGAACTTGTGGTGTTGTGTGTAGGATTCCCTTTGTGTGCTTGTGGTTCTGACTGCTCTCCTTAGCAATGCTAATTAACCATTGGGAAGGCATTGAGTGGCTTTTGGACCTCTCCAACCACTTACAGTACACCCCTGTGTGGTTGCCATCCAGCCAATCTATTCAGCAAAATGCTTCCTTCTTAAATAGGATCCAGCTTTTGAGATTAATGCTGTGTTCAGGTATTTGTGTCCCTATTTAAGGCACTTATCGATCAGTTTGTCTCTGAAACTCTGAAAGTACCTCGCAAGCATTCTTGCCCTGCACAGTGACCACCTCCACTCACCCCCACTGCCACCACCACTTCTCCCTGAAACTGTGCACAGCACTCACACACACGTACTCTCCAAAGCACTGTGGTCTGCAGGTATTAGAGCTCTATTATTAGCTTTGTTTTCCTCAAACACACCTTCTAATCAATTCTTTATGCAGTGCCTAAAATCCGCAAGGAGTTCAACTTTGAAGCTGTACTTTGCCTAAAATCTGTCTAACTTACAGAAGCAAAGTTGCACAGGGCTATCACCTCACTGCAGTTCCCCTAACTTCTAGAAAAAGTTAGCAAGTCTGGGAGATTGTAGGATGATTTTTTTTTATCACCTTCTTTAGTTTTTATTCCAGCATCATGGAGGAAAAAAACATAACACGAACTGTCAAATACTCACCTCACATCATTGGTTGAGGTGACAAGTCTGTAATCTCAGTGCACCATCTGCCAAAAGACTTAACACTTGTACAAAAAGTTGCCGAGAACAAAACAAAAGTGATAGCAAGATTGAAAAGTGGCCAAATAGTAGAATAGTAGCATGTGCTGAGGCTGATGGTTGGCAGCTGACGTGCTGGTATAAATCATTCCCTAACAACAGGTACTGTTAAAAAATGTGGAAGGCCACAATCACACTGTCACCGACTGATGACATCCAGCATCTGTTTTTGGAGCAGTATTGGTGTTTTGTAACCCCTGCACCTAGAAACCATCTGAAAGACAATTTGACTCACCAGTTTGTTATTTCAGTCTGTTTGAATTCATTTCTTAGGGATTTGACGTGGCCAATTTTGGTGGCACCTGGCGCACTCCTACCATCAATTTATCCTTTTCACACTATTTTCTTTGTATATGATAACTTTTTAACGGATACAACATGATGAGGTAATGAGGCTGTCAACAGTAGGTAGCATTGTGTTTAAAAAGTGTCAGCAGACTTTTGAAGCTTGTACTATGGTTCAATAGCCAGCTTCATATAGCGCCACTTATAGCCCAGTGCTCAGACATATCCTCAACATGTAACATTACTGAATCCAGGCTATGTCCTGCCAGTGCAAATTTTTTTTTACCCCATTGGCAGAGTTTTGTAGTCATTGCAAGCAAATCAAATATCATTTTTGTCTTTAAATATCTTGAATAAGACATTTTTTCTGGACTTGTCAGCTGAAGGTGGCTCATATCAAAATGGAAAAGACAATTCGGACAAAAAATAAGACACAAACACTTGCTCAGGTTTCAGTTTTTGCTGCGTTAGAGTAATTCAAAATTGCTCAGAACTTTCCGAATCACTTATTTTAATCATATCATCTTCTTCCCTAAAACCAAACATGTCACTGGAGCATACCTGACGTGATAAAACAAGGAAGATGACATGGGAATGGGTAAAATTCAGAAATTGTTTACTTTTTCAGGCCAAAGAGTACACACAAAACTTGGATGAATCCTTGTATTATTTTGTACAAACATGCATATCCTTCTCAGGGTGGTCTCTGAAACTTTCCTAGTCAAGATATTTTTGTATCAGATAAAACAACAAAAAAACACTTTCATGAGAAACTTATCCAACTTCCTTCTTTCTCTGGAGAACATTGTACCTCCCTTTCTTATGAAGTTGATGTTCAGGTGGTCTCCTATTTTGGAACAACACTCTGGAGTGTGTTCACCTATACTAAGTAAATTCTTGTGTGTGTGTGTGTGTGTGTGTGTGTGTGTGTGTGTGTGTGTGTTGTCTCCAGGGGATTTGTTTCCATGCCCCAGGCGTGTGTAGTGGACAGCTTGCGGCTGGATTGATAGAGTGACGTCAGCACGCAGCTACCTCTCTCAGAGGGCAGGATTAGTCGGGAGCAGCAGAGACAGCGCTCCGGTAATCTCCCGGTAATAAATGGGGGGGAGGCGGGCACGTTCGGAACCGCCGGTACCAAGTGATACCGCAGGCCCCCAGAGACTCCTGACACGGATGCCTGCATTTGGAGCACGATGGGTCGCTTCGTGACGCCACAGCAAACCAGCGCACACCAGGCAGGTACACGCAGCAGGTAAGCTGTGGAGACGCAGGGTTGAACTCGTCTCAGGAGGATTTACCGTGACAAGGTGTTTGCAGGCTGCACCGCCTGTCTGTCAACAACTGCTGCTGTTTTATTTTTACTGCTTGTGTCTGCTGTTTGTGTGTGAAGGTTGCACCTAAGAGATTATGGATGTTGACAACTTTGCAGTCCTTGCAAATGTAAGAAAATGACGCTTAGTGTGACTGACATTATAAGCTGTTTACCCAATTTATCAAAAGTCTTTGCTTCCCCACACACAAACAGTACAAGTAACCTTACAGAGGGGTATCACTGATGCAGGGGAGGATCAGAAACTCACCTGAACTCAGTCATCTGTTGTTGACCGACCTACTGCAGGGCAAGGTTAGAGTTAATGACAGATTATGTGAGACATCATAGCTGAATGACGGGCTGACTTATACGCATACACTCCTGCTCCATTGTTTAAAATGATTTTTGGGTCTTTGGCGCATTAAAAAGACAGAACAACAACACAAGAAACGATTAAAAGTGAACATTAAAATCATCAAAAAGTGCTGTTTACACTTAACTGTCTAAATATTTATACGCAATTGCAAAATGTGCTCCGAAACCCCACCGACGATGTAGGTCTAATTACTGTTGTGCTTCTTCTCTTTTTACGCACAAGGCCTGACTAAGCCTAATTGCTCTGAGTTGCAAATAATCTACCCTTGGATCTTTTTTCCCGTATTACTCTTTCCAGGAAAGACTTGTCGTGATTGTAAACGCAACTCCAAGCCACTATCTTTCAGCATTTATGGTTTGGTTGTCACCTACTTGGCACCTGCTTCGAAATTGGCAGATGACACCCATTACGCACCGATTAAAGGGACTGATGGATACTAAAACCCACAGGCTAATTTGTATCCGCCGTGTTACTTTTACCACTGCCGGTTTTTACTGACTGCTCCTTGCAGGTCCATGTGAAGCAATGTCAAATAACCCGTCGAGATCAGTGCGCGCTTCGACCACAGAGCAGCGCAGAGGGCAGAGAAGCAGCTCATTGGGTTTATTAATTACAGAGGGTTGGCTAAAATCTATGCAGTTTTTGTTTGTAGTCTTTCTCCCCTCATTGTTCATGAGTGAGAGAGTTACTGCACATGAAATTGGCAGCAATTAGTCAATGAATAGAAACAAAAGACACCAAAGAAAGTTTTGGTTCTGCATCACTTGGGCAGAACAGTGCAGGTATTTGGTCGTATGTGTGTGTGTAGGCGGTGCATTGACTCGGGTTGGGAGAGACAGTAACACTACCGGACACGGGGGGAGAGAGAGAGAAAGAAAGAGAGAGAGGGGGGAGGGAGGGAGGGAGGGAGGGGGGGTCTGCTATATGCGCGAGAGAGAGTGAGGGACATTGGTTGGAGATACTCGAGGCGGATGTTTCTTTTGTGAGCAGCACTCAGACTCACCGCTGTGCGTCTTTACGCTCAGAGATCATCCACTCCTGATCCTCCCTCACGCGTCCTCTCTGTTTGTTTCTTTCCACATAGCAGCTTCACCTGCAAAGCCACAGCGGAGGACAGCGGGCACTTTGCTGACTGACAGACGGGCTGAGAGACACCTCGGTGCACTTTGACCATGGAGGAGAGCCGGGAAGAGTAACTTCCTTACGCCTATACAGTAACTGAAACCTGACAGCCAGAGAGGATGTTCACAATGAGCCGTTAAATTCCTGCCACCGATGCTTTCTTTGGGGAGTGGATTGACTGTCTCCTAACGGCACAGGAGACGAGCAGAGAGGCCTTTACTCGTTGATTTGAGTCCTCAGATGGACCAAGTGCCCTCGGCACTGGCCGCCAAGATGCGCTGGATCACGCTGGTGCTTGCCGGCCTGACTTTCTGGGGGAAAGTGACTATTTGTAACTGTTTCGACTACGAGGAGCCAGACTATGACTACTACGAGGAGGATAAAGCGGAGACCATTGACTACAAAGATCCATGCAAAGCTGGTGAGTCCTGTTTTCACTCTGTTTAGGTTTGAGATTAAAAAATAAAAATGAGAATAAGTATTTTCACGCATGCGATCCAATCCTTGGGCGCACTGGCTCTGACTTGGCACGTGTATGAGAGCCGACAGCGGCTGTGTGTCAGTATGTGTATGTGTGCGTGTACACACTCATCCAGATGCCCCCGTTTCCCCACCCATCACAACCGATAAGTCAGAACCGGTGGTGACCCTAATGGTGACTGCCACGTGCAGCCCGGTGACGGTCCAACCAAGCCCGTACCCATCCGAGATGCACGCGCACACATTCTGCGCTTGCATCACCTGTGGATAGAGTTTCAGTTTTTATTGAACCAAAATCCTAATGCATGACAGGCTGCGTGCGCGTGCATATAGGTACGTATCTTTTTGCGCGTGCGTCCAGATGTTAAATGAACCCTCAGCGTAGATGAGAAACAGCTGGACTCAAGTGTACTACAACACACGCATATGCACACTCCCTCAACAGCACACACACACACACACACACACACACACACAGAGTGATAAAAATTTTGTTGGACATTTAATGACAGGCTGTGGGCTGCTGTGGAACAACTGTGTAACCCAGTTTGGTCTCATAAGACAAACAGATGTGTGTACAATGAAAGAAGGAACATTTACACTATCGGCTTATAAAAGAAGTGTCAACATATTTTAATGTCTAAATTTCAACTGCTTAGACATCTTAAAGTATGTTTTTTTTTCTAAGTCATTTTCAGGTCTTTATAGGTGTGTGTGTGTGTGTGTGTGTGTGTGTCATTTGTGATGTGTCTGTGTGCTCCACCCAGATGAACTCATGCTTTTAGCTACTAAGTCTGGAGATATGCTAACACATTTAAAGCAGTCCCACTATATGTAGAACTACACTTTCCATCTTGCTCATTTTTTTTGAATGACTATTATGCAGAGCAGTTGCTTAGTTGATCTCCTTCTCGTCGTCTTGGATAGGTTAGGCTTTAATGCGTAACTGGTGACCAACATGATGAGACAAGCAGATTTTTGTCAGCAATAATCTGTGCTTGCATTTGAGTTATACAGAAATTCAGTATCATGAATGTGCATCTAAAATAATAAGGGATGCATGATATTGGAATTTTGGCTGATGCCTGGTATGCCAATATTTTGCTACTTATTTAGCGGATTACCGATACCAATTTTTTTTTCTGTACACTTAATTGCAGAGATCATGGACTCTCTTCTGTAATGGCTTGGTGTATAGTAATTTGGTGCATACTCTTCTGTGTTTGTTATATTTTATTCATTTCCTGTGCAAAATAATAAAGATACTCCATGACTCAATGTTCTTCAAGAATCAATCATAGTGATACCATCGAGCAGGGAAGATTTGGACAATGTCACAGGTGACAGAGTGAGGAAACATAACTTCTCTTCACAGTGAACATATTGCGCCCTGAATGTCTTTTTCGTGGAGACACAGCACTGAGCTAGCAGCAGTAGATTATATCGGTAGGTATCGGCATGTTATCGGCCGATAACTGATAGTTAATTTTTAAGCCAATATAGGACGATAAGGATAATGAACATCTCTTATAATAATAATATGAGATATACAAAACCCAAGAAAATACACTTTTAGCTCAACAAATTTTTCTGCTGCTTACAGGTATTGACAGTGTGTGGTTGTTTCAATCTCCTGAACAATGTCTGCCTTCATCGCTCACCTGTGTTCCTGTGTGTTTAGGTGTGCCTGTCTTCTTAACATTAAAGAACACTTTATACTTTCACCACTCTCTGGGAAGAGCCTGTAAGAAAGCTCAATGAGCAGAAAGGATTATTGCTGATGTGCTGTGTGTTAACATTTCACAGCACATCAGCATCATCCCTGCAGAACAGGTGCAGAAACCTGCCTCTCATCTTTTATTTGTGCAAAAAAGATGTTGCGTTGAATGATGTGTGTGTTTTCTCTACCAAGGTTCACATTGTAATTATGACTGACTGTATGTGTGAGTGTTCATATGTGTCTCCTTAAAATAGTGCTTTGCGGCTGTAATGTTGTCAGCGATGACATGTTGGACTGATAAGAGCTCAACACTCAACTACGAATGCTGAGCGTCCAGACGCTGACCGACACACATTCCTCACATACCAAATACACAAACCTGACAACCCTGCCTGGACACTTGCCAGTGAGTGTGTGTGTGTGTGTGTGTGTGTGTGTGTGTGTGTGTGTTTCATGTACTTGTTACACTGATCTCTATGTGGGTGACTTTATGTTGATATAGAAATCCCATGACTCTGTGGTTTTTAGTTATGCTGAGACCTTACCGTGTGTTTGTGTGTGTTTGCGCTGAAGCCTGCCAGGTCACAGAGAGACAGTCAGTCTACGTATGTTTGAGAAACTGAGCGACTCTTTTAGGTTAAAATAACCGGTGAGAAAACACGGGTATCGTTTTTATTTTCTGCAAACATTCACGAACATAAAGCTTGCATTCATACTTACACTCTTAGATCTCTCAGAGCAAATCCACATGCAAGACTCATGTTTTTAGAGTAATACACTCATGTGGACATGTTTTGTCCATTTAAAAAAAAAATTGGTAATGCTATCTTTGTGCGTAATTTTGCTTCACTAGATGGCAGACCAAAGAAAGCATCCAGGCAGACAGAGAAAATGCATGCACACGTGTGAGTGATGCAATGTAAAAGTTGGGGTCAATCATATCAATTCAGTTGACACCAACTACAATCCAGCAGCCAACATTGTGTGCTTCTGATTTGCATAGGGTTGATTACATATTTCCATACTCTCCTGTATCTACACAAGTTAGAATTTATTCATACTGGAGCCCACTCCACAACAGCCAATATGACTTATATTATGACTATTACAGTAAATAAAATAGGCAAAACTGTGTTTTTACCTAGATAATTTGCTCAAAGAACAGTTTTTATAACAGCAAAGAGCACTCGTCAGCTTTGACAACCCTTTCTGCTTCACCTCAGCATTTTATGTTCAGCTTAGATAAATCTGTTTTGGACAAGTACCTGTGTGATGAAAAGGAAATTTTTGTCCGTTGTGTTTAAAATTTCCCAAAGTCTTTTTTAAAGTTGCTCACAGTGTTTATATGACACAAACTGTTGGATAGATTTGATGGTAATTTCAGGCTGTCTTTGAGGGTTGGGTGGAGAGGGTGTTGCACTGTTGCAGTGTCACAGTTCTGGGAGTCTGACTTGGTGCTGGACAAAGATGGGAAGCATTTATGATATTCTTCCTGGCCTTCAAAAACTCATCGTGCTGGATTTTGTGATTTTTTTTGTCAGGTGCTTGAATGAGTAAGTGTTGCTTTGCAGAGTTACAAACTCTTTGTGAGTACTTCCTTGCTGAATCTGACCCCTAAACCTGGGATATTTTTTTCATACATTGGGCCTCTGTTCCAGGTATAATGTTTATTTGTCCAAATTAATCTTTGTTGTTTACTTATCTACTTTGAACTGTTCCTACAAGGTAGGAGTTCACGCCAGCTCCCCCAAAAGTGAAGCCAAAATCCCTTGATTGTACCATGCAGGAATGGCTGTTGGGTTGGTAGTACTTTTTTAATGACACAATGACACACCCACCCACACACACACACACACACACACACACACACACACACACACACACACACATACTTAAACAAAACAAAAAATAACAACAAAGGGAAAACATCAACAAAAAAGACATATAGACGAAACTAATAATTTGGGTATAAACAGCAAGTTACTCCACAAAGTCACACTGGATGAGAAGTTCATTTTGTGGTACACTGATTATGATCATTTGACAAAAGAAAAAGGCTGCTTGCTTTTCAATGTATAGTTTATGGTGACCGTGAGGAAAATCTGTTTGAAGTGAAGTGGATTGCAGTGTCCCCTTCACCCGCACAACTGTTGTGACTTATTTGTTTTGAAAGATGAACAGAGATTGTATCTTCCTTTAAACACTACTTTTCTTTGCTCGAGACAACTTTTTATAGGATAAAATACAACCAGGTGATGTATTTATGAACACTTTTGTAGCACTGTTGTTTGAAATGTGGAAAAAAAAGCTAGCTTCTAAGTTTGTACTGTAGTTAAGTAGCTGGCTACATGTTGGACTTCTCACAGCCCAGTGCTCTGGCATGTATTTGTAAAAGGTAATGTTAGTGAATCCTGGTTATGTCTTACCAGTGCTTATTAATCAAGCAGAGCAAACATAATCTGGCTCTACATTTTATTGATAAACTCAAGTTTGAACAGATCACTGCAGTATAACTGCTGCATGTGGGTTGGAGTGAACATTATGACAAACAGCTTGGTCCGTGTTTTAGCCTTAAGCCTCCTCTCTATCACTCTTCTGTTCAGCTTACATTACATGACATTTTCAAAGCAAGTGGTCACACACTGGACCATTTCTCAAGATGGTGAATCCTGGTTATGTCTTACCAGTGCTCATTCATCAAGCAGAGCAAATGTAATCTGGCTCTTCAGTTTATTGGTAGGCTCTCAGGCTTGAAGAGATCACTGCAGTATATCTGCTGCATTATAACAAACAGCTATGCTCGTGTTTTAGCCTTCAGCTTGTGCTCTATCACTCTCCTGTTTAGTTTTCTTCTGCTCTTCTGTCCCTTTTCTATCTGACGGTCAAGCTCAAGTGGTACTATCAAATAAATCACAGAAATCATTTTCACCTGAGAAAAACACAGCTCTCTCCTCTCTCTACTAAATTCTGTCAGAGGATGTGGCTTCGTCATAGAGACTTCGACATGCTGTAAATTTTCTCAACCCAACCCAATTGAGGACCTGGGAAAAAGCCTTTAGAAACCTATTTTAGTGCTGATAATCTCATTTGAAGTTGGAAATTGGGATCAGGCATGAATATTAAGATATGAGACTTTTTCAAGATCACTGAAAAGAAAGTCCTCGCAGTGCCTTCAAAGAAATGAACATCAACAATGAAGCCAAACTTTATCAACTGTGACAATAAAGATATATATTCTTATTTAATTAATAATCAAATTTGTCATAGAATTTCAATTTTCTTTTTGATGATTTTACAATTTGACACATCAACACTACCCCATAAACGTATAAAGTTTGCCCAGAACTTTTCAAATGCTTCACCTTCCTTGTTCAGAATTTAGGTTATTTTCTCCTTATCTTGTCTCTCTATATCTCTCCAAGATGAAGAAATTGTACATTTCACTTGAATTAGGTAAATGTTCATCAGAGTTCCTTTAAGTCTTAATATCAAGTTTGGTATCACTTAATCTGATATGAAGCAGAGTGTGCCAGGCTGAGTATGCCTATTTAGCATCCAAATTACCATCAGTCATATTTTCTTCAAACGCTAAAACTTGGATTAATATTTGATTGATTGTACAGCCCTAAATCCTGGTGCATGGAGACACTGCAGGCACAGCTCCATGAACAGAGGATTTTGCTTTCTAGGTAGACATAGTTGGCATTGATGGATTTAGAAATGGAATTGATTGAACATTCATGTAAAATATGGCAAAACTCCCTTTGATTTTTAAAAATTTATTGTGTCATTTTGGCATCTTAAGTTAAAATTCAGCAATTGACAGGTTATGTTTTCTGGTATTATATTGGGAACTAAAAAGGTTAATCTTTTCTATTTTCAGTCTGTGCGTGAAAAAAGGATTTCTGCCCATGAAATTACAACTCACCCCTGTTGTTGGATATTTTGCATCCATCTACGGATAAAAGTAATGAGTGGGTTCAAAGATAATGTAGGTAGTTGCGCACCTAGATTGTGTTGTCAGAGCGTAAAGAGCTGGTGGCTACTTCTTTCTGTGTGCGTGCATTTATGTGTGTGCAGCTCGTAAGAAGTGGAAGCGCGGCTCATTCCAGGCCTGACCCTGTGGCATCGGTCTGAGTGGTTGGTATTCCGCCTCCTGTTTTTGCTGCAAAAACACAAGGCGAATATTTGGCTGTCTGCTTATCTCCTCCGAGTCCCACAGTGGTAGACGGGAGAACACACACTTCCAGGTCTTTGTGAAGTGATTTCCCCACGCGAACACACATATGCACCAAGGCACACACACTCCATACACACACAGCAGAGCTCCCTCCATTCACCCGCGCTTATCTCTTCCTGGTTGTCTGCATCCTGCTACTCAGCTGGAGATGACACACACACACGCACGCACACACACACTCATATGCACGTGCATGAGCTCTTACGCTCACTCAAGAGTCATTCATGCTTCCTTCCAAATCACTGTTCTCATAAAATGCTCACACAAACAAGCGAAAGCTAAACAAACCTCAGTGTCGGAGTGAAGCTGTGGGTCATTCCTTCAGGAGTGACCCTCGAGGTTTGCTGCCTGTTCTCGCCTTAAAGCACAATAGTGGGGTGTCACAGGAGTGTGTGACCACAATGCATTGTGTACAATTTCAAATGGGCGTACTTGTGATATTGCAGAGCTAGATATCCATTGGTTATAGGGTGCTATGTCACAATAAATACAGCAACAAAGATGGAAATAGTGACGTAAAATGTTTCCTTTTTGATTTCTAGGATAACGGAAGTTGCAGTGGGAACGTTTTGTGAAGTCTAGTTAGAAATGAAACAGTTGTATGGCGCTATTTTAGTGCCAAAATCACTTTCACTTTCACTTTCTATGCCTTTTACATGCTAGACTTCGTTGAGTTGAGGGATGTGGCATTGTATAGATATTGATATTTGGTATCATGGATTAATAATTGTGTCACATATGTCTGACAAATGTCTGTAGTCCTGAAAAAACCCATCTAAAAGCTATTACAGGTGTAGAGAATCTGGTTTATCAGAAATAATCCATTCAAACATTGGCTAGACAAAGCTTTTTCATTGTTTCTCATACTTCCACAGTAAAAATCAGTCATGGTGTCTTTTTCTTCATCAAAATCAGAATCAGTCATTATAGAAAAGAAAATTAATGTTGCTACCTCAGGGGTTCATTTTCACAAACCCTGGAGCAAAATGCTCTTGTTTCTTAGCCTCAGAGAGTCACATAGACATGGTGAAGGTGATTGATTGTCAACCACATGAACACTTGAATAGTTACATCACACAGTTTCCATGTTGAGCTTGAACCAGGACCTTCTCCACCCCTCTGTCCACTTAAAAAGTGTTGTTTAAAACCCACTTGTGTGTTCAGATTCATCTTTGAGGAGTGAGCAAAGTCCTGCTCTTCTATACATGATATTACTTGTTTTGGGGGTTAAATTAAAACATGTAATTCAGTTGGTTTCAATATATCACAGATTTGGACTTGGACAGTACAAAAAATGTTCAGATTTTTTAATCTGGTACTTTCATTGCAGTTCCTGGACCTTTTGTGAGTTCTGGTAGCACTTCTCCTCCTCCCCCTCTTTTTAGTACTTAAAAAGAAACACTTTACTCCAGAAGTGGTTAAATATCTTCATTCATCCCACATAAACAGTCATTTTATTGATTATATGCATGAACTGAAATTGTCAGCTTGCTTACAACATGTGCACTGACTCTGTGTGTAGGTCTAATGAGATTTCTTTGTAATTCCAAAACTAAAGTGCAGAGGGGATACTGGTTTAAATTGCATTCAACAACAATGGACAAAGACATATTTTTTTCTCGAATCTATATTTATTTTCCGTTCTTAGCCTAAAAAAAAAAATTAATACATAAAATAAAGGCTCTCCCATGACAATTGTGTGGCAACCTATTAGCAGAGTTGAAATGGATTTAATCTTGATCCACTTGGTTATCAGTTAGTGGTTAGACTCAGGTCTATGGTCAGGCTTCTTTAGGTACTCCAAAACTCTCCAGTCAAGGTGGATGTGTTTGTCATAAGCGGAGAACACTAGTTGTCTCTTTGTTTTAGTCATCTGCGTTCCCTGATAACAAAGATAAAACTCTTGTCTAAGTCTTTGCTGGATTTGAAGCAGCCATGAGTTGATCTGTGTCTAAGGATTGGCTATAGTCTGATTGTCCATGATACTTTAGCTGTGAACACACTATTTTTTCATTCAAAGTGTGCCACAAAATCATAAGTCACCTCTGAACTGTCACCGGGGTTAAAGATAAAATGTTGTGCCCTAAAAAAACCCATCTCTTTGTATTTATATAGCTCATAATAGATACAGCCAGGATTTAGAGGGTATTCCAGCAACTAATACACATTTAAATACATGTTTAGCCAGATGCATCTTTGAACACTGAGCGGATACTTTATCAGCACTTCTGAGTCTTCCAGTCAGAGAGTGAAGCCCCCCATGTCGTGACAGTGAGCTGCAGCTACTGTTCACCCCTTCCCCCATTCCTCAGTAGGAAGGAAACTAGAGCAATGTGTGTATGCGTGTGTGTTTGACACCGTGGCTGCATTTTGTGTGTGTGTGTGACTAAGCGGACGAGCGGTCTCACTCATATTATATTAAACAGGATTTTCCAGAGCAGAGTGCTCCTGCCACTGAGCTTCCGAAGTCATCTTCAGGATTCCCGCCTCAGCACAAACTGTGCGACCGTGCTGAGAGCCCACTGTTTGTTTTGGAGTGTCATTGTTCCGGAGCTGCAGAAAGCCATGAGTCAGCACCGCTGTCACTCTGCCCACCTGCCATGCATTGCTCAATTATTAAATGTTTTCCCGCTTTTATGTCACCTCGCATTTCCTGATGGTATTTATAGAAAATAAAATCATTTCTGTACAAAGCCGCCCTCTCTTAGAGTCAAACTCCTTTTTTATTTTTATATTTTTCCAGCTGCCCCTTTTATTGTTTGAACCCAGCTGTGGTCAGAGATGCAGTCCCTCTGCAGCATATGACACAGAGCTTTTAGCTCAGTTTGTAGGTTCCTTTACTGCGTGAAGATAGTGGTTTTGGAACAGTTTAGCAGCAACCACCATCTTTAGAGGTACCTTGATGTTTCATCTAAATTTCCTGATAATTTCTCCAAGCTTTTTCAGCTCTCACCACATCCAAGGCAACTAGACATGAAGTTCTTGAAGTTTTTGAAAGAGGGCCTTCTCAGATGAGTTATCCTAGCAGTTATTTATCACCTTTAAGTGGCTATGAGGACTTTCTTGATCTTGAAAAAGTCTCATATCTAGACATATGCCTTATCATAATCTACAACTTACAATGAGATTGCCAGTGCCAAAATGTTTTGGACTGAATTGACTTATTACAGGACAAAGTCTCTACACAACACCATGCTTGCTGACAAAGTTTAGCAGTGAGAATAGAGATCTGTGTTTTTCTCTGCTGAAAACAATTTCTTGAGTTCTTTAGAAGCAAAAGTGGGCATGAGCTTAACTGAATGACAGAAAAAGGACAGGAGAGCTGAATAAAGGTAAATGGGGGAGTGATAGAGCATGCACTCAAGGCTGAAACCATGCCTGGCAATAATGTCCAACCCTCATGTAGCAGTTGTACTGCAGTAGCTGTTCAAACTGGCTGCTAAACTATGATACAAACTGACTAAGTTTGTTTGTTTCAAACAACAGCGCTATGTAACTGTTGATGAATACAGTACCTTGTCACGTTGTATCTGATAAAAAGTTGTCTTGAACAAAGAAAGGGGGTGTTAAAAGGAAGGGCTGATCGCTATTCATCTTTTTAAACAAACAAGATGAGTAGTCTTTAAACTGTGCTGAGTTAACTGAGTGATAACTTCATGTGCAAACCTCACTCTTTTAGATAGCCCTGCCGTAACGTCCTGTTTCTGTGCCCTTAATCTGCGTTTTCATGTCACATCCACATGAACACGGTCAGTCCTCAAAACTCTCTGGTCAGAGCCTTTCATAGTTTTGGTGTGCTCTTTATTGCAATGATAAATAGCAGACCGAAGAATGTCACAGTTGACCAATCAGTATCATCTAACACAGCTGTGTACAAAGTGATAACAGTTCCCAAATGCCTACAAGGTTATTGGTAACGTGCACCACTGTTTTCCTTTGACATTGAAACATCCTTTTCCATAATTTAACAAAAGAGAACTCAGATGCCGGAAAGTCAAACACTTATATAGATCTCAATGATTTCCAACCGTTAGCTTCCTGCCACATAATCCCTTGGTCCTTGAAATTTGTGTTCGACTGCATTTCAAGCAGTTTCACAGATGAAGACAATTTTGAAGTGTTTGAATACAATCAGGAGAGTTTTTACACACTTTTATAATTAAGATAGTTTATTTTAAGGTGGTAATAGAATACAGACTGAACTGTCTTTGGTCAGTTTTTCAGTTCGCCCTTGTAAATCTTGCAATATTGGTGGTTTTCAGTGCTTGTAATTTACTGTTTCTCATTGATATTTTCATGTCTTCTTGACATGAGCGCAGATGTTTTCTTGTTTGAGAAGTGTAACACCCTTGATTCATTCATTTCATCCTTTTTGAATTCAGTCAAAACATTTTATGCTAGTGTATTATGGCACACAACAGATACCATGTTTTCTGGACTGTAATTATCATATCTTATCCCAACACATCACATTTCATCCAAAGCATCCTTTTGTGTGTGTAAGTTAAGATAATCCTTTATTATTTCCTGTACTGTACAGTACAGTACAATGCAGCACCCTACTACATCACATCCCATCATATTGTATGGTATTACATCACACCATATCAAATATATAGTCATGTACAGTGATGTCCTGTGGTGCATCCTCTATCACTGAAGGCTACTGCAGTGTTTTGTAACATTGTGAGAAAATTCTGAATTCCCTGAAGGAACCTTCACAAAGGATTAATAAAATTCATTTCTATCTATCTAAAAGAAAAAATGCCTTTCTAGCTTCCTCCAAGGTTTCTGTGCTGTCTCTAATATTCTGACCTGATTTATTTAAACTTCCAGATACATGTAAACACTCAAGTGCAATCCATGACAAAAGTCAGCCTGCGCTTTTGTGCCATCATTATTATTATTATTATTATTATTTTTTATTATTATCCAGCAGCAGCATAAGAAACTGATCTCAATCTAATTTTGACCTATTAAAAAGTGACCCAAGAAGATATAGATTTTCAAAATATTGTAGGTGTTTAAAGTGTTTTCTCTTTGCTTTATCCCTTTAACGAAACATTTAACACTGGGTTATTACAGTGAAACCAAAGGAAGAAGTCCCCAATGAGACAAGCAATGCAGCAACACAAAAACTGAAAGCTGGAAGACTTTAAAGGTCATTTAAGGGATTTTAATTTGATTGTTGTTCATGTAAGAGCACATACCCAGGACACACCGATGGTTATATTGAGCCACGATTGTTTCCTGTCACAGTGTCTGGCCAAACCCATGACCTGCTGGAGAGAGATCTGACTGTCACAGTAATGTGATTAGTACCTTAGACCAGCTCTGTGAGACTCTTTGTGTATGTGTGTACCCATGTGTGTGTGTGTATGCGCCTGTGTGTTTGTGCACCCGTGTGTGTCATACACTATTCATGCTATATAAGCTATTTTTTCCTCATACCACAGACATTTTATAGCTTTTCATTCTCTTTAGAATAATTGGACAAAAGCTCTTTAATGATGTGCTTTTACTTTGCCATAAATGTGATGATAAACGTGTCAAAATTGGTGTTCAGAGTAACGACAGAGGGACTTTTATTGCAAAATAATTCATCAATTTTTAGAAAATTGTTTTCCCCTTGATATTGATTTTAAGGAGAAAAATTATATTTTTTTATGGTATCAGAATACTTCCAGTCATGAAGATTACTCAGTGACACATTCAGTCAGATTCATGCTGTTTTTATTTGCCAGAAATCCAGAGATAAACACTTCACCTGGGGAGCTGAAGGCAGCCTGACAGCGTGTCTCTGCTAATTGGATTAGTTTATGATAAGTCTGGACTTTGTTTTCGGGTCATTTCAGATGTCCAGTTGTTCGGTTCACTGCTCTGCCATCTGTTCTGTGCTGTTTTCATGCATGGGGAAACTTTGACTATTCTTATTGGTAGACAAATATTCAAACTCTGGAGGTAAACACTATAATGTGTCAGAGAAGAGGTCAGATATTGGATTTTCATCAGTGTCTTGAATAAAAAAACAGATGATTTGTGTGGTGTCAAGTGTTTTTTAACTATGACATCACAGATGAATTATCCTTCACCCTGCTGATGCTCAATGAACATCTGTTTCAAAAAAACAGTCACAGCGCAGCTTCTAGATGTAACCTTGAGATCAGAAAGTTTGAAATGATCATGTTTTGATCTAATCTTCTTATTGTGTCACACACACACACACACACACACAGACACACACACACACACACACACAGACACACACACACACACACACACACACACACACAGAAACACTGAATTCTTTTATTCATGATTATTTCATGTCAGAGGCAGCAATTATCCTCCCACTCTCCCTCTCTTGCCTCTCTCTCTCTTACACATATACTTCCATGAGGGTGGGGGTGTGATTGTGTCTGAACTTGGAATGAACCTCCAAATTGTTTTATTTTTCCCTAAAAGCACATTTTTGACCCATGACATTACTGACTCCTGCATCTCTTCACATTGCAACACCTTACGCAGCTTTATGGCACATTGTTTTCTGTCTTTAACACCCTGAATTTCAGTTTAAAGTGTCGCCTGAAGAGTGATACTGTGTAGTTTTCTCAACAATAGACCTCAGAGTCTGTGGTTCACTTAGTTTTAAAGCAGCAACAAATTCCAACTCAGCTGGGTAAAGGCCTTTTACATCTTAAACTTTAAGATAAGACAAGACAAGACAAGATACTTGCAACATGCAGAGGTCCATGTTGTTGCCTCACACTGCAGTCAGGCACGTCGGCCCGACTCCTTCTCCTCAGCTCAGGCCTCTACCAGTTAGCCTTCATGTGCTACGGACTGCTAACAGCTTTATCCTTGTTTATAAACAATGTAAACATGGTTGCAGGTTGGATGCACACACAAGCAAAAAAGGAAAAACGCAGCTGCAAATATAACCAGTTTGGTGTCTATGACCAACAAATGAGGCATAAAAGGTGATAGCAAGCACCAGATTAATTAAGTAAGCTATGAAGGCAAGTTTTCTCTTTGACCCAGAGCTACAAATCATCCATTCATGCACCAAATGGACTTTACATATTATTTACAGCACTTTCTCTTTTCTTCTGACCTCTCAAAGCCCATTTACATTTACCACACATTCACACCACAGCCATCCAGTGATGGCAGAGGCTTCTATATAAAGTGTGCATCAGTATTAATCCCATTCACATACCACTGGTACAGCCAAAGGGGGAAGTTTGGGGGTGAGGTGTCTTGCCCAAAGGCATTTTACTCCCAACCTTCTCTCGCTGAGTCACAGCTACTTGTATTAGAGTTTAAAGATGGTTAGAGTGGAGTATGCTGTTTCTAGTTCAACTCCAAGCCGTTTTCTTTTTCACTATATCATTTCTTATTCTCCCTCATTTTTTCTGTCTACAATTTCCCAACTTAATAATAACCTAACATAACAATGCTGAGCTTGTGCATACTGTTGACTGAACTGTTGCTCTGTGGACTCTCCTTTTTGTTCAATGTCCAATCATTAATACAGTATCTAATCTTTCAGACTTAGTTGATGGTAAAGAATTTTAAGCTTTTATACATCTTGAATGTAAGGTGCTGTATCCTCATGTGTGTCTTCAACTTGAGTTACCTTAAGCATTATGGATTAAGGTGAGTAACTGGTCAAGCAACTTAAAGGCACAATGCCATTATAACTGGCTGCTTTTGGATATCTTAAAAATAATATTCAGTAAGATGACTTATGTTTTATTTTGTGGTTTCATTTAATTTTGTGCTTTTCAGGTTGCCTATTTTAAAACCTAGCTCGGGACTACAAATGAAACAAGCCCTTTTTGTTATCTCTGGCACATTTCTAGGTATGTTGGTTGGGATTCACAAAAAGGATGTGCAGCTCTTATGCTTGCGAAACCTCTGCAAATAAGCCCAAAACAGTTTAATTTAACAAGCCCACAGAGAAGGTTAAGTCCAGATTGTACTGCAGAGCAAATAGCATCACTGTGTTTTAGTATAATTTGCAAACATTTAAAGGATCTTGTATGCATTCATTCATTGACAAAAGACCTTTTACTGTGCAAATGAGTCAGCATTGTAAGTAACACCGAATTCACCTACACTGCTGACAGCCTAGTGTCAAGTGAAATATGGTTACTGTTATTTGAGAACTGGTGATCACTGTTGTAAACAGCGTGGCACTAAAACTTTTCGGGAATTGGAATGGAAGGTTTGTGCAGATCAAAGTGGAGACTGACCGCACAGGCCACTGAGCTACATATCTCTGAGAAATGCACATTTTGTTGAAAGATAGTGAGTAGCTTCAGCAGCACAAGCACAACAGGGTAATCCACCATTGTTACTGGTGTTGTTGTCCTGGTTTGTTCATGGCCATGCCACAATGATCTGTTGAAGCTCGATGTTTTGCTTGTTTCTCCTTCTGTTCTGAAAAGGGCTACAACAAAAAAGCTTTTTAATTGTTGAAAAGACCATTGATGTTGTATGTTTTTTTCCTTCTTTCATGGGTCCAAAGTGAGAATTAAGTTTTCCAACTTGCTCTGTCAAAATCCAAAAGCTATAAAGCTCACTGTTATATTTTTGAGATGTAGAAGCTTGGACCAGTGCTAGAAAAATATTGCACATGCTACAGGAGGGGTTTTATCTTTTTACTGTCACTTTGAATTGTCACTATGAAAATCTGGGAGTCTGTTGAACTACACAGTTGAACACAGCCTTAATTTGACAACAAGCTCCTGAGAGCCAGCTAAAAGTGAGCTTCCAAAAGTTTTGGGTGGAGTGTTATCCCTTCATGTCTCAATTCGCTCGGTAGTATGATGTATTTGTTGTTTTGTTGTACAGTTTTGGGGCGTACAATTTTGTAACCCCACTTCATGACAATACAGTCAGCGTACAGCGAGATCATATTGCTGCACCTGCTATCGCTCACAAAGGGTTCATTTTGATCAAGCAGCTTGCACAATGATTACTTTTAGAGCAAATCCTCAAACAGGGCCCAGATAATCTCTTTTTAATATTGCAGCACGTTCACAGTAACAGCTACATACAGCTTAATAATATCACTGAAGAGGAAGGGCTCATACATGCACATGTTCATACACATGCACACACTCACCCCTTCTTAAACCACCTACAGTGTGACCTTATATTTGCTTAATGAGGGGCTTAGTGAGATGTTTGTGTGTGTTTGTCTTAGATACACCCTAGTGAGTACAGCATGAGAGCATAACTCAACAGTGTGTAAATATCTATTGTGTTGTACATCTGTAGTGTCTCTGTAAAATGTCAGGAAAATGTATTTGCTTTACTATTCTGCTTTGAATATTGTGGGAAATGGGTCCTAACTAATGATCTGCATAAAATGATACCTGCTTCAATGTGCATCAGAGGTGTAAATGAATGTGACTGAATATAGTTTACATGTGTACACTCCTTGTTTAAACAAATTTCTAAATGGAAAGAGCATCATTTTTAGCAGTGGAGTCACATTTTTGAGGATGATACAAGTTTTCAAGACTGATTGAATTCCTTAAAGTGGATGACCATAACTCAGAAAACCCAGATAAACTCCCTTATGGAAATAAAAGTTTCAAATAGGACTCGATAATGAGGAGCTGTTGATCATATCAAAAATTCATTTTGGCATGCCCGATGCAAGTGTCTCCAGGAAGCTAGTGGGAACGTTGCCCCAAGTAGTGAAGGTGGCTTCACGAAGGGCATCCACTGTCTGGAACTGATGTCCGTTTTTTGTAAGCTTCTCTCGCCATCCATCCTCAAATGTTCTCAATGTGATATAGATCAGGAAAACACACAGGATGCTTCAACATTGTGAGCTGATTCTTCTGGAAGAAGTCCTTTGTCAGGCAGGCATTGTGAACTACAGCGTCGTCCTGCTGAAAACCCAGTCACTACCACACAGACCAGGGCCCTCAGTCATCAAGGATGCCCTTGCAACATCTCCACATTGCAACCTTTTTAAAGTATCAGCAAATGTTATGGCTAGCACAAACCAACAGAAAATATCTCCTTAGATCGCAAAATCCAGAGGCTCGTGGATCCATGTTGTATCCAAAACATACAGAAAATTTTAATTCAAAACCAAACATCGGTGCAATTGATAAGAAGTCTGTACAAAATCTGTCATTAATAAACAACATTATCATTTATATATGTGGGAGAATCCAAAAGTGACTGACGTTGATGGCTTGGAAAACCTCAAAGTAATACTTACCTACTTGCAGGTCAGAGGTCAGCGCTGGGCCGCGCAAGGGGGCGGGGATGCTAAAATGTCATTCGTCTGTGTTGGGCGGAGCAGAGCATGCGAACGAATGACACATGCTCAGAGTTCAAACTCTTTTCTATGGATAATTTTCAAGTGGTTTTCCAGGACATTTTGACTGCCAACTGAATTGGTCTGACAGGTGCATTAAGTGCATCATGCCCTTGTATTAATGTTTTCCTGTGCAAGGAAGTCTGATTAAAAAGATGCACAGCTACAACAATAAAGTAAAATGATAACAAACTGATAACAGAATGATGCAAATACACTTGCAGGTCCAAAGCACATATTTGAGAAAAATGAAATTGAGAAAACTCAAAGCAAAGCTTCATACAACACAATACAGACGAGTCTGATTTTCTAAACTTGTTCTGTCCTCGGCTGTGCCCCTCGAAGGACTTTAGCCTGGCTATTTTTTAATATATATTCTTACATATATTCTTTATTTAGAGGATGAGCCATTGACAGATGTTTTGTCATGAAATTACAAAAGGTTTAAAAGGTCTACAATGAAAGTCTGCAGCTAGACATCTTGACAGTCTCAGCCTGACTAGTTTAAAGGTTTGAACTTAAGTCTGACAGCTCCAAGTTGAACAAAAGGTTACACCCAAATGTGAGCCCAGTCTGTTACAAAGTGTTTTATTTCAATGTGCAATGCCTGCTCACAATATCCTGCTTTTATAACTTTATACTGATGCACAAGTGGTTACGGTTGCTACATGCTGTTCAAGTGCAGACAAGATTTCAGACAGTATCATACTGCACAACAGTAGACCAAAAATGTTCATAAGCTGGCTCTCACAAAGACACAAAAAAATCCATTGGTGTGCCTATTTGACATTTGTTACCTAGCTTCAGAGAAAAACTTGCAGGAAGCCGACATTATTCCTGAAAAGCGAATCAATTCAACACAAGCTGATGTGCTCAGTCTCAAACAGCCACGCAGTGGGTGCTCCTGGATGCATGTGAGCAAACTCTGGCTCTCACTTTGTGTTTGGTGCATTATCCCTGTGTATGTGTGTCTGCCCATGTGCTAGTCTGTGTGTGTGTGCGCGTGCATGTGTGCGCGTGTGTACGTGTGTGTGTGTTTGCTGCAGTGCCCCTGCTGAAGGGCGAACAGTAAGGCCCTGGTCAGCATGATGTAGGTCTCCTGGGGCATCTTGGGGTTTTTGGATCAATACCTTTTCTCCTGCATCTCCCTGCCTTGCTGGCCTCACCCCGCTCTCACCCACTGGCTTGACTTTGGGCTATTTATGGCATCTCTATGGATTAACAAGACCCCAACAATCAATCGGCCAAACTTACTATAACTGTCCTCTCGCTTTGTATCCCTGCCAGTGTCAGCTACATTTTCTCTGGGAAACTTTCAGTCCTTTTAGATGTGTCCCTGACATATCTGAAATCAGTAATCAATAATCTTAGCAAGTTTACTTTTGGAACAATATTTCATTCTCTTGATAAGCTCAGGAAAAACAATGTTTCAAACTACAAGTAACCAATTATAAGGACTCAAATGTCCCCGGTAATGTTAAAGAAATATTTTACTCCCATTCTGCTTTGGTTGATTTTGTTTTTGAGGAAATTTTGGGAAATCGACAATTCAGGCCCTTTTTTTGGGACTTTTATGTCGAAATTATATCTATTTTGTGACTGTTAATTCTCAAATGAGCTTTAAAGTGGGACTACCAGCGCCAAAAAAGGATATTTTTAAATGCTTTTTTTCAGCTTTCCAATCAGGTCAGACTGGACCGGATTGATCAACAGCAAGTCAAAGTATCTATGACAACACCATGCTGGCTGACAAGGTTTAGCACTGAGAAACTATCTACAGAAAAATGATTTCTGAAAGTCTGTTAATGAAATGAAGAATGAGGTTACATCAGCTCTGCTCTGTAGATGAGGACTGGTAAGACGTAACCAGGATTCACCAACGATACATGTTACGTCCCAGAGCACCAGGCTGTGAATGGCGCCAAATGCAGCCAGCTAATAAAGTACTGTACAATCTTGCAAAGTTTGCTTGTTGTTATGTTTCTAACAACTGTGCTATGTGATTGTTGATAAACACATTACCTTGTTGCATTATATTCGATAAAAAGTTGTCTTGCACAAAGAAAAAGAGTGTTAAAAAGAAAATCTGATCTCCTTTTTACTCTCAAAATGAATACATGAGCCACGTCATCATGACAGTTTTTGCGAGCCCTCTGGCTGAAAGGAGTCGCTGCAGTCCTCGTCATACAGATTCTCCTCGCTGTCCCTTTAAGCAGAAAGTATTTTTCATTGTTCCACCCTCCAGAGTTAGCAGCAGACTGAAGTTTCAGTAAAAGTGTCACCCTCAGTGCAATTTGGCGTTACATAAAACATGTGTATCAGCAGCTCCTCAGACCACATCTGAGAACAATGTGTAGCGTAATTGTGTTATTTTTACTTTATTGAATAAAAAAGGCGCACCAAATTAGACTGTCACTACTCGTCAACCAGTGACTGACTTTGAACTGTTTTCCAGCTGCAGTTACAAGTCACAACATCTGTAGTTACACATTTTACTCCACAGTTTATCAGCACATTCTCTCGATCTCTGTCTGACATCATGATTTGTAAACCATCTGTGGTCATTGTCGTTCTTTGCTCCTCACTTCAACAATAGCTCAGAGTTGAGCACAATGGCACCCTGACCCCCTGTTTCCTTAAGTGGCAATCCTGATTAGCTAAGTGACAAGCTTCTACCATGCTATTGTTAATGTATTAGTGTCTTAAAGGCCCTTGGAGGGCAGTAACTGCACTCAGCTAATCATTTAGTGATGGTTATCATTCAGATGTTCATTGTTAGAAGTTGGGAGATATACTATAGATATGAGAGGAGAGGGAGGGGCAGTAAGTGGGAGAGGTTTGCTTTGTGCAATGCTGGGGGGTACGTGATAGAAGCATGGCCATATATAAATCACATTTTAGCATGACCCTATATGAGAGTTAAAAATGATGTAGTTAGGTATTTGGCTGAAGAAATAAAGATGATATATATTTCTTACAGTCATATAGAGTCGAGCAGACACTGAAACAATCATTTAATACAATGGCAATACAGCTTTGCCAAAGACCTGCCCAAATCTAAAATCAATCTAGCCTTAAGGTAAGAAAGCTATCAGAAAACAGATTATAGAAACCATTAAGAGTGTTTAAATTGCATAAAACCCATAACCAGACTTCAAACACAAGTTGATTTGACAATATTTATGAGCACA
This sequence comes from Thalassoma bifasciatum, assembly GCA_008086565.1. Taxonomy (NCBI): domain Eukaryota; kingdom Metazoa; phylum Chordata; class Actinopteri; order Labriformes; family Labridae; genus Thalassoma; species Thalassoma bifasciatum. The sequence continues at coordinate 2,714,543 of RPOG01000005.1, forward strand.
CTCCAAAGGAACTCTGCTGTGGCTCTATCTGCTCACTCTGCTCTTCAAACTTTGCGATACAACAATTTTTAGAAACAAGTATTGGTTGTTTGGCTGCTTATGTAGGCTGATTGGTAGGTACTAACATGATGCTTTGATATTTGAGTGAAGGATTTCTAGATGCTGAAACCTTTTTGCCTCGTATGTGGAAGTGAAAGAATGTGGGGATGAGGACAGGAGGGAGACGCTGGAGTGGTCTGAGTGGGCAGAGAGGAGGGGGCACAGGGAGCTGAGGGAACAGCAGTGGGAGTGTCACTTGCCAAAAGGCTTACACATGGCCTGACATCAGACCACTTTAAGACCACCAAGAGCGGGTGAGTGTGTGTGTGTGTAAGTGTGTGTATGTGTGTGTGTCGGGAAAAGCTAGAGAGTAGGATGGAGAGGGAGGGAAGCTCTTTGGGTTTTCACTCTGGCAAATATCAAGCTTAAGTTTGTGGCTGTACTTTAGTGCAGTATCAAAGTGTATCACTGGAGTGTGTGAAACAGTAATGACTGTGATAAGTCACAGAGACAATAATGTTTCAGCTGAGTTTTCACTCTGATCCTGCAACAAATTTTTTATTTTAAAACTGAGAGCAGTCACTTCATCTTCCTCTCTTCTTACCCTGATGCACCCATCACTCTGGAGCAGGGTGAATCTGGACTCATCAGACCACATGACCTTCCATTCCTCCAAAGTCAAATCTTGATGCTCCCTGGCAAAGTTTAGCAGATTAGTGGTTTTCTCAATGCTACACAGCTGCTCAACCCCAATCACTTGAGGTGCCTTTGCCTTTGTGTGGAAATGCTCTTACTTTTACTATTAAACATATTCCTGAGTTCCACTGTTGTTTTTCTCTGTTTTGATTTGGCCAGATGTTTAAGTGATCGCTGATCACAATAATCAAGGCTTTTTTCTGCCCACATTTCTTTTGCTTAGTTAAATCTATTTCCAACTTCTATTTAGGCTCATAAGTGAGAAAAAAGTTTCAGGTTGGGGCTGCTAACTTTCTGCAGGTTTCACCTCAGTTCAGTTAAGTAAAAAAAAACAAAAAAAAAACTTAACCATCAACCAGCTGCCTTTGATGTCAAAAAATGAAATCACTGTAAAGCTAACAGCTGTAAGGGGGCTGAATTTTTAAGTAACTCACTAAGAGAACAATACAGCAATGTATACTGATATAAGAAATTGTTCTTTGTACTGTTGGATACTTCAAAATGCTTGATTTGAAAATTGTGTACTTAAGTACTTTAACTTGAGTAAAATTATGACAGAGTAACTTTTACTTGTCTCCTTGTGGAGTATGATTTGATCACAGGTATCAAAACTTTGACGCAAGTATAATAGTTGAACTTTTTCCACCACAGGTTACAATCATGCTTACAAACTATGATCCAGCACTGAAAATGAAAAAAAAATAACCCTTTGATTTCCACTGATGACAATACCTGTTGAGTGAGACTTCACCACCTGTTTTTCTCTTCACCTGCAGCTGTATTCTGGGGCGACATCGCTTTAGACGAGGAGGATCTGCGCATGTTCCAGATCGACAGAACGATAGACCTCACTCAGCTCACACACATGCGGACACACTCCCGACAGGGCCACACAACTGGTAGGTGGACTTCACGTTTCACTCTCACTCAGTTATCACCATGCCACGTCTCTCTCTCAAGTATCCTCTGAAACTCTCTCATAAGCAGCTTGAAAAGGAAGGAAGTAGAAGGGGTCACATGAGGATATCAGCATTTATTGTGCATTGTTTGTGTTTTGATTCTTGGCTCTGTTATTTGTCAGGTGGCCTAGAAGAACATGAAACTGCAAAGAAGAGAGGATCGTTATATTTGCTGCTGGAGAGAATACGCAGGTTTGGCTTTGGTGAGGATCTTCAATATTACTTTTGTGTTACAATGAAAGTGGGCTTTGAGGATTTGGTCAATAAGCTCCTAATCCTTAATGCTGAACTTTGCAGTATATGTGCATCATACAGGAATAAACCAGTTTAAATTTGAAACCAGTGGTAGAAACTTCTCTCTGCTTAGCAGAAGTTTCTCACACTGGTTTTATGTATTTCTAGTTTGACATATGACATTCTAAATTAAGTTTTTATCAAGTTAATTTGTCACATGACAGTGATTCCAAGTTGAAAAAAGAAAAATCTTTTCTTAGGAAAATATGAGAATAATGATGTAGCCATCTGCTTTCTTGCAGAGGCCTTTTGAGCTCCTTTAGGGACCATACTACACGTCTAAAAAAGAAGTCTAATTGCCATCTGTTTGCCTGTGTAAGAAGTAATTTTGTCTCATTATAACACTTAATAAAAAGCTCAACGCACACATGGACTTTGTCACTAATAAACTCTCATTGACTCAACTGTTCCATCAAAGAATCCTGCTCAGAGTGAGACAGCAAACGAAGAACAGCTGATGCCAAAACGGCTTGAATCACTCAGCCCACAGACTCTTTCAGGCTTCATTTACCAGAAGCTGTCCATTTTAGTGTGTTAACGGTTTCTGTTTTAGTGAGCAAATAAGACACCTCTCCTGATAAAGGCTGAAAAGCTTTCAGTTAAATTTGAAGTTAGTCAAAAAGGCAAGACTTTTTGATCCTCGAATATCAAAGACATTTTTGTTGCTCTTTTTAAGTGTGCAAATTGTAAGCATAGCCAACCCTCCACTGATGCACAATATACAACATATTCTTCATATATAACTCTTTCAGTATGACACTTGCACTTTTACTCAAGTGTTGCTTTCAAGTACTTTATACAATGCTGATTTCACTCTCTGTGATTTAATACACTACGGACACATTGGTCTGAGACTCACATGTACACAAAGACGGTGCTGTTGTTATGTCCTAACGGGACAGGGATGTTGGAGTTAGAGGCCTACACATGTACGAGTGCCTTGAGCAATTGGAGGTTTGATACCTTGCTCAAGGACACCCCATTAAGACCCAAAAAGTGGCCTGATATGAGCCTGATTTTTGGACTTAAGTTCAGACCACTGACCCTTGGGTTTCTAAAATCCCTTTCAACTGAGTTACTCCTGCTTTCAGTTTTTTCTACGGTGGTCTCAGGTGAGCAGGAACTCATAGTTTAACTACAAATGACTCTTGGACAATTTTCTCTCTTACTCTGTTAGATTATCTCCCAGAGAACTCCAGCAAAGGAACCACTGTTGCCAAAAGCCAATTTGGAAAAGGTGGGACGACTGGGAGTGTTGTGAAAAGCCGATTCCCCCGTGCAGCCACATCTCGAGCTGAGAGGATATGGCCTGGAGGAGTCATTCCCTACGTCATAGGTGGAAATTTCACTGGTAAGCAGCTCTTCAAGACACTGGGTAAAAGTGAATCGCTCAGAGGTGTGAGTATGTAAATGTAGAAAGTGAAATGTGTGTGTTTCAGGTAGTCAGAGGGCCATGTTTAAACAGGCCATGCGTCACTGGGAGAAACAGACGTGTGTAACATTTATTGAGAAGACTGATGAGGAAAGCTACATCGTCTTCACCTACAGACCATGCGGGTGAGTTTGGTGAATCTCCAAATGAATGTGTGTGTGTGTGTGTGTGTACCCAGAGTGTAGTAGTGACCTTGTCACAGTGAGAGACGATACGGTCACTCAACAATGGCTCCACTTTCCTTCCTGTCCTGTCCTGCTCCTGTTTCCCTGTCCCTCCAATCAACCGCCGAGTCTGAGGTTTTGTATGTAAGAGCAGTTTTTTTTGCAGGAGTGCATTGTTCTGTTGGGGAGCAGCACTGTAGGTAGGATCAGAGTGTGTTTTTACAGTGATGGCACTTTAACTCTCTGACTTTCTTAGATGTGAGGTTTAGTGGGGAGGCTTGAATGTATTTCTCCAGTCTTCTTCGAAATTAATCACTAAAAGAGCAGAGTGTTTTATGACACCCTGAATACGTTTGATCGGGCAGGGTTTTATGCTCAGAAATAGAATACAAGTAATTTTTAAGCCATGGTATCTATGCAATACAATCTATGTGTAAACATGTGCAATTGGTGCGAGTGAAAAGGTGTCAGGCAAGTTGGTTCCAGCTAGATGTAGGAAAATCTTTTTGCTAGACTTTTTATTAGAAGACACATTTTAAAGGAGATCAACTGTTGATAAGATGTGCAACTTTATCCACAGGGGGCGCTAGAATCAACACTAACAGAAAGTCCCCTCACAAGAGCTTTAATACAACTTTTGACAGTCTAGTGTGACACGTTTGGTGTCCTGAGGTATTCTGAGATCTTTACTGCCAGGTGACAGGAGGCATTTAACGTCAGATTCAGACCTTCAGCAGTCACGTTAATTGTTGAATTTAGGACAAAAAAAGTTTATGCTGTTTATTCCTCATTATATCCTGCTTGATGAAGCACCTGTTGATTACTCTCTTTGGTGTGTTTACTTCCTTATTTAAACATCACAATTACATTTTTATGGAGTTTATATTTACTTGCTGGAAAACTTCATTTGGAAATGTTTGATTTGTAGTGCAGAGAGTGAGAGGCCTGCATGTGAATCAGTGATAGCAGTTGTCTCGTGTCCTGTCATAGGCTGGCTGCATCAGAGATTAGACACTTTAATCTGATGTATAAATACCCTGCAGCTTGGATGTGCAGCCTGCAGGCATGAGAGAGAAGGGGAAAGATAAAAGGCAGAAATACAAGTAACTCATTTCTTTGAATCAAGAACTACAAAGTACTGCGTGTGTGGCATCTTCTGAGGGTAGAGGAATGGGGCCTAAACTAGTTGCTGCAAAAAAAGAAAACTCTATCTACTCCAGTGACTCCTGATCCTCACCCTGCAATCAGCTCGCTGGATAACTTTAATCAGATTTGTTAGCCTGGCACGGATGTCTCGGCTAAACAGGAAAAAGGGCTGAGTGTGTGTTTCTGTGAGTGTGTTTTCTGTGAGCAGCGATGTGCACAGTATGAATTCTCACAGCTTATTCACATTAGGTTATGAAACTGCAGCGTTATCAGGAGAGTTGTATGTAAATAAATCCTGCTGCATCTCCTCTTGTGGCGTAGTACAGAGCAGGAAATCCTGAAAAGAGTGTGTAGTGGGTTTTTTGTGTGCATGAGTATGTCTGTGTGTACGTGTGTGTTTATACAGCACTGCTGATGCTTCTGCCAAATGTGAAGCAAAGAAAACATCCTCCTATCTCCCTGCTATCCACTTCTTCTTAATCCTTATTAGGTGTTGTTCCTATGTGGGTCGACGTGGCAATGGGCCCCAGGCGATCTCCATAGGCAAGAACTGTGACAAGTTTGGCATTGTGGTGCACGAATTGGGTCACGTCATTGGCTTTTGGCACGAGCACACGCGACCTGACCGTGACGACCATGTGACCATCATCCGGGAAAACATCCAGCCAGGTGAAATTTAGAACCCAAAATATAAATGAATCTCTGTTTCAGTCCCTAGGTTGTTTTATTTTTCTGTCTGGAAACAAATAAAGAGAACTTATGTGTTACTTTTTTCAAATTCACACTTGGGCTCATGGAGTGTTTGAGTGTGAATTAGTGTTTCAGTGACTGTGAATCACCTGGAGCCCCAGACTACTTCTTTTTACCTCCCACTCATCTTTGCATGACAATACAAACCAGCAGGTGTTTAACTGAATGAAAGCACTTAAAGAAAGTGTTCATCATGTATAAATATTGTAACCCAGAACTTACAGTTTTAACCAAAATGTCATTGAAATACCTCATCTATGCAGCTGTCATCATTTATAACAACCATCTAATGTTTGTGCATGTGTGTTTCCCAGGCCAGGAGTATAATTTTCTCAAGATGGAGCCGGGGGAGGTCAACTCTCTCGGGGAGCCGTATGATTTTGACAGCATCATGCACTACGCCAGGAACACCTTCTCACGGTAACCAGCAACACAGCTTCATCACTTGACTTGTGGTGAATTTACAAAACAGATCGGTCGCACGATCTGCCAACACAGATTTTTCTCATTTCAGATGTTTGCTCCGTGATGTTGTGAGACAGGGAGCCTGATTGTTTTTTGATTGTTCCTTTATGACAATATTTGGATTTAGCTAGTGAGGTCTATTAAAGCTGAAAGTTACAACAATCCTTGACAAAATGTTCACACCATAACCAGGTAGAGGCTTAGTTCAGTATCTTAAACATGTGTACCAAAAACTGCATGACAGAAACTGATATCAAGCATCATTAGACAAGAAGAAACAACCAATATTGTATATACAGAGCAGTAGAAGACTTTTGAGTGAGTATTATTACTCACTTATTACTTACATACTTGTCATCTCTAATAGTGACTACAAACAGACACTGACAATAATACGTTTTTTGATAAAAACTTGGATTCAAGTGAATAATCTGGTTGACCCTGTGACGTAACGGCCTATCAGCATTTAGATTTCCCTACTCCCTGGAGTGCATCAGAAATCATCAAAACAACTTCATTTAAAAAAAAGAATGTTTTCAAAGTTGCTTTGTTCTCCCCTTGAAGACAAACCTATATTTCACAAAAATATATTTCTTCAACATTACCAATAATTCAACAAGTATGAGCAATGAAATGAACAGTTTAAGAAGGACAGGCTGATCGCAGAAAAATGACCAATAACTAAAATGTTAAGAGAAGTTACAATGGTTTTGTATATGAGGAGGATATAAGACGTACAGATTGTCTTTTTGTGTAGTTTGAGTTTTCTTTTCAATGGAAAAATTTAGTTGGAAAAGGTAGGCATCAAGTCATTGACCCTACATTACATGTAAACCCCATTAAATGCGAGTAGATCATAAGAAATCTGTTAGGTCTAAAAACAGCCAGAGTAAAGCCAATGTGCACCTTCTTATTCACAGTGAAACTCAGACAATCTCAAAATAGATTCAAAAACTAGCTTTTAATTTGATGATGAAAATTCTTTTGGCTTCAAAAATAAAATCTCTTAAGTGGATGATTTGACTGACAGCACTAGAGAAGCATGAATTGTCATCTTGAAGTAATTAATCAATTACTGCTGTTCACACTCATCCATCGTCCCCACCGGCTCCATACTTATCCTCGGACAATAGCTGATGAGCTTTGGAGAAAATTCAGCTACAGTTTCTTATTTTAATCAAATCTTCCTTTTGGCTGATGCCTTTAGTACATTTACTTCGGGGAAAGTTGGAAATAATCCCCCACCATTGCAATAAAACAACTCTGGTCTGGTTTACATTATTTGCTTCCATTTATTCCCAACTAAGATGCAACACAACAATTTAAACAAAATCAATACAATTTTTGGTGCCAAGAGGTCATAAAACTAACATGACATGACTTACACCAGAGTGTTTTGAGGATAAATGTATGTTGAAATACTTTGTTTCAGTTCCTAGAAACCAAAACAAGATGTGTGTTAACCATCTCTTCTCCTCCCTGAAGGGGGATGTTCCTCGACACCATCCTCCCATCCAGAGATGAAAACGGGGTTCGGCCTGCCATCGGCCAGCGGACCAGACTCAGTAAAGGAGACATTGCACAGGCAAGGAAGCTGTATAGATGTCCAGGTATTGAAATATTTACTTTGAAACCACAGTGTGTTTACATGATTGTGTTGTTTGGACTCTCTTCCTGCATGAATGAATGAACGAACCCTCCCTCTGCTTTCCAAGGCTCAGGGGTGAAATTGAGATGTTTTTCCATGTGAATCTTTCAGATCTCACAGACATAAAACACACACTTTCTTTCTGTTCTTGCACACGCCCGTGCTGCTCTGGCTGTCACTCGGGTCCCTATTGAGCGGCTCTGACGTGATCTGGATCGTGCTGTGATGTTGCAAAAGGTTTAAGAACGCATAAGCTACCACCCCTTTTTGGCACATGTGCACACACTTACAACCCTAAAGAGTTCACTACTGAGGTCATCATGTGTGCACAATTACTCCAGTCTGAGTAAAACAACACATTTAAAGGTAGTTGTGGCCAATTTCATTTGTGCAAAATTAACAAAGTCACAATATTTTTCTGCGTACAAATTTTCCTCTTGTTAAAATATAATTTATCGATTCAATTTCAGAGCCAAAAACAATAATATTAGTCACTTATTCTTTTAAACTTGATTTAATTTTGAGGCTGGAGACAGAGCAAGACTGTTTGCATATCCAAGCTGGAAATAGACACAACTTTAACCTTATAAGGTCACATTTGAGCGATACCATATTCACTGACAGATGAACAGAGCCCCAGGGCATTGTGGGGGAAAACAGCATGCATGACGGGATAGGAGGGGCACATTTGGCTAACCTCCTTTTGCGAGGGAGCAACGGCGTAAAACTCAGAACGAGGAATAAAATGAGCAATTTGTGTTAACATTTTTCCAGTCACTGTCATCCAGCTGTAAATGTTTATTTCTTTGTGAGGGATTAAAGCCTAAATCTGTGACAGTAAATTACTCGTCTACTGGGGAATCCTAAATTCTGTTTAATTGCGACAAGTTTATTGACTGTGGTTGGATCTTGTGTGAAAAGTGATGCACAAAGGAATACAAACATGCAAACTGCAGCTTCCAACATGCACGTCAAAAACACAAGAATACAACTTTGTTTGGGGGTAATTTCAGTTCATTTACAGCGCTCTAAATCATAGATGCAGTTCTTAACAGTTCCCACATAAATAGCTTGGCAGAATCAAGTATGAAGATGTTGTTTTGAGGAGCTATGTTTCATATTTGTATGATTTAATTGGCAGGGGGAGGTTCTAAATAAAATGAGCCATGAGAGCCATGTGTGTTTCGCTAACGTTCTGATCACAAGTGTCACTAAACAGCTGACACGATTGTGCCCAACAGCAGGACTCAGCCACAGGAATGTAACTCCCTCTGTGTGCATCTGTTTGTGTGTGTTGCAGCATGTGGAGAGACACTCCAAGAGTCAACGGGCAACTTTTCATCGCCTGGTTATCCAAATGGATACCCTTCATATACACACTGTGTTTGGAGAATATCTGTTACACCTGGAGAAAAGGTACACACACCCTCTCTCTCCCTCACACACACACAGAGCACCATGCAGTGTTGTGAAAATGTATTCAACACCGATAAGAAACTGCTGACTGCATCACTACATATTGATCATCCCAACACTTTAGGTACCACCCTTTTCCTCTTTTATGCCTCACCTCATATGCTCCCTGAAATAAAAACATCTTCATAAACTGAGTCCTCACTTCCTCCCGCCCAGATTGTCCTGAACTTCACCACCATGGATCTCTATAAAAGCAGTCTGTGCTGGTACGACTACATTGAGGTTCGGGATGGATACTGGAGGAAAGCTCCATTGCTGGGTAAGTCTCAGGGGTGAGAGATCAGGTTAGATAAAGAAGGACCTGGAGCTGGGGAACTAGTCACCAACACGCAAACCATAAGAATATTTTTTTTCCCTTTATGATTTTCTTGTTCATTTAGGACTTTGTCTCCACCTCACCATGCTTAGTCGACCCCTGCTGAGAGACAGTAGTTGGAAATTAGCTATAATCTCTGTATGTGAAGTGTCAGATTCTACAGCTTGTTAGCACCAGATCGAAGCTGTATCTTGGAATTCGCATTGTCCCAATCATAGTAACCCTTTGAATCCCAAACACTCCAACAGGAGGGAAAAAAACACTTATCTTTAAATGACTGGCATTTACAAACCATTTGTCCAATCCAAAAACTGAAAAACTGACGTAATCATTAGATTCTCAAGTTTCTAATGGCATGAGGATGTATCACTAGTGATGTTAGCAACATGCCTTAAGTGACTGGGAAAGATGTGAAAATTTAATTAATGGCTTTGATTCTCATGTCCTCTTTGAAAGTTTGGATAAAATACATCAGTTCCTTTCGCTAAATTTTGAAAAAAAATGAAAATCTAAGGTTATTTCTGCTTTCAGAAAGCCCTGTATGATGGATGTACATCCGGCAATCATGCCTCAGAAGTAATTTGAATTTGGTTCTCATGGTTTTGTCTTGCCGGAGTAAAATTTCCTCTTAGAGTTGCTTGGCATTTTGTCTTATTTCCAGAATCTGTGTTGTATACACTAATTCCTTGTTTTTAAAATTTATGAAAGGATTGAATCAGAGTAAATCGTTTTCTCTTTTTATTGTATTCTAATTATTTATAGCTTTTAAATTTTATTACCCTGCATGTAGACATGATGGAGTTACATCAGCTTATAGTCCTTGTTTTCCTGAATCCAGAGAGATGCAGGACTTCATTTTGCCTTTGTGAGTAAGAATGTGACAGAAGCAAGAAACAACCCAAAACTGCTTGGGATACAGATGGTTAACTATAATAATGAAAACTAAACCATAAAACACGTACAGAAGCAAACAGAATTGGTATGACCTTTGCAGTGATTTAATGAATGGTAACAACCTTTGGACTGCGAAGTGGTGCAGCGTTCAGAGCTGGTACCGTACAGCAAGAAGGTTCCTGGTTTAATTTCCTGTTAACATGTTAAGTTCATGTATGTGTGGGTTTTCCAGCTCCAGCTTCCTTAAAGTCACAGTTCAAAAACATGCTTAATGGGTTGATTGGTGACTTTAAACTGGCCATGTTGGTGAGTGTGTCCATGAATGGTTGGCTGTGTCTTTGACTTTGCCCTGTAATAGACAGTAGAACTTCCCAGAATGCAACCGATCTTACATCCAAAGAGCTGAATTAGGCTTCGTCCCCCAAACCAGGAAAGAAGTTAAGAGAATGGATGAAGAAACACTAGTTTACACCGATCACTTAGCTTCATTAATTGAACCAAAACCACATGAAATGCTTCATTTTTCCTGAGCCACAGTACTAAAAGGTTGGAGCTGACAGGAACCATTTTTTGTTACGATTTAATGCCTTTGGAGACTTTTGATTCTTTAATCTGAAGAAATAAAGATGTGTATCTTCATATTTGACATCAACTGTGTCTCTTTTTTTTTCTATCTGTGTTTTTAACAGGAAGGTTTTGTGGTGACAAAGTTCCTGATGTGTTGGTCTCCACTGATAGCAGGATGTGGATTGAATTTCGCAGCAGCAGCAACTGGGTGGGAAAAGGCTTTGCAGCCATTTATGAAGGTAACTCCTCTACTTGAAAATCAAACAAACATCAAATAAATCTAGGCAGACACATTAATTGCTGCACTCTGGCTGTTTTTTCTTCTTGTGCAGCCATCTGTGGAGGAGAGATCACCAAAGACTCTGGGCAGATTCAGTCTCCAAACTACCCCGATGACTACAGACCGTCTAAAGAGTGTGTGTGGAGGATCACTGTGTCCGAGGGATACAACGTCGGGCTCAGCTTCCAGGCTTTCGAGGTGATTCACTGTGTGCGATGTGTGTGTTTGTGTGTAAGCTTGTGTGTGTGTGTGTGTGTGTGTTTCTCCCTCCTTCACCCCCTCTGTCCATGTGTGTTTGCTCAGGAATGTCTGGGTCAAATTTCATGCTCTTATAGCTTCTAGGAAGTTAATAACTGTGGTGTTGTGTTGTGTTGGTATGTGTGTCTGTGAGTGTGTGTGTGTGTATGTGTATGTGTGTGTGTGTGTGTGTGTGTGTGTGTGTGTGTGGGAGCTCATGTTTGTGTGTGTGTGTGTGTATGTGTGTACGTACGACAGAGAGAAAGAGTATGTTAAGGAGCAGTTTGAATGCTGTAAAAGCGTCAGTGTGCTAAACGACTCAATCTGTCCCTAACCAACTTCACACCAGTGAGGTCAAAGTTCACCTTCACACAGGAGCCAAGATCAACCCCATTTAAAATCATTCAAGTCCACAGAGTATGTCCTTTAGTCTTGTGTTGTATTCTGCTACTTGTGAGGTCAACACACTCTAAAATGATACTTTTGATATATGGGAATTGAATTTGAATGTATGGTGAAGTGTTATTGGAGGTGATAATGCTAAGTCTCATTTTCATGTTGGTTATTTGACTGGTGATACTTTGGTAGTGATGATAATACAAAACATCCCATGCATTGTCTGTAGTATTGCATGTGAGTACCTATTTCCAACTGGACTTGAAGTAGTTTGTAGGGCTCAATATCTGTCTGGATCTATTTTTGTGTGAAATTCTTAAATTAAAGCCTTTGTCGAATAAAATCATAAAAGCTTGTACAGAATTTCTAACAAAGGTGGAGCTAGACAATGTGAATGGGTCTTCTGTATTCAGCTCTCCTCTTCTGAGTTTACACATCTCTCAACATATGCAGTATAGGTGAGATGAGGCAGGAAACTCTTTGGGCTTCCAGTTTAGTCGGCAGTTCGAAATAAGACACTTACAACTTTTATGCTTTTCTAGAGCACTGTATTATTTACGAACAGCCCAGCTATTGGAATTGAAATTGTTCTTTTGCATAATAAAATTCTCGATTCTTAAATTGCATATAGCAAGTCATCACAGCAACTTGAGTTGTTTTGTGTCATGGAAGGAACATTGTGCTACACATGATACTGTTAATGAGAAAAATTTGAAGGTGATGGATGAGCAAATTTTCATAGTAGTGGCAGGTACCTCACCCTGAGCTTGTGCCAAATCATATAATTTCTTGCAGATCGAGAGACACGACAGCTGTGCTTATGACTACTTGGAAGTTAGAGATGGACCGCTAGAGACAAGCCCTCTGATTGGCCGATTCTGTGGCTACGACAAACCTGAAGATGTGCGGTCCACATCACACACACTGTGGATGAAGTTTGTCTCAGATGGGACGGTCAACAAGGCTGGCTTTGCTGCAAACTTTTTCAAAGGTAGGTGTGTTAGTTGACTTTAATTCCTCACATGTTTTATTACCAAAAATGTTTTTCACGTGTGAACTCAAGTGCTCTGACGTGTGTTTTCCAGAGGAGGATGAGTGTGCCAAGCCAGACAATGGTGGCTGTGAGCAGAGGTGTGTAAACACTCTCGGCAGCTTCAAGTGTGCCTGTGACCCGGGCTATGAACTCGCTCCTGACAAGAAGAGCTGTGAAGGTAACAGATCTAGTTTGTTTGTGCATTTTTCTGTAAGCAGATGTGTGATTCTGTAGGATGTGACTCTTACTCGCCAGAATAAAAAAACATCCCAGCAGCCTCTCTCTGATACAGAGCCAGATGTTTTAATGTGTGAAAACCCCCAAATTCTTTGATGGTCCTTAAATCCCACAAAATGAGTAAATGACCCATGACCAACACACTCAAACAAACTCAGTCTGAGGCGGGGGTAGGAAAAAACTCCCCTTCTGACACATCCACATTGTAGTTTCTGCTGGGTTTCTTGGAAGATCAGTATATTTTTCTAAATTTCAGTGAATTCATGTGTGGGAAAATTGTCAAAAGTAGGGGTTTGAGCTGCGTACCATTGCAGTAAGTTTCGTGACTTGTTAATGTGAAGAATTTTGCCATAGCCATATCAAAGAGATGAAAATAAACTTTGAAACTTAAATGAAGGTCAAGTAAAAACACAGAAAGCCCCTGGTGAACTGTATGGATATTTTTGTGTTGTTTATTTGACGTCACCACCTTGAAATCAACAAAGAGGTAGTGATGACTTCCACCTGCATGTTTCACTTTTCCTTTGAGCTGTGTCTGGTTCCTCTATGTCAAAAAATTCCCATTGGCATCATTAATGAAAACAAAATGTGCAGCTGATGACGAACCTGTTTGTCCTCCACATTCCATTCAAAGCCACGTCACATCGGGAAAATAATCCTCATGGCTGAAAATAAACAGCATGCGGCTTTGTTCTTCAAATTGAATCCATATAACTCTGAAAATCCAGCTGTTCAAATATGGCGGTCTTAATTTTCTCACACCAACAACTTTATAGAAGCTAAAGAAACAATTGTACGTAATTATCCTCTGCTCTTTAATGCAGTTTGTTGGATTCAAAGGTGTATCCTGGATCATTCAAAACACCTACACTATTGTATTTTTGCATGGTCACGCTGACACACAAAATAAACATTTTTGCATTTTTAAGCATTTTTGCCTTGGTTTTTTTTTCAGCTGCATGTGGAGGCCTCCTCTCTAAGTTGAATGGCACCATCAGCACACCTGGTTGGCCTAAAGAGTATCCACCCAACAAAAACTGTGTGTGGCAGGTAGTCGCTCCCACTCAGTACCGTATCTCCATGCAATTCGAAGCCTTTGAGTTGGAAGGAAATGAGGTGAGTGCGTCCGTGTTTGGGGGGAGAAAGATACTAATCTGAGATCTGAATTTAGTGTTACACAAGCTTTATTTGTGTGTGTATTAGGTGTGTAAATATGACTACGTTGAGGTGCGGAGCGGCATCTCATCAGACTCTAAGCTGCATGGGAAATACTGCGGCACCGAGGTCCCTGAAGTCATCACCTCTCAATACAACAACATGAGGATAGAGTTTAAGTCTGACAACACCGTCTCCAAAAAAGGCTTCAAGGCTCACTTCTTCTCTGGTAAGACACGTATGTGTTTGTGTGTGAGTGTTTGTCATGGGTTGGCAAAACAGGACATTTTGTCCGGATTTTTTATGTCTTGATTCAGAACTTAACCAAAGGTTGATTTTAAGTTACTCTCCAGAAGCATTGTGTGAGAGTACATACATTTCGCTGACATCAAACTTTGCTTGCATCACTTTGAGCTATTCATACATAGTTTTCATCATTGACAAAGTCTCTAAAACCAGTTAGGGGGCTAGCAAGATATGGTACCAGAACTTTGCGCTGACTGAAATGCATGTCCTCAATATTCAACTGACCAAAAAGGGAGATATCATTCTTCATTCTACTCTGGTTTAAAATAGACAACGTAATCTTCTTTATCCAACAGCAGCAGTTAGAAAAGCTCGTAGATGCATTTATTTTAATAAGAAATGAGGCAGACAAGTGGAGTTCCCTTTACTTTACATTAACTCAGCATGCTGTCCAGAGTGTACTCTCAAAAGTCTGCAAAAAAATACCGTAATTTCCGGAAAAAAAGCTACTACTTTTTTCACACACTTTGAACCCTGCAGCGCAAACAAAGATGCAATTAATGTATGGATTGATTCGTGCTACAAGCTTCATGCCGCCAACACATTTGGGCCCTGTTTAAATGACAACCCTTCACCAGAAAATCACAAAACGCTGTGAAAAAATATGCACTTACATGGAAACGCTGAGGGACTGTAAACACTGTTGTATGCATGTCAGACCTGCTGGCATGACAGTTGGAGTTATAACTGCAGGAGCCGTATAAACGACAGCAGTTTAAAGGCCAAAGTAGAAGTGAGCTGATCATCTGGTGCACATATTGAATGCTTCTTTACTGATTATAGAAATAGTGCCATAGACGCACATTTTCTTGAAAGGCAGTCAGTATATTCATCAGCTACACAAGTACGAAACAGTTATCCACTATTGGTACTGTTGTTGTTCTGTCAATCTACAATGAAAGTGTAATGCATGAGGTGCAAAATGGAGTTGATGTCAGCTGTCCACTGAAAACTCTAGCTTCCCGTTTACGTGGCAATGGTGAAATGGCGTTTGAGAAAAATTCCACTCTTGAGGCCATTTTCAATAAGTTCTGTTTCAGGTCGGCAATTCATAATGAAAAATCATAAATGAACTTACTTGTAACTACCCCCAACATTTTCTTTTGACCCCAATAATTTCAGATTGATTAAATTGTGTTGGTGGATATTTTGAATGATTTTAATTTGTAAAGTCCAAGCTCAATGGTCAGGTTTAGTCCGTTTTCTAAGAGTCAGAGACAGACTTGCTGTATATCTGATTAAGTTGAGCTAAAAGCTGGTGGAGTTTAACACAAACAAATGCCTCTCATTCAAGTCTTTGTCCAACCCTGTTTATATGTGTGAAATGATGCAGATTTGTGTGCATACCCATTTTGTTTTTTGTCCTGCCATCGTACATGTGCTGTGTGTGTTTGTCATGCTGTGTCTCCTGAGCCTCCTGCAGCCACCCAGCGCTCTGCCGTCCTCTCTCCCTCAGACAGGCTGACTCTGTGTCAGGAGCGTATGATTGTGTTTGAGTCATGCCAGGACATTAAGCACAGTCGCTCTCCCACTCGTGGCCATGTCAACAACAAGGCGGCAACCTCTCCAAAGGTCAGAGGTAACATGGCCTCACAGTTGACATCTCTGATTGGCTCTGGTGTACCATGTGACAGGGGAATGGATAGATCCTGTTTTATCGACTCTGGATCATTGTTTAATCCATTCTCCTTCAGAGGGAAAACATGTGCTTTGTCCCAATTCCATGTTAGATATAAATAGAAGACGAAATAAGAGTATATGTTTGATTGGTTGTCAAGAGAAGAATGATAATTTTATTTTCTTATCTTTGGATAAGAACCATTTATACTTTACTCTGAGCCTAACAAATCTTTAACTCATGAAGAGTTGAGTCTCATTTTTGTCTCTTGAATATGTGGTAGATAGAAGATGCTTAATTATCTGTTATGATATTTTGCACATATTTTCCATATTTAATGCAATTTTCTTTATTTAAAAATGATTTAATTTCCTTTTTGCATACAGAAAAATAGGACTGCACTATTTTATAGAAAAAAAAGTAGTATAGTGATTTAAGTCTTATGTGGTAGTTTTAAATGAAGGAAGCACTTAAATTGTAAAACAATTCACCTTTTGATGTGCTTCATTTGGGCACAACTAACAATATCCTTAAAGTATGGGAGAGAAAAGGTCCAAAAATTAGAGAAAGTATTTAAATAGGAATTGAGACAAAGGCATGGTATTCCTTGAAAGAAAAAACAACAACAAATTTCTCCCATTCGCCTCCTTGCAGGGATGGATTTGTTGGATTCCAACTCAGAATATTAACAACTTGCGGAAGTTCTCTCTCTGATGAAGGTCTGAGTTTCTCTTTTATTACTGTACCATTTACAGTAACTAAAATGGAGAAAATGACCCTAAAAAAGACTTTACTATAACATATTCAGCGTGTCCCCTCCCTTTGAGGAAGTGTAGCTCTTGGCTAACTCAGCTACTTGAATTAACCTGACAGAAAGAAAGGTGTGCATGTGTCAGTGATTAAAGTTGCTGTGTAGTATCTCAGGTTCTGTCAGAAGCTTCAAGTGATAGCTTTTGGATGGCAGAAATCCTGCAGCTTTGGGGAGGTCCCTCCGGCCTCCCAAACACCACTAATCCATCTGAGTGTGCGCGTGTGTGTGCATGTGGACATTGTGTTGCTTGACCTGAGGGAAGCTACAATGAACACTGTGTAGCATTGACTGCAAAGCTTCTTAGCCTGTGATAGGAAGAGACTGAGCCCACAATAGCATCATAATACCACCTCAGACACAGACTCACACACAGACACAAAGCGAGAGAGGAACACAGAGGAGGATTTAGTGGTTTCATTAAAAGCAGATCTAGTTTGTTCTGGAGTAGAGTTGGGACTCAAATCTAACATCTCATTATTGCAACCCCTCCTTCAATATCAACAAGACACTTGAATCCATCTGTTTCTCTTTTTATTGTCTCAGTCATCTTTCTATTTTCCACTTCACTGTTCCTGTCCCTGACACTGTTTTTAAGGTAGTAGCTCCAGCTGTGTCAGAGTTCAGTTTTCCTTCAGCCAGTGTTCAGCTTCAATACTGGGCCTTTGTTGTCCCCCAGCTTCACTGAGGAGAAGCCTTGTGTTTCGAAGGAGCCAAAAAGAAGGACGAGGGATTCAAAATGAGCAACAAGCGAGAAAACACGTCAGATGTGTTGCTTCAGTTTCTCTTTTCAGTCTACAGATTCTTGAATGCAACAAGCGTTTAACGAGCAGCTGCCCGCCAATGAGTCTTTATGAACCAACACTGTGCAGCCAAGCATTGTTCAGATTGTCAACAAAGCCTGTTTCCAGTACTTTTGTACAGATTGTTAAATTTTCAAAATACCAGTATGTTGGTAAAAAGTTTGGAGGAAACATCCAGAAATAGTAGAGCTTGGGTGACCATATTTTGAAAACCCAAAAAAGAGGACCCCCTACCCAGCCTCCTAGAGAGACTGCAAAACATTTATTTAAAACACTCCTTCTCTGTTTGAAGAGAAAAGCCAAGCCAATTTCCAACAGTCTGTTTCCAACTGTTGAAAAAGTCTGTATCAAAATATATCAGCTTTAAGGATAACATAACATAACATATCATAACATGACATAACATAACATAACATAACATAACATAACATAATTGAGCATAATTGAGCTAACAAAAAATAACATAACATAAAAACTGATTGGGATTCCTATTAGATAAAGTCAGAGGCAAGTGTGGAACTAAATTTTAAGAAAATTGAAGCTGTTAATAGGTGAAATCAAAGGGTCAGTCAACATATTTGTTAGCTTAGCCTAGCTTAACTTAGCATAAAGACCAAAAACAGCTACCCTGTTTACAGTGGAAAACAAATCAGTCCCGCTTGTCGCCTTGATATCTTTGTTTTATCATTACTATCTGAAAAGCAAATTTTGGGCACAATTCTTTTTTTTTTTGCCAAAATGTACATTTGGGATGAATTAAGCAAGAGTTCTGCCACATTTGTAAATCAGGCTTTTGCAAAGCGAAGCCATCTTCCCTTAGGCTTTTGTATTGTATTTACCCTCAGGTCATTGTAGTGGCATTTATTTCCTCATCTTAATTCTGGTAAGAAAGTATGCTGTGATATTTTCATTTGAGGGTTTAGAGGTTTTTCCAGTTAAAATCTCTAAACATGACAACAATTTTCAGAGCAAGTTAAGCCAACTTCTGCCTAATACCCAAAATTTCTGTCTTATTTTACCAGAAAATTGTGAAATTCAAACCTGTTATATTCAATCCCCATTTTTCACAGTTATGCCATACAGAGGGTATGTTTTCTTGGTTTTAGGTGTATTTATTTTTGGTCTGCCATGTTCCACTTAGTGCTTATCCTGTATGCAGTGTGGTGTCAGCGGCCCACACAATTCTTATGTAAAAAGTTCTCCAGTATAATTTCATGTATATGAAGGAAGGCTTTAAGATCCAACACAAACAGGGGTGCACATTTCACAGTTTTTCCTCAGTTGGCTGTGCAGACACATCGGACAGATTTAGCCTAACCAGAAGAGTGCACTGCTGATCTGTAAGTAGCTGTTATGGTCAGAGAAGTTTCAGAGCCGAGGTCTGAGTTTGACCACAGAGCAACTTTGGCTGTGAGCCAAAAGAAAACGACTGAGACAAAGCCACACACAGACTTCACACACTCACTAACTTAACCCTTTTAATCCTCTTCTGTTGTCTGTTTATGTCTAAACACTAACTTTATCTCTCTGCCTTTTCCTTTAACCATTTCTGTGATATGGATGTGTTTTTTGTTTTTTTTTGGTTTTCAGTAGAGACACTGTTTTGAAAATCCGACGGTGAAAAGGATCTTTCATGTCCATGCTGTTGCATGATGTTAAAAAAAGTGGGCTATATCCAGCACTAAGCAGAAAGTTAACATCCTTACTGGCTATTTAGATGATATGGAAATAGAAATGTATGTATCAATTTTTAAAGTTGTATGAGAAATCAGCTTCCATTTAATGTTTCTAAAACAGATATATCAGTCCAGGTATACTTTACAAAAGGTACACACAAAAAAGCTAAAGAAAAACAGGGAAGTCAGTGCAATGGTAATGTATGGTAAACTAAATATATTAATGTTTGCAGCTCAAAATGATGTTTTTGATATTGAACATACAACTTCTCCCATGAATGAAGTTCACAATATGCTGGCAAAAATGATGCCATAATCCAAAGTTCAAAGCTTTGACTGGCCTTTGTTTTGGGACAGAGTTTGAGTGTTGTTAACCAAACTCTCAGCCCTGTTTGAAAATGTGACCTCTGTTTTTCAGGATGACTCTTTGCCTGGCATATTTTCTGTATGTTTATGTTCACGTTTCCCTCCGTTTGCCATCCATCACTTTTTTCTGTAGTCTACGCTTCTTTGTTGATTTTCCATGCCTAGTTTGATTTCCTATTTCTCCTCACCTTAAACCACTGTTTTACCACATCCACACCGATGTTCACTCTGCCCTTTCCCTGCTCTGCTTCCCCCCACTGTGTCTCTTTTGCTGTTTCCACATGAGTGATGGGTTGCATGTGTGTCTCTCACAGACAAAGATGAGTGCAGCAAGGACAACGGAGGCTGCCAGCACGAGTGCATCAACACAGTGGGCTCTTATGTTTGTCAGTGTCGCCATGGCTTTGTACTGCATGAGAACAAACATGACTGTAAGGAAGGTGGGTTCCACTCGCATTCACATCAGCACACACACTGGCATAAAAACTTTGGAGTGCACATGCACGTGCTGCCACACTCACACAAACACACGCTCATTCACAAGAACAGCCACCGTCCATCTTACAGTCCTTACTATGTTTATCCACATCAGAGTCCACATGACAACAGACTGGTTCTTTCCATTTGAGGACAGGTTTATTGTTGTACATTAAGCTTCAGGCAGAGCTGCAGAGTCTGAGTTAAAGATAAAAGGCTGAAACTTGAAACCTAAAACATTCAGGTCCTAAACTTTGATCTGGCTGAGCAAAAACAAAATGACGAACATGACGTCTTCCATTTATGTTTCTAATTCTGCTGAATACTAATCCTGTTGAAATAAGCACAGCCTCCTCAGAAATATTTGAGCATTTAGTGCTGCAATCCAACAGATTTTCATCACTGAATCCAAATTTGTTAATGATGACTTTGACTCACCCAAAGGACTTGAATCTTCATCTTCAAATTCATTAAATGACCACCAATAATGTAGTATTTTTGTAACACTGCATTTCTTTACATCACAGTACTGGATTGAATCCAGAGTCTAAGAAAGTCTGTGAACTTGTGACTCATCATGAACTTGTCTCAAAAGACTTCAAACAGCTCTGCCTGCAAATCTGTGTTCACTTTAAAGTGTGATTGTGCTTTTATGTGTGTGACACACACACACACAGACAGGAGCAAGTCTTTCTTTTGACATAATTTATTGAAATCTATCAGCACATGCTCACACACAAACACACTTTAGTGCGCACACACATGTATACCCTATAATGTTGAATAGAGATGTTATACTCATCTCTTTGAAGCTGAACTTTTGAATGTTGAACACAAACAGCACATGAGTATGACCATACACCACTCAATGAAGGGTTCCCTGTGCAGTTGTAAAAACACGTTTCAAACATCTGGGAGCCTGAAAGCTTCATATGTAGCACCATCTTTGTGTGTGTGTGTGTGTGTGTGTGTGTGTGTGTGTGTGTGTGTGTGTGTGTGTGTGTTTTAGACCAGCCTGACCCACTAACCTGGCAGAGTAATGTAAAACCATCTATATTCCTGTCATCCAGCAACAAATCCAATTAAGTGGGGACATTGTGTAAAAATATGGATTAAACAGATTGTGATGGTTTTCAATATTGATTAAAAATATGCAAAGAGAGTAAGTCAAATGTTAAAACTAAAAAAAGTTATTTTTTGGGGAAATTTAGACATGTTTCAATTTCATACTGGGCACACATTTCAAAAAAGGTTAGGATATTAACTCCTGAAAAATTGAGGACTGGGTAAAAAAACTGGATCAATATCCCCCATTTCACTAGATCAATTTGGTCCGTATAAAAATCACTGAGGATCACAAAGGGCATTTAAGGGACAGTGTGTGTTCAGTTAGGGAGAGATTCACCTCTCTGGGAGAGACTTATGAGCAAATCAGTGCTTAAGTGGTTTCAGATTCAGAATATGAGGATTTCATCATCTGCAGTACAAAATATAATTTCAAAATGCAGTGTATCTGAAAATATCCTTTGTACAAAAGGAACAAATCTAACAATACTGGAATGTCAGCTATCTTCAGCTCTCATTGCATCAAAAACAGACGTGACTTGTGGAAATCACTGCATATACTCAAAATCACAAAAGACAATGTCACCTTTTCAAGAAAACCTTTGTATATCACAACAAGATACTGGATGTATTTAAAAGCATATTGCTAAACTTTAAAACAAGCCTCTATCTTTTAAAACGTACATCTTTTTTCAGTCTTAAGATTTGATAACTTCTCTTTGCGCTACTTTTAATTAAATGTAGGATCTAAATTATTTGAAAACATCTCATCCTTTTTGCACAGTGTCCTGATTATTTTCTAATGTAGGTCTTACATTACTTCTGTTTTTGATTAAATACATACAGACATAAAGAGTGTGTGAGGTTTTCATAAAATCAGAGATTTGTGCAACACATTGAATTAAAGGGCCAGTGTGGAGTATTATATAGATCTAAAGATATGTATGTAAAATATTATCTCCAATTTATATAAAACTTTCATTTCAGATTAATATCATCACTCAAAATAGAACATACAAATGCTCGCACTCATTTTCTTTTCAATGTCCCAGTCTTAAACAGCCTATAGGCTCGGTAATAGACTTATGTTAGCTTGACTGTTTTCTCTGGGGAGGGGGAAACTTTTGTGGATCCTGGAAAACTTGCCTTTGAGTTTCTTTTTTTTAAGTTTTATTTTCTAAATGTTCCATAAAAACACAATTTACTGAAAGATTGTGGCCACTAGGGGGCTGTGGATCACAATTTGAGAAACACTTCACTAGATCTTACTCAATCATACACACTGGCCCTTTAATACAAAGTTAACCCTTTCCTGATAGTTTGCACTGCCAGAAGTGTGTGACATTGCACTAGACTGGCTGTAGAAAAGTAAGTTTAGGCATAAAACACATTTCCAATCATCTCAGGATTTCTTTCAGACAGGTTTTAAATACAGAAGTCACAAGCTTAACACTTTACTATTTGATAAATAACTGTGATATTGTTACACATTTTTAAATTTCTTTCTTACTACTTCATGTAAGAAGATGTTTGTTGCTGCTATGTCAGACTTCATATTTGTGATCATGTGGGTAGCTACACTTTCTAACTGCATAAACTGTGAGGGCCTTCTTTTAACAGTAGTGTTTCTGGAAGATGGAATTTGTATTCAATACATTGTCTGTCGGAGAAGTCCTCTTAACATTCATACACTGTTCCTGTAAGTTAATCCATCTCGTTTTGTACATGGGTTTGGTGTTGTCTGACTCTAAATAAAAATTGACCGTGTGGAATACATCTTGTTGTCTTGTGCATGCCTGGTATCTCCCATCACCCCCAACAGTCCATGGCTCCCACTAAAGTCACATTATCAACACACAAACATGATGGACAGCCAGAAGTCAATGTTAGCATGTCACAGTTTTAGCGTACTTCTCACACATTTTCATCAACTTTTATATTTCTGTCATGTATAGTCTGATGAGGATGTTCTGAGTTAGTTTAGATGTTTACATTATTTTTTTTATTGTTTTATGTCCCCAATTCTCTACCAAGCATTGTGGGTATAAAGCTGAGTTAAATAAGCTAAGAAATAAGACTGATTGATGATTCTTTAATTTAACAAAATGTCACCATTTAGAGGCCCCTCTTGCAGTAGTAGAAAACATCCAAGTTTGTAATGTGTCTATATTCATTTACTGAGATTTTCCTATAAATCATTGTTTTTGCTTTTGAAGTCCGTCTCAATAATTAAAAAAAATGTTTTACAACATTTCCCTCATGTCCTCTCAAACAGTCATTTAAGATTACAATGATTACAAAGACTAGTTTGTTTTGCAGAATTGAGCAGATTACAATAACCCATACAAAGAAATAAATGATTAGCAGGGTACACTTTTTTCACTAGATCAATATAATGAACCTACAGTTCATTCAGAACTCTTGGAAAGTTTCAAAATCACTCTCTAAACTAATAGCATCACAGTCAAAGATTAAGTTACTCCTCCTACTACTACTAACTGAAGTATTTCTGATGTGTTTGCTTTTTTAAAGAGAAGAACAGATGTCATATTGCTACGGTGTGTTTGTTTAAAGCATGCGTGCATGTGTTCATGTGAAATACATTCTGAACTCGTCACCAGGATGTGTTTCTTTGAAATCTTTTCCCTCTCTTTTAGGTCTCTCGTTTCTCTCCTTCCTGTTCCCTTTCCATTTCCTCTGACCTTTTCCTGTGCAGCCATGATTTTAACTTCCTCTCACTGTGTGCACTTGCTTGCTTGCGTGTGTGTGTTTGTACGTGTGTGTGTGTGTCCAGCTGAGTGTGAGCATAAAATCCACAGCCCCAGTGGGACCCTGAGCAGCCCCAACTGGCCTGACAAGTATCCCAGCCGTAAGGAGTGCACCTGGGACATCACAGCCACGCCGGGACACCGAGTCAAGATAGTAAGTGTGAAAAAAAAAAAAAGCAGATTTCTGGGATGTGGAGGATTTCTCTTTCCTTTTGCCTCATTGGCCTTTGTTCTGTCCTCATAACTACAGATCTTTCTGTAGGGTCAATCAGTATGTAAAAGCTTCAGGCTCTCCCCCCTCCCCCTTTTCCTCGATGATCTCTTTTTCCCATGTTCCATTTATGAAACCCAAATGTGTATGAGGGGGAGAAAATGCTGGTTTGTATATTTGGGCTAACTGCGAGCGTGTGCTCATCCGTTTGAAAGAGGCCTTGGGCAGCAGCCATCTGTGTCTTTCTGTGTCTGTGTATGCGTGTGTGTGTGCACACATGCATGCATTTGCGCATGAAGGTATCTGTGTGTCACAATGAATGCTCGTCTCAACATTTTACAAGTTTCTGCAGATATGCTTGCACAAGTTTTAGGAGGTCTGGGGTTTCAGGTCTGACTTTCATCCTTATTTGTCTCAGTGTTTGTGACAGTTTGTTGCTCAGGCAGATGGTGTTTGGCCACTGATGTCAGCTTTGATGCAAATTCAGCTGAATGCACAGAAGATAATTAGCACTGCATAAGAATTCCAACAGCAGGATTTTTTTTTCATCCATTTGCTCCATGGACATTAAAATGACAAGGTGTGCTGCATTATCAGCTTTTTTATCCATTGATTTGGTACCATGGAGATTACAAACATCATTTACAAACAGGAGAAGGGGAGAAGATTGGGCCCATCTGTTGTTGACACTGAAATGTTCTTCTGCAACTTCTAGATCTAGACTGTGTAAAAACATAACTTTACGTTGAGACTCATGAGGGAGTTTAATTTGAATAACAAAAACAACAACGGTGGTTTCTTTCCTAGATTACCGCCTTCACTGTTTCTATTATCCACACTCTGCTACTAACCTCGCTTAAAACCCCATCATGTGTACTATTCCCATTCCCCAGACTTAACTTTCACATAACACATCAAGACCTTTCAGGTTTGTACAGCCCACATTTGAGCTGATTCTTGTTGATTCTGACTTAAAGTTCATTGACTCTTGTGTTCATGTTCTGAGGTTCTTCTCACTATTCCTCATTTCACTGCTATGTTCCATTTTTTTTGGAGTCCTCAGACGTAAGTAATTGACTCGACACTTAGTCCGTAGTTTATTGATTACGTTTGATTCGAACTTTCTGAATTTGTAGACGTTAACTTAGTAACCATACTCTTGATCTCTGTCGGATTACACGAAAAAAGTCCCGGCTATGACTATGACTATGGTTAATAATCACTAATTCCTCCGGGAAAACTGATATTTGGAGCTGATAGTCATTGCAGTAAAAATGTAAATTCTGGCATCAAAATTTTGAATAATACAAACTCCAAAACTTAACATTGTTTAAATGCCTTTGAACATGTCTTTATTATGTCTTGTAGAGTTAAATGAAAACTGAAAAAATCCCTGTTGTCTTCTACAGTGAATAAAGTTTTTCTTTTAATTGTAATGTAATTAAGCGCTATTTTAAGTCATCAGTTTTAACCCTCTGATGCATGAATTATGAAAGTCAGTGCCAGGATTTTTCCCTTGAGTGTTTTTATTTGTCTTAAAGCATGAAAAAAAGTTTTCCTTTTTTTCCAAAATATTTTTAACTGAGCATTAAACATAAAACAGCGTGAACTTAATATAAATATGACTCATTTTTTGTTTGACTTTTTTTACATTTTTTGGTCTTTTCATGAACAATCTTTTTTGATGCTTTGCGAAACATTTTAACTCTCTTTCATCCATTTTAACACTGAATAATACGGTGGCCAGGAAGGGCAGAACAAAATTACAAATTGTGAAACACTTTTACAATGGTTGAGACAAATTTACATTTTAGAAAAAAAAATTACATTCACTAAACAAAAATTAAATTACCATAACACATTTACAAGTTCTGAAACAAATTTACCTTTCGGAAAACAAATTAACAAGACGTGAAACACTTTTACAAACGCTGAAATTAATTTACAAGTGGCGAAACACTTTTACAAGCTCAAGCATTAAACGGAAAGGGAATGTACCAACTCCCGGGATGAACCGGATGTGATAACAGGGAGCGGCAGTCACCCAAGATGGACGGCGTCCAGGTAAAGTTTTGTCCGTTTTGTGGACAACATATTATGCGCTTAACGCGGTTTTGTTTTACGTGTGGTCGGTCTTTCACAATTTGGATGACCTCCAACAAACACTATTGGCCTATTTGCCACTCCCCGTTATCACATCCGGTTCATCCCGGGAGTTGGTACATTCCCTTTCCGGTTAATGCTTGAGCTTGTAAAAGTGTTTCGCCACTTGTAAATTTATTTCAGCGTTTGTAAAAGTGTTTCACGTCTTGTTAATTTGTTTTCCGAAAGGTAAATTTGTTTCAGGACTTGTAAATGTGTTATGGCAATTTAATTTTGTTTAGTGGATGTAAAATTGTTTTCTAAAATGTAAATTTGTCTTAACCATTGTAAGAGTGTTTCACAATTTGTAATTTTGTTTTGCCCTTTCCGGCCACCGTAGAATAACTAATAATAGTTATTATGCTGTTTTACCCTCAAATTTTTGTCTATAACTTTCTTTTAAAAATATACATATATTTGGAAAAAGAATTGAAAACGTTTTTCAGGCCCTAAGAAGAATAAAAATATCCTGACACAGGCTAATATGAATTTCCACCACATGAACCACTGAATTTAGGAGTACATAAGCTTTAAATAGGTGTCCACTGTAGCACCACAGGGTTAAATTCATCTCCTATTGGTCATAAGATTAAAAAGGAGACCGATGTTGATATGTGTCAAAATGCAGAAAATCAGCGCCAGTAATTGCCCTGGCTGCTAAGAAGAACCCACTTAAATGGCAGGAAGCATGTTTGAGAAAAAATATCTGACGTGCATTTTAACTTTCTCGTTAGTTTGACTCATGTTCAATCTGTTGTAATGGAACAGTGAATGTTTACGACCTGCAGTCACCAATGGGAGCTCCTAGTCAAAGGCAAACTACATGAAATCTTTCATCTAAGATCTTTTGATAAATCAAGAAGCTAGACTTTACTTCTCTTCCCATTTCTACTCTACAGCTTCATCCTGAGTTTGCAGTGTGTATTAAAATGGTCATGGACGGCCATCAGTTTTAAAAATCTGTTATCACCTATTATGTAACAGAAACAACATTACATCACCAGCCACAATGGAGAGAAACTCATTCAGCAGTTTTTGCACCGGTTTGTAAATATGTGACCATATGAGCTCAATGCAAAAACCCCAAATTGATGTGAGTGTTCTTGTGGGTTTTTCCACCATGTGTGTTTGTCTTTTTGTGTGTGTGGACTGTTCTCTATTTTCACCATGATGATATCAGAGCGGGATGAATCTTACTCCAGAAATCTGAGCAGGGGGTGGACATAAAGGTCACTCTGTCTTCGTACTGTGAACAAATAAATTCACACACACGCGCAGTCGTACATTTGTTCTCTTGTTTCGTCATAAACAACTCCCCAGATCAGTTTATCCCCTTTGCCGCAGTAAGAAACATCTGGTAGCAATCTCAAGCCCACAATCAAACACTTCCCCTCTGAGTAACAACATCCTCACATTGGTCTACCTTCACACATCTTTCTTTTTTCCCTTCTGGTGAAAATTTTGGATTGGTGTGGTGTTTGCAGTGGCGTGAGAGAGGTGTTTGACTGTGTGGGAGAAGCCTGCAAGGTGTCATGACTCAGCTCACGGTGACTTGATTAAGTTATGAATCGTGACAGCTCAGACATGTCTGTGTGTAAGAGATGTCACCGAGGCCCACAGTAAAAGACATGAGCAATGTTGTGAAGGAATATGCAAATTTGTATTTTGCTTTTTAAAAAGTTTAAAAAGTGATGCATTAGTATACCAACAGTAATGCAGGAAAATGTCATAGAAGAACATTTCCAAATCTACTAATGCTGTAGTAATCCTTAAAATATAAACTGAAGGGCTAATTTGTTGAATGATGTGTACACCTTTTCAGCTCTTTCAGGTTGTTTGTTTGTTTTTCTTGTCTGGGACTTTTATTTATTCCTTTATTTATTACAACGCCCATTAGCTGCTACAAGTCCAGCTGTTACTCTTCTTTAAGTCCACACACAAAAACATAACACAGAATATACGCAAAACAGCACACAAAATTCAAGTAATATCAGCTACATGCAGAAATGAAATATACATGGTGCACTTAAAATACAACAAGCATAGAGCACAGATATACATAATTGACTATAAAAAAGCATTACCATTAACAACGTACATCGCAGTAATGATTCCGTGATGTTCAACTGAAATGTTTAAATGCTTTTTACAAGTTTCTTAAAACTGGATTTACTGGAGACCTGAACAATGATAACTGGTAAATTATTCCATATTGTAATGTCTCTATTCATTGAAGAACTGCACACTGCATCAGTCCTGGGTTTCTGTTTAACTATATGACCATGAGAAACCTGAAACCATGTTGATCTCTGACATGATTTATTTGAGGGAACAGAGAATTTGGTTGCTTGCAATAAAGAAGGTTCCTGAACAATTGTACTAGGTTACATGCCAACCTCTTGTTACCTCTTACGTTACTTCCTGCCATCATTTTTTATTTCTACACATAACAAGTGGATGTTTGAAAATGGAAAACTGAAAGAAGATTGTTTTTTCATAGGGAATATAAATGCCTGTATCAAGTATCTGAAAATAAATTACCTCAAAGAAATTGGACACAAACGGACAGCTGAGTCAATAATGAACAAAAGAAACAAACAATAACCAAAACAACTCTGTTTACTTTCCTTCCACTCCCATCTCCAATTTTTTTTTTTTTTTTTTTGCTTAAGGGTTTTGCTGTGACTCAAAGGCTGATAATGTTGATGCAGTTTCATTTAGTGTCTGGACTTCAGAGCTCCTTTGAGGACATTTCAGTTCGTGTTGGTTTTGGTGCCCCCGGTGGACAAAGCAGTAGGTTGAATCTCATGATTCATGATTCTGTCCTGAACCAACCTCCAAACCAATCAGCAATCATCGTCTTTCTCAAACATTTCGATGATCCCAGAGAAGTCATGGTTTTGCTGTCAATATCCTTCAGGCAAGACTTCTCATTCTAAATGGTAATTTCAGTGCTATCACTCTTGGCCCATTACAGCATCTGGTACTTCCAGTTAAACTGTTTCAACAGTAGATACAGTTAAACGTGGACAAATCATCAGTGAGAGCATCAGAAATATATATTTTTTCAAAACTTACCCATTACAATTCATGGGATGCAAGTTTGCAGCGATAACTAAAGCATAAAAACAATGTTTAAAAGCAAAAACTTAACCTTTGTTGTGTTTGTCTCCAAGGAGAAAATTAGATAGTGTGTACATGTTTGTTGAATGGAGGTTTTATAACTTTTTTAATACATAACCATCAAGTGGCAACTTCTAAAACATGAAGCCAGTGCATGAGGAAGTCTTAAAAACTGCTGATTATTGAATGTTCACTTTGTCATTGGGCTGCAGAAGTACCAGAAACAAAACACAGAACAGATCTTATGGAAAAAATTAAGATGTTTACAGCCTGGTTCAAAAAAGCTTTTTGTTTTGATTAGCTCATTTCTCCAAATAAATAAAAATGAAAGTCAGTGAATTTGTTTGTAACTTGATCAAACTTATGGTTTTTCCCTTCTTGTTGTCATTTCCTGACATTGAGGCAAGCACGCTCTAGCTGTTAGTTTAGACCACAGATTGTATACAGAATGAATAATGTAGCTCTGTCTTTTACCATTGCACAGTTTTGAAGCTGAAATATCTGTTAGAGGCACCACCATTGAAACTATAGACTCTTGCATCAGAGTCTGCACAGTGGAGAATTCGAGTGCTCCTGCTGATTTTTTTCTGTTCCTGAAAAAACTAGACAAGAAAAACAGCTGTAAATCAATGTGAAACATGCCTTAAAACCCAGTTTCTAACACTTAATGACTAATGAAAGAGAAAGCTTTCAGAATGACAAGGAATAATAATTTAATATGACTGAAGCATACAGATGTGAGGAACATTTCTACAAGGTGTATTTATTTTTTAAAGTTTTACCACAGCTCATTCAGAATGAATGTAGAGACAGACTTTTTGACCTTTACTGAGGCCAGTCACCCTGGGGAGCAGTTTTTGTGGTGACCTCACTTTGAACCTCTTTCACTCAGCCTCTTCACTAGATCATAATTTCCACAATACAGCAGCATGCGGAGTTAGAGTGATGATACTTGTTTATAAATAAATTGTCATCACACAACACTGGGAGAGGTCAGGATGTCACTATGGCTGTGTGTGTCTTTCCTGCTTTTGCTCTCCACATTGACAGTTGTTCTTGTATACAACAAAGCCTACTGATATGTGATTGGTTGATATTGCTTTGGCCATTGATAAACAACAAATGTAAACCAGAACAGCTTCTATTCTGAAAATCTTGACCTCTGAGTATCCGTATAAATAGGGATTGGTTGTATGCATGCATGAGGACTGTTTTGAAAAAAATTTCTTTTCTTTCTACTTTTCCAGACTTTCAACGAGTTTGAGATTGAGCAGCATCAGGAGTGTGCGTACGACCATCTGGAGGCCTTTGATGGAGACAGTGACACTGCGGCCATCTTGGGTCGCCTGTGTGGCTCCAAGATCCCAGAGCCCCTGGTCTCAACCAGCAACAAGATGTACCTCCGCTTTATTTCGGACGCCTCTGTGCAGAGAAAGGGTTTCCAGGCTACTCACTCCACAGGTGTGTATATTTGTGTGTGTGTTTTAGGAACCATGTTTAAGTGTGTATCTCAGTTTATCTCATTAAGTTCAATATTTTCCTGGTGTTTTGTCAACAATGATGGTCATTTACACTCACTGCAGTCACCAGCTTATGTTTACTAAATTTGAGTGATTTTGTAAGAGCAACATCTCCCTCTAGTGGGTCACCTCAGCACATACAACACAAAAAGTTTTAGACTACAATATGTGAAAGAAATGAATTTGTAGGAGGTGTGTTTTTTTTTAATTTTGGTTTTCTCATCCTGTGTCACTGCAGAGTGTGGAGGTCGTCTGAAAGCAGAAGCTCGCCAGAAGAACCTCTACTCTCACGCTCAGTTTGGAGACAATAACTACCCAGGTCACACTGACTGTGAGTGGCTCCTGGTGACTGAACAGGGCTATGGCATTGAACTGAGCTTCATCACCTTTGAGGTAGAGGAGGAGGCTGACTGTGGTTACGACTACATTGAGTTGTACAATGGGTACGACGCAAACTCACATCGGCTTGGTCGCTTCTGTGGTTCAGGGGTAAGTTCAGGGGTTTGTAGTGACGCTGATGTATTACTACAAACCTGGTCATAAATAGGATCAGATAAATGTTTTTAAACTCAAAGTAAATGGTTGTAAAACATTTAAAACCACTGATTGTAATGGAAACTATGCTTTTTTTAAGAGACAATTGTGAAAATAGTAATATGACCTTGTTGGAAAACTGTCAGGGAAACTGTTTGTCATGTCTCTTTGTCATCTCTCCTTCAGCCCAGAGAGGGGATCTACTCCCCCGGAGGAGCCATGCTGATCCGTTTCCACAGCGATGACACCATCAGCAAGAAGGGCTTCCACATCCGCTACACCAGCTCCAAGTTTCAAGAGAGCCTCCACACCAGGAAATGACCCCAGATGACCTCTGACCTTTGTGCAGCCCTGCCCACTGTTACCTTGACCTTCACCATGGCAATGAGAAAAGTACGGCTAGTCCCGTCTTCATTGGGACTCTACAGGCAGATGTGGACGTTGGCCTGCCTTGAGGGAGGAAGACAACACTTAAAACCAGAACATTTATCTCTTACAGTGGCTCCGTGTCTCACTGTGAGATGAAACAGGAAAAACAACAAGATTTTTAAATAAGAGTTTGGAAAAATGAGGGGAAATACTCTGAGGATTGAGTGGAGAAGATATATTACAGGATATCAAGATACCCTTAGTGTGAGAGGAGAGTTACAGACATGCATATCAGTTTACTGAGATACTAATGGCTGCAGGAATGCAAAAGAGGAGTACAAACATTCATATAAATGTACTAGACTGATTTTCCAGTTTATAAACTATGGATGCTTAAGGAACTAAGGCATCAAAGCAAAAGAAAATGCCTCCAAAACAGGGAGTTTTTTTTGACTTCTTGATCCTTGACCTGTGCAACTTACTGTGATCAGACGGCTGCTCATACCCACAGAAACTCTGCAGACACTTTTATTGCCTTTGATGCCTGGGAACTGGTCAGTCTAGCCCAGCTCAGAATGGCTGCAGATGATTTTATTTCATGTCTTATGTGAAAAAAAGTGTTTACTGTTTGTGTGTCTGTGTGTACAGAAAAGAAAACTTAATCTAAAAGCTGAAGGCGGACATGTTTATTTTATTTTTTTGCTTTAAAGCTAATGCTGACGACCATTGTGTATGGAAAAATGAAAAAAATTACAAATGATCTGTGATGCTAATGTTAAGCCTTGCAATGTTTTGTGGGGTTTTTTTTGAGTATGAAGTCTATCTTCCAACACAATTGAAGCAACTTTTTATGGGTGTTTCCATTTTCCACCTGAACCTCTCAACACCCAGTTTTTTTTTTCTTTTTTTTCCAAGTGGATGTCAGAAAGGGAATATTTTCACAGCTGTCTCTCGGAGTGACACAATCCTGATTGAAGGGGAGATTCCCATGGTGCTAAAAATTAAAAACTTCACTAACTGACAGAGGACTGCTGGTGAGGCAAAAACTTAGAATTGGAGACGCAGTTGGCGTGCAAGCAGTACACTGCATCAACAGCACTAGTCCTGTGGAACTACAATATTGCCTTAGAACCAAAATGTATGCTATCAAAGGTTGTTTTTTGAGGTTTTCTGGCAGTGTGTCTCAGTTTATTTGGATTCTTGAATGGTTTTGTGGGGAAAAAAATATGGGAAATGTAGTCTGTGTGTGAGATAGAGTGTCTATGGTGCATGCGTGTTTGTGTCATTTTAGTAGTTGCTATCAGAGATACACATACACATACATGTCCACGGAGACACTCCTCATTTGTGTGCATTTTACCTGAACACACACTTCTGTCTCTGTGCTTTTGGAATGGGGAGTAAAGAAAGGTGCTTTCAAATGAAGGAAAAAATAAGATGCATGCAGGGTGCATCATTTCTATGTTCCAATGCAAATGTGTAAATGTGTGTTATAAGGGGTTATAGAGAAATAATGTGTGTGGGTGTGTGGGTATGTATGTGTGCGTGACTGCAAACTGTATAATTTTAAGTTGAATCTTTCATTACTGTATGTGCCAATCTTCAGAGACCCTCATCCACTGTAGCTTTTGTTTGATCATTCTACCTCAGTGTCTGTAGCTCAAGTGACACTGAGACGACGTCCTCTGCATCAGTCATTAAAATACACACAGGTTAAAACTATGTGCGTTTGTGTTTTGTGGATTATTGACATTTAATCTAACATTAATGTATGTAAGAGTGCCAAATATTTATCCATTAATCAAATAGTTGCATGTTGCTTTGGGATCGTAATGTTTTTTTTTTTCTGTAGCATGATGATCCAATTTCTGAAAACATATTTGCTGAAACTTGTTGAAATACATTTGGTAAATGTAGCAAACAACGTTCCACTCAAAATACAAACAAAAAAGCAAATCTTGTTGTCCTTTTGCCTTCTAAAGTATCTTTATTTGTTGTTTACAGTCGTTGAAGACAGTTAAAATCTCCTGCTTCTATATTTATGATTCTGCTTTTTTAGCCATGTGATGTTATTCTATGGAGTGGTATAAAATTCAGTCAGTATAAAATTATTTTTATTGTGATTGTTGTTATTGTTATATTTTAACATATTCCCTGCCATGTCAAGAATAAGTTGGATGATGATCAACAATGCTGACTGTTTGTAATCATGACACTTAATTCAATCAAAAAAAACAAAAACAAAACAAAACAACAACAACAACAACAGAAGGAAAGTGGAGCCGCCTGGCTTCGCTCAGCTGGAGAAAAGGACGAGTCAACTTCAACACACATACGCCCCCCTGCTGGTCACTACATGAGCAGCACTTTTCAAATGTATATGCACTGCCTGGCCAAAAAAAAAGAAAAAGTCTGCATCTATCATGCCTAGAGCCTACTATACAAGCCTGTTGGGGCAGTGCTATGATCTGTGGTTGCTGCAGTTGCTTGAGTCTATGTTCAGCAACAACATGTGCCCAAAGAATGAGGTCAACTGACTATTTGAATATACTGAATGACCAGGTTATTCTATTAATGGATTTTTTCTTCCCTAATGATGTAAGCATGTTCCAAGATGACAATGTCAGGTTTCACCAGGCTCAAATTGTGAAAGAGTGGTCCAGGGAGCACGAGACATTTTTCACACATGGATTGGCCACCACAGAGTCCAGACCTTAACCCCATTGAGAATCTTTAGGATGTGCTGGAGAAGGCTTTGCACAGTGGTCAGACTCTACCATCATCAATACAAGATCTTGGTGAAATATTACTGAAACACTGGATAGAAATAAATCTTGTGACATTGCAGAAGCTTATTGAAACAATGTCACAGCAAATGTGTGCTATAATCAAAGCTAAAAGCAGTCCAACAAAATATTTGAGTATGTGATCTTTATTGGCAGGAACTTTGCTTTAAGCCAGGTAGTTTATAAATATCAGAGAATCACAATTCACAAACACACACACACACATATACAGGTGTCCTGACTTGTTCTCTACTCCTCACATTTATGCTGTCCTAACTGATAAGTTAAAGAAGTCCTAAAAATCATGAACTTAATACTATAAAAATATAGAAGTATATATAGAAATATATATCAAATATATACTTATAAATAGCTGAAGCTATAGAGATTCCAAATGCATAGAAATAAGTACTGTCAAACTATAGATATACACAAGCATCCAAAAAGTTGTTCTTCCATGATCAACATGACCTTTGACCCATTTCAGACACAACAGCTCAGTGATATCTGGAGGATAAGTTACTTACCTTTATAGGATCAGTTTGATAAGCTTTAGTCACACAACATGCTGTTTACTGCCACGGTTTGCTGCGCCTGTAATACAACCAAGCAACCACTAGAGGGGGACGTCTAGTATGGTCTTTTTAAAAGCCACTGCCCTGATAATCCAACTCTGTTTTTGGTTCCATAATAAAGCTTTCCCCTCCTGGTGTTACAACACAAGACAAGTTCCTTATCTAAATTTTAGTGCCTTTCTTGTTTCTGTGCAATCTGGCAATTTCACTGAAAAACAGGTTTTATTCTGGTCTGACAGTATAAATATGGAAGCATGTGCTGCCCTACCTATTATCATCTAATAATTTGACGCCAAAATTTTACCCATCACAGCCCAAATGCTAATTCTATTGGTTGGTGTCATGCTTTTTATTTGAGTCCTCTGAGATCAATACAAAATAACAAGGAAGCTTTGAATGAATGTCAGATAAACCTGTGAGAAAGTGCACCAGTACTTTTGAAAGTACAATAAACTTTGTGGTGTACTGTTAGCTGAGCCTTTAGTTTCACAATGTTTATATGTCCCAACAGAGCTGTGGTAAAGCAGCTACAGATTTTTACTCTGATCCCATCTACAGTTCATACGCCAACCTGTGTAAATGAAGAACTCTGTTCAACAACACAAACATCTGATAAAAAACAATAAATCTTTTCATCATGGATTATACTTTTCTTCTTTAAATGTCAGCGGGTATTTGTCCTTAGACTCTGGTTCACTCCTTATAAGAGCAACAATGATGCAAGATTAAGCTCAAAACCTGATTCTCAAACCGTACCCTGTATTTCATGGACCAATACATTTGAAAAATATATAGAGCTGCAAAAAGATGTGATTTTTATTAGTGGTTGCTCTGCTGTATCATCATACATGTGTATCCAACAGTTTCTTTCTAAACTGCTTGGGTCGTAATTGCCTTTATTTAAAAATTCATATGATTTATCTTCACTTCCCTTAAAGTCACTGAAACCAGGGTGAACTCCTCCTCGAGAATAACGATCAAACAAAAATTTAGGGTTAAATCAGATGGAAATGACAAAAAGTGTAAGTGTGTGTGTACGAACAGTTTTTTTGTGTCTCCATGTTTGCCCTGTGATGGGCTGGTAACTCGGCTCTGCCACAAATATAAAGAAAAACCTTTTTGAAAACTATGAACTTGTCATCATTAATTACTTCGTTAGATCTGTCTACTTGAAAGATCCCCCCAAAAATTGTGCTCAACAAATCCTTCAGAGCTTTGAATTGATTCAATTTTACTATGGGGTGGGATTTTTTTCAACTTTTTTGCCAAAAATACACTCTCAGTGTCAGTGTTTTTTCAAAGAAGAATTTAAAAAAGCTGGTAATACACTAAAAATTTGATTTAATTTCCTTGCCAATCTCAATTTACCACAGAGGATCACCTGACAAAAGAAAAAGCCAAATAACAACTGAACACCATGTACAGTAGTTGCTTTGCCAGATGCTTTCTTAAAAGCAGAAAAAAGTTATAAATCTTATACTCTTTTCAAATTCTATGGAAGAGTTTGTTGTATGATCTAGCAGTAACAAATAAACCCAATGAAAGAACTGATAAGTCAAATGTTTCTCAATGTTTAAGACTGAAATTTTGATCTTGATGTTTCAATTCTAAAAGAAGTCCAAAGGATCCTTCGGATACTACTTAATATCATTTGATGCAATTGAAATGTTCAGAATAGCAAAAATGTACTCTTCAGCAGAATAATTAGACCAAAGCTACCAAGCTATGATGAACAAAGAGATCTGGAAAAGAAGAAACTGGAACCTCAATTATAAAAGCTCCAGAGCAGCTTAAAATTGGCTTCTGTATAATTGTCCTTGCATTTATGTTTCAGAAAGTCAAGAATTGACTTTTCATCACAGCTTTTATCTAGAATTAGAATCAAAATTCTCTACAAACCAAAACTCTGCATACCCTTGGTTCTTTTTTAACTTGCTGGGCTCTGGTGCATCTACACATTGACCTTTTGTAAATGTCTCAGAACACGATGTGAAATCATACAAACTTTGTGGTGAAATAATGTCAGTGATGCTCTGTCATGTACATGTGAGTGTGGTGCAGCTCATTCTGTCCAAACATGCACGTTTTGGTCACATAGCATCTTTAATACCACCATTATAATAATTAGGATATCAAAAGTATCGAGTATACATACATCATTTGCATTGCGGTACACAAATCTGAGCTGATTCATGTTTTTATATCTTTCATTCATTGTTCTCAGGATCAACTTTTATTGTCTTGACATTGTGCTGATACATTGAATATTCCTGAAGAACTTGACGCTATTTCAGGAAGGAGAACATTGAATTGGACATGTATTGTTAAGTGATATAAAAAGTTTTTGATATTTCCAAATGTAACTTGAATCCTATAGTCTACTACTTTCCAATACCAATAGTCAAGAATCTTGATATAAGCCAAACTAGAGTCCATGTCACCAAAATCAAAGTACTCAGGTAGGTTCCTTCACCTACAGTGGTCTTGATATTCTGTAGTTTTTCTTTTCTTTTTTGCAGTATAGTTCTTGAAGCTGTGGGAACAGTCTCTGAAGCCATGCCTGTTTTTGTAACAGTCCCAGTAAATGGATTCTTAGGAGTCTGGAGATATGAGCGTGTGATTATGTGACTGTGTGTGTGAGTATACTGAGGAAAGCAAGGGTCTAAAACGGTGAAACCCCTCACTTCCTCTCTCCTCCACCACTGTCAGGGTCTCAGTCCGTCAGACGCTAGTGATGGAGGCCAGGCAGTTTGATGACTTCTGGATTTTCTCAGGCTGCGTGGCGGGGGGTTCTGGGATGGTGCGAAAGCTGAATGGCAGTCCAATACCACTGGTGCCGATGTGGCCGGGGCTCAGTGCTGGATTCTGCCGTCTATTGCTTTCCACTATGCTGGATGTATTGGATGCAAGGCTTTCACGCGTCCTGCACACAAGAAAAAAACAAAATCATGTTAAAAACACTGAAGGGCTGTACAATATGAGTGGTCAGTGGCAAGACAAAAACTAAAGACTGCAAGAAGAAGTGGACACTGCATTGCCTGTTGATGCAAAGATGTGCATGTGTGCCTCAAACTCACTGGCAATAATTTTTGTTGTTATCTGGGGGCAACCTACGATGGTTGCAAGAAAAAAATTATATACCGACAAAAAACAAATACATAACAGAAAAAAGATTGTTCATCTTGCTTGAGTCATAACTTGATTAAGTAAGGAAGTATAACTGCTGTGAGATACAGAAAAAAGAATGGGAGGCTATGCTTATGAGTGTCAAAAATATAAAAGATGCCAAATAGGGAATTAAAATTTCATAAAACAAGGTTTATAGCTGTGAATAATTTCTGACGAAGCTATTTTACATTATTTGAATGTAAAGTGCACAACATCACTTTTTCATGAGCCTACATATGCAGATTTCTTCAGCATATTACAGGAATACTGTTTCAGTTTCACATAATAGAAATCAGGTTGTGAAAAGAGCTGAGAAAGTGTTTTGCTACGCTGATGCTCAAAAGTTTTCTGAAGTGTCAAGAAAAATATAACCACATGATAATACCTGGATTATTTATTGTTTTACACTTCACTTGAAACTTGAAGATTGGAAATTTTAACAGAGAGCCTAGTCAACCAACTGGGGTGGAAGGGTCTGAAAGACTGGAGTTAGAACAGTGAAGACAAAAGTGAAGGTTTGAAGACAACTACTCGAGCAGTTTTTTGAGAACATCGGTTACAGCAAGTTTAATTCACACAAGGAAATAACATCTGGATATCCAGAGCCCTGCTGCTTTGATTTTGATAATTATTTCTGTCCTTGTTTGAGATTCCACAATTTGACCAGACCACCAACGAGACAGGAAACAAAGAAAGCTGGGATGAGGGGATCATGCTCAATACAGCAACAGGATTAGTCCAGCATTATGTGCTGGCCACAAAAGGCCACAAAAACTGTAGCCTATGCACCTGAGGTGCCTGCTCTGAAAACTGAGCAAAAACAGCATCTTAAATGTATCATTACTTTAAATCTGTCTCCAAGTACTTAAACTTTATTTGATCAACGAATCTGGTAAAACAATCTTAGATACTTCATGAGTAATTCAACTGTTTTGATAGGATCTTCATTTTTTATGCATCTGCATTTCAGGTACTTAGAAATTGGGGCTAGACAGGTAAATGCAAACTAGATTAAATCTATCTATGGCCTGCTGCAATATTCTGTGCAACATTTCTTTCATCTGAAATGTGTGTGAATATCAGATACAATTTTTGCAGTAGATATTTTATGCTCTACACCAGTGTATCTCAACCCTGCTCCACCAAAGAAACCAGATTGTTGACTTTTGCAAGAGAAGCAAGAGCAGCAGAACAACAGAACAGCAAGAAATAGCAAGAAAAACAAGTTTAAGGTTGCAAAACTGGTCAAAAAGCAGTGAAAATCAGTGAAAAGTTGGGAGAGAACTTGGGAAATGGTCAGAAAAGAGCAAAACTTTTCAGAGGCCTGACATTTCTGTTTAAAATATCCTTTTTAATAGATCCTATGCTGTAATCTCATTTTTCTGA
Organism: Thalassoma bifasciatum; assembly: GCA_008086565.1. Taxonomy (NCBI): domain Eukaryota; kingdom Metazoa; phylum Chordata; class Actinopteri; order Labriformes; family Labridae; genus Thalassoma; species Thalassoma bifasciatum. The sequence goes on from RPOG01000005.1 coordinate 2,754,428, forward strand.
AACACTGAATTTCAGCTTTCCATAATGTGCAAGTCATAATCATCGATATTTTTTTTAAAAATAAAGTCTTGAAATCATTCACTCTAAGTATAATGATCTATATAATATCTGGACTTTACCCTCTGAAATAAGTGACCAAAATATTTATTTATTATAATATTTATTATTGGTTTCTCAAGTGAATTTCATTTGATTTTTTTTTAAATCCTACTTTTCTCCCTCTTGTGTTTTTTTTATTTCTAAGCCAGAATAACAATAAAATATCATCCTCTTCATCATAGCGAATGACATCAACAACAGGTACGATGGGAACCCAAAAATAATGCTACAATAAATGGCAAGTGCAACATGGGGGGGAATCACAATTAGACTATTTTTGCAAATTGTTAAGCCCTATTAGAAATAAAAATGTTTTTCAAGTTGTTTCCTTTTTAATTTTAAGCTGAAACGGTAAAAATGTTACCTTGATAATCACCTTCAATGTTAACTACACCATTCAAAAACCAAAAAGTAACACCATATATTAGAGGCTTTTAAATTTTTTTCCCGTCATTCAGACTTCAGCGACTTATTTAACTAGATGACCAGCAAACTTAACAGCCAAGTCTAGGGTTAAAAGTTTAAGCACCACTGGACCTCCAGTAAAAGTCATTGTTTATTTTATTCTGGATGTACTCAGGCTGTATTTATTGCTGCACTGAGCTCCGTGTCCTCCTAGCAATATTTTTGGTGTAATAACTGTTATAGCTTGGTTCAGTTACCTGTTTATCCCCCACTTGCTTAAAACTTCATCATATGACAAGATCAAGGCATGACAAATGAAAAACATTGAAAGGAAGACTGACAATTGCCCTGAAATTTCCTGAAAAAAGGCTTTTTCATTGAAGGGCCATCACGTCCTCCACATGTGTGTACCTCCCAAATTTTACACTTTGGGTTTACAACCTCACTACTCATTTAATGTCACAGAGCAACACACAGGTTACCTGGGGGAGTTGAATCCACTGTCCACCGTGACACTGCTGCTGTCCATGCTGTCCAACCGGGCAGAGTGGGCCGACTTCTGGCTGCTGCTGTTCTCGGTCTCCTTGGGGCTGAGTAAGGTCAGATTGGTCTCCAGTTTGCGCTGCAGATCGTGGTCCTTCTCCCGCTCCAAAAGCCATTGCATGGTTCCCTCCCCACCACCACCACCGCTGCCTCCAACATTACCACCCCCTTCCCCATGGTCTTTGTTGTCCTCTGCCTTCGCCAACTCTTTGTGCGAGTCCTCCTCTGCCTCCTCCTCTTCCTCGTCATCTGATACATTATAATAATCAAAGGAGGCGGAGGGGACTGTTGGCTCTAAGCAGCCCTGTAAAACTGCAGGTGATGCTGAGGAAGTGGCTGTATTGGAAGGCTGCTGGGGCTCAGGATTGTCAAGGGCCTCTGTTGATTTGGCTTGTGAGGCTTTCCGCAATGTGCCGGACTTGGTGTAGCTGCTGTCCACGTAGCCTGTGGACAAGGCATTGTGTGGAGGTTTGAACAAAGTGTCCTTGCTGAAGATCTCTTTCCTCTTAATTGACATACTGCCTCCTCCCCCTCCTGGATCTACATTGTGTTGGTGTGGCGTCAAACGGGCATTTTGCGCTGGCTCCGGCGTCTGGCTTGGCGTCAGTCTCACAGAGCCATTCTGTCCCTTTGCTGCCGACAAGTCCTCTTTGTACTCCATCGTGTGAGGAGAGGTGAGGTGAGGCGTTTGGCGGTCGGCCGGAGAGCCCTTTCGGAGTCCCCCTGATGAGGTTAATGTGTCATATTCTGATTTTGCCTGAGGCGAAGGGGCAGTTAGGATTGTTTCATTTGACGTATTGCACTGGAAGTACTCATCTGTTGAGGGCTTAGGAGAAAGTCCCATTAGCTCATTGTACGTTGGCAAGCTGTCTCTGCTTTTGTTCCTCTCAATTGTACTCCGGACCCTAGACTCGTCCAAACTTCCTTTCCCCAAATCAGGCACATTAAAATCAGAGTGGAACTTAGCAGCAGAGAACATGATCCTTGAGAAGTGGGAGGACTTCTGCGTGGCGCGCAAGGTGCCATCATCTGTGTAGTAATGACTACGCTCTTCCAGACTGGGTTCAAAGTCTTCCGGCGCCCCCAGTGATGGACCTTTGAGGGAGTTGTCCATGGATCGAGAGCGCTCTTTAGCTTGATCTGACCTGTCGTGGCGCGACTTCCTGTCCTGATTGTGACTATGACTTCTTTGCACTCTGGACTGGCACGTTCCACGTGATGGCTCAGGGAAGGGCATCTCTGTCCGTCTCTTAGCTAGCTCCCCAGAAACGTCCCACTCAGGGGTAACAGGGCAGTATGATTCTGTTATGTTTGGGTTGCTATGGACCAGGTATGTCGCGCCACCACTTCGTCTGCGCTCCAAGGTGTACATGGCCTCCCGAGGTGAGCGGACCAATGAGTGGCTGAAGAAGCGGTAATCCCTTTCCATGAACAAAAGGTCCCAGTTTGAACCCTCAGACAGGTCTCCTCTGGAGGTTCGAGGCTTGCTGTGAGATCGGGACTTACCATGAGGGGCCCTTCTGTGGCCCCTACCCCTCCGGCTCCTAGCACTGTGCTGGGCTGAAGACCCCGCCTTGTTCTTCTGCGTCCGCTCTTCCTCCAATCTCTTCATCACAGCAGTATGCCTCGCCACATTCTCCACTGTAAGGTCAGGGTTTATTCGGCGGATAATCTCCATCTCCACTTCACGGGGAATGGGTGTGGTCGGCACCTCCTCGTCACGAAGAGGCCACTCTTCTGGGGGGAACTGGGCTGAAAATGTGGCTAGTTGCCTCATTTTGTCCTTCTTGAAACTCAGCCTGAAGAGCCTGAGTCCAAACCTTTTGGATTGCTTCTCGCCATTTCCACTACCACCACTTCCTTCTTTCTTTTTGGTCAGAGTGTCAGTTTTATAAGGGAAAGAAGTGATGCTTTTGCTCTTCTCAGCAGGTTCTTGAGGCGGCGATTGTTGGACAGGAGGGGGAGTGGGTAAAGGAGGATGGGGGTATGAAGGTGGTTCTCCTCTGTGCTCCTTAGCTGACGTGCTTGATGGAGGTTCCCCAGTTTTGTGTTCCTTGTGAGGCTTACTTTGATGCGAATCTTCCCTGTGTTCTTTTGGTGACTTACTTTGTTGCGCAGAAGCATGGAGCCTGGATGATTCTTCACGATATGAGTTGTATGAGTCATTGTGATTTTTGCGTGGGGGTCTTTCTCTCAAGCAGCCAGGTGTGGATGGAGTGACATTACCGGATTGAGGCGAAGTGCATTGCTGAGGTTGCTGCTGCTGCTGCTGCTGCTGTGACTGCTGTGGCTGACGCTCTGTCAGCCGATCATCCAGGTGATACCACTTGTTGTTGGTTCTGATGAGGGAAGGAGTGATAAAGTAGGTCTGGGGGGTGACGATGAAGTATCCTTCTGCAGTTGGGTAGATCTTCCTCTCTCGTACCAGCATGTTCAGGGTGTGTCGCAGAACCTCTGAGCTGGGTGTAGGCACGCCTGCAAGGAACACAAATAAAACAAAACAAATCACAATTCACCAAACAATTTCAATGTTTGTTAAAAAAAACAATTTAATTACTATTCTTTTAAAACAAAACGACATGAAATATTTTCATGATACACTTTGCATAGTCACTGGTTTAATTTAGAAGTGGTTGTCTTACCACTTAACAGTGTGAGAGAGAATAATTCAGCAGGAACATGGGATTTCTTCCCTTTTAAAAAGTGAAGTGAAAAACTAATTTTTAAAAACCAAATACTAAACTAAAACAATCAAGATGAGTTAGAAAAGTAAACAATTAAATTCTTATGTAAAACTGGAAATGTTGTCATACTTGAATGATGTTTTAAGACATCTGATGTGAATTTTGCTGCAGAGACTAAATGAAAACACACTACAGCGGAGGGATTACTTTAAGAGCTCAAATCAGAAGTCTAAAATGGGGCAAAGTGTGGATATTGCTTTGTATTTTTTTGTAACTACCGGAAATTTAATTGATTTTTAAACCCTTGAAAGCTATACTGGTGAGACAATTTCTGAAAGAATGAGTTGACCATCTTAACAAATGTTTTCACTTTTGTTCTTTACAGCCAAACTATATTCTACATCTTATGCTGACATCTTGTTATAGCTACATAATGTATGCAACAAGGGAGATTTTCATCACTGGCTGTTTGAAGGATGAAAAAGTACGTCAGATACATACACTACTTTACCGTGCATGTTTTGCTGAGTTTAAAACTTAGCTTGACTTTATTATTCAATGTCAATGAAGTGCATACTGACCAGAGGTTGGATTGAATTGTGCTTAATTTTGCACTAAACCAACTGTAGAAATGTGATTTTTAGTACTTTTCTTTTGAATATTTTTGCACTTTTTAACATTCTCAACGAGGTTTTCTTTATTTTGTTACATCAGACATACATGATGAACTACAACCAATTTGACCCCTGTGCAAAAACTTCTGTTAAAAATATCAACCACCTTTGAATATTTAAGATGAGCTGAGCTAGTTTTAGGCCTTTATCAATTATCATTCCATGTTAGAAGTAGTCCATTGTGAACATCACCATCATAACCTTTGTCTAACATGGCCTTGTGTTGCCTGACATTACATCACCCCTGTGTTATTTTTTCACAAAGAAGTGATGCAACCTAAAAGTTCAACTGGTTTCCACTCTGGCAATGAGCTGAAGTAAAGAGGAATCTGAGCAACGTGCTTCTCATTAAATTTGTCTTATGACTCTAAGATTTGCAAGCTTCAACCGTGTTCAGATAAAATGTAAACATAAGACTTAACCTTACATAATTTCCTTCATTTCCTGTTGTTGTTCCTGTTGATGTTATTAAATAACCCTCACTGGTGTGGTGATTTTTGTGAAATCACCATCAACTTCCCTGAGGCTCATTAGATCACACAGACTGTTTCAAAAGGAAGATGAGGTAAGAAGCCAAGACTCTTCTGGAACAAACTTTTGGACAGGCTGATCCAATGTTTTTGGAGAAGAAATTTATGTTCAAATATTCATATTTCTAAGAATAAAAAAATATGCCCCACTTTGTCCCTAACATAATGTTTTTGAATCTTTTGTCACAAAAAGTACCTGACAACATAGTTGTTTCATGAACTCATTGACATTTTGGTTTATAAACAGCTTTAGAAATGAAAGAACATTATGAATAAATAGAAAATAGTTGAAAAACAATTTCATAATTAAATTGTGGAGCACAATAATTAAACAGCAGCTGTACAGACAGTTTCACATTTAATCATATTAGTATTAGTATGAGTATACTGTGCCTTTCACACCTGACTTTATCTCTCAGTCCTTTAAAAATCAATCACTTGCTTTGTATGTAGGAAACTGAATTCTAAAGCTAAGATGAAGTGTGATACTTTCACTTGGAATATATTCAGAGGATAGATATAAGTAGCAATTCAGAAGAAAAATCAATGCATCAACCATGCACAAGCATCATTTTAAGGCATCACTGCAGTTACCTACCTATGCTAAATATTAATTTCAAGAGTGGGTTTCTCTTTGCCTCTGTGTACTCCCATTTGAAGGAGTTGAGATGATCATACCTGGGAAGCTGGCAGTGAGGTGCTCCACGAGAGCCTCCTGGTTGACCGGCTTGTGGGCAGAGTTCATAGCAGAGATGGCCAGGCACAAGATCTCCCCCAGCGGGATGAACTGTGACTGGCTGATAGGTGACATACTGATCGGAGACACATCACCTGCAAGAGAAAGAAGAGGAAGCGGGGGAAGGGGGCGCGAAGGCACAACAGTGAGATCATGAATGAACAACAGGCACAGCGTGTGAAGCTATGATGTAATGGTCAAACAGCAGCAGTTTGCATGCCGCCTTAAACAGCTCCTCCTCTCCTCTCCTCCTCCTTTAGCCTCTTATTCTCCCTCGTTCTCGTAAGATAGCATATCGAGGAAGCTGTTGTAGCAAACACATCCATAGTGTGAGATCACCTGAGTCTTCGCTGTTTGTGATTCAGTTCACAAGAAGATAATGAAGCATTTTCTCAGGATGTCAAACCAAACGTATATTAAATGCAACAAAGTATGACTGACTTTAGCGGCACATTGAGAGCTTACACATACTATTTGTGCTTTTGTTGCATTAAGCTGGCTTTGCTGTCAGCAATCGTGAGTAGTGAGATCATCCTACAAGCAGACTGCCTGGTTCCAAGCCCCCTCTGAGGGCAGACATCTGCCCAGCTGAAAGGTAGAAAAGCATCAGAGAGAAGCCAACTCTGCAGCCTCTGACCTAAATCTAACCATTGATTGAGAATCACATGAAAGCAGGTAAAAACAAACAAAGTAAACCTCCACATTTGATTTTAAACCATCGCTCTGTCTCTTGTTGTCCAAAGATAACCAGCAGGACCATATCGATCACTGCTTTAAGGAAGTCAGTCATTTTCTGCACACATTTCTTCCACCTGAGCTGAAATGTGTGCAGGGCCCGGCCTTGTCAGCACACTCAGCTGAATGGTCAGTTAAGCAACACGATGACGTTATCTCTGCTTAGTATCACAGCCCCTTAAGCTCTGCGTGGCTTTGCAAGGCTTTACAAGGTTTTAGTAAACACAAAGAAAGCTGGATCTGCAAGTGAATTGGTCCACAAAATACAGTACAAACACTAAGCAATTCTTTTCTTTGGTAATATTCTATGTGTTTGTCAGGACAGTGTACATACAGCATATCTAATAGGGCTATGGGAAGAAGGCTGTTATTTAATCTATAACCAAAGCAAGCAAGACAGAAGTGAAGAAAAGGCTAATAACTTGTTAATATAAGTAAGTCAGGCATTCAAAAAACACAAAATGTGGTGCAAAGAGCATTTAAATAAAACACACTGATGAATGTGCATGGTGCTATAGTGTGTAACCTGTTAAGTTATGTCTAAACATATGAAAGGAATGGAAAAACGTGAGGATACTTGAGAGATGGAGAAATCTGGGGCTTCTTTAATAATGGACAAATGAATATCCAAAAGAACCTACTAAAAGATTAGAAAACAGAGAGATATTGTCATGTAGGCTATGTGAAATGACGATATTACTCCATTTATATCTGTCTGACTATTTTGTTTATTGACCCTCCCGTTGTCTTTGGGTCAATTTCAAAAGTTTTTTTGGTCATAACTTTGGTTTTCTGTCATGGAATTGCTTGAAAATTTCATGGATGGTTCCTGGCCCCTTTTGTTAAATTATGTGTATTTTATAGAAATGTATAACACCTTGCTACCTTTAAAAGAACTGAAATGGTGTCAAAACAATATCCTGCCTACACTTTGACATGTCTGCGACAATACATCAACATATGCACCTCTGATAATAACCTTGGTGGAAAAGAAGAATAAAAATGTGTTGGTTCTACTGAAATAAGAGATGTGCTTTAAAGTATGATATAATATATGTCATACTGTATATTACAAAAACTGCTGATGGATATATGTGAATATGTTGGAAACATCTTACCAAAAAGGGGGAAATAACAATTAGGAGACATTTTTTCACCTTGTGCTTCATGAGCAGTGAAGGGTAAGTCTTAGGATAGTTAAACAGGTAATGAAATGTGGGAAAAGTGGGAATGTGACGAAATTTCCTGCTCCAAATCATATAAATATCCCCCACTTTGTGCCCTTTGCCCTAAAATCAAACTGCGTCTGTGCAAACGGAGCAGCTCTGCTAGTGGGAGGAGCTTCTGTCGGTGGGAGTGTCGGACTCACCTGGCGCACGGTAACTTGGCGGGGACGGAGAGAAATGAGGAGGAGGAGGGGGAGGAAGATGCTGCTTGCTCTGCACACGGATGTCTTTCTCACTACGGGAGAGATTGTGCTCCAGCGGGCGCTCGCTGAGCTCCGAGCTGGGCCAGGCCCGCCGCAGATTGCTGCTGCGGTTCTTCTTCATCGTGACCCCTTTTCAGGTGGCCTTCACACCCAGAAGGAGAGGAGGGGAGGGGAGGGGGGCTGGAGTAAAGTGGTGGGTTGGTATAAAGGGGGAGGAATGGGGGGGGGGTAAGGAAAGAGGGAAGTGGGGAAAGGGGGGTGTGCAGGGGGAGGTCGACCAACCTCAGGCTCAGTGCCTCCCCCGCATCAGTAAGAACGTCCCGCTAGAGCGATCACACACCAGACATGGCAGGAACCAGTGCGCACCTTCACACACACGCACGCGTCTCATTTACATCCACAAGCAAGCTACAAACGACCGTGTTCGCACTGTGGGTGGTTGTCATCGGCTGCTGGGCTCTCCCGGGCTGATCTGGAGCGATGGCAGCGGTGGCGGCAGAGGCGGAGGTGCAGATGCAGGTGATTGCGCGAGGCATCACCCTTTCATCGGCATCAGTCCCAGCCACCATTTGTAGCATCCCCATTTGCATGCGTAGGGAGGCACATTACGTAGCCGCTCTGATGTGGGAGGAGGAGGGAGCGGGAGAGAGGTGGGGGGGCAGGGGTAGAGATGAGGGAAATGGGGCATTGGAAGCGAGGAGGACGGATAGGAGAGGCTTCAGAGGTTTTTGGGATGCGCTCGCTCCATTAGAAGGGAAGGTGACAAGGGGAAGGAGAGGGAGGGGATGGATGGATAGGCAAAAGATTCAAAGCTTAAGAGGCCCAGTCTTCGACAATAGCTCAATTCACCACAGGAGTGCTCGGCCGATCCCCGGAAAACAAAAGAGCCCACTCAAGAAAAAATGGTAATAAAAGCTCCATTCACCCTAACGGACTGTGAAACCTCGGTAGTATGCCAAGCACCGGAGACGCCACGTTCCCCTCCATCTTTATCCGATCAAGCACAAGACCCCATCGTCCTTTCGACAACAGCACACCAGGAGAGGGTGGGGAGAAAAAAATGGAGAGCATAGAAATAAATAAATAAATTTCAAGAATAGATATCCAATGTTTCCCGCAATCCAACGGAAGAAGAAGCTCCCGAGCCTTCCGCCGTAGCATCCATTCATTAAGAGGAGGGGGGAATGCAAACTCCAGTCAACGGCAAATCTCTTTCAACGCTAATGCTGCAGCTGCTCCCAGCACCTCCAGGAAGGGTGTGTGAGTATGTGTGTGTGTGTGTGAATGTGTGTGTGAGTGAGTGTATGTGTGTGTGTGTGTGTGAGAGAGAGAGAGAGAGGGGGAGAAAGTGTGTATGCGCGCATCCGCCTGCTGCGCGCGATTCTGCGTGAGCATGCATGCGTCTGTGTCTGGGTGATTGAGGCTGAGGGGAGGGGAGGAGAGGATGCAAGAGAGAGAGAGAAAGAGAGAGAGAGAGAGAGAGATGGAGAGATCGAGGACATACATGAGACAGAGAGGAGAGCAAATATCAACAGCTTCAAACACACACACACACACACACACACACACACACACACACACAAGGAAGGAAATAAAAATATTCAGGCCTCAGATGATGTCCAGGGAATTGCGCCGGCTCTGAATCTTTGGCAAAATTTGCATTCCCACTCTCCTCTCCTCTTCTCCTCTTCCCTCCACTCTTGGAGAATGGAAGATTGTGGGGCCTTTAACCTGCGTTCTTACTCTTGCTACATCTTCAAGTGCCAAACCTAAACACTTCACACAACAACAACCAAGAGGTCGATCATATTTCAAGGTGTTTATTTGAGTTTTACACACTAGTATTATCCACAGGTTGATTCTCTGGCACTGTTAGTGAACAAGTAAACCCCAAACATCACCTTAATCATGCCCAAAGTGGCAGCCTTTTCTTATGTGCAGACTCCTGCTGACTCACATGTGTGGAGTGTGAATGGGCGATTGGAGGGACAAGAATAAGGAGCAAAAGTGAGGAAGAGGAGGAGGAGGGGGGGGTGTCACAACCAATCTGCTCCAGTTCACTGATACCAAAAAGAGAGAAGAGAGGAAGAAAGAAGGGGAGAGGGGAGTAAAAGGAAGAGGAGGAGAGGGGAGAAAGAGAGAAAGAGAAAGAGAAAGAGAGAGAGAGAGAGAGAAACACAACGCCAGCCATTTTATTTCTCAGTAGTGCTGCAACAGCCTTTGTTGCCATGACGACGCAAGCCGATGAGCTCATAGCTGTTACCTTTGAGTGCTGTTTCCCCTTAAAGAGGCAGCAAACTCAAGATAGAGGCAGACAGACGGCACACAGACGAGCACCGACTGTCTGTTACACCGGAAACACTTGGGCATTTCTCCGTAAGAACTGACATCCCGGAGGGATGCGAAAGTTGATCCACATGAAGCAATTAAAGCTGAACTGGAGGAAGAATCAGCAGTAATAGGGAAGAGATGTTTTCTGATATATCACAAATAAAATACTCAACACAAGTCCAAAGGTGGCAAATGAAATGTTTGGTTGATTAATTGAAAAGTTAGCTAGCAGAGAATTCTGACAACTGATAATTTGTCTGGTACTATACTCCTCAACACTCCAGCTTGATCCACTCACTGATTTATATATCAGAGGGAATAAATGATAATGAACCAAAGATGATTTTTATTTTGGAATACAGCAACTTTAAGATATTTGTAAGACAGTCACTTTGGACAACATACTAAAACAATAATTTCTTCTTTTGCTATAATGAAGGTAATGCCTTGGTCAGCTGCAGCCCAATTAATGTGTAAGTATTGTTGAAAAAGCTGTGCTGTGGGAGCTTTAAGTAACAGTCTTTTTGTAAAACTAGAAAACATAGACAGCCCCCAGCATGCTGACAAGCTATTAACTTGTTTAGCAGGTAGAATACCTGCCATGTTAGCTAGTGTGTAAGCATTTGTACATTTTCTCATGAACTCTGACTGCAGAGAGTATGTTTATCAATAACTATAGCTTATAAGCCTAGAAAATAAGTTAAAAAAAAATTCTGTTCCAGTTCCACTGCTACTAGTCTGTAAAAAGCATTTTTTTCTCTTTTAAAAACGGGAGCTATACAGCGTGGTAGTGCTTTAGGCCAAATGCAAATACAAGCATACTAACATGCTTGTGGTTATGGTGTTAATGGGACTGTGAGGACATTCTAAGAGATCTTGAAAAAGCCTGATACCAAGATATATGTCTGATCATAATCCCCAGTTTAAAATGAGATCATCTGACAATGTTCATTTTAACCAACATGCAGAAGTTGGTAAGTCTATCAATAAAACAAAGAGCCAAGTTATGTTTGCTCTGCTTGGTAGATGATGACTGGTGAGTCATGATGAGGAACCACAAATGTTACAAAGTACCAATATGTCTCACAGCACAGGGCTGCGAGTAGCGCTAAATGTAGCCACCACACTAAGGAAGAAAGTTTGCTGTCACGCTTCAAACAACAGCACTACATAACTGTCGATAAATTCATTACCTCATTGCATTGCATCCAGTAAAATGTTATCTTGAACAAAGAAAAGTCTAGTAAAAAAAGATCTACTTTTACTTCCAAAACATCACAACAGTTTTAGTATCCCCTGGTCAAAGGTGATCGCTGCAATTTATTTTATATGTATCTTTGCACAGTTACTTTAACTTGCTGCTTTGCCTGTTAGCAAGAAAAACTAAATCATACATTTTGAACAACATGGACATTACAACAGGGATCACAAGTAAGCCTAAGCTTTTAGAGCCCTCCATTTTGACCAGTTGCTGTTAGATCCATAAGCCTGTTCTTAATAGACAAAAAGAACATTCACATTTTTTCTTTATCATGCTTTCTCTTGTTGTATGTATAGTTGTATGCAACGATTCAACCAAAGCTCAGTCTTCCTCTGTGTGTTATATGTGCCACCCTCTTATCATCTTTATGCTATAAAAATGGCAATCTGGCTAGGAGACTTTCTGGGGGTTTAAATTGAGAACTTTGTTTCAATCTGATATCTCTGATGACATAATTTGAGCACACTCCACTGTGAAGGCTAGCTAAATAGATTTTTATTGTCTTCTTCTGATGCTTCTTCCTCCTCATCTACCTCAATTTTATGGTGGATGGCAACTAATATTAAGTATCACTGTCACTTCCTACATGAAGCAATTAGTATCAATTTCAGCACAATATTGTTTAATTGTTTTTTCAGTGATAGTTACTGCCAATGCTATTATGGTATAAAACCCTTATTCTAATCCAGCTTATTTTTGTGCAAGTGCCACAAATTGCTCACTCTGAAACAAACCAAGTTTTCTGACTCAAATCAAACTGTCATTTTTAATTTTTTTAAAATTTAATCTGTTTGATGGTTAAGAGTTCATTTCTTGGGTTGGGTTACATATCACTAATTTTGCTTTTTCCGTCATCAGTAAAATACTTTTTGAGAAGCTCTGCGGCTAAAAATGTTACTAAGAGCTAAAAAATTAGAATTGAATTGATTATAATTAAAAGCTGTTCTGTTTTGCTGTTCAACACAAGAAAAACTGTAGCCTGTGCTCAACTTTCCAACGGCAGCATTTATGCCTGGAGTCTGCCCTCTTGTGGTACTTTAGAGTCAACACATGCCATCAAGTTCGACATCCAAGAACACTGAGACAAAAGAGGGAGTTTTCAACCACCAAAACCTACTTGACACATCCTGATCTGACATTAAGATATATAGCAAAAAATCTGTCTGCGGCGTTCAACATTTCCCCCAATTCTCTGCTTGGACACTCCCTTTCCTTCCAAAAGAGAGCTAAGCTGCAGCAGGCAGAGCAGTACAGCTGTTCTTTCCTGAACAAATGCTCCACTTTTCCTTCCGTCTGAGCTCTCACTCCTCCCAGCCCATTGTTTGTAGCCAACTTGTGGATACAAAGTCCCACAGTTAATCAGATTGAATAGTCAGTTTTTAAGAAACACCTTGTTTTCACACAGTTGAAAATCTACTACTTGAGCCTAATTGTGTTAATCTGGCTACATTTTGGCTCTCGGCCCTGGTCACATTCTCAGTTCAGTGGATAATCTGCAGTCTGCTAATATGGTTCAGTGACTTAAAATTCATTTCACAATAACCTGACTCCAGCCTAAGACTTATGCAAAACTAGTCTGGGGGCGGCCACTGACTTTTTTCCTCCCTGGTGAAGACTTTTAACCAGTCCTGCAGTTTTGTCTCAGGGGTCACCTGTTCAGCGCCTTTATCCATTCAGACTCTACTGATGATGCACTATGTTGTCGGAGAAAAACTTGCCATTTTACCTCTACACGTATATATTTAAAGGAGGAAATCCTCCCCAAAGAACTGACTGATTTCATTCTCAACAGGTAAAGTGGTTAATAGTTAACGCCTGGTGGTATTCACACTGGCTTATCATTAAACTGAAGATGGATTATGCTGCTTAATGATGTAGCAGTTGCAAAGGTAAACATAAAAGTATTATCATCTTTGTCTGATTTCTTTCTTCTGTTTTGAGTTTTAAGTCCAGTGGAAAGAAAATCACATAAATATTATATTTCTATTTTATTTGCATCAGAACCAACAGCATACATGCTCTGCTGGTTTGGGTGAGTTAATAGCCATAAGACAAACATTCCTCAGTTATCAGTGTTTGTTTTACCAGCTCTGAGGAAAGCTGTTCTCTGTTCAATATAATCAATGATTCAAGGCCAGGCAGAGAAATTGTACAAAACGAGCTGCATTTAGTGCTTTCTAAAATCTGCATTTCAACTTAAAATGAGGAGTACAGTCAGGTGCTGATTGTTGCCAAACTTAACAAACAACATGTTATTCATCTATTCAATTATAACTACTGTTTATCTACTTAATTTTATGCTATTTTTTTATTTATCCTACGAATATGGCTGATTAAAGAAAGCAGGTTTGAACAAAATTAGTTGAGTGGACCCCAACCTTTTTCACCAAAACAATTTAAAAAGGATTGTTAAAGCTGATATCTGTACTCTAACTCTCACTGGGTCATAAACTAAATGCACAGAAGGTTTCCAGTCCTACTATCTATAAACTAAACTCATATAATAAGGATCATTAATGTAAAAAAACCCCTGAAACGATAATTAACTTTAAGGCCACTCGATTTGATCCATACATAACCATTGATCCATAACAAGCTTTTAATATAACAGTGACATGTTACCATTCATTCCATGTTCAAAAGACAATTGTTTAATATGATAACAACCAAACAGCCAAAAGGAAATTATTGAAGCTGCTGTGGGGAAACAATTATAACTATTACTACTACTACAACTAAAAGGACCAAATTACTGGTGTTGCTTTGTTATGAGCAACAGGAGTAAATGAGATCATAAATGACATTGCATATATATTTTTCCTGAATGCCTGAAAGTGCTGCCACAGGAAAGTGTCAGAGCTCATGCTGCCAAAACAGTCTTTGTTTAAATTTTCCACACAGGACAAAAGGTCATTGGGCGGCACATTTGATTGTTTCAAAAAACAGCAAGATGAAATTCTACTCTTGAAAACACAACTTTTACAAGTTCAGGACAAAATAAGCAAAAAGATAAGAAGTGCCAGTTTGTCAGATGCCCAAATGAACAAAAACATCACTGTTAGGCTCATAACCAACACAGAAGGTTGGTCATGCACTGCAGACGGGGACAACTTCACTGCTTAGTTAAACTAATGGTCAGAAAATCTATTACAAGCACCTGTGTCTGTAAAAGTGTGCCAGCGGCTATCTTTTTATGTAGCATGTATTTAATTAAATCTCCTTGAATTTCTGTCTTTTACAGGACACTTTCAACTCTTTTCAAACTGCAGGGAAAATGATAAAGGTACCTTCAATGAAATTAGATATCTTGTCAAAAAGACATCAATATTTAAAAAAACAAGAATTCCAAATTCAGTCCTTTAAATAAGCTAAAGAAGTCTTTTCTACTAAAGTTTGATGTCTGATACCAATGAAACCAATGATTTGAACTGACACTGAATTGCCTAAAGCGCATAAATAAGGTGATCCATGACAGGCTGCATAACTCTCATTTACACATGCGTGCTCACACACACACACACACACACACACACACACACACACACACACACACACACACACACACACACACACACAGGTAAACACAACACACACTCCAATAAAGCTTGTGGGGGCAGTTGGGTGCAGCGGTTGACTCGCTGACAATACCTGTAGTCATTCAAACCTGTCCCAGCACATACATGAGTTACAGCCATGTCAAGAGGAGACGAGCGAAAGTGTGGGAATGTTGAACTGGGCCGAAGTCCCGCAACTCTTTTAACTGAATGAGTAAGTCTATATGATATGAACCTGCTGGGGTTAGAAGGTGAGGAGCTGCCTTAAGACCTCTTAACAGACTAGTGTAAACTTGTTTTCATCCAACCCCCTCGTATCAATGAGGTATCAATGTCATATGAAGAATTTTCAAACTACAATCACTGCGCAGAGTGGTTGAAAGGCAACAGCTTCATGATGACTTATCAAGCATGAATATACTGAAAAGCATTGAGGTAGCTGTTAAAAATTAGAAAAACCCACAAAGTCCTGTCACACCAAACTGTGGTCTCACATAAATATTTTACAGCCTTGACAAGTACCGCAGTTAGATTATATTATGTTTTATTTAGAGATGGACCAATTACCAAGGCTGAGTAGATTAGTGGCATTTTGAAACAATTGGCATCGGCCAATGCCTGCACTCATGAGGCTAATTTAAAACAACAAACAATGTCTGCAGACACTGCAGGCAGCCTTGTCAGTGTGGCTACTGTCCAGTCTCAAATGGCAACATGTTTTCTTCATCCCGAATGGCACATAGTCAAATGTCTGACAAATATCATTTCCGTAGTTTGGAATCTACAGTAGAGCCGATGTATTTTTCTGTGGCATGATCGGAATCCATTGGAACAATGGAAAACTGATAATGGTAAACGACTACTATTTTAGCTCATAGTAATGGTTTTTTCTTTAATCTCTTGAGACCCAGTGTATGGAGCCCCTAAAGGGCAGAAAAAATAAAAATATATGTTTCTGGTGCGCACCAGAAACTTTCTTGTCTACTTTCTTGTCTCGATTCAGGCTGGATTAGTGTTATCACAGGACCTAAGTGTGTTCGGAAATATGGTCGATGATTTGCACTGGAATTTTTACTTTATAAATTACGGACATGATTGATTTGCATGCAACACAAACAACAAACACAGATGTCCCCTATAATTATTACAAATCAATCAGGGGCCCAGGTGAAACTAATGTGGTGGGAATAGGGAATAGAAGTCCTGGCTGGTTTCGGTTGAGCACCTAATAGCTTGTGCGCACGAGCAACATACAGTCTTATTTTTTTCTGCCTATGTCCCCTCAGGGTCTCCATACCATCGTCTACAAATGTGGATATTGCATTTCTGCCTCTCAGACCCATGATACTTTATTTTTTAAAACTTTAACCTATTAGCCACATGCAGAGACACTTCCCATGTCATGTTTTAGTGATATCACAACTGGATATCCATTTCAGTGATATAAAAGAATGTGGTTATGAACCAATATCACCTATAACTAAAGCTAGTTGCTAACTAGTAACACTAAAAACATGAATCCTGTCCAAAGATCGAGTTAATTTTTTATACCTATCAGATCTCACTCATCCCAAATATCAAGAAGAAATAAAAAATGCACACAAGACAAAAGTTTGGGTCTCAGGAGGTTAAGCAAAGCCGGTGTCATAAATGCACTCATACACATTGTTCACAAACCTTTTGGTTTTTAATATACTGCACGTACGGTGCACAAGACTCCAAAACTTGTCTCTTTTACTGAAGGTGTGCAGCTTTTTTTTCAACTGGTCCATGAAAAAAAGGAATGTTTGGGCACTTTAATTAAAAAAAATTGAGTGGAAACATTGCCTTAATGTCAATCAAGTTCAAAAGGCCTTCATGAGTCCAGATTTTTGATTTGATGAGATTCTCCTCGTTATTCAGTCAAATCTGTCTGGCAGAGGTTGTGGTTGGATTTGCCAGATTTAATTACACGTTATTGCCACTGCACCTCATACTTAACTCCTCCTGTCAATACTTGTGTTCAGTGTTGTTGCATAATTTTGTCTCCAAATGATATTTCTTGGGAAGTTGTGGTTTTGCACAACAAAAACATACACAGAGAGAAGCAAAACGTGCTCTTAAATGCATGAATGAAAGTTTCTCCAATGAACTCTTAAGCAGTGTTTCTACACTTTTCCAGACTTTACCCACCTATGCACTCGATGTCAAAGCCCTGCGGTGGTTTCAGGGTCCGTCTGGTCCATCCGTTCCTGAGGACTTGGAGATGAACTTCTCTGCCCCGGACCAGCAGCACATGCTCATCTATCCAGCCGAGGAAGAAGATCTCAGACAGGGCTTGTGTCAGCGCCTTGTTCCAGAAGTGCTGCATGTTTACGGCTTTAAAACTGGCGAACACTTCGTATCCGCTGTGATGCTGAAACTTGACCGAGAGCACTGCTGTTGAAGAAGATGAAGATGAGGACTCCTCTTTATCAGAGAGCACCAGAGCGAGGGAGTGAGGAGCAACCTGGAGCAGCTTCTCCATTCCTGCGCAGTGGAGGTTAACGGGGGGCCCACGACAATCAAAGGCAGAAAGAAAACATTATTGTTTGGACGACGCACATGTCTTTGGTGCCACAAAAGTGACTGTTAATCCGTGGGAAGTTGGAGAAATGGAGCACAGGGTGAGAGCAGACCCGGCTGTAGAGAGGTAAAACACAGGTGCTCCATGAAAAACCAGGGGAATAAGCAACCTGACACGGAGCACTGCAGCCAAATAACTTCAAGTGTCAAACTGAATCAGGGCCTGTTTGAACCACAAAAGAGGCGAGGACATGTGCTGCATTCAGGAGCAGCTCGTTAACTCCTACCTCCAACTATTTGACACCTCGGAAAGTTTTTGTTTACATTTTTTTATTTATTTTAATTTTTAATTTCATACTTCTGGTCGAACGCTCAACCCATACAGATAAATAAGAGCATAATAACAACAAAGCTCCATTTCCTCTGCAACTTAACTTTACTGTCATCAGTGCTGCATGCTGTGGTAAAAGATAAGAGAAAATGTTATGACAGACAACTTTAACAAGGTTATCTTATTTGTGTGGTGTGCTTGTTACACAAGACGGAGAGCAGGAAATATTTAAATGTTCCCACATAAACCACTGTACATCTAGATAGAACCTAAAAAAAAAATAAAAAAAAAAACTACCACAGAGTAAATTCAAATAATAATTGACTTTCAGATATGATTCCCCATTTTTTAATTGTTACTGTTATATTTTTCAATGACAAAACTGCTTCAATAAATTAATCGTATTGTTACTATGTTGTGTATACTTCATGGTCATTGCTAGAAAAAGAGTAACATCAAGATGTTTACAGCTCGTGTAAGAAGTATTCAGCTGACTATGAAGACAAATAAAGAGCAGTGTTTTTATTACCTGGAAAAGTAAACAAGGCCATTAACAAAAAAAAACTGATCACCTCTGCATTGAAATTTTTGGATTTCAATAAAATATTTACATACAGCACTGTTTCAAATTTGTCACAAATAGGTTGCCAATAAATGATAGTTGTTACATCATATCAAATCATTTTTGTTGATCTGTGAATAACTTAAAAATGTTCAGGATTAAAATCCTCACAAATAGGAAGAATACACAGAGCCCAATAGCTGCGCACCAGCACCACCAACTGGAACAACTCACAGCTCGTCTGCAGCTGAGGACCAGCTCAGTATGAACTACCTGACATTGGACAACATTTCATTGGTAGAGTTTATTGAGGCACTAATGAGAGTCAAGTTTCAATTTTATACAGTTTATTCTTTAAAAAAAATGCCAAAATCTCAAAACATTGACTCATCAACTCTTGCTTTTTGGTGTCTAGCATTTATCTTTACTAAATGTTTACAAAATGTCATATAATAGAGACAATTTGGGCTCTGTGACAGTGTGATAAGTTTTTGAAACTGCTTGATCAATGGAGCAAGAAATTCTCACAAGAAGGTGTTTTTATGCTTAATCAATGGACCTAAGAGAATATTTTCAGATTGAGTTTTGAAAATAGTTTTTAACAAAAAAAATTATTGACACTTTAACAAGTACCATTATGTTTCTATTGTTAATCAGAATTGTTGTTCTTTCATTTACAAGAGCCTATGCATATTTGATTCTGCACTTATGATAAAAAATCTGAGGCCCAGTTTTATTTAGCACAAGCCCCCAGGATCTGGTGGCTTCTTTCCCTTCACCCTCAGGCAGAGAAATCCAGGGTAATCCTGCCTGTTTACACTCCAGGAAACATTTATCCAGAATAATAGTAAAGTATTCATAGATTCAGATGGTTTTGCCACTTGTACAATGCAATAAAGTCACCAACACTCTGTGTGTGCTCAATACACTGAGGAGTGGTCTTTATTTTTAGGAGCAAACACATTTTAGCTACTTACAAAACAGTGGTTTCAGAAAAAAGCCATATGGTGTTTCTTATAGCAAAATTTTACAGGTCCTAAAGCCTGAGGGGAACAAGGATTGTCAAACAGTGACATATGTTCACAGCATGATATCAGCTCATTTGATGTACATTTTAATGCTCATCTGACAGATATACACAAATAATGAGGAAGTGGATTAATACACAATAAAATTGTGTTTTGCCATTTATAAATCACTGTGTGCTGGCGGTGTCAAATAACTTTTTCAGTTCCACAACAGCTCATTTGTTTTCTAAGAAAACACAAATTTTACAAACAATTTTAAGTGAAAATGCCTCCAATCAGAGCTGTCAAATATGACAGCCTCAAAATTAGCACCAAGAGTGAGTTGGCTCTTTCAAGAGTGGGAGGAGGGATTTTGAGCTTTAAAACCAACAAAATTAAAGACAGCTAACTGGATGCTCCTGAATATGCTACATGACATTATCATATTATTAACCTTTTGAGTGCAATGTAAAATAAAGAGAACAAGACAAAAACAGAAACTTCTCACATGAATCCATTCAAAACAGACTCCACATCTGCTAAAAAAATCCTTCAAACTTATTAAAATAAGGATGATGGAGTGCATGATCACATAAATATTAACGGTCAAATCCTATTAAAATGGCTCCTGATATTATTCCCTGAAATGTATCTCATGTAAACATTTGAGAGGCATCTACTGGCAGCAAACTTTGATTGTGAATGTACAAAGTCAACTCTGTTTTATGTTTAGAGCCATGATTTTAGTTAAAAAGAGGTTTAAAAAGATTTCCTTGAGGGGTATAATGCCTTAAATCTCATCAGACTTCATCACATCTATTCTCCCAGAAAATGTAAGCTGAGGTTTCAAAAGATTACTGGTCAGAAAAATGTAAAAATGAACAACACAAACACCACACACAAATATCCTCAAGCTTTTCTCACGCAGAAGACAGGCGAGTCTGAATCTTTGAAGACAATATAGAGCATCAAGGTGTAAAATACATCTCTTTGGTCAGCATTGACACAATACAGGGGATCTGCTTCTTCGCATGAAAGCCAGGAGAGTTGGAGACAGACTCAAACTCTACTGCCACCTTGTGGTTTACTCGTGTCATGATGTGCAAGAGCTCTAGCTCTTTGCCATATTTGCTGATCATTTCACAGAGAGACTGCATGAACCAAGATCCAGTCATAGTGTTCCTCCATGAGTAATAACCTGAAGAAAAACATATTTTGATCAATCAAAGGGAACACAAGTTAACAGCATACTCCAAATTTATGCAGCAGAGAAAACCACACAGAAGACATACAAAAGGATCATAGTTTCAAAAAGGGTGCAACTAGATAGATAATACTTTCATTGACCCCTTTAGGTGTGTCCATCAGGGAAATTCACAACTTTACTAAAGCTAGGATATGTGATATTGTGCTAATTAATGCCTCAGAAACTAAGGCCAATGCATTTTCAGGGGCATACAGTCAGAGGCTAAATCTGTTCAGAAAGTATATGATGGTGTTAACCTGGTGCTGTAGAAAAGGCATAGAGGAAGTCAGCCTCCACAGGGATCTTTGTCGTGCCATCATCTCCACTGTCTGCTTCAATGCCTGCATCCAGATCAGTACCCCTGCAAGCCTGATCAGTGTGTACATAAGCAAAACAAGACCTAGTTATAGGTCAGACAGAAGTTGAGCTTCTGCTTGGTTTGAACAAAAAACAAGAAGAAACAAAAACTAAGTGGTGAAAGTACCTGGATGAAGAAGAGTTTGGGTTTCCCCACCAGTGATTTGCAGCGATCCCCTCTAAAAAGTGATGTCAAGTACTTAAGTTCCACTGAGCCATCCGTACCGAAGAACACACCCTCATCACCATGACTCAGAAGGACACAGACAAATGAGGCGTAACAGCTATGATCTTCCTTTGACGCTGGAATAAAGAGAGATGCTTAGCTTTCTAGATTATGATGATCTAAAAAACACTGTCAGTGGTAAGAGATCATTTGTATTTCCTGTATTTGTTCGTGTCAAAACAAATTTGAGTGTACTTTTGGACATGTTTTTGCATCAAACTTACCAGAAATTAAAACCTGTTTCATGTTCTCAACTGTCAGGTCGTTGTAAACCTTTGCTTTGTAGCCCAACTTTGAAAACACTTTCATTGCGTTGGCTGCATCCACGTCTGTTCCATTTCGTTGATTCATGCCTTTGAAGACAATGCAAAGACTTATATTCTGGTTACTGTGAAAAGATACATTTGCACACACACTCAACCACTTAACATATGACCCAATAAGAGCTGTGGAAACAGAAAAATGACCACATAGTCAGTCTAAAACAAAGGCTACAATTAGATACACATCATGTTATAATGTAGTGAATGATACAACTCAGTATTATTATCTACAATTATTCAATATCAGTCATGTTCTGAAATCTTTAGTATGACTTTTTTTTTCTATATTATTAATTGATTTAATAAATGTTTACAAAATTATACTGTTTAGATTAATGTGCTTCTCAAATTTTAATTTGCATAGAAGAATGGATGTTATTCATTCATTCAAAAATGTGATATTGGCACCAGTGATCAGAGGAGAGTGATTTCCATCTTCCGTATTTCCAGTAAATTTCTAGACACTGAAGACAACATGCAGTCTTACTATGGCTGAGCTAAATTTGGATGAAGCTTTACAGTGTTTTGCATGGGAGAAGGAAGGGAAACCGTGAAATGCAGGCAGCATTTATTGCAGCAGCTGACACTGAATTTCTTGATAAACTTGAATTTCCTCTTCTCACAACTATTTTTTCTTTTTTTGCACTACACATGAGAAGGTATAGACCTAGTGAAGGTAGATGTCAATCTGTCACCACATCTCTAACCACAGCACACAGTGGTTTTATGGATTCCCGTTGTTATTCATTCATGGCACCTCATTTCTTCCCAATAGTAGAACCTTTATTCCACATTTATTAAATGTAATCAGCATGAAAGGTGAAAAACATCTACCATGATTACACCTGTGAATTCAGTGATGTTTACATCAAATTTGCAGATTGCTTGTTTTTTTGACACATCTTGTTGAACTGAGAATTATTCATACTGAACATCATAGTGTTTTGAAGAGTCTGCAGGTTAGCCACATTAAATTTGTTTGCAGAGTGTTTTCTATCTGGAAAGAAGCTCTCTGTACTCCTTGCAGGGTAACGTCCACACGCCTGTGACAGATACAGCCTTTATACAATTTAGTCAGTATTTTGATACAGAAAAGTGAGATAAACTGCAGAGTGCTATGACATGTCATTCATGCTCGCTTATATCCAGCTAGTAGAATATTAAAACACACTAGCCGTAGACCAGGGCTACAGCCCTGACTGTGCTACAGTTTAGATACAACACATGACTACAATTTTGGACCAACAGTAATAAAAAATATTAATTGGTTTAGCCAACCAGTTATGCTGGTGGCCACTCTATTTATTTAGATCTGTTAACTTTCACAAACTACATCCGAGCTTCTGGGTAACCACTAGCCTGCAAGCTTTTACACAGGACTTCCACTTTAGCTCATCATGATGAAATTCTCTGGGGGGGTTTCAAAGCTAGGTCAGGAATATCTTCTTTCGTGCTTGATGAGCTAGAAACCAAACAAAGTGACTCAGCACGGTACAGGCTTAACCACAGCTGATGTTTACACCGCTCATAAGATGTTCTAGCTTGAGGAACATTAAGCTTTTTGTAGACCTGTTGTCATGAGTGCTCAGTAAGTCCAGCTAGACAGGTTTGTCAAACATGAGTCTGACAGCAGCATGAGACCATCTTACAGTAGCCCCGATGTTGATGTGTTAAAAAAAGCTTCAGGCTAGAATAGCTTGCACTGCATTCAAAGGTCCCAAGTTTGAAAAAAGGCTCTCGTAAAAACAGCAACTAAAGCCTAAAGCCACTGCACATCCTTTCTAAACCAGGCAAGAACCAAGGTTGAATAGAGATTTCAAACAGCAGTTCACCAGGCTTTAATACCCTCAGAGAGATCTGCACTTAATATATATTTTCCCTTCTACTGTAGATCCTCAGGAGACAGACCGCATCATGGCTCAGATAAAGACACCAATATACCATATGACAATCACAGCTATTACTCTTTCTACAGCCTGTTGTCCTAAAAGAAGACAATGTGGATATCCATGTGATTCAACCAGTAATATGATACACAGAAAGAACAATCTCCAACCCAAGATTCACCACAATTCACATTCAAGTCAGAAGAGGAACAAATTGAGCCATGTGATGCATAATTTAATCATAACAGAAGTCATGAGGTATCCTGAGTTTCAAGAGGAGCTACTGAAGGTATGCTGCAGTAGAAGACCTGATCACAATATGCAAGCTTACAGAAAATACCTGCTTGTTCATCGTTTCTCTGCGGTCAACAAAAAGAGTCCCTCACATGTTGACCATCTTATTAATGAAAACAGAGGCAGCTAATTGGTTTCCACAACAGCAGCAAGTGTAAATTGAGTCCCTTGGCTCACCTATGCTGTCAGGAAAAGGTTTGGAGTGAAGTAAAGAAATGAAAGTTGAAACAGCCATGCCGTTCAGAGTAATCAAACACTTGCAAATAAGTGGCATCTACACAACCAGTCAAATTCAAAAGTGATATGCCAAGAAAGAACCCACAGAGAAAGCACATGCACCTCTAAAGCAAGCTATTCCTTCACTCCCAATAAAAGTTTAAAAAAAGGGTACTTAAAAGTCCCATGGTGCCTTTCTGAGATTTTGATATCAAACAAATTAATAGTTATTACCACATAAACCCACACAAAAGTACCAAAAATTGGTACCGTTGAGTAAGATAACATCCCTTAGTGGGCATCCCGACTTTCTCTTAGTTTAAAGCTACATAAAACTTTAGTGAAAACATACAGGACATACAATTCTAAGGTGATTAGATATGAAGAACAAACAGTTGACTTATCTGACAGAAGTACAATCCTCAGGGGTATTTGTTATTTAAAATTACTTCAATTAGAGACAGGAAGAATGAAGCATCATTGTTGACTGATACTGTTCTGGTGTTGGGCTTTGGAGACACATAAAGACATTATGTTTGGGACAAACTGGAAAGTGTTTTTGAGTATATTAACTCGAAGGTCATCCCTATTCACAGCTATGGAAGTGAAACGCCTCAAGAAAGAAAACACAACATAAAATGAGCACCTGTTCTTCTGTCAAAGTTCTTGTTGTTGATGATGATGCACTGGCCGATGCTCGGATACTTCAGGCTGTATCTGAAGCTGTGTGAGCCGGGGTGGGCATCCACTTCCACCGGGTTAGGGACAGAGGGAGACGGCCCTGACCTGGAAAACAAAAACAAAGCGTTACTGTTTCCATTTCGATTTAAAAAGATAAGGCTACTCATTTCGGTAAGACAAAAGAGATAAGGGAAACTAAGGCAGGGAAGACGCTTTCTATTTTTGAGGAGGGGGCCTAAACTAGTAAGTTGTTAAATGCGACAGAAGTAACACGAACTGTAAACAGTGAATAGATCCATCACAGAAAGTCTGTTTATGAGAGATAACGGTGCAATAATGTACTCCCCGGGGCACAATCGATAATGTAGGGTGTTATTATCGATGCGAACAGCTTCCTCATCTCTGCCTCGACAACAATATACTGATGCACGGAAACAGAGAGAAAGCTACCATGCTGCTGCTGCTGCTGCGTTAGATAATAAAAATGAACTCACTCTTGTCCGTCGCCTCTTCTCGCATCTGTGGAGTCCTCTCCGTTAGCCGACATACCTGCGATTAAAACGATGACACAATGACTGAACACGCTCAGCAGGATGTGCTGCACGCCCCGACAGACAGGTATAACCAACAGTTAGTGGGTTGTAGCTTAGCCTCGCCGCCTGTAAACAAAGATGCTGATGTCATAATGGAGATGCGCTCGTTTTATATACGCGCACCCTCCGTATGGGCGGGGACTCAAGCAGAACAAACTCGTTTGAAACGCTCAACCTTGACAATTACAATAACACTCAGAAACGCATGCTACAACTTCTATCTCGTCTGGAAATGAAGAGTAGAGAAGTACATAATTTATTTTTCTCTACGTCGGTGGTAGCCTACTGCTTCTTTTACTTTTGAATGCTGATTCAGAATTTCAACATATTGATATTCAACTTTATTATGTTGAAATGCTGATTCAGCATTTCAACATATTGATCTTCTACTTTATTCCTCCACTTATTCTTCCGTACGTTTTTCTGCACTTTTCACAGCCTTCAAATTTTCACCGATTTTCACCGTTCAACTTTTAAACTATTCAGCTCATTAAGGACATAATTGCTATGACTTTTGACAGCTTTAGCTATTAAACTTTTTGACTTATTCAGCTTTTTGTCGAAATTTTGCTCCATGTGGAAATAATGGGAAATTTCAGCTCTGCTCCTCAAAAGTCCTTCAACTTTGAGATCCTCTAACTTCAGCTTACTTCCACTTCCACACTAAAGTCGCAGGTTCAACTCTCGCTCGAAGCATGTGCTTTCTCCAGCAGTTTCAACTGTACCTCAGCTAAGATCAATGAGATCCAATGGCCCTATGTATGCAACCTTAAATTGTTGGTCTAGCTAGAAAAAAAAGACCGAAAGACCAGAGTTTTATTTATCATTTTGAAGGTGTGTTTTGTGACTTTTGAGAAGACTTTTGGCATGTGAGATGTAATGAGCCAACACAGAGGTACAGTGATTTTCCCTTTCCCTGCTTGTTTCCTTTTTTGTAGGCTTGTCAAAGGGATCTCCAGCTTTCTGTACTGTACAACCCCTTATGATAGCTCAGTTGGTAGAGTGGAGGACTGAAGACAATGATGATAGCAGTGATCATAAGGTCGCTGGTTCAACTCCTGCCCGAAGCATGTGCTTTCTCCAGCAGTTTCAACTGTACCTAAGCTAAGATCAATGAGATCCAATGGCCCTATCTATGCAATGTAAAATTGTTGGTCTATCTCGAGAAAAAAGACCTCTAGACCAGATGAAATTTTTCCTTTTGAAGGTGTGTTTTGTGACTTTTGAGAAGACTTTTGGCATGTGAGATGAAGTGAGCCAACACAAAGGTACAGTGAATTTCCCTTACCCTGCTTGTTTCCTTTTTTGTAGGCTTGTCAAAGGGATCTCCTGCTCTCTTTGCTGCACACCCCCTCTGATAGCTTAGTTAGTAGAGTGGAGGACTGAAGACAATGATTATAGCAGTGTTCCTTAGGTCGCTGGTTCAACTCCCGCTCGAAGCATGTGCTTTCTCCAACAGTTTCGTACTGTACCTCAGCTTAGGTCAATGAGATCCAATGGCCCTATCTCTGTAATTATGTCGAAATGCTGATTCAGTATTTCAACATATTAATATTCAACAACTTTTTTCCACTTATTCTTCCGTACGTTTTTCTGCACTTTTCACAGCCTTTTTATTTTTATTCAGTTGTCAGCTAGTGACATGTATGTAACACAAGATTGTCACTGTTTGTTTTTTTTTTCAACCAGTCATCTCCTAATCTTTGTTTACTTGTGAAGTGTAAGCAGATATGATATTTACTCTATTAGAATAGTGTTTTTCAACCTTGGGGTCAGGACCCAATTTGGGGTCACCTGAAATGTCAAGCTATTGATTGAAAAAAGAAAAGACTAAACTAAGTATTATTCTTAGAAAAATTAAAACACCACACATAATCTTAAACACCTGTATTCTATACTTTCACCTTCTTGAATATAAACCTAGCTCAAAGAAATCCAGCATATAAAATAAATGGAAAGATTTCTTCTCATAACAACAGCTCCAATAGGAACCCGAACTCCGAGCGGCATCTCTGGGCCACATGAAGAAAATAAAAAATTACATCTCCAAAATGATAAAATGAATATGTTTTAAACTACTGGTGCACACAAAGAGGGGCAGCTGATGGAAAACATACTCTAAAGTGCTGTCTTTGGAGACAAAATGTGTGCTCAAGTCCCATCTTGGGAGCCATAAAAATGCGGAAGGGCCTTCCTGGTTGGTAAACCACACTAATCTGCACATTTAGCTGGTTAAAACATAATACACTGACCTCCTTTGACCATATGGAAAATGGCTCGTGTAAATCTGCCAAGATCAGGCCATCCTCACAAACTGAGTGACTATCCAATCGGACAAAGAGTGAGAGAGGCCACCAGGACACCTACGACTACTCTGAAGGAGTTACAAACGTCAGCAGCTCAGGTTGGAGAGACTATACATCGTCTTCACCACAGAAAGCTTTATGGAAGAGTGGCAATGAGAAGGCCACTGTTGAAGAAAACTTATCTGACTTTGCTAGAATGCATGTTGGGAACCACTCGATTAAAACCCTCTTAATTGTAAGAGGTAAAACTTGGTGTACATGATGTGCCACTTGGTAGAGGAAAAAGTAAAGACCCACAAGAGAAAAGTCACTGAACTCCACTCACACTTTTAATATTGTTATCCTCTAACACAACTCTGCAAGAAAGGAAAAGAACTGCAATCATGGACAGAGTGGGTGAAAAGGAACAGTCAAAACATCGATTCAATTCATACATTAAATAGTGGACAAATGTTTGCATTTTCTACATAGGGATAATGAAAGTCAATTCACAAAATTAACAAATTCTCAATTTTCAAACACGAAAAGGATTGTAGTTGTCAATGCACGCAGGATGTGATGAATAACATACTGCCAAAAACACCTCCAGTCAATTTCTAGGTACTGTAGAAAGTTGCGGGAATGTGCGTTGTGACAATCTCTGCAACAAAGCAATCAATACAAGGAATGAAAAAGGTAGAAAGTTATGAAAAAACCCCACAAGGATTGTGCAATGTATTTCTAGTAAATAATCTAACAGGAGCCAAGATTACACGTTAAAAAAAGGACAGTTATAAAGCTGTAAACTCTTAGATGGATGAGATGTGCATAAAACTTTACATTCCTCACACAAACACACTTTTCTCTTGAAATGATTCATGAAACAACAATAACTCACAGTAAGGAATGGTAAGGACCAAAAATAACTACAATTCTTTCAAATAAATCTACTTCTGCTCTCAGAGGAAGACTCACACAATGATAATGCATTCAGCACAGAATAAACAGGAAAATAATTGAAAGTGCATTGCTGCCGTTAGATTCTCTATGAATTCAACAGGTTAATATTACCATTAAATTACTATTTTCATTCAATTATATATCTATAGATTTATATTCACACAGAAAATATTTCCAACACTACGTTTTGTGATCTTCATTTTAAGTGTTCTCTTTTTAAGTACACTTGAATGTCAAATGAATTTTTACATTTTCATCAAACACACAGTCCTTCCACTCATGTATGACNGCTTTCTGTACTGTACACCCACTCTGATAGCTCAGTTGGTAGAGTGGAGGACTGAAGACACTGATTATAGCAGTGATCCTTAGGTCACTGGTTCAACTCCTGCCCCAACCATGTGCTTTTTCTAGCAGTTCTGTACTGTACCTCTGCTTAGATCAAAGAGATCCAATGGCCCTATCTATGTAATGTTTAAGTGTTGGTCGACCTAGAGAAAAAAGAATTCTCGACCAGAGGTAATTATTCATTTGAAGGTGCGTCTTGTGATTGTGAGGACTTTTTGCATTGGATATGTAATGAGCCAACACAAAGGTACAGTGATTTTCCCTTACCCTGCTTGTTTCCTTTTTTTGTAGGCTTGTCAACGGGATCTCCTGCTTTCTGTACTGTACATCCCCTCCGATAGCTCAGTTGGTAGAGTGGAGGACTGAAGACACTGATTATAGCAGCAATACTTAGGTCGCTGTTTCATCTCCCGCTCGAAGCATGTGCTTTCTCCAGCAGTTTCGTTCTGTACCTCAGCTTAGATCAATGAGATCCAATGGCCCTATCTATGTAATGTTTAAGTGTTGGTCTACCAAGAGAAAAAAGACCTCTCGACCAGAGTTAAATTTTTCATTTTCAAGGTGTGTTTTGTGACTTTTGAGAAGACTTTAGGCATGTGAGATGAAGTGAGCCAACACAAAGTTGCAGTGATTTTCCTCTTACCCTGCTTGTTTCCTATTTGTAGGCTTGTCAAAGGGATCTCCTGCTTTGTGTACTGTACACCCCTCCGATAGCTCAGTTGGTAGAGTGGAGGACTGAAGACACTGATGATAGCAGTGATCATAAGGTCGCAGGTTCAACTCCTGCTCGAAGCGTCTGCTTTTTCTAGCAGTTCTGTACCGTACCTCAGCTTAGATCAAAGAGATCCAATGGCCCTATCTATGTAATGTTTAAGTGTTGGTCTACCAAGAGAAAAAAGACCTCTCGACCAGAGTTAAATTTTTCATTTTCAAGGTGTGTTTTGTGACTTTTGAGAAGACTTTAGGCATGTGAGATGAAGTGAGCCAACACAAAGTTGCAGTGATTTTCCTCTTACCCTGCTTGTTTTCTTTCTTTGTAGGCTTGTCAAAGGGATCTCCTGCTCTCTTGTCTGTACACCCTCTGCGATAGCTCAGTTGGTGGAGTGGAGGACTGAAGAGCATGGTATTCACAGCGATCCTAAGGTCGCTGGTTCAGCTCCCGCTCGAAGCATGTGTTTTCTCTAGCAGTGTCTTTCGGTACCTCTGCTCAGATCAATGAGATCCAATGGCCCTATCGATGGAACGTTAAATTGTTTGTCTCCCTAGAGAAAAAAGACCTCTAGACCAGATGAAATTTTTCCTTTTGAAGGTGTGTTTTGTGACTTTTGAGAAGACTTTTGGCATGTGAGATGAAATGAGCCAACACAAAGGTGCAGTGATTTTCCCTTACACTGCTTGTTTCCTTTTTTGTAGGCTTGTCAAAGGGATCTCCAGCTTTCTGTACTGTACACCCACTCTGATAGCTCAGTTGGTAGAGTGGAGGACTGAAGACACTGATTATAGCAGTGATCCTTAGGTCACTGGTTCAACTCCCGCTCGAAGCATGTGCTTTCTCCAGCAGTTTAGTATTATTCCTCAGCCTAGGTCAATGAGATCCAATGGCCCTATCTCGTTATGTTTAATTGTTGGTTTACCTAGAGAAATAAGACCTCTAGACCAGAGGTGAATTTATTATTTTGAAGGTGTGTTTTGTGACTTTTGAGAAGACTTAAGGCATTTGAGATGAAGTGAGCCAGCTCAAGGGTTCTGTGATTTCCCTTTCCCTGCTTGTTTCCTTTTTTGTAGGCTTGTCAAAGGGATCTCCTGCTCTCTTTGCTGTTCTCCCACTCGGATTGCTCAGTTGGTAGAGTGGAGGACTGTAGACGATGGTTTTTGCAGTGATCCTAAAGTCGCTGGTTCAACTCCCTCTCGAAGTATGTGCTTTCTCCAGCAGTTTCAACTGTACCTCAGCTAAGATCAATGAGATCCAATGGCCCTATCTATGCAATGTAAAATTGTTGGTCTACCTAGAGAAAAAAGACCTCTAGACCAGATGAAATTCCTCCTGTTGAAGGTGTGTTTTGTGACTTTTGAGAAGACTTTTGGCATGTGAGATGAAGTGAGCCAACACAAAGGTACAGTGAATTTCCCTTACCCTGCTTGTTTCCTTTTTTGTAGGCTTGTCAAAGGGATCTCCTGCTTTCTGTACTGTACACCCACTCTGATAGCTCAGTTGGTAGAGTGGAGGACTGAAGACAATGATTATAGCAGTGATCCTTAGGTCGCTGGTTCAACTCCCGCTCGAAGCATGTGCTTTCTCCAGCAGTTTCGTACTGTACCTCAGCTTAGGTCAATGAGATCCAATGGCCCTATCTATGTAATTATGTCAAAATGCTGATTCAGTATTTCAGCATATTAATATTCAACAACTTTTAGCCACTTATTCTTCTGTAAGTTTTTCTGCACTTTTCACAGCCTTTTTTATTTTTATTCAGTTGTCAGTTAGTGACATGTATGTAACACAAGACTGTCACTGTTTTTTTTTTTTTTTCAACCAGTCATCTCCTAATCTTTTTTTACTTTTGAAGTGTAAGCAGATATGATATTTACTCTATTAGAACAGTGTTTTTCAACCTTGGGGTCAGGACCCAATTTGGGGTCACCTGAAATGTCAAGCTATTGATTGAAAAAAAAAGACTGAACTAAGTATTATTCTTAGAAAAATTAAAACACCACACATAATCTTAAACACCTGTATTCTATACTTTCACCTTCTTGAATATAAACCTAGCTCAAAGAAATCCAGCATATAAAATAAATGGAAAGATTTCTTCTCATAACAACAGCTCCAATAGGAACCCGAACTCCGAGCGGCATCTCTGGGCCACATGAAGAAAATAAAAAATTACATCTCCAAAATGATAAAATGAATATCATGTTTGAAACTACTGGTGCACACAAAGAGGGGCAGCTGATGGAAAACATACTCTAAAGTGCTGTCTTTGGAGACAAAATGTGTGCTCAAGTCCCATCTTGGGAGCCATAAAAATGCGGAAGGGCCTTCCTGGTTGGTAAACCACACTAATCTGCACATTTAGCTGGTTAAAACATAATACACTGACCTCCTTTGACCATATGGAAAATGGCTCGTGTAAATCTGCCAAGATCAGGCCATCCTCACAAACTGAGTGACTATCCAATCGGACAAAGAGTGAGAGAGGCCACCAGGACACCTACGACTACTCTGAAGGAGTTACTAACGTCAGCAGCTCAGGTTGGAGAGACTATACATCGTCTTCACCACAGAAAGCTTTATGGAAGAGCGGCAATGAGAAGGCCACTGTTGAAGAAAACTTATCTGACTTTGCTAAAATGCATGTTGGGAACCACTCTATTAAAACCCTCTTAATTGTAAGAGGTAAAACTTGGTGTACATGATGTGCCACTTGGTAGAGGAAAAAGTAAAGACCCACAAGAGAAAAGTCACTGAACTCCACTCACACTTTTAATATTGTTATCCTCTAACACAACTCTGCAAGAAAGGAAAAGAACTGCAATCATGGACAGAGTGGGTGAAAAGGAACAGTCAAAACATCGATTCAATTCATACATTAAATAGTGGACAAATGTTTGCATTTTCTACATAGGGATAATGAAAGTTAATTCACAAAATTAACAAATTCTCAATTTTCAAACACGAAAAGGATTGTAGTTGTCAATGCACGCAGGATGTGATGAATAACATACTGCCAAAAACACCTCCAGTCAATTTCTAGGTACTGTAGAAAGTTGCGGGAATGTGCGTTGTGACAATCTCTGCAACAAAGCAATCAATACAAGGAATGAAAAAGGTAGAAAGTTATGAAAAAAACCCACAAGGATTGTGCAATGTATTTCTAGTAAATAATCTAACAGGAGCCAAGATTACACGTTAAAAAAAGGACAGTTATAAAGCTGTAAACTCTTAGATGGATGAGATGTGCATAAAACTTTACATTCCTCACACAAACACACTTATCTCTTGAAATGATTCATGAAACAACAATAACTCACAGTAAGGAATGGTAAGGACCAAAAATAACTACAATTCTTTCAAATAAATCTACTTCTGCTCTCAGAGGAAGACTCACACAATGATAATGCATTCAGCACAGAATAAACAGGAAAATAATTGAAAGTGCATTGCTGCCGTTAGATTCTCTATGAATTCAACAGG